>OY744481.1:325676063-326981439 GCA_963556165.1 Tipula helvola | reverse complement strand
TTTTGTGGCTCTGAATTTGTGGGCTATAGTTCAGTTGATTTTCAAAAAAATTGAATTTTCCACGAAACGTGTAGAAATATTCGACCGATCCAAATGGCCGTTTATATGACAATTACAGGTCATCAACGCCTATTGATAGAGGTATGAATCATCGAAATCGGAGCACATTTGCAGATTTTCGAATTTTTGTGGCTCTGAATTTGTGGGCTATAGTTCAGTTGATTTCAAAAAAATTGAATTTTCCACGAAACGTGTAGAAATATTCGACCGATCTAAATGGCCGTTTGTATGACAATTACAGGTCTCAACGCCTATTGATAGAGGTATGAATCATCGAAATCGGAGCACATTTGCAGATTTTCGAATTTTGTGGCTCTGAATTTGTGGGCTATAGTTCAGTTGATTTTCAAAAAAATTGAATTTTCCACGAAACGTGTAGAAATATTCGACCGATCCAAATGGCCGTTTATATGACAATTACAGGTCTCAACGCCTATTGATAGAGGTATGAATCATCGAACTCGGAGCACATTTGCAGATTTTCGAATTTTGTGGCTCTGAATTTGTGGGCTATAGTTCAGTTGATTTTCAAAAAATTGAATTTTCCACGAAACGTGTAGAAATATTCGACCGATCTAAATGGCCGTTTGTATGACAATTACAGGTCTCAACGCTATTGATAGAGGTATCAATCATCGAAATCGGAGCACATTTGCAGATTTCGAATTTTGTGGCTCTGAATTTGTGGGCTATAGTTCAGTTATTTTTCAATAAAATTGAATTTTCTGCAAAATGTGCAGAAATGTGCTAGCGATCCAAATGACCGTTGGCATGACAATTACAGGTCTCAACCTCTATTGATAGATGTATCAATCAATGAAATCGGAGCACATTTGCAGATTTTCGAATTTTGTGGCTCTGAATTTGTGGGCTATAGTTCAGTTGATTTTCAAAAAAATTGAATTTTCCACGAAACGTGTAGAAATATTCGACCGATCCAAATGGCCGTTTATATGACAATTACAGGTCTCAACGCCTATTGATAGAGGTATGAATCATCGAAATCGGAGCACATTTGCAGATTTTCGAATTTTGTGGCTCTGAATTTGTGGGCTATAGTTCAGTTGATTTTCAAAAAAATTGAATTTTCCACGAAACGTGTAGAAATATTCGACCGATCTAAATGGCCGTTTGTATGACAATTACAGGTCTCAACGGCTATTGATAGAGGTATGAATCATCGAAATCGGAGCACATTTGCAGATTTTCGAATTTTGTGGCTCTGAATTTGTGGGCTATAGTTCAGTTGATTTTCAAAAAAATTGAATTTTCCACGAAACGTGTAGAAATATTCGACCGATCCAAATGGCCGTTTATATGACAATTACAGGTCTCAACGCCTATTGATAGAGGTATGAATCATCGAAATCGGAGCACATTTGCAGATTTTCGAATTTTGTGGCTCTGAATTTGTGGGCTATAGTTCAGTTGATTTTCAAAAAAATTGAATTTTCCACGAAACGTGTAGAAATATTCGACCGATCTAAATGGCCGTTTGTATGACAATTACAGGTCTCAACGGCTATTGATAGAGGTATGAATCATCGAAATCGGAGCACATTTGCAGATTTTCGAATTTTGTGGCTCTGAATTTGTGGGCTATAGTTCAGTTGATTTTCAAAAAAATTGAATTTTCCACGAAACGTGTAGAAATATTCGACCGATCTAAATGGCCGTTTGTATGACAATTACAGGTCTCAACGCCTATTGATAGAGGTATGAATCATCGAAATCGGAGCACATTTGCAGATTTTCGAATTTTGTGGCTCTGAATTTGTGGGCTATAGTTCAGTTGATTTTCAAAAAAATTGAATTTTCCACGAAACGTGTAGAAATATTCGACCGATCTAAATGGCCGTTTGTATGACAATTACAGGTCTCAACGCCTATTGATAGAGGTATGAATCATCGAAATCGGAGCACATTTGCAGATTTTCGAATTTTGTGGCTCTGAATTTGTGGGCTATAGTTCAGTTGATTTTCAAAAAAATTGAATTTTCCACGAAACGTGTAGAAATATTCGACCGATCTAAATGGCCGTTTGTATGACAATTACAGGTCTCAACGGCTATTGATAGAGGTATGAATCATCGAAATCGGAGCACATTTGCAGATTTTCGAATTTTGTGGCTCTGAATTTGTGGGCTATAGTTCAGTTGATTTTCAAAAAAATTGAATTTTCCACGAAACGTGTAGAAATATTCGACCGATCCAAATGGCCGTTTATATGACAATTACAGGTCTCAACGCCTATTGATAGAGGTATGAATCATCGAAATCGGAGCACATTTGCAGATTTTCGAATTTTGTGGCTCTGAATTTGTGGGCTATAGTTCAGTTGATTTTCAAAAAAATTGAATTTTCCACGAAACGTGTAGAAATATTCGACCGATCTAAATGGCCGTTTGTATGACAATTACAGGTCTCAACGCCTATTGATAGAGGTATGAATCATCGAAATCGGAGCACATTTGCAGATTTTCGAATTTTGTGGCTCTGAATTTGTGGGCTATAGTTCAGTTGATTTTCAAAAAAATTGAATTTTCCACGAAACGTGTAGAAATATTCGACCGATCTAAATGGCCGTTTGTATGACAATTACAGGTCTCAACGCCTATTGATAGAGGTATGAATCATCGAAATCGGAGCACATTTGCAGATTTTCGAATTTTGTGGCTCTGAATTTGTGGGCTATAGTTCAGTTGATTTTCAAAAAAATTGAATTTTCCACGAAACGTGTAGAAATATTCGACCGATCTAAATGGCCGTTTGAATGACAATTACAGGTCTCAACGGCTATTGATAGAGGTATCAATCATCGAAATCGGAGCACATTTGCAGATTTTCGAATTTTGTGGCTCTGAATTTGTGGGCTATAGTTCAGTTATTTTTCAATAAAATTGAATTTTCTGCAAAATGTGCAGAAATGTGCTAGCGATCCAAATGACCGTTGGCATGACAATTACAGGTCTCAACCTCTATTGATAGATGTATCAATCAATGAAATCGGAGCACATTTGCAGATTTTCGAATTTTGTGGCTCTGAATTTGTGGGCTATACTTCAGTTGATTTTCAAAAAAATTGAATTTTCCACGAAACGTGTAGAAATATTCGACCGATCCAAATGGCCGTTTATATGACAATTACAGGTCTCAACGCCTATTGATAGAGGTATGAATCATCGAAATCGGAGCACATTTGCAGATTTTCGAATTTTGTGGCTCTGAATTTGTGGGCTATAGTTCAGTTGATTTTCAAAAAAATTGAATTTTCCACGAAACGTGTAGAAATATTCGACCGATCTAAATGGCCGTTTGTATGACAATTACAGGTCTCAACGGCTATTGATAGAGGTATGAATCATCGAAATCGGAGCACATTTGCAGATTTTCGAATTTTGTGGCTCTGAATTTGTGGGCTATAGTTCAGTTGATTTTCAAAAAAATTGAATTTTCCACGAAACGTGTAGAAATATTCGACCGATCCAAATGGCCGTTTATATGACAATTACAGGTCTCAACGCCTATTGATAGAGGTATGAATCATCGAAATCGGAGCACATTTGCAGATTTTCGAATTTTGTGGCTCTGAATTTGTGGGCTATAGTTCAGTTGATTTTCAAAAAAATTGAATTTTCCACGAAACGTGTAGAAATATTCGACCGATCTAAATGGCCGTTTGTATGACAATTACAGGTCTCAACGGCTATTGATAGAGGTATGAATCATAGAAATCGGAGCACATTTGCAGATTTTCGAATTTTGTGGCTCTGAATTTGTGGGCTATAGTTCAGTTGATTTTCAAAAAAATTGAATTTTCCACGAAACGTGTAGAAATATTCGACCGATCCAAATGGCCGTTTATATGACAATTACAGGTCTCAACGCCTATTGATAGAGGTATGAATCATCGAAATCGGAGCACATTTGCAGATTTTCGAATTTTGTGGCTCTGAATTTGTGGGCTATAGTTCAGTTGATTTTCAAAAAAATTGAATTTTCCACGAAACGTGTAGAAATATTCGACCGATCTAAATGGCCGTTTGTATGACAATTACAGGTCTCAACGCCTATTGATAGAGGTATGAATCATCGAAATCGGAGCACATTTGCAGATTTTCGAATTTTGTGGCTCTGAATTTGTGGGCTATAGTTCAGTTGATTTTCAAAAAAATTGAATTTTCCACGAAACGTGTAGAAATATTCGACCGATCTAAATGGCCGTTTGAATGACAATTACAGGTCTCAACGGCTATTGATAGAGGTATCAATCATCGAAATCGGAGCACATTTGCAGATTTTCGAATTTTGTGGCTCTGAATTTGTGGGCTATAGTTCAGTTATTTTTCAATAAAATTGAATTTTCTGCAAAATGTGCAGAAATGTGCTAGCGATCCAAATGACCGTTGGCATGACAATTACAGGTCTCAACCTCTATTGATAGATGTATCAATCAATGAAATCGGAGCACATTTGCAGATTTTCGAATTTTGTGGCTCTGAATTTGTGGGCTATAGTTCAGTTGATTTTCAAAAAAATTGAATTTTCCACGAAACGTGTAGAAATATTCGACCGATCCAAATGGCCGTTTATATGACAATTACAGGTCTCAACGCCTATTGATAGAGGTATGAATCATCGAAATCGGAGCACATTTGCAGATTTTCGAATTTTGTGGCTCTGAATTTGTGGGCTATAGTTCAGTTGATTTTCAAAAAAATTGAATTTTCCACGAAACGTGTAGAAATATTCGACCGATCTAAATGGCCGTTTGTATGACAATTACAGGTCTCAACGGCTATTGATAGAGGTATGAATCATCGAAATCGGAGCACATTTGCAGATTTTCGAATTTTGTGGCTCTGAATTTGTGGGCTATAGTTCAGTTGATTTTCAAAAAAATTGAATTTTCCACGAAACGTGTAGAAATATTCGACCGATCCAAATGGCCGTTTATATGACAATTACAGGTCTCAACGCCTATTGATAGAGGTATGAATCATCGAAATCGGAGCACATTTGCAGATTTTCGAATTTTGTGGCTCTGAATTTGTGGGCTATAGTTCAGTTGATTTTCAAAAAAATTGAATTTTCCACGAAACGTGTAGAAATATTCGACCGATCTAAATGGCCGTTTGTATGACAATTACAGGTCTCAACGGCTATTGATAGAGGTATGAATCATCGAAATCGGAGCACATTTGCAGATTTTCGAATTTTGTGGCTCTGAATTTGTGGGCTATAGTTCAGTTGATTTTCAAAAAAATTGAATTTTCCACGAAACGTGTAGAAATATTCGACCGATCCAAATGGCCGTTTATATGACAATTACAGGTCTCAACGCCTATTGATAGAGGTATGAATCATCGAAATCGGAGCACATTTGCAGATTTTCGAATTTTGTGGCTCTGAATTTGTGGGCTATAGTTCAGTTGATTTTCAAAAAAATTGAATTTTCCACGAAACGTGTAGAAATATTCGACCGATCTAAATGGCCGTTTGTATGACAATTACAGGTCTCAACGCCTATTGATAGAGGTATGAATCATCGAAATCGGAGCACATTTGCAGATTTTCGAATTTTGTGGCTCTGAATTTGTGGGCTATAGTTCAGTTGATTTTCAAAAAAATTGAATTTTCCACGAAACGTGTAGAAATATTCGACCGATCCAAATGGCCGTTTATATGACAATTACAGGTCTCAACGCCTATTGATAGAGGTATGAATCATCGAAATCGGAGCACATTTGCAGATTTTCCGAATTTTGTGGCTCTGAATTTGTGGGCTATAGTTCAGTTGATTTTCAAAAAATTGAATTTTCCACGAAACGTGTAGAAATATTCGACCGATCTAAATGGCCGTTTGTATGACAATTACAGGTCTCAACGCCTATTGATAGAGGTATGAATCATCGAAATCGGAGCACATTTGCAGATTTTCGAATTTTGTGGCTCTGAATTTGTGGGCTATAGTTCAGTTGATTTTCAAAAAAATTGAATTTTCCACGAAACGTGTAGAAATATTCGACCGATCTAAATGGCCGTTTGTATGACAATTACAGGTCTCAACGCCTATTGATAGAGGTATGAATCATCGAAATCGGAGCACATTTGCAGATTTTCGAATTTTGTGGCTCTGAATTTGTGGGCTATAGTTCAGTTGATTTTCAAAAAAATTGAATTTTCCACGAAACGTGTAGAAATATTCGACCGATCTAAATGGCCGTTTGAATGACAATTACAGGTCTCAACGGCTATTGATAGAGGTATCAATCATCGAAATCGGAGCACATTTGCAGATTTTCGAATTTTGTGGCTCTGAATTTGTGGGCTATAGTTCAGTTATTTTTCAATAAAATTGAATTTTCTGCAAAATGTGCAGAAATGTGCTAGCGATCCAAATGACCGTTGGCATGACAATTACAGGTCTCAACCTCTATTGATAGATGTATCAATCAATGAAATCGGAGCACATTTGCAGATTTTCGAATTTTGTGGCTCTGAATTTGTGGGCTATAGTTCAGTTGATTTTCAAAAAAATTGAATTTTCCACGAAACGTGTAGAAATATTCGACCGATCCAAATGGCCGTTTATATGACAATTACAGGTCTCAACGCCTATTGATAGAGGTATGAATCATCGAAATCGGAGCACATTTGCAGATTTTCGAATTTTGTGGCTCTGAATTTGTGGGCTATAGTTCAGTTGATTTTCAAAAAAATTGAATTTTCCACGAAACGTGTAGAAATATTCGACCGATCTAAATGGCCGTTTGTATGACAATTACAGGTCTCAACGGCTATTGATAGAGGTATGAATCATCGAAATCGGAGCACATTTGCAGATTTTCGAATTTTGTGGCTCTGAATTTGTGGGCTATAGTTCAGTTGATTTTCAAAAAATTGAATTTTCCACGAAACGTGTAGAAATATTCGACCGATCCAAATGGCCGTTTATATGACAATTACAGGTCTCAACGCCTATTGATAGAGGTATGAATCATCGAAATCGGAGCACATTTGCAGATTTTCGAATTTTGTGGCTCTGAATTTGTGGGCTATAGTTCAGTTGATTTTCAAAAAAATTGAATTTTCCACGAAACGTGTAGAAATATTCGACCGATCTAAATGGCCGTTTGTATGACAATTACAGGTCTCAACGGCTATTGATAGAGGTATGAATCATCGAAATCGGAGCACATTTGCAGATTTTCGAATTTTGTGGCTCTGAATTTGTGGGCTATAGTTCAGTTGATTTTCAAAAAAATTGAATTTTCCACGAAACGTGTAGAAATATTCGACCGATCCAAATGGCCGTTTATATGACAATTACAGGTCTCAACGCCTATTGATAGAGGTATGAATCATCGAAATCGGAGCACATTTGCAGATTTTCGAATTTTGTGGCTCTGAATTTGTGGGCTATAGTTCAGTTGATTTTCAAAAAAATTGAATTTTCCACGAAACGTGTAGAAATATTCGACCGATCTAAATGGCCGTTTGTATGACAATTACAGGTCTCAACGCCTATTGATAGAGGTATGAATCATCGAAATCGGAGCACATTTGCAGATTTTCGAATTTTGTGGCTCTGAATTTGTGGGCTATAGTTCAGTTGATTTTCAAAAAAATTGAATTTTCCACGAAACGTGTAGAAATATTCGACCGATCCAAATGGCCGTTTATATGACAATTACAGGTCTCAACGCCTATTGATAGAGGTATGAATCATCGAAATCGGAGCACATTTGCAGATTTTCGAATTTTGTGGCTCTGAATTTGTGGGCTATAGTTCAGTTGATTTTCAAAAAAATTGAATTTTCCACGAAACGTGTAGAAATATTCGACCGATCTAAATGGCCGTTTGTATGACAATTACAGGTCTCAACGCCTATCGATAGAGGTATGAATCATCGAAATCGGAGCACATTTGCAGATTTTCGAATTTTGTGGCTCTGAATTTGTGGGCTATAGTTCAGTTGATTTTCAAAAAAATTGAATTTTCCACGAAACGTGTAGAAATATTCGACCGATCTAAATGGCCGTTTGAATGACAATTACAGGTCTCAACGGCTATTGATAGAGGTATCAATCATCGAAATCGGAGCACATTTGCAGATTTTCGAATTTTGTGGCTCTGAATTTGTGGGCTATAGTTCAGTTGATTTTTCAATAAAATTGAATTTTCTGCAAAATGTGCAGAAATGTGCTAGCGATCCAAATGACCGTTGGCATGACAATTACAGGTCTCAACCTCTATTGATAGATGTATCAATCAATGAAATCGGAGCACATTTGCAGATTTTCGAATTTTGTGGCTCTGAATTTGTGGGCTATAGTTCAGTTGATTTTCAAAAAAATTGAATTTTCCACGAAACGTGTAGAAATATTCGACCGATCCAAATGGCCGTTTATATGACAATTACAGGTCTCAACGCCTATTGATAGAGGTATGAATCATCGAAATCGAAGCACATTTGCAGATTTTCGAATTTTGTGGCTCTGAATTTGTGGGCTATAGTTCAGTTGATTTTCAAAAAAATTGAATTTTCCACGAAACGTGTAGAAATATTCGACCGATCTAAATGGCCGTTTGTATGACAATTACAGGTCTCAACGGCTATTGATAGAGGTATGAATCATCGAAATCGGAGCACATTTGCAGATTTTCGAATTTTGTGGCTCTGAATTTGTGGGCTATAGTTCAGTTGATTTTCAAAAAAATTGAATTTTCCACGAAACGTGTAGAAATATTCGACCGATCCAAATGGCCGTTTATATGACAATTACAGGTCTCAACGCCTATTGATAGAGGTATGAATCATCGAAATCGGAGCACATTTGCAGATTTTCGAATTTTGTGGCTCTGAATTTGTGGGCTATAGTTCAGTTGATTTTCAAAAAAATTGAATTTTCCACGAAACGTGTAGAAATATTCGACCGATCCAAATGGCCGTTTATATGACAATTACAGGTCTCAACGCCTATTGATAGAGGTATGAATCATCGAAATCGGAGCACATTTGCAGATTTTCGAATTTTGTGGCTCTGAATTTGTGGGCTATAGTTCAGTTGATTTTCAAAAAAATTGAATTTTCCACGAAACGTGTAGAAATATTCGACCGATCCAAATGGCCGTTTATATGACAATTACAGGTCTCAACGCCTATTGATAGAGGTATGAATCATCGAAATCGGAGCACATTTGCAGATTTTCGAATTTTGTGGCTCTGAATTTGTGGGCTATAGTTCAGTTGATTTTCAAAAAAATTGAATTTTCCACGAAACGTGTAGAAATATTCGACCGATCCAAATGGCCGTTTATATGACAATTACAGGTCTCAACGCCTATTGATAGAGGTATGAATCATCGAAATCGGAGCACATTTGCAGATTTTCGAATTTTGTGGCTCTGAATTTGTGGGCTATAGTTCAGTTGATTTTCAAAAAAATTGAATTTTCCACGAAACGTGTAGAAATATTCGACCGATCCAAATGGCCGTTTATATGACAATTACAGGTCTCAACGCCTATTGATAGAGGTATGAATCATCGAAATCGGAGCACATTTGCAGATTTTCGAATTTTGTGGCTCTGAATTTGTGGGCTATAGTTCAGTTATTTTTCAATAAAATTGAATTTTCTGCAAAATGTGCAGAAATGTGCTAGCGATCCAAATGACCGTTGGCATGACAATTACAGGTCTCAACCTCTATTGATAGATGTATCAATCAATGAAATCGGAGCACATTTGCAGATTTTCGAATTTTGTGGCTCTGAATTTGTGGGCTATAGTTCAGTTGATTTTGAAAAAAATTGAATTTTCCACGAAACGTGTAGAAATATTCGACCGATCCAAATGGCCGTTTATATGACAATTACAGGTCTCAACGCCTATTGATAGAGGTATGAATCATCGAAATCGGAGCACATTTGCAGATTTTCGAATTTTGTGGCTCTGAATTTGTGGGCTATAGTTCAGTTGATTTTCAAAAAAATTGAATTTTCCACGAAACGTGTAGAAATATTCGACCGATCTAAATGGCCGTTTGTATGACAATTACAGGTCTCAACGGCTATTGATAGAGGTATGAATCATCGAAATCGGAGCACATTTGCAGATTTTCGAATTTTGTGGTTCTGAATTTGTGGGCTATAGTTCAGTTGATTTTCAAAAAAATTGAATTTTCCACGAAACGTGTAGAAATATTCGACCGATCCAAATGGCCGTTTATATGACAATTACAGGTCTCAACGCCTATTGATAGAGGTATGAATCATCGAAATCGGAGCACATTTGCAGATTTTCGAATTTTGTGGCTCTGAATTTGTGGGCTATAGTTCAGTTATTTTTCAAAAAAATTGAATTTTCTGCAAAATGTGCAGAAATGTGCTAGCGATCCAAATGACCGTTGGCATGACAATTACAGGTCTCAACCTCTATTGATAGATGTATCAATCAATGAAATCGGAGCACATTTGCAGATTTTCGAATTTTGTGGCTCTGAATTTGTGGGCTATAGTTCAGTTGATTTTCAAAAAAATTGAATTTTCCACGAAACGTGTAGAAATATTCGACCGATCCAAATGGCCGTTTATATGACAATTACAGGTCTCAACGCCTATTGATAGAGGTATGAATCATCGAAATCGGAGCACATTTGCAGATTTTCGAATTTTGTGGCTCTGAATTTGTGGGCTATAGTTCAGTTGATTTTCAAAAAAATTGAATTTTCCACGAAACGTGTAGAAATATTCGACCGATCTAAATGGCCGTTTGAATGACAATTACAGGTCTCAACGGCTATTGATAGAGGTATCAATCATCGAAATCGGAGCACATTTGCAGATTTTCGAATTTTGTGGCTCTGAATTTGTGGGCTATAGTTCAGTTGATTTTTCAATAAAATTGAATTTTCTGCAAAATGTGCAGAAATGTGCTAGCGATCCAAATGACCGTTGGCATGACAATTACAGGTCTCAACCTCTATTGATAGATGTATCAATCAATGAAATCGGAGCACATTTGCAGATTTTCGAATTTTGTGGCTCTGAATTTGTGGGCTATAGTTCAGTTGATTTTCAAAAAAATTGAATTTTCCACGAAACGTGTAGAAATATTCGACCGATCCAAATGGCCGTTTATATGACAATTACAGGTCTCAACGCCTATTGATAGAGGTATGAATCATCGAAATCGGAGCACATTTGCAGATTTTCGAATTTTGTGGCTCTGAATTTGTGGGCTATAGTTCAGTTGATTTTCAAAAAAATTGAATTTTCCACGAAACGTGTAGAAATATTCGACCGATCTAAATGGCCGTTTGTATGACAATTACAGGTCTCAACGGCTATTGATAGAGGTATGAATCATCGAAATCGGAGCACATTTGCAGATTTTCGAATTTTGTGGCTCTGAATTTGTGGGCTATAGTTCAGTTGATTTTCAAAAAAATTGAATTTTCCACGAAACGTGTAGAAATATTCGACCGATCCAAATGGCCGTTTATATGACAATTACAGGTCTCAACGCCTATTGATAGAGGTATGAATCATCGAAATCGGAGCACATTTGCAGATTTTCGAATTTTGTGGCTCTGAATTTGTGGGCTATAGTTCAGTTGATTTTCAAAAAAATTGAATTTTCCACGAAACGTGTAGAAATATTCGACCGATCCAAATGGCCGTTTATATGACAATTACAGGTCTCAACGCCTATTGATAGAGGTATGAATCATCGAAATCGGAGCACATTTGCAGATTTTCGAATTTTGTGGCTCTGAATTTGTGGGCTATAGTTCAGTTGATTTTCAAAAAAATTGAATTTTCCACGAAACGTGTAGAAATATTCGACCGATCCAAATGGCCGTTTATATGACAATTACAGGTCTCAACGCCTATTGATAGAGGTATGAATCATCGAAATCGGAGCACATTTGCAGATTTTCGAATTTTGTGGCTCTGAATTTGTGGGCTATAGTTCAGTTGATTTTCAAAAAAATTGAATTTTCCACGAAACGTGTAGAAATATTCGACCGATCCAAATGGCCGTTTATATGACAATTACAGGTCTCAACGCCTATTGATAGAGGTATGAATCATCGAAATCGGAGCACATTTGCAGATTTTCGAATTTTGTGGCTCTGAATTTGTGGGCTATAGTTCAGTTGATTTTCAAAAAAATTGAATTTTCCACGAAACGTGTAGAAATATTCGACCGATCCAAATGGCCGTTTATATGACAATTACAGGTCTTCAACGCCTATTGATAGAGGTATGAATCATCGAAATCGGAGCACATTTGCAGATTTTCGAATTTTGTGGCTCTGAATTTGTGGGCTATAGTTCAGTTATTTTTCAATAAAATTGAATTTTCTGCAAAATGTGCAGAAATGTGCTAGCGATCCAAATGACCGTTGGCATGACAATTACAGGTCTCAACCTCTATTGATAGATGTATCAATCAATGAAATCGGAGCACATTTGCAGATTTTCGAATTTTGTGGCTCTGAATTTGTGGGCTATAGTTCAGTTGATTTTCAAAAAAATTGAATTTTCCACGAAACGTGTAGAAATATTCGACCGATCCAAATGGCCGTTTATATGACAATTACAGGTCTCAACGCCTATTGATAGAGGTATGAATCATCGAAATCGGAGCACATTTGCAGATTTTCGAATTTTGTGGCTCTGAATTTGTGGGCTATAGTTCAGTTGATTTTCAAAAAAATTGAATTTTCCACGAAACGTGTAGAAATATTCGACCGATCTAAATGGCCGTTTGTATGACAATTACAGGTCTCAACGGCTATTGATAGAGGTATGAATCATCGAAATCGGAGCACATTTGCAGATTTTCGAATTTTGTGGCTCTGAATTTGTGGCTATAGTTCAGTTGATTTTCAAAAAATTGAATTTTCCACGAAACGTGTAGAAATATTCGACCGATCCAAATGGCCGTTTATATGACAATTACAGGTCTCAACGCCTATTGATAGAGGTATGAATCATCGAAATCGGAGCACATTTGCAGATTTTCGAATTTTGTGGCTCTGAATTTGTGGGCTATAGTTCAGTTATTTTTCAATAAAATTGAATTTTCTGCAAAATGTGCAGAAATGTGCTAGCGATCCAAATGACCGTTGGCATGACAATTACAGGTCTCAACCTCTATTGATAGATGTATCAATCAATGAAATCGGAGCACATTTGCAGATTTTCGAATTTTGTGGCTCTGAATTTGTGGGCTATAGTTCAGTTGATTTTCAAAAAAATTGAATTTTCCACGAAACGTGTAGAAATATTCGACCGATCCAAATGGCCGTTTATATGACAATTACAGGTCTCAACGCCTATTGATAGAGGTATGAATCATCGAAATCGGAGCACATTTGCAGATTTTCGAATTTTGTGGCTCTGAATTTGTGGGCTATAGTTCAGTTGATTTTCAAAAAAATTGAATTTTCCACGAAACGTGTAGAAATATTCGACCGATCTAAATGGCCGTTTGAATGACAATTACAGGTCTCAACGGCTATTGATAGAGGTATCAATCATCGAAATCGGAGCACATTTGCAGATTTTCGAATTTTGTGGCTCTGAATTTGTGGGCTATAGTTCAGTTATTTTTCAATAAAATTGAATTTTCTGCAAAATGTGCAGAAATGTGCTAGCGATCCAAATGACCGTTGGCATGACAATTACAGGTCTCAACCTCTATTGATAGATGTATCAATCAATGAAATCGGAGCACATTTGCAGATTTTCGAATTTTGTGGCTCTGAATTTGTGGGCTATAGTTCAGTTGATTTTCAAAAAAATTGAATTTTCCACGAAACGTGTAGAAATATTCGACCGATCCAAATGGCCGTTTATATGACAATTACAGGTCTCAACGCCTATTGATAGAGGTATGAATCATCGAAATCGGAGCACATTTGCAGATTTTCGAATTTTGTGGCTCTGAATTTGTGGGCTATAGTTCAGTTGATTTTCAAAAAAATTGAATTTTCCACGAAACGTGTAGAAATATTCGACCGATCTAAATGGCCGTTTGTATGACAATTACAGGTCTCAACGGCTATTGATAGAGGTATGAATCATCGAAATCGGAGCACATTTGCAGATTTTCGAATTTTGTGGCTCTGAATTTGTGGGCTATAGTTCAGTTGATTTTCAAAAAAATTGAATTTTCCACGAAACGTGTAGAAATATTCGACCGATCCAAATGGCCGTTTATATGACAATTACAGGTCTCAACGCCTATTGATAGAGGTATGAATCATCGAAATCGGAGCACATTTGCAGATTTTCGAATTTTGTGCTCTGAATTTGTGGGCTATAGTTCAGTTGATTTTCAAAAAAATTGAATTTTCCAAAACGTGTAGAAATATTCGACCGATCTAAATGGCCGTTTGTATGACAATTACAGGTCTCAACGGCTATTGATAGAGGTATGAATCATCGAAATCGGAGCACATTTGCAGATTTTCGAATTTTGTGGCTCTGAATTTGTGGGCTATAGTTCAGTTGATTTTCAAAAAAATTGAATTTTCCACGAAACGTGTAGAAATATTCGACCGATCCAAATGGCCGTTTATATGACAATTACAGGTCTCAACGCCTATTGATAGAGGTATGAATCATCGAAATCGGAGCACATTTGCAGATTTTCGAATTTTGTGGCTCTGAATTTGTGGGCTATAGTTCAGTTGATTTTCAAAAAAATTGAATTTTCCACGAAACGTGTAGAAATATTCGACCGATCCAAATGGCCGTTTATATGACAATTACAGGTCTCAACGCCTATTGATAGAGGTATGAATCATCGAAATCGGAGCACATTTGCAGATTTTCGAATTTTGTGGCTCTGAATTTGTGGGCTATAGTTCAGTTGATTTTCAAAAAAATTGAATTTTCCACGAAACGTGTAGAAATATTCGACCGATCTAAATGGCCGTTTGTATGACAATTACAGGTCTCAACGCCTATTGATAGAGGTATGAATCATCGAAATCGGAGCACATTTGCAGATTTTCGAATTTTGTGGCTCTGAATTTGTGGGCTATAGTTCAGTTGATTTTCAAAAAAATTGAATTTTCCACGAAACGTGTAGAAATATTCGACCGATCTAAATGGCCGTTTGAATGACAATTACAGGTCTCAACGGCTATTGATAGAGGTATCAATCATCGAAATCGGAGCACATTTGCAGATTTTCGAATTTTGTGGCTCTGAATTTGTGGGCTATAGTTCAGTTATTTTTCAATAAAATTGAATTTTCTGCAAAATGTGCAGAAATGTGCTAGCGATCCAAATGACCGTTGGCATGACAATTACAGGTCTCAACCTCTATTGATAGATGTATCAATCAATGAAATCGGAGCACATTTGCAGATTTTCGAATTTTGTGGCTCTGAATTTGTGGGCTATAGTTCAGTTGATTTTCAAAAAAATTGAATTTTCCACGAAACGTGTAGAAATATTCGACCGATCCAAATGGCCGTTTATATGACAATTACAGGTCTCAACGCCTATTGATAGAGGTATGAATCATCGAAATCGGAGCACATTTGCAGATTTTCGAATTTTGTGGCTCTGAATTTGTGGGCTATAGTTCAGTTGATTTTCAAAAAAATTGAATTTTCCACGAAACGTGTAGAAATATTCGACCGATCTAAATGGCCGTTTGTATGACAATTACAGGTCTCAACGGCTATTGATAGAGGTATGAATCATCGAAATCGGAGCACATTTGCAGATTTTCGAATTTTGTGGCTCTGAATTTGTGGGCTATAGTTCAGTTGATTTTCAAAAAAATTGAATTTTCCACGAAACGTGTAGAAATATTCGACCGATCCAAATGGCCGTTTATATGACAATTACAGGTCTCAACGCCTATTGATAGAGGTATGAATCATCGAAATCGGAGCACATTTGCAGATTTTCGAATTTTGTGGCTCTGAATTTGTGGGCTATAGTTCAGTTGATTTTCAAAAAAATTGAATTTTCCACGAAACGTGTAGAAATATTCGACCGATCTAAATGGCCGTTTGTATGACAATTACAGGTCTCAACGCCTATTGATAGAGGTATGAATCATCGAAATCGGAGCACATTTGCAGATTTTCGAATTTTGTGGCTCTGAATTTGTGGGCTATAGTTCAGTTGATTTTCAAAAAAATTGAATTTTCCACGAAACGTGTAGAAATATTCGACCGATCCAAATGGCCGTTTATATGACAATTACAGGTCTCAACGCCTATTGATAGAGGTATGAATCATCGAAATCGGAGCACATTTGCAGATTTTCGAATTTTGTGGCTCTGAATTTGTGGGCTATAGTTCAGTTGATTTTCAAAAAAATTGAATTTTCCACGAAACGTGTAGAAATATTCGACCGATCTAAATGGCCGTTTGTATGACAATTACAGGTCTCAACGGCTATTGATAGAGGTATGAATCATCGAAATCGGAGCACATTTGCAGATTTTCGAATTTTGTGGCTCTGAATTTGTGGGCTATAGTTCAGTTGATTTTCAAAAAAATTGAATTTTCCACGAAACGTGTAGAAATATTCGACCGATCCAAATGGCCGTTTATATGACAATTACAGGTCTCAACGCCTATTGATAGAGGTATGAATCATCGAAATCGGAGCACATTTGCAGATTTTCGAATTTTGTGGCTCTGAATTTGTGGGCTATAGTTCAGTTGATTTTCAAAAAAATTGAATTTTCCACGAAACGTGTAGAAATATTCGACCGATCTAAATGGCCGTTTGTATGACAATTACAGGTCTCAACGGCTATTGATAGAGGTATGAATCATCGAAATCGGAGCACATTTGCAGATTTTCGAATTTTGTGGCTCTGAATTTGTGGGCTATAGTTCAGTTGATTTTCAAAAAAATTGAATTTTCCACGAAACGTGTAGAAATATTCGACCGATCCAAATGGCCGTTTATATGACAATTACAGGTCTCAACGCCTATTGATAGAGGTATGAATCATCGAAATCGGAGCACATTTGCAGATTTTCGAATTTTGTGGCTCTGAATTTGTGGGCTATAGTTCAGTTGATTTTCAAAAAAATTGAATTTTCCACGAAACGTGTAGAAATATTCGACCGATCTAAATGGCCGTTTGTATGACAATTACAGGTCTCAACGCCTATTGATAGAGGTATGAATCATCGAAATCGGAGCACATTTGCAGATTTTCGAATTTTGTGGCTCTGAATTTGTGGGCTATAGTTCAGTTGATTTTCAAAAAAATTGAATTTTCCACGAAACGTGTAGAAATATTCGACCGATCCAAATGGCCGTTTATATGACAATTACAGGTCTCAACGCCTATTGATAGAGGTATGAATCATCGAAATCGGAGCACATTTGCAGATTTTCGAATTTTGTGGCTCTGAATTTGTGGGCTATAGTTCAGTTGATTTTCAAAAAAATTGAATTTTCCACGAAACGTGTAGAAATATTCGACCGATCTAAATGGCCGTTTGTATGACAATTACAGGTCTCAACGCCTATTGATAGAGGTATGAATCATCGAAATCGGAGCACATTTGCAGATTTTCGAATTTTGTGGCTCTGAATTTGTGGGCTATAGTTCAGTTGATTTTCAAAAAAATTGAATTTTCCACGAAACGTGTAGAAATATTCGACCGATCTAAATGGCCGTTTGTATGACAATTACAGGTCTCAACGGCTATTGATAGAGGTATGAATCATCGAAATCGGAGCACATTTGCAGATTTTCGAATTTTGTGGCTCTGAATTTGTGGGCTATAGTTCAGTTGATTTTCAAAATGATTGAATTTTCCACGAAACGTGTAGAAATTTTCGATCGATCCAAATGGCCGTTTGTATGACAATTACAGGTCTCAACGGCTATTGATAGAGGTATGAATCATCGAAATCGGAGCACATTTGCAGATTTTCGAATTTTGTGGCTCTGAATTTGTGGGCTATAGTTCAGTTGATTTTCAAAAAAATTGAATTTTCCACGAAACGTGTAGAAATATTCGACCGATCTAAATGGCCGTTTGTATGACAATTACAGGTCTCAACGGCTATTGATAGAGGTATCAATCATCGAAATCGGAGCACATTTGCAGATTTTCGAATTTTGTGGTTTTGAATTTGTGGGCTATAGTTCAGTTGATTTTCAAAAAAATTGAATTTTTCACCGAACGTGTAGAAATATTAGACCGATCTAAATGGCCGTTTGTATGACAATTACAGGTCTCAACGGCTATTGATAGAGGTATGAATCATCGAAATCGGAGCACATTTGCAGATTTTCGAATTTTGTGGCTCTGAATTTGTGGGCTATATAGTTCAGTTGATTTTCAAAAAAATTGAATTTTTCACCGAACGTGTAGAAATATTAGACCGATCTAAATGGCCGTTTGTATGACAATTACAGGTCTCAACGGCTATTGATAGAGGTATGAATCATCGAAATCGGAGCACATTTGCAGATTTTCGAATTTTGTGGCTCTGAATTTGTGGGCTATAGTTCAGTTGATTTTCAAAAAATTTGAATTTTCCACGAAACGTGTAGAAATTTTCGATCGATCCAAATGGCCGTTTGTATGACAATTACAGGTCTCAACGGCTATTGATAGAGGTATGAATCATCGAAATCGGAGCACATTTGCAGATTTTCGAATTTTGTGGCTCTGAATTTGTGGGCTATAGTTCAGTTGATTTTCAAACAAATTGAATTTTCCACGAAACGTGTAGAAATATTCGACCGATCTAAATGGCCGTTTGTATGACAATTACAGGTCTCAACGGCTATTGATAGAGGTATCAATCATCGAAATCGGAGCACATTTGCAGATTTTCGAATTTTGTGGCTCTGAATTTGTGGGCTATAGTTCAGTTGATTTTCAAAAAAATTGAATTTTCCACGAAACGTGTAGAAATTTTCGATCGATCCAAATGGCCGTTTGTATGACAATTACAGGTCTCAACGGCTATTGATAGAGGTATGAATCATCGAAATCGGAGCACATTTGCAGATTTTCGAATTTTGTGGCTCTGAATTTGTGGGCTATAGTTCAGTTGATTTTCAAAAAAATTGAATTTTCCACGAAACGTGTAGAAATATTCGACCGATCTAAATGGCCGTTTGTATGACAATTACAGGTCTCAACGGCTATTGATAGAGGTATCAATCATCGAAATCGGAGCACATTTGCAGATTTTCGAATTTTGTGGCTCTGAATTTGTGGGCTATAGTTCAGTTGATTTTCAAAAAAATTGAATTTTCCACGAAACGTGTAGAAATTTTCGATCGATCCAAATGGCCGTTTGTATGACAATTACAGGTCTCAACGGCTATTGATAGAGGTATGAATCATCGAAATCGGAGCACATTTGCAGATTTTCGAATTTTGTGGCTCTGAATTTGTGGGCTATAGTTCAGTTGATTTTCAAAAAAATTGAATTTTCCACGAAACGTGTAGAAATATTCGACCGATCCAAATGGCCGTTTATATGACAATTACAGGTCTCAACGCCTATTGATAGAGGTATGAATCATCGAAATCGGAGCACATTTGCAGATTTTCGAATTTTGTGGCTCTGAATTTGTGGGCTATAGTTCAGTTGATTTTCAAAAAAATTGAATTTTCCACGAAACGTGTAGAAATATTCGACCGATCTAAATGGCCGTTTGTATGACAATTACAGGTCTCAACGCCTATTGATAGAGGTATCAATCATCGAAATCGGAGCACATTTGCAGATTTTCGAATTTTGTGGCTCTGAATTTGTGGGCTATAGTTCAGTTATTTTTCAATAAAATTGAATTTTCTGCAAAATGTGCAGAAATGTGCTAGCGATCCAAATGACCGTTGGCATGACAATTACAGGTCTCAACCTCTATTGATAGAGGTATCAATCAATGAAATCGGAGCACATTTGCAGATTTTCGAATTTTGTGGCTCTGAATTTGTGGGCTATAGTTCAGTTGATTTTCAAAAAAATTGAATTTTCCACGAAACGTGTAGAAATATTCGACCGATCCAAATGGCCGTTTATATGACAATTACAGGTCTCAACGCCTATTGATAGAGGTATGAATCATCGAAATCGGAGCACATTTGCAGATTTTCGAATTTTGTGGCTCTGAATTTGTGGGCTATAGTTCAGTTGATTTTCAAAAAAATTGAATTTTCCACGAAACGTGTAGAAATATTCGACCGATCTAAATGGCCGTTTGTATGACAATTACAGGTCTCAACGCCTATTGATAGAGGTATGAATCATCGAAATCGGAGCACATTTGCAGATTTTCGAATTTTGTGGCTCTGAATTTGTGGGCTATAGTTCAGTTGATTTTCAAAATGATTGAATTTTCCACGAAACGTGTAGAAATTTTCGATCGATCCAAATGGCCGTTTGTATGACAATTACAGGTCTCAACGCCTATTGATAGAGGTATCAATCATCGAAATCGGAGCACATTTGCAGATTTTCGAATTTTGTGGCTCTGAATTTGTGGGCTATAGTTGATTTTCAATAAAATTGAATTTTCTGCAAAATGTGCAGAAATGTGCTAGCGATCCAAATGACCGTTGGCATGACAATTACAGGTCTCAACCTCTATTGATAGAGGTATCAATCAATGAAATCGGAGCACATTTGCAGATTTTCGAATTTTGTGGCTTTGAATTTGTGGGCTATAGTTCAGTTGATTTTCAAAAAAATTGAATTTTCCACGAAACGTGTAGAAATATT
Organism: Tipula helvola; assembly: GCA_963556165.1. Classification (NCBI taxonomy): domain Eukaryota; kingdom Metazoa; phylum Arthropoda; class Insecta; order Diptera; family Tipulidae; genus Tipula; species Tipula helvola. The sequence continues at coordinate 326,960,618 of OY744481.1, read as the reverse complement.
CGACCGATCTAAATGGCCGTTTGTATGACAATTACAGGTCTCAACGGCTATTGATAGAGGTATCAATCATCGAAATCGGAGCACATTTGCAGATTTTCGAATTTTGTGGTTTTGAATTTGTGGGCTATAGTTCAGTTGATTTTCAAAAAAATTGAATTTTCCACGAAACGTGTAGAAATATTAGACCGATCTAAATGGCCGTTTGTATGACAATTACAGGTCTCAACGGCTATTGATAGAGGTATGAATCATCGAAATCGGAGCACATTTGCAGATTTTCGAATTTTGTGGCTTTGAATTTGTGGGCTATAGTTCAGTTGATTTTCAAAAAAATTGAATTTTCCACGAAACGTGTAGAAATGTTTGATCGATCCAAATGGCCGTTTGTATGACAATTACAGGTCTCAACGCCTATTGAAAGAGGTATCAATCATCGAAATCGGAGCACATTTGCAGATTTTCGAATTTTGTGGCTCTGAATTTGTGGGCTATAGTTCAGTTGATTTTCAAAAAAACTGAATTTTCCACGAAACGTGTAGAAATATTCGACCGATCTAAATGGCCGTTTGTATGACAATTACAGGTCTCAACGGCTATTGATAGAGGTATCAATCATCGAAATCGGAGCACATTTGCAGATTTTAGAATTTTGTGGCTCTGAATTTGTGGGCTATAGTTCAGTTGATTTTCAAAAAAATTGAATTTTCCACGAAACGTGTAGAAATATTCGACCGATCCAAATGGCCGTTTGTATGACAATTACAGGTCTCAACACCTATTGATAGAGGTATGAATCATCGAAATCGGAGCACATTTGCAGATTTTCGAATTTTGTGGCTCTGAATTTGTGGGCTATAGTTCAGTTGATTTTCAAAAAAATTGAATTTTCCACGAAACGTGTAGAAATATTCGACCGATCTAAATGGCCGTTTGTATGACAATTACAGGTCTCAACGGCTATTGATAGAGGTATCAATCATCGAAATCGGAGCACATTTGCAGATTTTCGAATTTTGTGGCTCTGAATTTGTGGGCTATAGTTCAGTTGATTTTCAATAAAATTGAATTTTCTGCAAAATGTGCAGAAATGTGCGAGCGATCCAAATGACCGTTGGCATGACAATTACAGGTCTCAACCTCTATTGATAGAGGTATCAATCAACGAAATCCGAGCACAATTGCAGATTTTCGATTTTTCTGGCTCTGAATTTGTGGGCTATAGTTCAGTTGATTTTCAAAAAAATTGAATTTTCCACGAAACGTGTAGAAATATTCGACCGATCCAAATGGCCGTTTATATGACAATTACAGGTCTCAACGCCTATTGATGTATCAATCATCGAAATCGGAGCACATTTGCAGATTTTCGAATTTTATGGCTCTGAATTTGTGGGCTATAGTTCAGTTGATTTTCAAAAAAATTGAATTTTCCACGAAACGTGTAGAAATATTCGACCGATCCAAATGGCCGTTTATATGACAATTACAGGTCTCAACGCCTATTGATAGAGGTATGAATCATCGAAATCGGAGCACATTTGCAGATTTTCGAATTTTGTGGCTCTGAATTTGTGGGCTATAGTTCAGTTGATTTTCAAAAAAATTGAATTTTCCACGAAACGTGTAGAAATATTCGACCGATCTAAATGGCCGTTTGTATGACAATTACAGGTCTCAACGCCTATTGATAGAGGTATGAATCATCGAAATCGGAGCACATTTGCAGATTTTCGAATTTTGTGGCTCTGAATTTGTGGGCTATAGTTGATTTTCAATAAAATTGAATTTTCTGCAAAATGTGCAGAAATGTGCTAGCGATCCAAATGACCGTTGGCATGACAATTACAGGTCTCAACCTCTATTGATAGAGGTATCAATCAATGAAATCGGAGCACATTTGCAGATTTTCGAATTTTGTGGCTTTGAATTTGTGGGCTATAGTTCAGTTGATTTTCAAAAAAATTGAATTTTCCACGAAACGTGTAGAAATATTCGACCGATCTAAATGGCCGTTTGTATGACAATTACAGGTCTCAACGGCTATTGATAGAGGTATCAATCATCGAAATCGGAGCACATTTGCAGATTTTCGAATTTTGTGGTTTTGAATTTGTGGGCTATAGTTCAGTTGATTTTCAAAAAAATTGAATTTTCCACGAAACGTGTAGAAATATTAGACCGATCTAAATGGCCGTTTGTATGACAATTACAGGTCTCAACGGCTATTGATAGAGGTATCAATCATCGAAATCGGAGCACATTTGCAGATTTTCGAATTTTGTGGCTCTGAATTTGTGGGCTATAGTTGATTTTCAATAAAATTGAATTTTCTGCAAAATGTGCAGAAATGTGCTAGCGATTCAAATGACCGTTGGCATGACAATTACAGGTCTCAACCTCTATTGATAGAGGTATCAATCAATGAAATCGGAGCACATTTGCAGATTTTCGAATTTTGTGGCTTTGAATTTGTGGGCTATAGTTCAGTTGATTTTCAATAAAATTGAATTTTCTGCAAAATGTGCAGAAATGTGCGAGCGATCCAAATGACCGTTGGCATGACAATTACAGGTCTCAACCTCTATTGATAGAGGTATCAATCAACGAAATCCGAGCACAATTGCAGATTTTCGATTTTTCTGGCTCTGAATTTGTGGGCTATAGTTCAGTTGATTTTCAAAAAAATTGAATTTTCCACGAAACGTGTAGAAATATTCGACCGATCCAAATGGCCGTTTGTATGACAATTACAGGTCTCAACGCCTATTGATAGAGGTATGAATCATCGAAATCGGAGCACATTTGCAGATTTTCGAATTTTGTGGCTCTGAATTTGTGGGCTATAGTTCAGTTGATTTTCAAAAAAATTGAATTTTCCACGAAACGTGTAGAAATATTCGACCGATCTAAATGGCCGTTTGTATGACAATTACAGGTCTCAACGGCTATTGATAGAGGTATCAATCATCGAAATCGGAGCACATTTGCAGATTTTCGAATTTTGTGGCTCTGAATTTGTGGGCTATAGTTCAGTTGATTTTCAATAAAATTGAATTTTCTGCAAAATGTGCAGAAATGTGCGAGCGATCCAAATGACCGTTGGCATGACAATTACAGGTCTCAACCTCTATTGATAGAGGTATCAATCAACGAAATCGGAGCACAATTGCAGATTTTCGATTTTTCTGGCTCTGAATTTGTGGGCTATAGTTCAGTTGATTTTCAAAAAAATTGAATTTTCCACGAAACGTGTAGAAATATTCGACCGATCCAAATGGCCGTTTGTATGACAATTACAGGTCTCAACGCCTATTGATAGAGGTATGAATCATCGAAATCGGAGCACATTTGCAGATTTTCGAATTTTGTGGCTCTGAATTTGTGGGCTATAGTTCAGTTGATTTTCAAAAAAATTGAATTTTCCACGAAACGTGTAGAAATATTCGACCGATCTAAATGGCCGTTTGTATGACAATTACAGGTCTCAACGGCTATTGATAGAGGTATCAATCATCGAAATCGGAGCACATTTGCAGATTTTCGAATTTTGTGGCTCTGAATTTGTGGGCTATAGTTCAGTTGATTTTCAATAAAATTGAATTTTCTGCAAAATGTGCAGAAATGTGCGAGCGATCCAAATGACCGTTGGCATGACAATTACAGGTCTCAACCTCTATTGATAGAGGTATCAATCAACGAAATCCGAGCACAATTGCAGATTTTCGATTTTTCTGGCTCTGAATTTGTGGGCTATAGTTCAGTTGATTTTCAAAAAAATTGAATTTTCCACGAAACGTGTAGAAATATTCGACCGATCCAAATGGCCGTTTATATGACAATTACAGGTCTCAACGCCTATTGATGTATCAATCATCGAAATCGGAGCACATTTGCAGATTTTCGAATTTTGTGGCTCTGAATTTGTGGGCTATAGTTCAGTTGATTTTCAATAAAATTGAATTTTCTGCAAAATGTGCAGAAATGTGCGAGCGATCCAAATGACCGTTGGCATGACAATTACAGGTCTCAACCTCTATTGATAGAGGTATCAATCAACGAAATCCGAGCACAATTGCAGATTTTCGATTTTTCTGGCTCTGAATTTGTGGGCTATAGTTCAGTTGATTTTCAAAAAAATTGAATTTTCCACGAAACGTGTAGAAATATTCCACCGATCCAAATGGCCGTTTATATGACAATTACAGGTCTCAACGCCTATTAATAAAGGTATCAATCATCGAAATCGGAGCACATTTGCAGATTTTAGAATTTTGTGGCTCTGAATTTGTGGGCTATAGTTCAGTTGATTTTCAAAAAAATTGAATTTTCCACGAAACGTGTAGAAATATTCGACCGATCCAAATGGCCGTTTGTATGACAATTACAGGTCTCAACGCCTATTGATAGAGGTATGAATCATCGAAATCGGAGCACATTTGCAGATTTTCGAATTTTGTGGCTCTGAATTTGTGGGCTATAGTTCAGTTGATTTTCAAAAAAATTGAATTTTCCACGAAACGTGTAGAAATATCCGACCGATCTAAATGGCCGTTTGTATGACAATTACAGGTCTCAACGGCTATTGATAGAGGTATCAATCATCGAAATCGGAGCACATTTGCAGATTTTCGAATTTTGTGGCTCTGAATTTGTGGGCTATAGTTCAGTTGATTTTCAATAAAATTGAATTTTCTGCAAAATGTGCAGAAATGTGCGAGCGATCCAAATGACCGTTGGCATGACAATTACAGGTCTCAACCTCTATTGATAGAGGTATCAATCAACGAAATCCGAGCACAATTGCAGATTTTCGATTTTTCTGGCTCTGAATTTGTGGGCTATAGTTCAGTTGATTTTCAAAAAAATTGAATTTTCCACGAAACGTGTAGAAATATTCGACCGATCCAAATGGCCGTTTATATGACAATTACAGGTCTCAACGCCTATTGATGTATCAATCATCGAAATCGGAGCACATTTGCAGATTTTCGAATTTTGTGGCTCTGAATTTGTGGGCTATAGTTCAGTTGATTTTCAATAAAATTGAATTTTCTGCAAAATGTGCAGAAATGTGCGAGCGATCCAAATGACCGTTGGCATGACAATTACAGGTCTCAACCTCTATTGATAGAGGTATCAATCAACGAAATCCGAGCACAATTGCAGATTTTCGATTTTTCTGGCTCTGAATTTGTGGGCTATAGTTCAGTTGATTTTCAAAAAAATTGAATTTTCCACGAAACGTGTAGAAATATTCGACCGATCTAAATGGCCGTTTGTATGACAATTACAGGTCTCAACGGCTATTGATAGAGGTATCAATCATCGAAATCGGAGCACATTTGCAGATTTTCGAATTTTGTGGCTCTGAATTTGTGGGCTATAGTTCAGTTGATTTTCAATAAAATTGAATTTTCTGCAAAATGTGCAGAAATGTGCGAGCGATCCAAATGACCGTTGGCATGACAATTACAGGTCTCAACCTCTATTGATAGAGGTATCAATCAACGAAATCCGAGCACAATTGCAGATTTTCGATTTTTCTGGCTCTGAATTTGTGGGCTATAGTTCAGTTGATTTTCAAAAAAATTGAATTTTCCACGAAACGTGTAGAAATATTCGACCGATCCAAATGGCCGTTTATATGACAATTACAGGTCTCAACGCCTATTGATGTATCAATCATCGAAATCGGAGCACATTTGCAGATTTTCGAATTTTGTGGCTCTGAATTTGTGGGCTATAGTTCAGTTGATTTTCAATAAAATTGAATTTTCTGCAAAATGTGCAGAAATATTCGACCGATCTAAATGGCCGTTTGTATGACAATTACAGGTCTCAACGGCTATTGATAGAGGTATCAATCATCGAAATCGGAGCACATTTGCAGATTTTCGAATTTTGTGGCTCTGAATTTGTGGGCTATAGTTCAGTTGATTTTCAAAAAAATTGAATTTTCTACGGAACGTGCAGAAATATTCCACCGATCCAAATGGCCGTTTATATGACAATTACAGGTCTCAACGCCTATTAATAAAGGTATCAATCATCGAAATCGGAGCACATTTGCAGATTTTCGAATTTTATGGCTCTGAATTTGTGGGCTATAGTTCAGTTGATTTTCAAAAAGATTGAATTTTCCACGAAACGTGTAGAAATATTCGACCGATCCAAATGGCCGTTTATATGACAATTACAGGTCTCAACGCCTATTGATAGAGGTATGAATCATCGAAATCGGAGCACATTTGCAGATTTTCGAATTTTGTGGCTCTGAATTTGTGGGCTATAGTTCAGTTGATTTTCAAAAAAATTGAATTTTCTACGGAACGTGCAGAAATATTCGACCGATCCAAATGGCCGTTTATATGACAATTACAGGTCTCAACGCCTATTGATAGAGGTATGAATCATCGAAATCGGAGCACATTTGCAGATTTTCGAATTTTGTGGCTCTGAATTTGTGGGCTATAGTTCAGTTGATTTTCAAAAAAATTGAATTTTCTACGGAACGTGCAGAAATATTCCACCGATCCAAATGGCCGTTTATATGACAATTACAGGTCTCAACGCCTATTGATAGAGGTATGAATCATCGAAATTGGAGCACATTTGCAGATTTTCGAATTTTGTGGCTCTGAATTTGTGGGCTATAGTTCAGTTGATTTTCAAAAAAATTGAATTTTCTACGGAACGTGCAGAAATATTCCACCGATCCAAATGGCCGTTTATATGACAATTACAGGTCTCAACGCCTATTGATAGAGGTATCAATCATCGAAATCGGAGCACATTTGCAGATTTTCGAATTTTGTGGCTCTGAATTTGTGGGCTATAGTTCAGTTGATTTTCAAAAAAATTAAATTTTCCACGAAACGTGTAGAAATATTCCACCGATCGAAATGGCCGTTTGTATGACAATTACAGGTCTCAACGGCTATTGATAGAGGTATCAATAATCGGAATCGGAGCACATTTGCAGATTTTCGAATTTTGTGGCTCTGAATTTGTGGGCTATAGTTCAGTTGATTTTCAAAAAAATTGAGTTTTCCACGGAACGTGCAGAAATATTCCACCGATCCAAATGGCCGTTTATATGACAATTACAGGTCTCAACGGCTATTGATAGAGGTATCAATAATCGGAATCGGAGCACATTTGCAGATTTTCGAATTTTGTGGCTCTGAATTTGTGGGCTATAGTTCAGTTGATTTTCAAAAAAATTGAATTTTCCACGGAACGTGCAGAAATATTCCACCGATCCAAATGGCCGTTTATATGACAATTACAGGTCTCAACGGCTATTGATAGAGGTATGAATCATCGAAATCGGAGCACATTTGCAGATTTTCGAATTTTGTGGCTCTGAATTTGTGGGCTATAGTTCAGTTGATTTTCAAAAAAATTGAATTTTCCACGGAACGTGCAGAAATATTCCACCGATCCAAATGGCCGTTTATATGACAATTACAGGTCTCAACGGCTATTGATAGAGGTATCAATCATCGAAATCGGAGCACATTTGCAGATTTTCGAATTTTGTGGCTCTGAATTTGTGGGCTATAGTTCAGTTGATTTTCAAAAAAATTGAATTTTCCACGAAACGTGTAGAAATATTCCACCGATCGAAATGGCCGTTTGTATGACAATTACAGGTCTCAACGGCTATTGATAGAGGTATCAATAATCGGAATCGGAGCACATTTGCAGATTTTCGAATTTTGTGGCTCTGAATTTGTGGGCTATAGTTCAGTTGATTTTCAAAAAAATTGAATTTTCCACGGAACGTGCAGAAATATTCCACCGATCCAAATGGCCGTTTATATGACAATTACAGGTCTCAACGGCTATTGATAGAGGTATGAATCATCGAAATCGGAGCACATTTGCAGATTTTCGAATTTTGTGGCTCTGAATTTGTGGGCTATAGTTCAGTTGATTTTCAAAAAAATTGAATTTTCCACGAAACGTGTAGAAATATTCCACCGATCGAAATGGCCGTTTGTATGACAATTACAGGTCTCAACGGCTATTGATAGAGGTATCAATAATCGGAATCGGAGCACATTTGCAGATTTTCGAATTTTGTGGCTCTGAATTTGTGGGCTATAGTTCAGTTGATTTTCAAAAAAATTGAGTTTTCCACGGAACGTGCAGAAATATTCCACCGATCCAAATGGCCGTTTATATGACAATTACAGGTCTCAACGGCTATTGATAGAGGTATCAATAATCGGAATCGGAGCACATTTGCAGATTTTCGAATTTTGTGGCTCTGAATTTGTGGGCTATAGTTCAGTTGATTTTCAAAAAAATTGAATTTTCCACGGAACGTGCAGAAATATTCCACCGATCCAAATGGCCGTTTATATGACAATTACAGGTCTCAACGGCTATTGATAGAGGTATGAATCATCGAAATCGGAGCACATTTGCAGATTTTCGAATTTTGTGGCTCTGAATTTGTGGGCTATAGTTCAGTTGATTTTCAAAAAAATTGAATTTTCCACGGAACGTGCAGAAATATTCCACCGATCCAAATGGCCGTTTATATGACAATTACAGGTCTCAACGGCTATTGATAGAGGTATCAATCATCGAAATCGGAGCACATTTGCAGATTTTCGAATTTTGTGGCTCTGAATTTGTGGGCTATAGTTCAGTTGATTTTCAAAAAAATTGAATTTTCCACGAAACGTGTAGAAATATTCCACCGATCGAAATGGCCGTTTGTATGACAATTACAGGTCTCAACGGCTATTGATAGAGGTATCAATAATCGGAATCGGAGCACATTTGCAGATTTTCGAATTTTGTGGCTCTGAATTTGTGGGCTATAGTTCAGTTGATTTTCAAAAAAATTGAATTTTCCACGGAACGTGCAGAAATATTCCACCGATCCAAATGGCCGTTTATATGACAATTACAGGTCTCAACGGCTATTGATAGAGGTATGAATCATCGAAATCGGAGCACATTTGCAGATTTTCGAATTTTGTGGCTCTGAATTTGTGGGCTATAGTTCAGTTGATTTTCAAAAAAATTGAATTTTCCACGAAACGTGTAGAAATATTCCACCGATCGAAATGGCCGTTTGTATGACAATTACAGGTCTCAACGGCTATTGATAGAGGTATCAATAATCGGAATCGGAGCACATTTGCAGATTTTCGAATTTTGTGGCTCTGAATTTGTGGGCTATAGTTCAGTTGATTTTCAAAAAAATTGAATTTTCCACGGAACGTGCAGAAATATTCCACCGATCCAAATGGCCGTTTATATGACAATTACAGGTCTCAACGGCTATTGATAGAGGTATCAATAATCGGAATCGGAGCACATTTGCAGATTTTCGAATTTTGTGGCTCTGAATTTGTGGGCTATAGTTCAGTTGATTTTCAAAAAAATTGAATTTTCCACGAAACGTGTAGAAATATTCCACCGATCGAAATGGCCGTTTGTATGACAATTACAGGTCTCAACGGCTATTGATAGAGGTATCAATAATCGGAATCGGAGCACATTTGCAGATTTTCGAATTTTGTGGCTCTGAATTTGTGGGCTATAGTTCAGTTGATTTTCAAAAAAATTGAACTTTCCACGAAACGTGTAGAAATATTCCACCGATCCAAATGGCCGTTTGTATGACAATTACAGGTCTCAACGGCTATTGATAGAGGTATCAATCATCGAAATCGGAGCACATTTGCAGATTTTCGAATTTTGTGGCTCTGAATTTGTGGGCTATAGTTCAGTTGATTTTCAAAAAAATTGAATTTTCCACGAAACGTGTAGAAATATTCGACCGATCCAAATGGCCGTTTGTATGACAATTACAGGTCTCAACGCCTATTGATAGAGGTATGAATCATCGAAATCGGAGCACATTTGCAGATTTTCGAATTTTGTGGCTCTGAATTTGTGGGCTATAGTTCAGTTGATTTTCAAAAAAATTGAATTTTCCACGAAACGTGTAGAAATATTCCACCGATCGAAATGGCCGTTTGTATGACAATTACAGGTCTCAACGGCTATTGATAGAGGTATCAATAATCGGAATCGGAGCACATTTGCAGATTTTCGAATTTTGTGGCTCTGAATTTGTGGGCTATAGTTCAGTTGATTTTCAAAAAAATTGAATTTTCCACGAAACGTGTAGAAATATTCCACCGATCCAAATGGCCGTTTGTATGACAATTACAGGTCTCAACGGCTATTGATAGAGGTATCAATAATCGGAATCGGAGCACATTTGCAGATTTTCGAATTTTGTGGCTCTGAATTTGTGGGCTATAGTTCAGTTGATTTTCAAAAAAATTGAATTTTCCACGAAACGTGTAGAAATATTCCACCGATCGAAATGGCCGTTTGTATGACAATTACAGGTCTCAACGGCTATTGATAGAGGTATCAATAATCGGAATCGGAGCACATTTGCAGATTTTCGAATTTTGTGGCTCTGAATTTGTGGGCTATAGTTCAGTTGATTTTCAAAAAAGTTGAATTTTCCACGAAATGTGTAGAAATATTCCACCGATCGAAATGGCCGTTTGTATGACAATTACAGGTCTCAACGGCTATTGATAGAGGTATCAATAATCGGAATCGGAGCACATTTGCAGATTTTCGAATTTTGTGGCTCTGAATTTGTGGGCTATAGTTCAGTTGATTTTCAAAAAAATTGAATTTTCCACGGAACGTGCAGAAATATTCCACCGATCCAAATGGCCGTTTATATGACAATTACAGGTCTCAACGGCTATTGATAGAGGTATGAATCATCGAAATCGGAGCACATTTGCAGATTTTCGAATTTTGTGGCTCTGAATTTGTGGGCTATAGTTCAGTTGATTTTCAAAAAAATTGAATTTTCCACGAAATGTGTAGAAATATTCCACCGATCCAAATGGCCGTTTATATGACAATTACAGGTCTCAACGGCTATTAATAGTGGTATCAATCATCGAAATCGGAGCACATTTGCAGATTTTCGAATTTTATGGCTCTGAATTTGTGGGCTATAGTTCAGTTGATTTTCAAAAAAATTTAATTTTCCACGAAACGTGTAGAAATATTCGACCGATCCAAATGGCCGTTTATATGACAATTACAGGTCTCAACGCCTATTGATAGAGGTATGAATCATCGAAATCGGAGCACATTTGCAGATTTTCGAATTTTGTGGCTCTGAATTTGTGGGCTGTAGTTCAGTTGATTTTCAAAAAAATTGAATTTTCTACGGAACGTGCAGAAATATTCCACCGATCCAAATGGCCGTTTATATGACAATTACAGGTCTCAACGCCTATTGATAGAGGTATCAATCATCGAAATCGGAGCACATTTGCAGATTTTCGAATTTTGTGGCTCTGAATTTGTGGGCTATAGTTCAGTTGATTTTCAAAAAAATTGAATTTTCCACGGAACGTGTAGAAATATTCGACCGATCCAAATGGCCGTTTGTATGACAATTACAGGTCTCAACGGCTATTGATAGAGGTATCAATCATCGAAATCGGAGCACATTTGCAGATTTTCGAATTTTGTGGCTCTGAATTTGTGGGCTATAGTTCAGTTGATTTTCAAAAAAATTGAATTTTCCACGAAACGTGTAGAAATATTCCACCGATCGAAATGGCCGTTTCTATGACAATTACAGGTCTCAACGGCTATTGATAGAGGTATCAATAATCGGAATCGGAGCACATTTGCAGATTTTCGAATTTTGTGGCTCTGAATTTGTGGGCTATAGTTCAGTTGATTTTCAAAAAAATTGAATTTTCCACGGAACGTGCAGAAATATTCCACCGATCCAAATGGCCGTTTATATGACAATTACAGGTCTCAACGGCTATTAATAGAGGTACCAATCATCGAAATCGGAGCACATTTGCAGATTTTCGAATTTTATGGCTCTGAATTTGTGGGCTATAGTTCAGTTGATTTTCAAAAAAATTTAATTTTCCACGAAACGTGTAGAAATATTCGACCGATCCAAATGGCCGTTTATATGACAATTACAGGTCTCAACGCCTATTGATAGAGGTATGAATCATCGAAATCGGAGCACATTTGCAGATTTTCGAATTTTGTGGCTCTGAATTTGTGGGCTATTAGTTCAGTTGATTTTCAAAAAAATTGAATTTTCCACGGAACGTGCAGAAATATTCCACCGATCCAAATGGCCGTTTATATGACAATTACAGGTCTCAACGCCTATTGATAGAGGTATCAATCATCGAAATTGGAGCACATTTGCAGATTTTCGAATTTTGTGGCTCTGAATTTGTGGGCTATAGTTCAGTTGATTTTCAAAAAAATTGAATTTTCCACGGAACGTGTAGAAATATTCGACCGATCGAAATGGCCGTTTGTATGACAATTACAGGTCTCAACGGCTATTGATAGAGGTATCAATCATCGAAATCGGAGCACATTTGCAGATTTTCGAATTTTGTGGCTCTGAATTTGTGGGCTATAGTTCAGTTGATTTTCAAAAAAATTGAATTTTCCATGGAACGTGTAAAAATATTCGACCGATCCAAATGGCCGTTTATATGACAATTACAGGTCTCAACGCCTATTGATAGAGGTATCAATCATCGAAATCGGAGCACATTTGCAGATTTTCGAATTTTGTGGCTCTGAATTTGTGGGCTATAGTTCAGTTGATTTTCAAAAAAATTGAATTTTCCACGGAACGTGCAGAAATATTTGACCGATCCAAATGGCCGTTTATATGACAATTACAGGTCTCAACGCCTATTGATAGAGGTATCAATCATCGAAATTGGAGCACATTTGCAGATTTTCGAATTTTGTGGCTCTGAATTTGTGGGCTATAGTTCAGTTATTTTTCAATAAAATTGAATTTTCTGCAAAATGTGCAGAAATGTGCTAGCGATCCAAATGGCCGTTTGTATGACAATTACAGGTCTCAACGCCTATTGATAGAGGTATCAATCATCGAAATTGGAGCACATTTGCAGATTTTCGAATTTTGTGGCTCTGAATTTGTGGGCTATAGTTCAGTTGATTTTTAAAAAATTTGAATTTTTCACGAAACGTGTAGAAATGTTTGATCGATCCAAATGGCCGTTGGTATGACAATTACAGGTCTCAACGCCTATTGATAGAGGTATCAATCTTCGAAATTGGAGCACATTTGCAGATTTTCGAATTTTGTGGCTCTGAATTTGTGGGCTATAGTTCAGTTGATTTTCAAAAAAATTGAATTTTCCACGGAACGTGTAGAAATATTCGACCGATCCAAATGGCCGTTTGTATGACAATTACAGGTCTCAACGCCTATTGATAGAGGTATCAATCATCGAAATTGGAGCACATTTGCAGATTTTCGAATTTTGTGGCTCTGAATTTGTGGGCTATAGTTCAGTTGATTTTTAAAAAATTTGAATTTTCCACGGAACGTGTAGAAATATTCCACCGATCGAAATGGCCATTTGTATGACAATTACAGGTCTCAACGGCTATTGATAGAGGTATCAATCATCGAAATCGGAGCACATTTGCAGATTTTCGAATTTTGTGGCTCTGAATTTGTGGGCTATAGTTCAGTTATTTTTCAATAAAATTGAATTTTCTGCAAAATGTGCAGAAATGTGCTAGCGATCCAAATGGCCGTTTGTATGACAATTACAGGTCTCAACGCCTATTGATAGAGGTATCAATCATCGAAATTGGAGCACATTTGCAGATTTTCGAATTTTGTGGCTCTGAATTTGTGGGCTATAGTTCAGTTGATTTTTAAAAAATTTGAATTTTTCACGAAACGTGTAGAAATGTTTGATCGATCCAAATGGCCGTTGGTATGACAATTACAGGTCTCAACGCCTATTGATAGAGGTATCAATCTTCGAAATTGGAGCACATTTGCAGATTTTCGAATTTTGTGGCTCTGAATTTGTGGGCTATAGTTCAGTTGATTTTCAAAAAAATTGAATTTTCCACGGAACGTGTAGAAATATTCGACCGATCCAAATGGCCGTTTGTATGACAATTACAGGTCTCAACGCCTATTGATAGAGGTATCAATCATCGAAATTGGAGCACATTTGCAGATTTTCGAATTTTGTGGCTCTGAATTTGTGGGCTATAGTTCAGTTGATTTTTAAAAAATTTGAATTTTCCACGGAACGTGTAGAAATATTCGACCGATCCAAATGGCCGTTTATATGACAATTACAGGTCTCAACGCCTATTGATAGAGGTATCAATCATCGAAATTGGAGCACATTTGCAGATTTTCGAATGTTGTGGCTCTGAATTTGTGGGCTATATATAGTTCAGTTGATTTTTAAAAAATTTGAATTTTTCACGAAACGTGTAGAAATGTTTGATCGATCCAAATGGCCGTTGGTATGACAATTACAGGTCTCAACGCCTATTGATAGAGGTATCAATCTTCGAAATCGGAGCACATTTGCAGATTTTCGAATTTTGTGGCTCTGAATTTGTGGGCTATAGTTCAGTTGATTTTCAAAAAAATTGAATTTTCCACGGGACGTGTAGAAATATTCGACCGATCCAAATGGCCGTTTGTATGACAATTACAGGTCTCAACGCCTATTGATAGAGGTATCAATCATCGAAATTGGAGCACATTTGCAGATTTTCGAATTTTGTGGCTCTGAATTTGTGGGCTATAGTTCAGTTGATTTTTAAAAAATTTGAATTTTCCACGGAACGTGTAGAAATATTCCACCGATCGAAATGGCCATTTGTATGACAATTACAGGTCTCAACGGCTATTGATAGAGGTATCAATCATCGAAATCGGAGCACATTTGCAGATTTTCGAATTTTGTGGCTCTGAATTTGTGGGCTATAGTTCAGTTGATTTTCAAAAAAATTGAATTTTCCACGGAATGTGTAGAAATATTCGACCGATCCAAATGGCCGTTTGTATGACAATTACAGGTCTCAACGCCTATTGATAGAGGTATCAATCATCGAAATCGGATCACATTTGCAGATTTTCGAATTTTGTGCTCTGAATTTGTGGGCTATAGTTCAGTTGATTTTTAAAAAATTTGAATTTTCCACGGAACGTGTAGAAATATTCCACCGATCGAAATGGCCATTTGTATGACAATTACAGGTCTCAACGGCTATTGATAGAGGTATGAATCATCGAAATCGGAGCACATTTGCAGATTTTCGAATTTTGTGGCTCTGAATTTGTGGGCTATAGTTCAGTTGATTTTCAAAAAAATTGAATTTTCCACGGAATGTGTAGAAATATTCGACCGATCCAAATGGCCGTTTGTATGACAATTACAGGTCTCAACGCCTATTGATAGAGGTATCAATCATCGAAATCGGATCACATTTGCAGATTTTCGAATTTTGTGCTCTGAATTTGTGGGCTATAGTTCAGTTGATTTTTAAAAAATTTGAATTTTCCACGGAACGTGTAGAAATATTCCACCGATCGAAATGGCCATTTGTATGACAATTACAGGTCTCAACGGCTATTGATAGAGGTATGAATCATCGAAATCGGAGCACATTTGCAGATTTTCGAATTTTGTGGCTCTGAATTTGTGGGCTATAGTTCAGTTGATTTTCAAAAAAATTGAATTTTCCACGGAACGTGTAGAAATATTCGACCGATCCAAATGGCCGTTTGTATGACAATTACAGGTCTCAACGCCTATTGATAGAGGTATCAATCATCGAAATTGGAGCACATTTGCAGATTTTCGAATTTTGTGGCTCTGAATTTGTGGGCTATAGTTCAGTTGATTTTTAAAAAATTTGAATTTTCCACGGAACGTGTAGAAATATTCCACCGATCGAAATGGCCATTTGTATGACAATTACAGGTCTCAACGGCTATTGATAGAGGTATCAATCATCGAAATCGGAGCACATTTGCAGATTTTCGAATTTTGTGGCTCTGAATTTGTGGGCTATAGTTCAGTTGATTTTCAAAAAAATTGAATTTTCCACGGAACGTGTAGAAATATTCGACCGATCCAAATGGCCGTTTGTATGACAATTACAGGTCTCAACGCCTATTGATAGAGGTATCAATCATCGAAATTGGAGCACATTTGCAGATTTTCGAATTTTGTGGCTCTGAATTTGTGGGCTATAGTTCAGTTGATTTTTAAAAAATTTGAATTTTCCACGGAACGTGTAGAAATATTCCACCGATCGAAATGGCCATTTGTATGACAATTACAGGTCTCAACGGCTATTGATAGAGGTATCAATCATCGAAATCGGAGCACATTTGCAGATTTTCGAATTTTGTGGCTCTGAATTTGTGGGCTATAGTTCAGTTGATTTTCAAAAAAATTGAATTTTCCACGGAACGTGTAGAAATATTCGACCGATCCAAATGGCCGTTTATATGACAATTACAGGTCTCAACGCCTATTGATAGAGGTATCAATCATCGAAATTGGAGCACATTTGCAGATTTTCGAATGTTGTGGCTCTGAATTTGTGGGCTATATATAGTTCAGTTGATTTTTAAAAAATTTGAATTTTTCACGAAACGTGTAGAAATGTTTGATCGATCCAAATGGCCGTTGGTATGACAATTACAGGTCTCAACGCCTATTGATAGAGGTATCAATCTTCGAAATCGGAGCACATTTGCAGATTTTCGAATTTTGTGGCTCTGAATTTGTGGGCTATAGTTCAGTTGATTTTCAAAAAAATTGAATTTTCCACGGAACGTGTAGAAATATTCGACCGATCCAAATGGCCGTTTGTATGACAATTACAGGTCTCAACGCCTATTGATAGAGGTATCAATCATCGAAATTGGAGCACATTTGCAGATTTTCGAATTTTGTGGCTCTGAATTTGTGGGCTATAGTTCAGTTGATTTTTAAAAAATTTGAATTTTCCACGGAACGTGTAGAAATATTCCACCGATCGAAATGGCCATTTGTATGACAATTACAGGTCTCAACGGCTATTGATAGAGGTATCAATCATCGAAATCGGAGCACATTTGCAGATTTTCGAATTTTGTGGCTCTGAATTTGTGGGCTATAGTTCAGTTGATTTTCAAAAAAATTGAATTTTCCACGGAATGTGTAGAAATATTCGACCGATCCAAATGGCCGTTTGTATGACAATTACAGGTCTCAACGCCTATTGATAGAGGTATCAATCATCGAAATCGGATCACATTTGCAGATTTTCGAATTTTGTGCTCTGAATTTGTGGGCTATAGTTCAGTTGATTTTTAAAAAATTTGAATTTTCCACGGAACGTGTAGAAATATTCCACCGATCGAAATGGCCATTTGTATGACAATTACAGGTCTCAACGGCTATTGATAGAGGTATGAATCATCGAAATCGGAGCACATTTGCAGATTTTCGAATTTTGTGGCTCTGAATTTGTGGGCTATAGTTCAGTTGATTTTCAAAAAAATTGAATTTTCCACGGAATGTGTAGAAATATTCGACCGATCCAAATGGCCGTTTGTATGACAATTACAGGTCTCAACGCCTATTGATAGAGGTATCAATCATCGAAATCGGATCACATTTGCAGATTTTCGAATTTTGTGCTCTGAATTTGTGGGCTATAGTTCAGTTGATTTTTAAAAAATTTGAATTTTCCACGGAACGTGTAGAAATATTCCACCGATCGAAATGGCCATTTGTATGACAATTACAGGTCTCAACGGCTATTGATAGAGGTATGAATCATCGAAATCGGAGCACATTTGCAGATTTTCGAATTTTGTGGCTCTGAATTTGTGGGCTATAGTTCAGTTGATTTTTAAAATATTTGAATTTTCCACGGAACGTGTAGAAATATTCCACCGATCGAAATGGCCGTTTGTATGACAATTACAGGTCTCAACGGCTATTGATAGAGGTATCAATAATCTGAATTGGAGCACATTTGCAGATTTTCGAATTTTGTGGCTCTGAATTTGTGGGCTATAGTTCAGTTGATTTTCAAAAAAATTGAATTTTCCACGGAACGTGTAGAAATATTCGACCGATCGAAATGGCCGTTTGTATGACAATTACAGGTCTCAACGGCTATTGATAGAGGTATCAATCATCGAAATCGGAGCACATTTGCAGATTTTCGAATTTTGTGGCTCTGAATTTGTGGGCTATAGTTCAGTTGATTTTCAAAAAAATTGAATTTTCCACGGAACGTGTAGAAATATTCGACCGATCCAAATGGCCGTTTGTATGACAATTACAGGTCTCAACGCCTATTGATAGAGGTATCAATCATCGAAATTGGAGCACATTTGCAGATTTTCGAATTTTGTGGCTCTGAATTTGTGGGCTATAGTTCAGTTGATTTTTAAAAATTTTGAATTTTCCACGAAACGTGTAGAAATATTCCACCGATCGAAATGGCCGTTTGTATGACAATTACAGGTCTCAACGGCTATTGATAGAGGTATCAATAATCTGAATTGGAGCACATTTGCAGATTTTCGAATTTTGTGGCTCTGAATTTGTGGGCTATAGTTCAGTTGATTTTCAAAAAAATTGAATTTTCCACGGAACGTGTAGAAATATTCGACCGATCGAAATGGCCGTTTGTATGACAATTACAGGTCTCAACGGCTATTGATAGAGGTATCAATCATCGAAATCGGAGCACATTTGCAGATTTTCGAATTTTGTGGCTCTGAATTTGTGGGCTATAGTTCAGTTGATTTTCAAAAAAATTGAATTTTCCACGGAACGTGTAGAAATATTCGACCGATCCAAATGGCCGTTTGTATGACAATTACAGGTCTCAACGCCTATTGATAGAGGTATCAATCATCGAAATCGGATCACATTTGCAGATTTTCGAATTTTGTGGCTCTGAATTTGTGGGCTATAGTTCAGTTGATTTTCAAAAAATTTGAATTTTCCACGAAACGTGTAGAAATATTCCACTGATCGAAATTGCCATTTGTATGACAATTACAGGTCTCAACGCCTATTGATAGAGGTATCAATCATCGAAATCGGAGCACATTTGCAGATTTTCGAATTTTGTGGCTCTGAATTTGTGGGCTATAGTTCAGTTGATTTTCAAAAAAATTGAATTTTCCACGGAACGTGTAGAAATATTCGACCGATCGAAATGGCCATTTGTATGACAATTACAGGTCTCAACGGCTATTGATAGAGGTATCAATCATCGAAATCGGAGCACATTTGCAGATTTTCGAATTTTGTGGCTCTGAATTTGTGGGCTATAGTTCAGTTGATTTTCAAAAAAATTGAATTTTCCACGGAATGTGTAGAAATATTCGACCGATCCAAATGGCCGTTTGTATGACAATTACAGGTCTCAACGCCTATTGATAGAGGTATCAATCATCGAAATCGGATCACATTTGCAGATTTTCGAATTTTGTGCTCTGAATTTGTGGGCTATAGTTCAGTTGATTTTTAAAAAATTTGAATTTTCCACGGAACGTGTAGAAATATTCCACCGATCGAAATGGCCATTTGTATGACAATTACAGGTCTCAACGGCTATTGATAGAGGTATGAATCATCGAAATCGGAGCACATTTGCAGATTTTCGAATTTTGTGGCTCTGAATTTGTGGGCTATAGTTCAGTTGATTTTCAAAAAAATTGAATTTTCCACGGAATGTGTAGAAATATTCGACCGATCCAAATGGCCGTTTGTATGACAATTACAGGTCTCAACGCCTATTGATAGAGGTATCAATCATCGAAATCGGATCACATTTGCAGATTTTCGAATTTTGTGCTCTGAATTTGTGGGCTATAGTTCAGTTGATTTTTAAAAAATTTGAATTTTCCACGGAACGTGTAGAAATATTCCACCGATCGAAATGGCCATTTGTATGACAATTACAGGTCTCAACGGCTATTGATAGAGGTATGAATCATCGAAATCGGAGCACATTTGCAGATTTTCGAATTTTGTGGCTCTGAATTTGTGGGCTATAGTTCAGTTGATTTTTAAAATATTTGAATTTTCCACGGAACGTGTAGAAATATTCCACCGATCGAAATGGCCGTTTGTATGACAATTACAGGTCTCAACGGCTATTGATAGAGGTATCAATAATCTGAATTGGAGCACATTTGCAGATTTTCGAATTTTGTGGCTCTGAATTTGTGGGCTATAGTTCAGTTGATTTTCAAAAAAATTGAATTTTCCACGGAACGTGTAGAAATATTCGACCGATCGAAATGGCCGTTTGTATGACAATTACAGGTCTCAACGGCTATTGATAGAGGTATCAATCATCGAAATCGGAGCACATTTGCAGATTTTCGAATTTTGTGGCTCTGAATTTGTGGGCTATAGTTCAGTTGATTTTCAAAAAAATTGAATTTTCCACGGAACGTGTAGAAATATTCGACCGATCCAAATGGCCGTTTGTATGACAATTACAGGTCTCAACGCCTATTGATAGAGGTATCAATCATCGAAATCGGAGCACATTTGCAGATTTTCGAATTTTGTGGCTCTGAATTTGTGGGCTATAGTTCAGTTGATTTTTAAAAATTTTGAATTTTCCACGAAACGTGTAGAAATATTCCACCGATCGAAATGGCCGTTTGTATGACAATTACAGGTCTCAACGGCTATTGATAGAGGTATCAATAATCTGAATTGGAGCACATTTGCAGATTTTCGAATTTTGTGGCTCTGAATTTGTGGGCTATAGTTCAGTTGATTTTCAAAAAAATTGAATTTTCCACGGAACGTGTAGAAATATTCGACCGATCGAAATGGCCGTTTGTATGACAATTACAGGTCTCAACGGCTATTGATAGAGGTATCAATCATCGAAATCGGAGCACATTTGCAGATTTTCGAATTTTGTGGCTCTGAATTTGTGGGCTATAGTTCAGTTGATTTTCAAAAAAATTGAATTTTCCACGGAACGTGTAGAAATATTCGACCGATCCAAATGGCCGTTTGTATGACAATTACAGGTCTCAACGCCTATTGATAGAGGTATCAATCATCGAAATTGGAGCACATTTGCAGATTTTCGAATTTTGTGGCTCTGAATTTGTGGGCTATAGTTCAGTTGATTTTTAAAAATTTGAATTTTCCACGAAACGTGTAGAAATATTCCACCGATCGAAATGGCCGTTTGTATGACAATTACAGGTCTCAACGGCTATTGATAGAGGTATCAATAATCTGAATTGGAGCACATTTGCAGATTTTCGAATTTTGTGGCTCTGAATTTGTGGGCTATAGTTCAGTTGATTTTCAAAAAAATTGAATTTTCCACGGAATGTGTAGAAATATTCGACCGATCCAAATGGCCGTTTGTATGACAATTACAGGTCTCAACGCCTATTGATAGAGGTATCAATCATCGAAATCGGATCACATTTGCAGATTTTCGAATTTTGTGCTCTGAATTTGTGGGCTATAGTTCAGTTGATTTTTAAAAAATTTGAATTTTCCACGGAACGTGTAGAAATATTCCACCGATCGAAATGGCCATTTGTATGACAATTACAGGTCTCAACGGCTATTGATAGAGGTATGAATCATCGAAATCGGAGCACATTTGCAGATTTTCGAATTTTGTGGCTCTGAATTTGTGGGCTATAGTTCAGTTGATTTTCAAACAAATTGAATTTTCCACGGAACGTGTAGAAATATTCGACCGATCCAAATGGCCGTTTGTATGACAATTACAGGTCTCAACGCCTATTGATAGAGGTATCAATCATCGAAATTGGAGCACATTTGCAGATTTTCGAATTTTGTGGCTCTGAATTTGTGGGCTATAGTTCAGTTGATTTTTAAAAAATTTGAATTTTCCACGGAACGTGTAGAAATATTCCACCGATCGAAATGGCCATTTGTATGACAATTACAGGTCTCAACGGCTATTGATAGAGGTATCAATCATCGAAATCGGAGCACATTTGCAGATTTTCGAATTTTGTGGCTCTGAATTTGTGGGCTATAGTTCAGTTGATTTTCAAAAAAATTGAATTTTCCACGGAACGTGTAGAAATATTCGACCGATCCAAATGGCCGTTTGTATGACAATTACAGGTCTCAACGCCTATTGATAGAGGTATCAATCATCGAAATTGGAGCACATTTGCAGATTTTCGAATTTTGTGGCTCTGAATTTGTGGGCTATAGTTCAGTTGATTTTTAAAAAATTTGAATTTTCCACGGAACGTGTAGAAATATTCCACCGATCGAAATGGCCATTTGTATGACAATTACAGGTCTCAACGGCTATTGATAGAGGTATCAATCATCGAAATCGGAGCACATTTGCAGATTTTCGAATTTTGTGGCTCTGAATTTGTGGGCTATAGTTCAGTTGATTTTCAAAAAAATTGAATTTTCCACGGAACGTGTAGAAATATTCGACCGATCCAAATGGCCGTTTATATGACAATTACAGGTCTCAACGCCTATTGATAGAGGTATCAATCATCGAAATTGGAGCACATTTGCAGATTTTCGAATGTTGTGGCTCTGAATTTGTGGGCTATATATAGTTCAGTTGATTTTTAAAAAATTTGAATTTTTCACGAAACGTGTAGAAATGTTTGATCGATCCAAATGGCCGTTTGTATGACAATTACAGGTCTCAACGCCTATTGATAGAGGTATCAATCTTCGAAATCGGAGCACATTTGCAGATTTTCGAATTTTGTGGCTCTGAATTTGTGGGCTATAGTTCAGTTGATTTTCAAAAAAATTGAATTTTCCACGGAACGTGTAGAAATATTCGACCGATCCAAATGGCCGTTTGTATGACAATTACAGGTCTCAACGCCTATTGATAGAGGTATCAATCATCGAAATTGGAGCACATTTGCAGATTTTCGAATTTTGTGGCTCTGAATTTGTGGGCTATAGTTCAGTTGATTTTTAAAAAATTTGAATTTTCCACGGAACGTGTAGAAATATTCCACCGATCGAAATGGCCATTTGTATGACAATTACAGGTCTCAACGGCTATTGATAGAGGTATCAATCATCGAAATCGGAGCACATTTGCAGATTTTCGAATTTTGTGGCTCTGAATTTGTGGGCTATAGTTCAGTTGATTTTCAAAAAAATTGAATTTTCCACGGAATGTGTAGAAATATTCGACCGATCCAAATGGCCGTTTGTATGACAATTACAGGTCTCAACGCCTATTGATAGAGGTATCAATCATCGAAATCGGATCACATTTGCAGATTTTCGAATTTTGTGCTCTGAATTTGTGGGCTATAGTTCAGTTGATTTTTAAAAAATTTGAATTTTCCACGGAACGTGTAGAAATATTCCACCGATCGAAATGGCCATTTGTATGACAATTACAGGTCTCAACGGCTATTGATAGAGGTATGAATCATCGAAATCGGAGCACATTTGCAGATTTTCGAATTTTGTGGCTCTGAATTTGTGGGCTATAGTTCAGTTGATTTTCAAAAAAATTGAATTTTCCACGGAATGTGTAGAAATATTCGACCGATCCAAATGGCCGTTTGTATGACAATTACAGGTCTCAACGCCTATTGATAGAGGTATCAATCATCGAAATCGGATCACATTTGCAGATTTTCGAATTTTGTGCTCTGAATTTGTGGGCTATAGTTCAGTTGATTTTTAAAATATTTGAATTTTCCACGGAACGTGTAGAAATATTCCACCGATCGAAATGGCCGTTTGTATGACAATTACAGGTCTCAACGGCTATTGATAGAGGTATGAATCATCGAAATCGGAGCACATTTGCAGATTTTCGAATTTTGTGGCTCTGAATTTGTGGGCTATAGTTCAGTTGATTTTTAAAATATTTGAATTTTCCACGGAACGTGTAGAAATATTCCACCGATCGAAATGGCCGTTTGTATGACAATTACAGGTCTCAACGGCTATTGATAGAGGTATCAATAATCTGAATTGGAGCACATTTGCAGATTTTCGAATTTTGTGGCTCTGAATTTGTGGGCTATAGTTCAGTTGATTTTCAAAAAAATTGAATTTTCCACGGAACGTGTAGAAATATTCGACCGATCGAAATGGCCGTTTGTATGACAATTACAGGTCTCAACGGCTATTGATAGAGGTATCAATCATCGAAATCGGAGCACATTTGCAGATTTTCGAATTTTGTGGCTCTGAATTTGTGGGCTATAGTTCAGTTGATTTTCAAAAAAATTGAATTTTCCACGGAACGTGTAGAAATATTCGACCGATCCAAATGGCCGTTTGTATGACAATTACAGGTCTCAACGCCTATTGATAGAGGTATCAATCATCGAAATTGGAGCACATTTGCAGATTTTCGAATTTTGTGGCTCTGAATTTGTGGGCTATAGTTCAGTTGATTTTTAAAAATTTTGAATTTTCCACGAAACGTGTAGAAATATTCCACCGATCGAAATGGCCGTTTGTATGACAATTACAGGTCTCAACGGCTATTGATAGAGGTATCAATAATCTGAATTGGAGCACATTTGCAGATTTTCGAATTTTGTGGCTCTGAATTTGTGGGCTATAGTTCAGTTGATTTTCAAAAAAATTGAATTTTCCACGGAACGTGTAGAAATATTCGACCGATCGAAATGGCCGTTTGTATGACAATTACAGGTCTCAACGGCTATTGATAGAGGTATCAATCATCGAAATCGGAGCACATTTGCAGATTTTCGAATTTTGTGGCTCTGAATTTGTGGGCTATAGTTCAGTTGATTTTCAAAAAAATTGAATTTTCCACGGAACGTGTAGAAATATTCGACCGATCCAAATGGCCGTTTGTATGACAATTACAGGTCTCAACGCCTATTGATAGAGGTATCAATCATCGAAATCGGATCACATTTGCAGATTTTCGAATTTTGTGGCTCTGAATTTGTGGGCTATAGTTCAGTTGATTTTCAAAAATTTTGAATTTTCCACGAAACGTGTAGAAATATTCCACCGATCGAAATGGCCGTTTGTATGACAATTACAGGTCTCAACGGCTATTGATAGAGGTATCAATAATCTGAATTGGAGCACATTTGCAGATTTTCGAATTTTGTGGCTCTGAATTTGTGGGCTATAGTTCAGTTGATTTTTAAAAAATTTGAATTTTCCAAGGAACGTGTAGAAATATTCCACCGATCGAAATGGCCATTTGTATGACAATTACAGGTCTCAACGGCTATTGATAGAGGTATCAATCATCGAAATCGGAGCACATTTGCAGATTTTCGAATTTTGTGGCTCTGAATTTGTGGGCTATAGTTCAGTTGATTTTCAAAAAATTGAATTTTCCACGGAATGTGTAGAAATATTCGACCGATCCAAATGGCCGTTTGTATGACAATTACAGGTCTCAACGCCTATTGATAGAGGTATCAATCATCGAAATCGGATCACATTTGCAGATTTTCGAATTTTGTGGCTCTGAATTTGTGGGCTATAGTTCAGTTGATTTTCAAAAAATTTGAATTTTCCACGAAACGTGTAGAAATATTCCACTGATCGAAATTGCCATTTGTATGACAATTACAGGTCTCAACGCCTATTGATAGAGGTATCAATCATCGAAATCGGAGCACATTTGCAGATTTTCGAATTTTGTGGCTCTGAATTTGTGGGCTATAGTTCAGTTGATTTTTAAAATATTTGAATTTTCCACGGAACGTGTAGAAATATTCCACCGATCGAAATGGCCGTTTGTATGACAATTACAGGTCTCAACGGCTATTGATAGAGGTATCAATAATCTGAATTGGAGCACATTTGCAGATTTTCGAATTTTGTGGCTCTGAATTTGTGGGCTATAGTTCAGTTGATTTTCAAAAAAATTGAATTTTCCACGGAACGTGTAGAAATATTCGACCGATCGAAATGGCCGTTTGTATGACAATTACAGGTCTCAACGGCTATTGATAGAGGTATCAATCATCGAAATCGGAGCACATTTGCAGATTTTCGAATTTTGTGGCTCTGAATTTGTGGGCTATAGTTCAGTTGATTTTCAAAAAAATTGAATTTTCCACGGAACGTGTAGAAATATTCGACCGATCCAAATGGCCGTTTGTATGACAATTACAGGTCTCAACGGCTATTGATAGAGGTATCAATCATCGAAATCGGAGCACATTTGCAGATTTTCGAATTTTGTGGCTCTGAATTTGTGGGCTATAGTTCAGTTGATTTTTAAAAATTTTGAATTTTCCACGAAACGTGTAGAAATATTCCACCGATCGAAATGGCCGTTTGTATGACAATTACAGGTCTCAACGGCTATTGATAGAGGTATCAATAATCTGAATTGGAGCACATTTGCAGATTTTCGAATTTTGTGGCTCTGAATTTGTGGGCTATAGTTCAGTTGATTTTCAAAAAAATTGAATTTTCCACGGAACGTGTAGAAATATTCCACCGATCGAAATGGCCATTTGTATGACAATTACAGGTCTCAACGGCTATTGATAGAGGTATGAATCATCGAAATCGGAGCACATTTGCAGATTTTCGAATTTTGTGGCTCTGAATTTGTGGGCTATAGTTCAGTTGATTTTTAAAATATTTGAATTTTCCACGGAACGTGTAGAAATATTCCACCGATCGAAATGGCCGTTTGTATGACAATTACAGGTCTCAACGGCTATTGATAGAGGTATCAATAATCTGAATTGGAGCACATTTGCAGATTTTCGAATTTTGTGGCTCTGAATTTGTGGGCTATAGTTCAGTTGATTTTCAAAAAAATTGAATTTTCCACGGAACGTGTAGAAATATTCGACCGATCGAAATGGCCGTTTGTATGACAATTACAGGTCTCAACGGCTATTGATAGAGGTATCAATCATCGAAATCGGAGCACATTTGCAGATTTTCGAATTTTGTGGCTCTGAATTTGTGGGCTATAGTTCAGTTGATTTTCAAAAAAATTGAATTTTCCACGGAACGTGTAGAAATATTCGACCGATCCAAATGGCCGTTTGTATGACAATTACAGGTCTCAACGGCTATTGATAGAGGTATCAATCATCGAAATCGGAGCACATTTGCAGATTTTCGAATTTTGTGGCTCTGAATTTGTGGGCTATAGTTCAGTTGATTTTTAAAAATTTTGAATTTTCCACGAAACGTGTAGAAATATTCCACCGATCGAAATGGCCGTTTGTATGACAATTACAGGTCTCAACGGCTATTGATAGAGGTATCAATAATCTGAATTGGAGCACATTTGCAGATTTTCGAATTTTGTGGCTCTGAATTTGTGGGCTATAGTTCAGTTGATTTTCAAAAAAATTGAATTTTCCACGGAACGTGTAGAAATATTCGACCGATCGAAATGGCCGTTTGTATGACAATTACAGGTCTCAACGGCTATTGATAGAGGTATCAATCATCGAAATCGGAGCACATTTGCAGATTTTCGAATTTTGTGGCTCTGAATTTGTGGGCTATAGTTCAGTTGATTTTCAAAAAAATTGAATTTTCCACGGAACGTGTAGAAATATTCGACCGATCCAAATGGCCGTTTGTATGACAATTACAGGTCTCAACGCCTATTGATAGAGGTATCAATCATCGAAATTGGAGCACATTTGCAGATTTTCGAATTTTGTGGCTCTGAATTTGTGGGCTATAGTTCAGTTGATTTTTAAAAAATTTGAATTTTCCAAGGAACGTGTAGAAATATTCCACCGATCGAAATGGCCATTTGTATGACAATTACAGGTCTCAACGGCTATTGATAGAGGTATCAATCATCGAAATCGGAGCACATTTGCAGATTTTCGAATTTTGTGGCTCTGAATTTGTGGGCTATAGTTCAGTTGATTTTCAAAAAAATTGAATTTTCCACGGAATGTGTAGAAATATTCGACCGATCCAAATGGCCGTTTGTATGACAATTACAGGTCCAACGCCTATTGATAGAGGTATCAATCATCGAAATCGGAGCACATTTGCAGATTTTCGAATTTTGTGGCTCTGAATTTGTGGGCTATAGTTCAGTTGATTTTTAAAAATTTTGAATTTTCCACGAAACGTGTAGAAATATTCCACCGATCGAAATGGCCGTTTGTATGACAATTACAGGTCTCAACGGCTATTGATAGAGGTATCAATAATCTGAATTGGAGCACATTTGCAGATTTTCGAATTTTGTGGCTCTGAATTTGTGGGCTATAGTTCAGTTGATTTTCAAAAAAATTGAATTTTCCACGGAACGTGTAGAAATATTCGACCGATCGAAATGGCCGTTTGTATGACAATTACAGGTCTCAACGGCTATTGATAGAGGTATCAATCATCGAAATCGGAGCACATTTGCAGATTTTCGAATTTTGTGGCTCTGAATTTGTGGGCTATAGTTCAGTTGATTTTTAAAAATTTTGAATTTTCCACGAAACGTGTAGAAATATTCCACCGATCGAAATGGCCGTTTGTATGACAATTACAGGTCTCAACGGCTATTGATAGAGGTATCAATAATCTGAATTGGAGCACATTTGCAGATTTTCGAATTTTGTGGCTCTGAATTTGTGGGCTATAGTTCAGTTGATTTTCAAAAAAATTGAATTTTCCACGGAACGTGTAGAAATATTCGACCGATCGAAATGGCCGTTTGTATGACAATTACAGGTCTCAACGGCTATTGATAGAGGTATCAATCATCGAAATCGGAGCACATTTGCAGATTTTCGAATTTTGTGGCTCTGAATTTGTGGGCTATAGTTCAGTTGATTTTCAAAAAAATTGAATTTTCCACGGAACGTGTAGAAATATTCGACCGATCCAAATGGCCGTTTGTATGACAATTACAGGTCTCAACGCCTATTGATAGAGGTATCAATCATCGAAATTGGAGCACATTTGCAGATTTTCGAATTTTGTGGCTCTGAATTTGTGGGCTATAGTTCAGTTGATTTTTAAAAAATTTGAATTTTCCAAGGAACGTGTAGAAATATTCCACCGATCGAAATGGCCATTTGTATGACAATTACAGGTCTCAACGGCTATTGATAGAGGTATCAATCATCGAAATCGGAGCACATTTGCAGATTTTCGAATTTTGTGGCTCTGAATTTGTGGGCTATAGTTCAGTTGATTTTTAAAAATTTTGAATTTTCCACGAAACGTGTAGAAATATTCCACCGATCGAAATGGCCGTTTGTATGACAATTACAGGTCTCAACGGCTATTGATAGAGGTATCAATAATCTGAATTGGAGCACATTTGCAGATTTTCGAATTTTGTGGCTCTGAATTTGTGGGCTATAGTTCAGTTGATTTTCAAAAAAATTGAATTTTCCACGGAACGTGTAGAAATATTCGACCGATCGAAATGGCCGTTTGTATGACAATTACAGGTCTCAACGGCTATTGATAGAGGTATCAATCATCGAAATCGGAGCACATTTGCAGATTTTCGAATTTTGTGGCTCTGAATTTGTGGGCTATAGTTCAGTTGATTTTCAAAAAAATTGAATTTTCCACGGAACGTGTAGAAATATTCGACCGATCCAAATGGCCGTTTGTATGACAATTACAGGTCTCAACGCCTATTGATAGAGGTATCAATCATCGAAATCGGAGCACATTTGCAGATTTTCGAATTTTGTGGCTCTGAATTTGTGGGCTATAGTTCAGTTGATTTTTAAAAATTTTGAATTTTCCACGAAACGTGTAGAAATATTCCACCGATCGAAATGGCCGTTTGTATGACAATTACAGGTCTCAACGGCTATTGATAGAGGTATCAATAATCTGAATTGGAGCACATTTGCAGATTTTCGAATTTTGTGGCTCTGAATTTGTGGGCTATAGTTCAGTTGATTTTCAAAAAAATTGAATTTTCCACGGAACGTGTAGAAATATTCGACCGATCGAAATGGCCGTTTGTATGACAATTACAGGTCTCAACGGCTATTGATAGAGGTATCAATCATCGAAATCGGAGCACATTTGCAGATTTTCGAATTTTGTGGCTCTGAATTTGTGGGCTATAGTTCAGTTGATTTTCAAAAAAATTGAATTTTCCACGGAATGTGTAGAAATATTCGACCGATCCAAATGGCCGTTTGTATGACAATTACAGGTCTCAACGCCTATTGATAGAGGTATCAATCATCGAAATCGGAGCACATTTGCAGATTTTCGAATTTTGTGGCTCTGAATTTGTGGGCTATAGTTCAGTTGATTTTTAAAAATTTTGAATTTTCCACGAAACGTGTAGAAATATTCCACCGATCGAAATGGCCGTTTGTATGACAATTACAGGTCTCAACGGCTATTGATAGAGGTATCAATAATCTGAATTGGAGCACATTTGCAGATTTTCGAATTTTGTGGCTCTGAATTTGTGGGCTATAGTTCAGTTGATTTTCAAAAAAATTGAATTTTCCACGGAACGTGTAGAAATATTCGACCGATCGAAATGGCCGTTTGTATGACAATTACAGGTCTCAACGGCTATTGATAGAGGTATCAATCATCGAAATCGGAGCACATTTGCAGATTTTCGAATTTTGTGGCTCTGAATTTGTGGGCTATAGTTCAGTTGATTTTCAAAAAAATTGAATTTTCCACGGAACGTGTAGAAATATTCGACCGATCCAAATGGCCGTTTGTATGACAATTACAGGTCTCATCGCCTATTGATAGAGGTATCAATCATCGAAATTGGAGCACATTTGCAGATTTTCGAATTTTGTGGCTCTGAATTTGTGGGCTATAGTTCAGTTGATTTTCAAAAAAATTGAATTTTCCACGGAACGTGTAGAAATATTCGACCGATCCAAATGGCCGTTTGTATGACAATTACAGGTCTCAACGCCTATTGATAGAGGTATCAATCATCGAAATCGGATCACATTTGCAGATTTTCGAATTTTGTGGCTCTGAATTTGTGGGCTATAGTTCAGTTGATTTTCAAAAAATTTGAATTTTCCACGAAACGTGTAGAAATATTCCACTGATCGAAATTGCCATTTGTATGACAATTACAGGTCTCAACGCCTATTGATAGAGGTATCAATCATCG
Source organism: Tipula helvola (assembly GCA_963556165.1). NCBI lineage: Eukaryota > Metazoa > Arthropoda > Insecta > Diptera > Tipulidae > Tipula > Tipula helvola. Next base: position 326,929,631 of record OY744481.1, on the reverse strand, counting down.
AAATCGGAGCACATTTGCAGATTTTCGAATTTTGTGGCTCTGAATTTGTGGGCTATAGTTCAGTTGATTTTTAAAATTTTTGAATTTTCCACGAAACGTGTAGAAATATTCCACCGATCGAAATGGCCGTTTGTATGACAATTACAGGTCTCAACGGCTATTGATAGAGGTATCAATAATCTGAATTGGAGCACATTTGCAGATTTTCGAATTTTGTGGCTCTGAATTTGTGGGCTATAGTTCAGTTGATTTTCAAAAAAATTGAATTTTCCACGGAACGTGTAGAAATATTCCACCGATCGAAATGGCCATTTGTATGACAATTACAGGTCTCAACGGCTATTGATAGAGGTATCAATCATCGAAATCGGAGCACATTTGCAGATTTTCGAATTTTGTGGCTCTGAATTTGTGGGCTATAGTTCAGTTGATTTTCAAAAAAATTGAATTTTCCACGGAATGTGTAGAAATATTCGACCGATCCAAATGGCCGTTTGTATGACAATTACAGGTCTCAACGCCTATTGATAGAGGTATCAATCATCGAAATCGGATCACATTTGCAGATTTTCGAATTTTGTGGCTCTGAATTTGTGGGCTATAGTTCAGTTGATTTTCAAAAAATTTGAATTTTCCACGAAACGTGTAGAAATATTCCACCGATCGAAATGGCCGTTTGTATGACAATTACAGGTCTCAACGCCTATTGATAGAGGTATCAATAATCTGAATTGGAGCACATTTGCAGATTTTCGAATTTTGTGGCTCTGAATTTGTGGGCTATAGTTCAGTTGATTTTCAAAAAAATTGAATTTTCCACGGAACGTGTAGAAATATTCGACCGATCCAAATGGCCGTTTGTATGACAATTACAGGTCTCAACGGCTATTGATAGAGGTATCAATCATCGAAATCGGAGCACATTTGCAGATTTTCGAATTTTGTGGCTCTGAATTTGTGGGCTATAGTTCAGTTGATTTTCAAAATAATTGAATTTTCCACGGAACGTGTAGAAATATTCGACCGATCCAAATGGCCGTTTGTATGACAATTACAGGTCTCAACGCCTATTGATAGAGGTATCAATCATCGAAATTGGAGCACATTTGCAGATTTTCGAATTTTGTGGCTCTGAATTTGTGGGCTATAGTTCAGTTGATTTTTAAAAAATTTGAATTTTCCACGGAACGTGTAGAAATATTCCACCGATCGAAATGGCCATTTGTATGACAATTACAGGTCTCAACGGCTATTGATAGAGGTATCAATCATCGAAATCGGAGCACATTTGCAGATTTTCGAATTTTGTGGCTCTGAATTTGTGGGCTATAGTTCAGTTGATTTTCAAAAAAATTGAATTTTCCACGGAATGTGTAGAAATATTCGACCGATCCAAATGGCCGTTTGTATGACAATTACAGGTCTCAACGCCTATTGATAGAGGTATCAATCATCGAAATCGGATCACATTTGCAGATTTTCGAATTTTGTGGCTCTGAATTTGTGGGCTATAGTTCAGTTGATTTTCAAAAAATTTGAATTTTCCACGAAACGTGTAGAAATATTCCACCGATCGAAATGGCCGTTTGTATGACAATTACAGGTCTCAACGCCTATTGATAGAGGTATCAATAATCTGAATTGGAGCACATTTGCAGATTTTCGAATTTTGTGGCTCTGAATTTGTGGGCTATAGTTCAGTTGATTTTCAAAAAAATTGAATTTTCCACGGAACGTGTAGAAATATTCGACCGATCGAAATGGCCGTTTGTATGACAATTACAGGTCTCAACGGCTATTGATAGAGGTATCAATCATCGAAATCGGAGCACATTTGCAGATTTTCGAATTTTGTGGCTCTGAATTTGTGGGCTATAGTTCAGTTGATTTTCAAAATAATTGAATTTTCCACGGAACGTGTAGAAATATTCGACCGATCCAAATGGCCGTTTGTATGACAATTACAGGTCTCAACGCCTATTGATAGAGGTATCAATCATCGAAATTGGAGCACATTTGCAGATTTTCGAATTTTGTGGCTCTGAATTTGTGGGCTATAGTTCAGTTGATTTTTAAAAAATTTGAATTTTCCACGGAACGTGTAGAAATATTCCACCGATCGAAATGGCCATTTGTATGACAATTACAGGTCTCAACGGCTATTGATAGAGGTATCAATCATCGAAATCGGAGCACATTTGCAGATTTTCGAATTTTGTGGCTCTGAATTTGTGGGCTATAGTTCAGTTGATTTTCAAAAAAATTGAATTTTCCACGGAATGTGTAGAAATATTCGACCGATCCAAATGGCCGTTTGTATGACAATTACAGGTCTCAACGGCTATTGATAGAGGTATCAATCATCGAAATCGGAGCACATTTGCAGATTTTCGAATTTTGTGGCTCTGAATTTGTGGGCTATAGTTCAGTTGATTTTTAAAAATTTTGAATTTTCCACGAAACGTGTAGAAATATTCCACCGATCGAAATGGCCGTTTGTATGACAATTACAGGTCTCAACGGCTATTGATAGAGGTATCAATAATCTGAATTGGAGCACATTTGCAGATTTTCGAATTTTGTGGCTCTGAATTTGTGGGCTATAGTTCAGTTGATTTTCAAAAAAATTGAATTTTCCACGGAACGTGTAGAAATATTCGACCGATCGAAATGGCCGTTTGTATGACAATTACAGGTCTCAACGGCTATTGATAGAGGTATCAATCATCGAAATCGGAGCACATTTGCAGATTTTCGAATTTTGTGGCTCTGAATTTGTGGGCTATAGTTCAGTTGATTTTCAAAAAAATTGAATTTTCCACGGAACGTGTAGAAATATTCGACCGATCCAAATGGCCGTTTGTATGACAATTACAGGTCTCAACGCCTATTGATAGAGGTATCAATCATCGAAATCGGATCACATTTGCAGATTTTCGAATTTTGTGGCTCTGAATTTGTGGGCTATAGTTCAGTTGATTTTCAAAAAATTTGAATTTTCCACGAAACGTGTAGAAATATTCCACTGATCGAAATGGCCATTTGTATGACAATTACAGGTCTCAACGCCTATTGATAGAGGTATCAATCATCGAAATCGGAGCACATTTGCAGATTTTCGAATTTTGTGGCTCTGAATTTGTGGGCTATAGTTCAGTTGATTTTTAAAATTTTTGAATTTTCCACGAAACGTGTAGAAATATTCCACCGATCGAAATGGCCGTTTGTATGACAATTACAGGTCTCAACGGCTATTGATAGAGGTATCAATAATCTGAATTGGAGCACATTTGCAGATTTTCGAATTTTGTGGCTCTGAATTTGTGGGCTATAGTTCAGTTGATTTTCAAAAAAATTGAATTTTCCACGGAACGTGTAGAAATATTCCACCGATCGAAATGGCCATTTGTATGACAATTACAGGTCTCAACGGCTATTGATAGAGGTATCAATCATCGAAATCGGAGCACATTTGCAGATTTTCGAATTTTGTGGCTCTGAATTTGTGGGCTATAGTTCAGTTGATTTTCAAAAAAATTGAATTTTCCACGGAATGTGTAGAAATATTCGACCGATCCAAATGGCCGTTTGTATGACAATTACAGGTCTCAACGCCTATTGATAGAGGTATCAATCATCGAAATCGGATCACATTTGCAGATTTTCGAATTTTGTGGCTCTGAATTTGTGGGCTATAGTTCAGTTGATTTTCAAAAAATTTGAATTTTCCACGAAACGTGTAGAAATATTCCACCGATCGAAATGGCCGTTTGTATGACAATTACAGGTCTCAACGCCTATTGATAGAGGTATCAATAATCTGAATTGGAGCACATTTGCAGATTTTCGAATTTTGTGGCTCTGAATTTGTGGGCTATAGTTCAGTTGATTTTCAAAAAAATTGAATTTTCCACGGAACGTGTAGAAATATTCGACCGATCGAAATGGCCGTTTGTATGACAATTACAGGTCTCAACGGCTATTGATAGAGGTATCAATCATCGAAATCGGAGCACATTTGCAGATTTTCGAATTTTGTGGCTCTGAATTTGTGGGCTATAGTTCAGTTGATTTTCAAAAAAATTGAATTTTCCACGGAATGTGTAGAAATATTCGACCGATCCAAATGGCCGTTTGTATGACAATTACAGGTCTCAACGCCTATTGATAGAGGTATCAATCATCGAAATCGGATCACATTTGCAGATTTTCGAATTTTGTGGCTCTGAATTTGTGGGCTATAGTTCAGTTGATTTTCAAAAAATTTGAATTTTCCACGGAACGTGTAGAAATATTCCACCGATCGAAATGGCCATTTGTATGACAATTACAGGTCTCAACGGCTATTGATAGAGGTATCAATCATCGAAATCGGAGCACATTTGCAGATTTTCGAATTTTGTGGCTCTGAATTTGTGGGCTATAGTTCAGTTGATTTTCAAAAAAATTGAATTTTCCACGAAACGTGTAGAAATATTCCACCGATCCAAATGGCCGTTTGTATGACAATTACAGGTCTCAACGCCTATTGATAGAGGTATCAATCATCGAAATTGGAGCACATTTGCAGATTTTCGAATTTTGTGGCTCTGAATTTGTGGGCTATAGTTCAGTTGATTTTTAAAAATTTTGAATTTTCCACGAAACGTGTAGAAATGTTTTATCGATCGAAATGGCCGTTTGTATGACATTTACAGGCCTCAACGCCTATTGATAGAGGTATCAATCATCGAAATCGGAGCACATTTGCAGATTTTCGAATTTTGTGGCTCTGAATTTGTGGGCTATAGTTCAGTTGATTTTTAAAAAATTTGAATTTTCCACGGAACGTGTAGAAATATTCCACCGATCGAAATGGCCATTTGTATGACAATTACAGGTCTCAACGGCTATTGATAGAGGTATCAATCATCGAAATCGGAGCACATTTGCAGATTTTCGAATTTTGTGGCTCTGAATTTGTGGGCTATAGTTCAGTTGATTTTCAAAAAAATTGAATTTTCCACGGAACGTGTAGAAATATTCGACCGATCCAAATGGCCGTTTGTATGACAATTACAGGTCTCAACGCCTATTGATAGAGGTATCAATCATCGAAATTGGAGCACATTTGCAGATTTTCGAATTTTGTGGCTCTGAATTTGTGGGCTATAGTTCAGTTGATTTTTAAAAATTTTGAATTTTCCACGAAACGTGTAGAAATGTTTTATCGATCGAAATGGCCGTTTGTATGACAATTACAGGTCTCAACGCCTATTGATAGAGGTATCAATCATCGAAATCGGAGCACATTTGCAGATTTTCGAATTTTGTGGCTCTGAATTTGTGGGCTATAGTTCAGTTGATTTTTAAAAAATTTTGAATTTTCCACGGAACGTGTAGAAATATTCCACCGATCGAAATGGCCATTTGTATGACAATTACAGGTCTCAACGGCTATTGATAGAGGTATCAATCATCGAAATCGGAGCACATTTGCAGATTTTCGAATTTTGTGGCTCTGAATTTGTGGGCTATAGTTCAGTTGAGTTTTAAAAAATTTGAATTTTCCACGGAACGTGTAGAAATATTCCACCGATCGAAATGGCCATTTGTATGACAATTACAGGTCTCAACGGCTATTGATAGAGGTATCAATCATCGAAATCGGAGCATATTTGCAGATTTTCGAATTTTGTGGCTCTGAATTTGTGGGCTATAGTTCAGTTGATTTTTAAAAAATTTGAATTTTCCACGGAACGTGTAGAAATATTTCACCGATCGAAATGGCCATTTGTATGACAATTACAGGTCTCAACGGCTATTGATAGAGGTATCAATCATCGAAATCGGAGCACATTTGCAGATTTTCGAATTTTGTGGCTCTGAATTTGTGGGCTATAGTTCAGTTGATTTTTAAAAAATTTGAATTTTCCACGAAACGTGTAGAAATATTCCACCGATCGAAATGGCCATTTGTATGACAATTACAGGTCTCAACGGCTATTGATAGAGGTATCAATCATCGAAATCGGAGCACATTTGCAGATTTTCGAATTTTGTGGCTCTGAATTTGTGGGCTATAGTTCAGTTGATTTTTAAAAAATTTGAATTTTCCACGGAACGTGTAGAAATATTCCACCGATCTAAATGGCCATTTGTATGACAATTACAGGTCTCAACGGCTATTGATAGAGGTATCAATCATCGAAATCGGAGCACATTTGCAGATTTTCGAATTTTGTGGCTCTGAATTTGTGGGCTATAGTTCAGTTGATTTTCAAAAAAATTGAATTTTCCACGAAACGTGTAGAAATATTCGACCGATCCAAATGGCCGTTTATATGGCAATTACAGGTCTCAACGCCTATTGATAGAGGTATGAATCATCGAAATCGGAGCACATTTGCAGATTTTCGAATTTTGTGGCTCTGAATTTGTGGGCTATAGTTCAGTTGATTTTCAAAAAAATTGAATTTTCCACGAAACGTGTAGAAATATTCCACCGATCGAAATGGCCGTTTGTATGACAATTACAGGTCTCAACGGCTATTGATAGAGGTATCAATAATCGGAATCGGAGCACATTTGCAGATTTTCGAATTTTGTGGCTCTGAATTTGTGGGCTATAGTTCAGTTGATTTTCAAAAAAATTGAATTTTCCACGGAACGTGCAGAAATATTCCACCGATCCAAATGGCCGTTTATATGACAATTACAGGTCTCAACGGCTATTAATAGAGGTATCAATCATCGAAATCGGAGCACATTTGCAGATTTTCGAATTTTATGGCTCTGAATTTGTGGGCTATAGTTCAGTTGATTTTCAAAAAAATTTAATTTTCCACGAAACGTGTAGAAATATTCCACCGATCCAAATGGCCGTTTATATGACAATTACAGGTCTCAACGCCTATTGATAGAGGTATGAATCATCGAAATCGGAGCACATTTGCAGATTTTCGAATTTTGTGGCTCTGAATTTGTGGGCTATAGTTCAGTTGATTTTCAAAAAAATTGAATTTTCCACGGAACGTGTAGAAATATTCGACCGATCGAAATGGCCGTTTGTATGACAATTACAGGTCTCAACGGCTATTGATAGAGGGATCAATCATCGAAATCGGAGCACATTTGCAGATTTTCGAATTTTGTGGCTCTGAATTTGTGGGCTATAGTTCAGTTGATTTTCAAAAAAATTGAATTTTCCACGAAACGTGTAGAAATATTCCACCGATCGAAATGGCCATTTGTATGACAATTACAGGTCTCAACGGCTATTGATAGAGGTATCAATCATCGAAATCGGAGCACATTTGCAGATTTTCGAATTTTGTGGCTCTGAATTTGTGGGCTATAGTTCAGTTGATTTTCAAAAAAATTGAATTTTCCACGAAACGTGTAGAAATATTCGACCGATCCAAATGGCCGTTTATATGACAATTACAGGTCTCAACGCCTATTGATAGAGGTATGAATCATCGAAATCGGAGCACATTTGCAGATTTTCGAATTTTGTGGCTCTGAATTTGTGGGCTATAGTTCAGTTGATTTTCAAAAAAATTGAATTTTCCACGAAACGTGTAGAAATATTCCACCGATCGAAATGGCCGTTTGTATGACAATTACAGGTCTCAACGGCTATTGATAGAGGTATCAATAATCGGAATCGGAGCACATTTGCAGATTTTCGAATTTTGTGGCTCTGAATTTGTGGGCTATAGTTCAGTTGATTTTCAAAAAAATTGAATTTTCCACGGAACGTGCAGAAATATTCCACCGATCCAAATGGCCGTTTATATGACAATTACAGGTCTCAACGGCTATTAATAGAGGTATCAATCATCGAAATCGGAGCACATTTGCAGATTTTCGAATTTTATGGCTCTGAATTTGTGGGCTATAGTTCAGTTGATTTTCAAAAAAATTTAATTTTCCACGAAACGTGTAGAAATATTCCACCGATCCAAATGGCCGTTTATATGACAATTACAGGTCTCAACGCCTATTGATAGAGGTATGAATCATCGAAATCGGAGCACATTTGCAGATTTTCGAATTTTGTGGCTCTGAATTTGTGGGCTATAGTTCAGTTGATTTTCAAAAAAATTGAATTTTCCACGGAACGTGCAGAAATATTCCACCGATCCAAATGGCCGTTTATATGACAATTACAGGTCTCAACGGCTATTAATAGAGGTATCAATCATCGAAATCGGAGCACATTTGCAGATTTTCGAATTTTATGGCTCTGAATTTGTGGGCTATAGTTCAGTTGATTTTCAAAAAAATTTAATTTTCCACGAAACGTGTAGAAATATTCCACCGATCCAAATGGCCGTTTATATGACAATTACAGGTCTCAACGCCTATTGATAGAGGTATGAATCATCGAAATCGGAGCACATTTGCAGATTTTCGAATTTTGTGGCTCTGAATTTGTGGGCTATAGTTCAGTTGATTTTCAAAAAAATTGAATTTTCCACGGAACGTGTAGAAATATTCGACCGATCGAAATGGCCGTTTGTATGACAATTACAGGTCTCAACGGCTATTGATAGAGGTATCAATCATCGAAATCGGAGCACATTTGCAGATTTTCGAATTTTGTGGCTCTGAATTTGTGGGCTATAGTTCAGTTGATTTTCAAAAAAATTGAATTTTCCACGGAACGTGTAGAAATATTCGACCGATCGAAATGGCCGTTTGTATGACAATTACAGGTCTCAAGGGCTATTGATAGAGGTATCAATCATCGAAATCGGAGCACATTTGCAGATTTTCGAATTTTGTGGCTCTGAATTTGTGGGCTATAGTTCAGTTGATTTTCAAAAAAATTGAATTTTCCACGGAACGTGTAGAAATATTCGACCGATCCAAATGGCCGTTTGTATGACAATTACAGGTCTCAACGCCTATTGATAGAGGTATCAATCATCGAAATTGGAGCACATTTGCAGATTTTCGAATTTTGTGGCTCTGAATTTGTGGGCTATAGTTCAGTTGATTTTTAAAAAATTTGAATTTTCCACGGAACGTGTAGAAATATTCCACCGATCGAAATGGCCATTTGTATGACAATTACAGGTCTCAACGGCTATTGATAGAGGTATCAATCATCGAAATCGGAGCACATTTGCAGATTTTCGAATTTTGTGGCTCTGAATTTGTGGGCTATAGTTCAGTTGATTTTCAAAAAAATTGAATTTTCCACGGAATGTGTAGAAATATTCCACCGATCCAAATGGCCGTTTGTATGACAATTACAGGTCTCAACGCCTATTGATAGAGGTATCAATCATCGAAATCGGAGCACATTTGCAGATTTTCGAATTTTGTGGCTCTGAATTTGTGGGCTATAGTTCAGTTGATTTTCAAAAAAATTGAATTTTCCACGGAATGTGTAGAAATATTCGACCGATCCAAATGGCCGTTTGTATGACAATTACAGGTCTCAACGCCTATTGATAGAGGTATCAATCATCGAAATCGGATCACATTTGCAGATTTTCGAATTTTGTGGCTCTGAATTTGTGGGCTATAGTTCAGTTGATTTTCAAAAAAATTGAATTTTCCACGGAACGTGTAGAAATATTCGACCGATCCAAATGGCCGTTTGTATGACAATTACAGGTCTCAACGCCTATTGATAGAGGTATCAATCATCGAAATTGGAGCACATTTGCAGATTTTCGAATTTTGTGGCTCTGAATTTGTGGGCTATAGTTCAGTTGATTTTTAAAAAATTTGAATTTTCCACGGAACGTGTAGAAATATTCGACCGATCGAAATGGCCGTTTGTATGACAATTACAGGTCTCAACGGCTATTGATAGAGGTATCAATCATCGAAATCGGAGCACATTTGCAGATTTTCGAATTTTGTGGCTCTGAATTTGTGGGCTATAGTTCAGTTGATTTTCAAAAAAATTGAATTTTCCACGGAACGTGTAGAAATATTCGACCGATCCAAATGGCCGTTTGTATGACAATTACAGGTCTCAACGCCTATTGATAGAGGTATCAATCATCGAAATTGGAGCACATTTGCAGATTTTCGAATTTTGTGGCTCTGAATTTGTGGGCTATAGTTCAGTTGATTTTTAAAAATTGAATTTTCCACGGAACGTGTAGAAATATTCCACCGATCGAAATGGCCGTTTGTATGACAATTACAGGTCTCAACGGCTATTGATAGAGGTATCAATAATCTGAATTGGAGCACATTTGCAGATTTTCGAATTTTGTGGCTCTGAATTTGTGGGCTATAGTTCAGTTGATTTTTAAAAAATTTGAATTTTCCACGAAACGTGTAGAAATGTTTTATCGATCGAAATGGCCGTTTGTATGACAATTACAGGTCTCAACGCCTATTGATAGAGGTATCAATCATCGAAATCGGAGCACATTTGCAGATTTTCGAATTTTGTGGTTCTGAATTTGTGGGCTATAGTTCAGTTGATTTTTAAAAAATTTGAATTTTCCACGGAACGTGTAGAAATATTCCACCGATCGAAATAGCCATTTGTATGACAATTACAGGTCTCAACGGCTATTGATAGAGGTATCAATCATCGAAATCGGAGCACATTTGCAGATTTTCGAATTTTGTGGCTCTGAATTTGTGGGCTATAGTTCAGTTGATTTTTAAAAAATTTGAATTTTCCACGAAACGTGTAGAAATGTTTGATCGATCGAAATGGCCGTTTGTATGACAATTACAGGTCTCAACGCCTATTGATAGAGGTATCAATCATCGAAATCGGAGCACATTTGCAGATTTTCGAATTTTGTGGCTCTGAATTTGTGGGCTATAGTTCAGTTGATTTTTAAAAAATTGAATTTTCCACGGAACGTGTAGAAATATTCGACCGATCCAAATGGCCGTTTGTATGACAATTACAGGTCTCAACGCCTATTGATAGAGGTATCAATCATCGAAATTGGAGCACATTTGCAGATTTTCGAATTTTGTGGCTCTGAATTTGTGGGCTATAGTTCAGTTGATTTTCAAAAAAATTGAATTTTCCACGGAACGTGCAGAAATATTCGACCGATCGAAATGGCCGTTTATATGACAATTACAGGTCTCAACGCCTATTGATAGAGGTATCAATCATCGAAATCGGAGCACATTTGCAGATTTTCGAATTTTGTGGCTCTGAATTTGTGGGCTATAGTTCAGTTGATTTTCAAAAAAATTGAATTTTCCACAGATCGTGTAGAAATATTCGACCGATCCAAATGGCCGTTGGTATGACAATTACAGGTCTCAACGCCTATTGATAGAGGTATCAATCATCGTAATCGGAGCACATTTGCAGATTTTCGAATTTTGTGGCTCTGAATTTGTGGGCTATAGTTCAGTTGATTTTCAAAAAAATTGAATTTTCCACGGAACGTGTAGAAATATTCGACCGATCCAAATGGCCGTTTGTATGACAATTACAGGTCTCAACGCCTATTGATAGAGGTATCAATCATCGAAATTGGAGCACATTTGCAGATTTTCGAATTTTGTGGCTCTGAATTTGTGGGCTATAGTTCAGTTGATTTTTAAAAAATTTGAATTTTCCACGGAACGTGTAGAAATATTCCACCGATCGAAATAGCCATTTGTATGACAATTACAGGTCTCAACGGCTATTGATAGAGGTATCAATCATCGAAATCGGAGCACATTTGCAGATTTTCGAATTTTGTGGCTCTGAATTTGTGGGCTATAGTTCAGTTGATTTTTAAAAAATTTGAATTTTCCACGAAACGTGTAGAAATATTCGACCGATCCAAATGGCCGTTTATATGACAATTACAGGTCTCAACGCCTATTGATAGAGGTATCAATCATCGAAATCGGAGCACATTTGCAGATTTTCGAATTTTGTGGCTCTGAATTTGTGGGCTATAGTTCAGTTGATTTTCAAAAAAATTGAATTTTCCACGGAACGTGTAGAAATATTCGACCGATCCAAATGGCCGTTTGTATGACAATTACAGGTCTCAACGCCTATTGATAGAGGTATCAATCATCGAAATTGGAGCACATTTGCAGATTTTCGAATTTTGTGGCTCTGAATTTGTGGGCTATAGTTCAGTTGATTTTTAAAAATTTGAATTTTCCACGAAACGTGTAGAAATATTCGACCGATCCAAATGGCCGTTTATATGACAATTACAGGTCTCAACGCCTATTGATAGAGGTATCAATCATCGAAATCGGAGCACATTTGCAGATTTTCGAATTTTGTGGCTCTGAATTTGTGGGCTATAGTTCAGTTGATTTTTAAAAATTTGAATTTTCCACGGAACGTGTAGAAATATTCCACCGATCGAAATAGCCATTTGTATGACAATTACAGGTCTCAACGGCTATTGATAGAGGTATCAATCATCGAAATCGGAGCACATTTGCAGATTTTCGAATTTTGTGGCTCTGAATTTGTGGGCTATAGTTCAGTTGATTTTCAAAAAAATTGAATTTTCCACAGATCGTGTAGAAATATTCGACCGATCCAAATGGCCGTTGGTATGACAATTACAGGTCTCAACGCCTATTGATAGAGGTATCAATCATCGAAATCGGAGCACATTTGCAGATTTTCGAATTTTGTGGCTCTGAATTTGTGGGCTATAGTTCAGTTGATTTTCAAAAAATTGAATTTTCCACGGAACGTGTAAAAATATTCGACCGATCCAAATGGCCGTTTATATGACAATTACAGGTCTCAACGCCTATTGATAGAGGTATCAATCATCGAAATCGGAGCACATTTGCAGATTTTCGAATTTTGTGGCTCTGAATTTGTGGGCTATAGTTCAGTTGATTTTCAAAAAAATTGAATTTTCCACGGAACGTGTAGAAATATTCGACCGATCGAAATGGCCGTTTATATGACAATTACAGGTCTCAACGCCTATTGATAGAGGTATCAATCATCGAAATTGGAGCACATTTGCAGATTTTCGAATTTTGTGGCTCTGAATTTGTGGGCTATAGTTCAGTTGATTTTCAAAAAAATTGAATTTTCCACGGAACGTGTAGAAATATTCGACCGATCGAAATGGCCGTTTATATGACAATTACAGGTCTCAACGCCTATTGATAGAGGTATCAATCATCGAAATTGGAGCACATTTGCAGATTTTCGAATTTTGTGGCTCTGAATTTGTGGGCTATAGTTCAGTTGATTTTCAAAAAAATTGAATTTTCCACGGAACGTGCAGAAATATTCGACCGATCGAAATGGCCGTTTATATGACAATTACAGGTCTCAACGCCTATTGATAGAGGTATCAATCATCGAAATTGGAGCACATTTGCAGATTTTCGAATTTTGTGGCTCTGAATTTGTGGGCTATAGTTCAGTTGATTTTCAAAAAAATTGAATTTTCCACGGAACGTGTAGAAATATTCGACCGATCCAAATGGCCGTTTGTATGACAATTACAGGTCTCAACGCCTATTGATAGAGGTATCAATCATCGAAATTGGAGCACATTTGCAGATTTTCGAATTTTGTGGCTCTGAATTTGTGGGCTATAGTTCAGTTGATTTTTAAAAATTTTGAATTTTCCACGAAACGTGTAGAAATGTTTTATCGATCGAAATGGCCGTTTGTATGACAATTACAGGTCTCAACGCCTATTGATAGAGGTATCAATCATCGAAATCGGAGCACATTTGCAGATTTTCGAATTTTGTGGCTCTGAATTTGTGGGCTATAGTTCAGTTGATTTTTAAAAATTTGAATTTTCCACGGAACGTGTAGAAATATTCCACCGATCGAAATAGCCATTTGTATGACAATTACAGGTCTCAACGGCTATTGATAGAGGTATCAATCATCGAAATCGGAGCACATTTGCAGATTTTCGAATTTTGTGGCTCTGAATTTGTGGGCTATAGTTCAGTTGATTTTCAAAAAATTGAATTTTCCACAGATCGTGTAGAAATGTTTTATCGATCGATATGGCCGTTTGTATGACAATTACAGGTCTCAACGCCTATTGATAGAGGTATCAATCATCGAAATCGGAGCACATTTGCAGATTTTCGAATTTTGTGGCTCTGAATTTGTGGGCTATAGTTCAGTTGATTTTTAAAAAATTTGAATTTTCCACGGAACGTGTAGAAATATTCCACCGATCGAAATAGCCATTTGTATGACAATTACAGGTCTCAACGCCTATTGATAGAGGTATGAATCATCGAAATCGGAGCACATTTGCAGATTTTCGAATTTTGTGGCTCTGAATTTGTGGGCTATAGTTCAGTTGATTTTCAAAAAAATTGAATTTTCCACGGAACGTGCAGAAATATTCGACCGATCGAAATGGCCGTTTATATGACAATTACAGGTCTCAACGCCTATTGATAGAGGTATCAATCATCGAAATCGGAGCACATTTGCAGATTTTCGAATTTTGTGGCTCTGAATTTGTGGGCTATAGTTCAGTTGATTTTCAAAAAAATTGAATTTTCCACGGAACGTGTAGAAATGTTTTATCGATCGAAATGGCCGTTTGTATGACAATTACAGGTCTCAACGCCTATTGATAGAGGTATCAATCATCGAAATCGGAGCACATTTGCAGATTTTCGAATTTTGTGGCTCTGAATTTGTGGGCTATAGTTCAGTTGATTTTTAAAAATTTTGAATTTTCCACGGAACGTGTAGAAATATTCCACCGATCGAAATAGCCATTTGTATGACAATTACAGGTCTCAACGGCTATTGATAGAGGTATCAATCATCGAAATCGGAGCACATTTGCAGATTTTCGAATTTTGTGGCTCTGAATTTGTGGGCTATAGTTCAGTTGATTTTCAAAAAAATTGAATTTTCCACAGATCGTGTAGAAATGTTTTATCGATCGATATGGCCGTTTGTATGACAATTACAGGTCTCAACGGCTATTGATAGAGGTATCAATCATCGAAATCGGAGCACATTTGCAGATTTTCGAATTTTGTGGCTCTGAATTTGTGGGCTATAGTTCAGTTGATTTTTAAAAATTTGAATTTTCCACGAAACGTGTAGAAATGTTTGATCGATCCAAATGGCCGTTTGTATGACAATTACAGGTCTCAACGCCTATTGATAGAGGTATCAATCATCGAAATTGGAGCACATTTGCAGATTTTCGAATTTTGTGGCTCTGAATTTGTGGGCTATAGTTCAGTTGATTTTCAAAAAATTGAATTTTCCACGGAACGTGCAGAAATATTCGACCGATCGAAATGGCCGTTTATATGACAATTACAGGTCTCAACGCCTATTGATAGAGGTATCAATCATCGAAATCGGAGCACATTTGCAGATTTTCGAATTTTGTGGCTCTGAATTTGTGGGCTATAGTTCAGTTGATTTTCAAAAAAATTGAATTTTCCACGGAACGTGTAGAAATATTCGACCGATCGAAATGGCCGTTTATATGACAATTACAGGTCTCAACGCCTATTGATAGAGGTATCAATCATCGAAATTGGAGCACATTTGCAGATTTTCGAATTTTGTGGCTCTGAATTTGTGGGCTATAGTTCAGTTGATTTTCAAAAAAATTGAATTTTCCACGGAACGTGCAGAAATATTCGACCGATCGAAATGGCCGTTTATATGACAATTACAGGTCTCAACGCCTATTGATAGAGGTATCAATCATCGAAATTGGAGCACATTTGCAGATTTTCGAATTTTGTGGCTCTGAATTTGTGGGCTATAGTTCAGTTGATTTTCAAAAAAATTGAATTTTCCACGGAACGTGTAGAAATATTCGACCGATCCAAATGGCCGTTTGTATGACAATTACAGGTCTCAACGCCTATTGATAGAGGTATCAATCATCGAAATTGGAGCACATTTGCAGATTTTCGAATTTTGTGGCTCTGAATTTGTGGGCTATAGTTCAGTTGATTTTTAAAAATTTTGAATTTTCCACGAAACGTGTAGAAATGTTTTATCGATCGAAATGGCCGTTTGTATGACAATTACAGGTCTCAACGCCTATTGATAGAGGTATCAATCATCGAAAGAAATCGGAGCACATTTGCAGATTTTCGAATTTTGTGGCTCTGAATTTGTGGGCTATAGTTCAGTTGATTTTTAAAAAATTTGAATTTTCCACGGAACGTGTAGAAATATTCCACCGATCGAAATAGCCATTTGTATGACAATTACAGGTCTCAACGGCTATTGATAGAGGTATCAATCATCGAAATCGGAGCACATTTGCAGATTTTCGAATTTTGTGGCTCTGAATTTGTGGGCTATAGTTCAGTTGATTTTCAAAAAAATTGAATTTTCCACAGATCGTGTAGAAATGTTTTATCGATCGATATGGCCGTTTGTATGACAATTACAGGTCTCAACGCCTATTGATAGAGGTATCAATCATCGAAATCGGAGCACATTTGCAGATTTTCGAATTTTGTGGCTCTGAATTTGTGGGCTATAGTTCAGTTGATTTTTAAAAAATTTTGAATTTTCCACGGAACGTGTAGAAATATTCCACCGATCGAAATAGCCATTTGTATGACAATTACAGGTCTCAACGCCTATTGATAGAGGTATCAATCATCGAAATCGGAGCACATTTGCAGATTTCGAATTTTGTGGCTCTGAATTTGTGGGCTATAGTTCAGTTGATTTTTAAAAAATTGAATTTTCCACGGAACGTGTAGAAATATTCCACCGATCGAAATAGCCATTTGTATGACAATTACAGGTCTCAACGGCTATTGATAGAGGTATCAATCATCGAATCGGAGCACATTTGCAGATTTCGAATTTTGTGGCTCTGAATTTGTGGGCTATAGTTCAGTTGATTTCAAAAAAATTGAATTTTCCACAGATCGTGTAGAAATGTTTTATCGATCGATATGGCCGTTTGTATGACAATTACAGGTCTCAACGCCTATTGATAGAGGTATCAATCATCGAAATCGGAGCACATTTGCAGATTTTCGAATTTTGTGGCTCTGAATTTGTGGGCTATAGTTCAGTTGATTTTTAAAAAATTTGAATTTTCCACGGAACGTGTAGAAATATTCCACCGATCGAAATAGCCATTTGTATGACAATTACAGGTCTCAACGCCTATTGATAGAGGTATCAATCATCGAAATCGGAGCACATTTGCAGATTTTCGAATTTTGTGGCTCTGAATTTGTGGGCTATAGTTCAGTTGATTTTCAAAAAAATTGAATTTTCCACAGATCGTGTAGAAATATTCGACCGATCCAAATGGCCGTTTGTATGACAATTACAGGTCTCAACGCCTATTGATAGAGGTATCAATCATCGAAAATTGGAGCACATTTGCAGATTTTCGAATTTTGTGGCTCTGAATTTGTGGGCTATAGTTCAGTTGATTTTCAAAAAATTGAATTTTCCACAGATCGTGTAGAAATATTCGACCGATCCAAATGGCCGTTGGTATGACAATTACAGGTCTCACGCCTATTGATAGAGGTATCAATCATCGAAATTGGAGCACATTTGCAGATTTTCGAATTTTGTGGCTCTGAATTTGTGGGCTATAGTTCAGTTGATTTTCAAAAAATTTGAATTTTCCACGGAACGTGTAGAAATATTCGACCGATCCAAATGGCCGTTTGTATGACAATTACAGGTCTCAACGCCTATTGATAGAGGTATCAATCATCGAAATCGGAGCACATTTGCAGATTTTTCGAATTTTGTGGCTCTGAATTTGTGGGCTATAGTTCAGTTGATTTTCAAAAAAATTGAATTTTCCACGAAACGTGTAGAAATATTCCACCGATCGAAATGGCCATTTGTATGACAATTACAGGTCTCAACGCCTATTGATAGAGGTATCAATCATCGAAATTGTGAGCACATTTGCAGATTTTCGAATTTTGTGGCTCTGAATTTGTGGGCTATAGTTCAGTTGATTTTTAAAAAATTTGAATTTTCCACGGAACGTGTAGAAATATTCCACCGATCGAAATGGCCATTTGTATGACAATTACAGGTCTCAACGGCTATTGATAGAGGTATCAATCATCGAAATCGGAGCACATTTGCAGATTTTCGAATTTTGTGGCTCTGAATTTGTGGGCTATAGTTCAGTTGATTTTTAAAAAAATTGAATTTTCCACAGATCGTGTAGAAATATTCGACCGATCCAAATGGCCGTTGGTATGACAATTACAGGTCTCAACGCCTATTGATAGAGGTATCAATCATCGAAATCGGAGCACATTTGCAGATTTTCGAATTTTGTGCTCTGAATTTGTGGGCTATAGTTCAGTTGATTTTCAAAAAAATTGAATTTTCCACGAAACGTGTAGAAATATTCGATCGATCCAAATGGCCGTTTGTATGACAATTACAGGTCTCAACGCCTATTGATAGAGGTATCAATCATCGAAATTGGAGCACATTTGCAGATTTTCGAATTTTGTGGCTCTGAATTTGTGGGCTATAGTTCAGTTGATTTTCAAAAAAATTGAATTTTCCACGGAACGTGTAGAAATATTCGCGACCGATCCAAATGGCCGTTTGTATGACAATTACAGGTCTCAACGCCTATTGATAGAGGTATCAATCGCAGATTTTCGAATTTTGTGGCTCTGAATTTGTGGGCTATAGTTCAGTTGATTTTTAAAAATTTTGAATTTTCCACGGAACGTGTAGAAATATTCCACCGATCGAAATGGCCATTTGTATGACAATTACAGGTCTCAACGCCTATTGATAGAGGTATCAATCATCGAAATTGGAGCACATTTGCAGATTTTCGAATTTTGTGGCTCTGAATTTGTGGGCTATAGTTCAGTTGATTTTTAAAAAATTTGAATTTTCCACGGAACGTGTAGAAATATTCCACCGATCGAAATGGCCATTTGTATGACAATTACAGGTCTCAACGGCTATTGATAGAGGTATCAATCATCGAAATCGGAGCACATTTGCAGATTTTCGAATTTTGTGGCTCTGAATTTGTGGGCTATAGTTCAGTTGATTTTTAAAAAAATTGAATTTTCCACAGATCGTGTAGAAATATTCGACCGATCCAAATGGCCGTTGGTATGACAATTACAGGTCTCAACGCCTATTGATAGAGGTATCAATCATCGAAATCGGAGCACATTTGCAGATTTTCGAATTTTGTGGCTCTGAATTTGTGGGCTATAGTTCAGTTGATTTTCAAAAAAATTGAATTTTCCACGAAACGTGTAGAAATATTCGATCGATCCAAATGGCCGTTTGTATGACAATTACAGGTCTCAACGCCTATTGATAGAGGTATCAATCATCGAAATTGGAGCACATTTGCAGATTTTCGAATTTTGTGGCTCTGAATTTGTGGGCTATAGTTCAGTTGATTTTTAAAAAATTTGAATTTTCCACGGAACGTGTAGAAATATTCCACCGATCGAAATGGCCATTTGTATGACAATTACAGGTCTCAACGGCTATTGATAGGGTATCAATCATCGAAATCGGAGCACATTTGCAGATTTTCGAATTTTGTGGCTCTGAATTTGTGGGCTATAGTTCAGTTGATTTTTAAAAAAATTGAATTTTCCACAGATCGTGTAGAAATATTCGACCGATCCAAATGGCCGTTGGTATGACAATTACAGGTCTCAACGCCTATTGATAGAGGTATCAATCATCGAAATCGGGAGCACATTTGCAGATTTTCGAATTTTGTGGCTCTGAATTTGTGGGCTATAGTTCAGTTGATTTTCAAAAAAATTGAATTTTCCACGAAACGTGTAGAAATATTCGATCGATCCAAATGGCCGTTTGTATGACAATTACAGGTCTCAACGCCTATTGATAGAGGTATCAATCATCGAAATTGGAGCACATTTGCAGATTTTCGAATTTTGTGGCTCTGAATTTGTGGGCTATAGTTCAGTTGATTTTTAAAAAATTTGAATTTTCCACGGAACGTGTAGAAATATTCCACCGATCGAAATGGCCGTTTGTATGACAATTACAGGTCTCAACGGCTATTGATAGAGGTATCAATCATCGAAATCGGAGCACATTTGCAGATTTTCGAATTTTGTGGCTCTGAATTTGTGGGCTATAGTTCAGTTGATTTTTAAAAAAATTGAATTTTCCACAGATCGTGTAGAAATATTCGACCGATCCAAATGGCCGTTGGTATGACAATTACAGGTCTCAACGCCTATTGATAGAGGTATCAATCATCGAAATCGGAGCACATTTGCAGATTTTCGAATTTTGTGGCTCTGAATTTGTGGGCTATAGTTCAGTTGATTTTCAAAAAAATTGAATTTTCCACGAAACGTGTAGAAATATTCGATCGATCCAAATGGCCGTTTGTATGACAATTACAGGTCTCAACGCCTATTGATAGAGGTATCAATCATCGAAATCGGAGCACATTTGCAGATTTTCGAATTTTGTGGCTCTGAATTTGTGGGCTATAGTTCAGTTGATTTTCAAAAAAATTGAATTTTCCACGAAACGTGCAGAAATATTCGACCGATCCAAATGGCCGTTTGTATGACAATTACAGGTCTCAACGCCTATTGATAGAGGTATCAATCATCGAAATTGGAGCACATTTGCAGATTTTCGAATTTTGTGGCTCTGAATTTGTGGGCTATAGTTCAGTTGATTTTTAAAAATTTGAATTTTCCACGGAACGTGTAGAAATATTCCACCGATCGAAATGGCCATTTGTATGACAATTACAGGTCTCAACGGCTATTGATAGAGGTATCAATCATCGAAATCGGAGCACATTTGCAGATTTTCGAATTTTGTGGCTCTGAATTTGTGGGCTATAGTTCAGTTGATTTTTAAAAAAATTGAATTTTCCACAGATCGTGTAGAAATATTCGACCGATCCAAATGGCCGTTGGTATGACAATTACAGGTCTCAACGCCTATTGATAGAGGTATCAATCATCGAAATCGGAGCACATTTGCAGATTTTCGAATTTTGTGGCTCTGAATTTGTGGGCTATAGTTCAGTTGATTTTCAAAAAATTGAATTTTCCACGAAACGTGTAGAAATATTCGATCGATCCAAATGGCCGTTTGTATGACAATTACAGGTCTCAACGCCTATTGATAGAGGTATCAATCATCGAAATTGGAGCACATTTGCAGATTTTCGAATTTTGTGGCTCTGAATTTGTGGGCTATAGTTCAGTTGATTTTCAAAAAAATTGAATTTTCCACGGAACGTGTAGAAATATTCGACCGATCCAAATGGCCGTTTGTATGACAATTACAGGTCTCAACGCCTATTGATAGAGGTATCAATCGCAGATTTTCGAATTTTGTGGCTCTGAATTTGTGGGCTATAGTTCAGTTGATTTTTAAAAATTTTGAATTTTCCACGGAACGTGTAGAAATATTCCACCGATCGAAATGGCCATTTGTATGACAATTACAGGTCTCAACGCCTATTGATAGAGGTATCAATCATCGAAATTGGAGCACATTTGCAGATTTTCGAATTTTGTGGCTCTGAATTTGTGGGCTATAGTTCAGTTGATTTTCAAAAAAATTGAATTTTCCACGGAACGTGTAGAAATATTCGACCGATCCAAATGGCCGTTTGTATGACAATTACAGGTCTCAACGCCTATTGATAGAGGTATCAATCGCAGATTTTCGAATTTTGTGGCTCTGAATTTGTGGGCTATAGTTCAGTTGATTTTCAAAAAAATTGAATTTTCCACGGAACGTGCAGAAATATTCGACCGATCCAAATGGCCGTTTATATGACAATTACAGGTCTCAACGCCTATTGATAGAGGTATCAATCATCGAAATCGGAGCACATTTGCAGATTTTCGAATTTTGTGGCTCTGAATTTGTGGGCTATAGTTCAGTTGATTTTCAAAAAAATTGAATTTTCCACGAAACGTGCAGAAATATTCGACCGATCCAAATGGCCGTTTGTATGACAATTACAGGTCTCAACGCCTATTGATAGAGGTATCAATCATCGAAATTGGAGCACATTTGCAGATTTTCGAATTTTGTGGCTCTGAATTTGTGGGCTATAGTTCAGTTGATTTTTAAAAAATTTGAATTTTCCACGGAACGTGTAGAAATATTCCACCGATCGAAATGGCCATTTGTATGACAATTACAGGTCTCAACGGCTATTGATAGAGGTATCAATCATCGAAATCGGAGCACATTTGCAGATTTTCGAATTTTGTGGCTCTGAATTTGTGGGCTATAGTTCAGTTGATTTTTAAAAAATTGAATTTTCCACAGATCGTGTAGAAATATTCGACCGATCCAAATGGCCGTTGGTATGACAATTACAGGTCTCAACGCCTATTGATAGAGGTATCAATCATCGAAATCGGAGCACATTTGCAGATTTTCGAATTTTGTGGCTCTGAATTTGTGGGCTATAGTTCAGTTGATTTTTAAAAAATTGAATTTTCCACAGATCGTGTAGAAATATTCGACCGATCCAAATGGCCGTTTGTATGACAATTACAGGTCTCAACGCCTATTGATAGAGGTATCAATCATCGAAATTGGAGCACATTTGCAGATTTTCGAATTTTGTGGCTCTGAATTTGTGGGCTATAGTTCAGTTGATTTTCAAAAAAATTGAATTTTCCACGGAACGTGTAGAAATATTCGACCGATCCAAATGGCCGTTTGTATGACAATTACAGGTCTCAACGCCTATTGATAGAGGTATCAATCGCACATTTTCGAATTTTGTGGCTCTGAATTTGTGGGCTATAGTTCAGTTGATTTTTAAAAATTTTGAATTTTCCACGGAACGTGTAGAAATATTCCACCGATCGAAATGGCCATTTGTATGACAATTACAGGTCTCAACGCCTATTGATAGAGGTATCAATCATCGAAATTGGAGCACATTTGCAGATTTTCGAATTTTGTGGCTCTGAATTTGTGGGCTATAGTTCAGTTGATTTTTAAAAAATTTGAATTTTCCACGGAACGTGTAGAAATATTCCACCGATCGAAATGGCCATTTGTATGACAATTACAGGTCTCAACGGCTATTGATAGAGGTATCAATCATCGAAATCGGAGCACATTTGCAGATTTTCGAATTTTGTGGCTCTGAATTTGTGGGCTATAGTTCAGTTGATTTTTAAAAAAATTGAATTTTCCACAGATCGTGTAGAAATATTCGACCGATCCAAATGGCCGTTGGTATGACAATTACAGGTCTCAACGCCTATTGATAGAGGTATCAATCATCGAAATCGGAGCACATTTGCAGATTTTCGAATTTTGTGGCTCTGAATTTGTGGGCTATAGTTCAGTTGATTTTCAAAAAAATTGAATTTTCCACGAAACGTGTAGAAATATTCGATCGATCCAAATGGCCGTTTGTATGACAATTACAGGTCTCAACGCCTATTGATAGAGGTATCAATCATCGAAATTGGAGCACATTTGCAGATTTTCGAATTTTGTGGCTCTGAATTTGTGGGCTATAGTTCAGTTGATTTTCAAAAAAATTGAATTTTCCACGGAACGTGCAGAAATATTCGACCGATCCAAATGGCCGTTTATATGACAATTACAGGTCTCAACGCCTATTGATAGAGGTATCAATCATCGAAATCGGAGCACATTTGCAGATTTTCGAATTTTGTGGCTCTGAATTTGTGGGCTATAGTTCAGTTGATTTTCAAAAAAATTGAATTTTCCACGAAACGTGCAGAAATATTCGACCGATCCAAATGGCCGTTTGTATGACAATTACAGGTCTCAACGCCTATTGATAGAGGTATCAATCATCGAAATTGGAGCACATTTGCAGATTTTCGAATTTTGTGGCTCTGAATTTGTGGGCTATAGTTCAGTTGATTTTTAAAAATTTTGAATTTTCCACGAAACGTGTAGAAATGTTTTATCGATCGAAATGGCCATTTGTATGACAATTACAGGTCTCAACGCCTATTGATAGAGGTATCAATCATCGAAATCGGAGCACATTTGCAGATTTTCGAATTTTGTGGCTCTGAATTTGTGGGCTATAGTTCAGTTGATTTTCAAAAAAATTGAATTTTCCACGGAACGTGCAGAAATATTCGACCGATCCAAATGGCCGTTTATATGACAATTACAGGTCTCAACGCCTATTGATAGAGGTATCAATCATCGAAATCGGAGCACATTTGCAGATTTTCGAATTTTGTGGCTCTGAATTTGTGGGCTATAGTTCAGTTGATTTTCAAAAAAATTGAATTTTCCACGGAACGTGTAGAAATATTCGACCGATCCAAATGGCCGTTTGTATGACAATTACAGGTCTCAACGCCTATTGATAGAGGTATCAATCGCAGATTTTCGAATTTTGTGGCTCTGAATTTGTGGGCTATAGTTCAGTTGATTTTTAAAAAATTTGAATTTTCCACGGAACGTGTAGAAATATTCCACCGATCGAAATGGCCATTTGTATGACAATTACAGGTCTCAACGGCTATTGATAGAGGTATCAATCATCGAAATCGGAGCACATTTGCAGATTTTCGAATTTTGTGGCTCTGAATTTGTGGGCTATAGTTCAGTTGATTTTCAAAAAAATTGAATTTTCCACGAAACGTGTAGAAATATTCGATCGATCCAAATGGCCGTTTGTATGACAATTACAGGTCTCAACGCCTATTGATAGAGGTATCAATCATCGAAATTGGAGCACATTTGCAGATTTTCGAATTTTGTGGCTCTGAATTTGTGGGCTATAGTTCAGTTGATTTTCAAAAAAATTGAATTTTCCACGAAACGTGTAGAAATATTCGATCGATCCAAATGGCCGTTTGTATGACAATTACAGGTCTCAACGCCTATTGATAGAGGTATCAATCATCGAAATCGGAGCACATTTGCAGATTTTCGAATTTTGTGGCTCTGAATTTGTGGGCTATAGTTCAGTTGATTTTTAAAAAATTTGAATTTTCCACGGAACGTGTAGAAATATTCCACCGATCGAAATGGCCATTTGTATGACAATTACAGGTCTCAACGGCTATTGATAGAGGTATCAATCATCGAAATCGGAGCACATTTGCAGATTTTCGAATTTTGTGGCTCTGAATTTGTGGGCTATAGTTCAGTTGATTTTCAAAAAAATTGAATTTTCCACGAAACGTGTAGAAATATTCGATCGATCCAAATGGCCGTTTGTATGACAATTACAGGTCTCAACGCCTATTGATAGAGGTATCAATCATCGAAATTGGAGCACATTTGCAGATTTTCGAATTTTGTGGCTCTGAATTTGTGGGCTATAGTTCAGTTGATTTTCAAAAAAATTGAATTTTCCACGGAACGTGTAGAAATATTCCACCGATCGAAATGGCCATTTGTATGACAATTACAGGTCTCAACGGCTATTGATAGAGGTATCAATCATCGAAATCGGAGCACATTTGCAGATTTTCGAATTTTGTGGCTCTGAATTTGTGGGCTATAGTTCAGTTGATTTTCAAAAAAATTGAATTTTCCACGAAACGTGTAGAAATATTCGATCGATCCAAATGGCCGTTTGTATGACAATTACAGGTCTCAACGCCTATTGATAGAGGTATCAATCATCGAAATTGGAGCACATTTGCAGATTTTCGAATTTTGTGGCTCTGAATTTGTGGGCTATAGTTCAGTTGATTTTCAAAAAAATTGAATTTTCCACGAAACGTGTAGAAATATTCGATCGATCCAAATGGCCGTTTGTATGACAATTACAGGTCTCAACGCCTATTGATAGAGGTATCAATCATCGAAATCGGAGCACATTTGCAGATTTTCGAATTTTGTGGCTCTGAATTTGTGGGCTATAGTTCAGTTGATTTTTAAAAAATTTGAATTTTCCACGGAACGTGTAGAAATATTCCACCGATCGAAATGGCCATTTGTATGACAATTACAGGTCTCAACGGCTATTGATAGAGGTATCAATCATCGAAATCGGAGCACATTTGCAGATTTTCGAATTTTGTGGCTCTGAATTTGTGGGCTATAGTTCAGTTGATTTTCAAAAAAATTGAATTTTCCACGAAACGTGTAGAAATATTCGATCGATCCAAATGGCCGTTTGTATGACAATTACAGGTCTCAACGCCTATTGATAGAGGTATCAATCATCGAAATTGGAGCACATTTGCAGATTTTCGAATTTTGTGGCTCTGAATTTGTGGGCTATAGTTCAGTTGATTTTCAAAAAAATTGAATTTTCCACGAAACGTGTAGAAATATTCGATCGATCCAAATGGCCGTTTGTATGACAATTACAGGTCTCAACGCCTATTGATAGAGGTATCAATCATCGAAATCGGAGCACATTTGCAGATTTTCGAATTTTGTGGCTCTGAATTTGTGGGCTATAGTTCAGTTGATTTTTAAAAAATTTGAATTTTCCACGGAACGTGTAGAAATATTCCACCGATCGAAATGGCCATTTGTATGACAATTACAGGTCTCAACGGCTATTGATAGAGGTATCAATCATCGAAATCGGAGCACATTTGCAGATTTTCGAATTTTGTGGCTCTGAATTTGTGGGCTATAGTTCAGTTGATTTTCAAAAAAATTGAATTTTCCACGGAACGTGTAGAAATATTCGACCGATCCAAATGGCCGTTTGTATGACAATTACAGGTCTCAACGCCTATTGATAGAGGTATCAATCGCAGATTTTCGAATTTTGTGGCTCTGAATTTGTGGGCTATAGTTCAGTTGATTTTTAAAATTTTTGAATTTTCCACGAAACGTGTAGAAATGTTTTATCGATCGAAATGGCCATTTGTATGACAATTACAGGTCTCAACGCCTATTGATAGAGGTATCAATCATCGAAATTGGAGCACATTTGCAGATTTTCGAATTTTGTGGCTCTGAATTTGTGGGCTATAGTTCAGTTGATTTTTAAAAAATTTGAATTTTCCACGGAACGTGTAGAAATATTCCACCGATCGAAATGGCCATTTGAATGACAATTACAGGTCTCAACGGCTATTGATAGAGGTATCAATCATCGAAATCGGAGCACATTTGCAGATTTTCGAATTTTGTGGCTCTGAATTTGTGGGCTATAGTTCAGTTGATTTTCAAAAAAATTGAATTTTCCACGAAACGTGTAGAAATATTCGATCGATCCAAATGGCCGTTTGTATGACAATTACAGGTCTCAACGCCTATTGATAGAGGTATCAATCATCGAAATTGGAGCACATTTGCAGATTTTCGAATTTTGTGGCTCTGAATTTGTGGGCTATAGTTCAGTTGATTTTTAAAAATTTTGAATTTTCCACGAAACGTGTAGAAATGTTTTATCGATCGAAATGGCCATTTGTATGACAATTACAGGTCTCAACGCCTATTGATAGAGGTATCAATCATCGAAATTGGAGCACATTTGCAGATTTTCGAATTTTGTGGCTCTGAATTTGTGGGCTATAGTTCAGTTGATTTTCAAAAAAATTGAATTTTCCACGGAACGTGTAGAAATATTCGACCGATCCAAATGGCCGTTTGTATGACAATTACAGGTCTCAACGCCTATTGATAGAGGTATCAATCGCAGATTTTCGAATTTTGTGGCTCTGAATTTGTGGGCTATAGTTCAGTTGATTTTTAAAAATTTTGAATTTTCCACGAAACGTGTAGAAATGTTTTATCGATCGAAATGGCCATTTGTATGACAATTACAGGTCTCAACGCCTATTGATAGAGGTATCAATCATCGAAATTGGAGCACATTTGCAGATTTTCGAATTTTGTGGCTCTGAATTTGTGGGCTATAGTTCAGTTGATTTTTAAAAAATTTGAATTTTCCACGGAACGTGTAGAAATATTCCACCGATCGAAATGGCCATTTGTATGACAATTACAGGTCTCAACGGCTATTGATAGAGGTATCAATCATCGAAATCGGAGCACATTTGCAGATTTTCGAATTTTGTGGCTCTGAATTTGTGGGCTATAGTTCAGTTGATTTTCAAAAAAATTGAATTTTCCACGGAACGTGTAGAAATATTCGACCGATCCAAATGGCCGTTTGTATGACAATTACAGGTCTCAACGCCTATTGATAGAGGTATCAATCGCAGATTTTCGAATTTTGTGGCTCTGAATTTGTGGGCTATAGTTCAGTTGATTTTTAAAAATTTTGAATTTTCCACGAAACGTGTAGAAATGTTTTATCGATCGAAATGGCCATTTGTATGACAATTACAGGTCTCAACGCCTATTGATAGAGGTATCAATCATCGAAATTGGAGCACATTTGCAGATTTTCGAATTTTGTGGCTCTGAATTTGTGGGCTATAGTTCAGTTGATTTTTAAAAAATTTGAATTTTCCACGGAACGTGTAGAAATATTCCACCGATCGAAATGGCCATTTGTATGACAATTACAGGTCTCAACGGCTATTGATAGAGGTATCAATCATCGAAATCGGAGCACATTTGCAGATTTTCGAATTTTGTGGCTCTGAATTTGTGGGCTATAGTTCAGTTGATTTTTAAAAAAATTGAATTTTCCACAGATCGTGTAGAAATATTCGACCGATCCAAATGGCCGTTGGTATGACAATTACAGGTCTCAACGCCTATTGATAGAGGTATCAATCATCGAAATCGGAGCACATTTGCAGATTTTCGAATTTTGTGGCTCTGAATTTGTGGGCTATAGTTCAGTTGATTTTCAAAAAAATTGAACTTTCCACGAAACGTGTAGAAATATTCGATCGATCCAAGTGGCCGTTGGTATGACAATTACAGGTCTCAACGCCTATTGATAGAGGTATCAATCATCGAAATTGGAGCACATTTGCAGATTTTCGAATTTTGTGGCTCTGAATTTGTGGGCTATAGTTCAGTTGATTTTCAAAAAAATTGAATTTTCCACGGAACGTGTAGAAATATTCGACCGATCCAAATGGCCGTTTGTATGACAATTACAGGTCTCAACGCCTATTGATAGAGGTATCAATCGCAGATTTTCGAATTTTGTGGCTCTGAATTTGTGGGCTATAGTTCAGTTGATTTTTAAAAATTTTGAATTTTCCACGAAACGTGTAGTAATGTTTTATCGATCGAAATGGCCATTTGTATGACAATTACAGGTCTCAACGCCTATTGATAGAGGTATCAATCATCGAAATTGGAGCACATTTGCAGATTTTCGAATTTTGTGGCTCTGAATTTGTGAGCTATAGTTCAGTTGATTTTTAAAAAATTTGAATTTTCCACGGAACGTGTAGAAATATTCCACCGATCGAAATGGCCATTTGTATGACAATTACAGGTCTCAACGCCTATTGATAGAGGTATCAATCATCGAAATCGGAGCACATTTGCAGATTTTCGAATTTTGTGGCTCTGAATTTGTGGGCTATAGTTCAGTTGATGTTTAAAAAATTTGAATTTTCCACGGAACGTGTAGAAATATTCCACCGATCGAAATGGCCATTTGTATGACAATTACAGGTCTCAACGGCTATTGATAGAGGTATCAATCATCGAAATCGGAGCACATTTGCAGATTTTCGAATTTTGTGGCTCTGAATTTGTGGGCTATAGTTCAGTTGATTTTTAAAAAAATTGAACTTTCCACGAAACGTGTAGAAATATTCGATCGATCCAAATGGCCGTTGCTATGACAATTACAGGTCTCAACGCCTATTGATAGAGGTATCAATCATCGAAATCGGAGCACATTTGCAGATTTTCGAATTTTGTGGCTCTGAATTTGTGGGCTATAGTTCAGTTGATTTTCAAAAAAATTGAATTTTCCACGAAACGTGTAGAAATATTCGATCGATCCAAATGGCCGTTTGTATGACAATTACAGGTCTCAACGCCTATTGATAGAGGTATCAATCATCGAAATTGGAGCACATTTGCAGATTTTCGAATTTTGTGGCTCTGAATTTGTGGGCTATAGTTCAGTTGATTTTCAAAAAAATTGAATTTTCCACGGAACGTGTAGAAATATTCGACCGATCCAAATGGCCGTTTGTATGACAATTACAGGTCTCAACGCCTATTGATAGAGGTATCAATCATCGAAATTGGAGCACATTTGCAGATTTTCGAATTTTGTGGCTCTGAATTTGTGGGCTATAGTTCAGTTGATTTTTAAAAATTTTGAATTTTCCACGAAACGTGTAGAAATGTTTTATCGATCGAAATGGCCATTTGTATGACAATTACAGGTCTCAACGCCTATTGATAGAGGTATCAATCATCGAAATCGGAGCACATTTGCAGATTTTCGAATTTTGTGGCTCTGAATTTGTGGGCTATAGTTCAGTTGATTTTCAAAAAAATTGAATTTTCCACGGAACGTGCAGAAATATTCGACCGATCCAAATGGCCGTTTATATGACAATTACAGGTCTCAACGCCT
This sequence comes from Tipula helvola, assembly GCA_963556165.1. Lineage (NCBI taxonomy): Eukaryota > Metazoa > Arthropoda > Insecta > Diptera > Tipulidae > Tipula > Tipula helvola. The sequence continues at coordinate 326,899,269 of OY744481.1, read as the reverse complement.
ATTGATAGAGGTATCAATCATCGAAATCGGAGCACATTTGCAGATTTTCGAATTTTGTGGCTCTGAATTTGTGGGCTATAGTTCAGTTGATTTTTAAAAATTTTGAATTTTCCACGAAACGTGTAGAAATGTTTTATCGATCGAAATGGCCATTTGTATGACAATTACAGGTCTCAACGCCTATTGATAGAGGTATCAATCATCGAAATCGGAGCACATTTGCAGATTTTCGAATTTTGTGGCTCTGAATTTGTGGGCTATAGTTCAGTTGATTTTCAAAAAAATTGAATTTTCCACGGAACGTGTAAAAATATTCGACCGATCCAAATGGCCGTTTATATGACAATTACAGGTCTCAACGCCTATTGATAGAGGTATCAATCATCGAAATCGGAGCACATTTGCAGATTTTCGAATTTTGTGGCTCTGAATTTGTGGGCTATAGTTCAGTTGATTTTCAAAAAAATTGAATTTTCCACGGAACGTGTAAAAATATTCGACCGATCCAAATGGCCGTTTATATGACAATTACAGGTCTCAACGCCTATTGATAGAGGTATCAATCATCGAAATCGGAGCACATTTGCAGATTTTCGAATTTTGTGGCTCTGAATTTGTGGGCTATAGTTCAGTTGATTTTCAAAAAAATTGAATTTTCCACGGAACGTGTAGAAATATTCGATCGATCCAAATGGCCGTTTGTATGACAATTACAGGTCTCAACGCCTATTGATAGAGGTATCAATGCTAGTACGCATTTTCACAATCTTCCGGTGTTCTCATTTTATTCATTGTATCGTCTCTGATCGTCGAAATCACTAACGTTATTTCGTTTCTGGAATTAATTGCCTCTCTTTCTAAATGCTGTTTGAACTTCTTGTCTTGTAGTTTCTCTAGAATTTCATGGTGTCTAATGTACTGGTTTTAAAACAGAAGATGATTCTGCACTGGGAAATTTTTTTTTGCTTCTACAAAGGCGCCTAATATTTTTAGCCCAGGGCGCCTAAATATATAAGAACGGCCCTGACTTAGGCTGTTTCTCAAACTGATCTTATTTCATAATGTATTGTCTTATTCGACGCCATCTCAAATAAGTACCTAGGCAATATAATCTTCTCAAATAAATATCGGTTTCGGTATGTCGATTTTTCATCGACGATCGACGTTTTTAACGGGAAATCACTTACTTCGTTCTAAAAATCAAAAGTGATTTTACACAAGAAAAAACTAACAAACAAAAAATAACGGCAACATGATCTATTATGAGGTAAATTAACAAGACCGCCCTATTAACCATATCATTTCGAGAAAAAAAACGATGTTCGAACAATTTTTTTAGAGAAAGTAACGAAAAAATTCGATAATCAAACATTTTTTCAAAATAATTTAAAATATTTTAAAAATTTCCTACAGTTCCATACATTTTGCTGAATTATTAAAAATCTGTCTTTTTTTCCCTACACACGTAATTCAAGCGAGAATTTCCCTACATGTAGGGAATTTTCCCTAACTGTAACATCACTGGGTACACTTCGGATGATGCGATGAATGTTGATTTTGTTAGGTCGTCAACTTTATTTTTCTTCTCGTGGTTTTCACGTCGAGCGTAGTTGACTTCCGATTTTTGACTTTTTGTTTTTAGACTTCAGTCGTTTTAGAATATCGTGATTTTAGTCTTCCGTGATTTTAGAATGCCGTGGTTTTATCAATCCAGTAGACCACGGAAAGGTGATCTCGTTTTTACTGATGACTTGCCTTGACGGTAGGGTTGCCTCCACAGTACTACTAAAATATAGCATCGCCTTGATTAACGGCTATTCCGAATCCTATCTTGCTATGTGCTCCCCTTCTGGGCTACTTAATCGTCTCGATTGTAGTTCAGAATGACATCATCTTCTTATTTTCCAAACTATTAGTTCAGATTAGTTTTCTTGGCCCGCATATGGTGTTAAAGCTGAGGTATGATATCTACCAATAACACTTTTATTCCTTTCAGCCGTTTCAATTTCAAACGTCCATAGGCGGTAGGATCCATCGCGTCTTGAAGCAAACTTCTTTGAACATGTTTTATTAGCATTACTTAATGAATGAGACTGAACTAAAACTAAATCTCCCACCTTATGTTGTTGTCCAAGGCGGCGTCATTTATCTGCCCCTGCTTTCCACTTGTCTTGCTGGTTTTCATTATGGTCGCGAAATTCTTTAATTTTATTCTGAAGTCTCCATACATAACTTTATGTCCATGGCTACATCTTCTAGTACCCGAAGTTCCCTTCCGAAAGTCACAAATGCTGGCTGGCGTTTGACCAGTAGAATCTGTTCTGGTAGTGTTTAACGCAAATCTAATTGAGGGTATATTTTCTGCCCACCTTGTATGATCAGTTTGGGTTAAAATTACAAGTTGCACCTTTAAATTGCGATTCTTTCGTTCACCAGAATTCACCTCCGGATGATACACTGTATATATATGGAAACCTTGACACATGGCTCCGCTGTTGCATAATCGAAACCTTGACACATGGCTCCGCTATTGCAACACAAAGCGGAAACAACTCAACATATCGACTAATACTTGCAGTATCCTCTACAATTAATAACGAATCGGATAGTCTGAGAATCTTAAAGGCGGCTTAGAGACATTCAAAAATATGAAACAGATCATGGTAATGTCATCAAAAGTGTAAATCTAACCAGTTAAGACAGAGACAATATAATTTAAATCTTACATATTTCGCTTCTCTTCTTTGTATTAAAAACAAAAAAGAAGAGAAGCGAAACATATTATTGTATTATATTTTCCCTGTCTTAACTGGTTAGATTAGAGCAGGAATACATTTTTTAGATTGAATATTTCTATGTAAATACTTGACATGGAACTTCCATATCTGTTCATTCTTTTCTGTGGTAAAAGCGAAAATAAAAAATTACAGTCGAACTTGGTTATAACGAACCTGAAGGAACTAAAAATTTTGTTCGTTATAAGGAAAAAACGTTATACGAGTAACGAGTATCAGCAGATCGATTTACCTACATTTGTATGTATTTCTCGAAGTTTGGGATTTTATATAAGTTCCTTATAACAAGACTTTCTTTATATCCCGATTTTTTATATCCAAATTTGACTGTATGTACATTAAAAAAAAAATCCAAATACAAGTTTATACAACAACAATTAAAGTGCCCGAAACCGATTGTTAGAGATATCAACATTTAAGTTTTTTTTTTTTTTTAATCATAATTAAACAATTGAATTATAAGCCGAAATAGCTCAGTTGGGAGAGCGTTAGACTGAAGATCTAAAGGTCCCCGGTTCAATCCCGGGTTTCGGCATAATTTTTTTTATGATTCTAAAAGAACATATGGTATTTTAATTTTTAAATAATCAGAACCCTTTATACTATGCAGACCATTCCACTTTCCTTCCATCTTACTTCATAAATATGTATATATTTTAATTTAACGTTATGGTTTTTTTTTTAACTCCATTTGCATAAGTCTAATTTAAAATACGTATTATTATATATCCCATGTTGTCTAGTGGCTAGGATATCTGGCTTTCACCCAGAAGGCCCGGGTTCGATTCCCGGCATGGGAAGTTTTTTTTAATCACCGAAACTAATTTAAAATAAAATCTTACAGCTATGTGGAAAAATCAATAAATTTTAATTAATCAAATTAATACACAAATAATATAACTTTTTTTTTATAATTAAAACTTAGAAAATTTTACAAATAAAAAACTAAAATTTTAACTTGTTATTAATTTTTTCATTTTACAATTTGAATAATAATTATGTACTTTTATTTTAAATTAATTAAAAAAAAACAGAAAAACCTATTTATATTTATAATTAACAAAATTAACAAGTAAAAATGTGTAAACTATTAAGATAAAATAAAAATTATTTTATTATTTCATATTTTGTAACATATAATTAATATTTTATTTTATTTTTTTACTTTATAATTAATTAATTTAGTAAAACAATACACAATGAAGTATTGGTCTTTGGTTTTTTGCTTCAAAATCGTGTAGCATTTCATCGATATCGTTATCTAAGTCGTCGCTTTGAGCCATCTGGAATGAGTATAGGAAAATAAATAACTTTAGTGGGATCGAATCGGCATCTCGCTATCATCAAATATTAGTTTGAAAAGTGTTAGGTTAGGAATGCGCTACGAACCACAAGACGGACGTATATTTACTAGTGATGTGCTAAAATGTGATTTTTAACAAAAAATATCGATTTAGCCCATCACTAATATTTACAAATTTGTTGTGGACTGTTACTAAAAATTTTAAACGTAAGGCATACAACAAAAGGGAATAAATTAGATAGAACAATACAGCTATTTAGACATGTACAGTAAAACATATTTATTTATTTCGAAATTTGAAAATAAAATTTTGTTAAAATAAAATAAAAGATTAAAAATTACCAGCGCTATCATGTCTGTAATTAAAAATGCACCTATTGTCGCCTCCTCATGGTTGTCCTGTATATCAATATTCACTATATGAACGGGTTGATTGTAGGCGGGTGGTCGTGATTCCATGAATTCGATAACCTGGGAAAAGAAATTTAAGGAAATTAGATGCATTTTGCAGCCTGCGTTGATTAAACATTTATTTACTTGGTCATATACACGTTCCTCGGCAGTCACAATTATATCAAAACGTTCCTTACAAAGTTGAAATTTTTCTGGTGCACGCTTTATTCGGCGATTTCTATCTAACATGTGTAGTAATCCATTTTGTGTGTAACTGCAGGATTCAAAAAATAATTAACGGAATTATAATAGTTTGTCGATTTTACTAAAATTAGTAAGGTTAAAAAAAAAATCTGAAGAAAACGAAATTGCCGACCAAAGTTGCCGATATTAAATTACATGTGTTCGGGAACGCACCCAATCAACTTTACCGCCTCAAATTTTATTTCAATTATTTACGATCACTTTCAAAGATTAAAAATATACATACTTTGAGAGCTCGCTCTTTTACATGAAGAGCCTTTTGAAATCTGAAAAAGAAGCTAAATGGACTTACTAGTAAACAAACCATTAAATTTTTTTGGCGCAAGCATAGACGTTTACCAAAAAAAAGGATCTAAACCATATGGGAAATGATTTTCTCTTTCAAAATCTAATGAAACTCATGGTTACATTGAAAAACGATAGATTCGAACGAAAATTGGTTACACTGTCCCATTTTACAATAAAAAACCGTTTGAGACCACAACTGTAAGGATTCTTTTAAATCTTTCGGGCAAGAATCGTATAATGAAATATTTCAAACAGCAACGGAAGTCGAGGAGATCTACATCTAACTGAAAAGCACTATTGATGCACCAACCAATTCTTAATTTAATACCTGAATAAAATTTTTGGAAAACAGTATAATAGAACTATCCTCTCCATTCGCAACTTCAAATTGATAATTGTACCAGACTACTTTGCTATAAACGTTAGAAAAAAATTCTCCCGTGGCATGCATCTTTACCAACCAAGATATAAAATTCTGCCAAAACTTTTCTGCGAGCCATAAGATGATTTAAATCTAAATTTAGTAAAATAACCAAAATGATACTGATATAGTTCTTGCAAAGAAATGAAGGCCATTAAGAAATGTTTCTCGATTTGATGAGATAATATTATCGTCAATAGAGTTCGAGCGTCTATTTCTTGAAAATTATGATTTTTTTTACAAAATAAGAACCATTGCCCCTACTTAAAAATTATGAAATTCTTATGTCCAATTCTGAATTAATCCGTGTAAATAGACGAACAAGAACCTAAAACTGATTACATTGCTAAAATGAAACAATTCTTGTATATATTTTAGCTTGAATATATATTTAATTTTGTAAATCTTACCAAATAAAATGTGAAATTTGCAAATTGTGTATACAATAATGGGCCGAAGTAAAAAAAAAATATTTCATTACAATACCTGCTAGTCGTCATTTAGGCGATTTATTTTGTACATTGTGCATTTACGCAAGTGTACAAAATACATGACGTAATGCCTTTATACATTTTATTCCCCTACAAAATATAAAACCTAAAAATTTAATATTTTATTAGTTAATAATAAGGCAAGTTTGAGACTATATTATTATTATAATACAGTTTAGTCGGTTTCGTATTTTCTTTAGATTTTTTTCCCAAACAATCTTTCATATTAAACGTTTTACTATTGTTTATCCTTATTCGTTAAATCATTGTAAATCTCATCGTAAGGTATTCCAAATTCATATACATTAGGTCTATCCGCTGCTGTACCGGGTAATTTAACTTTATCGCCTGTACCAAATGACTTCACTTTGAATTTCTTTTTAGCCAGAAATGCATGTGCTTCCATCGACCGATTCATATTCGATGAGCATATTACAGCTATTGAAAGGTCACTTATATACGACATATTTATTTTGTAGCGATTTTGATCCTATCTTTATAAGCTTTATATAGTACTATCCAGATCTAGAAATAGAATTTTCTATTAACAAAAAAAGAAATTTAATGAAATGTCGGATAATTTTGTAAAACATAACCTAACAAAATTTTTCATATACCGTATTTTATAAATTTTTTTATAGTAAATACTTCATAAAGTGCAATTCAATAAATATTATATCGATTCTTATAATAATTTAAATTAAATTTAATATTTTAACGTTTTAATTAATAAAAAAAATGATTAGCGAAGTGTAAAATATTTTTTTGTTTTGTCAATGATTACGGTATGAAGTTGACGTTACATCGTACTTTTAAAAAATGGCAAATAGGTCGAAACGTTGACTGGTAGAATATTATTTTCTTTTTGAGTGTCGACCGAAAATGAATTTTCAAAATTATAATTTCAGAAATTCAATTTTTCAATAATATTACAGGATTCCAGCAAAAGGTTTTTACTACTTTGGAAGGCGGTTTCACACAATCAGCTAGATACATTTCAATATCAATTTATAAACAAATAATTTAACCATAAAATACAAATATAATTGGAAATTTCTTATACATAGTAACAAAACAGTATTAAATTAAGATAATTTGAATTTGAAACCAAAATTAATATACATCATGTATACGATGCTGTACTACGTCCAAAACAAAATCTGCCCGGCCATCACAATACATGCCACCGCTACGTAAGGAGATTTTCGTTCACCAATTCGTGCCAACTTCCAAAATGTTCCCATTACACTGGAATACCATAAAAATAATTTTACATAATTTAATTAATACATATTAATTTGATGATATTTACATACCCAACTTTATTTTTATCGATAATGCTCGGGAACAACGACCGTAAGTAGGCACAGGTACAAATCATTAGGAGTATCACCGACAGTAAACTTTGGAAATTAAAAATTGCACTCTATATGAAATAAGACAACATTTATTAGTTTATATATACATAATTATTTTATTCATTATTTACCATTTTGTTTAATAAATTCTAATTTTTAATTCTTCAGTGACGTGTTTTACGTACAATTTTCTAGACATCAACAATTTGACAATCAAAACGTCAAAAATTTCGTCTATTATGGTTTTCCAGTTGCAACAAACAAAAAACACTCGGAGCAGAAAACGAACTAGTTTTTTAAAATGAACTGTCCTTTTTACTCTCGTTTTCTGCTCGGTCTATTTTTTGTAACAACTGAACTGGCTCTGGAAGCCCACATTACTCATTAATATTCTCATTAGTAATAATGCTCGATGTTACATGACCTACTATTTCTTTAACTTTGGCAGAGGGACTTTGAATTATGTATGGCCATTCGAAGAGAAGCTCGAGCAAACCACCACCGAATGCATTGATCTATATCGGATCTAACGCATGATTCGTATTTTATTTTCGCACAATGAATTAATATTTTAATAGTTTTTGAATTATAGACAGGCTCTTTGATTAAAGTGGTTTGTTTACTACCATTCCAACTGAAGCGGTTAGCGACAGAGTCCGTTAGTAATAAGCTGAGATTAATTTCACACCATTTGCGGAGTGTTAAGTTTTCGGACATTAATTTCAGAAAATAATTTTGTAGATCTTGTTCTAATTCGGCATTGGTACAGCAGATTCGGTTTAAATGTTTAAAGTCAGAGACTGTGGTGATTGGTAAATTCGGGAAGACACTTTCCTCGTCCTTGGTATTTTCTGAATCACTGTTACTCTCGGAAATTTGCGGTTCATATTTCACTTCATATTTAATCTTACTGTTAGATCCTTGTGCTTGAGATTCTAAATTGGTTCTTATTTCAAGAAGTTTGCGGAAGAAAAGTTTCCAAACATTTTCGGATGTTTGAAGCCTTTGATCTATTGCATTTAGGCTGTTAACTATAAAGTTGCTTTGATCTTCGTTTAATAAAATATCATTGCCATCTTCTACTGCTTCGGACTCTTTATCCACCTCTACAACAGAAAATCAGATATGTACATACATTAGGATTTAAGTCTAGTGACATAGAACTTACTTTCAGAGTTTACTTCAATACCTTCCAAGCTAACAATTTTTACATTTTGATTTTGATTTTTTGCAATTTTACGTTTCCTTTTCATAACTTTACTAAAAATTTGCCAATTTTCATTATTTACATATTTTCTAACAGTTTTCGGTAGTTCACAATGAGGAATGTAGTATGAGGTATGACCAAACGTCAAATCGATGCTATGTTCGCTTTCTTTCAAGATAAATCAAAATAAATAAAATAAGCACAAATAGCCAAACAGTAATGAATAAACAAAAAGTGTTTAATGATGCAAATAGTTTATTTAATTCGGTTTTAGTGAATTTTCACAATGCAAGTAGTGATGTGCAAAATAATACTGAAGAGGAAAACCCTTTGTGGAAACGGCGAAAAAGATCAAAAGCTGAAATTGCGTATGAGAAATTTACCGAATCAACATTGAACGAAATTAGTTTTGTTGAACCATTTAATGTGGAATTGAAACACTCTGAACATGATAGAAAAGTTTCGGTCTCGGCGGATATTCTTAGCAAAATAGAAAACATAGAACACAAATTAGCTACAACTGAAACAATATGGGCTAATGCGTTAACACAGCTATCAGCTTTACACGAATTGGCAGGAACAATTAATAAAAATTCAAACGAAACAAAATTAAACAAAACACTACTGGGTGACCACAAGATTCTCATCATTCTACCAACACTACCGGTAAAATCCATAGATGAACTTATGGAATTCGATAAAGCTGTGTCCAATAGTAGTTCAGTAGCTGAAAGCGTGAAGAGCATTTTAGAGGAAGGCGATGATGAGAAATATCACCACAGTCATACAAAGTACATTAAATGGAATATCGCTAAGCTTATCCAACCTGAAGTAGTAACCGATGTGTCTTGGTCAAATCCAAAGGGGTTTCAACTAAAAAATAGCGCGTTTATTAAAATTTTAATTAGTAAGTAGTAGTAGTAAAGACGACGACTAAGATTCGATATAAAATAGTTTTTCATTCTAGAGCGGATCAGCATAAAATTTCCAATGATTTCCTACATCTACATCGTTGAACAAATTCTTGCAGTTTTAGCCGAATTCCGATCAACAAACAAAAAATTGAAACGCCATTCAACTAATGTCTGTACTGAATGAGTTAAAATAAAATCTAGATAAAGATGTATATTGTGAATTGTATTTATTTCTCAAATCTGTCAAAATAAATTTCTTTCCATGCGTAGTTGTGCTCAGTACAATTTAGGATAGAAAATGGGTAAAAAAGCAAAATCAGCCACAAATTTAGGCCGATCCCTAATCAAAGATCGTTTTGGACATGGATCACATACCAGAAAAACAGTTGATAATGATTCTATGGTAAGTTACAAAGAATTAGTTTGAGGTTAGGTCTTTATCAAATTTTCCTTGTTTTTTAGTTACATACAACGGAGCTCCAAGATGGATACGATTGGGGCCGTTTAAATTTACAATCGGTAACAGAAGAATCATCATTTCAAGAATTTTTACGTACCGCCGAATTGGCTGGTACCGAATTTCAGGCCGAGAAGCTAAATATATCATTTGTTAAACCTAAAAGTAATGCAGGCCTTCTCACCCAGACCGAGCAAATTGAGATTATCAAAAAACAGACGGATAAAAAAGATTTATTAAAAATTCCAAGAAGGCCGAAATGGACACCGAATACAACAGCACAAGAGCTTGAAGCGAATGAGAAAAATGCGTTTTTGGAATGGAGACGTGGTTTAGCCATGCTTCAAGAGAAGGATGGCATGTTATTAACGCCGTACGAAAAAAATTTGGAATTCTGGCGACAATTGTGGCGTGTCATTGAACGCAGTGATGTTATCGTACAAATTGTGGATGCTCGTAATCCATTACAGTTCCGCAGTGAGGATTTGGAAAGTTACGTCAAGGAAAGTGATCCGAACAAAATCAATATGATTTTGATTAATAAGGCAGATTTTTTGACTGACAGGCAGCGAGAAGTTTGGGCGGAATATTTCGATAAGGAGAATGTTTGCGTTGTATTCTTTTCGGCACTTATGGCAATCGAAGAATTGAAGGCAATTAAAGAAGCCGAAGAAAAAGAAGGTGATAAGGAAGAGGATGGTGACAATGAATCAGATGATGATGATGAAAGTAGTGAGGAAGATGAAGTTGAGGAGAAAAATCAATTATCGATGGCTGAAGTTAAAAATTCGGTCGACGAAATTAAAAATTTTTGTGAAAAAGTGGAACAAGTTATGGATAAGCTTGAAGCTAAACTTGAAATTACAGCAAACCGTACATCATCTGGTAAAAATTCAGCTAAAATTTTAACACGCGAAGAACTACTAGATTTCTTTAAAACCTTTCACAAAGGTCCAAAAGTTTCCGAAGGCATCTCTACTATTGGTCTTGTCGGTTACCCAAATGTAGGTAAATCTAGTACAATTAACGCTTTGATTACAGAAAAAAAGGTGAGCGTTTCAGCTACGCCCGGAAAAACAAAACATTTCCAAACAATTTTGTGTGATAAAGACTTGATGCTATGCGATTGTCCTGGATTAGTAATGCCTTCGTTTGTGCTTACTAAAGCGGACATGATACTAAACGGAATTTTACCAATCGATCAGATGCGAGATCATGTACCACCAGTTAACTTGGTGTGCGCCCAAATTCCACGTCACATTCTAGAAGATAGATACGGGATTATGATTGCAAAACCTCTAGAAAATGAGGATCCTGATCGTCCTCCATATTCTGAAGAGCTGCTACTTTCTTATGGATTTAACCGTGGGTTTATGACTTCAAATGGCCAACCGGATCAGTCACGTTCATCACGGTATGTCCTTAAGGATTATGTAAACGGTCGACTATTATATTGCCATGCGCCACCAACAATGCAGCAAAGCGAGTTTCATCAATTCCCAGCACGAAATCGACAAGATGTCGACGTCAATAAATTGCCGCCTCGCGAGCAACGTGCTATTCGGGTGGCGTCAGGTACTAGTTCGCACGATTTAGATAAACAATTTTTCCAACAAAATAGTAATATGCCCAAAATTAAGGGACGAACACATTTTCCACACATTCGGATGGCCCAAATTTCCAATAACACCGATGGTTCCGGGACTAGCAGCGGTGCTAGCGTAGCAGGATCAACTCAAAGTATTAATATATTGGGCGAAAAACCTTGGAAACGGCAGAAGAAGGAAAAGCGTGAAAAGCTTCGAAAAAAATATTCATATTTAGATCAACATTAGGTTAATGTAAATTAAACAGATTTTAAAAATAAAATTATTTTTATTTCGTAAATCGATCGTGATTTTTTTTCTATTCGTCCCTGTTAACCAATTTTTGGTAGTGGATGTCCTCTTTAACCAACTCATAAAATCTAGTTTTCCTAATCCTCACAAAAAGTAGCAACAAAATTAAGATAAACCAATCTAAAACTACGTAGAAGAGGGCCCATTAGAGACGAAAAAATCCTCGTTGGGCAATCCTAGGAAATAACAAAAAAATATTTTAATTCACGGGTTAAGTGATTCCTTCGGTACCCTACTCCCATCTGAAAATTAAATGTTGATGCTTTATTGCATTAGAACTTGCTTTGATGAGACGAACAAGGTGGTTTTCAAGGAAATCGAATTTTCTGTGAATGTATGGAAATATTCAAGCAATCCAAGCGTGCGTTAGCATAATAATTACAGGTCCCAATATCTACCTTTTGATATATCAAGAACCGCAATCGAAGCACAATTGCAGATTTTCAGATTTTTTTGGCTCAGAATTTGCTGATCTATAGTAAGGTGATTTTCAAGGAAATCGAATTTTCTGTGAATTGTATGGAAATATTCAAGCAATCCAAATGTGCGTTGGCATAATAATTACAGGTCCCAATATCTACCTTTTGATATATCAAGAACCGCAATCGAAGCACAATTGCAGATTTTCAGATTTTTTTGGCTCAGAATTTGCTGATCTATAGTAAGGTGATTTTCAAGGAAATCGAATTTTCTGTGAATTGTATGGAAATATTCAAGCAATCCAAATGTGCGTTGGCATAATAATTACAGGTCCCAATATCTACCTTTTGATATATCAAGAACCGCAATCGGAGCACAATTGCAGATTTTCAGATTTTTTTGGCTCAGAATTTGCTGATCTATAGTAAGGTGATTTTCAAGGAAATCGAATTTTCTGTGAATTGTATGGAAATATTCAAGCAATCCAAATGTGCGTTGGCATAATAATTACAGGTCCCAATATCTACCTTTTGATATATCAAGAACCGCAATCGGAGCACAATTGCAGATTTTCAGATTTTTTTGGCTCAGAATTTGCTGATCTATAGTAAAGTGATTTTCAAGGAAATCGAATTTTCTGTGAAATGTATGGAAATATTCAAGCAATCCAAATATGTGCGTTGGCATAATAATTACAGGCCCCAATATCTACCTTTTGATATATCAAGAAGCGCAATCGGAGCACAATTGCAGATTTTCAGATTTTTTTGGCTCAGAATTTGCTGATCTATAGTAAGGTGATTTTCAAGGAAAACGAATTTTCTATGAAATGTATGGAAATATTCAAGCAATCCAAATGTGCGTTGGCATAATAATTACAGGCCCCAATATCTACCTTTTGATATATCAAGAACCGCAATCGGAGCACAATTGCAGATTTTCATATTTTTTTGATTCAAAATTTGCTGATCTATAGTAAGGTGATTTTCAAGGAAATCGAATTTTCTATGAAATGTATGAAAATATTCAAGCAATCCAAACGTGCGTTGGCACAACATTTACAGGTCCAGAGACCTACCTTTTGATATATCAAGAACCACAATCGGAGCACAATTGCAGATTTTCAGATTTTTTTGGCTCAGAATTTGCTGATCTATGGTAAGGTGATTTTCAAGGAAATCGAATTTTCTATGAAATGTATGGACATATTCAAGCAATCCAAATGTGCGTTGGCATAATAATTACAGGTCCCAATATCTACCTTTTGATATATCAAGAACCACAATCGGAGCACAATTGCAGATTTTCAGATTTTTTTGGTTCAGAATTTGCTGATCTATAGTAAGGTGATTTTCAAGGAAATCGAATTTTTTATGAAATGTATGGAAATATTCAAGCAATCCAAACGTGCGTTGGCACAACATTTACAGGTCCAGAGACCTACCTTTTGATATATCAAGAACCACAATCGGAGCACAATTACAGATTTTCAGATTTTTTTGGCTCAGAATTTGCTGATCTATGGTAAGGTGATTTTCAAGGAAATCGAATTTTCTGTGAAATGTATGGAAATATTCAAGCAATCCAAATGTGCGTTGGCATAATAATTACAGGCCCCAATATCTACCTTTTGATATATCAAGAAGCGCAATCGGAGTACAATTGCAGATTTTCAGATTTTTTCGGCTCAGAATTTGCTGATCTATAGTAAGGTGATTTTCAACTAAATCGAATTTTCTGTGAAATGTATGGAAATATTCAAGCAATCCAAATATGTGCGTTGGCATAATAATTACAGGCCCCAATATCTACCTTTTGATATATCAAGAAGCGCAATCGGAGCACAATTGCAGATTTTCAGATTTTTTTGGCTCAGAATTTGCTGATCTATAGTAAGGTGATTTTCAAGGAAAACGAATTTTCTATGAAATGTATGGAAATATTCAAGCAATCCAAATGTGCGTTGGCATAATAATTACAGGCCCCAATATCTACCTTTTGATATATCAAGAACCGCAATCGGAGCACAATTGCAGATTTTCATATTTTTTTGATTCAAAATTTGCTGATCTATAGTAAGGTGATTTTCAAGGAAATCGAATTTTCTATGAAATGTATGAAAATATTCAAGCAATCCAAACGTGCGTTGGCACAACATTTACAGGTCCAGAGACCTACCTTTTGATATATCAAGAACCACAATCGGAGCACAATTGCAGATTTTCAGATTTTTTTGGCTCAGAATTTGCTGATCTATAGTAAGGTGATTTTCAAGGAAATCGAATTTTCTATGAAATGTATAGACATATTCAAGCAATCCAAATGTGCGTTGGCATAATAATTACAGGTCCCAATATCTACCTTTTGATATATCAAGAACCACAATCGGAGCACAATTGCAGATTTTCAGATTTTTTTGGCTCAGAATTTGCTGATCTATAGTAAGGTGATTTTCAAGGAAATCGAATTTTCTGTGAATTGTATGGAAATATTCAAGCAATCCAAATGTGCATTGGCATAATAATTACAGGTCCCAATATCTACCTTTTGACATATCAAGAACCGCAATCGGAGTACAATTGCATATTTTCAGATTTTTTTGGCTCAGAATTTGCTGATCTATAGTAAGGTGATTTTCAAGGAAAACGAATTTTCTATGAAATGTATGGAAATATTCAAGCAATCCAAACGTGCGTTGGCACAACATTTACAGGTCCAGAGACCTACCTTTTGATATATCAAGAACCACAATCGGAGCACAATTGCAGATTTTCAGATTTTTTTGGTTCAGAATTTGCTGATCATTAGGTAAGGTGAGATCGTTACGTAAGGTGATTTTCAAGGAAATCGAGTTTTCTGTGAATTGTATGGAAATATTCAAGCAATCCAAACGTGCGTTGGCACAACATTTACAGGTCCAGAGACCTACCTTTTGATATATCAAGAACCACAATCGGAGCACAATTGCAGATTTTCAGATTTTTTTGGCTCAGAATTTGCTGATCTATAGTAAGGTGATTTTCAAGGAAATCGAATTTTCTATGAAATGTATGGAAATATTCAAGCAATCCAAATGTGCGTTGGCATAATAATTACAGGTCCCAATATCTACTTTTTGATATATCAAGAACCACAATCGGAGCACAATTGCAGATTTTCAGATTTTTTTGGTTCAGAATTTGCTGATCTATAGTAAGGTGATTTTCAAGGAAATCGAATTTTCTATTAAATGTATGGAAATATTCAAGCAATCCAAATGTGCGCTGGCATAATAATTACATGTCCCAATATCTACCTATTGATATATCAAGAACCACAATCGGAGCACAATTGCAGATTTTCAGATTTTTTTGGTTCAGAATTTGCTGATCTATAGTAAGGTGATTTTCAAAGAAATCGAATTTTCTGTGAATTGTATGGAAATATTCAAGCAATCCTAATGTGCGTTGGCATAACAATTACAGGTCCCGAAACCTACCTTTTGATGTATCAAGAACCATAATCGGAGCACAATTGCAGATTTTCACATTTTTTGGGCTCAGAATTTGCTGATCTATAGTAAGGTGATTTTCAAGGAAATCGAGTTTTCTGTGAATTGTATGGAAATATTCGAGCAATCCAAATGTGCGTTGGCACAACATTTACAGGTCCCGAAACCTACCTTTTGATGTATCAAGAACCACAATCGGAGCACAATTGCAGATTTTCAGATTTTTCAAGGTGATTTTCAAGGAAATCGAATTTTCTATGAAATGTATGGAAATATTCAAGCAATCCAAACGTGCGTTGGCACAACATTGATATATCAAGAACCACAATCGGAGCACAATTGCAGATTTTCAGATTTTTTCGGCTCAGAATTTGCTGATCTATAGTAATGTGATTTTCAAGGAAATCGAATTTTCTATGAATTGTATGGAAATATTCAAGCAATCCAAATGTGCGATGGCATAATAATTACAGGTCCCAATATCTACCTTTTGATATATCAAGAACCACAATCGGAGCACAATTGCAGATTTTCAGATTTTATTGGCTCAGAATTTGCTGATCTATAGTAAGGTGATTTTCAAGGAAATCGAATTTTCTGTGAATTGTATGGAATTATTCAAGCAATACAAATGTGCGTTGGCATAATAATTACAGGTCCCAATATCTACTTTTTGATATATCAAGAACCACAATCGGAGCACAATTGCAGATTTTCAGATTTGTTTGGCTCAGAATTTGCTGATCTATAGTAAGGTGATTTTCAAGGAAATCGAATTTTCTATGAAATGTATGGAAATATTCAAGCAATCCAAACGTGCGTTGGCACAACATTTACAGGTCCAGAGACCTACCTTTTGATATATCAAGAACCACAATCGGAGCACAATTGCAGATTTTCAGATTTTATTGGCTCAGAATTTGCTGATCTATAGTAAGGTGATTTTCAAGGAAATCGAATTTTCTGTGAATTGTATGGAATTATTCAAGCAATACAAATGTGCGTTGGCATAATAATTACAGGTCCCAATATCTACTTTTTGATATATCAAGAACCACAATCGGAGCACAATTGCAGATTTTCAGATTTTTTTGGCTCAGAATTTGCTGATCTATAGTAAGGTGATTTTCAAGGAAATCGAATTTTCTATGAAATGTATGGACATATTCAAGCAATCCAAATGTGCGTTGGCATAATAATTACAGGTCCCAATATCTACCTTTTGATATATCAAGAACCACAATCGGAGCACAATTGCAGATTTTCAGATTTTTTTGGCTCAGAATTTGCTGATCTATAGTAAGGTGATTTTCAAGGAAATCGAATTTTCTGTGAATTGTATGGAAATATTCAAGCAATCCAAATGTGCATTGGCATAATAATTACAGGTCCCAATATCTACCTTTTGACATATCAAGAACCGCAATCGGAGTACAATTGCATATTTTCAGATTTTTTTGGCTCAGAATTTGCTGATCTATAGTAAGGTGATTTTCAAGGAAAACGAATTTTCTATGAAATGTATGGAAATATTCAAGCAATCCAAACGTGCGTTGGCACAACATTTACAGGTCCAGAGACCTACCTTTTGATATATCAAGAACCACAATCGGAGCACAATTGCAGATTTTCAGATTTTTTTGGTTCAGAATTTGCTGATCATTAGGTAAGGTGAGATCGTTACGTAAGGTGATTTTCAAGGAAATCGAGTTTTGTGTGAATTGTATGGAAATATTCAAGCAATCCAAACGTGCGTTGGCACAACATTTACAGGTCCAGAGACCTACCTTTTGATATATCAAGAACCACAATCGGAGCACAATTGCAGATTTTCAGATTTTTTTGGCTCAGAATTTGCTGATCTATAGTAAGGTGATTTTCAAGGAAATCGAATTTTCTATGAAATGTATGGAAATATTCAAGCAATCCAAATGTGCGTTGGCATAATAATTACAGGTCCCAATATCTACTTTTTGATATATCAAGAACCACAATCGGAGCACAATTGCAGATTTTCAGATTTTTTTGGTTCAGAATTTGCTGATCTATAGTAAGGTGATTTTCAAGGAAATCGAATTTTCTGTGAATTGTATGGAAATATTCAAGCAATCCAAATGTGCGTTGGCATAATAATTACAGGCCCCAATATCTACCTTTTGATATATCAAGAAGCGCAATCGGAGTACAATTGCAGATTTTCAGATTTTTTTGGCTCAGAATTTGCTGATCTATAGTAAGGTGATTTTCAAGAAAAACGAATTTTCTATTAAATGTATGGAAATATTCAAGCAATCCAAATGTGCGTTGGCATAATAATTACAGGCCCCAATATCTACCTTTTGATATATCAAGAACCGCAATCGGAGCACAATTGCAGATTTTCATATTTTTTTGGCTCAGAATTTGCTGATCTATAGTAAGGTGATTTTCAAGGAAATCGAATTTTCTATGAAATGTATGGACATATTCAAGCAATCCAAATGTGCGTTGGCATAATAATTACAGGTCCCAATATCTACCTTTTGATATATCAAGAACCACAATCGGAGCACAATTGCAGATTTTCAGATTTTTTTGGTTCAGAATTTGCTGATCTATAGTAAGGTGATTTTCAAGGAAATCGAATTTTTTATGAAATGTATGGAAATATTCAAGCAATCCAAACGTGCGTTGGCACAACATTTACAGGTCCAGAGACCTACCTTTTGATATATCAAGAACCACAATCGGAGCACAATTACAGATTTTCAGATTTTTTTGGGCTCAGAATTTGCTGATCTATGGTAAGGTGATTTTCAAGGAAATCGAATTTTCTATGAAATGTATGGAAATATTCAAGCAATCCAAATGTGCGTTGGCATAATAATTACAGGTCCCAATATCTACCTTTTGATATATCAAGAACCACAATCGGAGCACAATTGCAGATTTTCAGATTTTTTTGGCTCAGAATTTGCTGATCTATAGTAAGGTGATTTTCAAGGAAATCGAATTTTCTGTGAATTGTATGGAAATATTCAAGCAATCCAAATGTGCATTGGCATAATAATTACAGGTCCCAATATCTACCTTTTGACATATCAAGAACCGCAATCGGAGCACAATTGCATATTTTCAGATTTTTTTGGCTCAGAATTTGCTGATCTATAGTAAGGTGATTTTCAAGGAAATCGAATTTTCTATGAAATGTATGGAAATATTTAAGCAATCCAAACGTGCGTTGGCACAACATTTACAGGTCCAGAGACCTACCTTTTGATATATCAAGAACCACAATCGGAGCACAATTGCAGATTTTCAGATTTTTTGGTTCAGAATTTGCTGATCTATAGTAAGGTGATTTTCAAGGAAATCGAGTTTTCTGTGAATTGTATGGAAATATTCAAGCAATCCAAACGTGCGTTGGCACAACATTTACAGGTCCAGAGACCTACCTTTTGATATATCAAGAACCACAATCGGAGCACAATTGCAGATTTTCAGATTTTATTGGCTCAGAATTTGCTGATCTATAGTAAGGTGATTTTCAAGGAAATCGAATTTTCTATGAAATGTATGGAAATATTCAAGCAATCCAAATGTGCGTTGGCATAATAATTACAGGTCCCAATATCTACTTTTTGATATATCAAGAACCACAATCGGAGCACAACAGCAGATTTTCAGATTTTTTTGGTTCAGAATTTGCTGATCTATAGTAAGGTGATTTTCAAGGAAATCGAATTTTCTGTGAATTGTATGGAAATATTCAAGCAATCCTAATGTGCGTTGGCACAACAATTACAGGTCCCGAAACCTACCTTTTGATGTATCAAGAACCATAATCGGAGCACAATTGCAGATTTTCACATTTTTTGGGCTCAGAATTTGCTGATCTATAGTAAGGTGATTTTCAAGGAAATCGAGTTTTCTGTGAATTGTATGGAAATATTCGAGCAATCCAAATGTGCGTTGGCACAACATTTACAGGTCCCGAAACCTACCTTTTGATGTATCAAGAACCACAATCGGAGCACAATTGCAGATTTTCAGATTTTTCAAGGTGATTTTCAAGGAAATCGAATTTTCTATGAAATGTATGGAAATATTCAAGCAATCCAAACGTGCGTTGGCACAACATTGATATATCAAGAACCACAATCGGAGCACAATTGCAGATTTTCAGATTTTTTCGGCTCAGAATTTGCTGATCTATAGTAATGTGATTTTCAAGGAAATCGAATTTTCTATGAATTGTATGGAAATATTCAAGCAATCCAAATGTGCGATGGCATAATAATTACAGGTCCCAATATCTACCTTTTGATATATCAAGAACCACAATCGGAGCACAATTGCAGATTTTCAGATTTTATTGGCTCAGAATTTGCTGATCTATAGTAAGGTGATTTTCAAGGAAATCGAATTTTCTGTGAATTGTATGGAATTATTCAAGCAATACAAATGTGCGTTGGCATAATAATTACAGGTCCCAATATCTACTTTTTGATATATCAAGAACCACAATCGGAGCACAATTGCAGATTTTCAGATTTTTTTGGCTCAGAATTTGCTGATCTATAGTAAGGTGATTTTCAAGGAAATCGAATTTTCTATGAAATGTATGGAAATATTCAAGCAATCCAAACGTGCGTTGGCACAACATTTACAGGTCCAGAGACCTACCTTTTGATATATCAAGAACCATAATCGGAGCACAATTGCAGATTTTCAGATTTTATTGGCTCAGAATTTGCTGATCTATGGTAAGGTGATTTTCAAGGAAATCGAATTTTCTGTGAATTGTATGGAATTATTCAAGCAATACAAATGTGCGTTGGTACAACATTTACAGGTCCCGAAACCTACCTTTTGATGTATCAAGAACCATAATCGGAGCACAATTGCAGATTTTCACATTTTTTGGGCTCAGAATTTGCTGATCTATAGTAAGGTGATTTTCAAGGAAATCGAATTTTCTATGAATTGTATGGAAATATTCAAGCAATCCAAACGTGCGTTGGCACAACATTTACAGGTCCAGAGACCTACCTTTTGATATATCAAGAACCACAATCGGAGCACAATTGCAGATTTTCAGATTTTATTGGCTCAGAATTTGCTGATCTATAGTAAGGTGATTTTCAAGGAAATCGAATTTTCTATGAAATGTATGGAAATATTCAAGCAATCCAAACGTGCGTTGGCACAACATTTACAGGTCCAGACACCTACGTTTTGTATATCAAGAACCATAATCGGAGCACAATTGCAGATTTTCATATTTTTTTGGCTCAGAATTTGCTGATCTATATAGTTAGGTGATTTTCAAGGAAATCGAATTTTCTGTGAATTGTATGGAAATATTCAAGCAATCCAAATGTGCGTTGGCATAATAATTACAGGTCCCAATATCTACCTTTTGACATATCAAGAACCGCAATCGGAGTACAATTGCAGATTTTCAGATTTTTTGGCTCAGAATTTGCTGATCTATAGTAAGGTGATTTTCAAGGAAATCGAATTTTCTGTGAATTGTATGGAAATATTCAAGCAATCCAAATGTGCGTTGGCACAACATTTACATGTCCAGAGACCTACCTTTTGAAATATCAAGAACCATAATCGGAGCACAATTGCAGATTTTCAGATTTTTTCGTCTCAGAATTTGCTGATCTATAGTAAGGTGATTTTCAAGGAAATCGAATTTTCTATGAATTGTATTCAAGCAATCCAAATGTGCGTTGGTACAATATTTACAGGTCCCGAAACCTACCTTTTGATGTATCAAGAACCATAATCGGAGCACAATTGCAGATTTTCACATTTTTTGGGCTCAGAATTTGCTGATCTATAGTAAGGTGATTTTCAAGGAAATCGAATTTTCTATGAATTGTATGGAAATATTCAAGCAATCCAAACGTGCGTTGGCACAACATTTACAGGTCCAGAGACCTACCTTTTGATATATCAAGAACCACAATCGGAGCACAATTGCAGATTTTCAGATTTTTTCGGCTCAGAATTTGCTGATCTATAGTAATGTGATTTTCAAGGAAATCGAATTTTCTATGAATTGTATGGAAATATTCAAGCAATCCAAATGTGCGTTGGCATAATAATTACAGGTCCCAATATCTACCTTTTGACATATCAAGAACCGCAATCGGAGTACAATTGCAGATTTTCAGATTTTTTGGCTCAGAATTTGCTGATCTATAGTAAGATGATTTTCAAGGAAATCGAATTTTCTGTGAATTGTATGGAAATATTCAAGCAATCCAAATGTGCGTTGGCACAACATTTACATGTCCAGAGACCTACCTTTTGAAATATCAAGAACCATAATCGGAGCACAATTGCAGATTTTCAGATTTTTTCGCCTCAGAATTTGCTGATCTATAGTAAGGTGATTTTCAAGGAAATCGAATTTTCTGTGAATTGTATGGAAATATTCAAGCAATCCAAATGTGCGTTGGCATAATAATAACAGGCATAACGATTGTTCAAAAATTACTAATAGTTCTCGTGTGTTCTCAAAAAATAAATTGTGTGGAGAGTCATAAGTCACAAATTACTATCTTATTTCTATTTTCTTTGTTTTCATAAACAACAGTAAAAATCTATTATTATTGCATTTAATATTTAGAAATTTACAATCCTTTATGCCAAACTCGTTTAAATGCTTGCGCTACATGCAGAAAACGCTTGAACATATCTTTTGCGTTTCCAGTGCAGTTTGTATAGTATATGTGATTCTTATGAATTTGGCCTATAGTTTTCTCTTAAACCAAGCTTGTATGCAGGAATAAGATTTCTATTCACCAGTATGGGCTTCATTCTCTTTAAATATCTTCGATATGGTTGGGAGTATGGATACGGGTCTAATGACTTTTTATCGTCACATTTTTTGTTTGACTTTAAGATCATGATTACCTGTGCCACCTTCCACTACCTTAGAACGTATTTTAGTCTAAACTCAGGATTGATTATATGTGAAAGCTTGTGCGTTGCTTTACTTGGCAGCTTTTTAATGATTTTGTATTTTGAGTGCATCAGATTTATCCATTGGATTGATATTTTCGTCAGCAGTTTGCCTGGGTAAAGGTTGAAACATTTATTCGATGTGTCTCGCAAACAGATCAGCTTTTTGTTTACTGCTTCGAGCCCATCTTCCATCATCATTTCTAATGGGTGCCGTCAAAATTGTTGGTCTCTTAAGTATTTCCGTTTCTTTCCAAAAGGAGCATTCAGAGTCTTTTTGGCCGGTGAGTGAAGACAAATATGCGGTTATTGTTTCGTTCTTAACTGTTCTGATAAGATTTCAGTTTTTTACATAGTTTTTTACAATGTTAACTGTTAATTCATCATTGTGTTTTATATTCTTGAAAAGAGTGTCGGAGATTAAGCATTCAACTTTTTGTGAATATAAAAATATCTCGATGTGTTGGATCAGCCCGTTCGCGTTCCAAATTACTATTCCAAGCGTTTGTAAATTTAAAATTTTTTTATTCAAAAATAAGTTTATTTATCTCAGAATGCTCATCAAGTTTTTTATTTAGAGCCTCTAAGTATATCGAGACATCTCCGAAAATTTGGCCGTCGTTGTTATCTTTTAATTTTGCCTCCTGACCTTGAGTCACTTGTCCGTTAAGATTCTTTCCCTCGCAGGTTATAAGATCCTGATTTATCTGTCAATTGATCGCAACAGAGTCTCTACGGTTTAGGTCAAATTTTCTAGCACGATTCCTTATATTTTGCAGTTCTTTAGCCAATTCACATTCACGGTAATTTGTGGATGTTGCCCCTTGCAATTAATGCATTTTGCTACTGAATTCCTATCTAATGTGGACGTGATAGAAAAGTGATTACCAGTACATTTGCCGCATCCTACCACACGCCCACAGTATCTTTGAGTATAAGTGAAGCTCTGACATTTTTTGCTCTGAACTATCAGCAGTGACTTTCCTCACTGATTCAATTCTGACTTTCATTGCCAAACGTTAGCATGAAAAGCGGTAGCCTTCGTTTTGTGAGGACCCTGTTGACTTTATTTACAGTTCTTTCTTGATTATGTTTACAGCATCCTTAATGTCTAGATCTTTACTCTGCAATTACGTCGTTACCCTCGTATGTTGGGTGTAATTCTCTAGCCATAACTTTAATTGGTATTTCGTGCTTGTCTTCATAAGTATTGAACTGAACCTTCTCAGTGTTAAGCTTCTTAGTTAGTTTTCTATAAGTATCTGATTCTGGGACATTTACCTTCCAGACATCATTATTTAATGCTACCAGAGCATGAAGTCTTTATCCGTGATTGATGTCATCAGAGCTTTGACAATCGGAGAGTCTTTGATATCAACTGTGCTAATAGGCGGATGCTGTTTGGTGCTGAGTTGATAAGTTACTCTACGTTGACGTTTGCTTTGGTTGCTCAACGTATTCTGGCGATAATTCTGATTTCCTTTTCTTTGTGGGATTGCTTTTCTTCATTACCCAATCAGATTCTCGTGTCATTTCCTCTGCTTCAGTAGCTTCCATGGTTAATATAACGGTTTTCTTACTGCTAGTGTCCACTTGGGGATCACATTCTGTTTCCCTTTCTTGTTCTGTTTCGTCATCTAAATTAATAAGAAATTAATAATTTGGATAATTTTTCAATCAAACTTAATAGTTTTACTTTATGGGTCGAATTATGCCCTTATTATATTTCGCGCTCCAGAACCGAGATACACTACGGTTACAGTTTCAGCTGCGAGCAACTCAACGGTTCAATCTTCAATAAAAAATGTAAATAATTTTTTTTAAATTGTTTTTTATTTTATATATTTTTAAATTGATTTTTTTTTGTTTTTGTTTTGTTTTGAAAATAATAAAAAATACTCATCTAATTGACTTCTATAATATTTAATATGTATAATAATAATAGTAATATATAAATATAATAATATATAATATAGTCATAATAATAATTAATGTAGGTAATAATAATAATTCAATATAATAGTTTATTTAAATTTAATGGTCTTTAAAAAAAAAAAAAATTTTTTAAATTAGTAATCAATAAATTAATAATTTAATTAATTATTTCATTCTGTTTTTTAAGTGTTTTATTAATATAATTTTATGTAAAGAAAGAAATTCTATTTTTAATATATATATTTATAATATTTTTTTTTTTTTTGTTATTATTATTTAATTTAACAAAATTATAAATTTGTTTTTAACTCAATTTTTAGTCTTATAATTTTGTTTTAGTTTTATTCGTCCAAACAAGCTTAATTAATTTGGTTAATATAAAAAATGATAATAAAAATTAACTTTGGTAAATTATACAAAGAGGGCAGAAGTAACTGAACTTTCATTTACTTATTGCCCACCCTGCATATATATGTATGTATGTAAATAAATAATAATTATTATAATAATCAATTTTTAGTTAATCGCCTAAATTTGTTGTTTTGTTTTATATAAAATATATTTTCTTAATTTTTAAAAAAATGTTTTCTTTATCATCTTATCTTCAATCATGGTATGTTTTATAAAAAAGCTTAATAAATTGGGTTATTTAAATATTTGTTTTATTATTATTAGTATTGTATATTATGTCTTTATGTATGTTTGGATTATTTTATTTAGATTTTTACGGATCAATGAAATTGTTATTAATTAATTAAAAATGCGTTTATTTATGGATTTTACTTGTTTTTTTGTTTTATTATTAATTTATTAAACTGAAGTGTACTGAGCATTTTATTTAAGTCTATATTTTTAATGTTTTATGTATTTTTATAGTAAATGAATAAAAATGGCACAATATTGATTTATCTAGATTTGTATTTAGTTTTATTGTTTTGTTAATTGTAATTGATTAGAATTTTATTCGATGGCTTAGTTAATTAAGTGAAATTGTCGTATATTATGTAGTTTAGTACAAAAAAAATTAAATTATGTATATGCGAACGGATGGGAAATGAATAAAAATTTTGTTTTATTAGAGAAGCTACAAGGACTACGAGATTCAATACCAGGTTTACCATACAAAATGTTTAA
The DNA here is from genome assembly GCA_963556165.1 of Tipula helvola. NCBI lineage: Eukaryota > Metazoa > Arthropoda > Insecta > Diptera > Tipulidae > Tipula > Tipula helvola. The sequence continues at coordinate 326,873,538 of OY744481.1, read as the reverse complement.
TTTCTCCTATGTTCTAATATAGTATCGACACTTTGATAAATTCTATAAAGATCTAATTATTGGAGCAATAGTTGAAGTTGATTAATGAGATCACGCCGGTTAACATTAGAACACGTGAAAATAGAAAGTGAACGAGAAATTCAAATCAAATTAGATCATATAAGTTTGTTCTTTACTTCGACGTTGTTGCAAAGCCACTATTAAATACTTTATGCCGTTTTTCAAAAAAGTAATGAAATTCCTTAGTGAACCTAAGAAAGATTACTTTTGTCCTTACCAGATTTATCGTACAAATGAATCTGTTGTTTCGTGTTTTGGTTATTCCATATTTTTCTTGAATATGAAAATACCAAAAGAAATGTTTTTAGATCACGTGTGAAAGGGAGTGGTCCCGCCATATATGTATATCCCTATTTGTTTGAAAGGTGCTCCGATATTGCCCAGTTGTATTGTCCCTCGCTACTAAAACCCTGCTAAGGTTTGTCGATCGCCTACCAAATTTAAGAGTTGAATGATGGTTTTTCCATGTAAATTCATTGGTCGTCTCTAATATAAGGAACTCTCTATCCAGACAGATGAAGAAACTTTTAATTCGTCAAGGTTCTATCAGAAATTCGATTTTACTTGCTTTTGAGGTCTAGAATAGAATAAACTAACTAAATCTAGAGGATTTCAAATTTTGCCCTACACGTGAGTCATTTTTTTGATGGGACAAAATAATTACAGATCTAATAGCATGTTGAATTTTCTTTGTTCAAGCGCATTTGAATCTTGTTGATGAATATGATACTGACCATGAAAATATTTTCCACTTTGATTGACTTGGTATTGACTTGGTTGTTGTGTTTATTAAAAGTCAAATTTCCTTAATGATTTCTATTATTTGGAATGCATTTTGTATAATTATTTTTGATCCAATAGGAATATTAAATAAAATACATGTTATATTAATTAGGTATATTGTGTTTTGGCTGTTATACGATGAGTTCTCCCGGAATTTATATGTAAGGCACTGAAGATCGTCAGTTGTCACTAAATATAAAAATAACTTTCCAATCACTTATTTTATGTCGAACTTCATACGATTTATTGGTTGGTCAGATAGCGAGACCGGAATAATCAAGGTTTCCAGTTTATGGATAAAACACGTTGCTCCTGGAGATCGTAAACTTCTTACGCCGCAATTTGGTTTGTCGTTTAAGAAAATCTATTTACGAGCTGAACAGGCGATGAAGTCAATAACAGATTGTGCATCTAGTTTCTAGGATAGCATTTCTGGCGGTTTATATCGATGATTTATTGTGTTTCTGAAATGATCAACAATTCGAAGCACATTTGAAGTCTAGTCTGATTCTGATGTCATCATTTAAATTTGTTTTGGTTATGTTGCTATTTTGTACTCTCTATACTTATGTTCAGTAAAGTTTTTTTCTCTAAAATTTTAATAACAAACAGCAAGAGTTTCTTCTTTACTGTGGTCTAATAATAGATCTTGAATTTAAGTTATGCTGATCGGGATTATGATTTGGCAAATATTGATATTTGAATTTCTCTTTGGTAAAAACACGATTTTTAAGAATAAGCTTCATAGTAATTCATATTCATATAAAAACGAACATTACATCTGTTCAACCATTTTATAAAATCCCATTTTACGATGTTTAGTTACGTTTTGTACACCATTCCTATATATTTTTAATTTTAAGCTTTAAAAGGCACAAAACGAACTTAATAAATATAAAAACACAACATACAAAATTAGTTTTTGTAGAAATCAAAGATAAAATTAGCGTTCGGAAAGTTGAAATGAAGATTAATCATGACATATTTTGCTCAAACTAAAGTTAACTTGAAACTTTAGTTACAGAACCCTGCGCGACAGTATACTAGCCGGAAATCGTGTCAGACTCATCCGTGGAGGTAAGATGGGTAAAAACGAACATTGAAAGATTATTTTATGTATCTTTCGTAATTTACTTTTAACTTCTTACCTTATGCAGCAGCCACATTGTCGCCTCAGTATTATCTTGTCGTAAGTGCCAAAATGACGATTTTCTGTTTTTGAAATGTAAGTATGCTCTTAACTTTTTTAGCTCTTTGCAGAACTTTAATCGATTTTATGCTATGTAATACGGTTTCTGAGTTACAGAGAATTTATTTGCCAAATCTTCTAATTTTAGGAGATACGACAAAATTCCCAGCATAAAATTATTTTATAAATGTTGTATTGTATATCCAAATTTAAACTAATTTTTGTTGTATGTCCCTCCCTATTTGATTTACTTTCTCTTTCTCTTGTCACAAAATAAACCAATCAAATAATTTTATTTTGTCACGTGACCATCCGTCGTATATATAAAGAAAAATCACAATTTTAGTTTACCCGGCCTCTCCACCTGCAATCTACCATTGAGCTATACCATTAATATTTTCTCTTTTGCTAGTGGTGACACCAAATGTTATAAAATACCAATAAATTATACCAGTCAGTTGTAATAATTTGGCGAAACTCGATGTTATAATAATTTCATATACGACATAAACAAAATTCAAAGTAACGGCAAGTGTAATCCCGCGTGTGTTGAAGCTTACTGCTAATAAATTAAGTTTTATTAATAAATATTTTCAATATGAAGGAAAATAAAAAAATTATGAAATTAATTCAATTAATGAATGATTATGGAATATAAATTCCAGTTTATTCGCACCGAATAACGTAACGCACGTTTACCTCACCCGACTCCATTTTTAATATTTTTGTTTATAGAAATGCTAATGGTAGTGGTATAGTATATGTCAGGTGGAGAGGTAGGGTTAGTCGCGTGGTAATATTCATATGATATGGATCTTGTTTTGTACTTACTAAAATTAATAGGATCATAAAAGTATACAGTGCTCAAGAAATCCAATACAAAAACGTTTAATTATTAAGGACATTATGTTTAAAAAATTTTAGGTTAAAACATGAGCTCACCAACTTTAGGTATTCCTTCTAATCTAATCTAAAAGGTAAATAAATATAGTTACAATTATTTGATACGATTTGTCTCCCTATAAATCAAAATAATTACTAAACGTTGTAATTTATATTTATATATGGTATACTAGCTTATATGATGCGATTTGGTCAGATTCGGAAAACTACAATTTAACAAAGTTTAGTGAAGGCTCTACCAGTAGTTGCAGTGTGTTTGATGATTCAGATATGGACCCCGATTTTAAAGGTGCTGATACTTCTATCAATGATGAGACTTCTTTAATACAAAAAAGTACAATTGGACAATGGCGTTTCAACAAGCGATAAATCTTCGGCAGCTCCGGTATTAAGTTCAGATAATATCCTTAATAAGGTGCCGAAAGCCATCACCAGAAAACGATTAGTGAATCGCAAAATGTGACAATCGTCGATAAGAAAAAAACTCAAAGAGCAAGGAAAAGAATATCAAGATCCAAAAATAAAGTGGCATTCAACAAAATGTGTGTTTGGAAAATGCGACTGTAAATATAAATGCTAGACCATTTTCTCTCGGAGTGTGATCAAAAGACGTTGAATCCCACGTTATGGTTTCTTGATTCGACAGGGAAAAAACATTTTTAAAGTAAATTTGTAAAGCAAGCACCAATATCAAGAAAACGTACAGAAAAGTCGTTTCACGGAGAATGTATACATTTGAACATATCAAGTCTGTGGACTTTTTTTGCAAAACACTAAATTTAAGTGCACAACGAATATTGGGGTTGCAACACCCCATTTAAGGTTGCAACACACCCTTTGTACGGAAAACATGTAAAACGAAAAATTAAACAACTCAAGTAACGGTGTTCGCAACCAAATTACGCAAGTAACGGTGTTCGCAACCATATTTAGAATTTTCCTATGGTGGATTCACCATAATAAAACTGTTTAGTTTAATAATAAAACATACTGTTCGGTATGGCATGAACTTATAAAAGGGCTTGCAGGAAATGATATAGTGTAAGCATAGATTAGCACAATAGAACGGGTCATTCGAGATGACCATGAAGTAAATAAAATTATTCTATGGAGTGATTCATGTGTTCCACAGAATAAAATTCACTTAACATCACTGGCTCTGTTACATTTTATTGCAACACACCAAAATATTCAGCAAATCAGCCAAAAGTTTTTTGAACCTGGTAATTCCAACAGCCAAGAAGTGGACGTAGTACACAGTGTAATTGATAAACACGTAAAATACATTAATATACATAATTACATATACTACAGTAGAGTGCACAAAAAAATGTATGGTGAATTTTAAAGTATTTCTTTTTGATGTTCGCCGGGCAAAATCTGAAAGTAGGTTCAAAATAATGAATTATTAGAAAAGTTAAAAATTAGATGGTGCTCAACGCAAAAACGTGCAAAAGAAATCGAAAAATTGACAAATTCTTGCCAATAAAATAGGAATCTGACACACGTGATTTCTTGAAGTAAAATTGTATGAACGATTGATTAAAACCACAAAAATTGGTGTTTTGTTATCATTAAAGGTAGTTGTGAGCAATTTTTTGTAAAATTTTATGACTTTTTTCGCATTTTCTGTAAAAAGCTTTGCAAGTCGAGGATACAACTTGTTTTTTTAAATACGGAAAGTATACGTCATTTTAGAGTACTTAATAACCTTTCAAACGTGATATTATACTCTTTGATGTGTGGATCAAAAAATATAAATCATTTTCTAAAACAAGAATTTTCGATTGAACGTAGTTTTTCGAAACTTTTGTGAATGGAGTCTGAAGTTGGTGTATTTATTTTTTATTTTTTTGTAAATTTCACAATTAATAAATTGTTGATGCATTAAATAACCTTTTAACCTCAGCAAGGGCAGCCAATTTTTATACATATTATGGGCAGTATTAGTAATAAAGTAATAAAATATTATTAGTATTAGTAATAAAATTTAAAGGGCGGGTTTTTGACTTATTTTAGAAAAAGTGAAATATTTCGGTCAAAAACACGTCTATACTCATAAGAGCGTTAGTAATTGTGTGTGTTTTTTATGAATCAATAAAAAAAAAAATATATTTTGAAGTTCAAGTTGAATGTTTTTGTATTACAGATCACACCTTACAAAAATTCAACCATCAAAAACTCAAGTTCTTTGCCGATTCCAGCATACTCGACAAATTAGATAGAAAAACAAGTGTAAAAGATGTCACGAAAGAAATTATTGCATTATGGAAAGAAGCAAATATTCCGACTATGGACGATCACAAAATTGTCCTTAAATTTAAAAAATTGTATGTACAGTACAATAAGTTAAAGAAAAATAGATTGAGAGTTTGCGGTGCTCAGAGAAAAAAAAACGAAGAAGATTTCAAACTCGATTCCAATAAACTGTTTGATGTTGCTCGAGCAAATGTACTAGATTTGATTGGCGAAGCATCAAAAGATTTCTTATTATGCAATAGAAATGACAAAATTGATTGCAATTGGTAAAAAAATTGGATTTCAATCCTCAGAAGAAAATGAAAATAGTTACATACTTGGATTAGAATCTAGCATTGTAGAATCGGTAGCAGATCCTAGTTAGTAGCTTAGGAAAAATATATGAATCATCAGAAGAAACTACTGAAACCGATTATACATCTTTGTCAGAGTTTCCTATCAACCTCACAAAATCTCAAGTCAAGGAGAAACTCTAATTAGTTGTATTTATCACTATAATTATTAATATTACTGTTATATAACTAATATTAAAAAACAAACTTAAATTATTATGTAACTTGATAGTTTTAATATTTGATTTATATTTTAAGCCATTTAAAAGATATTGCAATGCATTGTGTAATACCGTTTAAAAGGTAATACATCAAAAATTTATTAATTGTTAAATTTACAAAAAAATAAAAAATAAATACACCAACTTCAGACTCCATTGACAAAAGTTACGAAAAACTGCGTTCAAACGAAAATTCTTGTTTTAGAAAATGATTTACCAGGTGTGTGAGATTTATATTAAGAAAAACCAGGCAGCAAGTGCAGTAAAAATATCAGAAGATATTGAAAAAACTGTTCCCGTAAGTGCAAGCACAATTCGCCGAGAGCTGCATGATAGTAGAGTACCGCGGAAAAAATCATGCATATCAGAAACCAATCAAAAGCGGTTTATCGTAAATCCATTAACTTGTGTTTTCCTTAAATTTGTGATTACCGCGAAGTGGTTGGCGCATCTCCTTATACTTTATCTTATGTACATGATTTAAACGTCGAAAGTTATATAACAAATTGGAAAATTGTTAATAGTTTTTTCGGAAAAGTAATGAATTTAACTAAAGTTTAGACAACCTTTAAGAATATAATAATAATAACAGCTCACGAATTTCACTTCTAGACTAGATTTTTCGATGATAAATTAGCTAAATAAGATTTCTAACTTGACACACTGCGATTTATTAAATCGGATTTAGTAAATTTTCGAGTTTAACCGTAGTGTGTCAACCCTAATTTTTGCTAATCACGTTTTGTTTCGTATAGAGTACCTGAACCGGTTTAGCTAAATCAGATTTATTAAACCGCAGTCGTACTTTTGGGTTTACGACAAGATAATACTGAGATGATGACATATCGAGTTTCTTAATCATAATTGCAAGCTAAAATTTTCAAAATGTGAAGAGGTCACACATTAAACAAATTAATTTTATTTGACAATATATTAAAGTGGACACGACACAACGAAATAGAAACCAAACAAAAATCTAATTAGTGTTTAAAAATCTCGGCGATTATTCTTTAAAGTGAATAAATTTTTATATATTGTAGATAAACTTAGATAAATTATAAAATAATTAGTGTTTGGCAATTTTCATTTCCGTGGTAAAGTCGAAATAATTATTATAAAATTCGATGTGTCCAACGTTATTAAGTCGCAAGAAGCCTAAATTCAGTGATTCATAATTTTCTTTACTTAAAGTACTCTGATATACGAAACAATGAATTATTTACTTATTTAATTTATTAAGAAAATTTCAACTAAATTCGAAAGTAATTAGTTAGGTAAACAGTTAACCAACCAAATCAATCTCTGTGGATGAGAACAAACAATTTTGTGACAAAGATATTTGTTGCTTTGAAGATTAGATTCTAATTGACTCAAGTCATATCATAAAAAATCAACCATCTTTTATTGTTTTATCTTGCAGTTCTACTTAACTTTATGAATCATTGTTATGTAAATATCCCAACAATAATTTTCTTTGTAAATTTTTGTCCCTTAACATAATTTTTTATATATTTTAAAAAGGGAAATCGATTCATAATTTTCCCCTCTTTCGGTTTATAGGAAAAACGTAAAATTTAAAATTCATTTCACCGTCATTAAATGTATTACGCATATTACAAAAAACATATATGTATGTTTATATTTATTAGGCAAATAAAATATAATAAAATTATAGATAAAAATTCCTTACCTTATACATTCATAATCATATAATATATAAGTACGGTTATATGTTTTAAAACTGATCTAAAATCACACCAAGATCTTCTCGCTACCACAAAGATCACATCATTTCTACTGTCCATTTATACACAAAAATAAAAATAAAATAACAACAGATCTTCTACTTCCTTAATGTACTACACAACCAGATCTATAAAATAATTCATTCTTTAATAAAACTATTTAAATTAATTAAAAAAAAAAACACGTTACACTTTACAATTATAGTTTCCTGTCTAATTCCTGGTTTATATATTGATATGAAAAAAGCCCTTTAAATATGTTTCTTTTCTTATTATTCTATTTACTATTTTCACTTGTTAGTTTTATTAAATTATTTATTTAGGAAAAAAAATGATTATTATTTATATTTACAAAAAAGAAACCAACATTCTATTTCGTTTTTGTATGACTTGAATATATAACGTATATATGGCGTGGTCGGAATTGAGTTTCTTTACTAAAAACACAGATGGCACATCATAATAGTTCATTTCATTGCCGCGTTATGCTTTGTTGTTTTTAAATAGAAATTATAATAGCTTTTTATTATTTTTTTTAATTAAGCCCAGTCTCGTCTCAATGTTGCAAAATTCATTATTTTTAAAATAATTTTTAATTAAATAATAATTATTTAATTTTGTTTCTAATTATTTCCTGAGTATAAAAATTATAATATGTAGTTTTCATTTTTTACATTTTTTTTTTAAGTTTAAATTCAATTTTAACTTTCAGCGTTTATAATAAAATAAAAAAAAAACAAAAAATATTTATAATTTATATGTATATACCTATATAAATTAGACAATTTTAATTTATAATAACGGTATTTCTATTATAAATTATATTTGCCTATTTTTTTTCAGATTTCAAATTATTTATCATTTCTTTGTAATTTTCTTTGTGTTTCGTTAACATATCAGTTACCGTCACCAATTTTTTTAGTGATGGATTGGTTTTTGTAAGCGCTTGTAAATCAGGTAAATGGTCTACACATATATGATGTAATGTTGCTAGTTGGCGACCTAAAAATATAATTGAAAAAAAAAAAAAAATGTAATATATATTTTGAGTGGCGCCCAACATGGGGCATTGATGACACAGGACATACCAGAATGGTATACGTATTATAATAATTATTGTGCGGAAACATTTTAAAAAATTATTGTACTCACCAGCATCCGTAGGTGCCTTATTTGAATTATTATTTTCTGTACTACTTAAAGACGGTGGCTCTGTCACATTCGATAATTGATCCAAAAACACTATCATCCTCTCCTTATTTTTTAAAATAAATGGATTGACCACCTCCATATATTGTTCCTTACCACCAAACTCAACTAGGTTTGCTAAATTTTGCAAACACTTGGCAATCATAACTAATGACCGGGTGACCGATTGCGTCGGTGGTTCCGTTACTAGACTAAATTGTCGTGGATTTAATAGTGCAGGACAAAGTAATCGTAAAAATATAAATCCAGAAACGACACGAGTTCGTACTAATCGTTCTGTTGGCCATTTAGCGACAACCGCTTTTTGTAAACAATTACATATATAGCGGACACTAGGAGGACATGCATCGGGCGACACAAATATTGATTGTGTTACTTGGTCTAGGGTTTTTAATAGGAATTCAGCATTGGCACAAGCTTGACTTTGCTCGATTTTGGTTGGATTCAACTCGGCCGATTCTTTGGACGATGCAATTTGTTTGATTGTGTCTGAAATGGCTTGGTCTAAAAATTTTTTACATTCAGCCCGCATATACAGATCCATTAGGGTTGTGGCCAATGAAGCACTTCGAAATAATGTGGCAATATCACTTTCTCGCCCTATATCCGCCTGACAGAGTATACGTAATAATTCGGTTTCACGTTTTTCAGTTCGGAAAATGCTCAGTAAAGACGTGGCCAAAGGGAATCTATCGTTATGACATAATTCGGCAAGCGCTTTGACTGAACACAACTCGGACTCTAAAAGTAATTCTTGTAGTGGACTATATTCGTCCGATGGCATAATCAAGTCATCTAAATAACGGATACGCAATCGCACACTACCCCATTCACCTAGTGGTGATAATCCATCCAGGCTGTACCAGTTATCAATCTCTTGGCCATGTTTGAAACTTGATAATTCTATTGTTATGTTGGCTACTTCCGATTCTTTGCCGCGTTTACTTCTTCCGTCGAATACCGTTATCTTTATATTGTTAATATCTCTAGGAACATCACTAAGAATAAAAAACATAAAAAACATTATTACAATGAACGTAATTAAAATAATCAAATAATTTCACGATAAACTTACTCCAAAACAAATTCCTCCTCCCACACGGGATTCGGCGTCGGCTTTATCCGCGTCTTTCCAATTGGTATAACTTGTGTTGAAGAGGTCGGAGACTGAACGTACTGTACAATACAATACGCGTTCGCCACAACTTTGAAAGGTAATCGAGTACCTTCTAGAATTTGTAACGTTAAACTTCGAAGTTCACGTAATTGTGGCACTTTTTTATTGACCGCACTAAATTGTTCCGAACACTCTAATTTTAGTGCGTTTATCCATTCTATATAGGAAGTCAGACTGACTGCCGCTAAACATGTTGTGGTCGCCAAACATGGAATCGCGCGCTCCACTATTTGGAAACAGTATAATTTGTCCCACAGGGACTCGTGAACTTGGTATAAATAAGCGTATGTTAGGTCAATGATACCTTTTGGTTTGGTTTTTTTCGGAGTATCATAGAAATATAAATGCTTTTCAGTCCCTTCAATTATAAGCCCGAAGTATAATGGTTTCCATTTGCCAGTTTTCTCAGATCGTTTTTCTAGTGTCCCACAAATTTTAAGCCCTTCGATTTTTTTTACCTCGTTTTGGTCTCGAGCCTCGCGTAGTGTAGCGTAAATTTTTTCGGCTTTAGCACCTTGCACCGGTTGGTTAAATTCAAATTGGCCACCACCCACCACAGGATGTCCAAGCGAATGTCCTTCTACTATTTGTTCGCGACGATATCGATTAATAACAGCGTCTAGACATTCAAATGTGCGGCCACCCATTAGATACTGAACACCCTTCTTTTCAATACGAAAACGTTGAATTTGGTTATTTATGTGAAAAAATAGAGAGTAGTCACCGGGAGAATTATCACTCGGCCGCACTAGAAAACTTCCTGGGCCCGCCTTTACTAGCATATCGACCGCTTCATTTTTGGTGCAATTCGGATGAAACCATGAGAACACCGTATTAGGATCAATTTGATCATCTAAATTTTCAACTAATTCACCGAATATCATTCCCTGTTCGCCGGTACGGTGGGCCGTCACCCATAACCATCCTGTACCCATATCGTTGTGCACAAAAAATATATCACCCTTTTGAAATGTGAGCTCATCCGTTTCGGGCATTTTTGTATACGGTAATATAGCAACCACAGGTTTTTTGTCGTTTACCGGTTCAGGTGGCGGCACAGGGACTATTAATCGTTCTCGCTTTAAAAGATCACTACAAGATGTGTAATACGCCACCAAATCATTAAGCGAATAGAATTGGCGACCGCCTATATAGAAATCACCACATACTGCAGTGATCCGAAAATGATTTATACCTGTGCGTCCTAAATAGCTTAATACGTATGAGCCGGGTTTACGGTCACTTTCGCGTACTGAAACAAAAAAATGATGATCAAAACATGTAAAAATATTAAACACTACACTCCTACCTAAATAACTTCCCAGCTGTAATCCTTTAAGTCGCACTTCTGCTGTCCATCGATCCAATCGCCCATGATACCATTCACTTTCTGGTGGTGCAGTGAGCGGTGGCCGATCACCTTTAATTAGAACAAAACAAGAGTACATGGATTAGCAAAGAAAATATACACGACTAAACAATGACACCATTTAAATTCAACTGAAATATAACGAAATATTTTTTTTTTCTTTATAGAGTTTTGATTTTTTTTTGTGTACACACCAAATTTTTTAAACCTCATGAAATATGATACGGCCTGCACTTTTCTATGTAATTTACTAACAAAAAAATTAAAAATCCTTTTTTTCACATTATTAATCCACAGGAATATATTCAAAAATATTAATGTTATTGATACCATCACTGCTCCTCGATTCGTTCGCTTCATAAGTGAGAATGTTGTTGAGTGAGGTGTCGTTTCGTCGTTAAAATTAGATTTTGTTTTTGATTTTTAAGAAAACATAAATTCAAATTAATTTTTTTTTATACTTAGAATGTAAATTACATTTCTAGATAAATTAAAAACGACAACCAACACCACCGCACACAACACAAAAAATATATAAATAAAAACTGCATATTTTACATTTCTTCAAAAGTATGAATTAAATACCGAACGTACAACGTATAATAACCATAATAATAATAATATTTTCACTTTTTGTTATCATAAGAAGTGTTGAAAATTGATAAGAAATGAAACGTTGTTTTATGAATGATATCACATTGTTTGTGTACAGTAGATGAAATATTTGCAATATTTCGAGATGATGATGCGTGGTTTGGCAATGATACAGCTAAATTATAATCTTAGTTCAGACGTTGACAGTGCTTAAATTATACATGAGGACACGATAAATATAAATATACTTTTCGGATTGGCCATATTACATCACGGTCGCTAGTTTATTATAACACAAATTTGCTACATGGCGCTAGTACAAAAATTAAATGAAGAACATTTGTCTGCCTGTTTTCATTGAAGTTTAGCGTCCTTATCGTAACATTCGCGAGCTAGTTTTAAATTTCGCTATGTCCATAAATTCTTCAATATTAGATCAAAATTTCAAAATCAAAAATAAAACGAATCTAAATCTATTTAAAATTATAAAGTTCTGAAAGCTTACGAGATGACCGGTTAGTGATCGATTTACCAGTTGAGTCGGGGGTTAGATTGAGTTGACTTGAGATGAGAACCTAACCCAATCCTCAACTCAATCACCAATTCAACCCAAACTCGATTCCAACTCAATACAACTCTAAACTCAACTCCAACCCCGACACTTGAGCAATTCAACCCCTACATCAAAATGCTTACATTAACTTAACTTAATCTAGCCTCAAACTCAATTCCCAAATAATTCCCTAGCTTAACCCCTCGCTCAACCCCAACTCAACACCCTTCTCGACCACATATAAACTATCAACTCAACCCCAAACTCAAAGGCCAACTCAATCCTCAAACTAAGATGATCCGAAAACTTCATGCATACATGAACTGAACTCAGAACTAACTTCGAACTCAAATCTTAACTCAATCCCCAAATAAATAAATGAATCTAGCTTTCAGTTAGAAATCTTTTTCAGCCTATTGTTCAGCCTCGCATTAATTAACAGTATCTGATTTCGAGAGTAGACGATGCAAAACGAAACAGCTTGCAAACAACTCAATGCTATAACGAATTCTTAATATTTCAATAAAGCATAACAAACCTCGATTATAACTCGAAGAATATCAAGAATTTCGAAGTAATCTCAAAAATGTCTAATTTTCAAAGTATCATGAATATTTTAGAATATTCTCAAATATCAATTTATTCGTAAAGCGTAAACAATCTGGACATTCTTGAATAATTTTGAATAACCTTGGAAATCGGAGAAATATCAAAATGTTGGCATAATCTCGAAAAAGGGATACCATCATATTCCCACAATAAAACTCCCCCAAAAACCTCAAAAAATGCAAAATAACGTGCCCCTTTAAAAAGGAAGACTTGTTATAAGGAACTTATATAAAATCCCAAACTTCAAGAAATAGTTTCTTCCATATAACGAACAAAATTTTTAGTCCCTTGAGGTTCGTTATAACAAGTTCGACTGTAATTTCTTGTCATACTTGCACAGTAAGAAACAATGCTAAGCGGCTTTGCGGAATTTTTTATTTTAATACTCAGATTTAGTTGAGTATCTCTGCAAGTTCCCCCAACTCAAAGCTAAACGTAGAACATTGCCAAACAAAATTCGAATAATTTGAAAGTCTTTAACAATCTCAAATAATCCCAGAAATGTCGATTTTTTTTTTCGAATTTCGATTAATATCGAACAGATTAATGAGTAGTTTCGGGAAGGCTGTAAGAATTTAGAAAACCCACGAAAATTTCGAAAAATTCTGAAAATTCATGGAAATATCGAATTATTTATCAAGTACACAATTAAGTTTCCAACATCAAGCATCTTATTTCCATGCTACACTCGAAAAATCTCGAGAAATTTTGAAAAGGGATCAAAAGATGAATCCGATCAAGAAGATATGAAATCGGGAAGCGACGAGAATTTCCAAAATCAGAACACCAAAAACACCAACAAATTACAAAATTAATTTGGAATTTACATTTTCATATTTAAATTTAAAATAGTTTTTCGAAATAACCTATTAGGGAAACAAGAAATTGTTTTCAGTTGCGGGTAGGTATTTTTCTAGGAAAAAAGTTTCAATAAGTTCTTCTTGATTTTGATGAACATCACAATGATACTTCGCAAGCTACTTAGCAGCAAAGCAGATTATAATTAGTTCCCTTTTACAAATTAGATCATCTCTTTTCAAATCAAATTTAACCTTTCGGCTCCTTTAAAAATACGAAAATAAATATAAACTCCGCGGCCCCAACTCCGGCTGCGACTCCACAAGCCTGGAATATTCACTTACTGTTCACCTATTATTCATTCATTATTTACTGACTATTCTGAAGAGTGAAAAGTGTTGACTGGGAGATAATGTATTCACTCATTATTCATTCAAAATTCACACATTAATTACTCATTATTCACTGAATATTGACTGATTATTCACTCTTTATTCAGTCATGAATCCACTCATTATTCACACATCCACTCATAATTCTCTGCTTATTTACCAATTATTCACTCTTTATTTCCTGAATGTCAAACGATGAGCAATGAGTGTTGGATTAATAATGACGGAATAAACATCGAAAATTAGGGAATAATAAGTGGACAATCATTCGTTACTTATTCACTCTTTATTCTACTTTTACAATCGTCAACAGAGAACTGAATTTTAGTTTTGGTTAAATTTTGTTAAACGCCTTCGTTATTTTCATTATTGCTCAGCCTCCAGCCACTATAAACAGTTCGTCACATACTTTTATGAATAGATATCAGCTAGGCGAATTAAACAACGCCTTAACGTTCGGGCTAACATGGCACTGTTCCGAGCTACACTAAATACTGCTATATACCGAAACCACTTGACATTATAAATATTATAAAATTTCATGCTTCAGAAATCAAAATCATTTACAACTTTTTCGCTATCTTCTTTAATTTTTCAGTTAGTAACGAAAGTCTGAAACTTAATTTTTTTGTTTTTTGAGACATCAGGTTTTCGTTCCTCATTATACCATAACCAGAAAACATAATTATTCAATGTCAAAAATGTCTAAAGTGTGGACTGGACATTTCGCACGAATTGTTTAATAAATATCTAAAAGCACTTTTTACACTTTCTGCCGTAAACACTTGGCGAAACACACTTAATACACATATTTTTAAATTTGTTTAAAAACACTTGTTAAATATTTAATAATATTTTTAGACAACTTAGAATCTTACGAAATCCGAAAAGCTATATTTCTTAACCAAAATATACTCAACGAACAGAGAGAAATCCGTTTCTCACCAATTTCTTTCCAATACTCATACCATCCCATAAAATGACTAATACGTCGGGTTATAATAAAATAAAAAAATAAAAAAAAAACAACAACATCTACAATTTTGTTATTCGGCCGTTGACTAATCAATAATCATATACCTGTGTTTAACTCACCCCCTTCTAATTTTTAATGTTTATTGCTCTCACCATTTTAATTGTTTACCACTCCCACATTTTTTATTTGTATATTTTTGTTTCCTTTTTTGCTTTTTCCAACTATGTATATACATATATAAATAACTACATTTTTATTTTTACAGTTTAGTAGATACTCCTGATGATGGTCTAACAAGCCGAAATCGATCGAGTGATTTTTTAAACATTTTGTAATTTTGCGAAATATTTAACAAGTGTTTTTAAAAAAATTTAATAATGTGTGTATGAAATATCTAAAATTTAAAGATGCTTTCACAGCAAAAATTTGCGCAAGTTTAACTTTTTTAATATACCAAATAAAATTCTAAGTCTTTGTATTATTCTATGCGTAAGGCGACTTTGAAAGTTTGGTTTAATTGAACATAAGCCGGTGATTACTCCGTAAATCTTACGTAAATAGGATTTTTCCTCAGTGCCTAAATAACTTATTTATCTGACTAGGAGTAATTTTTTGTACAAATTTATGATTGTTGCTTAGGACGCTTAGGATCAGTTTACTATAAGTCTAGCATTTCGTGTTTGATGCAGAAAGGCAAGTCTCCTAATCTTACTTAGTATAGAATTTCTGAAATATTCATACTTCATAGTTTTAAATGTTTACTTTTAGATTGATCATAATCATAAATAATACGCTTTAGAAATCACAGGTCACCGATCAACATTTCAAACTTATTTATAATATCGACCAGTTTGTTCGATTATCTATATGAAGTCGCAACATGATAAAAGTGAATATCAGTAAATATTTAAAATACATCTGGGCGTGCTTTATTGCACGGATGTTCGTTATAATTTTCGGTAAGATTACATTTTATATATTAAGTTCGATTTCAGCTATTTTCGCGCGTCATTTACAATTCGGTGAACAAGAAATCAGATATGAAGCACTAATATAAAAATACCAATAGTTATAGTTTATAGCTTAACAATTTGTATTTAATCAACCTTGGAACTATTTTTACGTTTACTATTTATATAACTCGTCTCATTGTTTAAACAGGGTTTAACGGCAAAACAAAATATGTGGCTACGACTATTTTTAGAATTCTACGTAAGATTATTTATATTAAATGCATTAAGTATTCAAAATTTTTATAGCCACCAAATAATTGATTATATGATCGATGAAGATGTTTTATACAAAAAAATATATAATTCGCGCCGTTGTGGCATTTACATATATGTACGTATATTGAAGTATTGAAGAGGAAATTAAATTCGAAATTGATTTCTTATGTTTAATCAATGGTAGGTAATTGTAAGTGACGTTGATAAATTTATTAATTTTATTTTCATGACAAACTACATAAATAAAAAATATATTTGGGTTAATACATAATGTAAATCGACAAAATGCAGTAATTATTTTGGATTGGAAAATTTTGGATTCAAACGGCGAATTTCTTTCAAATAGTAGATTGGAGGGCGAGATTCCAATAACTTAACCGCTTTAGCCAGTAACATAAAGTGGACAGACAATTCAATTCGTTTCCACTCACCAAGCAGCTCTCTGATTTGAATCAAAAGGATAAGTAAAAGCCATCTGCAACCGCTAATTCCATGAAACTATCTATAAAGAAATTTTGGAATGCTAAATTTAATATTGCCAATACTACCGTCTGCAGGATGTATTGACGAAAGAAAAACAAGGATTATTAGGATCTCATGCATTAAATTGGGACGAAAGTTTGTTCGCTGCGTATCTATTGACAACCTTAGTTGTAGTATCTATGTCTATTTTTCTCAAATACGGCTACACTATAAATATTCTAGTTGTAATATTAATAAATCATTCTTAAATGGTCCGATCTGTGTAATTTCACCAAAAATGCAATTCAACAGAAATACATTTTTTGGTATAGCACCTACGCGGCTTTTTTGGGACGAATTAAATTGGGACGAAAGTTTGTTCGCTGCGTATCTATTGACAACCTTAGTTGTAGTATCTATGCCTATTTTTCTCAAATACGGCTACACTATAAATATTCTAGTTGTAATGTTAATAAATCATTCTTAAATGGTCCGATCTGTGTAATTTCACCAAAAATGCAATTCAACAGAAATACATTTTTTGGTATAGCACCTAAGCGGCTTCAATCAACCAATCATAAAATCAAGATATAAAACATCACATTCTCTTAGTCTTTGTAAACATTTTTACGAATCATTAAATAATTTTCTTATTAATTGAATAAAATATGTAAACCAAAAAAAAAAATCGCAAATAGAATTAAAATCTTAAAGTAGTTTGTGCTGAATACAGTACAAGGCAGAAGAAAATATCTGCATAAAGGAAGTCTTCCTGCCGTATCCTAAAATCAAACCATTAAAAATTATTTACTATAATAGCTATCTAAAGTCGATCGATTAATTTAATGTACAAGTAATTTAATTAAAAATCAAAACAGTTTTTAATGGTGTGAGAGCGAAAAATAGTTAATAAAAATAATTAATTTATGGTGTAGTATTTTTATTTAATTTATATTTTATGTCTACGTACATTTTTTTTATTTGTACGAGACGAGTAGACATATTTAATATACATATATATGATACAATAATATATTATTATGAATGTAATGAGCGTGATAGTTTTTAATAAAAGTTTTTTACAAAACGTTAATTTTAAGTGATGACCAATTTCCGCTTTAAAAAATTTACCGAAAACTATTAATAAATACTAATACTAATGATAGTATACTAATGATTCAATTTTATTATACAAATGTAGTAGTTGCATGATATCAAAATGTGTAGATAATATTGCATTTCCTAGAAATTTTTTATATTGACGATATCAGCAAACAAAAAAAATCTATTTAATGTACATACGTGTTTATTTTGCAATGTATGTAGATTTACAATAGGTAAATAGTTTTAACCTAGTTTTGCATATTTCGGTAATGGAATGATTATAGATGGTTTGTTGGTTTAGCAATTTTGAATTTTCAATTTGACGTCAATCAATAAAATTCGTTTCTAAAATTCCAAACACGATTTGTAAAAATAAGTTTGTCTAAAAAAAAACGAAAAAATTCTTTATGCTAAATTTAACGTTGGGATAAATCCTGGAAACTATTAATCTTCTGTCGGTGCATAAGCGGGTAAAAGTTAATCCAGGCTTTTAAAAAATAATTTAATACGAAATAAATAGAACTATTTTAGAAATGCCTTCTCTGATATGTTTTACACAGAATCTCGAAACCTAAATCAAAATTGGGGCCTTTCAAAGCAGGCGTGGCACGATAAAATGAAATACCCGCCGCTTTGTGCATGGAGTAAAAATTTACCACATACTAATGACTACTATCCGCATAATATGAGAAATATATTTTGGGTCTAATAAAATCTAAGTTTTCTTTTTGTTGTTTTTTTTAATTACATTCTGTACAATATTTAAATTTGTTTGCGACACAAACCTTAGCTTTCCTATTCGGAACAGCTTCATTGCAATGCAATTCCCGCAAACATGATTGATTGAACATGAATAATTTTGAAGCGATTAAATTTAACGTTTTTAATCAAATAAAAATGCTCGCAAGCATTTTTTTGAAAATGCTTTTTGGTGGATAGCCGGCTTAATGTTGATCAAAATATTCGCCAATCAATCCGCAAATCCAAACGCATTGAAAATAAACTTGGAAATTGCGATGCAGTTGGTAGGTTACAACATCGAATATGAAATATTAGTTTCGACCAAATTGTGATATTCCGAATCGTAAAAAAACTTTCTAGCGTAGGTACTAATTTTAAATTGTTCCCAAATTCTGAATTCTTTTATGAAATTTTAAAATATGGGATTAGAATTTATACAGCAAAAAATAAAAATTACTCGGTGTCGAAATAAGCGACTGGTATTAACTAATCTAGATAAATTCTGAAACATAGAAATTTTTGTAAAATTTTCAAAATTTAGTAATCAAATAGTAAATTTTAATTTAAATTTTATAACATATTTCTGGATATCATTGTATTTTGCAAATTAAAAATTCTAAAATTCGATTAAACCTTAAATTTCCTAATCAAATAAGCAATAAATTCTGAAATTTATGGTTATCCATTTGAAATCAACAAATTTTGAAAGCTTCCAGATAATATTGTATTTGAAAATAAGTTAAAATTCTAATATCCTTGAACAAAACACGTGATTCCAAAAGCCTAAGAAAACACATCTGAACATCTTTCTGAATCTGAAGTTTAGAATAAATAAAATAATCACAAATATTGAAATTTTAGAAAAAAAATTCTCAGTTTAAGAATCGAACAAAATTTAATTAGATAAACTCCGAATCCACACAGAAGTAATAATTTTCAATTTCGAAACAACATCAGTAAAAAATTCTAGGTAAAATTTACAGAATTTAGTATTTATTTTGCAAAAATTCTGAATTCAGAAGTTTATCAAAACGATAGTTTCCAAGAATACCTTTAAGTAGCACCAAAATAATAATAAATTACTGAATTTTCTGGTATATAGTGAACATTTTTCAACATTTTCGTCATTATTCAAAATAGCTATCATCAACAATTTAAAAATTTCGAAGTTCTGAAAACTCAAAGTTAAAAACGTTAACTCTTCATAATTATTAACAAAATTTTGAGAGTTTCTATAGTAAAATAATCAGATTGTTCCAAATTTGTTATCGAACTTATCAAAATTCAGAAAGTTTTAAAGAAAGGAGAGTTTTTCACCCCGGTGGCACAGTTGTTAGCATGAGTGCTTTAAGCTCCGGAGGTCCCGGGTTCGATTCCCGGCGGGTGATGAAAACATCACGGCTGGCTAATGTAAGGATCAATCAATTAATCACTCATTATTCATTGAAAAAATGATTACAAAACTTCACAATGAAGTGGCCAAACATGGGATGTAGCGCCAGCGAAAAAAATAGAGTTTTTCACATGTCTCAAATTTTTCAATTTCGAATCAAGGGTTCAGTAAGACAATTTAATTAATTAAATTTCGATTAATCCTCTGAAGCAAAAATGTTAAGAAATTTGAATTATACCTCAAACGCTGATTTTATTTGTACTAAAGTTGTTTGTGGTAAAGTGGTAAAGTTTTAGATTTAGATAAATCTGATTTTTCACATATTGCTTGATATTTTCTGGACCTGTATGAAGTTCAAGTTACCCAAACAATTGATATATATATATATATATATATATATATATATATATATATATATATATATATATATGATATATATATATATATATATATATATATATATATATATATATATATATATATATATATATATATATATATATATATATATATATATATATATATATATATATATATATATACCAAAGCCTCGAGTTGCGTCATTAATGTGTTCTGGAAAAAAGCGACGTAACTCGGATGCGTCATCTCGAAATGCTTTTTTTTATTTCAGTTCGCAAATATTGTATTATTCAGTATATATGAGCCGGTTATTTTGAAAGTGGGGCAAGTCCATATTTTGTTGAAATGAGAAAATGAAGGAATAGAGAAACAATAAATGAAAAAACATATGGGATTTTGAATTTTCTTATTTTTTGAACAAGTATAAAGGATTATTTTTTTTTTATTTTGACTATAAATTGTTCACCGTTAGAAAGATTATACTTTTATTTGTCTATTGTTATCATTAACTTAAATTTTTTGAAAAATGGACTTGCACCACTTTCATAATTAGCGGCTCATATAATAAGTATATATACATACATAAACTGTTTTGCCTCACAAAAAAAGAAAAAAAACTCGAGTTGCGTCGAAAAAAGTGACGCAAGTCGAACCGACGCAAGTCGAATCGATGCAACTCGAGGCTTTAGTGATGAAAAATACGTCAAAGAACAAATTTTTGGAAGTCGTGTTTAAATTTTTTATGTTTTCAATTGGTAGTACATACTAGTTAAAAAAAACATTTTGTAGAAAATGATTTTTTGTTATTGTTGTTTAAAATATAGGGTGACAAATTTTGAGAAAAATGATGAACATGATGTTGTGTTTATGGCTATAAAAGGAAAAATAAATATCCGATATTTATGATATAGGGCTCGTTTTAAAGGTAAGTTAATACGGATTAATAAAAAAATATAAAAATGGTTAGTTCTTTAATATCTTCATTTTCAAATTTTCCGCCAAAATTTTATTTTTGAATTTTCTCAATGATCGTCCAATTTTTTTTTTTTTTTTTAATTTTACGTCCTTTAATTCTATTGAACATACTGAAAAATTACGCTAGTAAAATTTTTCGTTTTCGTGCAAAATACGTTTAAGTATGATTCTACCTATTTTGATAATTTCAAAAATCGAATGGTAGATTTTTGGTCCTCTTACAAAAACTCGAATTTGTTTAATTTTTCCAGGTTAATTTTTTTACTCGTTTTTGTGATTCAAAATTAAATTTAAAACAAAAAAGATTGACAGTAAAAAAATTTATTACAAAATAAGGATAGAAATTTATAGATATTTATACGGTTAAAATTTACATGTTATATAATCTTCACTGCAATGAATATTTTTTACATTTGAAGTAGCCTTCTGTTGAAGGTATAACTGCATGAAAATTGCGAGTCCCTTTTATTGTGTTCAAGTTCTCTAATCTACTGCCTAGTTCGATTTGTTCCAATTTATATTCAGTATCTGAACAAAATTCAAAAACCATATCAGTTTTCAACGTTTTAGTCCATTTGAAAAGTTCCTCCGCATTGGTTGTGTCACCATCATATTCTTTGGTGAGACTGGCTCTGGATGCCATTCTCTTAAAAGTACCTCCTACTCCATCGCATGGTCCCTTTCCGTGAGCAGTTGCGCGAAATGCCACTCACAATCAACTCCAAAATCCTCTTTGTGTTTAGTTATATGGATTCATAAATTTTTTTTTATTTTTATAATGTGTTACTGCACCATCTGTGACATAATAAATTTTAGGTTAATCCGGAATTTTTGTTTTCAAAAACTGCAATAATTTTTCTATGAACAAGTGAACTGCTACAGCGTCATGATGAAGACTATCTGATATTATAATGAAGCTGTAGTGCTGCAATATCCCTTCCTAAGTTTTATAAATTACAAATAGATGAATAGTCGCTTGTTTGTTGTTCCAATGAAAACCCTGTGCTGCAATTTGCATTATAAATGCATAATTTTCTGCAAAATCACAAGAAACAAGTACCTCTGTTGGCTCCAGAGTTAACTTTTTATTTTTTATGAAATCGGATTGTGTTAGTGATATAACGCAATGAGGAATCAAATTTTTCAGCTTAATTATGAAGTAATCCAGAAATTCGTCTAATGGTTTTGAATATTTTTCCAACTTGCATCGGTTAGTTGAAACCCACTGACTAAACGATAATTCAGCATCCAAACAATCATTGTCCAAAAATGCGTTTTTCAAATATTCGCGAAAATTATCCAATCCTGGGCAGTTCTCGCATTGCAGAAGATAACATGTTGATCTTTACATAGTATTAATGAAATGCAGTCCTGGTATCGCGAAATTTTTCCATTGGTGACAGTTTCCATCCTAGTTCTATGAATAATTAATTTGACATTTTGATGTATTATACAAACTCAAACTGTATGCATTCCGCTGCTTCTTGGTTGAACACGGTTTTTAGGACATAGCAGAGAAAATTTAGATAAACCAATTTTTTTTTTATTTATCATCCTTAAATTTCAACTTGTAGCCCTCATAGCACTCCTTTAATGTGCACATCATTAGACGTTTCTGAACTTTAACTTTATCAATAGTTAAATAATCGTTTTTCCCAGGCATTATACGACTAACATCATCATCGTTATAATATTCTAGCACTGAATACCTGAGTTTATCACTGATTCGTTTTCCAACTTTGGGTGCTGGAAGGCTCAGTGACCCATTCTTGTTTTGAATATTTTTAGCTGTCCGTACCATATATTGGGTTTGTCGAATTCTTCCTGGATTTGTTGTATAGTTAGAGATTTCGGCAGGGTAGACAGCAGCTGTATTTTATCACAATTTTTCTCCAAATGTCGGAATTTAATTTTTAGTTGATCCACGAATTCATCATAAAGACGTGCCTTATAATGATTTTCCTCTGAGTGAGTCAAAAGAGGTTCTATTCCAGATACCAAAGATGTTGACGATGTCGGTAATGTGGTAGTTAAATTTAATAATTTTTTCTGCTCACGATATTGCCTAGATTCCAACTTACTTGAATATATAGGGGACATGCCAATGTCTGGTAATATCTTATTAAGTTTTTCACGAACGAGAGCACTTTTTATTTGGCATTCCTCACTTTCACTTATACTTGAAATATTCTCGTCATTGACTGTTGATGATGTCTCCGGAGTAACAGGTGAATTTAATGAATTATTAACCGGTGATACCTCGTTTTCAACTTTTTGACGTTTATTAGTCACCTGGTAATAACATGATGTACAAATCGATGAATTTTCAGTTACATGAATCGAGCGCGGCAACTCAGGAAACGGCTTACAACACTTTTTGTATCCAACCATTATTACACTTAATATTTGAAATACTTTTGATGTTATTTAAATAAACAAATGATTTAAATAGAACTTCACAAAAATTTGCATAATACAAAAATTTGCAGGTATATCATTAGAGGCGTATTTCTTCAATATACCACTTACTTCATGTTCTTAAATGATTACATCATTGCTCACATATTCAGTTTTGTGACAACTTGTGATGAAGGAGTGAGAGAGACGGAGTTAAGAATGGCCCAAAATAACTTGACGTAGTTTATGAACGGACTGTTACAAATTTTTTCTTCTTTGTTTTTTAATTTTCTATTAGAAGTAAGAATATACTAAAGATCGACGAAATTATTTTAAACAATTACATTATCAGGACAAGCGTAAATTAGTTAAAAATTGAAAATAATATATAACAATTTGATTTTGTATTCCAAAAACGGGTAAATCGTCATACTTAAACGTATATTGCACGAAAACGAAAAATTTTACTAGCGCAAGTTTTTAGTATGTTCAATAGAATTAAACGACGTAAAATTTAAAAAAAAAGAAAAAAGTTGGACGATCATTGAGAAAATTCAAAAATAAAATTTTGGCGGAAAATTTGAAAATGAATATATTAAAGAACTAACCATTTTTATATTTTTTTATTAATCCATATTAACTTACCTTTAAAACGAGCCCTATATCATAAATATCGGATATTTATATTTCCTTTTATAGCCATAACCACAACATCATGTTTATCATTTTTCTCAAAATTTGACACCCTGTATTTTAAACAACAACAACAACAAAAATCATTTTCTACAAAATGTTTTTTTTTAACTAGTACTACCAATTGAAAACATAAGAAATAAAAAATTTAAACAGGACTTCCAGTCTCATATACCAAATTTGTGATTTGATGTACTTTTCATCGTCAGACTATTTTAATAGTGGTCAAAACAGGACCAGATTAAGGTAAATCTAAAAAAATGGCCGGGTTACAAACCCCTGGCCCTCTTTTACCTCCGCTATAAAAATGTGGTGCAAGACTAATATCTTCGAAAGGAAAACAACTGTGGTTATGTATGCAAAATAAAAAAAATATAATTACTTATCTACTGGCCATTCAACTTATTGGTCAACTCAGAGACGAAAAATTCCCGATTTACTGGACTTTTATGTAAGCCGAAACGTGTTACGATCTGTCATCTGATCAACCCTGAACATGCAAGCTCTACAACTATCGCCACCTAGATTCCTGACGAATCAACATACTAATTAGACTCAACTCAAGTCTACGTTAACCAAAGAATGTTCTTCAAGCATCCCGCTAAAAGAAAACATGAAATTGGTGCAGAAGTACAAAACCTAATATGGATGTATTAAAACAAGCTGCAGCTTTTATTACATCTTGTGAGTTTCCTATATAGGAAAGATTCAAGAATAAAGCCTTAGGCAGTTATAAAATAAAAAAATAAAACAAATTACAAAATGCCATCCTAATTCCATTTAATTTCGTATAAGTTTAAGAAATTTCAAAACGTTTATCGTTTTTAAATTTTATGGTAATTTGGTATTATTCAAGTTCATATACTAATCTCCAGGCTCACTACATACATACTTGTAAACGAGATTCTTTATTTTTACAACATAACTCCACTCAACTTCAGAATTAACTCAAAGAACGGATACATTATTTGAAACTGAATTTAAAATGTTTCAAACGTTATTTCGATTTATTCGGCTTATTTGCCAAACAATCAAGCCTCCGGTGTTTGAAGATAACTATTTTGGTATAAGTTTCTGATTTTGTCAAATCCATAGTTAAATAACAAAAAATGTATTGAAGATGTACCTATAAATATAATATTTTAAGCTTTCATTTAAGCCTTATATGTTACTATAAGCATCTCAAATTAAATATGGTATTAAGTGAAGACCTGAGAATCAAATATAATTTTATGATAACTATTTGGTAAAATTTTATTACATTTTCAAAAGGCTCTTTCAACTTTATAGACACAAATCATCACTCTTGTATATATCGCCAAAACCAATTGCGCTTAAATGGTTGCGAACCATAAAAAACAGCTAAACCAAAAATTATATGAAAGTTTCGTCATCATTCCAAAACATATTATCTATACATAAATTTTAAATTCTAATTACAAAAATGGTAATAGCATATGAATTAAAATAATAATTTGCTATATATAGCCTGTACAACCATATTACGACTAACCCATAGTGTGAAATATTTGGAATTACAAACCACAAATTAATTATTGTGCATATGGCCATTTATACATAAATTCTCACATTTCAAATTGTCTTGTTATAAGTGTGTGCGCTAATTGAAACATAAAAAGTTTGATGACCTTAACTTAAAATTAAAACATAAATTAATAGGGCGCGCCATGTCTAGCAAAGCACATAAACAATGATTTATTTAATTGACACTTTGTTTATATAGAACAGGTATATAAACATCTTGAGTCATTTTCTGAGATTTAAAAAAAAAAAAATTTTTACATAAACCAGACTCCGCAAAATTTACTAAGAAAATATTTATACGTAAAGTCATTGTTTTGATTCACGCTTAATTAATTTTCTTCAATGAATATTATTTTTTCTAGCGATGCTTGTTTGTGTAGGTATGTAGTAAATTTGTTATCGCACACGTCTTATAAATATGTATATTATGTATACAAAAGTTTTATCAAAATAAATATTATATTTTTGTTAATACATACAATAATAAAAATGATTTGAGAGTAGTTAAATCCGAGTAATCTATGAGATAATTATATATCGTAAAATCGTTTAATTCCGGATTTTATTATAAAACCACAAATTGATAAGGCGATTGCTGATATAAATGTATGGGGAAGTGCTTGAACGCCACACAATAACCATATCATATCTGTGGCAATAAGACATGTAGCTTATGTCAACTTAAAAAAAATTGAGGTATCAATATTCACCATTTTATATCTATCCTGAAACTTCACCAAATTTGACTTAAGTACGCTAGCCTTGTGACCAAAGAATGTAGTGACAATACGTGATGACTTAAGTCAAATTTGGTGGAGTTACAGGAGAGATAGAAAATGTTGAATATTGCAAATTTAATTTTATCGTAAGTCGACATAAGCTACTATGTCTTACACTTTATATTGTCAAAATTTCCGACTTTCTAATTTATCTTTTTAGTTTATAAACAAAAATTAATTGCCAACATTGCGGAAATATATATGTACATAGTGTGTAATCAAAATGAAAAAAATTGTCCCCAAACTCTTCAATCACATCTCGAGATGATAAAACAAAAGTTTTAAAAGGGAAATTAAAAATGTAAAAGTTGCAATTATCTTTTCTATATCTCGCGGCTACAGTACAACAAAATAAATAAACATTTTATAGTTTAAAAAAAACCATCATTGATTTGAAAATAAAAAGCTAACAATTTTACACAACTGTTAAAATACCAAAAATCTAGTTAAGTATTTTTTTGTATATGCTTGGTTAGGTATAGCACAGAAACTAGATAGGGTAAGCCCTAGTTTTCTGAGCTGCACTACAAAAAACGAGTAGTTCTCTCAGAACTGCGCAGGCAAGGGCACAGCGGCATGGTTCATTAACACCGTGCTCACGCCAAAGAAATGGGAAAATGCCGTCCTGAATAGGGATTGTAATACCGGTCTTACCGTTAGGTTATACAGGTTTTAGGACCAAATTTTGTAATCGGTATTACCGGTAAAGGATCAATGAATGAATTAATCACTCATTATCCGTTGAAAAAAACATTACGAAACTTCATCTTGAAGCGGCCAAATCCCTCTATGGGATGTAGCGCCAGCGGCAAAAAAAAAAAATATTCCCGGTAAAGAATTGGAACCATAGCACTTTTCAATGTTTTGTTTTTAATTTTTTTTATTTAATTTTCATAGCAAATCTAGACAAAATTTGGTATTGCAATCCCTAATCCTAAAGATAGTTGTGGAGGACGAACTTCCACGCCACTAGATCTTTGTTCATCTTCCGCGTTGCACGAAGCAATGAAAAATACTCCGCTATCTATCAGTTCAGAACAGAGTACTAATAGGTCCGCAGTGGAAAATACTATCGAAGAAAGACAGAGAGAATGACCTCCTACAATTAACCTTGTCGCGACATAGTACATTTTTACCCTAAGAGGGAGAAGGAAAGTATGGCGACTTGTGGACACAGCTTTTGGAAAAAAATCATCTAAATTCATCTAACCAGCGCTGTAACTTCACAATATTCGCGGGCCAAATAATTTTTTAAAGGTATAGGCAGGGTAACATAGTGCCACAAAAACTTGGTCCCGGGCCACTCCCCAGTTGGACACCGCCGAACTTAGATAAATCAATGATAGCCTCTACAAATCTCCAGGAGACAACTTCTTGTACCATCTATATTTTAACGCAGGTCTTGGAAATTTTATTGGTTTATCTAATTAGAATGTACAGAAGCCAGCTATAGCTGGCCGTACCTAAGATACTCTAGAGATGTGCAAGTGATTTTTATCCAAAAAATGAAAGTAAGACCCCTCACGACGTTATTAGCTTAACATCAGTTCATGTAGAGTTGTTTCTATTGCTTTCCCAGTTTGATAAACATGTTCCCTGGGATTTAGGGGATATATTAAATCCCAGAGAACATTCTTATTAAGCAAAAGGAGCAGCTCTACATGAACTGACAACAGAAATGGAAGAACCCTTCTAAATAAATAGCTACTATTGCGCCCCTTCGAAGTTCAAGCCACAAGCCCTAACAAGAAGAAATGACTCCTCCACCTAGGATGGGATAGGTACCTGCTGCGCTACTGCTCTTGAAAAATTTTAGGGCTCTCACATCAGTGCACCTACATATCGAAGGGTAGCTGGTTCGTGGGCCATAAAACTAAAAATAACAAATTTGATCAAGTTACCACTGGATGAGCTTGAACTTGGGCGATACCTGATCGTCTTCGAACTTCTTGATAAATTAGAACATCTTTACAAACCAACTAAGTTACTTAACCTTAGGAACTGCTCGCTCCCGTTGTCTATCACACTGATACTGGTTCCGGAGTTCAGTAAACCTTCCAACTACAGACCGCAGACCTGAACAAAGGCATATGGTCGGTTGTCGGGTTTTGAGTGGATAACCGTCGATGGCAAAATACCTCTTCATTCTAACCAACTGCTGGTTATCCGTTTGGTAGGAGGTTGAATGCCGATATTTTGAAGAGGGTTTAATTATTGACGCCAACTCCTGTACAATTCCTGGTCGGTGTTGCCGGCAGCTTGCTCTTTGGTCAGATGGGTATTCGGATCTCAAGTTCGTATGTTGAGATTGCGGTTTCCGGAAATTCTGCATCTCGGGACGGTCGTTTTTAGTTGGGCTGCAGTTTAGACAATCGGATTTAAACACGCCCCTTTCTACGCACCCTTAGCAAAAAAACATCTCGGACTAGTTTCCGGCTGTCCATGAACTGGTGCGATGTTTCGTTTCAATTTCAGCAACGTACTGCCCGAATATCCCTTGTGAGTGTTGCTGCGGAACTTGTCATTCGAGGTGCGTGGAGTAGAGGACAATTGAGAGGGAACTCTTGGTTTCTGAACCACGGAAGGCTGTGATTTGGCCTTAAGGATTTCGTTAATGTCGCACACCTATTGATAGTTTTGTTCCTTCTTCAGAAGAGGATACATCCAGAGTAGATGACTCTTTTTCCGTGTAGGAATTATCCAGCAGTCTAGGTGGTCGCTGATCGAACCGAACTTGAGGTCAAAAGCCCAGGACTTGTTAGTGGACATTGCGGACTACCAGGTCCTGCCTCAGGATTGTGCCCGAAACGACGCCATAACTCCTCCAGGGAACTACACGTCCAGATAAAACAGAAATACTACTGAATTTCATTTCTTCATGTAGCTTAATTTGCAGGCCCGGACGCACATTACGTCGGATATTGGTGTAGAGGGTATTATCCGATGAGGTTGGTAGAATTCTTGGATTGACTCCAGTTATTTGACTCTTGTCTCTGCCTGAAAAACTGTGGGGGTGCTACCCAGTGGTATGCATAGTTCTAGGTCGGGCCCGACTCTCCCTGCACCGGTAACTCCGTCTGTCTTTGACCCATCCGTATACCATACAGAAGCATGCCGGGGGAGGGAGAAGATAATATTCTCTACCAGTGTCCTATCCGGCAACCTGATGGTAAAATTCCTCCGACAGTCGATTGTCCTTACCATCAAATCTGATAGTTGGATCAATTCCTCCTTGAGATTAATTTATGTAGGATACTGTTGTGTCCTGGCCTTATGGTTTTAATTTTTGAAGTAATTTTTAGGCTCAGACCTCTTAAACCAGCTACTTTTTTAATGTGTAGGTACAGTGGTGAGAGCCCCAGTATTCTCTCAAGGGCAGCTGTTGGACAAGTTCTCATTGCTACAGTTGCACCCACACAAATTAACCTCTGGATCTTGTCCAGTTTTCTCCGTGCACCAGTCTGCTCCGTCTTTGGCCACCACACAAACGCCGCGTAAGAGACAATAGGTATTATGACGGCCCGGTAGAGCCAAACCAACATTTGTGGGGTCAGTCCCCACGTTTTGCCAATCATTCTTTGGCAGGTGAAGTAGGCCTTATTGGCCTTGTTTGTGATATGATTTAAGTGGGGATTCCATGTCAATTTCTGATGAAGTACGACATCCATCCAGACATTTAACCTCCTTCGACAGTTGGAGAGTTACCCCCCCCCCCCCCCCCCCAAGGCTATCGGCGGAAGGACAGATTTCCTCCGGTTAGTAAAGAGAGTGCAGCTGACCTTATTAGGATTTACCGTAAGGCCCACCTCCGTACACCAATCATTTACTACCTCTAGGGCCTGTTGCATTCTTTCCCCTACTGTATTTGCGAATCTGCCCCTAACCATCAAGATTAGGTCGTCCGCATAAGTAATGTTTGAGAAGTCTAGATTTCTCAGTCTGGTAAGTAATTGATTCATCACAATCAGCCATAATAAGGGAGAGAGGACACCTCCCTGGGCCCTGGTGGCCGCTATGGTGATGGTTTTGTCTCCAAAAGAGGCCGTAATCCTCCTGTTTGTCAGCATGTTTATTATCCACCTTACTTCAACTTTAGTGGACTCCCAAAATCTAACACGACATGCAACATCATAACCAATTCATCCAGTTGGGCTGTGGAAGTGAAACTGGAACAATTCAGTGATGGTAAGTGAGAGCCTTTATCGTTATATTCAAGAAAATTGTCTCCAAGCGATTCAAAATATTCAGCGTTCGACCGCGAAGGCAATTCTTTATATATACCGACCACAAGCCACTAACCATTGCTATAGCTTCAGGCTTTTTTATCTGACAAAAAACGAAAACCAAGTTCCAAGTTAAAACTCGGACGAATTCAGTCAACCGATTCAAATGCAAAAGTTTGCCGTGAAACTTCCACTGGCAAATGTCGTCCTTTTGTACCCAAAATAATTAGAAAGCAGGTTTTTAACATGATACACGGATTAACCTACCCTGGGATTCGTTCAACTCGGAAGAACATTTCAGCTAAATATTTTTGGCCAAATATTAACAATGAATGAATGGTCAAAGGCGAGTTAGCAGTGCCAAATATGTAATATACATAGGTCGCCATACTCGATCTGAAACAGGCACTTTCGATCATCCCAGCGTACGATTTGAATGAATCCATATGGGTTTGGTAGGTCTATTATCACAACGTGGTGGATGTTAATATATCCTCACAATCGTGGACAGGTTTACTCGATTCCGCAATCAAACGGGATGGTATAGATATTGTCATCGTGATCTAAAGGCATCACAAGGAAGATTTGAAATGCTCATCGGCTGAGTTAGTTTATGGAGAGCAAATAAAAGTGCGTGATGAATTATTTACACCATCTCGATCAACGATTCCCGTAACTAGATCCCAATAGTTTTGCTGAATTGCTAAAAGAAAATATTTGAAATGTAAAGCCATCTAAACCACGTTAATCTGCCAAACCCGTATTTGTGCCCGACTCTGTAAATATTTACGAATTCGTTTTCATAAGAGTAGATAAGATCCAATTAGTCCTTCATCCGTGTGAAGGATCTTTTAAAGTTTTAAGAAACTTACGAAAAAAAATTTTTTGGGAATCGATGCTGCAAGTTGGATTTTTCATCCAAACATATTGGTAAAAACTCGTGCTGAACCAACAGATCCTTTCCACCTTGGCTATGTTCTCTATGGATTCATTTGGAAATTGTACACGTGGGTTCTATTCAAAAAATGTCTAAACATCTCCTCCAAAGCCATTCAATTTTTTTACAAATTTACAAAGATCAGGTCGCTTGTTTCGTGCAATTTCATATTCAACAAACGAAAGCAGAAAATTTTAACCAAATTATGTGGAAAACTGAAAATGGCGATAACGGTTTGTTATTTTTGTAAAGTTGGGACGCGGGCCATTCGATTCTAAAACTGGTCTGTCTCGCTGAAAACGGGACGACTGGCAAGTCTATACAGCTCAGGTAAGACTACCGGGTTGGATACCGGGTTGAATGTTACACATTCGATGTAATTTGCTATTTTGTATTATTTTAATGATCTTTTTGTGGTATTGCAAGAAACATATGTATGAACAAGTAAAGGAATATTTATTGGTATGAAAATGTTGGGGAAAACTGTTAAGTTGGATAAGCAAGCATTCATAATTTTATTCAATTTCGTAATAAATCAGTGCCCTCATCACATACCAGTGTATGAATCTTTCTAAGCCAACTTTTTAATTCGGCTTCCCTATACAGGCTTCTGATTGGAAATAGTTTAGAATTTAACTACTCTTTTTTGTGTTTCAGTGTTTAAGTTGCAAGTTGTCCCATTTAAAAATTTTGGCAGAAAATTTCTCAATGGAAATTATTCAAGATAAAATCAATTGATGGACAATTATATGCAGCGTTTGCCAGAGTGATTGATTCCAATACACTTCGAATTTTGGGAACACGTCGAATAGAGCCGAATATTATTTTATATGTATGCAATATAAACTTAAATGAGTTCTATTTGGCGGTAATATTCCACATAAATAATAAAATTGTGCAATTGTTCGGGTTCCCCTATACTCAAATTTATTATAATAAACTTTGACTGAAGTTACAGCACAATTTCTTTTGTACACAATAAAAATAAATACACAATTCGTTCGAACAATATTTAAAGTAAATTATTTATTTTCATAAGTAAATGGCAAAAGTAAATATTTAGATAATTTTTTTGCAGTAACTCCAACTAGTTACAAACGTATACATATATTCATTTAATCTTGACAAATCCTATTTAGTTTACCTGTTAATAAAATATTTAACTCGACTTATTATAATTCCGCATAATACTTATAGTTATATATACACACACAAGACAGGTAAAAATAATAAAGATAAAATTTTAATTGACATTGGCTTGAGATCTTGAGAAT
The DNA here is from genome assembly GCA_963556165.1 of Tipula helvola. NCBI lineage: Eukaryota > Metazoa > Arthropoda > Insecta > Diptera > Tipulidae > Tipula > Tipula helvola. The sequence continues at coordinate 326,840,257 of OY744481.1, read as the reverse complement.
GCACACATAATATTTGTAGCATTAGTGACTGGCGATCGTTATAAAATGTATATGACTCATTCACAGAATGCATAAGAAAATTGTAACATTTCTTTGTTTAGGCAGTGTTTAGTCACAAAGATTTTACAGATTCAGATGTGATGTGACCCACTTTATACGTACACTAATTTGCCAAGTCATGCCTATATTTTATGGAAATTCATTTTAGTCACAATATACTAATATTACTGTGTACTACTACATTCTACCGTTGAACTATCGAATTTCCGTGTTATTTTGGACTTCATACACAACAAATTGAATGAGTCATTACCAACTCTATATAGTTATAAAATGAATTTGTTTTCGTTATTTTTATTCATTCACAAACAAATTTTACATATGGGGAGGTTGATTAATCAAATTAATTGAATTAATTTTGTATAACTAAAATAATAAATACAAAAACTAATTAAATTGGCGTATTATAGTTATACAAAAATGAACTTCTCACGATATATAGAAAAAAATATTTTGCTGTTCGAAATATTTTCCAATTTCGAGGGACAGTACAATGTAGAATAATAAAATAAAAAAATCTGCGTATTCTGAAAGGCAAAAGTTTTTTGTTCCACTTCACTTAGCATAATAATAACAAAACAAATAATTTTTTTTTTTTTTTTGTTGAAGACGCGCTCGGATAAAACAAACGTAAGAAATCTGTTAACAAAAAAAAATATTTTCAAGTGCGATTTGGATGGATTTTATTTTATTTTGTCTACTTATTACAACTTCTTTCGTTTGTGAACATCCGGCCGGTGTTTATTGTATATAATGCGTATCTTCTTTTAGTTTATATCCATATTATTAATTTTAAACGTTTTGCGATATGAAAATAAATTAATAAATTAAAATATACAAAAATATGTATGTATATCCATTATTTGAATATTTGAATGGAATAAATGTTGCCGATAGTTTGTCGCCAAAAATAACCAAACAAAACAAAATTGTTTTGCTAAAACGCGGCATAGATTAGTGGAGCCACCGACTAAACGTTTTTGGGCTAAAAATAGAGTTTGTTATCGAAGCATGTAAATATGCGGATGATCTTCTTCATTTAATGAATAATAATTTATAAGTTTTAAATTTATTCAAAGTTCCAGCAAATTACAACTATTTTTCTCCATGGTTAAGATTCATTGAATACTTATGTTAATGAAGAAACAAGGGCATATATGGTATACATAGTTTAAAGCTGGTGAAACTAATTCAACCATGGGCCCAACTTTGCAATTCAACGACTATTTTCGACGGCTATCGTTTAATAATTAATGTTTTCCTTTTTCTTCCTGTACCTTCTAATACAAAAGGATAGCCGTCGAAAATAGTCGCCTAATTGCATAGTTAGGCCTAGGTTGGTTTAGTCTGCCGTAATAAAATCTAGGATTTGATAACTATTGTCTTGATACACATAACTACAAATTAAAAAATCCTCTGCACAGTTATAAGAAACACTTAGAAAAATTGAAATATCGCTGTATGTAACGCGGAATTCGTGAAACAGCAAAAAATTTAGTAGTGTGAGTAGAATAAATACCATAGTATAGTAAATAATACATTTAGGCGATTTTTTGTATAGTCGAACAAACGATGGAAATAACGAAATTTGTTTAACAAAAATTAAAAGTCCCAATGTCAAATGATTTTTCTCGAATGTCCGTAGTATGCTCTTGATGAAAATATTATCAAATGGCCGGACCCTGGGGTCGGCCGTATAAATAACAAGCAATTTTTGCATCGAATGTTGTACGATTTTCCGCCGACGACATTTTTCCAACAAAAATCAAAAGTCACAAAGGCAAATTATTTTCTCGAATGTAGATAGCATGCACTTCACAAGTCGTGCTTGTTATTTATATCGCCGACCCCAGAGTCCGGCTATTGAACATTTTTTTATCAAGTGCATTCTACGGACATTCGAGAAAAATATTTGACTTTGGGACTTTTAATTTTTGTTGAACAAATTTCGTCGGCGAAAAATCGTACAACATTTGATGCAAATACTGCTTGTTATTTATATGGCCGACCTCAGGGACCGGCCATTTCACAATTTTTACATCAAGTGCATACTACCGACATATGAAATTTTTCTTGAAAATCGTACACCATTTAATGCAAAAATTGATTGTTATTTATATGGCCGACCCCAGGGTCCGGCCTTTTCATAATGTTTTCATCAAGGGCATACTACCAACATTCGAGAAAAATCATTCGCATTTGGGACTTTTGATTTTTGTTGAACAAATTTCGTCGGCAGAATATCGTACAACATTTGATGCAAAAATTGCTTGTTATTTATATGGCGGACCCCAGGGTCCGGCCATTTTATAATTTTGTTATCAAGTGCTACTATGGACATTCGAGGAAAATCATTTGACTTTGAGACTGTCAATTTTTGTTGAACATATTTCGTTGGCGGAAAATAGTACACAACATTTTGATGCAAAACTTGCTTGTTATTTATATGGCCGACCTCAGGGACCGGCCATTTCACGATTTTTACATCAAGTGCATACTACCGATATATGAAATTTTTCTTGAAAATCGTACACCATTTAATGCAAAAATTGATTGTTATTTATATGGCCGACCCCAGGGTCCGGCCTTTTCATAATGTTTTCATCAAGGGCATACTACCAACATTCGAGAAAAATCATTCGCATTTGGGACTTTTGATTTTTGTTGAACAAATTTCGTCGGCAGAATATCGTACAACATTTGACGCAAAAATTGCTTGTTATTTATATGGCGGACCCCAGGGTCCGGCCATTTTATAATTTTGTTATCAAGTGCTACTATGGACATTCGAGGAAAATCATTTGACTTTGAGACTGTTAATTTTTGTTGAACATATTTCGTTGGCGGAGAATAGTACAACATTTGATGCAAAACTTGCTTGTTATTTATATGGCCGATCCCAGGGTCCGGCCATTTGATAATTTTTTCATCAAGTGCTTACTATCGACATTTGACAATTTTTTTTGAATTTGAGAATTTTATTTTTATTAAACAAATTTCGTCGGTGGAAAATCGTACATTTGATTGCTTGTTATTTATGTATATGGTCGGTATCCGGGTTTGGCCATTTGATAACATTTCATCAAGTGCATACTACGGATATTCGAGAAAAATCATTTGACTTTGGGACTTTTGATTTTTGTGAAACAAATTTCGTCTGCGTAAAATCGTATAACATTTGATGCAAATATTGCTTGTTATTTATACGGCCGACCGCAGGGTCCGGCCATTTCATAATTTTTTTCATCAAGTGCTTACTACGGACATTCGAGAAAAGTCACTTGACTTTGGGACTTTTGATTTTTGTTGAACAAATTTCGTTGGCGGAAAATCGTACATTTGATGCAAATATTGCTTGTTATTTATATGGCCGACCCCAGGGACCAGCCATTTGATAATTTTTACATCAAGTGCATACTACGGACATTCGAGAAAAAATCTTGTTTAGTTTCTTTTTTGAACAAAAATCGTCACTGAATTGTATAGTAATCTATTGGGTATTGCTTTTTTATTCACATTCAGACGTATAATTTGTATTTACACTACTAATACGTATACGAAAAATTTGTTTTTTTTTTGCTAAGTTTTTCACAGGCATCGTTTTCTGTACCTGCACATTGCATTGCTTCATTCCAGCCTATAGTGCTGACATGAAAGGTGGGTCGGTCCATGAATTATGTACTCTCAACAGGGGGTCATAGTTGTGTTCATTGTCTTCACCGATCGTAATCAGATGATGAAAATCCCTAGCGGGATTCGAACCCGGTACCTCCCGATCCAAACTCCACAGCTTTAACCACTGAGACGTTTGGTCGGTAAATCAGAATTTGTTCCGAGCCCGACTAATAAAAAGTCCCGCATAACACAATTGTTTTAATTTGAAACAATAAATCTGTCTATTTTTTGGACCCAAACATTTTCTTGAGTTACGCCGTTTTATACATTTTTCCTATAAATTTCAAATTTCAGTAAATCTCATCCAGGCACAAGGCGATACTGTTGAGATTAGGCAATATATCATAATAATAGCTGCATTTATTGACGCATACTGATCCGGATCAGATCAAAATTTATATGTGAAGCAACACAACATTTGATCTAACATTGATTTTGGATGACAAATGGTGATCTAAAAGTTAGTCCCAGCTCTATTAAAATATAGTTGAACAATAATTTTGTATTAAGGAAAGAAGCGACAAAGAATATGATGAATACAAAATACATGAGGCAGATTCAAAACGAAATGAGACAGAAAATTGATATTTAGTGTTTGTTTGTTTTACGCATTTTGATGTCATTTCATGAGACATGATCTGATCTGGATCAGATCAAACGTCAAGAATTGTGGCTAATGTCTACTTAAGCGCTAGACCCACTGAAAACCGATAAGAAAAACTGCATTTACATTTTTACCAATAATTCCCAAACTTTCGCTTTATTTTTACCTAAAATATTCTCGAACTTCATCGTATGTACCATAAAATACTAATTTTATTTAAAAAAAAATTCACAAAGCGTTCTAATTGTGGTGACTCCAGGGCGGTGTCCGGAGGTACTAAAAGTACAGTTCACGAGTAAAAGAGTAGGCATAGAAGTATGACATATAATTGATTGTTTTATTGGAGCTATAATGGATCTGTGTTAATAAATAATGTCACGATTATTCTATATAACATTGCCCAAGAATTGGAGTTTAATTATCAGAGATTACAACACTAATTGGCTCAGAACATAAAATTTTAATTTTAATGTAAAAAGTTCCAAAGTTACGGAATACTAAGAATTGGTATTGGTAGCCGTTGATAAAAAAAAATTAAAACATCAAGCTTCGTAGGCGCAGGTTCGCGTTTTTATTCGTTTTTCGGTAAATTACAACATATCGATGGCTAACAAAGGCCAACATTTCCAAAAATTTTAAGAAAATTTGCAAACAAATATATTTAAATCATTAATTCAGTTATAATTTAAATAAAATTAAATGTGGAAAGTGATGTATGTATTGTATTTTAAGCTAAAACAATAACGCAAAAAGGAGCAATATATTGGGTTGTGCACTTTACCATCTAAATGTCATTTTTGAAAAAAGGGTAGATTAGGGCCGATGTTAATGAAGCCGCGTCGATACGTGTACTGCGAATTTGAAAAAATAAAAGCTTTTCGGGTTTTGTTTTTTGTATATGTATTCTATTATTTTGAGTGATAAGAAAAGTATCTTCACAGTTTTTCAAATGTGTATTTAGAGATAAGATATAATGTTTTGAAGTCATTTTGTTTTGAAGACAATTCCACAACTACAAAGATTTGTCTGTAAAATGAAAATGTGGGAGAAAGTTCACGAATGACAATATCAAAGTAAATATCTCAAGGAGGCAAGAGGGAGTTTAGCCTAGTCATTAAGAGACCTGTGAATTTACAGGTTGAGCAACCTCGAGCCGAGTCAGTACTTTGGCTGATGACCCATCGATTCTTCGGTCGGAATGGGTTACCATCTTCCATTGAGAATACCACTTTGCGAAAAGCTTTGCCAGTGTATCAGGGTGCGCGAATAGTTAGTCCAAGTGCTCATGTCTCTTCAGTTATATGGTGCCATCTGAGTTCCTGAACCATCACTTTCCGGATGTTCTGCCGTTTGGAAAGTCGGATGATGACGATGAAGGAGAGTAAGAACGAAGAACTTAGTGTCCTGCAAAAACTAAAAGTGGAACACACTTGAGACTACTATGCTACGTATGTTTTATATCGATGGCAAAAGTACATAACCGTATCTACAAAATTTCCCAAAATCGTGTTATTGGTTTATCGGTAAGAAAACTAGAGTTTGCTTGCTTTTTTAATTAAATTTGTAAACGCACAACGTTCAAACATAAACAATTATTCAATTTGGTTAGTTCCTTGTAGTTGTTGCCTACATAGCAAGTTCTTCCGATTTTTTTTTGCCTCCTGTAAAAATATCAAAAATGTAGATACACGGTTATGTACTTTTGCCATCGATATCCTATTTGCGTTGCAAATAAGCGTTTCGGGAAAGCTCACGGGATGATATATCTAAAACCATCAGTGGATTTAACATTATGTAACTTATCTTCAACCTGTTTCAATTAAAAAAGTCGTCAATACATACATATGTTCTTATTGAACTTTAAACCCACTTTTACCCAGATTCCCCTTCATCCTTTGAAACTCAAATGAAGTGTATATTACTCAGTTTAAAGTCTGTTTAATCCACCACAAGGTAGCGATTATCCTTCTACATGTCATTTCATATAGATATTTTCGTAGTCTCCTTTGTAAAACAGATATTTACTTGCAAAAAGAATATGAACAATTTACGACATGATCAAGCAATAATACACATCGGGTGCGATAAGAACAAATGGAAATCCTATAGAAACAAATTTGAGCGGAAAACTCGAAAACTGTGAATTAAATCATCTTGATTTCTTGCATTTAAACAGAGCAGGCGTGTCCACTCATTTTTTGAGAAATCTACTTTTCCAAACAATAGTTTTTCGTGATCTACTTTTTGATTTCCAAAATACTATAAAGGTGCACTCAAGTATGCTGATCATGCCTTCACATTAAATAAAAAACGAAACAGCAATATACAATCATAAAATGGCAATGGCATTACGTAAAAAATTAATAATAATTAAGTGCATTAAATTTAAATCTCAAAATTCTGAAATTTCTTACCAAATTCTAAAATATTGAAATTACTAAGGTAAAGATGATCTTAAAACTAAAATTTTATTAAAAATTTGAAATGTCAATTGAGTTATTGAAATTAAGCAGTGAATTATTTTGTAACTCTTAATTAAATTTATGAAAATAAAATTTTATTAAATTCTAAAAAAATTATTTTAAAAATTGTTTGCCAAATATCTCTCGACGACAACTGAACAATTTTCTTTTCTCAATAATAAATTTAGTTTGATAAATTCAAAATTGAAGTGGGACTAACCTTTCAGCCCTTCCCAGAATATATTTCCGGAGAAATAAGCGTATTGACCAAATTTTGAATTTTTCAACAGCAAATGGCACATTCTCTAAAAGTTTGTATTTCAGGAAATTTCAGAGTTGCTTATTTTCCTATAGTCTGGTATGCCAAATTTAATATTTTTCAAAATCTCAAATTCATATTCCCCCACACCGAGGTAAACCGAGGAAATTATTGGCTTAACCACTTAACGCATAATATTTTTATCGTTTAGGGGTAAAAAAAAAAAAAATTTTATTTGCAGAAAATGATAATTTATGTTATTTTTAATTAGTTTATTTAACCCTTATATTAATACCCAACTTTATTGACGTTGTTTCGCACCCAAGGTACCCGGGTACCCGCGTTCTGTTATATTATAATTTGTGATATTTCAATAATAGAAAGCGTTTCCTCTTTATTTATTTTCAAATTTAAACATCGTTATTGACTATATGATTAATTCCAGAAAAATAAAATTGCTGTAGAATATACAGAGGGTCACAAAATTGAAGGCACAAGTAGTTTGTTTTACTCATAGAAATGTTACGTTTACGGAAATTTAAGAAAAAAACTAATTAGTTTCTCATGGAATTTTCCATTCATTATAACAATAATGCGTAACAGTTGAAATAAAATCAACCAGTGTTTAAATTCATTTTTCGTTCCCTTCTTTAACCTCTCTCTGTGAAAGGAAACAAAAAATTTTTTTTTTTATTTATTTCCTCGGGAACGAAATTCAAAAAAATAAAATATCTCTCCTCAATTCCTCATATAAAAAACAAAGGGAAGGGAATGAAATTGCGATCGATTTGTTTCCTTTCTAAAGAGAGGAAACAAAAATTTATTTTTAAACAACTAAACAAAGAAGAGAAGCGAAAAATAAACAAAAAATCGAAATTATAAATTTTAAATTTGTTCACTGAATAAAACCGACTTTTAGTTCATTAAAGTGTTGTGCCGTCAATTTTGGTACCATCTGTAAAGGACAGCAAAAACGAGCTATAGTCAAATCAGGTAGCGCACGTCACACTCACTTCTATTGTTTGGAAAAGAGTAGCTTTCTTTCTATTGTTTGAAAGAGAGCAGCTCTCTTTCTATTGTTTGGGAGAGAGTTTCTCGCTTCTCTTACGTATTAGAATTTAGAAGCAAATGTTCGTCAATATGATTTGAGTTTTGCGTTCGCTCGAACGTATTATACTTTTCGTGCGTAAATATTCTGAAATTATAGAAAAAGTTTCAAGAGCTGAATTTGCAAGGTAAGTAAATTTTACTTATGTGCAGTGTGTGAATATTTTTTTTTATTATTTCGTTTTCTTTTATTGATTAAAGAAAATAATGCAATAATTATTTTTTTAGAATGACGTCTGATAGTGAGGACGAAGAATGGATTCCAGATTCTTTGTCGGACAACGATTCAGAAAGTGAAGGCATGCCTGATGTTTGGGAAGACGCAGAAACAGAGCAAGAAATCGAGGCTCAAAATAGTGAGAGCGAGGAAGACGATGAAGCGGAAACCGCAGAGCCAGAAGGTATTAAATATTTTTTTGCGAATCACAATTTTATAATAATTTCCATATTTTAATAGTGCATGTATATTATAAAAATTGTTTACTCTAGGACCAGTAACTACTTATATAGCGAAGGATAAAACTGTGTGGAATAAAACGCCGCCACGTCAACATCAGACTGCGACTCAAAATGTTGTACGTCAGCGAAATGGACCTCATCGCAGTACAGAAACGCTGTCAATAAGTGAAACGTTTAAAAAAATCTTCAACGAAAATATGGTAGATATAATCGTCCGGCATACAAATAAAATGGCTTCGTCTATACCTATGCAGAGTTCAATGCAAAGCATCCGAATTCGCAGCGACAGTGGAAGCCTGTTACGGTACCAGAAATCTATTCTTTTTTCGGCGTTTTAATTTGTTCTGAAGCAAATAACTCCAATACTGATCATACTTTTGACATGTGGCATTCCACCTCGTATCCACTGTATCGTGCAACTATGGGGTTCAATAGATTCCACAATATTATTCGGTTTTTAAGATTTGATGACAGTAATACTAGCAGTAAACGCAAAAATGAAGATAAGGCAGCTCCAATTCGTGATCTGTGGACAATGCTTAATGCCAATTTGTCTCAAATGTATATGCCTACAAAGAATTTAACGATTGATGAGCAGCTATTTCCTTTTCAGGGCCGTACAGGATTTACTTAGTATATACCTTCGAAGCCAGCTAAGTATGGTATAAATTTTTTTTGGATTTGCGATGCTGAAAACGCATATCCTTTGCGCGGGATAATTTATACTGGTAAAGTGTATAACACCCGAGAAAAAAATCAGGGAGAGGAAGTGGTGAAAGAACTTGCATCCGCGTACCGAGGAAGTGGACGAAACATCGGCATGGACAATTTTTTCACATCTCTACCCGTTGCTAAGCACTTGCTATCATGGAATCTCACTATTGTTGGTACAATAAAAAAAATAAACCTTATATACCTAGTATCATGGCTCCTAATAAATCACGAGAGCAATACTCGACAGTTTTTGGTTTTCACGATAAAGTAACGATGTGTTCTTATGTCCCGAAGAAAAATAAAGCTGTAATTTTGATATCAACCATGCATTCCGATACGGCTGTGTGATGATCTGAAAAAGAAACCTGACATCATCAGTTACTACAATAAATATAAAATTGGCGTTGACACCATGGACCAAATTCAATGCTAAGAAGGTATACAACTCAACGTCGATGTTCAAGGTGGCCGTTGGCTATGTTTTTTAACATGCTCGACATAAGTTCACTCGCGGCATTTAGGATTTATTATGAAAATAATAACATGTTAGCAAAAAAGACAACAGAACGACGCCAGTTTATGAGGCGATTGAGTGAAGAACTAGCGAAGCCAATGATTGAAACTCGCAAAACGAATGCACAAGTGATGCGCAACTACACGACCCAAATTGAAATTGAAAGCATTATAGGTCGTCAAATAGTAACTTCAGAAGCTGCTGGTCCATCGGTTGAGCGAGATATAACTGGGAGGAAAAAGGTCACTGGTTCCTGTCACACATGTTATAAATTACCGATAAAAAGACGACGAAAAACGCGCAAGAGCTGTATCGAGTGTCGACTTCCTGTTTGTGATGAACACTCAGTAAATATTATAAAATGTATTAAATGTAATAAAGAATAATATTTTGTAAACTTAATTATTGCGTTTTTTTATATTTGAAATCAAAATTAACCTGCATGCGTAATAAATTTTTTTTTCTTGTTCTAAATATAAATATATCTTGTGGGTACCCAGGTACCCGGGTGCGAACAATGCGATGGCTTAAGTTTAGTTTAATTTTTTGTTCCTAAAAATAAAAAAATAAATTAATTGAGCTTTTAATTTGTTTGCTTTTGAGCTAAATAACGACGATCCAGAAGCTCAAAAAGAAATTTGCAGTGGTGGGTACCCGGGTATTAACATAAGGGTTAAAAAAAAATGTTTTTTTTAAATTTTATTTTTGTATGATACAGAGACATGGCACAACACAGAGTCCAACGATGCAGTCACTGCATCAATACCTCGTTTCTTTTCTAATCTTCTTTCCATTGCTGTCTTTTTAAAACAACATACTGTTTTTCAAACAACATGCATACTTCAGCTTCTGTATGGAGCACTTTGTATACTTCAGAATCATACTGAGAACAGAGAATAGAATAAGGAAAATCAAGAATAATCGAAAAAAATGTAAGGTTTTGTCTGTATTTTACTTATTTTAAGTTTCTTTTTAGTTTCCCGTTTTGTTTTCATTTCGTTTGCTGTTTCTTTGTTCGTATGTTCGTTGATAGTAATTAAACTAAAATAAACAAACTAAACGAAAAAATACCGTAACGTATACAAATCTAAATTTCTAGAATAAATCTAATATAAAACGTGACTTAAGTGCTCCTTGATAAAACATGTCACGCTATTTTTAATCATTTTTAACTCCCCTGACCCTTTCATCACAAATTATTGCAAAGCTTTATACCCTTCTATAAAACAACGTGACAAATTTAGACCCTTCTTTTCGACATACTTTTATAGCCTTTAAATTTTCGGAAATATTTATGACTTGTAGTACATAAATGTATTCAATTTCTAAAAACCGTTAAATGGTTACATTTTATAATCACTCCCCTCATCCCCCCCCCTCCTTTCGCCACAGATCATCACGCTACCGAACCATCCTCGCCCCATAGGCGTGTTACGTAGTTTATAAGAACTGAAATATTTAAATTAACAGAATATTTTATGCCCGTGACGTATACGGACACGGTGTTCCTGAATGAACTTTAAATCCGACTTTAACATACTCGAAAATTTCAAATTGGGTATTGTTTGGGGACCTTTCAAGAATCATTTAAGATCAAAATTAAAATAATCCGCTTAGCCGTTTTTAAAAAAAGTTCTTTTCTTTATTAAAAAAACAAAAACATTAGAAAACTTCAAAATATTAAACAAAAGAAACAATCTTACAATTTTATTTTATTTAATATAAATTTATTTAACATTACAGAAGAATAAACATTAAGATTTAACATTATTTAATTGCCAAAAACTATTATCTGATGCATTAGTCATTGTGATGAGAAAACTTTAGGTAACGTTTATGTTTGTTGTAATATGAAACCAACGAAAATTATTTTTTTGGATTTTCTTTTTATCTTATTTAATTTAATTATAAATAACGTTTTATTTGATATAAATTTCATAAATAAATTTATAACTGTAATGCAAATAAATTCAATTAAACTTGATTGAAAAGTATTTGTGATTCATATTTTTGATGCATAAGTATTTGTGATATGCAGAAAAATTTAAAAATAATTAGTAAATCAATTAAATTTAAAATTATTTCTGGCTAATTAAATAATAATTAAGTCATTTATAATTTGTGAAACATTGGAACATTTTTATTTCACCTCCATCACGTCTCTGAAGTGGCCCAAAAATTATATAAAATCGCAAGGAATCTTATCCCTCACGGTTTTATAAGCACACCATAATACATTTTTAGTCTTGCTAGATTGCGAATATCTTCCGGGTTCATTTAAACCCCAACAAGGGAAATAAAAACTCTGCCTTGGCCTAGGCAAATAATTATGTTCAATATTTTTATATAATTTTGAGGCAATGTTACTTCTTTTGTATTGGAGCGTTATTGAGCTAAATAGCAAATTAAGGGCCGACTGAGTTTTCATCAACTGAGAAAACTACCTCATTCAATAAACTGAAATTGAACATTGACCTTAAAGTGTTGTGATTTATACAACCGCATAAAATTTTATTTCTTCCGAAAGAATACTACGCGAAGAAGTAACCACCCTATTTGCTATTCTCTGCTAATGTAATATCACATATTTTATCCTTATTTTCTAATTAATGGCAAAATACACTATTTGTGATATAACAGGGTTATCAGTTCAATTGGCAATCCAATATAATTAAGTTCACATTTTATTTTCTCACAGTAAATCATATTCTGTTTGGATAAGTGTTCTATAAACTACAACTCTTCAAACCCAATGTTTAATTTCGGTTTAGTGAATGATGTAGCTTTCCCATGTGTTGAAAAATTAGTTAACTCTCAATTTTCTATTCAGCACAATAACGCTCCAATACACAAGAAGTAACATTGCCTCGAAATTAAATAAAAATATTGAACATAATTAGTTGCCTAGGCCAAGGCAGAGTTTTTATTTGTCCTTGTTGGGGTTTAAATGAACCCGGAAGTTATTCGCAATCTAGCAAGACTAAAAATATATAATAGGGTGCTTAAAAACCGTGTGGGATAAGATTCCTTGCGATTTTATTAACACAATTTTTGGGCCACTTCCGAGACGCAATGGAGACGTAATAGAAATGTTCCAATGGTTCATCAATTATAAGTGACTTAGTCACTATTTAATTAGTCAAAAATAATTTTAAATTTAACTGATTTACTAATTATTTTTAAATTTTTCTGCATATCACAAATACTTATGCATCAAAAATATGAATCACAAATACTTTTCAATCAAGTTTAATTGAATTTATTTGCATTACAGTTATGAATTTATTTATGAAATTTATATCAAATAAAACGTTATTTATAATTAAATTAAATAAGATAAAAAGAAAATCCAAAAAAATAATTTTCGTTGGTTTTATATTACAACAAACATAAACGTTACCTAAAGTTTTCTCATCACAATGACTAATGCATCAGATAGTAGTTTTTGTCAATTAAATAATGTTAAATCATAATGTTTATTCTTCTGTAATGTTAAATAAATTTATATTAAATAAAATAAAATTGTAAGATTGTTTCTTTTGTTTAATATTTTGAAGTTTTCTAATGTTTTTGTTTTTTTAATAAAGAAAAGAACTTTTTTTAAAAACGGCTAAGCGGATTATTTTAATTTTGATCTTAAATGATTCTTGAAAGGTCCCCAAACAATACCCAATTTGAAATTTTCGAGTATGTTAAAGTCGGATTTAAAGTTCATTCAGGAACACCGTGCGGAGCTACACAATTTTGCTAGTAAACGCCGCCCGTGTATGTCACGGAGCTATGCGTTAAGTGGTTAACTAAAGAATCCGATGATGCTCGTTGAATTACTTAACCATCCCACACATAGTAAATCTATCATGTACAAACAAGCATCCTTTTAAGTTGCTTTCTAAAATGCTTTCATAGCATTCCAGTAAGGACATTTAGGAATAACTTGACCTTGAACTGACTTGCCAAGGTCAACTTATTTTTTAAATTAAAACGCAACATAATAAACAATTATTGTTTGAAAAACATTGTACCTTCCTTTTATATTTAAAAAAATACAATTGATCTTTAGGTCGTTTAGTCAAGTTTCTTCTTGGACAATAAACAACTGTCTCTGGAACATTCTTTCTAAAATGCCTTTATTTTCCAGATATGAATTTATTTACTGAAAATTGAGGTGGGTCAACTTAAATATTCTACTCTATATACGGAAGCTTTAATTTTCAATTTTAAGACTAATCAGGCAGAGCTCGCCAACCTAGTTAAGGTTAACCGATTAATTTTATTATCGAATTTCGATTAATCGACCTTCAATTAAATGAATCATCAATAAATCGCCGAATTTCTGAATGTGTGACTGATATTCACGATATATTCAGCATTCATAGTAATGAAGCAGAAGTCATCTATATTAAACTTATATATTTTTACTTCTCGATAATTTGTATAAAGCGCTCCTCGCAATCCACCTGACTTCCTTAGCTAGCAAGACTATTTTTTTAGTGGCGGGAGTTTCAATGCCTTAGGTTTTTTTAAATATTACAGTTTTTGGCAATCAATCAGCGATTAATTAAAGAGTTTTTCAGTATCAATTGAAAGAGATTAGCTAGGCTATTCAATATTTTTTGTGCTGTAGAAAGCAATATTCACCAATTTTCACATACTTCGACAAACAGGAAGTAATAATAGCGAAAAATTAACGTCTCTAGGAAGCCTACGAAGTGCTGCTTCTGAACACACTCCAACAACATAATTTATGTAAATAGAGTTCAAAATAATAAATCCGTAATTCAACTGAGATCGAACAAACGATAAATAAAGAGTTTTAATCTCACATAAAGGTTTTGAAAATTAACCGAAAACCTCTTAACAAACCTAAGCATCGAGTAATCGAGTTCGCTCTTGAAACACAATCATTGATATGTGAAAAGATCAGTGGGAAGTAGATTATGCATACCTAAATTATGCAGTGTTAATCAAGGTATGTACATTGTACAATTCTGGTGAAAAAATGTGTACCACGAAGTTAGCTAAATAAGTTGAATTATATTCTCAACTCGCACAATAAAATGTAACCAGGGTTACCAACTTAACGTAAACAAAATGGTTCACAGGAAAAAAATTTAACCCACAGAGTTACTCCAATTGGTTACGTATTCAACTCATGTAGCTAACTTCGTGGTACATATTTATTCACAAGAAATGAATCATGTACCTACGCACCTTCAAAATGAAATCGAATCAAGATCTTATTGAAAATCTACTGTACTGCGTCACCGTCACATGAAAGTGGTTTGAAAACTTTTGTGTTATCAGCATAAATGAACAATATAATGGGACCCACACCCAAGTATGACTACCTTCAAGAACCCTTGAAATAACTTTAATAGTTCGAGAAGCATATGTACTAATTCTCACAATCTGACTTCTTCTTCGGGGCAATGAAATAAGGTTACAGGAAAAGGTGGAATTAAACTGGGGAAAATAATTGGAGTTTCGGATTCTAGAGTTTTGCAGTTTATTCTGCGGTCAAATTCTTTTATGTTTTTTATTGAATGTCAAATTATCCCTTTTCCAGAATTTCCCGCGAGCTCAAAAATTAAAGTCAGCGAAACATTAAATATGTTTCCGAGTTTATTACACAAAAAAATGGTACTAAACTCGGAAAATTACGGAATTAAACTCAGGAACAATTTTTGATTGATCTATAAACAAATTACAATCCAGAGAGCAAAGCTTTTGTTAAAAATAGTTGTGAACAATTTTGCCAAAAACTATAGTGAAATCTGTATACATAATCTGCACGCTGTTGTCCTGAAGTAGATCAGCAAAAACTTAATTAGTAAGTAAAAGTACGTTAGTCGCTGAGGATCTACCAGAGTAAAATCCATGCTGTTTCTATAGTAGGAAAATAGCCAACAGTAAAACTTAAATTAAGTAACCATAATCATATTAGCGGTCATCTTGACCAGGTGCCCCGTCATGTTGACGTCGAAAATCTAGCGAGGGCAAAAAATGACATTGCCATGAAATGTTTAATGTTTCATGACGTTCTGATCTCAATTCATTGTTTTAATCAACATTTTGCCAACAGTCGGCAGAGCTGAATATTTATGTGAACCAAGTTCAGTTAACAAAGCGTCGCTGATCAAATGCGTATACAAAACATAATGTTACGATAGAAATAAAACCGATTGTGTGTAAACCCGTTAATTGGGGTGATCCTTACAATTATTTTAAAATGCCTCAATATCACCACATAGATTTTTTAGTTCGTTTTGTTCTTTTATACACATGACACCAAAACTAAAATATTATTGAATCATTATTTATGAATTAATACAGTTAACGAATTGATGCTAAACCATTTTGTACGTCTAATGCCAATTGCCAATAAGCAAAATCAATTGACGAAGAAATACTATTATTACTATACATAAACTACAAATTCGTACTATGGTCACAGAAAAGAATGAACAGATATGGAAGTTCCATGTCAAGTATTTACATAGAAATATTCAATCAAAAAAAAGTATTCCTGCTCTAATCTAACCAGTTAAGACAGGGAAAATATAATACAATAATATGTTTCGCTTCTCTTCTTTTTTGTTTTTTATACAAAGAAGAGAAGCGAAATATGTAATATTGAATTATATTGTCTCTGTTTTAACTGGTTAGATTAGAGCAGGAATACATTTTTTTGATTGAATATTTCTATGTAAATACTTGACATGGAACTTCCATATCTGTTCATTCTTTTCTGTGCTATGGTCTCGTGCATTAAAACAGATTCGATTTCGATTGCCAAAAACAAAAAACAGAATAATAATAATAATTTTCTGCAAAAGACAATTTGTTTGAAACACAAACAGAACACAAAAATGATGTCATTCTGTTGTTTACTACTTAAACACGCGAATCGAAAGAACAACATCAAAGACGAATCTAATTATAGCCCATTAAATTATATACAGCAAATATCGTTATCAGTTAATTTGCATTCAAGTTATTCGATCGTCTATTGCTTAATTAGCATATGATTTAAAAAAACAAAACCGTGTACATATTTAGACAGTAAACGTTATATGTATACACATACAATTATAGCTTTGCGAACTTCATGCCTTAAAGTGTTAATTAAATGTGCATATTTAAGAATTTAACAAGAATGTTAAACAAACACACAAAATAAAAAAAATCAGACAGTTAATAATTTTCTTTTTGTGCTGAATATAATTAACTGTTTATTGTACTCATGCTTGGCGGTTTATCTTAAGGTGATGTTAAAAAAAAAATCATATAAGACAAGAGCAACAATGGTAATAAAATTCTTAATTAATCGCTTATAACTTGAGCCTTGCTCATCTGCTGCTTCACAAGACACAACACCATCGTCTTTCAAGAAAGAAAGAAAAAATTAAAATCTTATGATTTATTATCACTTAATAATAATAGTTGGTCGCGTTTTTACATTATTTCATTTTATTGAATAAATTTGATTTATGGTCGAAAAATTTGTCACATTTTGAAATATCATGTAGTTACGATCTTAATAATATCGTTGTTTAATACAGGTGGAAGATATAAAGTAAGATAAATTACTTTGTAATATACCGAAAAATAAATATTTGACGCCATTCATGCTTCGTCATATCCGTAGGTTTGAATAAGTTATAAAAGAATATCGGTTAACAAAAATTTAAGTTCTAGTAGATAGTAAATCTAAGTTTAATTAAAACTACTTCAAAATAATTTCCAAATTCTAAAAATACCGGATGAAAAATTCTTGAAATTTCAAAAAATTGTTCTGAATCACCACAACTAAATAATTAGCCGATACTCCTATTTCATAAAGTTCTGAAATATTTGATTTAAACAAATTTTGAAATTGATCTCGACATGTTTTCAATATGCTAAATCAGGTCAAAAATTTAAATTTCAAATAATATTCCAACCCTTAGTACGTATGTGAAGTTATCCCAGAATTTCATCCCAGCAAATGAAAAAACTTGAATCAGGCAACCCTAGAAAATTTAAAGCCATATTTAATATTATGTGAAGTTACACGGAAAAAAATAAACTGGTCCTCAGCTAAGAAAACGGACTTTTATTTCAAGAAAATGTACTTTTTCTTGATTTAAAAGCTAATTTTCTTATTTCTATCGAGTTTTTCTTCATGTAAGAATTGTATTTCTTGAAATGAAGAAAAACTCGATAGAAATAAGAAAATTAGCCTTTAAATCAAGAAAAAGTACATTTTCTTAAATTAAAAGTCCGTTTTCTTAGCTGAGGACCAGTTTATTTTTTTCCGTGTAGCCCAGCCAGGATTTAATTAAAATTAGTCTAAATACAGAAATTACATAAATAAAAATGTCTCAGATTAGTAATTAGTATTATTTAAAAGGGATACCATTAGCTTAATTAAGAAAACAATTCATGAAAATCGTACTGTTCCAAGTGCCAAGAGACGGTTCATTCATTTTTATATTGTCGACCAGATATTCGTCTGGTTTGCCGAAACTAAAAATTTCTCTTATTAGTGATAAGCATTTTTGAGATGGAGATACCATTAGCTTAATTTAGAAAACAATTCATGAAAATCGTTTTGTTCCAAGTGCCCGAAATATAGCCATGGGCTGAGACGTTTCATTCATTTTTATATTGTCGACCAGATATTCGCCTGGTTTGGCAAAACTAAAAATGCCTCGTATTAGTGATAAACATTTTTGAGATGGGGATACCATTAGCTTAATTTAGTAAACAATTCATGAAAATCGCATTGTTCAAGTGCCCGAAATATAGCCATGGGCTGAGACGTTTCATTCATTTTTATATTGTCGACCAGATATTCGTCTGGTTTGCCGAAACTAAAAATTTCTCTTATTAGTGATAAGCATTTTTGAGATGGAGATACCATTAGCTTAATTAAGAAAACAATTCATGAAAATCGTATTGTTCCAAGTGCCCGTAATATAGCCATGGGCTGAGAAGTTTCATTCATTTTTATATTGTCGACCAGATATTCGTCTGGTTTGCCAAAACTAATAATGTCTCGTATTAGTGATAAGCATTTTTGAGATGGGGATACCATTAGCTTAATTTAGAAAACAATTCATGAAAACAGTATTGTTCCAAGTGCCCGAAATATAGCCATGGGCTGAGACGTTTCATTCATTTTTATATTGTCGACCAGATATTCGTCTGGTTTGCCAAAACTAAAAATGTCTCGTATTAGTGATAAGCATTTTTGAGATGGGGATATCATTAGCTTAATTTAGAAAACAATTCATGAAAATCGTATTGTTCCAAGTGCCCGTAATATAGCCATGGGCTGAGAAGTTTCATTCATTTTTATATATTCGACCAGATATTCGTCTGGTTTGCCAAAACTAAAAATGTCTCGTATTAGTGATAAGCATTTTTGAGATGGGGATATCATTAGCTTAATTTAGAAAACAATTCATGAAAATCGTATTGTTCCAAGTGCCCGTAATATAGCCATGGGCTGAGAAGTTTCATTCATTTTTATATATTCGACCAGATATTCGTCTGGTTTGCCAAAACTAAAAATGTATCGTATTAGTGATAAGCATTTTTGAGATGGGGATATCATTAGCTTAATTTAGAAAACAATTCATGAAAATCGTATTGTTCCAAGTGCCCGTAATATAGCCATGGGCTGAGAAGTTTCATTCATTTTTATATTGTCGACCAGATATTCGTCTGGTTTGCCAAAACTAATAATGTCTCGTATTAGTGATAAGCATTTTTGAGATGGGGATACCATTAGCTTAATTTAGAAAACAATTCATGAAAACAGTATTGTTCCAAGTGCCCGAAATATAGCCATGGGCTGAGACGTTTCATTCATTTTTATATTGTCGACCAGATATTCGTCTGGTTTGCCAAAACTAAAAATGTCTCGTATTAGTGATAAGCATTTTTGAGATGGGGATATCATTAGCTTAATTTAGAAAACAATTCATGAAAATCGTATTGTTCCAAGTGCCCGAAATATAGCCATGGGCTGAGACGTTTCTAATGGTATCCCTTTTAAATAATACTAATTACTAATCTGAGACATTTTTATTTGCGGTAAAATAAACCAATTGTTGTAACATCCATAAATTTTTATCTACTAGGTAAATCTTGCAAATAATAAAAAATATCAGTGAAGATTTAAATTGTATTAATTTTGTATGTGGATTTTATTTTATTGGATAACATGTAATTTCGGTATTTAGCCTAATTTTAATTAAATCCTGGGCTGGGCTAACTTCACATAATAGTAAATATGGCTTTAAATTTTCTAGGGTTGCCTGATTCAAGTTTTTTCATTTGCTGGGATGAAACCCAGGGATAACTTCACATACGTCCCTTAGTAGGGTTCAAAGTCTCAAAATTAACCACTTCAAAGTTAAAATTAATTCTGAAATATTTTTAAAATTCCTAAATTTTCTGATTTCCTTAATTATTTAAAACTAAATAAGCCAAAGCTTTTAAAAAACTATTCTCAAATATGAATAACTCTGAAAGTAAAAAATTGTGCTTATGACAAAAGTTGGGAATATTTCATTAAACCAGATCAAAACTTCGAAACCAGAAAAAAATGTAAATCATTTCGTATTTCTCGTAAATAATTTCGTGTTGCCCAATATTTTCTGATTTACTGAAATTCTAAAAAAAACTCAAATTTTTTTTTCTCAATCGAGAATCCTTATCATTAAAACCAAATCTTAAAATATTTCTACAATTCAGAGTAAGCAAACTTAAAATAGAAACTTATAATTTCGAAAAGAAAATTAAATTGACGGATATCAAAGCTGCAGCATCACTGAAGATGATATCGACGCTAATTTAATAAAAGGGCCTAAGCGACAAAACGTAAATTGTGAACCAGAAACGAAATACTGTGAAGGGTATATTTATAACAAAACAGGAGCAGCAAATATGTTTTCAAATTATTTAACGTCATAGAGAAGAATTTTGAAACACTATTTTTACTAAAACTAACCCCAATTAAGATTTAAAAAGAAAATATTTATTTTCAAATTTTTTAAATTCTTTGAGTTGAGTCCCTTGCATTGGAAAAAATGTAGCGAAACCACAAACATGTGCCGTTCGTCCTATAGAAAAATGGAAAAAACAACGGAACCAATTTATTTATTTTTTTCTGTTTACAGTTATCGAAAGAGAACAGAGCCAAAAAAAATAAACAATTAAAAACGTAATTTCAGAATAAGTATCGCTTGAGCCCTTTGATCGAATTAGTGTCGATATATTTCTGAATAAAGAGCATAAACGTGGCAGAAAAAACGTATCTTAATGGAAGGCCTATTTCCAATGCTCATAATATTACATCGATTGTATATTTAAGTATTGAATGCTCCGAAATGTCGCCCAATTTGAAGCATTCTGCAATACATTTATTAGTGCCATTCTATCAAATATTGAGATCCTTAATTTTAAAAGGTATGTATCAAATAATAGTTCAAAATGTCGTTATCAAATAACAGTTTACATGACAAACTATGAAATGTTGAATAACTTCATTTTCTCAAACTTTTTAATTTAGAAATCATTTCACATTTTGTTTTTCTTCCAAATTTCTTTGAATAAATTCTGAAATATTACCAAATATTAAAAATAAATTTTTAATTTCTATTCCTAAACCTGACCAAAACAAAAAATTTTCTGACCGAGTTCAATTTGTCATTTGGGCATCCAAAAAGTGACACGTACAGCACTTGTGATGCCGGTACGGTACACATAGCTTACATTAAATGGACCTACAGCAGATGATGCCACTTTCGAAAATAACAACTTCAAAAGCATTCTACCGTAGACAAATGTGATTTCATAACTTTGGGGTGCACGTCATCACAAAAGATTTAGGAAAAACCTAGTTTTGTACGCGGATGGAAGGACATATCTAATAGAAGAAGTTCGGGGGCTTGCAGCTCCTTACTACGATGTATTGAAGTCAACGAGATCATCACAGAAAAAAACACTTAATCATCTGGTCTGACTCTTGTGCAGGTCAAAGTAAAAATTATCGTAAGATCTGCCTTTACCAATATCTTATCTTGAAAGGTTGCTTTCATATTATTGACCATAAATTACCTGAGGTTGATACCGGACAAATACCGCAGAATTATCTCAATGACTAAAAAGAATAATCACGTGATCAATATGATACTGGACGAGAACAATATGATACTGGAGAATAATCACGTGATCAATATGATATGGTGTGTAACAGCAAAAAGGATGAACTAAACGAAATAGTGAAATTCAGGGACGGAATTAAATGGATTCGAGTTGAGGGGTTTGGATCGTACCTATACAAAGAGACATGCGACAAAAGAATGAATTTTAAGAAAGTCAACTCTCTTAACTCTTAAGAACAAGAAGATTACGGAAGCACCCAAAGATATTCAAATCGTGAGGTCCCATGAAAAGTATGAAACTATCTCAGATGAAAAGAAAAAACCTCATGGAGCTGCTTGAGTTTGTAAAACAAGAATACCGTTACTATTACGAGCAAATCCTGAAGAACTAACAGAATTATGATTTTCTACATTAACCACATATTATTTTGTTGAATTAACGCACTTTTGAGCAATAAACGCTTTTTTGCTTAGTTTCAATTTTGTAATTGTTCTACTGAAAAAAACGTGTTATGTTTATGGATGGCTACCATCATATTGGTAACTCCAAACGAAACAATCCCAAAAAAAAAAATACTGAAAAATACAAAATAAACTGCCCAATCGAAAGGGAAGACCCCAATACATTTTTGATCACTAAAATATGAAAACAAAAGGAATCTACATAATTTCATGTCATCCTTGCGCAGAAAGGACCAATCCTAAGCGGCTTTGAGGAGTTTTTTATTTTAGTATGTGAAATACAAACGTAAATATTTTTACAAATATTTGAAAATTTTCTGACGTTTTCCTGTCATCCTTGCGCAAAAGGTCCAATGCTAAGCGGCTTTGAGGAGTTCTCTATTTTAGTATGTGAATTATTATTAAAAAATACAAATTTTTCAAAAATGCTTTAATCACTATGAATATTAGAATTTCAAAAAATCATCAAGGCGAATTAAAATAATATTTCAAAAATTTGTTATTTTTAAAAAACTTGATTTTTTGAGATTTTTGTTTTTTTTGGGATTTCTTTATTTTGGATAACGATACCAACCCATGTACCACAAATGGGATAACATCATATTCCCGAATAAAAAATCCCAGAACAAAAAATACTAAAAAATACAAATTAAAGTGCCCATCGAAAAGAAAAACCCATTAAATTTTTGTTAACTACAATATGAAAACAAAAGGAATCTATATAACTTCATGTCATCCTTGTGCGGCAAGAACCAATGTTAAGCGGGTTTGGAGAGTTTTTTATTTTAGTATGTGAAATACAAACGTAAATACTTTTACAAATATAGACATTTTTGAAATTTTTCGGACGTTTTCCTGTTATCCTTGCGCAAAGAGTTCAATGCAAGCGGCTTTGCGGAGTTCTCCATTTTAGTATGAGAATAATTATTAGAAAACGTAAATTTTAAAAATGCTCCAAACTCTATGAATTTTAGAATTATGCTTTTCTGCTAATTTGTATAATTTTGCGGGATTTTCTATTTCTGGATTTTTACTTTTCAATTATTCTGGATTTTAAAATTTATGGATTTTTTTCTTTAGGCAAATGTAGTGATTTCGAAACTGAAACGGAAATAATAATAAAAATATCGGGATCACTACATTTGCCTGAAAAAAAAATCTAGAAATTTTGGTATCCAGAATAAGCCGCATTTCTTAACGCATATAATGATCGATCATCCAAAGTTTACTTTGGAAACAACAAGAAACATTTTAGAAATTTTTGTTTTTGGATCAAAATTTTGATCCGAGTAGTGGGTTTTATTGCTTGTCGTATGTCGTTTCATGAAACTTTATCTGATCGATCCGGATCAAATCACGCGTCGAGAAACGCGGCTGTTATTGAAAAATAAAAATCCAGAAAAAAAATCCAAAAAAAAATCTACAAATTACCAGAATAGCAATCCAGAAAAAATCCAGAAGAAAGGTTCTGTTTAAAATGCGATGAAAAAAATTCAATTTTATAGGCATTTTTAGACCCTCGTCATCATTTGAAACATTTGTGGTACATCTATCAGTAGAAGCGATACACGAGCGATAAAATTCTTTTGATCTGTGTGTGCAAGGTTGACAAAGCATTAGCGAAGTATAAAATTATTAGCTAGTACAATTAGCTCCAATACATTCGTTGATACCATACTAACCCATCGAATTAGGCCAACCACAAAATAACTTGAAACATTTGTGGTAGAACGGCTTGGTTACAAAATTCCGAATTAGAAAATCCCGAAAAAACAAAAAATCCCGGAAAATCAAGTTTTTTAAATAAAACAAATGTTTGAAATATTATTTTAATTTGTTTTATACCTTAGAAAATGGGAGCTGCCGCCCCCAAACCCCACTTTGACGATTTAAAAAAAAATCGGACATTCAAAGAAATGGGCGGGTTGATATCGTTATTTTTTTTCTTCGCTCGCGCTACATCCCATAGAATAGAGGGATTTGGCCGCTTCATTGTGAAGTTTCGTAATCATTTTTTCAACGGATAATGAGTGATTAATTCATTGATGCTTACATTAACCAGCCGTGATTTTTTCATCACCCGCCGGGAATCGAACCCGGAACCTCCGGAGCTTAAAGCAAGCATGCTAACAACTGTGCCACCGGGGCGGCTGGATATCGTTATCCAAACTAAAATAATCCCAAAAAAACGAAAATTCCGAAAAATCAAGTTTTTAACAAATTTTTGAAATATTGTTTTGATTCGTTTTATACCTTAGAGGACAAGGGCTGCCACCCACAAACCCCCGATGAGGCGATTTTTTGAAATTCTAACATTCATAGATTGGAGCTTTTTTGAAAAATTTATATTTTTTAATAATTACTCACATACGAAAATAGAGAACTCCCCAAAGCCGCTTAGCATTTGATCTCTTGCGCAAGGATCACAGGAAAACGTAAGAAAAATTTCAAAAATATTTACATTTGTAAAAATATTTATGTTTGTGTTTCACGAACTAAAATAAAAAACTCCCCAAATCCACTTAGCATTGGTCCTTTCCGTGTAAGGATGATACGAAATTATGTAGATTCCTTTTGTTTTCATATTGTAGTTAACAAAAATTTTACGAGGTCTTCCTTTTCGATAGAGCAGTTTTCTTTGTATTTATTGGTATTTTTGGGGGATTTTTTCGTTCGGGAATATGATTGCATCCCATTAAATTGGTTAATGCTTTGTCAACCTTGCAGACACAGATCAAAGAATTATAGTGCTCGTACCGAACACAAACGTTTTAATTTTAAGTGATGACAAAGGTCTAAAAATGCTTACAAAATTGACTTTTCTTAGGGGTACCATCATATTCCCGAAAGCAAAAATCCCGAAAAAATACCGAAAAATACAAGGATCATTATATGGTTATAACTTCACTGCCAGCCAATAGATGGTGCAGGAAGTGACTTCATCTAATAAAATACTTATTTAATACAAATTACATTGATTGTGAAACACGAATGGTTTCTGAATGAATTTAAAATTAAAAATAAATTTTATACTTAAAACTGATGAAGTGATGACTATACATGAATACTACAACTGAATGAATTTAATTATAGTTGAATGGACGTATGGGATGATAATGCGCTTACCTGAAATAAAAGTAAAATGAAAAAAACGATTAAGTATGCTAAAAATAAGTTGTTTATGCAAGCTTAAAACTAAATTTAATTAAACGTTTCCTCTGACATGGTCAATCGACCATCTCTGAATCATTATTAATAAGCAGTACCGCAGTGTGCGCAAAATGTGCACATATGAATTTTGTTCTACTTATTAACAAGTCATGTACAAAAAAAATTTTAATGATTCATTCGGGCACATAATTCATACATGTATTCATTATAAGAGCATATCCAAATCGAGCAATAAAATATTATGACAAGTTTATTTCATTTCTTAGAAGCTAAAATAAATAAATAAAAATAAAAAGAGCAAAACCATAAAATATTCTGTTTTACAACATACAACCACACCACACCATAAATACATAATGTCTTATGTTGATAATGATCTTTTCAGTTTACTTTATAAAAATAAATAAATAAATATACAAATCGAGGTCAAGGTTGAGAAATTTATGGTTTTTTAAGCAAATGTCAATGAAAGAATACAAACTCTTCGTTATATAGAAATAAATCAGCTAAGTACGATTCTTATTTATAGTTTTTCAATTAACTAACTAGTTGCACACAATTTGTATCTCACACTTGTACATACTATATAAACTTATTACGATTCTTGTTTACCTCCTCCTAGTGCTCGTACATCATCCAAATCTTCATAAATATCATAGCTCATCTTGAACTATACACTTAATGCACAAAATTAACTATTTTTCATTAAATTCTCAATTCAACTAAATTGTATTTTTATGTGCATGTTTTAAAATGGTACAGATATAAATTTTATGTGATGATTATTATTAATTTCTGGAATTGATATGTTAAATTAATCTACTACAGGAAATTGAAAACCGAATGGACGGGCGAGAGATTCATAATTAAGGTGATATCATTGCGAGCAAATAAAATTGAATATGATACAATCCTGGTTAATAAATAGACTAAGCAGCTCGAAATATTTGGTCTGCAAGTAGTAACACTGGTTGCTAAATGATCTCCAAGATCCAAACTTACATAGTACTCAACAAATCCATAATAAAATAATTTAAAGTTATCGAATTATTACTACACAATACAATTCTTTAGCCAACGAATTATTACTGGTGACGAGATGTGGGTGTATGAATATGACGTCGAAACTGCCCAAGTAACTTCATGGCGCGCCACAAATGAGCCAAAACCGAAAAAACACGTCAAAGTCGGTCGAAAATCAAGGTAATGCTCATCGTTTTCTTTGATTACCGTGGTGTGGTTCACCATGATGAACTCGTTCCAGAGGGTCAAACGGTCAATAAAGCATACTCCTTGGCCGTTTTGAGGCGTCTACGTGAAGCAATTCTTCGTAAACGGCCGGATTTGTAGGCAAACAACTCATGGATTTTTCACCACGATAATGCGCCGTCACATTCCAGCCTGTGCAAGGATTTTGTTCAAAAAATGAGACTTGAGAGTTGCAATTTTTATCGGCTTACTAGATGTACGATAATATTAAAATTAAACCAAACAACAATAATATTTACTGTTGTCTATCTAGTACGTACACGAAAATCGCAACTCTCAAGTCTCATTTTTTGAACAAAATCCTTGCACTGATTGTGACTGAATTGTTAGCCAAACACGAAACAAAAGTCATCGCTCAGCCACCGTACTCGCCAGATTTGGCTCCCTGTGACTTTTTACTGTTTCCGAAACTCAAGCCTGTTTCCGGCCTCTGGCCGAGGCCTATAAGATGTGTATATGGAAAAATGGATTAATAGTTGGCTGGATCAAACGGAGCCTATTTTCAAGGTGATAATAAAGATTTGTATTAAAATACATAAACATGTTGTTCTTTTTACCAGCCCGGGTCAAATTTGATCAGATGGTAAAAGTTGTAACACTAAAATATGCGAATCAACAAATAAAATTGTAAATTGTAAATTACATTCACCAAATCATAATTTTTGTGCTCATTGTTTTGTCACATATGATGCTGATAGTAATTTACTAATTATTGATTTATACTCAATTTATTTGATTTAATTTAATTGAGTATGTATGCACAAATTTAAACCGTTATTATGTACTGTATTCCAGATTTAATTTAAAAAATTTTACAGTGGCTTTTAAACACTGCGAATAAGTACTAGATATAAGTAATTAGAATTACATGTTTTAATTTTGATTTTAGAGGTGTTTTCTGGAATAAAAAAGCTAACTAAGGCTGTTTTCCAAACACCGACTTATTGACTTATTCGAACTTATTCAAATAAGTCTGCTGAAAAGATGACTTATTCTTTAGTAATTTTTCCTATAGAAAACTTATTTATTTTTGGTGTCATGGAAACATCTGTCTAATTATTGTGTATTGTCAAAAAATTTCAAAATAAGTCGATAAAAGCAATTGGAATGACTTCATTGACTTATTCAAGATGGCGTCAAATAAGTCAATAAGTCTGAAATAAGTCAATAAGTCTGAAATAAGTCGGCGTTTGGAAAACAGCCTAAGGCCCAAATCGATAAACGCAAATTAATTCGTAACTACGACTATATTGTCTGTTTTTGGTATTTTTGAACCACATTAAAGTGTCGATTTTAATTTGTAGTAACGATTGTAGTCATGGATATCGGTGACTGAAACAGTTCTTACAATTGACGTATAATACCGATTTTTTTTCGGAAATTGGTTTGTTGTTGTTGTTTATTAACGAAAGCGGCGTCATTGTCAAATAATATTTATTCGTGTTTGGTGTTATTTTGTATTTTATTGTGGTTTTCCTAAAATATAAAGATTTTATAAAATATTAATTTTAAAAGTGTAATTAATAGTATTGTGATTTTTGTTGTTATTAAAAAAAAATTACAAGTCATGATTGATATGGAAATGCTATCGTCCTCCTCGTCATTTTTTGGAAAATATTAAATATAAAATGGAACATGGTTTGCAAGAGAGGATTGATGAAAATTACTATTCGGATGACGAGTTCAAGTTGTTGCAACTGCAGTGCTTCGTAACAAAGCAAGAGATTTGGGAGATGATGTCGCGGAAAATGATGAAGATGTGCCAATTAATCAAAATGTCCTAAATATTCTACCTAATCCGGCTGAATGTGATTTTAATGCAAATGTTAGGAGCCAAATAACACAAACTTTTTAAATAATAAAATAGAAATAATAATATCCGTTTTGTTTAATTTGTTATAATTATTTTTAATTTATTAATAAAAATCATTCGTTGTTGCCATTAATGTATGCAGATGTACGCAAACTTTTATAATAAAGATATTGAGCTCTCGCAGCTTTTTGTTTAATTTTGGTGAGCTTATTTTTTCTTCGAGGGCTTTTATTTGTTTTTCTTTAATAGTGTTGACTGGTTTAATTCTGGAATACTTCACCTGTGGTCTCTAGTTCTCGGAAAATTTGCTGTGGAGTTTATTGTGGGCGGATTATTCCGGTCGGTAAGTTATTCGAGAATAATTGTTGGCTATAATGGGATTTTTTTCAGAATGTGATTGAGATTCGCTGAACTCAGTTTTTATTTACATCGTTGCTAGCATCATCATCGAAACGGTTAGGTGTTGTGGTGTAATAGTAAATGCTATTACATTATATAGTAATCTATTAAATTCACCTAGGGCTTGTAAATCCTAACCACCACCGGTCATCAATATATCACTTGCCCCAATATGCCGCTTTAATTTGAGTTAAAGTTATCTCCCCCGTAATACTCTGGTCATTGAACTAACTACATATTTTCGCCCAATAATCTTTTTTGATTCGATTTGATGCGGAAACGGTTTTATTATTTTCAATGATATGTTTATACTTTGTTATAATTTCCAACAGCTTCTCCTTGTCATTATCATTCATTCGACTCATTTTTTTCGCTTTAATATATTTTTATTTAAATTTAAAAAAATTGATTTACATAAAAATATTATATATGAATTTTGTAACAGACAACATTCACAAAATTATTTTTTTCATGTTGGCAGCTCATGTTCGAAAAACTATAGTTTTATTTTCGTTTAAAAATTCCATTAAAATCCCAACTAAATTCGTTGTTTTAATGTCGTTTAAAAATACCAGTTTCGGAATTCAATTCCGAAAAAACTGCAACTATAACTAAAAGTTGTAGTTGCGTCTATCGATTTGGCCCTAAGTTGTTGATTTGAAAATGAGCATTTCATAGGTTATGGATCTAGTGTTCCGAATTTTTTAGAATTTACAATTAGGATTTCAGAATTTTAGTTGAAATCCCCTTGAAAGGGGAAAAATTCGTAAGTTATTTAGTTTTATTAAATTTTAATTTAGTATGGATTCCTCTATTATTATTTAATGAAGATGCGGTTTGTACTGTTTTTTGGAAGCGATTTTTTTAAAAATTCATTTGACGTATTTCCTGGAATCATTAACTAATTTGGGTGTTAATTTAATTTGCTTTTGAAATACTAATTGTTTACTGAGCTGTTGGTTTTGATAGTGTGTTTCAGAGTTTTGGCTACAATTCAAACATATTAAGTAATATAGTACTATTTATTTAGTACATAATTTTAAAAATGTTTAGGGTTTTTAATTAGTTTTCTAATTGAGAAGTTAATTTATGAATTCATTTTTCATTTTATTTGTTAATTCAGAATTTGTTTTAGAGATTTAAATCTAAAGTAATTTTTGGGTTTGGTTAAGTAGAGGTTTTCAACTTCAAATCGCAATTACCAAAATCAAAATCAATTTATTCCCAAATAAATTCATACTATCCCACATGAAATTCAAAATTTGCCCGTTCAAGATAATACTAACGCAAAATAATCTCAATCTTGTAAAGTTTAAATTAGCAAAAATAAAATTAAAATTCAATTTAAATAATTTCAAATTCGTTTATTTTTTAAATTTATTTTCATGGTTTTACAAAGTTCAACGTATGTAAAATTATACAAAGTAATGAGTATGTGGTGGATCTTCGTGGTCGCATTGGTCTAGCTGGTCGCGTTGGTTCTCTTATATCCGAATCTATTAAATCGTTAGAGCTTGAATCAAAAATTCTGTTTGTCACAGTTGTAAGTGGTTGCGGTGGTTGGCTCATTTTAAATTTATAGGTTTTGCCCTCCAAATTAAACCTTTTACAAAACCCAATCATCCTTTTCCAGGGTTGTTTACAAAATCTCGGTGCTACAAAATCTCGGTTTTTATAAATTTTACGAAAATAACCAAAAATTATAAATTCTGGAAATTGGGGAAGTTAATTTTAAAAGAAATATAAATAAAAACCGAGATTTATAAAAACCGAGATTTTGAAAACCGAGATCTTGAGACGCTCTCCCTTTTCCAAAAGTTTGATTTGTTTGACGAATTTCTAAGTTTATACTAATTTTAAAGATTTAGATCTTTAAATTTTCATTTTCCATTTTAACGCTCCCAAATTCGCAATAATTTTATTAAATTATAATATCCCCACAATACAAAACTTCTAAATTTTCCTAAATTTCCTAGTTTCTTTTCTTTCCAAACTACGTTACAAAATTCATTAATTTCTAAGATCAATAATTCTAAACTCCAAATAAACGATGAATTTGATTTTAACATATTTATAAAATTTGTAAAATCCTAAATTAATTTTTCCACCACATAATTAAAATTTCCAAACTCCAGAATTCTTAAATTTAATAAAATTATTATTTAAGCTTCTAAGGGTTTTCGCTTTCTGGCATTTAGGGTGAATTTTAAAGTGAAGTTCAACGTTAGTTTTAGAGAAGGTTTTCCAATGATTTTAGGATGATTTCGGTAGGTTGGGTTGAATTAAAGGGTATATTTTGGAGAAAAGTTTAAGTAAAATTGTAGGTTGAATTTAAGAGTGAATTTTAGGAAGAATTTTAAGTAAATTTGGAGCAAATTTATGATGAATTTGATGGAGAATTTGGATTGATTTTTGGGTGAATTTAAGATGAACTTTAAGGCTGGGTTGTACGGTGAAGTTTAAGGTGCGTTCTAAGGTGAATTTCTAGTTAGCAAGACATTATATGGTAAATTTGGAAATGAATTTTATATTGAATTTAGACCAATTTGGGATGAATTCTACAGTGAATTTTACGATGACATCTATGTAAGGTGAAGTTTAAAATAGTTTTAGGCCGGATTTTCGGGTGAATTTTATACCCCTATTACAGCAAAGGTTTATTTATTTTATTACATTAACTTGTTATTTTGTATCTAGAATTTAAATATAGTAAATTTATTAAATTAAATAAATTCTATTGGTTTTATATCGT
Source organism: Tipula helvola (assembly GCA_963556165.1). Lineage (NCBI taxonomy): Eukaryota > Metazoa > Arthropoda > Insecta > Diptera > Tipulidae > Tipula > Tipula helvola. The sequence continues at coordinate 326,808,379 of OY744481.1, read as the reverse complement.
CTACGGTTGGATTTGATTTGGAAAAGGATGAATATGTTTTGGATAAAGGTGAATTTGATTTGCAAATTGATGAACCTGATTTGTAAAAAGTTGAATTTGGAGTGCAAAACCTATAATAGGAATTAAAATAGTGATATATGTATGTATATACATACATTCATATGTATACAGATTTATTTAAATATTTATTACAATTCTGTTGTACAAAATATTTAAACGGTTAATGACATGATCTCACTACAGATAATGAAATCAAATTAATAAATTTTATCACCTTTCATAATTGTCGTTATCAAAACCAATTTTTAATCGATTGTTGTGTCGATTTTAATCAAAATTAAATTTAATGAATTTGAAATTATTTAAATTGAATTTTAATTTTTTTTTTGCTGATTTGAACTTTACATGATTGAAATAATTTTGCGTTAGTATTATCTTGAACGGAAAAATTTTGAATTTCATGTGGGATAGTATGAATTCATTTGGGAATAAATTGATTTTGATGTTGGTAATTGCGAATTTGAAGTTAAAAACCTATAAGTAATTGATGTGAGAGGAGAAGCTTATGCTAATTATTGGGTTTATTAGTGGATGATTGTTATAATATAATCAATTATAAATTACTAATAATTTGAATTTCTGGTTTAGAATATCCAGCTAAATCTGATTTACATTCTTAATTTTAGATTGCCTTCCTTGACTGGAAGCTGGTTCAATTCTAGTTTTAAGAAATAATTAGATAAATTTAAATTATGTTGTCATTTTGTTGTCTTAAATTGCTAACTATCGGCTGTACCTGGGTGTTTGTAACCGAGCCGATTCTGTCATAACTAATGAACCTTTCCTGTCCGGTAATTTTGTTGTATGAAAAGAGGCTACTCGATAAGCTTGGGCTTGGCCGTACAATCCAACCAATAAATTTATAGTTTGTTTTGCAAATAATTTTAGTTATTTTTTTATTAAAAATTGGTGTTGAATAAAAATTGGTTAAAATTGGTGAAGTACTAGTGAATGCTTGACAGTTTCTTATAAATACAGATTAGGTTTGGTTTTCGGCGTCGGATTTGTGGATTTTTGCCATTTTTAGTTTGTCTTGCAAATATTTTATTAAGCAGTACCTATGAACGGTTAATTAATTATTTTAATTTTTGATTTCTAGAACTACTTCCTGGAAGTCCTTCCTAATTAAATTATTAACTTATTTTTAGGTTCCCAAGGACTGAAAGCGAGTTTAATTTTAATTTAATTTTAAATTAATAAATACAAAAGTTTATTAACAGGAAGAATTGCGTTGTGCTAAGCATGAGCCAATCTACTAATTATTGACCGCCAAGGTGTTTAAAACAAATTTTCAGAAATATGTTCAGGAATTTCAAGTAGCCAAGGAATACAGACTATTATCATTAAATTTATTATTGTATAGTACATAAATATTAATTTATAATTTGTTTCAGAGAATTAAATTCAAACTTGATTAGTTTTAGAGTATGTTAAAAAAGGATTAATGCGAATTTTAAGCTCAGAAAATAGTTGACGAACCTGAATCATCCATTCAGTTTAAGCAGTAAATGAACTTGCAGCTGTGTTATCTTGTGCTAACTAATTTACTAAACATGTGAACAAACACATACAAACTGTCGTCTATTTAGGTGTCTGGAATCGGATCGACTCTTTATTATTAACATACCTTTACTTCACTTCGGTTTCGTTGCATGTACAAGTGTGAACGGTGGACGCGGCTTATTCCGGGAAACTTGCCTTATAGGCTTGGTCGTACACTGTCAATCAATCAATCAATCAGATAATTAAAACACTCAATTAAGTACTTATATAATTTCAATTTTATTTTATTTTAATTTCTTTGACATATCTATAATCTATCCTGCTATAATCTTTACTGGAATTAAATCGCGACACCTAAATTGAGAAATTGTCCTATTTTAATTAAATTATAAGTGCATATAAACGTGATTGCCTGAACGTGGCTCAAGAACACAGTCATAAAAGTTAATTTAATTAGTGTCGGTTAATTTCAAAATATTGGATACAGCAATATTGGTAAGTGATTAATTTGTAAAAATTTTAGATTTTAATTTAATGATTTAATTATTTTACAATTTTAGAAGATTGAAGGAATTTACATAAGATACATTTTTGTTTAACGTCTCGGTTTTATAGGTCTATTTTTTCAGCTATCCAACAATAATCAAGGTACATAAATTAAAGTTGTACCATGCCAATTAAATCAATAAGTAATGTTATGTATGTATAATATAAAATACATCATCAAATTGTAACATCAAACAACCTTTTTATTTAGCGAATAAGATGAAATAGGATAATGTATCAAATAGGATGTTATTCTAGTTGTTTGCAAGTTCACCTCGAAAATAGTCAACATCTAAAAAACGTATAAAAATACTGATACGTTAGGAAAAGTATTCAATGTGTAAGTATGTCTAAATAATAGTGAGCGCTGCTATGATATTTACGTTTATTATTGAATTATATACAGATTTATTAAAGGTTGAACCTCGCATATATTTTAAAAAGAGTAGATAACTTCTCCGAACCGAATCGAACTATAAAAATTACTTCCGATCGCGGCTATTATGAGAAAAAGAGAGATGTACAAGTTGTAAAATATTTAAGGTGGCCAACATTTTCATGAAAGTAGGTTGTGGAAAACTAGGCTTAATGGAAGTATTTTGATTAAAGTATCAACCACTATCGATAAAAATGTTGATTTGATGTAGGAATTTGTCAATTACCTTTATTCTGAGCCTCTGCTAAAGAAAAGTTGTCTAGTTATTTATTGGAACAATTAGATTATGATCAAAATAATATCCCTTAAAACTACATACTCCCCAACCGTAAGCTCTTCGCATAAATACTTCTTTGTCAGTGAAGAGGAAATTATGATGAGTTATGATATTGGTGCCTACTAGGGTTTCTCAAAACGTAATTCCGTTTTTGTCTCAAAAGTGTGACCGGAAAATTCCGGGATTTCCTGGGTTTTCGATTTTTTTTTTTCTTATATACTATTTTAACTCTATAACGGCATAGGAATAATACATTACAGTAAAACCTTGGTTTAAGAGACTAATTGGGGATTCGGCGTCTCTTATTTCCTATTGTCCCTTAGATCCGAATGTAAAAAATTTGAATGTCTCGAATAGAAGTTTATCCAGCAATATCATTTTCAAGTTAAATGCAGGCCTATTAGGGTGTAACCCGATTACGATGTAATTCAGCGTGCAAGATGGAAATGTGATTCTAAAATGAGTTTTAGATGAAGTTCTGAAATATGGCTACTGAGGAAAGAACCTGGTTATTTATTAAACGATCATGATGAAATTCGATTTGTACTGGAAGAAGTTCTGGAAAATGACCAATCAGGAAGGAACTTTGTGACTTCTTTACCGATTATGATGAAATTCCGCATGTACGACGGAAATCGGGTTTTAAAATAGATGAAGTTCTGAAATATGGCCAATTAGGAAGGAATTTTGCTGTTCCTTAATCGATTAAGGCTAATTTCAGTATGCACGACGGAAATTGGATTCTAAAAACAGTTTTAAATAAAGTTCTTGAATGTGGCCAATTAGGAATGGAATTGGCTAGTTCTGGATAAATTTCTGAACGAGATACATATTCAAATTTTCTACATTCGGGTTAAAGGGACAGTCCCCAATTAGTCTATTAAACTGAAGTTTTTCTGTAATAAATTAATCATATCCATATGCAGTTAATGAGTTACACAATGTAAAATAATTAAATCAAAAACCGGGAAAGCTTGTGCATGTAAAAGCTTTAGATAATTAAAAAGTAAATTTGGCTCAAGAATTTGAAAACTGCAAAATGCAAATTTGGGAAATGCATCAAATGAGTAGACTAAGTCGATGGTGAAGTGAAAGCTACTTATTTCATACTTATCCTAGAAATTTATGGCCCAGAACTAAATGTTTTTTGACAAGATTTCGAGAATTCAATGAGTATTATTTTAAAATTTGCGAAATTTTTAATTTTTAAGATTTCCAAATTTGTGGCAAAAAGAATTACGACCACAAATTTTGTTTCAATATTTCAATATGGATGTAATACGTACTTGAGATAGAATTCTTGCGTATAGTCTAAAAAAACTGTATTTTAATTGGAACTGTGGATATTTCGTTTGTGATTTTAAACATTTTAAACGAATTTAGTTCCAATTAAAATACAGTTTTTTTAGATTATAATATGCAAGAATTCTATCTCAAGTACGTATAACATCCATATACATACTTAATATGTATATACATTTAATGTAAAATATAAGTGCATAAACAAAAAAACATATTATTAAGAATATGAATGTTGACGACATAAATAATTTTTGTTACTGTTGGATTTTGAAATATATCCAAAATATACAACAAAAGAATTTAATTGCACTGAAGAATGCTGACGTTGCGAGGAATAGTCGTCATTGCAATATTATGTACAATATAAAATCTGTTTTCTTCTGTAATCATCTACATTCATAGTAGTTTTCGTCAAAAAACGAAAATAAGTAATTCATATTTTTATAAATTTTTAACATGTTGGTGATAGTGAATTCATTAAAAATCGCTTACTAAAAATATTGTATAACTAATATTCTAAAATTTTGTTGCATTTGAAAGTTTAATTGTTCTGTAATTAATTGCTTAGAAAGAGTTTAAAAAATGTAATACTCTAATTGGTCAAAATATTTAAAATACCAATTAGATAAAAACGTTGGAATGAGACCCATTTTTCTATAGCGGATCTGAATCTAAAGCAGGTATAGATTACCGTATAAAGTAGAGAAATAATTAGACAGATTTAGAGGATTGTAAAAACTGATATAAACTCAGTAAAATTTTGCTGACCATTTAAAAAATTTCAAACAACCTTTCAATTTTAATTAAAAATATTTGGATGTCCAAAAAATTATAAAAAAAAAATCAACACAATTTAGATATGTGAAGAATTTTTTGGTAAGAAGTTCAAAGTGTAACCTAAGCTCTGCATTTGTAATAACGCAAATGTAATCGTATCTCCTATTCTTATCATCCTATTCTTGAAACTTGTAACTCGTAGCTTTGATTAAAATTTGTGGCGTTCAGATGTGGACTTGTGGTTGTAAGAATCATGCTCAGGTCACACAAATAATTTTTTATCGCGGCTAAAAAAATGTTACTTTTATAAATTGGCTGACCAAAAGAATAAAGGAATGCCAAAAATATTCTCTAACACTATGTTTAGAGTCTACTACCTATACTGTTTTACCTCAGACTCGAAAGCTTCCAAATGAATTTTGATGAATTTTTTTTTAAAGCTGATTTAAAACCAAGTTTATCGCCGGAAAAGCTTAGGTATTTATTTTTTGTAAGTTTTTTGAACCCGGGACCTCCGGAGCTTAAGGCAAGCATGCTAACAACTGTGCAAATGGGGCGGCGATATTGGATCTGCCATCTTGAAATATAAAATTTGAATCAAAAATTCGTAATCAGCGACCAAAAAAACCATAGTTACCGACTTTCTTTGCTTAATATTAATTATTGGGCGAATTGTAAACTTTGTAGTTTTATATTGCAATAAAAAGCAGTAATTTGTTAATAACAAATAAATAAGCCTTTTCAGTTGATAAACTTTATTTTAAATTGCCTTTAAAACCGATCACAAAAGGTTTTATCAAAATCCATTTAGGGCTTCGGGGTCCGAGGTTTTACCGTTTTCTCATATTAGGAACTCGACCTCGATATATAGGAAACTGCTCATAAAATTAACCGTCAATTCATGAACCAGGGGGGCTATTTGTGAATTCGATTCGAACGTGGTCGACTCTTCGATTTATAAGATTCCTATTTGATTTAAATAAGAAACGAACGAATCTGATTCAATTCAAATAGGAACCCAGTAATCGAAGAGTCGATCACGTTCGAATCGAATTCACAAATAGCTCCCCAGGGTCGTTTTCGTCCTGACCAAAACTACTTTTTGTAATTTCGCGGGCACATAGGACTCTAGCGCCATCTAGGTAATTTTTTTCCGGGCAAAAAAAACTATTGTTTCTTAAATAAGGATGCCTAAAGATAATCCATGAAATATTTAAGATTTTTTATTGATAATTGTTGATTTTACAGCGCAAAGGCGAAAACGACCCTGGTTCATGGAATTAAGGTGCCTAAAATACCTTCATGGATTAAGGGTTAAAAATTTTAATTTTCTGGAACATTCTAGAAAATTCTCTAACTTTCTGGAAGATTATATAACATTCTGCAACATTCTTGAAGATTCTAGAACATTATGTCTGAAACATTTTAGGGAGATTCTGGCGATCAGAATAATTATCCTCCGTGGTTTGACAACAATTTGGTCAATTTAAGGAACAGAAAAAATAAGGCTCATAAACTTGCCAAAGCTACTGTTGGCAACTTGTTTTATGTTAATTCTTTCCGGCAACTGCGCCGGGAATTTGATAATCGGCAATGGCTTGCATATAGAACTTATATTTCACGGCTTCAAAATAATTTAATCATAAATCCTAAGCTGTTTTGGTCATTTGTTCTTGCTAAAAGAAAATGTTCTGGGTAACGCCCCAAATGATGTCGCTGAATGATGCTACTCCTTGTAATGCTGAGGAAATAAGTGAATTATTTGGGGAATTTTTCTAGTCAGTTTACAAAAAATACTATGATGATGTTAATGTTTGCAAATGTTCTTAAGCATCTTAATAGGTCATTATCACCACCATTATCTCTAGTTTTCAATGCATTCCTGAAGAGTGGTATATTTCCTTCGATACGGAAGAGGTCAATTATTATTCCTATTTTTAAATCTGGAAAACGTAGTGTCATTAAAAATTATCGTGGCATATCAATATTGTCTTCGATTCCAAAATTATTTGAGCTCATTATATCTGACTACTTGTATTTTAATGTCATCATTAGCACTCGAACAACATGGATTTATCAAACACCGTTCCCCACCACTACAAACCTGTTAAGTTTACCATCTCGAGTATTTGAGGCCTTTGGCCCCAAAAGTCAGCTTGATGTGATTTTCACGGATTTTTCGAAGGCATTTGACTCTCCGCAGTGTGAGCTCATCCTTGCCAAATTAGACAGATTTAGAGTGAATACATTATTTTTGAAGTGAATTGAATCGTATCTGCGAAATCGTGAGAAAGGTGGTTCAAATTGCCGGTGTAACATCTAAAACGATTGAAGTTCATTCTGGTGTTCCTCAGGGTTCTCACCTAGAGCCTGTGTTGTTTAGTATATTCATTAATGAAATTGTTTCTTTGTTCCAGAACTACTAATGTAAGGTATATGCGGACGATTTGAGGATAACAAAAAACTGTAAATACATACTCTTAAATAGTGTTTAGAAATGCAGAGTGATCTTAATTTGCTATACAAATGGTCGAGTTCAAATAGATTACCCTTAAATTTGGACAAGTGTAAGACTATGAGTTTATTCAGGAAAAAGGATGTTATTGTTCATCCATATCATATTGGTGATCATCAGCTTGAACGAGTAATGACATTTAAGGATTTAGGAGTTCTCTTGGATCATCAATTGAACTTCCGGGACCATATTAATTTAATAGTGGCTAAGGCTAGCGGTCTACTTGGATTCATTCGACGTGTCACTAAGGATTTTCGTAATCCCCATTCTATTAAAAGCATGTACTGTTCTGTCGTCCGGTTTAATTTGGATTATGCGTCGATTATTTGGCATCCAGCGTTCAACAATTATATTGATCGAATTGAAAGAGTACAGAAGCAATTTATTATTTATTTTCTTTATAAACTGAATTGGCCTCTCGATCCCAACATTCCAATGTGGCTAAATAAAAAGAATTTGCCTCTCTATAGCGATCGATGTAAATTTGCTAATTGGCAATCTTTACTGGAAAGACGTAAAATTGCTGCTTCAGTGTTCATCGCTGATGTTCTTAATGGTACCATCGATTCCCCGGAACTATTTTCAAATTTAGATATTCACGTGCCCTGTAAACCTGCGCGGATTAGCCGGTTTATTTATTTGTCCACATTTACAACAAATTATGCATATAATTCTCCTATCCCGGCGATTTGTCGACAGTTTAATGTTAATTTTAATGTAATTGATTTCCATTTGTCTAAATGTCTTTTTAAAAAACTAATTAAGAATTAGAATTTATCAAAAAAGGATTTATCCTGTTCGTGAGGTGATAATAATACAATAAAAATAAAATAAATAAATCAAGTAGTCCTTTCGATGGTCCAGAACCGAAAGTAACATTTAACTGTTTCTTTTGGGGAATTATTTGACTTTATTGACTTTATTTATTGACTTATTAATTTACAAATATTTTGGTACACCGTATTTTGAGCATAAGAGCTCATTCACAATATAGTGTACCAAAATGGTGGATAATCTAATATGTAATTAAAAAACGGCTTCTTGGTTGATAGTCAGTTGGTTAATCAATGTTGGTTAACGCCAATTCCGGAACATCACTTGAATCATCATCTTGAATCACTTGAATCTCCTTTAGAAACATAAAATCGTCAGAAGACATCATTCATATGAAGAAGATTCTCTTAAACGGCTGAAGTTACCGAATTAATCTGATTTTTGGATAATTCTTCTTGATTCCGTCATTTTGCGTTATACACAATTAACTCGTAAATTTTACATAGGATTTAGGAATAATTTATTTTAATTTATTTATTTTATTTTATTTTTTAAAGCAAAATATAAAAAAAGGACGTTTGCCTGACTCAAAAGTCAAAGCCTATTCAAAGATTTTTTTGGAAATAGTTTAGTTATTTATGTATATAGACGGAAACGAAATGAAAGCGAAACGGACAGAAGCGAACGAATTGAATGTATGAAGGCAGGTCAGACCAATTATGTGAACGAAGCGAAGTGAGAGCAGACGGAGGAGTTGATTCGGTTCAATTCGTCTTCGTTTCGTTTTTCTCGGTAATTCACTGTCGGTTTTCATTTTTTTACTAAACTCTTAAAATATCGAATGTCAAAACCAAATATTGGAGAATAGTATGACATCAAAGGACCCACTAGAGTTTGAATAATATGACGAAATATTGCTGTGCTCCAAAGTTTACTGAAAATTCTGTATATTTTAATGCACAACCACAGATTATTTACATGTACAGACCAGTTTAATTTATTATCTAGGAACAAACCCAAGCTTTTGACTTGTTTATAGAAATCGATCCTTTGATTATCAATTATCAGATGAATAGACGGTATAATTACTTGCATTTTATTCGAAAGGATAATAGCTTGCGATTTACTGGGGTTAATTTGGAGTTTATTTACAGTTAACCAATCAAGTACTTTGGATAAGGTAATACTGCATTACGAACAGAGTCGAACTCTCCAAATGGATACAATTGCAAATCATCGGCATAAAGATGATAGTATGTATTATTAGTTCGTTGAACGACTTTGTATATTTTATTTATGTAAAGAGAGAACAATATTAACCCCAAAATCGAATATTGACAAATTCCAGATGTAATACAGGTAGTTTTACTAAAATGTTCGTAATATTTTACTAATTGCGGTTTTAAATGCTTAAATGTAAATGAGAAAAGAGACTAATTGACAAGCGCATTTAGAAAAATTGTACTCTTTACATAGCTTCATCACTAAGGTTGTATGGTCAACTTTATCAAACGCATTAGAAAAATCTAAACTAGAATACCAACTTTACCATCTTCTATATTAGAAGTAATGTCGTCCACAACTTTTAAAAGTGCTTTAGTAGTGGTATGATTTGCTCGAAAACCAGATTGATAGTTGTTTAAAAGTTATACTTTGTTAAATGGCCGTTTATTTAGTAAAATGCTAATTGAGCGAAAATCGTTCACACTAACTGAGGTACGTGTTTTAGGAATAGGTGTAACCACAGCTATTTTCCACGTATCTGGAACGACAGACTTAGTAAGTGCTGAATTTATTAGATATAGGTTAAATGAAATAAAAGTATAATAAAAATAAGTGGTATGCTATCAGCACCAGCTGTGCCAAATTTAATTCTATCATTCAATATCAAAGGAAAATTCATCATTAGAAACATTATGAAAATAGAAAGCATTTTTCGGAACTATACAGCAACGTATCCAAACAACATATTATCATTTGCAAGGAAAACCGAACCAAAATATTTATTAATCGGAGTAATATTAGATTTAGAGTCAGCACCAGGATAATAAATGTAAGCTCTAAAATTTTTCCAGAATAATATGCATGGTATTGTTTTTGTTAAAACGATCATTGAAATATTAGAGATTTATGGACTTGTATACTTAATCATATTATTAACTTTATTACTAGCTCTGATACATTCTGACCGATTATATTCAGTTTTAAATCGTTCCCAGTTCTCGTGAAAAAAATAGCGAATATTTCCGCACCTGAAAATTTCATTACCAAAGTTAATCTTCAAAGGTTAATAGCAGTTCGAAACCGAAACCTTCTTCATAGAGGGGGATGGAGGAGGATGGAGGGATGCCATACCATAAAAGCCCCATTGGGCTATGGGGTGGGTTGCGTAGTTATAGCGGCACGCATGGACACACCACGCTTAAATTTATTGTGTATGTTTATTGGTTTCGATATTTTAATTTGAATCAATCTATAAGGAAGAGAATTTTTATTATTAAAAGATCACTTTGTATTTAAATTATGCGGGGTAAAAGTTTTATTTAATCTTCGGTTTTAATTTCGTATCCCAAATACCCTACTAAACGATTAACAAATATTGAAAACTAAATAAACGAAATAAGATAAAATTCCAGATTACATCCATAATAATTAAAAAAAAAACTGTGAAATTGAATAGAATACCATCAGGAACACTAATAACGTGCAGATGACGATAACACAGACCTATTGTAATATTATCGCTTCAGAACCGTCCCACACTTATAAATTCAAACAAAATCCTTTTACCGGCAGATATTTTATTCTTTAAATCTCATTAAAGGTGGATTTATATTACCCGTTCCTTTCCATTCCAACACGTACCGACACAGACAAATATTGTTGAAAAATGTATAAATTGGTGATGCCTGACGGATAGTATAAATTAATGCTGTCTGACACGATACGTGTAGGAACTGAAAGGAACGGATAACATAAATTCACCTTAATATATTTGCTGCACATACCATTGCTTCCATATCGGCATACTGTCGTATTCCACCGCACAAATTATAGCACCGTAATATAAAATCTGTTTGTTTGTGACTTTTTTTCATTTCGCGTGTATCTACAATCTCCATACATCCAAAACGACGACCAAACAAAAAAAAAACATTAAAATATTTTTTGCCGTGTATGTACTGCAGCAGCACTATTTGCTTACAAATACATATGGTTTTGTCTTTTAGTAAACATAAAAGTAAATAAAACCTACTGAAACATAACATAATCTTTATTTCAAACAAATAAACATTTCCATAATATGTAAAAATGCGTTTCTGTTAAAGATATGTTGAAGATGAAAACCAAACAAAAAAAAAAAATTATAAAAATTCTGCCAAAGAAATGAGGAATGACAAAAAAAATAAACAATCTTATGAATCATCGTTTTAAAATGTCATCCTTTTTTTATTTAACATTCGTTCGTTCATTTCTTAAAAACTCTACCAAATACTTACTTACAAACCAAACACAAAAAATCGTATTTGAAATGTACAGAATTTTTATTATTATTGCGGCGATTGGAATTGTTGTTGGCATTAGATGGAGTGAAATTATATTCATGACATTGGTATGTACTTTGTGTTTGATATTTTTTTTTAATATATTCGTTGAAAATGAATTTTCGTTTGTATGATGATCCCAAAATTTAATTATTACTCGACTATTCGAATTGAAAAGTATTCAATCATTCGACCGAACTCGAATAATTATTCAACCAAATCTTCTACGGTGAAACTCTTTTGTATTTAAATAACGTGGTATTGTAGATGTATCGATAAACCTTGGAAACTATCATAGTAACGGACCTAGAATCCATTAAGATTCTAGGTGTTAGGATTAAATTTAATTTAAGAAATCTTAAGCTTAGCTAAAAGATCATTACCCATTTTTAACATGTATAATTGAGCATATTCGTCATTACAGAATGTGCTTTAAAGCCCGATACAATTCCAGCGTAGCGCGTAGGTGGCGCAGGATATCGTTCAAGACAACATATTTTAAAACGACCTATGGTATAAACCAACCTGGGGTAAAAAACAACCAAATATTTCAAAACAACATAAACAAAACACGATAAGTATTTCAAAAATACTTCACTTGTGCGATGGAAATGAGATTCTAACATCGTCGGTTTGCGAGAATAGTGACACATCTCAAAAATGGGAAATTTTGAGATACCTAATAGGAAAAAAATCCTTAAATGTAACAATCTTTTATCTGCCATGGTGTCACTTCTAAACTACCCGTAGTTTTCAATATAATTTTATACCAAAAAAAAATTCAAATCGATTTCTTCAAAAATATGATATTTTGAGATGTGTCACTATTGTGGCAAACCGACGACATGATTTTAGAAAACAATGTATAATATGGTTAGTTAAATTTAAATGGGATCCTAAAATTATATTTATATATAGTTCTGAAGCAAGACCTTTAGGATGGAGCTTGGCTATTTCAAATTTCTAATAAATATTTAATGAAGTGCTAGATTCTCGAATTTGGCAAATGGAAAGAAATTTGGGTACTTTTTAAGCTGTTGTGCTGGTGGTTTGGTAGATTAGTCTACCAGCTCCACAACCTCCCTGTAGGGTGCACATCACGTGAGTTATTCTGGTCATGTGTTAGGCAGCTGCGTGATGGGTACAATTGTGTAAGGGGTAACCTGTTCACAATTCTCAAGTATACGTGCTGCCTCCTCGTGGCAACAACTGGTAACTGGTTAAAGTACGGCGCTAAAGGAGAAATCCTTGACAAAAAACCCTAATCTAAGGTGGAACAACATATGCCGATGGAGATTAATCAGTTCAAGTATGCGGACTCTGGATACAGGCACCCTCCAGATTTATTTAGCTTCCTGTAGCAAAGCTGGGTGACCTACAAGCTACTTTCCATTCCCAGCAACTCGTAAGAGTAAAATCGAAACAGAAAATGGAGCAGGGGTAGGCATATACGGGAGTGGGACTGCCTCTCGAAGTCCTTGGGTCCAAATGCTACCGTCTTTCTAGCAGAAGTAAATACTATGGATATAAACATCTATTAGGTTGTTCAGAAATTAATGCAGGTTTTATGATTTTATTTGTTTGAATAATTTTTTAACAATAAATAATTACGCAAAGCGTTTAACATTAAACGTCATTTTAAAGCTTATTTTATTCTCTTTCTTACCACATAATCTATTTTTAATCTAAATTGTAGTTTTGTCTATTTTTAGACCTTTGAAGTTAAGATGTCAAAACAAGAATTTTGCCAAATTTACTTGTATGAATTTTTACTCCGCCACAGTGCAGCACAAACGGCTCGAAACATTAATGAAGTTTGGAGCCAAGGAAGTGTTAACGAATGCACAATACAACGTTGGTTTCTAAAATTTCATCGTGGTGAATTCAGTCTTGAAGATGAGAAAGGTCGCGGACGTCCTTCTGCCATTGAATTGAAGGCTTTGGTGGAAGCAAACCCACGCACGACTGTTCAAGAGCTTGCAGGGGACATATGCGTAAGTATTGGATTAATTTCGGAACATTTGAGCCGAATTGGAAAGTTGAAGAAGCTCGACAAATGGCCACACGAATTGAACGAAAACCAAAAAAATCGCGGTTATGAAATTTGCTCTTCACTTCTTTTGCGCAACAAAAACGAACCATTTCTCGATCGCATTGTGGCGTGCGATGAAAAGTGGATTCTATACGAAAACCGACGACGTTCAGCGTAGTGGTTGGACCGTGGCAAAGCTCCTAAACACTTCTCCAAACCTGAGCTGCATCTATGGTGACTGTTTGGTGGTCGTCAGCTGGAATTATCCACTACAGCTTCTTCAACCCTGGTGAAAATATCACAGCAGAGAAATATTGTCAACAAATTAACAGAATGCATAAAGAACTAAAACATCTGGGTCTAGCATTAGTCAATAGGAAGGGCCCAATTCTTCTGCACAATAATGCTCGACCACATGTTGCACAACCGACGCTGCAGAAGTTGAACCAACTTGGCTACGAAGCTTTGCCTCATCCACCATACTCACCAGACCTCTTGCCAACCGACTACCACTTTTTCAAGCATCTCGACCACTTCTTACAAGAAAAAAATATTCAACGACCAAACAGCCGCAAAAATGCCTTCGAAGAATTCGTCGCTTCTAGAACTACATAATTCTAAGCTACTGGAATTAAAAAACTTGTGTCTTGTTGGCAACAATGTGTAGATTCTAATGGTTCTTATTTCGATTAATAAAATTTATTCTGAACTGAGATATGTCGTTTTAAATAAAATGGTTGAAAACCTGCATTAATTTCTAAACAACCTAATAGAAGGGAGAGCAATGAGCAAAGATAGTATATATCGCGTACAGACCGGCATTATTATCAGGTACATTAAGAGCCTGAATATTATATGGACGGATAATTAAGCAGGGTCAAAGTATAAAATATCTTTTAGGTCGCAGTGCGAGGTGGATGAACGCCCTTCAACAATAGTAATAGTAGTAGTTCAAAAACTTTATCTAAAATCATTTCCGCAGAAATCACATACGCAAAATAGCGACAAAAAGTTAACGATAATTTTGTCCTTAGTTAGAAAAATGAGATAAATAAAGAGAAAAGGGGATGCACAAAGCGTTAACTGTGAAGACTGAAAAATAATGTGAAAGCCCACCTATGACAGAAGCAAGTGCTTAACGATTTAACAATCAGGTTATCTTTTCTGTTCCACTCATATTGTATCCAGTCGAAGTATTTAGTTTCAGAGTTTTCACATCTGAATTTGATTCTCTAGCAGCCCCTTATACCAAATACATATGACATGTTTCATTGTAAAATCGAAGTTTTGTAATTTTCAAAGTTATTTGTTTTAGTTCATTTTCAACCCTCAAATCCGTTAAAGATAAAAAATATTTCGGATCGTTACTCGTTACCACATTTTTCAGTATTGGCGGGACTCGGGAAATTGATCAGTTGTGTGAGACGATCCCTCGTTAAATGGCAAGTTGTTTTTGTAGCAATGGATCGAATTTACAATTAAAACTGTTGGAGAATACAAGTGTAAACGCGAAGTATTGTTGTCATGGAAGGCAGAACAGAAGAAGTTGAATATATTTTTATTAAATTCTAGGCGTTTCAATACATAGTAATACAACTTGTACAATCCGAGCGACGAATAGAATAAACTTATCGATGTATGTAATCGATTTTTCTTGTCTTTCAAATTAAAAATTGAAAAGCAATTAAATAAAAGAAGACTACACCCTAAAATCGGCGCTCTAAGGTTGCAGCAGTATTATTTTGGTTCTCGGGTTTAGAATTCCATTTACAACCACCTATGCCAATTATACATAATTAAGAAACGGCCAACCGCCAAATTTAACTTACTAACTTACTAACATCCATTTATTTATTTATTTACATAAATTTTGTTTAGAGACCAACCCCATACTTACACAATCTATTTTGAGCAGGAGCTCATTCATAACAGATTGTGTAAGATGAGGTGGTTTAACATGATAAAAAAAATAAAAAATTCACTATTCAAGATTACCCTTCCACTCAAACTTCAGCCACTGGTATACTTTGAATTGTGAGGCTTCGGAGCCCTCCGAATACATCTATGTAACACTCTTTGTATCCTTCGATCTAATGTCGTTCGTAAACTATTGTATAAGCAACTGACAATTTAATGTCCCAACTTGTATGCAAACGTAAACCAGATTTCCTATATATAGCAAGAATCATTTTTCCAGCCCTTCCAAACCGACATCCGCACCAAGCAAATTCAGTGACAATTTACTCAAATTCGTCTTTTAATATTTGCCAGTGAACATTGCTGCCATGATGAAAGAGAACTACTTTAAGTTGCTCCCGGTGGCATCACAGGTAATCGCAGCTGAGAGATTTTACCAAATTCATAATTTACACAATGTCAATTCAATAAAACAAAAATTCATAAATTATTTTTGAATAAATAAAAATTAAAAATAAAAATTACATCTGCCTGACTCGAAAGTCAAGGCCTATCAACGAGCAATTTTCAAAAAGTAAGATTCTAAAAAGTAAGATTTTGAAAAGTAAGATTTTGTAAAGTAAGATGTAGACCCCAACCCATTTTGTACCTTGTTTCGTTTTATACCACATGTCGTTTTGAAAAATCTTCTTTGAAATGTCCTGTTTTGAAACATGCCGTTTTTTACTTTGTGTCGTTTTGTACTGTATCCGTATGTCGCACAGTGCGGCGAAATTGAAAAAAGCTGGTCAAAAGTCCAAAAAAAAAAATCCTAGATTTTGTCCATTGGGTTGGCTAAAGTACATGTCTAACGTTCAGGAATTACTCAGAGTAGATTTCATTTCTTTCTACCTGCTCTGGAATATTCGTCACAATGCTACCTTTGTTCGAGTAGTATCAACATTGTTACGGAAATGGTAAACAACGCGCTTGTTAAAAGTAATACAGAAAACCGAAAGCACAACCAATTCTTATCGGACAAAATGGAATCAACTTCTGAAAGTATGTAAAACATGAAAATAAATTGTAATGTACTAATTTTGAATGTATCAAATACCAAAAAATCAGTAATTGCAGTCGATTTTATCCCTTGTCAATCTTTAATATACGACAATTATTATCAAAAAGTTGTGTTGTTCTGTCGTGTTCGATTGTAAAACTTATCAGAGGTTGTAGGTGAAAGTATTATCTTGCACATACAAAAAAAATTGGCTGCTTTTTCGCATTTTATTGTAATCTTTGAAAAATAGTTTGGGGAAAAAGTAAAAGGGAGATTTTTTGTCAATTTTTGATTAAATTTTTCTTGTATTAAAAATGAGTTTTATTTTAGAACATATTGGCCATTATCATCTATGACCTTTTCCCCTTTTTCGGGAAGTTTCATAATTTTATCGGTGTAGAACTTCTGGGGTTTATCGGCGAAAAACTTGGCCAAGTGATTTTCACAGTCCTTTTTGAAGCTAACTATAGACCATCAAGGGAGGTTTGCAGAGATCGAAACAAATGGTACTCAGAGAGTACAAGGTCCAGGCTATACGCTGGATGTGTCAAAACTTCCCAACCGAGCTCTTTCAATTGTGACCGAGTCATCAAAGATGATCGTTCGAAATTGTTCATCGAAAATTCTTGATCGAGCTTTTTTGCGTATCCAGCCTTAAGCAAATGGTTTAAAATTGTTTTGTGATCGATATTTAATTCCTTAGCAATGTCATGGCTGCTTATGTGTCGGTCTTCTTCGATTTTTTGTAAGATTTCATCGACTTTTTCAGTGATTGGTCGACCAGCGCGAGAAGCATTTTTGACATCGAAATTTCCAGAACTTCTCCAATTTCAAATGCGCGTCACCTTTCATAAGTGGTATTTTGTTGAGAAAAATGTAAATAATTTTAGATTTGATTAATTTTTCCCCTTTTCTTTGATATCTGCTATATACTTTGATTATAATAAAGACATTCTTTTGTGGAAATGTTGTTGTAACTTTGTCCAAGAAATACGGTTATTATTGCGCTTTGCGCATAATTCGTTTTTATTATTTAATTTTGCAAATCTGATTTTAGATGCGTAATCCACGACCCAAACAAGCATGAAAATGATATGCATCTTGATCGTGATAAGATATACAGTTGTTTCACGAATAGGGTTTGTAAATAGGGGATGAATGGGGCTACACTTTCCAACTCTGACTTCAGATTCGTAATCAGCGACCCAAACAACCATGAAAATGATATGCATATGAATTATAATGTGACATACAGGCTGTTTCATGAATAGGGGTTGTTAATAGGGGATGAAGGGGGTTAAATTTTGCAACTCTGACTTCAGATTCGTAATCAGCAACTAAAAAAAACCCTGGGTGCATATTTTTACATACTTTACTTGAGTTTTTCACTTTTGGCTAACTTTTTTGGAATCTGTCGCACTGTGTGTCGTTTTGAAATTGTTTCTATTCCGTTTTGAAATACACCGTCTCGGATGTGACGCGGTCGCGCAACGTATACGAACCACAGGTTAAGTCGTCGAAACGCACTGAGAAAAATGCATCAATTTATTGCACTGTCATCATTTTAAAGAACAAAAATACCATTAAATATAAATTTGCATTAATTTAAAATGTAATCTGGGCAATTAAGTGACAGCAACAACAATCACTAATGAATGCCAAAATTGTATAGACGCTTCATATATATTGATTAAAAATGTATACAAAAATTTTAAATTCGATTGACCAACTCCCACATATATGGTACTACATCAATTAATTTTAATTTGTAACTTTGCTCTCACATATTTTTTTGCTACTTGTATGACTACAGGTCGATATATTTTATTCTATATCTGCATTCATATATTATACTCGTCAGTATGTAGGATATCTGTATAAATTTATTAGTATGTAGATTAATTGCTATTTAATATTTGTATACGAAAAATTTAATTAAAATTTAATTGAATTAACAGGTTGGTGGTTAAGTTGGGTATTGAAATGTGATTTTGGTAAAAAATGCTTGTTCTGGAATGGTTCGAATTACAATAAAAATTCCAATTTCAGTTTGTATTAAAAATGTTTCAATTTTGAGAATTACGAATGTATTAGCTTAAAAAATATTAAAACTATTAAGCTAAATAATCATTTAAGAGGGTGAAATTTCAAATTAGCCCCACACACAGAACGACAAACTACTACTTATACACTAAAAATAAACGATTATCAATTTCTTATATAAACATACGTTCAAGATTTTTATCTATACGCAGGAAATTAGATGATGCCATCATATACACATCACAATAAAATCAATTTAGATTACAGATGTACCCCGTACAATGCGTGTGTTTTTGTGGAACTTATACAAATATGCCCGTTTGTAGATATTTGTCAAATTTAACGATTGAATTTCGTTATATTCAAATTTGACATTTGTATTTAATTCACTGGTAGAGTACTTAATTAATACCCGTTTTTTTTTAATGGAATAGAATTAAAATGTGGAACTTATGTTCAACTTTTGATTAGCTATTCATTACTTTGCCCTAAGATTCCAAAAATTTATTTGATACGTGTTTTACCAGTTCTATTTAACAACCTCATAAATTGTTGTATTTGTGGTAATTAAATAAGTTAAAATGAATTGTGGAACATATGTTCAGGAATTTTTTTTTTTGTTATGTTGAAGAGCTGGATGTACGGGAACGCGTTATACGTGTTATGCCTGTTTTTTCACATGTTAAGTTATAAAAAACTCACAAAAATATGTACTAGTATAAGATAAAATTAAAATTAAATCGTCTTGCTGCTGCTGCTGTCTATATTCATAAAGAAATATGTCTTAAAATATATATAGATTGATATTAAGTATTTATTATATATACATAGATCTTATATGGATAGATGAAATTTCAATAAAAAAAATTATAGAAATAGTAATAATAAAAAATAAATTTACAATTTTCACTCTACTTAGCACAGTTGAAAGAGTTGGAAATAGCAGCATATAGGCAATCAATATCAATTTCAATTTATATATGTACAAAAAAAAAACTGAAATATAATCCGTTTACATAAAAAATGTTCCAAAAATATGATCCTAAACAAAAATAAAATTTTCAAAACTTGAAAATACTTAATCTTATGTAAACGACGGAGAATGGAAGAGGAACATTTTTAATTTTACGGGTTTATGAATTTAGTTTTAATTTGAGTGTAGGGTAATATATCTTACACCCGAAAGTAATGTGTGAAAGATGTGTTAACCGCTTCACTTACCTCAGGTATTTTGGTATCTTTAGTATTAAAACATTAATATGCCCGCACAGTAAAATCGTAAATCAACATATGTAAATACGAACGACAAAAAACAATTCGATGTTTGTTAAAAAAATGTGTTCTCACTAATGCATCGAAGAAGGATTTGTAAATTTAAAAATAAAAATTCTTTTCCGAATTTCTTACATCAAAAAAATTTATGGAAAACTGGATGGTAGGATTAAAGGATATGTAAAGTCTTACAATCACTCGGAATTTGAAGTGGCCATATATGGTTTTATCTAATTTTGTAGTAATTTTTTTCGCAAAATTGGCATATTACCTCTTTCGATACCGAAGCGATTTTAAAACAGGAACTTATTAAAGGTACAACCTGCAAGATATCAAAACTGAATTAATTTAAAGTAACAAACCGGTTACACTTTTCTAAACTTTGGAGAATTGATAGAGATAGACTAGATGTTCAATCGTTATTATAGTACAATATAAAATCTAAAGACAAACAACGATCCAATTCCAAGTATTCTTTGAGTCTTCCAAAAGACTCTGTTACTAACCGATAGTGCCGTTTTCTCCAGAACGTACAAATAAAGCGTTCCAAAAGCTGGAAGGTCTCACTCGATTGTACCATCTTATACAGAAAATGTCTCAGCCATACTTTATGGTATCTAGCCACCCAAGTAATTCCAAGGAAAGGACAGATCTTACAAGGAAAGCGAAAA
Organism: Tipula helvola; assembly: GCA_963556165.1. Classification (NCBI taxonomy): domain Eukaryota; kingdom Metazoa; phylum Arthropoda; class Insecta; order Diptera; family Tipulidae; genus Tipula; species Tipula helvola. The sequence goes on along the minus strand of OY744481.1, from coordinate 326,787,670 downwards.
ATTCAATTGCATTTTTGGGCTTTAAATCTTACAATACAGATAGAAAAAACTTAGAATTTTTAAACCAATAATTCTGGCACAATGTAGAAGTACGTATTTTAGCCTTTCGTGTTCTTGCTAAAGAACCATATCTGGAGACTTCTGATCAAAAATTTTTCTTTGTTATGACTTTGAGACTGTATGTGCTAGTCCAACGATACAGTGATCATACCATACTATCTCCTCTCATGCTATACTTCAAAGGTGAAATGAATTCTAAAGCCACTAGGTCACTCCCAATTATCTAAAAGCAATCACAAGATGAAAAAAATTCAAAAATTATCTAAACGAACCAACGCCAAGCATAACTAAGTTATGGGCCAAGTCAACGTCTTAGTATACTTTGACAATTATTTAGGCCCAATTCCAAAAGGATTTTGTACGAAAGTTGTTTAACCTAAAAAGTATGGAAAGTAGGCTTAACTAGTTAGGTGGAGTTTCACTTTCTATTTAGGTCGAAATTTCATAATCTATATGGATTAATCTTCAAGACCGTTCAAACCGAACTTACAACGGGAATGTTTTAGACGGTCAAGCCAACGGTTGTGTGCTACACACAACCATTTTTCATGTCTGTTGAAGCATGTGAGAATCGAACTCGGGACTTGGTAAGAACCTCTGTTAAACACTGCTGTTCATTCGTCGGCATAAAGAAAATTAATTTCAGTATCACATCGTTTTATATCCAATGTATATGATCCGAAAATTCGATCTAACAATTCGGCTTAATTTCTAAAGCTACAAGACCTTTAAACTAAGGTTAATGTTTCTAACTAGAGTGCGCAGCAGCCTACGTAGAAATGTTAAACTTAGATCCCAGCCAAATTTCCCCACATACCGGCCTGAAATATTGAGCATTGTTCAATTCCTCCGCTCCTATGAGTTCACAATTTCAATATTTGTCTAGCAAGGGCATGATCCGTTTTCGCTGTTGCCTCATTTCTCCTGATAAACGCAGCGACCTTATAGAGTGAACACGTCCATCAAATTATTTTATTTTCTAGCAAAGGAATGCAGCGGTCCGACAAAAATATTCCCGTTCTATACTGACTGACGGTAATTTCTAACTAGTGTACGAAACTATGGATTGAGGGTTATATTTTAAACTATAGGGAGCACAGCGACCCGACATTAAATGTTCCACTGCTATTTTCATATAAAATACACTTACGATTATATTTTAATTACAGCGAGTTAAGCGACAGAAGCCAGAGACCTGACACAAGTTTTCCAACTCCTCTATTACTATAAAAATTAAAAATTCCTAAAAACTTACGATTTTTTATCCCCAATATAACCATTAGGTCGGAAGTTTCGAAATTAACCAATTCTACAATATATCTTGCAGGAGTCAATCAATAAACTTCAATGCGCAATTTCGGAACTATTGTAGTAGATTCATCAAGAATTAGAAGCTTGGCTTTAAGAAGCAACCCCTCTTCGCCCTTTCATCTAAAAAAGTTTTAACCCAACCATGTTGAAGAGTTTGATGTTTTCAATGCAGGAATTAGCAAAATCTTCCAACACTGGTATGGCAATTGAAGTAAGGATTTATACGAAGTAACCTAAGAGATCTATACTATTAACGACCACTATAATTCTGCTATTGTTTCTGCGCCTGTATAGTGTATATAATTTAAAATATTGGGTCAAGGAAAAAATTCGTGGCGTTTTTTCATCAAAATTCAAACCAAATATGTGCCCGTTTTCATCGATAACATTTTGCCATTTTTCTGGGAAAACTATTATGACATCACTGTAGAAAAATTTCTGGGCGAAAAACTGAACCAAGTAATTTTCCCAGGCCTCTTTTGAAATCAACTTCACACCATTAAGAGAGCTTTGGAGAGAGCGAACCAAATGGTAGTCGAACGGGGCAAGGTCCGGGCTATACGGTGGATGCATTATAACTTCCCAGCCAAAAGCTCTCTCAAATATTACCACATCATTAAAGATATGTGTGTTATTATAGTGATGGAAGACGATGCCTTTCCTATTGATTAACTCTGGCCGCTTTACCTTAATTGCGCGCTCTAATCGCATTAGTTGTTGGCAGTAGAGCATGGAATCAATCCAGGTTGGCACCATACAAAGCATTACCTTACGTGGCGTTAATACGAGCTTTGCCACCATTTGTGCAGCTTCATCCATCTTGGATCACGATCTTTTTCGCACATTATTGTCATATCGACCGTTATCTCTTCGAAAATGTTTCGATTTCGTTTCGTTTCCGCAGCGATCAATTCGCAGATGAAAATTTGGCCCATTAAATGTTTCGCTGTATTTATCATGTGTTACCCGAATATCAATACGCTCCGTTTTGTATCCAGCTTTATGTAAATGGTTCAAACTGTATTTATTTATTTATTTATTTATTCATTTAACCTACAGTAAATATACAATCGGTATGCAAACAAAAAAAAAAATAACAATGCAAACTATAAAAATATTAACAGTAGTTATACAATATTTTAGCACAAAAATAACATTTAACCATTATTTAATAATAGACATAAATTTAAACAACTCATTTCTAAACGAATTCTTTGTTAAGTTAAAATCGAATACATCATAAACCGAATTAAAGAGTCGCGACATTCTCAAAACTGGTTCCGAGAGTGCAAAGTTTGTAGAGACCGGATCAATATGTAACAAACAACGACGGCGCAAACAACGTGTAGGAGCGTAAAAGTTGAAACGAACCAGCAAATCGACACAGTCTATTCGGGAAGTCAGAACATCTTGAACGAAGATAGCAGATGCAACGTCTCGTCGGTGGTCTAATCGTTGTAAATTTAATAATTTACAACGATCATTATAAGGAGGAAGTACATATTGGTGCACTCGCTCCGTAGGTAAGCCGCGAAGCGCGTACAAAAGAAACTGCTTCTGAACGCTCTCAATTCTGTATGAATGGCAATGATAAAATGGTGACCAAATCTGAGAAGCATATTCCAGAATGGAACGAACAAAGGACACAAAAAGAGTTTTCAGTGTGAGTGGGTCGCAAAAGTCTTTACAATTGCGCTTAATGAAACCCAGCATAATATAAGCTTTTGAAATAATAGAATCAATGTGTTTGGTAAAAGTAAGATCATAGGAAAAGATTACACCTAGATCGGTTATGACCTCAACTCTGTCAATAGCGGTATTGTATAGAAAATATTGCTGAAGAACAGGTAAGTGTGTACGAGAGAATGATAAAATCCTACATTTACCCACATTCAACAACAATTTGTTTTTAAATGATCAACTGCAAAAGTTACTCAGGTCATCCTGTAATTTAACACAATCAGAAACTCCAGTAATAGGAGCAAATATCTTCATATCATCTGCGTAAAGCAAACTTTTTGCGAATTTAAAACAATCAACAACATCATTGACAAATAATGAGAATAAAAGAGGACCAATGTGGCTACCTTGAGGAACTCCAGAGGTAACTCGAAATAAGCGAGAACTAAAATCATTTATCTTAACAAATTGGTAGCGATCAGACAGGTACGAATGCAACCACCTGATGGGGATAAACTGACAATTTAGTTTATCCAGCTTATCGATAAGGATCGAATGATCAATTTTATCAAAAGCCTTCGAAAAATCGGTGTAAACTGCATCCATTTGTTGCCTACGCTCCAATCTACTATATAAATGTTGACAAAAACTGACTAGGTTTGTAACCGTAGACCTACCCGTGTAAAAACCGTGTTGAGCAGGAGAAATATAAATTTTTGCATGAAAAAATAAGAATTTCTGTACCATTGATTCGAAAAGTTTTGGTATGGCAGAAAGAATAGCGATTCCGCGATAATTGCTGATATCGCTTCTTCTGCCGGATTTAAAAATCGGACGAATGAAAGACAGTTTCCAGGGATCCGGAAAAATCCCAGTACGTAGGCTCTTATTAAAGATTAGAGACAGTGGATGGGCTAAACTCTCAGCACAATTCTTAATAAGGATAGGTGGAAAACCATCATGACCTGCCCCCTTATTACTATCAAGTTGAGATAAGCTATCATAAACTTCTGCTTCAGTAAACTGTAAAAAATTAAAATCAGAGCAATCGCGATTATTTATAAGCTTGGTACCAGAATCCCCAGATACTTCATAGACGGACTCAAAAAATTTTGCAAATAGATTAGCGATATCAGAGGGTTGACTTGCGGAAGAGTTCTGAAAGGTCATTGGAGTAGGAAACCCAACAACCTTCTTTTTACCATTTATGAAATTCCAGAACTTTTTGGGTTGGAAGTCAGATCCTCTTCTATTTGCAAAATGTAGTTGTTGTAAAGGAACCAATTTAAAGTTTTGAACTCTTAACGAGCTAAGTTGAATCTGGAATAAAACTCAGCGCCCTGTAACTTATACAAAGAATGGAACTTATTCCGTTTTTTTTCAAGACGTAGTAGTTCTGTGTTATACCACGGCTCACGAAACCTAGGTCCGTTTTTATTTGATGGAACATACCTTTCAATACCAGTCTTGAGCAGCCCGTTGAACAACAAAATAGAATGGTTCAAATTTTCATCCCGCTCGAGAAAGTCCCAATTAGAACCGACAAGAAATTCGTTTAACGAATCGTAGTCTGCAAGCCTAAAATCGAAATGCAGAGAATTACTAGAAGTACACGTAGTGTTGCAATTCTCTAAAAATATATATATGGTAATTGGAGTGTGGTAAACGCTCGAACATCCAGTAAAATCTTCGCAAGGTGATATCTCCGAAAACATAAGTTCAGTTGAATAAACCAAATCGAGAAATATTCCCCGACTATTGCTTATCCGGTTTAACTGCATCATTGCTAAGCTAGCAAAATAATCAGTAACTGCCAACTCCCTTTGGCCAGAAGAAGAGGATGTGAAAACTCCATCAACATCAAACCAAGCAATATCTGGAAGATTGAAGTCTCCTATAACCATTAGTTGTTCCTTAATACGAACCAATGGCATGACCGCAGAACTGATAAAATTAACAATTCCCATATAATATTCCAGAGTAGATCCGGAGGGAACGTATACAGCCACCACGAGGATAGATGACCCGGATACATTAATCCGAACAGCTATTACATCATAAATTGGATGACATGCAATGAGCTCGTTTGGGATCGAACTCTTAACAGCAATCAACACCCCCCCACCTTTAAGGCTGGTACAAAAATCATGTCGATCTTTTCTGTGGACAACGTAGTTGGGTGGGAAATATTCCTCTGAATTAAACACTTTAGTAAGCCATGTTTCCGATATGATAATCACATCGTAATCGTTATCAAGAACGCCAAGCAAGAATGACTTAGCTTTCCCTCGAATACTAGAGGCGTTGTGATAGTACATCGAAGTGAAAGTAATTTGTCCAGAACTTTTGGGCCGACGCATCCCCTTTGACCCTGCGTTATTTAAATTTCGGCAGAGTTGACTACTGCAGCTGGTATCCGGAATTTCACATATGAGGCTCCTGTCCGAAAATTTTGCTTATGGAAGGGCCTAATAAATACACCGGTAGGTCATGCATCCGAATTTAGAGCCTTATCATGAAGCTCAACGTTGATCCCCAATTTAAAGCACACATATTCTAACTCATGGATATCTTTATCCTTAGGAATTAGTTTAACTGCCTTGTAAACACTCGGACCTAAGCATTTGCCAGCCAGAGCCACAATATCATCCTCAGTTGTAAGAGTATCGAATCTTGACAAATGAAGCCAACATTTCGGTGCAATTGTTTTAATATAAATATCAGGTGAGGTATTAGTGCCGCGAATATTAAAATTTCGTATGTTCTTCCGGATAGTTCGTGATGATGGCAACGATTTTTTATTAGCATTTGGACCGCACGATATATCATCGCTTTTGCAGACGTACTCGCAACACTCGAAATAACAGCCGAAGATACCACATCAGCAAATGTGCCACCAGACACATACGAGTTATTAGACACAGGCTTGAAAGATTCAGCACATGAATTTCCACCAATTATATTGGTACCAGAGATTTGGGACTTAGCGGCACCAGGCAAAACAGATGCGCTTGAGTCTGGAAAATCATCAGCGATGATGTGATCTGGAGCAACCACAATGCAATGTGTGGCTAGTTTCTCCATTTGTTCACGTAAAATACGAATCTCCTCTTTAGTTGCAATTAATGCCTCGTTAATTTCTTTAATATGCTCAATGGTATCTTTCTGCTGTTCAAAGACGCCATCCACTTTCTTTATTAATTGTTCTAGCAGTTTAATTGTTACCAGAGAATCATCTGCTTTATAATTATTATTATGATTTTGCTGGGACGACGTGTTTGATTTATCCTGTTCTTTTATTTTTGATGAAGGAGATTGGCTCCCGCTTTTAACACATATGGGACATTTCCACTGTGACCGACCTAGACAGAATTCTTCAGCCTTTTTTGCAGATAACCCGGAACAATAAATACAGAAAACCTTCTTGCACCCCAACTGACAGCATAAATATTTGGTTTTATTTTTTTTAATTTGTACATTACACATGTTGTTCGAGCAATGTACAATTATTTCACTTGAAACTTCTTCCTTTTCCTTCTGTGACATCTTGAAGCACTTCGAGCACTGAACGTTTCGATATTTTACGTTTAAAATTGGAGCCACTTCGTTACACTAATATATTGCTTTGAATATTATAAGCTACTTAGGTCTATTTATTGTTATTAAATGACCTTATTTATTTTATTGTATTTAATAATTCAAAATAAAAAATTAAAATTTTCGAACGAAAAAAAAAAAAAAAAAAGACATGCGTTCGACTCGGCCAACTCTAATTGAATAGATTTTGATCAATATCTAGTTCCGCAGCGGTGTCGTAAGGTGAAATGCACGGGTCTTCCTTTTTGTTTTGAAAATCGACAACAGATGACAATAAAATAAACAGTGATGTAAGTCAGTGTTTAGTGCAAACGGAAATAGACGAGAACCCTAGATCAGCAGCCAGTGCAAGCGCGAATAAATTCACTAAGCTAGCTAGCGTTGAATTAACGCATGGTAATAGGTATTCTTGCTTGGTTGTTGAAGACCTGCCGACCGAAAAAACTTCAAAAACTGAGAAGCCGCCACCAATCTATTTGAGGGAAGAATCAAATAGAGAACTTGCAAACAAAATTCAACCTCGCAATATTGATGCTTACTCAAGTCAGTTAATTAAAAATGTTGACCAAGTTGGCAAACATTACTGCACGTATCAATTAAAGAGCCAAAAAGGATTAGCTATTGTATTAAAAGGAATAGAGAACTACGTGGATGCAAACGAAATATAAGATGCTCTCGATGAGAAAGGTTTCCAATGCAAATCTATTACCAATATTATTAATCGGGAGAAGGCGCCGCAGCCGTTGTTCCGTTTGAAATTAGAACCAGACAATAAAAATGTCAAAGGCAAACATGCATGCAATATATGGCCTAAAATATCTACTCCACAGAAACGTTACCATCGAAGAACCCAGGAAAAGAAATGGGCCGGTACAGTACGTTTAAGTGCCAAGAATATGGGCACACTACAGCATATTTCACTTTGAACGATGTTTGTGTTATATGTAGTGAACTCCATAAATCAAAGGTTTGCAATAAAGCAAAAAAAGAAGCATCAGTGGGAAAATGCAGCAACTGCCATGGAAATCACACAGCTAATTAGAGAGAGTGCCCAATTTATCTAGAATTAAAAAGGAGAATCAATCCAAGGCAGCGAGCAGAACAACTAATGCTAAATCTTCATTCTTCAGCTAGAAAAGAAGCACGAGCAGAAATTTTAAACACAAACGCTCAAAATGGAAACCAGTACACAACTGTCAATGGTAGTGTGCACCAAGGGGTTTGATACGCAAGTGTTCTTAAAGGTACCGCTCCTAAAGTACAAGCAAGTGAAAAGGGAAACATCTCAAAAGCTTTAAACATGATGCAGAATATGAACAAAATATGAAATGATGCAAATATGTAGTCGTAAAAACCCAAAAATGACATTCATCAAAATAGCCATATGGAATGCAAATGGCCTAGCTCAACATAAAGCGGAGGTGTCATATCGGCAGTGTACCGTCCTCCAAAAGATTCCAGATTAACATCGCCGAAAGGCAAACAGCTTTATAAATCTATATAGAGAAACAGTCCCTGGATTATTTATCTGCCGGTAACATGTAACTTACTGGCCCACAGATATAAAGAAAATTCCTGATTTAATTAACTTTTGTGTAACTAAGGGGATTCCACGTACTTTTGCTAAGGCCACCGATTGTTATGATCTGTCTTCTGATCACCCACCGGTAATAGTAACAGTGAGTACCGATGTCCTAAGGAACAAAATGCCGAACCGTCTTACAAACAAGAGAACGAATTGGGATCAATACAGGAGGCTAGTCGAATCGTCAAATGAATCGATTTTTCAAGAATCAAAACGAATCGTCAACTATATAATTCGAGCAAAATTGATTAGGTATAAACGAATAATGAGTTTAGAGTATTTTAATTTCCGTAATCGTAAGTACTTAAGTATATATTGTACGACGTACTGCTGCGAACAAACAACAAAAAATTTTGCTCAAATCAATTTCACGGAACTCACTCAAACAAAAAAAATACAAAAAAAAAATACGGAAATGGCTAGAAATTATAATTTCTTAACTGATATTACTTTGTTATTGCATTTTCGACAAAATACTATTATTATTGGCCTTGAATACTAACAATCGCCAATCGCTGACATTTATCACACTTTGCTAGAAATGAATTGCGTATAGAGTAATTTCATTACTTACTTATTAAAATTATGAATAGCTAAATGTATAAAATTTACTCGGACAACAAACATAATACAAAGACGAAACATAAACTAAAAGAAACGGATATTAATATAAGATTTTGCTTCCTAAAAGTTAAAAATAAAAATTATTTTACTTAAATAGATAACAATGGCTTAAGTGTCAATAACAGTTATAAACTATTATTGTTTTTGTTGTTCAATGAGTATTATGACCTATAAGTCGAAATGCTTAGTCTAAGTACAAGAATAGTTTTTGTATTGTTTGTCTATATTTTACTACACTAGTAGTTAGATAATATAGTTATATGGATGGAATGTTTTGTTTGTTTTCAAGTCTGTGAATAATAAAAATTTGTGAATAAATTAAACAAAAGGAAGAATATTTATTATTGTACATATATACATAAATACGACGAATAGAATCAAAAACAAAAATTCACACCATCTGCTTTTTAGAAAACGTTATACATTAAGTGTAAATCTATCTAACTAAAATTTTCTCAATTATTCGTCTTTAAGAGAAAAACAAAAATTTATGTATTTTTTGTTTTGTTATTTTAAAAATTTCATGGAATATAATTAAAACACTTTAGTAATTTGATTAATTTAATTTAAAATAGAAATGTTGCTTTTAAATTAATCATCATTGCGCGCTTTGTTTATCTTTGGGCAGCTTATAAATTTTTATTATTATTTCAAGGGTTGACAGTATGGCGAGGAAAATATCTAAGTCTTTCTTAGTATGTATTTTATGTGAAAAGGTGGCGTCATGCTTATTGTTGGTAACCTCATACTTGCTCATACCAGTTAGATTTGGGGGCCTATATAGATAAAATCGATCGACAATCTTGTTCAAATCCCAAAACATTCAGCTTTTTAAGATATCCTCACCTTAATGTGTTTGTAAACGTACAAACTTATAACTTCGATTATTGAAAATGCAAAGTACATAGTTACTTAATTTTTAGGTGGTTTGGCGTCTATTGAAGGGGGGGGGGGACCAAAGTTGACTAGATTAATCTACCAGCTGCGTAACCTTCCAGTAGGGTGCGCATCACGTGAGCTGTTCTGTTCATGTATTAGGCAGCTGCGTGCTGGGTACAATTGTGTAAGGAGTAACCTAATCACAATTCGCAAGTGTACGTGCTGCCTCCTCGGGTCAACTCTGGTAACTGAAAACATTAGGCAGAACGGGCATTTTGGGACAGGCTAAAGTACGGCGCTAAAGGAGAAAATCTTGACAAAAACCCTAATCTAAGGTGGAACAGCATATACCGATGGATGAATGGCTGATAGGTTAATCAGTACAAAGTATACGGAGTCTGGATACCAGGCACCCTCCAGTTTTATTTAGCCTATCTGTAGTAAAGCTGGGGTACTTACAGGCGACTTTCCATTCCCAGCAACTTGTAAGAATAAAATCAAAACGGAAGTCAGGGCTGGACTAGGAATTTACGGGAGTGGGACTGCCCTCTCGAAGTCCTTGGGAACCAATGCTACCGTCTTATCAGTAGAAGTATTTCCTACAGTAAACATCTAGGAGGGAGAGCAATGAGCCCAGATAGTATGTATCACGTACCGACCGGCAGTATTATCGGGTTCATTAAGAGCCTGATTATTGACTGAACGGATAATTAAGCAGGGCTTGGAGCACAAAAGATCTTTTAGGTCGCAGTGCGAGATGGCTAAACGCCCACATGACCCTACAACACTAATAATAATAATACTTAATTTTTAAAAATTAGAACATACAAATACAACCTAAACAAAAAAACAAAATTCAGAATTTACTTAAGCCGCATTTCTCGACTTTGGATCACTAGTGCGTCAAGAAATGCGGCTTTAATTATCATAATTTTTGTATTATACATTAGTAAAACCTCCAATGTTGGGCACGTTGGACAAATTCCAATACGTTGGACAATTCCTTGAAATGGTAAAAACTCTTTGAACATTGACAATCTTTAATAAGATTCTTTCGGCTTTTTATAGACAAAATATATTAACAATATTGGCATTCACAACATTTTTCGACTTGTTAATCAGAAAAAATGAAGAGGCCAATCTACCAAAAAAGTAGAAATATCAAAATTCCAAAATTCCCCCGTACTTTAATTCCAGAGTCATAGAAAGTGTATCAACTCCAACAATGAAAGCTTTCCTTGAGTTTTTTTTGTGGTAGTTTGGTTTCGTACTGACAAGCTCGTACGAACAAAAAGTTCGGTCTACTCATCAGGTAGCTACGATCAAACTACAAAAATACAATTCTAACTTCATACATTAAGTATGAGGCAAGTACGTACTGACTTAGCGAATTATATTCACTAAATTAAAACTCAAGAAAAACCCTCATTTCTGTGTGGTTTATGCTCACACAAATAATAGAAAGAGAAGTTTGTCTATATTAAAATCAATAAGATTCTTTCGGCTTTTTATAGACAAAATATACTAACAATAATAACTGCATTTCTTGACGCATAGTGATCCTGATCAGATCACAATTTATATGTGAAGCAACAACAACACAAGATCCAACATTCATTTTGAATCACAAATGGTGATCTAAAAATTAGTTCAGCTATTAAAATGTAGTTGAGCAGTATTTAGTAAAGCGACAAAGAATAATATGAATACAGTACGAGTATGAAGAGGAAGATTCAAAACAAAACGAGACAGAAAATTGAAATTTGATGTTTGTTTGTTTTACGCATTTTGGTGTCGTTTCATGAGACATGATCTGATCCGGGTCAGATCAAACGTCAAGAAATGCAGCTAATGGCATTCACCATTTGGAGTCGATACACTTTGTATGACTCGGGTTAAAGTACGCGGAGGATTTCGATATTTCTATGCCGTTATTATTAATATATTTTGTCTATAAAAAGCCGAAAGAATCTTATTGATTTTAATACAGACAAACTTCTCTTTCTATTGTTAATCTATGTAATACGAGGGTAGTTCATTAAATCCATGAAAATAAATTTAAAATCATCCTTACTTGATAACAAAGCTTTATTTAATTTCTGCCATTTAAATCCTGGAAGTTTAGTTCCCAATTTTGAAGAATTGAAGTTAATCGTAAAAGACATCCCTTTCAGTGCTATTGCTATTTCAGAAACCTGGTTAAAATCTACTAAACACTCCAGTAAACATTTTGATATTGATCATTTCACTTTATTCCGTAAAGATCGTGCGGGGAGGCGTTCTGTTTGTGTTGGAATTTATGTTAAGAAATTTCTAAATCCACGAATTATATACACTAATGCAAATCATTCTTTATTTGACATAATTTTCATTTTTTTTTTTTTTTCGCTGGCGCTACATCCCATAGAGGGACTTGGCCGCTTCATAGTGAAGTTTCATAATCATTTTTACAACGGATAATGAGTGATTAGTTCATTGATCCTTACATTAACCAGCCGTGATTTTTTCATCACCCGCCGGGAATCGAACCCGGCACCTCCGGAGCTTGAAGCAAGCATGGTAACAACTGTGCCACCGGGGCGGCACAGTTGTTAGCATGCTTGCTTCAAGCTTCATTTTCATTGAAATCAACTTAATATTAAATTGGTCCTGGGTGTAATCTACAATCCACTAAAATTGGAATCATTGAAATTAGAGTTCCTCAAAGATCTTGAAACTGTATTGAGTGATCTTACGGCACGATATAGCGAGGTCATTATTGTTGCTGATTTTAATATTGACTGTCTCGTTTCAACACCTACGGTTAAACGGCTGAAATCATCAATGTCATCCTTTGGGTTTGTATTGGTCTCAAAGGTAGCGACTAACTTCGTGGGTAATTCTGTCACTGGTTTATCATTTGCCAATCATATTAACAACTTTAAAATTTTTACTCAACGCTCTATACCTGGCATTGCAACCACTCATAATATGATTTATGGTTCATATAGTCGCGGCAAAGTTATCAACTTATAGCGAGAGAATGTTGGGTGACATCAATGTAGTTTTCGTCCAAATAATTCAACGACCGATCAAACTTTTAGGCTGAGGATGGTACTGGAGAAATGCTATGAAAAGGACATCACTGTACACAGTATATTCATACACTTCCAACAGGCGTACGACAGCATTAAGACTAAGAGGAATATGTTATAGAACGTATTGTCCTACCTGGGCATACCGTCAAAATTGGTTTCAATTATGCCAGCTTTTAATGGATGGCTCAATATATAAGGTGCTAATAAAAGGCCAAGTTTCAAATGCCTTAGAGATAACATCTACAGTGCGGCAAGGAGATCCAAGAACTCAAACTCTCTTCAACCTATTATTGTAATATGTCGTTCGTCAGCTAAATATTAACCCAGCTATTAGCATACGCTGACGATATTTGCATTCTGGGTCATAACATCATCTACCTGAAAGAGGCCCTCCTCCCATTGGAATTAGCAGCCCACCAAATTACCCTTCAGATCAATGAAGCGAAGACTAAGTGCATGGTTACCGCGAGAAGGCAGACGTGGCAGACGTAGAACACTAATCACTGAGCAAAACTCCGTTTCTGTGGATATTTTATTGAGGATCCGTTTCTGTGGACATTTTATCGAGGTTTTACGCCATTATCAAAAAAAAAATTCGACAAAGTCAGCACAGCAACTCAAGCATACGTTTCAAACTCTATTCGCAAAACTGTACTTCCACAAACCACAAAAAAATAAAAACAACAACCAAATTTTCAAGATTTTTACATATCCCAAATCCATTTTTAGAACGTTTCGGAATTAGACAACTTTTACATTTTGGAGACTAATTATAAAATTTACGAATACAATAAAATTTAAAAATTCTGATTTGCAATTTTTTACAAACTTTTGCCGTTTTCGATTAAGCTATTTAAATTTATTTCGAATTCGAGCTGGACCTAAATTTCACATATAATTTTCTAAAGATTTGTTTAACATTCTCCTTTAATAAGTATTGAATTTAGAATTTGACCACAAAATTGTACATGGAATTTCAGATTAGAATTTAATTCAGCCGGTAAAACCCGAAATTTTCAGTACTTTGTTAAACGTGTTTTGAATGATTTACGTTAACAAATTGCCTTTAAAACATTTTTTTGAAAAAAAAAAAAAAAAAAAGGTGAAGACTCAGACTCAACAATCTAAAGTAGAAAACGTTATCGTTTCTTAAAGACACATTGTTTGAAGACTAAACCGCACAAGGTATATAACGTAGCACAGCAACTCAAGCATACATTTCAAACCCCATTCGCAAAAATGTACGTCTACAAACCACACAATAAAAAAACAACAACCGTCACTAAATTTATGTCACAAAAATATCGATTTCTATATCAAAACCATCTCTTCCCCTCTTCATCAACAACAAACTGTCTGTGTTGTGTTGCTGCACTTTATCGTTCATATTTCGGGAAAATATATAGAGAAAAATGTAAAGTAATGAAAATTCCACAAACCATTTAATGTTGCGGGACCATCAAAATCATCTGGATCCAACTCTTGAACTAAATCACCTAAATCGGCTATACCTCCACCGCCGCCTATACCACCACCACGATCACCATCTTCCGATTCGGTTGATGGTGAACCCAACTTATCCCGTTGGACTCCATCACCCACCATATTTCTCATCAGATCGGCCATAATTTTTTTCCTGACTTTTTATTCACCACTGCTTTTATCACACAACGAACAAAACGGATTCGCAAATTTTCTTAAAAATTTTCACACACCAACAAAAAACACGAAACCAAAATTTTTTTTATTTTTATTAATGAAAATCAAAATCACTCAAAAAACATGAATGAATGAAATTTTTTTGCTTTTTTTTTGGAATTCAATCAATAATTTCGATTTAATTCATAATTCACAAACACTTACACTAGAAAATTATATTATAATTAATAAGCGCGAATACACACTTTTAGTAAATAAATTAAATTTTCGTTCTCAAAATTAATTGGCATTAACAAAATACAACAACAATTACACGCAAACACAATTTGTGCATTGATAAAAAAAAATAACAAAAGAAAACAATTTTTTTTTTTTTTTTTTTTTGATACGATTATTTCGGAAATGGTCCGCGGCTCATATTAGTATTGGTGTTTTTAACGTATATGTACACACAATTCGCGTTCAATACCAGCACAAACACGATATTTCATGTTTTTTTTTCGCCTTAACAAAAACTAATTTTTTAAAACACCATTATTTTATTAACTTAGGATAAACACTTATTTTATTATTGATTTAATTAATTTCTTAGCTTTAAACTATTTTATTTTATTATTTATCCAGCAGTTAGACGACGACGACACAGACTTCAACACACAACTTTTTCTTATGTTTTTTTTTAAATATTCTTTCCTCTCTTCTTGTTTTGTAAAGTGATGAGAATGAAAAGGAAAAATATAGAGAAAAAGATACAAAAAAAAATATTGACGTTTGTATTTGTCTAAAATCACGGCGATTTGTTGTTTTTTTATTTTGTATCAAAGAAAAGACGTACGTTTTTATCGGGTTTGGCAAAAACTTATGGGTGCATTCCATTATAAGATTGTTTTTTTTAGAAAAATGTGTCGACGTAGCGATGGCAATTCGCATCAAATTAAAAATTATTTTTTTTTGTCAATGCTGGTAAGACAGCGACGATTGTTCAAATTATGTGAGCTGAAAAAACAAATTTGGTCTAGAAGGCACTCGGGTAAACTAAGTTATATTTTTTAACTGTGGTAAAAAATATTAAATTTTCCTCACTTTTTAATCGTTTTGGTGTTTTAAATGAAACTGGTTAAAATTGTGATGTTTACGTTTTTTATTTTTGTTTTGCGTAGAGAAAAACCAAATACAAGCTACAAATTTTTAACTCGTCCGTGACCAGTTAAAATTTGTGTGGTGATTGGTGAATAAAATGCCAAAAATTTAACTTATTAACTTTTTATGCGGTTTTTATTCGTTTGAAACACAGCCGAAGTAAGTAAATCGTTTAATCGTGCCAACCGCGATAGGGTAGGTATACGTGGACACAGTTAAGATAAAGGCAAAATATATACACGCAAATTATCCGGTGAAAAAAAACACCTAATGGCTGTAGTGACACTTTTCCTTAACGGTAAATCGAGATTTAATGAGACTAAAAGCCACGGTGTTCAAGTACCGTACCTGGCTGCTAGCTCAGCCGTTACTATGCATGACCTGCAAGAAAATCGCATCGCCAACTACAAACTCTTTCTACCTCGCCCCGTGGTAAGTATTAAAGCGCTCCTCCACACTCCACTTTCACATTTCTTCCGCCGTTGTGCGCTGGTGTTGGCTTAATCAAGTCCAACGTGTCACCAAAGTTGACTAGCAACGATTTGGCGGTGTCAACTGCGAAGCAGTCCTGGCAGTTCCGGCCTTCTGCGTCGACCACCGTTGCAATGACAGTATCTTCAGATTTAAGCAGAAGTTGTGCGGCTATCAGTCTAGATATAAAATCGACATAGGCGAATCCTGTACTGTCCAAGTCCATATACTTAATTTGGAAGTCGTAGGCGAGACGGTTCCCTGCGTATCGCTGCAGGTAGTTTGCTGTGAAGATTGGAATAACGCTTTAGAGCTAAATCTTCTCGTTGGACCTGTGCGTAGTTCCCCCTTCGTGTCGGGCTTCTTGGTGCCGACCTCGAGCTAGTAAGGGTCAACTCAGATACGAGCACTTGCTTCAGCCGGATGGATGCAGTGGCTTGAATTCCAGTCCACTTATATTCGACTCTTTCTTGTAGCAGTGCATCAAGTGGGCCACGCATTTCCTTGTACTATGGTATACAATTTCCATACCAGTTCACGGCAAGCACGCAGTTGAGTAATGTCAGATGATGCTGGCAGCTGCTGAATGACTTCCAGCTTAATTGAAACGCGATGGATTTCTGACATGTGGCTCATCACGCTCAGGAAGGTATTCTTGCTGTATGTCGTCTTTGCCTTCGATAATAATATCGTCGATCTAAGGTAGGGCACTCTCTAGACTGCATGTCATAGTGTCCAGTGTTGGAAAGTACCGAGAGCCGTTTTAAGCCCCGGTTGCAAACGGTTCGCTTGAAACAGACCACAGTGTGTATTGATCGCCATTAACTTTTTAGAAACGTCATCCAATTTCACTCGCAGGAAGGCATCAGATATATCGGTGACGGTGAAAACTGTATTGCCGGCGAGTTAAGCCAGAATTCCCTCTTGCGTTGGCAGCCTTGGCACTGTAGGCGAATAAGTTTGTCCTCGATTGGCTTCGAGGCTGCTTGTGGCACCGACCGTGCACGGTGGTAGATCGGGTTTGTCCCTGGATTCAGCGTCAGTAACGCTTTTATCACGTTGCATCAGCCTGAGGTTCCGGGGAACTTTACTTCTATTTCTTGCTCGAACCGCTGTGTACTGTGTTGACATTGTGGTAGTATGCGGACGGTGGTGCATCCCGCAATTTCAGTTTTGTCATCCAGTCGTTGCCTAAAAGGTTCAGCAATGAAGTTGAGACGTAGATGATTCTAGCAGCTTCGTGTTTGCCTATCTTCAAAGTTAAGTTAAAACATCCCAGGATTCTTATAGGTTTCACTTGAGATCGTAAAGTCTGACCCACTGTCGTGCTGCAGCTTAACTTTCTTTCCGTCAAAAGATGCAGTAACAAACTTTTTGGTTGAATTTTTATGGATATTGCTTGGTCGAAGGTAAATTTTTCCAGGTCGCTCATTTCTTGATTGTTGTCAATTTTTAGGATGCTCTTGATGATCATCTGTTTTAAGTTTTAACACGAGAATACCAGAAATTTCATAATGCAAAAGTGCATTACAAATCCCTACCACAAATTTAGGTTTGTAGGCAGAGAGGTAAAGAAACGAGGAGTTATAACATACAGTTAAAACTACTGGTGTGGATAGGCCCCTAGATTTATTCAATAACCAATATCATATAAAAATGAAACTGAATTATTTTACATGAACAGACAATATTCCATAATGACTAGGATTGAACAATTTTTTTTTTTAACTAGAATATCAAAAACTTGCCATTATTTTGTCTATTGACACCGCAGACAAGTCGATTTGAAAAAAAAGATCTCTGCCGAGCAACGGTTGCGGCCACACTGGGGTAATTAGTTACCCCACGCCGAGATAACGAACACTCAAAGCGCCGCCATCTTACAGAGTTACATCTCACACTTATCTACTACCGGCAGATGTCGTTACTTGTATCAATTTCAAAGGTTTTAGACCTCTAATTTCACTTTTTCTGAGCCTGGGGTAACTAGTTACCCCGTGTGGCCGCTAAGGGTTAACCATCTCTCAGAAAAGAATAATAGACACAGAGCAACAACAATGAAAAAACTTTATACTTACAGGTTTGTATGAATTTCCAACTTAACGAACAAACATTTTTGCTCGTTATGTTGAAAATTCATACAAACACCTGTAAGTCAAAAGTTATTTCATTGTTAATGCTCTGAAAAAATAGTACCACAATTCGTCAAAATTCATCCATATTTTGTTTTGTCTCATGTGGCGAGGCACGTACGAACCAAATAAATTATAATACCCTATAAAGGACGTAATGACACTTTTCCATAGTAAACTTGCGGTCAATGATATTGGCAGATTTATCGATAATGCAGTATTATTTAATACGTGAAAACATAGTTCGGGATAACTTCTAAAGATGTCAGCTTTAACAATTTTTAATTTTTGGTAAATAAATCAAAAATAAAATTAATTTTTTTTATAATTCATGTCTAGTTGTAAGTTTTATTCGTGTTTTTTGCTTTTGTTTATATTTTTGTTTCGATACAAAAAAAAAAAAAATTTTAAAAAAAACTACTAGTGCCATATCTTAAGATTTAATCTATCTATCGCCGTTTTTTTACAGCGAAGACCTTTATAGGTACATATTATAATTTATTTGGTACGAACAAAACGCCTGCAATTACAACGTATGCCTTAACTGCAATGCACGTATTAAGGAACGCACCCCTTAATACGTGCATTCCAGTTGCAACCAAATGACATATTAAATGGTATAAAATTTGACAAGACGATGGTGCATGGATGGGGAATCCCATCGAAAAACTAAAAACCTATTATTTTGTATACAAACAATGTATAAATTAATTTATTACACAAAAACACAGTAAACATAACCACAAAATAACTTATCACTTAGAAAATATCCGCCGAATTTCTTCCGGTCCCACACCTCTAACCTTATCCCGAATAATTAAAGCAATTTTTAATCGTAATTTTGGTATTTCTAAATAATTGGCCGCTATCAGTAGATCCATAAGTGCACGATTGCTGAATGGTTGGAAAAATGTTTTGTCCGATTCGGACAACATCGGATTTTTGTCCTCCTCATTTTCAAGGTGCACGGAAACATTTGCATATCTATCACACCATAATTTTACTTGATCAAATGTGGCTTTGTCAACGGACTTCAAATGAATTGGTTCTTTATTTTCATATTGCATGCAGAAACTGTCTAATTCCTCTCGAGTAGCATCTGGATGTAGTGCGAATACAAGACTTTCGATAGCATCTATGATCATCTTAGATTTCCGTATAGCAGTCCGCTCAACGGTAAATACAACATTATCATTTGTTTTTAATTTCACCAAAACCATTTTATATTAAGTACTATTTAATTGAAAGTTTTAAATATTTTGTTATTCAGAAGAACAAGAATTTTAACGCAAAGTGGTTCACTTAAAATTTTTCTGTCAAATCCGAACCAACACTTATGCCTTTCGTGTGTGTGTGTGTGTGTGTGTATATGAACAGCCACCAACACTAGACATTTCTGTTGATTAGATATCGTTGATTCGTTGGTTTTATTTATAAATACGAACGCGGTTATGCTGATTTATCGCGGGATGCTTCAATTACATATAAAACAGAATATGTTTAGTTTCAGAGAAATGTTTACAAAAAAATATTTTTATTTTTTTTATATTACGTACAATAGAATAAAACGGACTTTATGCCCTCAGGAGAATCCAACTCAATTGGATTCGACTATTTTTCTAATTTCTCATTAATCAGCAGCTCCTTGTCTTTACCGTTTTTATGGGCTGCACCGGCCTTTTTCTTTCCGTATAACATATCGGCGAAAAGACCGGCAAATACTAGTGTGGCACCAATCCATTGTCGGGTGATTAGAGTATTTCCAAAAAAGAACACTGAGAAGAAGACTGTAAAGAATTTTCGGGTGGTCGTGACAACGGAACATGCAAGTGGCCCATGTGCCGATACCATAAGGAAAATAAATAGTTGTCCAAGTGCGCCAGCTAACGCTAAGAGGGATAAATGTGTTAACATGTTTGGATATTTTATAGCGAATTCAATGAATTCCTTTCCCTCTCCTGTCAATATTAGGGCAGGGATAAGCATCACTGAGCTCCATCCATTCATGGCGATCATCATTTGTTGACCACTGGGTTGTGCTGATGATCGCATACGTTCTTGTATCGCACCCGTTAGTCCATCCATCGATAAGCTGAGAACCAATAAAAGTTCACCTAATCCCATTCGATCATCTGCCGGTGTCGATATTTTATTGTCTTTGTACATGAACAACACCACTCCGATCACAATAATTAACACACAAATATACCTTTGTAACGTATAAGATTTGCGACCAATAAGAACACCCAATATCATCACTGGGATTGGTTTGGCCGATTTGCCCACCACTTGGAATGGATATGGAACCCATCTCAGCGCCATATTTGAACTAACCATTGCCAGCAAATAGGTTAGTGCACTACTTGCATAGTACCCTTGATGTGTCGTGTCTTTACCTTGTGGCTGGGCCAGCAGCATACCTTAGCGAATGAGAATTATAAATAATTAAAAATCAAACCATATTGCGGCCGTATGTTACCACGCACCTTTAGCAAAAATCCAATTACAAACGCATTGCACTCCAACTAAGGCGAGTGTGAATGTGAACCGATCACCAATTGTCCCATCATCATTCACATGATCGCCATAATGACCCCGTGTTATCTTCTCTTGCAGAATCCCAAAGTAAAAGTAGCAGAAGAAGATCCCGGAAGCATAAATTAAAAACCTCTTCGTTTCAGTAGTCATGATTTAATATAAATACACAAAACACTAAATTAACTTCAAACACACAAAATACCAGCTAAGGCTCTTGAAATTCTTTAAAAAAAAAAAACACGTTAATCCACGTAAAGATTTCGAGCACTAACAACAACACAACATTGTAACGATCCGAATCAAATTTCAATATAAACAGTAAAGACAATGAACTCTTCTATTTATTTAGCATTATCGTATTTATTGTAGATAATTTGTTGTTATTAGGATATAATTTTTTTAAATTAATTCGTGGCTACCAACATTTATTGGTAACAAATGAATGGAAGATTTGCGTTTACAAATGGGAGAGACACGTCAGTTTTTTTTTTTTATAAATTTGTCAAAACAAAACATTACTAGGGGACTGTCAAAAAGGTGTCAGCTGTTGATTTGTTAAAAATAAAAATTAACGTTCGTTAAATCATTTTTATGAGGGCTAGTGACATCTATTGGAAATAAAAAAAGTTGTTATATCAAGTGTGTGCTGTATTCCTTTGGCAAAAAAAGTTTTAGTTTGTTTTAGAATATTGTCTTTGTCTAAAGCAACAGAATAAACTACATAAATGCCTTTAACTTTTTCATAATGAGGGTAACGTAAACGAAATAGAAAAGGGTAAATGTTTCATGTTTATGTTATGTTATTGTTGGAAGTTATCAGTGATTCAATTAAAACACGACAAAAATACAATTAGATATGTTTAATCTTGTTACACTAGCAATGGTATGCTCTCGACTAACTTAAAACGGGGGAAAAAATTGGAATAATTCAAATCCAACACTCCCACTAATTATTTCATGTCTTTCATTCCCAACATCTCGATATTCTTGGCAAACTTCTGAATTGCCAATGGCTTCGTCAACACATCTCCCAACTGGCCCTCACTGCATACGAAATCGATGAGAATCACCATTGATTCATACAGCTACCGGATGAAATGCAGCCGAACATCTATGTGTTTGGTCCGCTGATGCAATTCGGAATTCTTAATCAACTGAATTGCACTCTGATTGTCGACGTAGAGTGTTGATGGGCTCTCTTGAACGCAGCCCACGTCACGTAGTAACTGGTATAACCACACCGTTTCTTTCGCGCCCTCACACGCTGCCATGAATTCTGCTTCTACTCGATTCCTGTTCCGGCCGTTTTATTCAAATATCGAAGAATACGCTTGATAGCCGAAACGTGATGAAATATCTGGTCTGGTCACACTAGCGGCAAACAGCGATCCAATCGCTTGCCGATACGGGAAGTCAACGCTGCCCTCTTCGCACAATTTGGTCAATATGACATTGCTGCGGCTGAAGTCGAAATGTGCTTCGAATCCTGCATGTTGAACTTTTCGACAATTTTCTTGATGTATGCATTATGATTGAAGAAAATCGTCTTCTTCGCTCTATTTCGACGTATAACCATGCCGACGTAATGATCAACGCTGCCTCGTGTCATCTCAAAATTATCTGACAGATAATTCATCACTGTCTCAATCGTGTTTCTGCATTTCGACAGAATCAATCCGTCGTCCACGTACAATAATAACACGACTCTCACACCGTTAATATGGCTGCTGAACACACATGGATCTGCCTTCGAGTGCACTATGTTGAAATCACTGAGGAACTTCGTGAATTTCTTGTTCCACACTCTGGATGCTTGCTTCAACCCATACAAACTTTTCTTGAGCCGACAGACCATGTTTTCTTCCTCCATGTCCAGTCCTTTCGGTGCCTCCATGAAAATCTCTTCGTCCAGGTAACCGTTCAAAAACGCAGTCTTCACGTCGAACTGCATCATCTCCAGATCTTCTGCTGTGGCGATCGATAGGATGATCCAAATGGAATCGTATCGAACCACTGGTGAAAACGTTTCACCATAATCAACTCCTTCTTATTGTGAAAAACCTTTTGCGACAAGGCGAGCCTTGAAAATTGGAGCAGATGGATTTGGCTTCAATTTATAAACTCATCGACATACGACGTCGTTGCGGTTCTTCGAACGTTTCACCAGCTCCCATGTCGAATTCTTCTTCAGTGATTGCAGCTCATCCAACATCGCATCTCGCCATTTAGCAGCTCCTTCGGAATTTAACGCTTCTTTATACGTGTTTGGCTCCAACACGACAGCTGAATATCCGCTCACTATCAATCGATCTGGTTCGTTCACTTTCTTACGCAAATTATAACGTTCATTATTGCGTACGTTCTCGATTTCATCTTCATCGTCATCTGCTGTCAACGTGATATCGTTTGTATCGAGGAACATTATCAGGAATGGGCGATGTATTATGTCCATTGTCAGACGTGATGATACACTGCAGATACTGTTCCATGACTGCGGGCGGATTTTCTTTCGTTCGTTGCTCGGCCGACGGTTTTTGGATCGACATTTGCTTCTTGACATCAGAAAGTTCTTCGACGTGGACTCGTATCTAACTAGAAACACCTTCTTTGCTTTGGCGTCCCATTTCTTACATCCACATTACTTTGGTATTTGCACAAAGCACTCGCTGCCAAAAATTCGAACATGACCCATTTCTAATTTCACACCAAACCAATTCTCGTACGGAGTTGCGGTGGGACAGTTTTTATTTGAGGATGTACAGACAGACGGCGCATCTCATTCTCATTGCCAACAACAAAAAAAAAACCTACCAAGTATCGTGATAATGTCACATCCAACAAGTAAGATTTGCCTTGACTATCGACAGTAGTCATTAAGGGGTATACAAATAAACAGTGAAATGTGATAGTTAAACTTCCCTACATGCACTGGACCAAAAGCAACGACTCCACAGTTACGCAAACGAGGGCGGCGTAACAAATTATTTACCTGAGGATTCGAACGCAGCCTCTTCTAAGAAACATTTACAAATTGTCGTTATATCCTTGTACATTTTAATCTTTTGTTTAGTTTCTTGGAAAATTGGGAAATAGCTAAACTTTCGAGAATAAGTCTCACTGTCGAAATACAAGTCGGTCATGATTGGACACTCGCCCTTAATAACTGCAAAGTGAAACTACAGATTAACACAGGGTCAGACTGAACAACTGGGTTGCCTTATGGTGATGTCACTTATGTATGGCTTAGTGCGAAGAACAAGTCATTACCCTGATAATCGACCTAAAACAAGCAGTTTCCATAGCAAGGTTGAATTGTAACGCAAAGCTATCGAAGAATTTAGAGAACAATGTAGAGAGCGTTTTTAGCAACCATCTGAGGAAGTAGCTGCTCGACCTGCTATTTAACGTTCTCTCAGCCGAGTTTTCGGGTGAGTTGATTCCAGGATTTTTCCTCGCACACATTTCATCGCACACATTTCCTCGTACGAGGAACTCTCCTATTACCTGGTAAGCTGGGCTAGTTAAATAAAGAGAAAATAAACACGCGACAAAATGCGCAGCTTTCGCTGTAAAACTTAAGTAATCTGCTTTTACAGCGCAGTGGAGTAATTCTTGACCGCACCCTTTTATCCAATTGGCCTGGATAACTATTGTAAATAAGGTCATGGTGATCAAAAGGCCGCCCCGATGGCACAGTGGTTAGCATGCTTGCTTTAAGCTCCGGAGATCACGGGTTCGATTCCCGGCGGGTAATGAAAAAATCACGGCTGGTTAATGTTGGATCAATGAATTAATCACTCATTATCCGTTAAAAAATTATTACGAAACTTCGTCATGAAGCGGCCAAATCCCTCCATGGGATGTAGCGCCAGCGAAAGAAAGAAAAAGATCAAAAGGCATGCATCACCGACCGGCATCTTGCTTGGTTAGTGAATTCGTATGGTTGCAACAAACGTCTCGGCCGAAGGAGCTATTCGCTGTTCTCGATCGCTTAGACGATTACAGATTTATCCTAAAGCTTGCAAAATGTTCTTTGGGTCAAAAATTGGTTAGCTGATTGATCTAACCATCGGCGTTAATGAACGTGAAGTATGAATGTACTCCCACTTGATAGGAACCATCCTTAAAGCTAAAGGAGGATCTGACCTTCTTTAACTGACCTCGAATTAGTGCATTTTGGTTACGGACAAGGTACATTGTGTGATGCTGATGTTTGTGCTGTTGTGCAGTTTTTGAAACCATTTTTCAGTAAGACCGTAGCTCACAATAATCAAGGCTGAAACCGCAAAGTACGCGGCAATGAAGGAAGCTAGTATCAACAAAAAACCTCTACGTTTGATTCCCCAAATTATCAAAATACTCGTTCAGATGGTGTGGTGAATTATTAGGCAAACCGCGTAGAGTAAATAAAATCAGGCGACGCGAATCAACGCGTCATATATAAAAGAAAAAATGCGAACATAAAAATCGATTGCGACACAAGTATTCCCCGAGTTACATCGTTGTTCGATTACATAACAACCAATTATATTATATTCAGTGATCAGTGCCATTATCCCTCACTCACTTGATAATATACGAGTTGCCGCCCCCGATGGCAGAGGGGTTTTCGTTCAAAAACTAGAGGGTACCACCATTTTCACGACGATAGATTTGGTAACGGCTTACCACCAAATCCTGAAAGAGGAAGGCGACAATCGACTTATATGAATTCGTCCGGGTGACATCTGGGTTACGAAGCGCCGGAAATATGTTCCAGCGCTTCATGCATTCCATTATTCAGGGACTAAAATACTGATCCAGCTATCTAGACGACGTACTCATAGCATCCAATCCATTGAAGAACACGTGGAACATCTGGAAGATATTTTCTCTCGACTGTATGAAAACGGGTTAATAATCAACTTCGATAAATGCCATTTCGCAAAAGACAAAATTAAATATTCAGACAACAAAATTTTCAGAGAGGGGATAAAACCGATTCCAGAGCGCATCGAAGAAATCCAAATTATTCCGTTTCCACAAACGACAAATCATCTGCGTTGCTTTTTGGGAATCGTCAATTCGTTAATACAGGATGTTCATAACCAGCGCGAGCCGAAACCACTCAATACTGAATGAATACCTAAGAGGCAGCCGAAAACACGACACGAGAATGATCGAGTGGACGGAAGCAGCTGAGCGAAGCGACTCTGTTGGTCCACTCTTCAGCGACAGTACAATTATCAATGATGGTCGACGACTCCGACACCGCAATTGAAGAAGTCATCCAACAACATAGTCAGGGCACAGATGCGGCTTGGAAACCCCTACGCACCCCGCGCAACAAAGATATAGCGCCTACGATAGGAATCTTCTAGGGATCTACTCTGCTGTGAAGAGATTTAAACACCTAATAGAGGGCCGAACTTTCACTATCTACACGAATCACTAACCGCACGTGTATGCCTTCCAACAAAATTTAGCTAAAGTGTCCCCGCGTCAATTCAGACACCTGGATTACATAGGACAATTGACCGACATACGACACATCTCAGGATCTGAGAACATGGTAGCCGACGCCCTATCAGGATTAGAGTAGATTAATTTGGCGGAAACAATAAACTACAACAAGATCGCAGAAGCCCAAGAAAAGGAGGAGCAGCTAAGGGAGTTGATAGAGTCCACAAGCGAGCTAAAATTTATCAAAATTCCCATCACACCGAAAATGCATTGTTGGAATTTACGAACTTTTTGAATAAAGGTATTGACCAAAGAAGTTGTATATTGCTTCAGTTTTTGTGGATTTGAAGGAGGCGCTTGAGATGGTCAATCATTCAGTGTTACTACAAGAAACTTTATTTGGCTGGGTTTAGTGGAGTAACACTAAAATGGTTTGGTTCTTATCTATCGGATAGGTCTCAGATTGCCAAAATTAAAGATTGTGTAGGTCAAAGCAGATTATAATTAATGAAGGGGTTCGCAAAGGTCCGTCTATAATAGGACCTTTGCTATTTTTAATTTATTTAAACTCCATATTTTATAGTGAGTCCTATTCCAATGTGGTTGCTTTTGCTGATGATATAGTCTTTATGTTCAATGAACAGAACAGGATTAAAACCATTGAACATAATATCCAACTTGATTTGCATCTATTAAAGAAATGGCGTGTTACGCATTCAATGATTTTAAGCTGAAAAACAAAACTTATGTTTTTTAGTCTAAATGGCGTTACATTAATTAAAGCCTTATAATTCAGTTAAGACAAATAGATAAAATTAATAATAAAATATTTAATTTAAGCAAATGAACATTTTTGTCTTTTTTTTTAGATGTGCTTGCCTCGTGGTTTCTAGCGTAATCTTTTGTCCCGAATTTATTTTTTGACGTAACAGGCGGACCCAATGTACCGCGTAATTGTCGGTTCGTTATTGTTTTTTACCAATGAACCGTAAATTGTAACTACAAAATTTTGGAATGTTATGGGGTCACCACACTATTCCACCCCAGTGGACTGGTGAACGATAAAAGAATTAGCGGAACCGAACCGGTTTGATGATGGAACGAACCATTCTGAACTTTGGTTGATCCGGGCAAACATTCGATACGAACAAATCAGACCACCCTCACAAAATCACCCGAACATCCTTCGAAACCCATACTACCCAACTAAATTTCAGACAAACTGACCACACAACAGAAATAGAGCAGTGGAACCAGCACTTCAAACAAATATACATACCACAAAAAACCAACAATTAAGGTGGATTTATATTATCCATTCCTTTCAGTTCCTACACGTATCGTGTCAGACATAATCAATTTATACTATCCGTCAGACATTCATTTTTTGAACAATATTTGTCTGTGTCGGTTCGTGTAGGAACGGAAAGGAACGGATAATATAAATCCACCTTTATACAACGTTCAGACAGCCTGAAACCCTTCAAAACCCCTCAAAACAGACGGTCATTTTATTGCTCTCTTTAAGAAACTCCGCGAAATTTGTAGTTTCTATAACCCAGGTAACGACACAGTCTGGAAGAGAGTTTCAGCAACATGAGGATCAACATAATTGCAGCACAACCACCAACAATTAATGATATACCACACAAATGTCAACAACAACAGAAAAACGAAGAAGGACTCGTCGTACAACGGACCAACCGCACAAGTCGCACATGAAAACCCAGCGAAAAATGTACATATCAGAATAAACAAAACGAACCCTGAGCTCTACAATATCAACACACATGGATATGAG
Organism: Tipula helvola; assembly: GCA_963556165.1. Classification (NCBI taxonomy): domain Eukaryota; kingdom Metazoa; phylum Arthropoda; class Insecta; order Diptera; family Tipulidae; genus Tipula; species Tipula helvola. The sequence goes on along the minus strand of OY744481.1, from coordinate 326,759,674 downwards.
ACCGGATTCTCATCGACCAGATCATAATTACACAAGCGGCCCAAAAACCAATCAACCCTCAATGAACAAATTGACACAACAGGAAAATCAAACAAACGAGTTTCATATAGATGGCAACCTCAGGAACAATATAAAACAACCCAATTCGCCAGAAATTTCTGGAAACAGAGAGAGAGAGAGAGAAAACTAATACTATCGGAACATAGCATAAAACAGATTTCAATTCTATCACGATACAATAGGCTTTATGGTAATTGATACAAGATATGTCACACACCATTTTGGCACAAAGTCAATATGTGTAAGAAATAAAGACGGATAATCAAAATGGCAAATAGTGATGGATTTCAGAAATTTAAATGAAGCCACCATATGGGAGTCCTACTCGCTCCCTCTAATGAATAATATTCTCAACCCATTAGGCTGCAGGAGTAATCGAATCATCTAACAGCCCATGGAACTCGGAACTCACAGATAGTGTTGATCGAGAAAAAGGACGGTATAGCGTGAGATTCTGCGTTGATTACCGAAAATTCAATGCTGTGACGAAAAAGATAGCTACCAAGAAAAGATCGCTGCGGTAAAGGATTGGCGAGACCTAAAAACTGTCATGCTATATCCATGCTTATTCACACTATCTTCCGCGATCTGCAGTTACTAAGTTGATACCAAATCGGTGCAAACTTATCGACATAGAGTGTGGCTGCTTTAAAGTGGGAGTTGATGCCGACTTAAAAGCAAAAGTTATGTCCACGGTGAATTGAACACCGGGCTTAGAGGGCCGGGATATTGATTGAGGTTAAACATTGTGTTCCTAATGAGTTAGTAGTCTGTCATAGTCTCGATGTCGTTGCAGTTCGTGTCAAGGTGGCCAATAATTATATCATCGTCATTGGAGTGTATGCTATCTACGGATCGAACTTGGATTATTTTGAAAAGATAATCAATATACATCGACTCATTTGTGATGCCAGCAGTGCGTCCTAACGATCAACTTATCATTGTGGGTGACTTTAATCTGCCCGATATAGCTTGGCTTGATGTTTATGGCGTCTTTACATCGTTTTTTTAGTAACAGTCAGGGAAAATACCCGAACCTTTTATTTCTAATAACGTCATGCATTCTGAGGTTTTATCTGAGGTGGTGGAAATTTAAATATGATATTGATTTGAAGTTTAACGACCTTCCCAGGAATGCGATTGAAATACGCGTTCCGTACAATAATTAGTTGGCATACATCTAGAGAAATACCGCAATATCCATATTCATTAAAGAAAAAATTAATATTTAGTTATTTAGTAAGATATACAAATGTATTTAATTAATTAATTAATTTAGATAAAAATAGGTTTTAAAAAAATGTCAATAATGATAAATAAATAAATAAATAAATAAATAAAATAAATAAATATGTGCCATTCTTTTTACAGCCGGTATGGGGTTCGATTTTATCCCGATTTTGATAGATCCGTAAAGAGTTTAAATTGTTTTTTATGTATGTATAACCAAATTGAGAAGAGATTGACGTCTAGTCCAAAGGAATTCTGGAATTTAACGAATAGTTAGAGAAAAGTGGTTTGTTCTTACCAGAGTTCCGTCGCTAGTCAGCCCTCGGAAATCTGAGATGTTTGCTAGCTTTTTTGCATCAGTTTACGAACCAGCTACGATGTTCCATACCTTGCCTTTAAATGCTCACAGTTCCTTAGACTTTAATTACTTATTTTAAATTTACTGAGCAAGAAGTTCGTGATTGCTTACTTAATCTTGATGTTAATAAGGGTGCTGGTCACGATTGCCCCATCCAATTACTAGAAAGTCTACGTAGTGGTTTTTTCATCCCATCTTCAAGGCGGGTAGAAGACATGAAGTAAATAACTATCGGGGTATTGCCATATTTTCCGTCATACCAAGCTATTTGAATCAATGGTTCACAGGGTCTTGGTTAATACATAATACTAAATCATTTATTTATCCTGCATAGCACTTGTTTTATCCAGAAAGATCTACAGTGACTAATATGTTTTTTTTTGTTTGTCAGAGTGGAGTTCATATCTGATCTGGATATAATTTTTTCATCTGATGCCGCCTTTACCAGATATATTAACACCATCATACCTAAGTAATACATTATGTTAGGCTACATTAATCAGAACTGTAAGAACTTTGCTGACCTGAATACTCTACCATCACTGTACTTTGGTCAATAGCCGGTAGTTGTAGTATCAGACATATTAATTCGTGATATTTCAGTTTTCGAATCGATTGTCCTGAGCTGCTCGAACGCTTAAATGTAAAGAAGACGGTTTATTGTGCTTTTAAAATCGATTATGATACTGGGAATTTTGAAAACAGACCCCAAAAAGAAAAATCAACCCAGAAAGAGAAGATGAAGCCAGGAAGCTGAATCACTTCAATTTAGAGCAGAAATTATCGGACAAGGCTGTTAAACGTCGCCTGTTTGAATCTGGCTAATCATAATTGTTTCCAAAAGACTTAAAACGAAAAATAAATTTCGCGAAACAACACTTGCACAAATCATTGGGTTTTGGAAAAGCCCCCTGGAAGTATGTATCTAAGTATAATTTGCTTAATTTGATTCCTTTGAAACATGCCGGTTTCATTTATCTTTCAATAGGATAAAGATGGTAAATAGTTAGTGAAGTTTTAGTTTACGAATCAAAAATTAGATGTTTGGACAGGCCCCTCACAAAACCCTGACCTAAAACGAGAAAACTTATACGGGCAGCGATAATTAAAAACGAAAAGTTCCAGGAATTCAGACGAGCTGTTCCAAAATATTGAGAAATCTGGAAAACATTCCAGTTATATGATGATTAAATTGTGTAGCAGCGGTGTCCGCTGACATAGTGGCCCACGTGATGAATATCAACTCCCATTATTATGTTAAAGAAATCAAATTTTCATCATATACTTCGCGTTTTAGGCGATATCCTTGAAATGTCAAATTTTCCAAATTTTTGTTTTTTTCGTATTCAGAAATCTTGATTCGACGATGACACAATCGAAACACACTTTAAGCATTTCTTCCCTCGCAAGTGCACAACCTCTATAACTTGTCCATCACTAAATCCATAATTTTCCAAAAACTAAACAACTCATTTTCCACTCAAGCCCATCTCAACAATGCTATATCTGAACTTACTTAAAGTATTATATAACAAAACATCATAACACCCTCTTAATAAATCGTATATAGAACTCGAAACTCACCCCCACTTAAAGATTTTCTGTAAATTGTTTACCGTGTAAACTTCAAAATATGTTTGCCGCTGCCGCAGCGAAACAATGAAACATAATCAGTCTTGATTATCTCCCATACATGTACTCGATTTATAAATAAACGAGTTTACAGATAGTAAATTTTCCAGATAAGAGATAAGAATTTTCCATTCATCATGTCGGTTTGAGTTTATGTATTAATCATATTCGAGTACTTATGTATGTAAGTAGTTGCGGACACATTTTGAGTTATGATGCCTGGCATAGGTATAGAAAGTTTTTCCGATCGAATCGATTTTATAAAACATTTATGAACGTGGAATTTAGTAAATCTGGTGCCCAGTTGGAAAAAATCCCACGGCGTTTGTATTGTCGTGCGGATTACACAATAAAAAAATGGTGGACATGCGATTTAGAAAATTTCGTTACTTTCATTTTCATATTTATGTGAAAATACATGGAAAATCTTCCCCACTTGGTTCTGAACCAATCATAAAATGGGCGTATTTTTTATATTCACCCTCCTGTATATATATAGTACGTTAAATATTTTCACCCTATTTTTTGTATACATACATAAAAGGTTTGAGCTTAATAGTATATCAAGACAAAAAAGAGCAAAACTCGATATAATTGAAATCGGAAATCCTAAAATTTAGTTGCAGTCGAACAATAAAAACGGTTGGTCGTTTCCGATATAAATTAATAACTATGTTGTATATATGATAAGCTGGTAATTAAATACTCCACGGTGGCACGTGACTTTAGTGAGAATTTTGGTTTTTGTTGTGATTTGTGAAAATAAATATTTCAAGTGTAGTAGTCCCCGCGGAGTGTGCATAGTGCAGCAGTGCGCTCTGTTTAATCGAGTGAATTGTTGTAAAACTAATTTATGATAAATAATACAAATATTTATTTATAAGTGATTTGTCGATTGTGTTAAGTGATTGTTTTGGTGGTCACGTGCAATATATTATAGTTTGATATTTACACAAGTGTGATTACATCAAATAAAGGATTTTGATTTTTTGTGGAAGGTGGGTTTGGTTAAATTTATTATAATTTTTAGATTAGAATTTTTCTGATGTTTGGTGACTTCAAATGTGTCTGAAACCAACATTTTTGACTATCATTGTCTTTTCTGGAAAGCTGTAATTTGCAATTTTTGGTCAAAAGCAAAATTCTCCTTTTTAAGATTCCAAAATTCATAAGCTTTTATTCAATATTACAAACTACTGTTCTAGCTTAAGATAACAGTTACGCCCTGCTTGAAAGAAGACTTTTAAAATTCGAATAGCTGATTCCGAAGGTAAAGAAGTCATTATGTCGGCAGGCTCCTGATTCTAATTTTAAAATTAAAATAGAAATCTTTATTTTCCAGAATATTTTAAAATTAAATATTCCTTTTCCAGAATTCTTAAATACGAGTAAAACAAAAGGCAATATTCCCATTGGCTTTATGCTCCGTTCGCTGTGAACCAAAACTTGTTTGTTACTGAGTAAATTTGTACGTTGCTTTACTTGGAAATAACTGCTCATCAATTGTAATATTTTGTCCTGGTGCATAACAATTTTCACTATTAACGATGAAATCATTCCAAACCATTGAGAGGGCAAGGGAAACTTAACGCTTCTTAGTCGTATACTTCGGTCATTTCGTATATCGAAGCGGATAAATTTTAAAATATCCATTAAATCATTCCCAGACAACTTTTTTTCTAAAAATTCATATGTTCCCATTTTCTAGACCACAAGTAAGATGATTTTAGATTTTAAGCTTCACCACATTCATCTCGTCCAGATAGAACCGATTATTTTCCAATAACTTTAGAAACCTCCAATTCAATTGTGATAAGTTGGAATATCATCATAAATAAAGCGATTAAATTTCTTTTTGCATTCCAACTTTAAATCGGTTCAGAATCTTTCTCTTGACGATTAGCTACGAACATATCGTAAGCGATTGTTTTCAAGCCGTGTGTCACAATATTCAGTTGTTTTAGCATCTCTTGAAATAGAATCAATGTTTTTGAAGTTGTTAAATGAGTAATTCATGTTGTTCAGTTTTTTCAGCTGGTATATTAACTCACTTGAACGATAAACTTCAAGATCTTTTAGGCGCTCTTGTAGCTTTCACCTTCTTTGATTTTGTCGTGGCATTTTTTTCAGCCAAACAATCAAAAGGAAATATGTACACAGATTGATAAATTTGTAAACTGAAAACACAAATCTAATAAGAAGGTAGACGCTCTTGAAGCCATATTTCACCTGAAAAATATTTACCAATAATTATAGTATTCTAGCTCCCACTCGCCCTGAGACATGGTAGGATGAAGCTGCAAAATTGTCACGAACATAGCGTTTACAATTTTATATTTTTGGCATAAAAGATACCTAAAATTGTTCTTATTTGAACCTGTTCACCGTTCCTTCTTTCCTTACAATGAATCCTTCAATGAATAAAGTCGCAAACTTAGCACATCTTGCACGTAAATTATATCGCTTGGAATTTTCTTTCAAAAGCCTTTTTTAGGTTTTCCTTTACCTCTTATACAAAAGTGCCAATTTTGTAGGAAGATTTAAATATACTTCGCCTTCGAAGACATCACCCAATTGGCGTAGCATTTTATAATCATTACCCATGATTAATGTTATGGTCGATATATAGATATTCGATTATTTGTTTGGTGATTTCCTTGCAAAAACACACATTCCAGTTTTGCTTTAATATGTAAGACCTGTTATGGGAATTATTCTGCTTTAAATCTGGTTCCTCATCTTTTCTTATTGGCTTAGCAAAATTACTTTTAAATAGAGGTTTAATAAATCAGAAATTATGAAGATTAGTGGGTTCATTTCTAATTGCTGGGCTAAATCATTAAAAAGTTGTTTTTGTATTTCAACATTTGGAATTTGATTCCTATTTGAAATACTAACAGCCGGTATTGAAGACTGCCGAGTTTGACTGACTGTAACGTAAGGAAGTCTTGTTTGTGAGCTAGAAGAAGTTGCGATAAACTTGGGAGAAGCCTCAACCTCGGATATTGAAACTTTTTATATGATTTTACACTCCAATGAACATTTTGCCTCCAAATAGACAACAAGTTCGAGAAGTTTGAGTGCTGTTCAAAACTATTAATCAACTCGTTCTTTATAGTGTATACAAATTATACACGTGCTAGAACACGGGGTATATTGATTTTAATGCAGACACTCCAATTGTCGATAATAATCTGCCCTGTCTTCTGTTTTAGATTGAGAAAGGTTAAACTCTGAAACTGAGTATTCCCCGACATGAGATTTACCTAATTTTATTTATTTTTTAAAATCATTCTGTAGACAGGGCATTTAACAATAAATTTTGGAATGCTTCTCACTAGACATTCTACTTCACATTCTTACGTTCTTAATGTAAATCTCTGAATCCATTATAAAAATTTAAGAAAAGACAGTATCCAAAAAACTATACGGTTTTGGTAAGAATACAAAAATAATAAAGATATTTCACAAAAAACATTAAAAACCTTATACAATACGATTTGATAATTTTATTACGATGATGGGTTTTCCGACCAAAATCCTGTTAACTAGTAAGTGTAGATAGTACGATAAGTAATACAAAAAAATGAAAAAAAAACTTTACGACAGTCAGCCAGACTGAACTCCAATATTAGTTAATCCCTGCTGAAAAAACAAACTAATTATAAATACCAATTAGGGCTTCCCGTTTCCGAACCGTTTACATTTCCGGGAAACGGGATTGTGTTTTTCTGATTCTCGAGAATTCCCGAGATTCTAGGCATGACAAACTTTTAATCCATTACTAGTACTGATCCATTACAGTACTGATTTAATCAGTCAATAAATACTCGTATATTTTGGTCATTTTCCGAATACTCGACTACCCAAATAATTTGATCGATTATTTTTTGGTCTGTTTTTAAAGTTAAATGTGGCGGATTTAATTCATATAGTATTTAATTCATATAGTATTTAATTCATATTTAGTTAACGTGAAATACATTCAAATTTATCTTCCGAATTAATTCATTTCAAAATGAATTTAACTCCGCCGATAAGTATGAATTTATTCCGCCACAAAAATTAGAAGGTTGAAATATAAATATTGTAATCGAAAGTGAAAGGAATGTAACGTCTTGAAGTGTTCAATCACAGATTTGAACATAGATTACGTTTATCATGCAAACCAAATACATTGCACCAACATGACACGCAACTCTAATGCCAACGAGACTACAAAAAACACCGATGTACAAAATTCGACGATGCAAGACAGCGAGCACATACGCAAATATAAAGAGCAGGAGGTCAAATGCGTTTGTGCTATAGATTAATGGCAGACGCTGCACAATTGTTAGAAGCTGATGGTTGCAAAGATCAACTTAAACACAAGCTAACTCAGCTCGATACCAGGATAGCAAAAATCGAGCAACTTCATGAGGAACTATTAGTGGACGCTACTGCTGACGAAGAAGATACGATGCCGTACTTCACCGAGGATTACTACTCAACATTAATCAACAAATTCGAGATACTAAGATCCAGAATCACCAACGTGCTAAACAAACAAAAATCAATGGAACATGAAGTCAAACTAAGGCCGATTGAAATTCCACATTTTCATGGGGACCCCTTAAAATGGGCATCCTTTTATGACCTATTTAGAAGGATTATTCATGAAAACGACGGCATAAGTGACACCATAAAAATGCACCAACTAAAAACTACGGTACTTGGGAGCGCGGGCAGACTAATAAGTCACCTTGAAACCACTGGTGATAATTACAGAGACGCATGGCAGCTGTTGGTAAACCGGTACCAAAATAAAAGACAAATGGCGTCGAACCATGTGAACGCGATGCTGAATTTTCCAGCAATACACTCGGAATCAGCAACATCAATTAAATCATTACATGATTTATTAACCGAGAGCCTACATGCCATTAAAAACTTAGGCATAATTACATTGTCTTGGAATTACATTATAATTCCAATAATAATAAAAAAGTTGGATATTGAAACTTCAAAACTATTCGAGATGTCAATAGCGGATTCTAGAGAAATGCCAACACTAGAAGAATTTCTCAATTTCCTAGAACGAAGATTCCAAGCCTTAGAAGCAATAAAATCAAAACCAATAAGTTGCAGTTTTGGAGCATCCGCTCCACAGACAGCAAGGGCCAACACATGTAGAACACAAACTAAAAGAAGCTGTGTATTGTGTAAACAAGAGCACGAATTAACAGACTGTATCAATTTCCAACAACAGTCTCCCTTAGAACGTTCCAAATTCATCGCTCAAGAGCGGCTTTGCAACATGTGTTTAAAGGAGAACCACCACCCCTGCCCACATTCTATATACGATGTTTAGTTTGTATGGAACGTCACAAGTCACAACACTTTATTACACTCCAATAACCCACCACAATGCACGATGCTCACCACGAAGATAGATGACACTCCAAAAAGTGAGACACCCGTTCAGTTAAAGATAACGAACCATCTAGTAAACCAGTACGAGCAGTTAACGTCCACATTATTGGCTACGGCATTGGTTGAAATACAGACTGGAAACCAAGAACCAAAACTCTTACGGATGTTAATAGATCCTGGCTCACAAATTTCAGTTATTACCGAGGAGGCATCCAAGCTAATTAAACAACGAACGAAGAAAACATATATGGAAATAGGAGGTATGAAATCACAACTGCCACAAGATCAGTTACCTTCCGTGTACAACCGCGATTTTCATCGAACTTCTCCATGGAAATGGAGGCAGTAGAATTACCGTATATAACACGACCACTGCCTGACCAACATTTTGACAGTAGAAGATGGCGTCACTTAAACACCTTGATGTGGGCCGATCCGAATTATAATCAACCAAACATAATCGACATCTTATTAGGTGCCGATTATTATCCAAACATTGTGATGAACCAGGTGGTCAAAGGAAAACAAGGAGAACCAATTGCCCAACAAACAGAATTAGGATGGATTATATTTGGTAATACCCCCAACAACAATAAACCTTCCAAGATTACGTCATTGGTTACCTTAACAGACATCGACAAGCAATTAAAGAAATTCTGGGAAGTAGAAGAGATGTAACCAAAGAAGCTGATGACAGAGGAAGAAACTATATGTGAAAACCATTATCATCAGAATTATTGTCGAGATACGAACGGTCGTTACACGGTACGAATTCCTTTTATCCAAAATGTACCATCTCTTGGATCATCAAAACAAAGGGCCGTAGCAAGATTCATTCAATTGGAACGACGTTTTTCAGTGGCAAATGAATTTTTCAAGCAGTATCAGGAGTGTGTAGAAGGGTACTATAATAAAGGACATATGATTGAGAGTAAGGAATATAACGACAATGAATATTATATTCCTCATCACGCGGTGCTCAAATCAACCAGTACCACAACAAAATTAAGAGTCGTATTTGCAGGGCCGTTCTTATATATTTAGGCGCCCTGGGGCCCTATTCTTGAAATTCACCCGAAAAAAGTCGCCGGTGACTTTGATATAAAACAATTTAAATTTTCGACTGAAATGACGTATTTCACTAGAAAATTATCGGCGACTTTTTCGGGTGAATTTCAAGAATAGGGCCCCTGGGCTAAAAATATTAGGCGCCTTTGTAGAAGCAAAAAAAAAAATTTCCAGTGCAAAATCATCTTCTGTTTTAAAACCAGTACATTCGATAATACGAAATTCTAGAGAAACTAGAAGACATGAAGTTCAAACAGCATTTAGAAAGAGAGGCAATTAATTCCAGAAACGAAATAACGTTAGTGATTTCGACGATCGGAGACGATACAATGAATAAAATGAGAACACCGGATGATTGTGAAAATGCGTACTAGCATTGATACCTCTATCAATCGGCGTTGAGACCTGTAATTGTCGTCAAACGGCCATTTGGATCGGTCGAATATTTCTACACGTTCCGTGGAAAATTCATTTTTTTTGGAAAGCAACTGAACTATAGCCCACAAATTCAGAGCCACAAAATTCGAAAATCTGCAAATGTGCTCCGATTTCGATGATTGATACCTCTAGCAGGACGACTGGTATAGTGTGCTCTAGCGGACAATAGTCTTTTTTTTTTTTTTTTTTTTTCGCTGGCGCTACATCCCATGGAGGGATTTGGCCGCTTCATTTTGAAGTTTCGTAATCAGTTTTACAACAGATAATGGGTGATTAGTTCATTGATCCTTACATTAAACCAGCCGTGATTTTTTCATCACCCGCCGGGAATCGAACCCGGGACCTCCGGAGCTTAAAGCAAGCATGCTAACAACTGTGCCACCGGGGCGGCGACATACATAATAGATTAAATAGGTTCTCCAACCATCACACTTTTAATAAATAACAATTCAAATTAAATAGACACTATTTCCATATAACTTCAGATAGCAAATTTTTGTTATTAGAAGTCTCGTAGTTTCCTATTGTCCGCTTAAGGCGCTTTTTCAACTTTACCAGTCGTCCGTCAATCAATAGAACACATTTATTATAATAAAACGGTTTGCATTTCCTTTGAAGTGAAAAATGAAATTCAAATAAAAAGATGTTCTCTAAAATTGACTAGGTCTTGGACATTTGGTGGCGCCCTAATAATGCGGCGCCCTAGGGCTGCAGCCCTTATAGCCCCATGGTAAAGATGGCCTTGCGTATTTGACGCATCAGCTAAGACAAGCAACGATATCAGTTTGAATCAAATACAACTCGTCGGGCCCAAGTTACAAGAGGACCTGATGTCAATTCTACTACGTTGGAGAAAATACAAAGTAGCATACACAGCGGACATAGAGCAAATGTATCGACAAATAAGAATACATCCGGAGGATCAAAAATATCAGAAAATATTATGGAGAACATCATCCGCCGAAATGATAAAGTCGTACCAGCTGACAACCGTGACATTTGGAATGGCTTCGGCACCATATTTGGCCATCAAGACACTACAACAGCTAGCGGTCGATGAGGAGAAAAACTACCCAATAGCGGCAAGGATAATTAAGAAAGATTTCTACGTAGATGATTTATTATCAGGAAGTCACAATATAGAGGAAGCTCAGACAGCACAAACCGAACTGATAAAATTGCTACAATCTGGAGGATTTAACCTGAGAAAATGGACCTCCAAATGTTTCCAACTCTTAGAAGGTGTAAATCAACAACAACGACGAATCAGAGCCAGTAAAAACATTGGGTTTAATTTGGAATCCAGGCACCGATACGTTTGAATTTAAGGTGAATATCAACGTCAAAATTGGAGAAATGACCAAATGCATAATGTTATCTGAGTCGTCAAAATTATTTGATCCACTAGGCTGGCTATCTCCAACTTCTATAAAAGCCACAAATCCCTCCCAAGGTTGGATGAGATAAAAATTCCGAGGTGGATTAAATTCGATCAATCTCTACAAGGAGAATTGCATGGATTTTGTGATGCTTCCGAAGTGGCTTATGCTGCAGTGGTATACTTCTATGACAGGGCATCAAATAAAGCAACTTTATTAACATCAAAAACACGGGTAGCACTAATAGCAACCAAGCTAACATTGCCAAAGCTAGAGTTATGCGGAGCAAGTTTGCTTGCAAATTTAATGAATAGGGTGCAGCAAGACATGCAGTTTGGCGATACAACAACATATTTTTGGACGGATTCAATGATAGTGTTAGGGTGGGTGAAAAAGAAGCCCCACAAATTTAAAACATTCGTGGCAAGTAAAATATCGGAAATCCAGAATTTAAGTTCTCCGTCTCAGTGGTTTTATGTCAAATCAACCAACAACCCAGCGGATTGTGCATCCAGAGGTATCGAAGCAACAGAATTAATAACACATAATTTATGGTGGAACGGGCCTGAGGTTTGCTTTGAGAAAGTAATCCAGCTGGCACCAATGATAATAAAGGAAATACTACTGGACACTTCTTAATTGGTGCACCATTGCTATCAGTTCCGCATGATGCTATGGCAGATAGAAATATTCATGGAAACTGGTAGAAAAAATCAAACAAGATTTTTGGAAAAGATGGCATTCAGAGTATTTAAATAGATTACAACATAGAAGAAAATGGTCACATGAACAACCAAACATAAAAATAGGTGACCTAGTGCTTATCAAAGAGGACAACACTCCACCTTTAAAATGGCTGACTGGACGTATGATGGAAGTACATCCAGGTTTAGATCAAAAGATTCGAGTAGTATCAGTTCGAGGCCCACACTCAGAGAAAAAATATGATAAATGAATGATTGCAATTATTGTATTATGATCCAGGAAATCATATTCAACTAAACTTGATATATCCTAATATATTATAATAGTAAATATCATTTATCTAATTACTAGAATTATGTATGATAGATTTTATTAAATTATGATAATTGCAATAATTTTCAACTTTAATGATTGCAACAATCATGCGATATGATTTAATATGATCCCCTCAATCATAGTATGGTTTTATAATATGATCAGTAAAATTTAAGTATGATAAAAGCAATCATAATTCAATTGGGTCTATCATATTGGAATTAAGTTTACCATATAACATAATTACGGTTTATTGGAATACATGTATATCTCCTCGTGTTTGCTACGATCATATCGAATTGAATTTTTTTTCTAACAAGGTGCAATTATTATAATCTCCTGAGATATTTTAAATAAAAGTATTTTAACAATTTAAAAATAAATAATTTTATTTAATTACTTTTAATTAAAGTAAGTATGTAGTTATAAAGTGTTTGTGGTATCAGGATTTTAAAACCTAGTTCTAGCGTGACTTTTTAGTGGATAAATACTAATAAAACCTTATAAGTGGGTAATTTTTCTCGCAATGGAAAACTGAACACGTAAGTACATTTTATTTTATACTTCAGAGTATTTTATTTTTAATTATTAAAATAAAGGGTATTTCCAATTATTTGATACGTGTAGATATAAAAAATTCAAGGAAATAATACAAAAATATTTTTCGAAAGTTACTGTAATAACTGTAATGAATTGAATTTGTTCTTAACATTTTTGTCTCAGTTGTTATTTTTTACATGCTTGTTAAGTAAAATACCCATAATTGGGAACCCACAAGAACTACACTGAAAAAAATATTGTGCATTTTATTTACGAATGGTATTCGTTAACCATAATTCGTACTATTAACGTAAAAGTTTCTTCTATTCGTACTATTAACACTGAGTACTATACACTGAGTACTCAGTGCTATTAATGTAAAAATATAAAATTTTGAAAAGATTCATAAAAATGTGTGCGTTAATATTACGAATCACCGTTCATAAACTTAAAAATGGTTAGTATTAGTACAACTTGCATGATTTTATTAAAAAAATGAAAATTATGAAGAATTCATAATATTTGTGAATATATGTTATAAATTAAGATTATGTTTATAATAGAAATTAAGATAGATTGGATGAATCTATTCGTAGCACGAATGAAAATTCGTTAAGTCTACAATTTCATTCGTGCCATGTACGAATAATTTCACTTTAATCATTTTCGGGACAACGAAAGTAAATAAATTGCATTACTTCAATTTAAGCGTCCGGCGTGGAAATTTAGAAGAAAGTTAATTTGAATTTAAATAAAATAAATTAAATTTAAACAAAATAATAAATTTGTGTGTATTGAAATCAGGTAAGTATGGTGTTTTAAACAAAGAAATAACAAAAAATATTGTATATCGATGGGATAATTTGCAATTACGCAAGGGTCACCTACTTTTCTGCCTACAAAAAAAATCGTAAGGAATTTCAATAATCTACCAGTATTTAATGAATCAAATTTAGAAAACTTTTTTCTGCTTTTTTAGCGGCAAGAAAACTGGGTAACACAAAGGTAATTGCAAAAAAAAAATCGTTTTAAAGTTGTGCCTGTTTTTTCACCATTGATATACATATACTCGTATATAATTCAGAAACGAACGCTTCCTTTAAAGGAATTAACCCGGATCGTATTTTACAACTTATGAGTTATTTTATAATCAAATTTTGTTTAATTATTTATTTTCTTTTTATTTAATTATAATTATGTTGCCTACACGGATTTTTAGTAGTCATCCAAATAATTGTGAAGAAGGACAACGCGGGTAAAAAGACAACCACAAAGTCACAATAAAAGACTTGCAAGATGCCATGGGGAAATGTCCAACATATTTATAACCGCATCGATAAGATATTCTTCTCTCTTTGATAGAAATTTAAAAATTGGAAAAATGAAAGTGTTTTAATAGAAAATTAAACAGAAAATGTGCAAAGTTGATTAGGGCATTATTCGACTTGTCCCTTTCTCATTTTTGTGCACAGATTTGTTTCAACTGTTTTTTTTTAATTTAAAATATCCCAACGAGGAAAAGCTTTTTTGGCATTTTGTCGAAAATTATGTTTATAATACCAGTTTTAAAATAAAAAAAAAAATTCATCTAAACTGAGTTTTATGCTCAAAGAGCTAATAATCCAGCCAATTTAAATTAATAATTATAATTAGTATATCTAATATATCGATAAGTACAATAAATAAAATAATTCAAAAATAAAATTTAAAGTTTTTTATTTCTTCATCACTGCATGTGTATGTATGTATATATTCTTAAAATATGGTATATATTTTACGAATTTATTCATCAAACTTCCAAAAAATGTTCATTCCTATTATGAAACACTACATAAATATTACGTAATTTTTCTTGCCAATTATGAAGCCGTTCCTACATTTTATGAATTATTTTCATTATATTTATGTAAATAATCGTCATATTTGTGAATTATTCATTGCCACTGAATATTGCCTTCTTCCTATATACGAATAATTTTGTAAATAATATTAGCGTGTACATACATAAAATGAATTTCTGCACTATATATATGAATTTATTCGTTTATTCAATTTATCATTTTGTAAGTATGTATTATGAAAAAGTTCGTTAACTCAACAATTCTTTACGTTAATAATATGAATTTGTTCATCGGCTAATGCTTTAAATGCGTTAAAATTATAACATTTTTCGTAAATCATATGAATCAAATCATAAATACTACAACGTAAGTAGTCAAGTTTAAGGGAGAACACCACTGTGAGATTTTCAAAAAATCGATTTTTTTTTTGCCTTTAAAACATCCTTTAGACCCTCAAAAATATGATACAAATTCGTTTATAGCTAAAAAAAATTTTTTTTAGAAGGTTTTCAAGCATTTTCCTGAGAGCTCTTATTGAGAAGTTATTGATACCAAAAACTTTAAACGCGTTTTTCTCGAAATCGTGTTTTGGAAATCTGCACGCAGCAGAACTCAATCAATTTTTGTTCAATCGACTTGAAAATTTAACTGTAGCTTCTTAAATAGATTTAAAATCGAAGTACATGAGTTTTTTTTGATTCATTAAAAATTAAAAAAGATATACAACTTTTTATATGAAGATTATAGTTGAAAAATGAAACTTTTTCTTCAAACTTGTCTCAATTTTTTATTTTTTCGAAGTTTTTAATTTCCTCATATACTTCGATGCTTAAACTAATATAATCCATGAAAATATTTTATTTTTTGTTCCAGGAACAAATTTAAGACACTTCTACTGCGTGCAGTGGAGCGACTCTATGCAAAATCACTTCTACTAAAGCTACTCTAGCGCCGCCATTTTGTATTTTTTTTACATAAAATTATTTTTTTGTTTACTTAAATATATGCCAAATATAGCCTAAAAGTTTTTTTTTCTCTAAACCCAACCCATTTCTCAAAAAAAAAAAACCAAACTAAGCACTTGAAAATGGTAGGTCACAGTGGTGTTCTCCCTTAATATAATCAAATTGATGTGTTTCACTATATTAATGTAAGATTTTCGTACTATTAACGAAGGGCCGTGTTGGCTATATTTTAACGAATTTTTCTTACTATATTAATGCAGTTTTGTCTGTATTGATGTAGGATTTTTTCCAGTGTACGCCACGCAATAGCTGCATTTCTTACGTTTGTTCTGATTTGGATCAAATCATATTTCAAGAAATGATAAAGGAATGCAAAGAGCTGCTGGGATCTAAATGCTGATCCAAAAACAAAATTGGTTCAATTTTTGTTGCTATTTTTAATGTAAGTAAACTTTGCGTCAAGAAATGTGGCATAATTAAAATTGCATATTATACCCATTGTATTTACTTAAATGAATTTCTCATTCCTCAAACCCCATTTTTCGTCCTACATTTGGGTATACTGGTATAATAGCTCTGTCATCTGTTCTGTAAATACCTAAACAAGCAAAAAGGTTTATTGATTTACATAAATTATATTTATTTAGCACGGCTGGAATTTGGATTATTCGAAGACGATATTGAAATATAAACGACGGAAAAACCAATTATCCAATACCCTTAAATTTATTAGAAGTTTACTGCCACAAACTCCAAGAAACCGGTATCTTACATTTTAGTGTTACCAGAGTAAATGAACCTCAAAAGACGTTTAAAAAACTATCCAGCTATTTCGAGTAAAATTGGCAAACCAATTACGGTGATAATTAAATATACATAGGGTCGTCCATTTTGGAAGAGAGAAAGAAGGTCCAATTTCTTAATTTCTTTACTATTCTTTAATTAAGGTGACGAATTTTACCAAATTTTACTTTTTGGTAAAATATTACTATTCATAATAATCTTAAACATTAAAATATCACTAATATATTATTTTGACATGACTCACAGGTTTTATATTTTGAAGGATATACAATTTAGTATGGAACGATATAACATTTTAAGTTTAAGACTGTATCTCAAATTTTTTCTTCTAGTGCCAAGCTGAATTTTTCACAGATTAAAGTGTCATTATTAGCAAGTAATTTAACGTTAATTTAAAAAATTATGATATAAAAAAATGTTTTTTTTGTTATCGAGATACTAAGAAATAAAGATTCCAAAAAACACCAAAATTCCAAAATTAAAAATTATTAAAAACAA
This sequence comes from Tipula helvola, assembly GCA_963556165.1. NCBI lineage: Eukaryota > Metazoa > Arthropoda > Insecta > Diptera > Tipulidae > Tipula > Tipula helvola. The sequence continues at coordinate 326,742,426 of OY744481.1, read as the reverse complement.
ATTATTTCATAATTTTACATATTCTACTACATAGCCGTCAAAAACCGTTGAGGAAACCAAAATCGGTCAACCTGTTCCGAAAGTATGATCAAAAACGTAATACATATACCCAAAACTCCTTGAAAATGAGAAAACTTTGAGAGAGTGTAAACTCGAGAGTGAAAAAGCCAAAAAAATGTTTCTATTTTTTTGTTCTTATAAATCGAATAAATATAGTTTGAACAATTTTTGAAACATCGCGTCCAACTCATGTACGATTTCATATGGAATGACCCTATATTTATTTTATGATGCCTTGGAACCTACCAATTCTCTAGGCTCTCGATCTGGATACAAGAAAATAGGTGGGATATACGTCAAATTTGCCACACTTCCTAAATTATTAATTTCAAAATTGTCTTCCATTATTCTTGCTGGGTTGGTGTGCATTTTCAAACCTATACTAGAACAATTGGAAGCACTGAGAGAAAATAGCATGTTTATTAGCAAAAATAATCTTACGGTTAAATTTATATATATTAAGCGGTGTCATAAGAGACAATTTAAGGCTCAACTCTGTGTTAGATTTCACAGAGAGCTTTATGGGAACGTTTTATTGTCGTTTATGTAAACATTCGAAATATAGAAAATTACCGCTTCGACGTACACTTAAATAATTCAAAGCTAACGGCCATTAAAGAGTTCTGTGTTTTTAATTCATTAACAACTCTTCATGTGGCCGAGAATTGGAGTGTAGATATCATGCATGACTTACTTGAAGGCGTCTTCCATTACAATTTTATGGTAATATTAAAGTATTATGTCGTTGACAAAAGGGTTTTCACAATTGAAGGATTGAACTTTCGTCTTCAAAATTTTAATTATGGTAATTTCAATGTAAATAAGCCACCACTGTTGCAGGCTTCTGACCTTTTAAATAAAGAAAAATTTAAAATGAGTGCAAGTGAAATGAAAACGTTCACTAAAATTTTTGGAATTCTTTTAGGTGACCTGATTCCACAAAACTGTCTAGCCTGGAATTATACATTTCATTACGAGAATAAATTTCAATAACATTTTCAAATTCGGTTCATCCTCATGAATACCTTTATTTGAAATCTGTAGTCCAAGAACATAATTTGCAATTTATTAAAATATCTAAATCACACTTACGTCCAAAACATTACTTTCTAACACACTATCCCAGAGATATGGAAAAATAGGTATTTTAAAATAGTTTTCAGCTAGTCGATTCAAATCTTTCCATCAGGTTTAAAAATATTGCGTATACATCGAAAAATAAAATTAATACTATTTACACAATATCATCAAAAAATCAAATTGTGTTAGGTAACGAACTAATGAATTTGGCTCACGATACTGGTTTTGTGTTTGGCAGTCTAACAGAACAAAAAAATTAAATTTCACAGAAATATAAGTTTACGTGCTAAGAAAAGTGGTCTCGCAATAATTTCATAGAGTTCGGAAATATTATTCTAAGGAAAGGATCAGTAATCCACTTATAGGGTGGTATCCAGATGATATTCTTAAATTTGTTCTTGTTAAACAGCTACTGAGATATAAAATGGGGCTATTTTAGTTGTGTTCAACATTTGAAAAATTTAGGTTTCAATTATCATTAATTGATGCAACATAAAAAATTCGTTCTGAGCTTAAATTGCTCGTATAAGCATATGCTTTCGAAATTTGACTGGCATTTTGGATAATTTAAGATGGCGGATCTAAAATGGCGCCAAAACGAGCGAAGCCTCCGGTTAATCGAATAATGTCATCTAACAATTCTCATTTCGTATGTTCTCAAGGTCGCTGATGGGGAGTTTAGAGTCATATATGCTTCAATACCTTATAGTCCTTTAAATGATGCTTTAAAAGCACATATCAACTTGACCTAACCTCCAAGAACCTAAGACACCCTCTAACGTAAGCTTTAAAACTGAAAAGCCCAAATAACAAAACCTTCGAAATGTAATACCCCCGTAACATAAACTAATAAGCCCCATAGCCTAAACCTAAATTTCTTAGTCACAGAACCCCTCAATCTAACCTCAAAAATCCCTGTAACTCCATAACTTAAGAATTGCTAGATGATATTATTCGATTAACCGGAGGTTTCGCTCGTTTTGGCGCCATTTTGAATCCGCCATCTTGAATTATCCAAAAGGCCAGTTTAATTTCGTATCCATATGCTTATATGAACAGTTTAAGCTCAGAACGAATTTTTTATGTTGCGTCAATTTTTGGACTGAAGGATGGCCAAGTTGACGTGAAACGTCCCATATATGACGGCTACTAACAAAACCTGTAGTGTACTCCATTAATTGATATGGTAACAACTATCACAACATCTGATTGACTCTATCATATAAACATAGTAAATTCAATTAATTTATTGGTTACAACTATCATAACATCTGATTGTCTTTATCAGTTTCATATAATAAATTCAATTAGTTTGTTGATGCTTTCCATCATAATAACGGTATCTGTAATCATAGTTATGGTTAATTCAATAATATTTTGCATGATAACGCGCATTATTTATTTGTAGATACAATCATTATAAATAATGGTAAACATCAAGGTATGATTCTCTTAATCATTTCATCTAATCATAAATATGATGGTCACTTTTATGATTAGCTCAATCATATTTTTTCTCTGAGTGCAGGAGAGGTTCTCATGAAAATGCCAATCCATAAACTATCTCGTCTGCCCATAGAACCCGAGAATAAGAATGACACAACACCAACACAGATGCCAGATAACCAAGTAATGCAACCAACGCTTCCGCCACGTGTTCAACCTGACCGAGAAGTTAAAAAACGAAGAGTACACCACATCAGGTTGACTAGGAAAATAGTTGATCTTGAGGGAACCGTTGCTCAGCAAAAGATCAATGAAGCAGCCTTGCCAGAATCAATAGATGCACCAAGTTTCGGACATCATACTCATCGTTATGTGGGAAAAAACGACAACCAGCTTTAATGGACACTATCTCGCAACAACAAATTCCACGGCCGAGATCTCTAACTCTGTCGGCCCCGCAGGATGTTCAATCACAGATTTGAACATAGATTACGTTTATCATGCAAACCAAATACATTGCACTAATCATGGCACGTTACAACTACAACAACTAGCGATGGAATAATTGTCAACCAAGTGTCTTTAAGTAAAATTATTATTTACGGATATAGAATCCAATTTCTGAATTATACAAATTGTTTCACATAATTTTTGCTTTGTTGGCAAATTATTTTTGTATATAAACACTTACATTTTGAGTAATAAACACAATTAAAAAATAAAGCATTCAAACATTTTGATTCATTCTCAGCTAAAGTTCCCCTACATTGGCAAGTTCTTTAGCTGCATAAATATTGTAATTTATCGCTTGTCCAAATTTACGACTTGGATAATAAAGTGAGAATTAACAGAAGTTAACTTGAACTGAAATGCCATCCATACAGTATATCTTCTCAAAAGTACTAAAACACTTACCTATTGGATTACAAAAAAATTTAAATAACTTATTTTATTGAGAAATTAGTATAAATAAATTAAATAAACAAAAGTTTATTTTCATTGTGAATTTAATTCATAATTAAAAATAAATTAGTTTCTCGCCGGATTTGATTTATAATTAAAAGTGAACTAATTCCCCTCAAAAAAAAAAAAAAATTAATTAATTTCGCGCGAATTTAATTCAGTTTTTTAAAAATCGATGACGCGAAATTAATTCATATTTAAAAGGAAATTAATTTCGCTATTTCGAAAATGGAAATCAAAATGTGTAGTTGATTAATCCAAAGATTCATGACTAGGGCTATAGATTCTTTGAAATTACCACTTTTAAAACCAACTGTTAGAATTGCATTTTAGTGACCAAATCTACAATATTTTAATATAAGAAGTCACAAAAAAAAATCCTATTTGTCACATGATCAAAATTTGGCTCCAGGCTCGGGTAGTCCGTTAACCCGGGTATTAAAATAAAAAATACTCGACTACCCGAGTACTCTGCAACTCGAGTAATTTGGATACCCTAGAGACAACATCTTTATTTCATCTAATGGCTAACTTTTTTTTTGGAAAATAGTCGTCTGTTCTTATTAAATAAACTAAACTAAATTCCTAAGCAATAATGCTAAAGTCGCTTCATTTTTGGGTATGTCCATGTCTGGTTGAGGCTTGGTCTTTTAAGAACATTTTGTAGCTGGATGACATTGTTCAACATTCATTCGTTGTTCCCCATTTCATATATGTATTTTGAGAGCCCTAAGTTCTATTTTTATTAGGGAACCGTTCCAGTATACTCTCTTAAGAACTCCAGCCATAGCGGAGTTTTAAAATAAGATAAATAAACAAAATTAATTCTAAGACAATTAACGTCATTAAATGTATGACACCTAAAAAAAAATGTAATGCCAAATAGCTCCTGAGGCCCTAGACCCAATAAGAAAACTAATCGTTATTTCAATTCTCAAGGTATCTTGAGTAAAAAAAAATCGCCCGCTTTAATAACACGCATTATTAAATTTTAGACTCCATACGGTAATTGAGACACGGTTTATACCGTTCACCAATTTTATATAACTCCTTACAAACAAACAAAATCAACAATGAAAAAAGATCTTACCGATAAGATTAAAAAAAATTAATTCTCAACTTAGACTATAGGTATAGACTAAAAACTTTGCCCGATAAATCATAAAAATAATAATAAATCATATAATTGACACAACATTTTTACATTGTACAGTAGCACCCACTCGTCCTGACCATCATCAATAGCTTGTCAGTGAATGAAAATATCAGACAGCCGTATTTACACAAAACTATTACAAAACATGTACTGAAACGTTTCATTGCGAACTATGTTTGAACATGGCATGATATGATATCATATAGATCTACAGGCGAACCATAATGGTGATCCGAGGTATGTACAGCACATTGCTGGAGTATGCCTAACCCATTATCAAGAAAAGATACCTGGGAGCACCATATTCCAGAATTATGCAGGCCCAGGCCCTGTCTGCATCCTCAATACAAAAGGTTTGTACGGATTTGGGATGTTAGTCACAGATATAACTAGGTCAGTAATCGCACCAAAGTTATTTTCTAACTATGTACATAGTTAATTTATTAAAATAAAAAATTTGTTAAATAAAACCATTCTTACACCATAGATTTGGATTTTGTTAATTGTTAGTATATGTTCGTAGTGAATAGGTATAGGTATTGCCATAGGTTTCATCAATATGTGTACTCAATACTTAATATTCAGGGGTCTTCTCTTCTCGTGCTATATATAAAGATGTGTCCCTATCTCCCACCATCACCAATACTCGCGGTGGGTGTATTTGTCCGTTAAGACTCGACAGCATAATCGTTTGCACATATTGATGACCTAATGGTTGTTTAAGTCAGTTAAGTAAGAGTTCACAGTAGAGTCGTATATAGTTATCCTTATCATTCATTCATTCTATCTAGGATTTATTTATCATTAAGCTTATCTGTTATCTTTTGAAAAAAAAATAATATTCAAACAAAATGCAACCTATCTCTATATAGACCGTTCACTTCGAAAAGTGGTACAAGTCAACCATCCAAAAAAGAAAAATTTTTGACAATGATATCAATAGAGATAAACCGGCAAACAACTTATCCCTAATTTTAATTTATGCAATAACAAGAAAATTCAAAGTCCCATATATCTCATTTATTGATTCTCAATTCGCAATTCCTTCATTTCCTCGTTTCATTAAGTGATGGACCCACACCACCTCCAAAAACAAACTGTCCATTTTATTCAGGAAAAGAAATCACCAGATAAATATCCGGTCTTTTTTCAATGTTCCGTTCAACTGGAGAGATTTTATAAATATAAATATTCATAAAGGAGAAAATATAGAAGCAAAAAACAAAAGAAAAAACCAAAACGAGTTGAACTCAACTTATCAATAACTAAAAAAAACAAAAAAAAAATATATAGATCGTTTCGCTTTGGCAATCAAAACAGCAACTTGTACAAAACAAATGCCAATTCTTTTCAAAAATAAAACCGAGAACAATTATCCGTCAAAATTTAATCAAAAATATCAAAAAATCTCCAAAAATGTCTACACCAACAAAGCTTGGTTGAAACCTTTCCAAACATAACGGAAAAATTACATGGCACCATTTTTACCAAGTCTGCACCAAAAGCGCAAAACAATGACGTGTCCTTAGAAAAGTTATCCTTAATAACAAAATCAACTTTACCAAAATATTGAACCAAATAATAAGCATCCGTGCCTTTGCAACCAAAACAAAAACATTTCCAAACCCCAACCGTTCCATTCCAAGCAACACACTTCATTCCAATGCACTGAACAAAAATCAAAATACGGCCCCAAACTATTTTATTGTCTCACCGAAATTCTTAAACTTGACGTTTGTTTATTTCTCCTCTATAGATCGTGATATTTGTTCATTTTAGTACCGCAATTGTCGCTACTTAGTGCGAGTTCGCGACAATATTCTGCTGAAAAATTTTCAGCAGGCAACCAATCAATGTAGTCTATTTCGTAAACAAATTTCCCCTTCCGAATAAAATTTTTTTAAATCGCATGCAATCCTGCTGAAAATTTTTCCGCAGAATATTGTCGCGAACTCGGACTTAGTGTGAATTATCTTTTCCATAACAAATGAGATAATTTACACTAGCGCACCTAGCGTAAATGATGGCGAGGTTGATGTTTAGTACAAGTGCTAAACATGATCTATAGATCGTGATATTTGTTCATTTTAGTACCGCAATTGTCGCTAGTGTGAATTATCTTTTCCATAACAAATGAGGTAATTTACACTAGCGCACCTAGCGTAAATGATGGCGAAGTTGATGCTTAGTACAAGTGCTAAACATGATCTATAGCGTTTAGCCACAGAAAAAATAACATATACAGAAGAAAACCTACAAATAAAATATCGTACAGTTTTTTCTGGGGTTATTTCGTTGGTTTGGGGTTATCTCGGAAAATAAGAGAATAAGAATTTTAAATAAAAAATTTTACTCTCTCGTGTTAGCTCTCTCCAATTCTTACGTTTTATGTATTTAGTAGGTATGTATGTGTATGTGTGATTGGAACCAAAACCAATAAAAATGTTTATATATTTACATATAAACATTTTTGTTGGTTTTGTTATAAGTTAACTCTTGTGTGTTATAAAGGAAATAGTATATGTACTTTATTATTCTATGGATGTGTCTCAGCGTTATGAGACGATCAAAACCAACAACAAAGTATAAAATTGTACATTGTTGTTGGTTTTGCGACGATTGTTTTGGATGATATTATATTGTATGCTTATGAATTTGTTTTAAACTACCAAAGAAAAAAAACAAAGCGTTAAGGAATCAACCGTATTTTGCTTATTACATCGTTTTTCGAATAAACTGCCAAATCGAATTTAATGATTTGGCTAATTGACTTAAAAATATGTACTTAAGAAAATTAAAAATACAGATTGGTTTTAAAGTAATTAATTTTATTTATTATGTCTTATCGATCGACTATATATAGCTCGAATATGAGTATTAAATACCTATTTCGTATTTCAAAAAATGGGTATTATGTTAACCCGTGCACAAAATTTGCGATATTATATTAGCCGCATTTCTTGACGCACAGTGCAATGCGAATTAATTATGGTCGGTGACTTTAATGCCCACCATAAACAATGGTTGAATCACAAAGATACAAATGTCGCTGGGCGCCATGCGGAATGGCTTGCCGTTTCGCATGACCTCACACAGATTGTTAGTGAGTCCACATTTGAATGCTTTTGATAAGGTATGGCATGAGAATCTTATTTGTAAACTTGTGGCATACGGGCTGGACTCGATGACCACCAGGTGGATTAGAAGCTATATCAATGACCGAAAAATCAGCGTCGTGCTTAATGGGAGATCATCATCGACGCACTCCCCAAATGCCGGAGTCCCTCAGGGATCACTTTTGCCACCGAACCTGTTTTTGCTATACATCAACGATTTGCTGGATAGCACTGTAAACCCTATCCATAGCTTTGAGAATGATGCCACATTGCATTCTCCTATTTCATTCGAGGTAGAGCCTAGCATTACAGACCTAAATAATAAACGGTCAGAAGTCGTAAATTCTCTTAATTCCGATTTATGTACAATATTTGAGTGGGGTAACAACAACTTAGTACGATTTAACGAAAAAAAGACACAAATATGCACATTCTCACGTAAAAAAGTCGCAACGACTACCCATTTGTGGTAAAAAACCATATCCTTGTGGGTTGCGACTCAATTCGACTGCTTGGTGTTCAAATAAGTAACAAACTCAAATGGAATGAACACATTGTTGCATTGGCTAAATCAGCTTCAAAAAAACTCGGGTTCCTGAATCGATGCAGAAGGTTTTTCAAATCGCATCAAGTTCTCCAGATATATAAAACCTTCATCCGACCATGCATAGAGTATTGCTGTCAAGTTTGGGGAGGTGCGTCTGGTACCATCCTCCACTTATTGGACAGGGTTCAACGCCGCGCTATCAGAATAATACGGAATCCCAGACCTACTCAAGAACTAGACAGCCTACAGCATCGCAGAGATGTTGCAGAACTCTCCGTCTTCTACAGATGCTTACATGGTAAATGTTCTGCAGAACTATCGGAGAAAATACCACCATTCGTTACAACAACAAGAGTAATAAGATGAACAACCAATGCACATAGGTTTACGGTGAAGCTCCCGAAACCTCGAACTGAAGAAATCAAGCGCGAATTTTTATACCGAACATCAAAAAAGTGGAATTTGCTAATACACTTCAAATTTCCGAAGGAATATAAAATGAATAAATTTAAGGTAGCTATTAATCTTTACTTGCAGGATCGCGCATTGAGTGCAGAAGCTCTGACAGTTACAAGGAGCTAGGAACGTTAATAAGTCCGCTCTGCATCCAATTAAAAAAATCGATAAAAAAAAAAAAAAAAAAAAATATACAAGTAGGTATATATAATAAAACAAAACAATTAATTGCAAATAATTTTATATTTTATTTTCAACTTTCTTGTCATTAAACCATTTGGTGCGCTTTCTTAAAAGCACTAATATTAAGAAATTTAGTAACTTATAATTATGTTCGGAACAAGAATTTGTTGAACAAAACCAATCTTTATATTTTGAATTTCCGCTAGAGTAATGAATACATAGATCAAAAATTAGTTGCTTTAGATTCTTTGCATTGCAATGTTCGTTAAATGTTTCTTCAAATATTTGAATATGCGGTTTACATAAATCAAATAATAATTCCGTTGGAGCGCGCAGGGAACCAAACTTATTGTTACTAACATAGTTCTTCACTTGTAGTTATCAAATGGATTAGTAGTTCATTGTCGTCTTCATAACAATTCGTTAAAGCAGAGTTTTTTAAAAATTGTATTGACTTTATTTGTCGCAATAAGTAATTAAACTCCTTTACAGCTGAATTTCGCCTATTACCTACTCCTCCTCGTTGCCTAATTAGACAAAAAAGATTTTATATCGGATTCTGGTTTAATCTAACTGTAAGTATGAAAAATATTTGACTATTTTCTAGCATCAAACTAGTTAATAATTGTAATATGGCATTAATAGTTTGTATAAGCCCTTTGAAGCAATATATTGTTTTGTGCAAAAGCACAGGTTCAATTGATTTGATAAATGGCAACATTTCTAACATGTTTAAATAGACTTATTTGTTAATTTGAATTTCACTTTTATGTTGGTTCTTATCATTTAAGACTCTACTATTTAAATTGTCAAACAACCTGCCAATTTTTTCAACAAAATTTGCGGTTGATAATGAAACACCTTGAACGCTCGGTGAAAACTGGTTAAATTGACTCATCGTTCGAATAGCACAGGCAACTGTCCAGCTGAAAACATGTGTTGTGTAACTGACGCGCATACTTTCAAATTTTTTAGGACTGATATGTCTAGGAGTTAGTTTCTGACATAATCTAGTTGTATTTGTGGTTGTATTTGTGGTATCACAAAAGTATACTACACACAGTAAGTACACTTCACACTAAATCCTATTTCGGAAAGAACGGTAATATTTTTTTTTATAATGTCTACTAAATCGCTACCTTTGATGTTTGTAGCGTTGGTAAAATATGATACCACATATTTGTAGTTTAAAAATAAACCTCTAATTAAAAATACACAAATATTTTTGGCTAAACCTTTCGAGCGTAAGTCCCCCGAATCTGCAAACCCATCAATCTCATCTTTAACTGAATCATACTCTAACGATTGACGGATCATAACTTCATCAAACACTAACACAATATTTCTTTCCATTTCAGATAATTCTCTAACCTTTTCTTTTAAATTAATATTAATTTGGTCATTAAAACCGGGCATTGGTAGATCTGCAACGTTTTAAAGCTTTTCAAGAGCGTTAATTCCAATTTTTGGTCGTAATTATCATTCCAGTAGACAAGCAATTCATAATCTAGTGAAAAAATTTGAGTGTAAATATTCGCTGTCGGATGTTCTCGTGCCAGTGCGACACAATTATTGCTACATAGGTAGAATTATTTTAGAAATTTATTACGATTTTTAATATGACAATAAAGTAATTATATTAAAAATCATTAATAATTTCCAAAACAATTCTAACAATAATTTAAAATAATGAATTCAATAAATGTAAATCAGTCATTTTGACAGATCGGTAGTTCTAGTGTAAATTTCGTTGTAATAGGTGAAAAATGGCCAAATTCTATTCTGATTGGGCATAATCAAGAACTTCATGCAAAATTTCTATTTCCATCTCAATTCTGCAATTTCATTATAGTTGGATAAGAAATAGCGAAGCTTCACCCAAATGGCCATATTCCAGAACTTATATTCAATTTAAAATCCTATATCCATCTCACATATCGAATTTCATCGTAACCAGAGAAATTACTATTTCTTTCAGCCATACGATCGTGTACAATAATTTAAATATACGAGAGAAAGAATACAGAAGAAAAAAAATAAAACTGATAATTCCAACTACAACATTTTTGCAACAACAAAATATTCAGTTTATTTCTGTACATAACATTTTACGCTGTTTACAACAATAACAACGAAACGAAACTACATACATATACTTATAATAAATAATTTAGTACATAGTAATTGTCTTTTGGTTTAGTCGTTATAAGCGAAAAAAAAAGATCTTTACTCAAATTTACAGTTTTTACACTAACAACACACCCTTCTGAAAATAAATAAAAATTTTGTACTTATATATGTATAGAAATTATATAGAGTAAAATTGATAGTGAAAATGATCGAATAGAGAGAGAATAAAAAAAGAACAGAGAATAAACAGAGAGTTTGAGCTATACATTTACATTGCAGTGTTTTATTCTCTTCAAATTGTTGTTTTTGTAGGTTTTCTTCTGTATATGTTCTTTTTTTCTAAGTAGAGAGTATGGGTAAAAAATAAAAAATAAAAATTAAAACCATGCGTGAACAGAAAAAATCTGCGCATGTCAAAATGACTCAATTCAATATTAGTTTATGGGATGTTTATGGGACAAATATGGGATGTTTTGTATTTTAAAATCGTATGCACAACCACACAAACCTAAAATCATGCATTATTTGTGAGAAATCAAGAAATTTGATTTCCATCTCTACAAATATAAGATATTCAAGAAAGATATTGCCTGATAAATTATAGTGACCATACGTACACACAAAAAAATAAAAGGTCACCACAACACCGAATCGGTGTTACATAGTGTCCCACCGATCGGATATTTATAATTCGAATCCAATCGGATATTATAATAAAAATGGCATAAAATACATTTGGATAAAAACTTTTACACCGCATAAAACCCTAACAGGAACATTCATCTTTAGGAAAACACCTATATTTTATTAAGTCGACATTTTATTAAATCCAAAAGGAGTTTTTATAAAAATTTATCTTTTCGGATAGATAAAAATATTTATCCGTTGATGCATATTTAATTTTATAAAATATATTCAGTTGGAGAAAAATAAAATACTTTTTCGGATAAAAAACCAATTAACACCGCACATTTTTTGAGTGTATGGTTTTTATCCCATTGGTATTTTATTTTAATGTACATATATGATTTTAATATGTTCCGAAGATTGTAAGAGAATTGAATCTTCTCATCAGGCCGCTGCGACTAGACTGATTGTATCACAATTTAAATTCTATTATACAGAAGGAATATGCAGGTTGCTTTAGCGAATTTAACTAATACAGCCAAAATCTCTTACAATTTTACTTTTTCACGAAAACTCCAAACGGTGTAAATATTTACTCCGATAGAACGAAAATAATCTCTGGGAAGTACTTTTTAAAAAATCCGCTGTTGACAACTTTTGCGTTTACTCCGAACGGTGCAAAAGTATACTGTTCGATCCTTTTGGATATTTTAAAATTTGTACCCGATCTTGCGGAGTTAATATGGTACTATTGGATAAAAAATAAAGTTTTTTTCGGATAAAATACCATTCACACCGCAATATTTTTTTGAGTGTACCATATTATGTGGTACTGTACCATGTTTTGAACTAATTGTACCATATTTTGAACCACAATTGGACCGAATTTACCAAATGTACCACATTTCACACATTCATTATCCATATAAATATATTAAAACTTAGACACTTGCACATGTAAATTTAATGCTAAAATTCATGGCAAGACATTATATAGATCGTCTTCCGGTTATTTCGAAATCAATAATAAGTAGCTTTATATGGTTATTCCTAAAGATATACCATTCGAGTACTTGAAGAATTTCTTAATAAAACTGATATTGAATATCAAATAGTTTCAGATTTCGGTAAAACTAGTTGGCTTTCGCTAATGACGATAGTTGATTTGATGGAATCTTGAAATTTTAGCAAACGTTGAAAATAGTTTAGTAGTTAATTTTTGCCGTTAGAAGTATGCCCATAGTTAGTTGAAATTTTGTGACGGTGATATCTCAAAATTACGATTGAAGAATACTAAATCGGTACTCTTCTACCTTTATGCAGTCAAAATGTATTTTAACAAAATAACGACTGAGGTGATGGCTCCATCTCTTAGTACTGATCCCGCGTTCAACACAGACACCAATATAATTACATGGTTGGCTATTCCTTATCAAGAAAAAATACAGAAGCACAAAATCCCGAAAGGAAAATCCAGAAAAAGAGAATCCAAAAACAAATAAATTCACAAAGGAAAATCTACCAAGCGCAAATCCAGAAACACAGTTATCAAAGTGCAGCGCAAGTTAAAATTAAAATATATAAAATGTCTATTAAATTAAATTTTCCCTTAAGAGTTCTAAATATTTATGATCCTACTGAAAGATGTGTACCAGAAATGTTTCAATTTGTTACAAAAGTCTAAAAATGTCTATAAAATTGAATTTTTTTCATTTATTTGATTTGTTTTGTGAGTTTCTTTCTGGATTTTAACTGTTTAAATTGGAAATTTTGAAATTTGAAATTTTTTTTTCGAGCAAATGAAGTGACCCCGGTATTCATGTTCAAATTATAATTCAAAGACATGTGAAACTGTAAAAATATGTTAGCTATTTCACAATTTATGAGAATAGAAAAATAGGAATATTACAAAAACAAAGTCGGAGCCCGCCGATTCCTCAGAATTCCAGCTATGACTGCGGATGTTTAAAAAAACCGGAAATAATCAGAAACTCCGCGGTTCCAAAACAAGCCCTGCAATGTTCTATCAATGATATTTTTAAATAGGAGTATCAAAACACTTCCTGGAATATTCGTTGTGCTTTCCCATACAACGCAAATTATTATTCTTTTTGTATTTGAATTTAAGAATTTATAATTTTATAAAAAAAATAAAAATAATTTTACAAACACATTTTCACCCCTATTCCCATAGTCGCATCACTTCATGTGATGTGACAACTATCACATCACTTCAAGTATAAATTGGTATTCTGCTAGTCGATTCATATGATGTGATACGACAAATGACAGAAATTACCTACTTTCAATATTAATGTAACTGAAAATTAAAAACTTACGTTTTTTTTTTTTTCATTTTGATCTGTCACTTACAATTTTCAGGTGATGAATATATCATTTCAAGTGATACTAAGAGAATATGGCTTCAAGTGATAGTTATCACACCAAACGATAAACGTCACTTCAATCGACTAAGAGAATACCAAAATTGAAGTGATGTGATAGTTATCACATCACATGAAGTGATGCGGCTATGAGAATAGGGGTTTGATTTTTAAAATTCTCATTCTATCTGTACCACATACATTCACTCCAAACAAATCTGGTCACCCTATGATAAATGCATCCCGGTGGATTACATTTTTCCATATTTAATTATTTAAATTTTAATTTAAAACACTTCACACACTGAGATTTCTTTAATTTCGGCCATAACACTTTAGACCACTACATTTTCGATCAGTCAACTCAAAAATAAAAACACAAAAATAAAACCACAAAAATCTATCATTTTTTCCTTTACTTTCAATTCTCTCGTGTTATTTTTTTAGGTTAGAAAAACATCAAAAAATTAAAGTTGCAAAAAAAAAATAGAAACAATTAAGTTCACGTTGAAGTTTTTATTGCAACGGGTATAAAACCCAACAATACAACAACTATCAACTTTATAAATTAAATTAAAGCAAAAACAGGAGAAAATTGATAAAAATTAAGGAGCGAATGAAAAATATGACTTCACACACTGACTATTCTAGTACTTTTTTTTTTTTCTATGTTTGAACATGACATAAAACCAAGAATGATAGATTACAAGATTATGCAACTCAAAATACGTTACTCTCTTTTTTTGTAAAAAAATAAAGCGTAGGAACCAGTCTGTATATCTGATTTTATTTTCACCTATTATTTAAACTTTGTTTCACTCACCCTTGGTTCTTCAAATATTTGGTTGGTTTTACAGCGGTTTGAGCGAGAATGAATAAATATGATCACATGATCATTGATGTGAAAGCGTTAATCTATATACCTTTCATTTCCTCTTATTGTATGTAGTGTGGTGGTATAATATATTTGGTCATTCACTCTCATTCATCATTGGTTATTTATTTTATTTAATGTTTATGTTGTATATACAGTAGAAAACAAAATTATCGTTCTCTTCATAGTAATTTGACGATACAACAATTCATTTAAGTACAACATTTTTGGTTCACTATCGTATTAGAAGAGAGGATAAAAAATAAAATTAAAAAATAAAGCATAGGAACCAGTCGTTTTACTCTCCATCGGAGTTGGACAATCTTCTAATCTATCATTCTTGACATAAAACAAAATAAAATTTTAAAACTAGGCCGGTTTTACGCATACAATATTTTGTAGCTAAGGATATTTCTTTTAGAAGATGTTAACTTTTTTTTATAACAGTATAAGGATTCCGTGCAGTTTAATAAAATTAACTAATCTAGAGTTTTATCAGTTGTTTTACCCCTTCAACGATTATTTTAAATAATTTCTAAGAATTTTCAAATAATAATTGGCAATTGGCATGTGGAGGGTTTTTAAAAGCTCCTATAGCTTTTATTTTAGTATAAATTGATCATACTAAATTTGCACGAAATCCCTATATAGGTTAGTACTTTTTCTTCATCAAATTAACACACACAGCGATATGTGTAAAAATTTCGTCAAAACCCGCTTTAACACTGAATAAAAAAAATCCAAATAAATTCTTCAAAAAATTGATTCTATAAGATTTGTTCTTAACATGCAACAAGGTAAAAATTTCATGATGATAGTTAAAATCGACAGCTTCGGCTCCAGACCGTTGAGCGCCCTGCGCGAAAATTGTTAGAGCGTCCCTGTTATTTTTTTTTAATTGATAAAGAGATGAATTATGAAATTGGGAGTTTAAGAAAATAAAAAAATTCGGGGTAGGCTGTGTCTTCTACACGGCCGTAGGTGTTTTCCGTGATAACGTTTATAAGAGGTGCGAGAAATGGCAGGATGTATGGGTTTGTTAAAATAAATTTCTTTATTATTAGCATCATGAAATGAGAGTACAGTGATTGTTTGCAAACGATTAAGTACTGGGCGATGGTATGAGAAGTACGATATGAAGCGCAGGGTCTCAGCGGAGATGTGCCTGATGAGGCTAGTGTGATGAATACGCAGTCTAGGTCAAATATATTTTATATCAGAGTCCACACTGGCATTTGACCTATCAGATCAGGCATTCCCCCTTTATAGTGCTCTAGCATTGTAAATCGCCACTTTGTAAATCTAAATTTTAATTAAAATTTATTTGAAAATTAATTATTTTAATTTACTATAAATTATCTGCCACAGTTTCTTTACGCACAAATTAGCACTAGAATTGCTCCGATCAGATGAGGCATGAGGGGTTGTCTTACTACAGTGATCTCAAGCATTGTATATCGCTATTTTGTAGTTTGTAATTTTAATTAAAATTTATGTGGAAATTAATTATTTTAATTAACAATAAGTTATGTTTCTTTACGCACAAATTGACACCAGAATTACTCCTGTCAGATAAATGATTTTCATGGTTGGTTGTAAATCGCTGTTTTGTACTTTGTAATTTTAATTAAAATTAATGTGGAGATTAATTATTTTAATTTAAAATAAATTATCTGCCACAGAATTATTAAGCACAAATTAATAACCGAATTGGCCCGATCTGATGAGGTATTCTCTTGCTATAGTGCCCTCAATCTCTATAAATCCCTATTTTGTAGTTTGAATTTTTAATTAAAATTTATATGAGGATTAATTAATTTAATTTAAAAATAATTAGCTACCACTGGTTTGGCCGGTGACGTCATTGCGATAATATTATGCGTGACACATAAACCCGAAGGACCAATCTAAGCAATCATATCTTTAAATTAAAGGTAGTGCTTATAGTTGATGAGTAATTGCCCCCGACCAAGGGCTAAATTTCGGGTCAGTTTTCTGAACATGCGGTGTAAAACGTTATCACGTCAAAATCAAATTTAGAGCAAGTTGGAATCCGACATTTTATTGGAACTATGTAGTTTTAAAACTGCATATGCTGAAGATAGGAGGTACCTAATGTAAAGATGTGAAAGTAGCGAATTGGTTAGAAGGAGATTAGACAAATTTGAGATTAATAGTAGACACTATAATTTTATTTTGTTGCTTTTAGTTAATAAGTGAGAGAGAATTGCACTACATGACTGATGTCCGAAGTACAGTCATCAATGATGGAAAAATACTTTGCATTGTGAACATATGAAACTATTTTTTCAGTGACTTTCAGTCATCAATTCAATAATTTCGTTTACAATATTTTTTCCAACATTTAGTTGGTCGGATATAGAAAGAAGGAGAAATAAACTGATCTGCTATTGAAGGGCTTTCATTAGAATTTTCGATCGAAGGAACTTTTGACAAATTCCACAAACAACTATTAAAACATACTACAGCCACACAATCCTAAGATTTTGGTTTTTATTTGCTTTTTAAAAATACTAATATTGTCTGAGAAATTTAAGATGGCACGTACGCTCTTACTTCAAAGAAGAGACGTATGTAGTTTTACGCTTAAAGGTATAGTGTCTTACAACCTGTTGCTTTTTAACTTGTTTTTTTTTAAATTGTAACAAAGGGGGTTTAGTAAATAAAAGTAAGTCAAAGAAACAAATTAATTCGATCGAAAATAAAAAGAATTTCAATTTTAATTTTAAATTTGCACGGAATCTCTCTAGTCGTGGGTTTGTAAATATTATCAAAAAATTACAGTCCGGATCAAAAATGTTAAGTTTGCTGGCCCTGGTTCTTGCCAGTTGCTATACCACGTTTTTCAATTAACTTACGTCAGACGATAGTAAACTGTTCTAAAATGTGTCCTTAATAAATTGTTTTAGAGGTTTTTAATGCTAAAAGTTTTAATGCTTGTAATTGTTATCACTTTTAAAACAAATGTCTTCCAAGAACCACAAAACTTGTAAAATCAAAATTTTTTTGGATGTCTTTATATACAACATAAATACCAATAATGATTTGTCAATTTTTTCAGTTATCAATAAACTACGCAAATTTGTTTGCTAAACAATCAAATATATACCGCCTGAATACAACAATCGATCATGTTTATATTAACTATATATGATGTTGATTGTTCATATGATGTAAACATAATATCGAGTACAAGTTATATATGTTAATCAATTGAAAAATGATTGACATCTCTAATTAAATTTGCTGACATATTTATCAATATGCAAATACACGCTTAAATATATTTAGTAAATTTAATCGATATAATTAAAAAAAAATAAACGAAATATTCGCGGTATATTACGTGCAAAGTCTCATAGATAGGAGACGAACCTATACGAACCCTACGAACACGAATACCGTTTAAATCAAATAAATCCGTGTACAAATATTTGCCAACACTCATAATTCGTTTGTAAGTTATTGTTTGTTTCATTATTGATAATTGATAACAAAAAAATTATTTGTATTTACTTATTTATTTACTATTTAACATTAAAATTTAAAAAAAATAATAGTGCACGTGCATGTAGTTAATATATTTTGTTTTGGGGTGGAGTGGGTGTTTATAAGTATTTACAGTTGTACACAAACTGATTATTATTTTTTTCCGGGCTTATAAAACTTGTAATCAGTATGAATATTTGTTTTTTTTTTTCGGTGGGGGTTCTTAGTAATTTTATAAAATTATTGTAGATATCTAGTTTGTCTTGGATGAATGGTTGATAATATAATACGGATCCAATGAGGGGTTATACACCTGCTGTTATTTAGTTAGTACTTAGTAAGAATTTAGAAAGTGGAATTCGACATGTCAAAGGCAGTGTGGCCGAGTGGTCTAAGGCGCTGGTTTTAGGCACCAGTCAGTAATGGCGTGGGTTCGAATCCCACCACTGTCATGTTATGTTTTTTCTTAAATTCATATAGGAACATAGTTTTTAAATTGTATTATATACAATACGCGATTTCCAGCAAAGTAGCTGAAATCTATGGCAGTTTTCTATTTTTCCTAGGACTAGGGAATAGTGGAAAAAACTGAAATACTTTTTTCCTATTCCTTATCCTATTCTTTTTTCTATGATATAATTCCCAAAAAATGTATTTATGCCGGCTTACGAATTAATTCAGTAATTTAAATTTTTCAAAATGTCTTAAATATTTTTAGAATTTTATTTTTTACTAACTATTAACACAGATAATCCAGATGAACCAATGGGAACAAATTTTTGATTAATATCAACGGCGCTTATATGGAAATATTTCTACTGGCACCCCACAATCTAAAACATTAGGTACATTGTGGGGTGCCAGTTGGTATTTCATTATTAAGCCACGTTTTCAATGAATTGGTATTATTGGTTCGTCTGATTATATTTGTTTGTGTTATTAGTTTCCACATAACGTAGATTGCGAATAATCGCAAAGCGAAATTTTTGTTTCATGTCGCTGTGTTACAAAACATAATAGCCCTCGTCACGAGCTTGCGTATTTCGTAACTTCGTAAATTTGACGTTTCTTCCGATTCCCCCAATCCACACTGGGTTTCATTTGATACTGGTTTCTGGTATCAAAATACCAAGCGCATTCACACACAGTCTCAAATGAATCCGGATTCTTCAATGAATGTATATGTATGTGTATGTCGAAACCAATGCCTACTAGATATATTCAAGACGGGACGGCATTGGTCGAAACACAATATGAAACAAAAAATCCAAGTCAAAAATGTACTTGAATTTTTTTTTTTTTATTTCATTTTTGTTTGTGTTAGTGTGGTGAGACTATAGAAACCAAAAATATTTTGATTGAAAAAAGAATCCACAATAAAACCGGTTTTATAGGTAAAGGGGGAAGAAACGAAGAATGATACCGGACTCATGAGACCTATTGTTTCCCCTAAATAAGTAAGAAACGTCAAAAATAAATACGCTCACAGGCTAGTTTTCTTCAGCGTATTGTGACAACTTTGATTACTTGTGATTTTTAATAAATAAAAATAAATAATATGGATCAAAATATTAAAAAAACGGGCAAGAATGTCTACCAAAAAATAGGAAGAAGAGAAAGAGATGGATGTATTGGATTATTTAAAAAAAATAATTCAAAATAATTTAGAAATAGAGGTTTGTTTTATTAATAGTGCCTACATTTATATGTAAATATTTATGTGATTTTTATTTATTAAAAATCGCAAGTAAGTAATCACAATTGTCACAATACGCTAAAGAAAAATAGCCTGTGAGCGTGTTTATTTTTGACGTTTCTTGCTTATTTGGGGGAAACAATTTTAACCAATCAGAAGAAACGTCAAATTTACGAAATTACGAAATACGCAATATTAATTTACAAATATTACAAAACTGACTACAATGTTTCACTATTTGACGTTTCTTCCTTCAGTTTGGGTGACATTTGTTGCTCTTGTTAAAGATTGTTAAATGACAATTCAAATTTAACGAAACTGAACGAAAAATTCTTAAAGTTTCGCTGGTCAGTAACATGCATGTTCCTATGGTCGCATTCTTGCTTAAATTTCTTAAAGACTCGCATGTTGTGAAACATATATATCATACAAAGCAATAAAACAATGTAAAACGCAATCGATGCATGAAATTATATAATGTCTGGTGGTAATGAAAAACCCAAACATAAAAATGTCAATACATAATTAAGAAATGTAAAATCACAAAAATAAAGTAAATAAAAATAACATGGCTGGAAGTAATAAAATGTAGGTCATAAATAACTTAAAATTAATAATATAGGAAATATAATGAATGAAGTATTGACGAAATATACAACACAATATATTATGAAATACAATGTATGAAAATTAATAAAAAAAAACAATAAAATACGGAAGAGACCTAAATGTGTAATGAGGAAATTAATTAATGTTTAATATTGTATGTTGTTGTAAAACACAAAGTAATTTTTAGTATATAAGAACCAAAAATTGTAACTAAGATGATTCGTAATTCATAATTTGTAAAACTCATTATTAAATCTATATTCAAAGGAGACACTGTTACTCTCCATAAGATTCAAGAAATAAAAAAGAAGTGAATAAATTAATAAAATTGTTATCATTTAAAAATATTCGTGGAACCATCCTGCTGCCTGATCGATCAACAAGAACAACCAAGGTAAATATAAACTAACCAATACACCAACTAACACTGCTGGCCTGAGAACCAAAGTATCAAATAAACATCAAGAGAGGTGGCAACACTTATTAAATGTTTATCTGAAGACAGAGGTTCTTTTCATTAAGCAACTAACAACTTATTTCTCCAGTAAGCCTGTTTCAAACCTAACATATAGAAACAGCTTACCATCTTTAAATACCAACAAATACATAAATTAACCTTAATATTAACCACACTCAGGGTAATTTCGTATTAAACCTCGTTAGTATAGAGATTTATTAGCTAGCATAGTTTTAATAAGATATAATGTATGTTATAACACATAACCCCATAACATAAACTATAACATTGGCGCTGTAGATAAAGTTTCCGTTAGGGCACTCAAATAGGTTTAATTATACAATTTAAATAAAATTTTCTCGAATAATTTCATTTATACAATTTTAAATAAAGCTGTCGCACTCGAATTTCAATTATACAATTTTCGTACTCAAATAGGTTCAATTATGCAATTCAAATAAAATTTTCGCATTCAAATAATTTCAATTTCAATAAACTTTGCGTTAGGGCACTCGAATAATTTAGGTATACAAACAAAATTTTCGTATCTTATTTCCTTGCATAGAGTTCATGCAAGACGAAACAGATCCAATAATAAAAGTCAGTAGAGTTAGTGAATCAGATTTAGCAGTTGTTTATTCTCCTACTTTAACAAGAAAGCGAATTAATAGCGACCCTAGTTTAAGATTAGAATCGGCTCTTACACAATTTAGAAAGAAACCAGTTCGTAGCATTAAAACAAAAATGGTAGCATTAACAGAAACAGAGATCCAAAATTTGGTTGAAAGAAGAGTACCAATCTTCTATGGTCAACATGACGTAGACACGAGTGAGGTACACTACTTCATCGAAGTGTGCAAGCACATCAGTCAGAAAGATGATTTTAAAACTCCAGCATTAGCGGAAATACTTCTTGAAGAAGTTAAATTACGGCTCCGTGGTAGAGCGTTTACATTAGTGAGGGACGCCAAAGTAAAGGACTTAAATGAACTTTACAAAGTCCTCACGAAGAAATTCCTACCATTCCATTCCATAGAATCTCTAAGTAACAGATTGTATTCAGCCAGTCAGGGTAGATCGGAAGATTGCTCTGAATTTGGGACAAGAGTACAAGGTTACGCCCTTGATTATGAAGCAGGGGTTAGAGTTAAATTTGGTGAAGGAAATGGTTTACCAAAACCATTCCTGAAAACGTTGCAAAGAGATGATTTTGTCAGAGGATTAAAAAATGAAGTAATTAGAACACACATGACCATGATTTCGGATGCACCATTAGTAGATTTAATAGAAAAAGCAAGCAGATTAGAAATGCAATTAGGATACAATCAAAGCCATAGGCTAAATCAAACAGAACAACAGTATGGTGATTCGGTTTGTCAAATCTGTGAAAAAACAGGACACATCGCTAAAAATTGTCAAAAACAAGCAACCCAATGTTCATTAGAAATTTGCCAATTGTGTGATAATGTAGGCCATGTAGCTAGAAATTGTCCAATAAATAATTCCAGCCAAAATCAAGCAGCTCAGCACCTAACCTCGAGATTCTGTAGATATTGCAAGAAGCGAGGGCATTCATTAGAGGAATGTAGGGCGAGAGAGGCAAGTGATGCTAGGCGTGAAGAATTTTTATTTCAACAAAGGCCAATACCAATGAAATCACAACCGTATGACTACTATCAAAACTACAGATCCGAACAACAGAGTTTTAGACCGAACTACAACTACCAACAAGCAGTCAGCCAAACCAACTACACAAATCCGAACTATCCGAGACTAATAAATCAGAATACATTAAACGAATCCAACTACCCAATCCGTCAGGCATATCCAAATAATAGCTATCCTAACCAAAGATACAACCAAGCTACAAACGACTCATTCAGACAGACGAATCATCATTTTAATAACGAACAAATACAAAATTTTACGAGGAAAAAGCAAGGCGTTGACCAGATAAATGAAGATCTAGCAAATTTAAAAATAAACTACATAGAGGACAGCGACGTATACGACGGTATGATCTGCCAACAGGGAAACGACTTGGGGCTCGCCGAATGATAACACCATTCCGAGCGAGTCCGAAAAATCAATTAGCCAGTCAATCATATTCCACCTCGAAAACAAATAATCCCATTAGTTATATCTCAAATAATTCTCTAAGTCCCATGCCCAACGTTTATTATATAAAGCCCATACAGAGATTAGAAACTCCGGAAATTAATACAAAACCGATACTAATGAATTACGAATCGCAACTGAGTTCCGCCTCAGACTTTAAAAAAATAAATCAACTGAGTTCCGCCTCAGACTATAAAGAAATTAATCCGCTGGGAACCTCCCCAGATCGTAAACAAATAAATTCACTGGGAACCTCCCCAGAAATAAAAAAAATAAATCCGCTGGGAACCTCCCCAGAAATAAAAAAAATTAACCCGCTGGGAACCTCCCCAGAAAATAAAAAAATTAATCCACTGGGAACCTCCCCAGATAATAAAATAAATCCACTGGGAACCTCCCCAGATAATAAAACAAATCCACTGAGAACCTCCTCAGTCAATAATAAAATAATAAATCCACTGGGAACCTCCCCAGATATTAAAACAAATCCACTGGGAACCTCCCCAGCTATTAAATCAAATCATCTGAGAACTTCCTCAGTCAATAAAAAACTAAATCCTCTGAGTACCGCCTCAGACAATCAAAAAATAAATCCTCTGAGTACCGTCTCAGACCTTAGAATAAGTAAATTAAGTTCAAACTTGTCTATGAGTTTTTCCCCAAATGTTATCTCAGAACGCAATAGTTTAAAATCAACAAGTTCCGTCGTGAATAACGAAATAATCGAGCCATTGAGTACAGTCTCAAAGGACCATTTCAAGTTGAAAAAATCAAACGATAACATTGAACCAATCTCAACATCAGATTCTCAACAATTAGTTTATAAGCGTTCAAAAAGCTCTAGCAGTGTTGCAATCCCAGTAGCACGAGACGCCAATTTTCTTTGTAGCGTAGAGCATTTTCAAGAACAGTTATCCGGTATTAATACGCTAGAAAGTTTATTATATCCCGATACACATGGTGAGGTCACATCCAATTATCCATACCACCATTTCCAAACCAATATTCCCAATTACAAAACTAGGAAAAGAAAATAAAGCCACAATCAAACCAGTTAATCCATAAACCTTCTTAATAAATCCATAATTTTAAATAAATCCACGAATTTTCTAAATAAATCCATAATTTCAACCCAGTTCCTTTAATAATTCTTTATTGAATCAAAATCAAAATTTAGAAATGAAATAAAACACCTTTTTCCATCATGTCTTATAAAATAACAAACATGAGAGAACAAGGAAGCAAATTCGGTATAAAAAAAAATGAGAAATCCAAATTTTACTAACATTAACTAGAATATAAAAGGAAGTCGAGTTAAAATTTTGAATTATCTCTAGCCTAAAGTAAATTTAATAAAAATTTTTTTCAAATAGAAAAAGAAAAGTATCTGAAATATCTTTTAATCGAATTTAAGCATAAAAAAAAAAAAAAATTATAAACAAGATTATATTTAAAAATAAAACAAATAATAAGCAAAATTATCTAAGGAAAAAATTATTCGAAACAAATTTATTAGAATTTTTATATAGAAACATTATCTAATAGTATTACTTTATTAACTCTAAAATTAATTAAATTAATAATAAAAAATAAAAAAAAAAGAAGAAGAAAGATATATTATTTTCATTAAATCATAAAAATTAAATATATATAAAAAAAAAAAATAGAAATAACTCTAATTCAATAAAATTCTCTTTAAAAGTAAGGTAAAAAAAAAAAAAAAATCATCATATTGTATTGTAAGATTGAAAGTAAATTAATTAAAAACATATTTTGTCATACAATCGTAAAATTTTCTTGCATATAAAAAAAAAAAAATAAAATAAAATCAAAACAAAACTCATACACATAACATTCATAATTTAATAAAGTAAAACAAGGTCAAGTAAAAAATTTTTTTTATAAATTCCGTAGTAAAGTATCGTATTGCAAAATATAACAAAAATGCATTTATATATTTTTATGCTTTCGCAACATTATTTTTTTGTACGTAAACATATGTTAGCCTAGGTTAAGGTTAGATAAAAAAAAAGAAATTAGAATCTTTCATTATATGTATTATGTAGCAAAGAAAAATTATGTAAGGTAGTTGAACTCAATGGTAAACAAAAAAAGAAGACCAAGGAAGAAGGAAGTAGTCCAACATAATAAATGAAAAGGTTTCAAATCAAATTTACAAAATATCATTTAACATACATAACATCCAACTATACCAAGATGCACCACAAATTTATCTCAAACATTGAAGTACATTGGAAGTCACTTTACAACAGTATATCGAAACATCATCATAATTACGACATGCACGACAACATGAGAACTCTGGCATATGCAGCACACAAAAATAGCTGAGCCGTAAATACAACTACATCACGAGCGCTATAATAATTATTGTATTATCTTAAGTCAATAAATGTTAATACAATAAGACAAATAAAGACATTCATCATTTGTCCCGCTATCCCGCTGAGATGCCATCACAATCATTTAATTGCAAACACCAATGAGAAGTCAATACAGATATGCATGTTCAGAAATTCATCAAATGGAGATCAGTCATTAACGTGTAATCATCCAGTTAATAAAAGAGACAATGAGAATCCAGATAGTCCAGAAGGCAATCCAAAGATGTTATAAAGTTAATGTAAATTGTAAAATGATTTAAATCTGAGTAGTTTGAGCAGTCAACAAGATGACCTCAAGTAGCAGAAGCAAACAAGAACACATGATGAACAACGAAACTACCATACAAAACAGTTCAAAAATAGATATTAAAATAAATTATAATTGTAAACTTAAGCATAGTCTTAAAAATATATACTTATATATGTCCCATAAGATTTTTCCTTCAGAAAAATCTCCATAAAGGGGGAAGGTATGTTGTGAAACATATATATCATACAAAGCAATAAAACAATGTAAAACGCAATCGATGCATGAAATTATATAATGTCTGGTGGTAATGAAAAACCCAAACATAAAAATGTCAATACATAATTAAGAAATGTAAAATCACAAAAATAAAGTGAATAAAAATAACATGGCTGGAAGTAATAAAATGTAGGTCATAAATAACTTAAAATTAATAATATAGGAAATATAATGAATGAAGTATTGACGAAATATACAACACAATATATTATGAAATACAATGTATGAAAATTAATAAAAAAAAACAATAAAATACGGAAGAGACCTAAATGTGTAATGAGGAAATTAATTAATGTTTAATATTGTATGTTGTTGTAAAACACAAAGTAATTTTTAGTATATAAGAACCAAAAATTGTAACTAAGATGATTCGTAATTCATAATTTGTAAAACTCATTATTAAATCTATATTCAAAGGAGACACTGTTACTCTCCATAAGATTCAAGAAATAAAAAAGAAGTGAATAAATTAATAAAATTGTTATCATTTAAAAATATTCGTGGAACCATCCTGCTGCCTGATCGATCAACAAGAACAACCAAGGTAAATATAAACTAACCAATACACCAACTAACACTGCTGGCCTGAGAACCAAAGTATCAAATAAACATCAAGAGAGGTGGCAACACTTATTAAATGTTTATCTGAAGACAGAGGTTCTTTTCATTAAGCAACTAACAACTTATTTCTCCAGTAAGCCTGTTTCAAACCTAACATATAGAAACAGCTTACCATCTTTAAATACCAACAAATACATAAATTAACCTTAATATTAACCACACTCAGGGTAATTTCGTATTAAACCTCGTTAGTATAGAGATTTATTAGCTAGCATAGTTTTAATAAGATATAATGTATGTTATAACACATAACCCCATAACATAAACTATAACACGCAGGTTAATGCTTTTGAGACATTTTGTATTTGTATTACATACCAAATAATTTTGTTAATTTAAACATTTCTAGACGTCAACATGATACAATAATACAAGATAAAGTAAAAGTACTTTTACTGAAATAAAGCAAAAATTAGATATTTCAATCGTGACGTCAGATTGCTTTGCAATCCAAAGGAAGAGGAAGTGTACATCATTTCTATTCATTTTTTAAAAATTATATTGTGTTATTTTTGTTTTAAAAAATGCTAAATCAAATATTTAAATATTTTAAAAATCGACTAATACGCTAGACAGATTGCGGTTTAATAAAACTGATTTAGTAAATTTTTTGAATTTATTTGTAGTGTGTTAACCTCGATTTTTGCTAAACCCATTTTTATTTTCATAGAGTAATTCAGCTAGTTTAGGTTATTTGGGTTGCACAATTTTATAAATCCAAAATTTATGAATTACTTATTCATCAATATCAAATTATTTTATAAATATGTAACTAAAAAATATTTTGTATATAAAAAAATATCTAACCATAAAAAAAACACGTCCTGTTTTATCTTCATTATTGTAATGACTGTCGGTCGCGCATCAGCTGATCGGCTCGAGTAATCGTATAAAAACATAAAAAATGAAGCAAAGCAAATAGCAATAAACAAAAATAAAGATAGAGAGAAAACCAAAATGTGTATCTTGTATTATTATATCATAGACCATGATTCAATAAATCCCAGGTTAGCTCACTTTTTCAAACCACGTGTTCGTGATGTCATGCAATTCCGATAAATATGTAAGTGATTCCTTTTTTACTTTTCGTTTTTTTATTTGTTGTTGTAATTTATACGTAAAAGAATTGGGTGACATAAAAAAAAAAGATAGCCATTTGTTTACATATTTCGAGCTAACCTGGGTTTTTATTGAATCATGATCATGGACGTCACTTTAAGATCATAATAAAAACAATAAAGTATTCACATAGGAAAAATATTTCTGCTTGTTCTGTTTATTGCAGGATTGAAAATGTTCCTAATGGCTGTATGATATTCACTTTTTCCCCACTTTTTCAGAGACTATAAAAGGCAAACAGAGTGAAAGAAAAAATATATATACTAAATATTTGTTAGAGTGAGTGTATACACCATAGATTTGAAAAAATATAGAAACGTCAAAAAAAAAAGTGGTAGCTCAATTCCTCTAGCAGTTACCCAAGTATAACAAAAGTACAATCCTGAATTCATCACCGACTTTTTTCAGCAATAATGTCCGACTTATTATAAGATTTACTATGAAAGGTGGCCAAAAAAATCGGAAAATGATGAAAAAAAAAAGTTGCAAACCAAATTTCATCATTTTCCGATTTTTTGGCCAACATTCGGAAAAAATTCATGTTTTCAGCTAAATGTCCGAAAAATACAAAAATTGTCGGATATAAAAATACTAGGGTAATCGAGCAAATATAGCAAAAAAAGAATTGGATTTGATTCTTTTTTTGACGATTAGATACTTTTTTCTGACATTTCTAAAATAATAGAGAAAATATTTGAGTTTTATGTAAATTATGTCGTTGCAATTAATTGCGGCAGCTAATGCAAATTTATGGCCGACCTCCACTCGTCGCGACGAACTAAAATTGTCAGGACTTCATGATAAAATTGGTATATTATACTTACAACTATGTACTAACATAACAAATAATTATGTTTTCTCTGTTTTTGTTTATAAAATGCAAATCTATTTACAAATGTCATTTTGGATAGTGAGATAATAAAATATACCAAATCTATACTTGTCTCCCATTTAGATTTGCAGTTTTTAGGATTTTTCATTTTATTTAAGTATGTAATTTAAATTCAAGCTGCTGACAAGCTGAAAGAAATGTATAATAAACCTTAAATAATATGAATGTCGCTCGTGTTACCACCGATAGCCATCAAATAAAATTCTCCAACTGAAATTACAAATTAAACTTATGTATGAGCCAAGTCTTGTTACAAAAACAATTTTAAATTCAAATATTTCAAAATTTGTTCATTTCATTTTCAAAATTAAATTATTCATTATTAAATTATGTTTATTGTTATTGTTACAATTATTATTAATTCTCTAATAAATAATTTTGAACAAACACTTGGCACAAATAATTGAGAGTAAAACACTAATAATTGAGAGTGAGTCACGAGTAATGCACATGAGCACAACCAGTTTTGTTTATGTAAGCCTGATTTCCATGAAAAAATCTTACTGACTAATGTCGAATTCTATTCACTTTTTTCGGAAAATCTAGATTTGATGGTTCTAATAGAACACAAAAATATTTGATTTGTTTTGTAGTTGTGATGGTAAACATATGTAGTTAAAATAAAATTGTGTTTATTGTTAAACTCACAATACAACATTCAATTCATAAATGACGTCCACCAAAATGGTGTATTTAGATTTTTAGCTGTCATTTATAATAATAAAAAATGGATATTTCTACGTATTAGTGAGTTCGGTAGAAAAGAGGGGGTAAATCTTAAAAAAAATGCGATTTGTGAAGTTTGATCTAGATCAAACATCTCTTGATTTTATTGGATGAATAAAACACAAAACCTTAATCTGCCGCCATTTTTTTTGATTCAGATCAAACTTTTTGGGTGAATAGAACATCACATAATAATATATTTTACTGAAAAAGACAGAAGATAAAGACAACCAAAAATTTCATTAGAGTGACAAAGACAGTAATTTTTTTTATAGCAAAACTAAATGGTTGTATTTTGACAGATTTTTGTTAACATAACCAATAAATTTCATAATTTTTCGTAATTCATTGTGTGTTTTTCATTTTTTTTGTATTTTCGATAAATTAATTATTGTGATGGATAGTTTGAAAACTGATTTAATGGATTATTTGGATCCTTTAAACATAATGAATATGCGGCAAGAAGAAACTGGGCAAAATGAAGCTTAAAAAAAAATTTTTTAGAAATATTATTAGAATTAAATTATTACTACAATTATTATTAGATTTATTTAATATAAATAATAAATCATATATCACAAAACTTTGTCTAAATTAAGTTTATTTTGCGATTTTTTATCCAAACGACACGTTATACCATAAAAATATAGAAGTGGGGTTAACTTAATTTTTTTATAGTATTTATTTCAGTGGGCGAGAAAAATTTTCTATCCTCACACAATCTGTTTGTAGATGTATTGTAAAATACTGAAAAAATATACTTCGCTTCATATTTTTCTTCAGTAATAAAAAAATACTTTCGTAATAAAAAACAGGCTTTATTCATACAAATTTTACCCAATCAACAATAATTGGTACAAGCTCGAGGCAATTTTTCTTCGTCTTGGCGAGTGGAGACCGGCAATTATTGTGCGCTGCCTCATATTTCTTATAAAAAGAATCAAGTAAGAACAAAAAAAATTATTCTTCCCAATGGCTACTTCACCGCGAAAGCGAAGGATTTAGCCACAATTGATTAAAGGTAATAGAAACCGAAGACGTATATTTATATCGGAGAACTTTGCCGATGACACCTGAACAATTTCAGAAATTATTGGAGAAGTTACATCCATTTACCCTTCTCTGTTTCGCTTTACTAGCTTTGTAGCAATTTATTGCACTTGAAAAAAAGTGAGTTTCATACAGCCATAAACAAAATAAGGGAAATTTTAACAAAATAAGGGAAAAAGATGGAGGCATGACTACTTTTGAGTGTGGGAAATTTGTCTATGGTTGCGTAGACAAATTTATATACCGATATGTATTTTTTTCAATGTATTAATGATTGGAAATATAGAAAAAGCACTATTATGCCTTAATTCCATGGGAAAAATTGACTGACACTCTGATAGTCAAAAAAATCGAAAAGAGAAAAATAATCTGATACTCCATATAAGAAACAAAGACAACGCTTTTTTTTGGTTTTTTATTTTATAGCAAAACAATTTTGCTATAAAATAAAAAACACGTTGGCTTTGTCTCTTACATGGGGCATCAAATTATTTTTCTCTTTTCGTTTTTTTTACTGTCAGTCAATTTTTTCCATGGAATACAGGCATTAGCATCAGCGCTTACAGTAGAACGACTAAAATATGGTATAGCGGAATTTTATTGGAGCAAAGTTGTAATAAATATTTTGTCTGTTTTGGAGACGTGTTTTTAAACAAAATATTTATTGAAGTTTTGCTGCAAAAAATTTCCGATATGCCATATTTTAGTCGTTCTGCGAGCGCTGACGCTAATTTTGTATTGTAGCTAAAGTTTTATTTTATTTCTATAGGTAGTGCTTTCTCTATATGTATTTCCAATCGTCAATACTATCCATGTGAAAAAATTTAGAACAGATTGTGATTATTCGCAAAGGCATCGCAAGTGGAAACCCATAGTTAACACAATAACAATTTTCAAATTAATTAATGTTTTTTTTTTCTTCCGCTGGCGCTACCTCGCATGAAGGTATTTGGCCGCCTCAACGATGTTCCTTCAAATAGTTTGATTTGCCGCAAAAGACCATCAGAAATGGTGACCGAGTATGTGTAGGTCCATTTCAGTTTCAACGTCGTCCATCCATCGGATAGGTGATCTTTGACGAAGTCCTACTTTCGTTGGTGCTGATAACAAGGCCTGTCTAGTGGTCCGATATTGTGAACGAAGTACATACCCAAGTCATCTAAACCTTGCCGGTTTTATGAATCCAATGATATCAATTGTATCAAAATCGTTTCTAATCTCGTGATTCATTCGCATTCTGTATATGGCTCCCTCTTTAATGGAACCAAGAACTATTCTGATGGTTTTACGCTCAGTTACAGAAATTTTCTGGATGTTTTATGCTGTCAGTGTCCAAGAATCACAACAAAAGGTGATAACTGGTCTTATCAGCTTTTTGATGTTAACGTAAAAGTCTCGGTACTCTGCTGCAATCCTCGATGAAATGTCCACAGAAACGGAGTTTTACTCAGTGACCAGCGATCCTACATATTTGAACTTATTTACCTTCTCATATTGTGTATGTCCTGAAATAAAGTCTCCTCGCGTAGTGATCATGTATTTAGTGTTCGCTGCGTTGTTCTGAAGGACAATTTGTTGGGCTGTTATAGTTCCAACGGAAGGAGGACTTTTTTTTAGGATGAATCGACCCATAATGCAAATATCGTCAGCGAATGCTAATAGTTGGTTTGATTTATAATACAAATAGCAGCGCTATGCTATATTGGACGACAAATGACAAATTCCAATGAAAGGTTAAGAGAATTTGAGCTATTGGATCTCCTTGCCGCACTCTGGACGTTATCTTGAAGGCATCCGAAATTTTGAATTCTTTTAGCACCTTGTATATTGAACCATTCATTAAAAGCTGGCACATATAAACCAATTTTGACGATACTCCCAGGTATAGCACAAGACATTTCATAATATATCCTTCTTAATGCTGTCGTACGCCTGTTGAAAGTCTACGAATAGACTGTGCACAGGTATATCCTTTTCATAGCACTTCTCCAGCACCTCAGAGTAAAAGTTTGATCGGTCGTTGATGTATTTGGACGGAAACCAAAATTATCCATGATCCTCTCGATGTAAGTTGACAACTTTGCCGTGACCACGTTGGCCAGAATCTTGTAACCAGTGTTCAGCAAAGCTATACCACGGTAATTGTTGCATTTTAACCGATCTCCCTTTTTGTAAAGTGGACGGATAAGACCTGTCTTCCACTCTTATGGCATGTCTTCTCTAGACCAAATTATTTATATGAGCTCAAACTTGTGGTAGAATAGATAATCGCCCCCATATTTGAGCATTTTGTTGCAGATATCATTCTCACCGGGTGACTTGTACCTTTTCATCTGCGATATCACGTTCCGCACTTTATCATATGACGGAGAAAGTGGTGGTGTCATCTCGACGTTGGTATCGCGTTGAAACAAGAGAGGTTGTTGCTCGGAAGGTGGTGCCTGTCTATTTAGAGGCATGTCCATTTAGTGTCCATTTTAATTCATCTGATTATTGTGAATAGCGCTGCTAAGCGGATCAAACCCTGAAGAGAAATCTGTTATGCTGTGATATCTATCTCTCAGGCTAGAATTTTGTATGTTACGTTCCTGTATAATGAATTTTGCTCAGGACGGTTTCGAGTTGGTCGTAGAAAGCTTCTTTGATTTGGTCAGACTTCTCTTCGATGGGAGGCATGACCGTTCACAAATGTGACGTTAAAGTGACGACCATAAAATCTGAGTATACAAATCCGATTACTGACAGGCATGAAGTCAGTCACAAATTGACGACATCGGTTGCTAATTAAGAAACCGACGCCAAATTCATGTTTATCTATGAACTATCAATGAACAAAATATGGAGCAAATATATTGGAACTAATATTTAAAAAAAAGTAAAAAATTTGTAGAGTAAATACAAGCATCGGTCGTTCAGTGGTAGAATGCTCGATTCCCGGCCGATGAATAAACATTTTTTATTTTATTTAAACTAATTTTTGTTATTTTTTTTTTTTATTAATTTTCCAGATGACTAGCTGTATATTACATTGTCACCTTGCCTAATCAAGAAACCAAAAACACAAAATGTTTTCACTCGAGGGTTTCGATTTTGAGTCGGCAATGACACGACATCTATTTGATGGACCATCAAACACAAATGGCTCATCAAATAGTTCATCGGATTTTTTTCTATGCGACGACGATGACGATGACATGGATGAGGATGTTGACGAGGATGATGAAGATACAACGGATAGTAGTGATTGCAGTGGTTTTAATAGTGATCAAGAAAATAGCGATAAAACAATGGTTCATAGTAATCGTATGTTGAACCGTAACCATCATCATCATCATCATCACCATCATCATAATAGTAATAATATTATAAGTAATAGTAGTAATAAATTGCATAGCCATCATCATCATCGACGATTAAAAAATGCCAAGCAACAAGCACAACAGAGGCAAGCAGCAAATTTACGTGAACGCCGCCGTATGCAAAGTATAAACGAGGCGTTCGAAGGATTACGATCACATATTCCAACGCTGCCGTATGAAAAGCGGCTTAGTAAGGTGGACACATTAAAATTGGCGATCAGTTATATATCGTTTTTGGGTGATATGGTGCGAAAAGATCGGAATGGTAATGAACCAGGATTAAACGGTCTGCAACGGAATATACAGAAAGAGGTGCAAAAGAAAATTATACTTAGAGGTAAGAATGGTATGTCAAAAGTTTATTAATACTCTACATTAAGAACCATAACAAATTAACACACTATATATAAATAAATAAACTGTACGCTTAAATCATTACGAGTCCCAGATGTCTTATATAAAACAATTGTAAATACACGGTACATCGATCATCATCATCATCCCTCCAAGTATTTTATTCTTTTATAATTCATCATATTTTCATATCTATTAGATTTTAATTAAAATCATATTTTTATGCTCAACCCCTCTCGACAATGATCTTATATGCGGTTTAAATGTAAAATCGTATAAATCGCACCCCTTGAACATTAAACAAAACGCTTTTATGATATTTGTATTCTATATCATGTCACCTTTCGCAATTGTTTGATTATACATACCATGCATACGTTTGTATATACGTATAGACAAAAACATAACCAACCGCACCCGATCAAATTACAACACCAAAAAATATTCAATTTTCAGACGGTCCGAAACTAATTTGATTATTTTCCAAATAGAATATAATTCTGAGTTTACTAAAATTGTGGTGGTACGATAGAGATACACACAATGAGAACGAATATAGAAAATAATTAGATTATCTTTAGTTCCGGTACTGATAAAATTATTAAATTTGAGATCATTGAATTTAACTAACCTAATTTTATAGTTTATGTAGTAAATTGGTTTTGCTACATTTAAGCGTCGGTGGTGTAATGGTCAGCATAGTTGCCTTCCAAGCAGTTGATCCGGGTTCGATTCCCGGCCGACGCACTTAATTTTTTTTTTTTTTTTTTGTCTGGTAAATAATATTGTATGCATCATTTAAGGCAAAAACAAGGGCGGCTAATTCAAATACAAAATCTTAAATAGACCGACATACACCATTATTGCTTCCTATATCGTACACCTACACCTGTTTTTTATTGTACCACTTTTTCCGTTGTGTCCCATTTGATTTTTAAATCCCGTTCGTGAATTCCTTCAAAATCGAAATAGAATTTTTGCAAGATGTAACAGGATAATTCAACATACCATTATGAAGGTAATAAATTTGTGGTTTCTTATTTTCTCTCGCTGTGAAAAATTAAGGAAAATAAAATTAAGTTAATGGAGAATTACAAAGGAATAATTACAAAGACAGTGATTATAAAATTTAAATAATTAGAATTTTAATGATAAGTGTAGTGAAAAAAGGATGAGTGTGAAGTTTATGCTAAAAAAAATAACAAAAAATTACACCGTTAAATTAGCTATTTGTCCAATTGGAATTTAGATTATATGAAAATTTAAATTTTTTGTAATTTTGGATTTTTCGTACTATCAACCCGTACATAGGACACAGGTTAATTTCATCATTTTCAGCTAGCTGGACAATTTGTTTATCTCGTTGGCCAAAAGCATTCAATTTTGTTGAACCTTTCTGTATTTCATATACATAATTTAAAAGTTGACTGCTGATTCTTAATAATTTAAATAATTGTTTAGCGCCAATCCTGGAGATATCCCGAAGGTCCCGCAAATTTTTTAGAATAACTAGGTCATATAGCTGTAAATGCCACCAAGCTGATGATCCAATTGTGATGAACATACTATATTTCACAGAATGTGGAATTTTTAAGAATTTTGGATGAATTTAAAAGTTGTTATATCGCCGACTAATATACTTCACAGAATTTGGATCTCAAGGATTTCCATAAAATTTTGCTCACATTTTCGGATAGCTTGTCTAAGAGGCTAAGAGGCTATTGCATTGCAATTAACTCCGGTGTTCAACAAATAGAAGCTATGCCGCCGATACTCTCTAATCTCACGTTAGGAATACATCTTTCGTAAAAGTGAAACACCTCAGGAGACATCTTATACCGGAATCCCAATCAGGTATATGCCTTTGCAGATGATATATGCATTACTGTCGAAAAATTGCAAACTCATTAAAGTAAGCTTCGCTTTTTGCAAGTTTACACGTTTATCCATTATCTTATTTTTTAGAGAATCAGGGACCTGGCCTCGTAAATAACGGAATGTGTAGCATTTTAAAGTTTTTGATGTATGCACGTATTTTAATATTTGATTTAATTTGTTTAGTGGGTTGAAAATTGCTTTGCGGAATGCAATTAAGCTAAGCGGTGAGAAGTCACAAGGTTCAGATACTTGGTATATAGGACCTGGCTGGCATTTTCCTAATGGTTACAAGTTTGCTTACGGATCAATTCTTATTGTTAGTGTAGTTTAGTCGTCTTCTGCGACAAGCAGTGTTCATATTTGAGCCATCGATAGTTGTTTCTTTGCGTAACAAAGTGGGGTGAATGAAAGTAAAAATTTACTCTTCGATATACTATAAGTTCATACTGTTAAAGTTAGCCGAAAGTTGCCAACCGCAAGTGAAAATTCGATACTGCAGAACCATGCTAATGTCAGCCAGAAGTGAAAAATCGGAATACAGATTATGGTATCCCAGCCGAAAATAAAAAAATTAAGTTGATAGTGTTAGTGTAGCATTAAAGACTTGTGTCAATATTCTTAAGTGGTAAAAACTGCCTCCAGTTCCTCGTGGAAAATTGTGGAAAATTCGCGAAACCCAAAAAAAAATATTTAAAATTTCTAGAGTAATAGCTATCGCAAGAAAATATTCAGTACAAATTTCCCTTAGGAAATCTTGGAGAATTTGTTTTTCCAAAAATTATTGAAACATCATTATATAATTCATCTCCAGATATAATAGTCTCGAGGCTGATTTTAAACAAATCAAGTTTTCCCAGATTTCTCACGGGAATTTTGAATTAATATTTTTTCTAACGACATCTATTGACAAATCACTTAAAAACGATTTATTTTCAGATATAGGCAGATTTTATTCCATTTTTTTGGATTCCTCTGATTTTCCGATATTTTCCACGAGAAGGTGGAACGAAGTTTTGCACGTACGTACAATCCATATATCCTGTTTACTTTTCTCTGATAACCACTACAATTGTTATTTTCGACTGTAATGTTAATAACGTAATATAAAACTTTCGACTAACTTTAGCAGGGTTGTAACTTCGTCATTCGATGAAAAATGCTTTCTGCGCAGAAATCTTTTGAGCAGATCTGGTGGATAAGGTGGATGTTCAATCAATTTGTATTGAATTTTTCTTCAATTTGACCATTGCAAGAACACCTTTCCGGGTCTTGTCTCACGAATTTTTTCCATCCAGTACATCCAAAAGGTTTGAATAATACTCTCCGTACCAACAACAATAATACAAACAAAATTCCTTTTGCATCCCAAACAAATGATGCTATAATCTTCTTTGCCGATTTTGACCACCTTGGCTGTTTCAAACCAGAAGTACATATCAGGCTCAGTCTCTGTAGTTTGTTGTCGCAATTTAGGATATAATGGTAAATCCAAGTCTCATCTTGCGATGTTAATAATACTTAAGTTTGGTTATGGGGGAGAGGGTATTTGGCGGTAGTGGTTTTTGGAAGATGGACCCTGGTTGGGGTTTATTAACGATTACTTATCAATTGCCATCAAACATTGCCTACCCTTTTTTTGATGTAGCAAGATTTGTTCAAATAAAACTCTTAGCACTTGATAGTCGCACAAAATATTCTTCTCACAAATACTAACGAAATCCATACTGAATACCACGTTAAGCACAGTCATGGCAGAATCAGATCTGTGTTCCTATGTTTACGATTACTTGTCAATGGCCATCAAACCCCACCAATAATTTTGGATGTAGGGAAATTTTTAGGCATAGTCAGATCTGCGTACCTATCTCTCGATTACCTGTCAAAGACTATCTAACTCCGCCTACAATTTTATGATATATAGGGAAATTTATTAAAATAAAAATCTCAGCACCTGAGGGTCGCATCAAAATATCGTGTTTCACAAATATCTACGAAATCCTACTTAATAACACGGCATAATCAGGTCTGCGTTTATTATGTCTACGATAACTTGTTAATATCCATCAAACTTTACCCACACTTTTTACTGAACGTGTTCATCTGTTATCAGGCATTTTTTGCAAGAAACTTTAGTACATTCGAGGTCAACAGCAAATTGTCCTATTTCGTCGTATTTGAATGTGGTTATATTAATCCTAAAGAGCATACCTAAATATCCTTAAATGCCGAACCCGTCGAACATCTGTGTGAACTGACCAATCTACAATAGATTGAACTTCAAAATATACGCTTATGAAGTTTATCTTAATTACCTAAGGAAAAATTTCTCAATAAATAATTTTAAAACTTTTATTTATTGTATTAATTAAATTAAGTTTTAATAATTTTTCAAGAAAGTACGTATCTTAAGATTTTTCACATACATACACCCTGCGCCATTGAAATGTTCGATTTCGATTATTTACTATTTCATGCAATTCTCTCATAGATTGTACCTCATTCGCTATTTTTTTTTTGTTTTTTTATTTTTCAGCATATTTTACGCCTTATTAGGTTTTTAAAACCAAACTAAGGGTGAAATATTCATTCGGTTTCAATTAAGTAGTAAAAGAGTTAATTTTACAAAGTGTCGGTCTAAATTAAATGCTAACGAAAAAGCCAAAATTTTGCAAGCAAAGGCAAAAAGTACACACATTCACAAATTGCAAGAGTAATTTAGTGTAGCCAAACAGCAATTAGAAAGTTTTTAAGGCACTATTCCGAAAATCAAACGATAATTTGGCTCTGATGCAAAGAGGAGAACTTCTGTTTTAACAAATCGAATTTCAGATATTTAGATCTTAAGCAAAGGTTTGCTACGGCTTTGGAGCTGAGAGGTTAGCTTCTAATAGCAACAACCGACACTATTTCAGTTCATACTATTAAAAGGAACTTGGTTTATATGCTTGTCGACCTGCGAGAAAATCATTACTGACAGCAAAAATGGCAGTTGCAAGCCTCAAATTCGCAATAGAATGAAAAAACTGAATGCCCAGGGACTGGCGTTGGTTCATATTCTCGGATAAATCCAAATTCAATATCTTTGGACCCGATGTAAGGACAAGGGTTCGGCGACGATAAGGCAAACGGTATTTAACAGAATGTATTTCGCCGACAGTGAAAAATTCACCATATGTTATGGCCTGGAGAGGCATAACAACCTTTGGAGTATGATCACTATGCCTTCTGGATAGTTCAGAAAACGGAGGAAAATATAAAAAAATTATCGAAACCTGAATCGTGACTATTGAGGACCCGACTCAATACATCGGTATTCCACTCTTCCAGGACGATTACTCTCCGTGAGTTATTTATGTTATTTGTGAAGTAAGAATGCTTAATTTTAATGTCTATGTTGTTTAGGTAGCCGAATTTAAAAATAGCTTGGTGATTGAGTCGTTATCCTGGACAGGAAATAGTCCTGACCTCAATATTGTTGAAATTATTTGGTCCTTCATGGGAAAGAAGATTACAAATTACAAGCTGAAAAGTGCCAAAGAGCGGAAAAAACTTATAGAAAATGTCTGGTTTGAAGAAATAACAATATATTATTTAATCAAACTTTAGAATTCAATGCTGATCGGGTTTTAGGCCATCATAAAAGCCAAGGGCTGGGTTATTAATCATTGATTTTAAAAAGTTCAATTTTTCTCAAAATATTTTGGTTGAGATGAATTATTTTATTTCTGTTAATTCTTATTTTGAATAAAAATTACCATTGTCAACAAAAAACTAATTTTCAATTGAAAAAACTTTGTTAAAAACACTGTAAAGACCTACAAAATTGTTACGAGGTAGGGCGGTAATATTCCTTATCCGACGTTATGTAGGTCTAAAATGTCGGATTACCGTTCTTTTTATTTGAATATATTCGGAATAGTGTAAAAATTGTTTTGATAATCAGAATCTATCATTTTTGCTATCTTCTTTTGAAGCAAACGGTGGTATTTCCAAAATTTATTTTAAAAATTCAAACCGAACATTTCAATGGCGCAGGGTGTATATCACCAATACCATTATGATTTTTTGACAGGTTTGTACTAAGATTTCAAGCATACCAAACCACGAGAAAAGCTAATGCCTTTCACATGGTCAAATTGCCAACATGGCCAAATTGTCATATTTGTAAACTTACAGTTAGAATTTTCTTAAGAGGACTTGTAGTCTTT
Organism: Tipula helvola; assembly: GCA_963556165.1. Classification (NCBI taxonomy): domain Eukaryota; kingdom Metazoa; phylum Arthropoda; class Insecta; order Diptera; family Tipulidae; genus Tipula; species Tipula helvola. The sequence continues at coordinate 326,701,876 of OY744481.1, read as the reverse complement.
GTACAGACCTATCAAAAATCATAATGACGATGGTTATAAATATGAAAAATCTAAAGATACTGATTTTCTTAAGAAAATCTTAAACTGATAGTTTATAAATATGGCAATTTGACCCTGTGAAAGGCATTAGCTTTTCAAATGGTTTGGCATACGTACGATAACTAGCACGAAAAGACTCTCAGCTTGAAAAGGTTTTTTTTCGAAATAATTTGTGTCTTTACTAAATTTCTTTTCCATTTGAAAAAAAAAATCCAATTTTGGTACACCTGGTAAAAATAAAAATTTCACGACAAAATAAAACAAATGTTCAAACCTTGTACAATAAATTGGTATCCAATGTGTACCAGTGAATCTGAATATATTTCAATTTGAGATTATTTAAAGTAAAATCATATTGTGCCCTTCACAGAGATGTCTACTAAACGAAGATTTGTCTCACCTAACTTGCAACGTATAAACAAGCTCATTAAGAAATCACGGGGTTAACTTAGTGAACGGACCGCCATTCTGTAACAATTACACACATTGCAAATGAATTAAATTTGTACGTTTTGAAAATCACATAGAGCCGTTCTCAGAGATGTCCACCTCAAGAGGCTATGGCCGGATATTTGTCCAACCTTACCTGTTATATATATCCCTTATATATCCCGTTTACAGTATAATTTTCGATAATTATTTCGTAAATGATATGTGGAAACAATTCGCGGCAAACGATGACTACCTTGCAAAAAAAACAATCTTAGGACTTTAAAAATATATAGGTGCTGTAAAGACTAAATTTAACAGGCTTTGAAAATAGGCCAAGAATGATCGTATCGAGATCGACGCTTGAAAAACATAACCCGAATAATATACTTTTGTAAAATTAGCAGCGGTTCAATTGTATCAAAAAATATACTCCACCCCAACATGGTAAACCATAACTGTTGCGGGAGTCCACGCAAGCAAAATAAAAATGGAGTAAAACATTGGATGGAAAAAATTTACGTATCGAGTAAATTGCACGTAAAGCAGAATTAACTTAATTAAATTTGCATCAACGTTCAATACTAAATATTTAAATAAATGAACATTTTCAATTTTAATGCAAAGGCTGCTACAATTACGTGAGCCACAATTACGTACATGATAAAAAACTTCGATAAGGATCACCAATCAATTTGAAGAACATTACCTTAGTTTTTTCGCTTAAGAGCAAGGAGTGATTATCAAACCATGTGCGAAGAATTTTCATGTCAGAATTTATTTGGTTAGTTAGTTCATTAGCAGTCAAATCAAAATAACTTAATGCAATATCATCTGCAAAAGCAACAATTTTACCGTTTAAGTTTAAGTTAAAAATTGAATTTATGTAAATTAAAAAGCAAGATAGGACCCAGAACAGAATGCTTTGTGATTTATCTATTCTAATCATAAATGTTCGATTATTGAGATAAGACTCGAACCATTTTTGTGATACATCTCTAAAACCAATAGACTGGAGCTTACGCAGAAGAAGATTATGATCCACCATATCAAAGGCTCTCTTTATATCGATGAAGACTGCACCAACACACTTCTTCTCATTAAGATTAATATGAATTCCATTTAAGAAATTAATTGACGCAGATTCAGTATTTTTGCCAGATCTAAAGCCGTGTTGATAACTAACTCAAATTTGTCAAGAAACTTCTCAATATGAGATTTCATTGATTTTTCAATGATTTTCAAAATTATTGGTTGCAATGCAATGGGCCGATAATTGTCCTTAATAATGATATCTCCATTTTTAAACAAAGGGATAACAATTGTAGTTTTTATACATAGTTTAAAACATTTAAAACTAGTGCAATTGCCAGAGCCACTAATTTTAGCATATTCGAGCTAATACCAAGAATGTTAAGTGCATTACTTGTTTTAAGTCCTTTAATAATACTAATAATTTCTGATTCCTCGACTGGATTAATAAAAAATGTTTCCAACATTTCAGTAGAGTAAGAACAATCATTACCATTAGGGCTCATATTTTGGGCAGAAAAGTTACAAGATCTCAAATCGTTAACGATTTTAGAGAAATAAATACTAAAATCGTTAGCAATTGATTCAGAGTCAGACAGTATATCTGAGTTAATAGACAAAATTCTTTTGGTATTAGTTCTACTTAAATTCCTGCACAAAATATCATTAACAACCGACCAGGTCCTCTTGAAATCATTACCACATTCACTAAATTCTTTACTAAAATAGTTGTCTTTATCAGAAACTATAAAATCATTGATTTTGCTACAGAATTTGAGATAGTATTTATACAGTTTTTTATTCGCCGGGTGTTTTTTACATTATAGTTGAATTTTTTCCCTTTTATTCATTAAAAGTGCCAACTTGTTTGAAATTCACGGTTTAAGCTTTATAGTTGAAATATGCCTAATTATATTTTTGGAACATGAATCACTTACTTTTTAGTACAACTATTTTTTTTTTTTCGCTGGCTCTACATCCCATAGAAGGATTTGGCCGCTTCATTTTGAAGTTTTCGTAATCATTTTTGTTAACGGATAATGAGTGATTAATTCATTGATCCTACCCTTAACCAGCCGTGATTTTTTCATCACCCGCCGGGAATCGAACCCGGGACCTCCGGAGCGTAAAGCAAGTATCCTAACCACTGTGCCACCGGGGCGGTACAACTATTATTACACGGGCAAAACAGTAGCAGTAGTGTTACTAGTAATTCTTGTGGCAGAATTAATAAGTGACAAAAATCCATTTGACGACAACATAACATGTAATCATTACTGGAAGCTAGAAAGTTCAAAATATAAATATTCAAATCACCAACAATTATTACATTTAGATTTTTAATTTTCGAGATGAAATTTGAACACTCATAAATAAATGTTAAAATTGGAATAAATTGTAGTCGATACACACAAACAAAAATATAATTATAATTATTTAATGAAACGGGTAATTTTAAAATATCTGCAGAATTTAAAGAAATAGTTTCATAAACACATTGCAAATTTAAATCATAAAAAAGAATAAACTCCGCCGATCTTTAATTATTATTACAGAAACCTATACATACATTCATAATTTGGAAGATTATAATAATTTAACTTATGATCATACATATATCTAAATTTCCGAAAGAAAAATAATAGATGGGTTTTCAACAGAGAAACTAAAGATGTTGGTTACAGAATTATTACACTGATAAGTGATAAGTGTTAGAATTTACTAAAACGGGCTCATTAAAAAAATTATCGTTAGAATCAGTAAAACCTCGATATAACGGACTAATTCGGACGAGGGCAGTCCGTTATAATCGATTGTCCGTTATATAAAAATATATAATTTTTTTACTCTTTCGGTCATTACATGATACCCGGATCACCTTCATCTTCTTCCAACTACTGCGACACATTTCCACGTTCACATTTTTACCATTATCCTGTATTATTCTGCTGTAATCGGTTACTTCTAGCCTAAAATTCGAACTTTCACTTAATTCCAGGCTGCCGCAAAATGAAAAATTTCTGATATTAGGTTATAGTTTTTAATATTTTGTAAGATACGTTATGCTCTTGTGTCTTCTTCATTAAATTGATGTGGTAACACAATCATTACTTCCTCTAGAGATTTTTTATCGTCGTCGTGAAATACAGTATGTGTAAGTCCATTTTTTCCAATTTTGATTTTGTAGCATCAAACAAAAGAGGGAAACAGTTTGCGTCGATTGCCATTTATAAAATATTATAAAAAAAATTTTTAAGGGGAAAAATTTAGAAAATAATTTATTGTTTGCTTGTAGACGATAAGGAGAGTGAAAAATAATTTTCATTGTCTTCTGAAAAAAATTGTTTGTGGACTTACACAATTTACAATTCTCGACGACCAAACATAATTACCTACATAATATTCTAATTAAAAAAAAAAAAAAATGTTGTCCGGTTTATCCGAAGTCCTTTATATCGGGGTCCGTTATATCGAGGTTTTGTAATTAAATAAATTTCTACTTAAATTCCAATTGAGTTGACTGGTGCAGCGGGTATCCACATTTTTACACGAGTTTTCACTGGTGTACGAAAATTTCGATGAACAAAACTACTTATGAAAACTTCTGTTGGCCAAGTATCTGGGGTTAGAAGAGCCTGTTCCCGGAACTCTTCGAATATTCCCACTTTATAACAGATATATTCCAGATCTTCAACTTTTGTATTTTTCGCAATTAATGAAGCCACTTTGCAATAATTCGTTCCCAAACAAGCTTTAACCATATACCTGCTATATCATCTTCAGACGTACTATAGGGTCAAATCTTCAGATATGAAGCCAAATCTTTGGCGTCACTGTCTTTACTTCTAAATTGTGTGGTAATGTTTTAGTTTTACAAATTTTAATATTATTGTTACCAGTTCTTAAATTTTGTAACTGTTAAATTAGCCTTTATTGACTTTCAACTTCAATAATATTACTGGTTGTAGTTGGGTTTTGCTGATTTCCAACAAGAAAAACTTTGCTGCGGTTTGATTCATCCGTAGGACTTTCAACCAGTACAACACTTGTAACAGAATCCCCCACAAAGGGGATTGTGTTAACAGAACATAGAAATAGCGGTCTGGTTGCGGTATGGTGCTGGCTACACTCGTCGCTAGGCGTGGGGTTTACCAGACATATTTCTATGCTAGAAAACCGCATAGAGATAAAACGAACGGGTCAAGAGAAATTATTATACCTTCGCCACGAGCCACAATAGTAGATAATAATAAATTGTGTTGTGTTTCCACTAAGGACGACGATGTCACTCCGGCGACCTCCACCCTGTCTGCCGCAAGGGCCCCCTTATTCGCCGGGCCGCCTACCGGGATGCCGTCTCCCGGCCGCGGTGGACACCGACGCCATAGGAAGAAGGAAGGACGACCTTCCGACAGACCTGGTCGAAATCGCCTAGAGTGACACCCCCAACCCGAGCAAAACACAATCCGAGGCCTTCGTCATGCACTAGCTCAACATGGGACGCCCCCATCCCTCACGCGATCACGACGAAAAAATTAACAAAACATTACACTATTCATACAGCACGGAAGGAAATAACTGTCGGAACAAAACCAAACAATCATACTATTTAAACTGTACCTGAGAAAATTTAAATGAACAACCAAAAAAAAAATCTTACTATCCCCAAACGGTAATTAATGCAAAAACTAATAAATTACTAATGAATGAACAAATTATGTAACTGGAAAAAAAAGGGCAAATAAAAACCGTTAACAAAAAAAAATTCGAGACACAAGAAAAAAAACCACGTGATGTGAATCAAATTTTGGGGCGTCATACGGTACGCCACCCAAAACCTGTAAATCCGTAAAATTTTATATATGACCAAAATAAATACAAAAATATAATGAAAGAAAAAAAACAACGACGAAAAACCTAGTTTGGCTCACAAATAAAAATAAAAAAAATAAAAATCACGCGGTGTCCCAGTGCTTATTAATTTCTCTGTGACCACCATACCTGTATATATAAAATTTTTTTAGGCCCGTCCGACCCAATATAACAGCGCCGACGCAGGAACACAGCAGCCCCTCTGCACGAACCCCAACCCGCTTGATTGGCAGGTTTGCTGCCACAAAACACAATAAACTCCAATCACCAGTTGTAACTATCGCAAAGCGGCAACAGCAAACTGTGCATTCATCACCGTTAACATTTCCGTCAAGATCACAGTCATACTTTATTCGAAGCAACAGGAATGTTTTCCAAAAGAAGCTTGAATTGTTTTCTTTCTTTCCCTTTTTATGGTATTTTTCTTTATTGATTTGCTTTTAGATTTTTTTTTCTCATAATAATGGACCATCAAAAAAAATTCCTCTCCAAAAATGATAAAATTTACACAAGAAACAACAGAATTTAGAGCAATAGTATGTTCATATAATTTTTATTTATATAATAGCACTATATAATACTTGATAAGATACTTTTGGAGTTTTTATTTATTTTCTACTACTCCACAATAAGTCAATTACAATATAAAATCAAATTGTTTATTTTAATTTATCATAAATATTTTGACCAACAACAAAACAAAAATATATTATATATACATATATGTATGTATATGTACGTGTCCCTTGGCACTTAAGAAAATTTTATATCACAACAAAAAAAATGGAATATATATATACATATATATAAAAAAATTATAAATTTTATTAGCCACAATAATGGCTCACGCACTGAATATTGTTTTTTTATATATTTAAAAAACTTTGAATTTTTAAAATTTTATAATAACTTGGTATTTCAATCGACACATGTCTCTTGAGTACCATTTTAAACAAAAAACTTGACTTCCTTTAAGTCCAAACTTGACCGTTTTTCCAAAATTCCAAAACTAGACTGATTTTATAAAAAAAAATAATCGCGACACGTAAAAAAATTTGTTATCCCCACCCCAAAAATAATATCCCATAGAAAAAAATCCGAACGATAGATTTCGGATGACGTACACATACAACATCACCCAAAATCGATTCACATCACACCAATACCAAATAATGAAATTTCTCGAACATTCCATTTTAATACGAAATCCACGCGCGCATAAAAAATAAAACAAATGAAACAAGCTACTATCACCCTATACCGCCGCTCCATCCATTCAAAAAAAATACGAACAAGTTATATTTGAGGAGAAATGAAATTGGTATACAGTAAATACACAAAAATATTTTCTACTGTATCTCAATTTAAATGAATGGGTGACGTATAGTGGAAGAGGAATTTAAGGCAAATAATAAACGTGCAGCGTCGCTTGAGTTTTCATTAGTAATTACAGATTTGCATTAATTAACACAGAACAACCACAAGAGATTGTTACACACTTTCAGTGGATGGCATTATATCAGAAACAACCTCTAAATTTTGCGCTTTACATTGCAATAGGTCATAATCACTTTGCAAGACAATCACAGCACTGTGCAGTTTTTTATTTTCTTCCTTAATCTCCTTTGATTCCCTCCTTCAAGTCTTCAAATTTGTTTAGTAGTAGTTCTTGAGACGCCATAATTTCCACTAGCAAATTTCTGATATTTGAAAACTCCTTTTCAAAATTTATATCATTTGCTGATAAACCTGAATTGAGTTTATTAAATAACATATTACAAGTATTCGAGCATGTTCAATTACGATCTTGTGACATATTTTGAATGTGCACACCAACAATAGATTTGCATGCTGATGGAAGCATTTCTTGCAAATCAAGCATTCAAAAATCGCATGTTTCTTCGAAATTTACGGACGGAGTTGTGATAGTTTACGAAATAGCTGATTTAATTCCCCAACCATCAAGCTATGAAGTTATCCGCTAACCAGAGAAATAAAGGTGCTTCAAATTTCAAACTTCAAATTGCGGTTTTCCATGAAATTGATAAAGGGCCATTAACACCCTTTGTCAGAGATTTGGATTCAAGTTCTGATAGTTCACGTGACATCTGAATATATTCCCCATCCATAAAGTTGAAGATGAACCCCTCTCCCCACAAATATTTTTTTTTGTTTTCAAATTTTAATCTTTTAATCGCGATTTTAATTGAAATCGGCAAAGGGTCATTAACGACTGGTATGCGACCGATGTGGACTTAGTTTCTGATGATGTAACAATAGAATGAATTCATCACCCATCAAGATAGAAAGTCATTCTCTATCTCCCCTATCTCTATCTCCTCTATCTAAATAATATTCCCTTCCAGAAATAATTTTTATTCGAATGATTCTTTTCGATTTTGTAATAAAATTACATTTTTAGTACTAACTATTTCAATAGGAATCCAAATTTTTCCAATTGGAATTCAATTTAACAGTGTGAAACAAACACATTTAAATTGGAATTTTGGGAACAACTTCACACCCATGGAAAACACACTATGTTTTTTTAATGTAGTTCTAAGAATAAAGTGTTTTGATTTTTTTCAAGTAGTCTAAATTGTGTCTATAATCTTAAATCTGTTGCTCAGATAAACCATTAGTAAAAAATTTTAATGGTTTACTTTAATAAATTGAAAAATCTAATTTCAGGTTAGACATTCGTTTAAACGCACTTCTGATAATGTAGTAAAATAAAAAACAAAATTGGCAATTTTTCATATATTATTTTATTTAATATTTGGTCTGGCCCCCACCTTTCTGAATAACTTCGAAAATTCGAGTAAGCATTGAATTTGTTAAATTTTTGAGGGTTTTCGGATCAGTTGTGGCCCAACATTCACGTATGGCACTTTTCAAATCTTTAATTGAATTATATTGCTGTTCATTTCCATAAACTTTTCGGGGATGGCCCTCTAAAGGTTTTCGATAGGATTGCTATCAGGACTATTGCCTATCCAAGATCTCAGCTCGGCAGAAAGGTCTAATTCTCAAAGAAGCTACACGAAACCGTCTATCATGCAGGCCATTGGATCTTCCTGTGACGATCCGACTCATTGCCCGTATTTTGAATAGTTCACCGAACATAAAATGAACGAAATTTCGGAGCAAACCGCTCCGAAAATACATGTCGTCGTGTCGTCGATAACGGATTGGCAGAGAGTGATTTTTTCGGACGAAAAAAAAATTAATCTGGATTTATTTTCCCGACTGCTACAGTTGCTACTGACATAATTTGGAGGAACATGGCGTCGTTAGGTCGAAGCATAATTTTGTGGCAGAAGTGTTATGGTATGTGGAGAATTTTCTTAAACGAGGAGCTTCTCATCTGCTTTATAACCACACGAATGAACTTCCGAATGAACGAGAAACTTTTGGAATACGTTTTGATAAATTATCTGGATAATAACATCAACGAAATTTATAATTTTCAACAAGATAATGCTTCGATCCATGCTTCGAAGGAGACCACACAGTAGTTTCTCGAGAAAAACCTTTCCTTCTTGAATGGCCAACTTACAGTCCTGATTGCAATCCTATCGAAAACCTTTAGAGGGCCTTTCCCGAAAAGTTTATGGAAATGAACAGCAATATAATTCAATTAAAGATTTGAAAAGTGCCATACGTGAATGTTGGGCCACAACTGATCCGAAAACCCTCAAAATAAACGAATGTCTACCTGAAATTTAGATTTTTCAATTTATTAAAGTAAACCATTAAAATTTTTTACTAATGGTTTATCTGAGCAACAGATTTAAAATTATAGACACAATTTAGACTACTTGAAAAAAATCAAAACAATTTACTCTTAGAACTACATTAAAAAAACATAGTGCGTTTAAACGAATGTATACCACTGTATTAACATAACCCTAGAAAAAAATTTGAGTAATGAAAAAATCGAGCGCTATAGTGATTATTATAGTCAACATAGTAAACGATCGTAATAACAAAAGTACAATCTGGTTATACTCTTAAATTTAGCTGGATCATCACAAACAACTAACTAAAGAGAGTGATGGAAGCCCCTGAAACCCGGAACTTAATTTTCTTTTCGATGCGTCCTCCTTCAAGGGGCAGTTGTTAATATCCAGCTGAAAGAAACATCCGACGTTAGAAGATCTCTGTTGTCTGCATTAATTGTAAGAGAATCTGCGGCCTAATAAAATAATAGATACCTGCGAGGGCTTATGCAAATCTAGCATAGTATGCAAGTCTATTCGAAAATAGACTAACTTATGTCTGTTATTTGTTTTTCAATTTAAAATAAGGATCAATCATAAAAAATAAAAGTCCTTATGAAACAAACAAGAAACAAGTTGTCTTTGAAATGACCTTCAGCCAGGGCGTTTACTCTCTCTAAATTGGTAGTCTTAACAAATTCAAACTGAGTTCTTCTTTTCAGAGATTCATGATATTTTTTGGAAAACAATTACTCGTTTCTTAATTGAAAGCGATTCAATTTAGGCTTTTCACAAAAAACCAACTGCTGGTTTCTTTAAACACAACCAGCACCACTTATACCTAAAAGTTGGATCGATTTATGTATAATTATGTAACTATAACAATAATTTATTATTAATACTCATATATCTATTCAGACCGAATTTTCCACGCAGTTTCCTAAATTCCACAATAGCGTACATACAACTCCAATTTGTTCGTAATTTAAGTTTCACAATTCATTTTCCTCTTTCTCTCTGTTATGGTTTGGGTGTTTCTTTTTTTTTTTTTTGCATCTGCACAACCATAACGAATTTCCCACGATTTAATGTAACATTTTCCATGTATAAACTTATAAAACGATAAAATTTAGTATATATAGGGAGTATATCATCCCCTACATATTTATAATATACTCGCGCATATAGAACCGAAATCCATTCATCCATCAAAATATTTCGAGACTATAAAATAAACCATCATCGAGTAATTTGTTTATTTATGTATAACGAAAACTAAAACAATGAAAACAAAACATTAATTTATCCCCTTTTCTAATACTTGTATATTGTTTCAGGTGATGGTATTTCACATTCATTGTCATGGCATCGAAAAGGAGATCCATTATCGGGACATCGAATGTATGCACGAGTATGGCGGCCAGAAGATCCACGAATCAATAAAACAACGCATAATAATACGAGTAGTGTGGCATTCAATAGTACAACAAATGGTAACACATCAGTTGATAATGGACACGGAAGTTCATCGTCAACATCAAGCGGATTAGGGTTATAGATTTCTAGTTATAAGTTGATAAATTCTAGTCAATGCAATTCTAGTCTCTCGCCAATTTTATTTATAAACATAATTAATTTAATTATTTATTTAACATCGTGGCTACCAATTGTAATTTAATATATTATTTAAACAGTCTAGTCAGAAAAGAAAATATTTATATACTTATAAGATTATGTTGTATACTTATTGTAAGATTAATGGATTTACATACAAAACTTAAGCTTATCATAGTGAATATTTATCACATTTTGTTAATAATGAAAATATATTTTAATTAATTCGAAAATTTTGTTTTAATTACTATTGGATTGTATGAATCCCCGAGAGTTGTTATTTAAGGTAAGAAAAGGTCACGGTCGTCTCGAAGTTCTAACTATTGTCCATCGACCGTTTCCTGATCATTAAACGCATCAGAAATCCTAAAAATATTTCATAGAGCAGGTCAAACCGTATTTTGCCACGTTTTTTGTTGAAGCGGAGTTTAATTGGGATTGTTTAGTGGTTTAGATAGTGGAAAACGGGATAACATTGAAAAATTAAAAAAATGAATTTATTTTCCTAACCTTCAAATCATTCAAAATAGATGAAGAACTCGTGAAAGATGAAATTAAAAAGTTGGTTCGTAAACGGTCGGGTGTAAAAATACAGTTCAGAGCGTATGAAAAATATATGGAAAAATTTAAAGCGAGGAATCAACAAAGTGAATTTCTTTTGAATTGCCGCTTTGACAAGTTCAATGAGTGTTTTGGTAATTATGTTGAGGTTTATGGTAAGATGGTTGAGTGAAGGTAAAACCCTCAATATAGCAGCTAAATATTCAAACTCAGTGACACTAAATTTACGTTGGGCAGAATTGAGTTTATGGCTAAAGAAAGCTATTTAGGGTGCTTTTCATCACTGTCCGATTTTTAGAACAAGACGCTTTCTATCCCGAAAGAACTCGTGACGCATTGAATAAAACATTCTCGTTTGAAATCCGGATTCCTAAGGACGGGGCTGTTATCAGTGCCTCTTTAAGTTTTCTGAAAGCTTCGTTGGCAGCATCATTTCATTGCATCTTCTGAGGTTTCTTTAATAAATCTGTCAACGGAGTCGTAATGGGGGCAAAGTTACAAATAAACCGCTGATAACACCCCGCCATACCTAAAAAACGCAGTAACTGCTTGACAATCTGAGGAACCGGATAAGATGCAATTGCCGTTATTTTGTCAGGGTCCATGCGGATGATTCTATTACCAATTACATGACCTAAGTATTTTGTCTCTGTTAAGACGAACTTGCTCTTTTCTACATTAATACTCAGGTTAGCTATCTTCAGTAATTTAGCAACTTTGGTTAATAACGCAAAATGCTCTTCGAGCTCTGCAGAGACAACGAGCAAATCATCTAAGTAGACAAACTTTCGGTCATGCAACTGATAAGGAATCACCTTATGCATCAGTCTACACAATGATTGCGGAGCATTGCATAGACCGAAGGGTATGACCGTGAAGTGAAAGAGGGTGTAACGGAAGACCCCAAAAAGGATTGGACTCAGAATCAAAAATCATTGAGAACAACCATTTTTACGGTTGCTTCCGCCAACAGAAAATTATCCATCTGGTAACCTCAGAGCGGTCCGAATTTGCTGACTTTAGCTCAGGGCTTAGGGTGGGTGTTTCTGAGGAATCAGACGGATCTGTATTAGACCGCTAGTAAAAATAATAAAAAAAATAATAAAACGAAAAGAAAATGGGAAAATCAACAGAAGAAAACGAGAGAATCATAAAAAAACTAATATTTAATCAAAACACTGTACCAAAATAGCCAAAATACACCTGCCAAAACTGCTCCATACTCACCCTAGTTCATCCTCTCTAATCGACAAATCTCTATTCCATTTTCTCAGATGATAATAATAATAATAATAAGGTCAAAAGCAGCATTTTAAATTCTGAACTTTACAAAATATGAGATATTGTTTATTTAAACGAAATAAATGAACGCAAAATATAAATTTGGTTTACATTGAGTAAATTTTGTAAACTATGCTACCCTAATACCCTAACTAACTAATAATCATAAATAGTTAATTAAATTAAAAAAAAATGTAATGATAAGTAATTGATAATATAAATTAATAATAATGAAATATAAATATAAAAATGAAAAAAAAACTTAACTTAATGAAAATGTGGCCGTTGTGTGTACCAATAAAACCAAAATTTAGATGTTGTCCGTTGATTTGTTGAATGTTGAATTTTTCCGCAATTAATTGTTTGTACATATGTTCGACTGGTACTTGGTGCGCTTTATTGGGTTAGATACGGTATACGTTTATGTATTTAACGTTAACTGATTATTTGTACATATTATGTTTTGTATTTTATATTAAACAAGCATGGTCTTGTTATTTTTCACCGTTTAATTTGGATGGTTATATAATTTGTAACAGTTTATTTTATTAACATCCAATCACATGTCACTGCTCACGAACTTTACACAGAAATTATTATTTGAATTATTAAATAGTTATATTATTTTTACGTAATTATTAATTTAATCTTTAGATTTTATTATATTTATTAACTACCCAAAAGCTCAAAAGCACATACCACTTACAATCGTAACACATTTCGATAAAAACCACATTTTGGATTGTTTTTGTTTTTTCTTTGTAACATTACGTTTTGTGTTACAGTAATTAGCTATATGGTATAGCGTTTTTTTTTAATTTTTAATTTTTCACTGAATTCATTAATCTCAGTTAGATTAAGATATAATAAATTTTGTATTTAGGCACTATGTAGTTTACTTAAACTAAAATTTAAAGTACATGATTTCGTCACAAATCATAATTTGGTTCGTCTAATACCAAATTTATTTTTGAATCGTTCCGTTTAAACACATACGAAATCACAATAGGTTTAGCTTTTTCACTAAAAGCTTCGACACATATTATAAATTTATTTTAAATTTAAATTATCTCGTTTTAATTTTAAAAAAAACTCAAAATAATATTTTTAACTTAAAATCACTGCTTATGCCTTTAATCATCTTCATTAACTGCCGATCTCAATAATCTCAAACAATATTTTTTTATTTTTCCTCCCCCTCTTCTTCTTCACATCAAATCAATAATAAAAATCAATTCCCCAGCACAAGAACACGATTTGCAAAAATAATAATGGTAATGATTGTTATCGCAACCAAATCAAAATTGTTCGCTAACCCTAGAGCTGTCGCGGTACAACGTTCACCGTAACAAGGGGGCAGCCCGGAACAGTGAAGGCATGTTTTATGACGCGAAGCCACGTCAAGCAATCCCTCAATCAGCGCATCAGCGTCTTTAGTCGTTACTTCATTTACTTTCCGGGCATCAAGACATAGCCTCACTTTCCCAGTTCTTTTTTTTTTAGAAACGATAACAATAGGTGAGGACCATGAACTTTCAGATTCCTCTATCTCTCCCAACCCCAACATTCTATCCAGTTCCGCATACATAACCGAGTGAACCGCGGGGGGAGACGGGGTAGTAACGTTGTTTGACCGGACGAGCATCTCCTACATCAATAGTATGAGTGATTAAAGATGTACGACCAGGCCATTTTTAACCGAACAAGAAAAGTTTTCAATAATGCACTGTAGCCGATTCTCTAGATCAGGAGATATTTGATGTCGGTTACTCGGAATTTTAGGCTCTATCGCAAGGGGACTGACAAGATCGGCCGCAATACCAAAAATCCTCCAAAAATCAATGCTCAGATACAAAGGCTGTATCAATTCTGGTGCAATATGAATACGGAGGCGTTTTACTTGCCCTTTATAAGTCACAAGTAGAATAATGTGTCCAATAATACGCTGTTTTTCACTACTTGCGGTTTTTAAGAATGAAGGTAACGAGTGTATTTTGATTCCGTTCTGCGTTAATGCTATCTAATAACCCAGTATAGCAAGTTCCCGCGATCAACACCTGATCAACATGATTAGATAAACTCGATTTTCATATCATTTTTTTTTGAGAGTACGACGAAGCTTAAAGTATTTCCCATTCCGAGAGGATGATTTTAACTTTGAAGTTGACGAAATGATTTGATTGTCATTAGGAGATATAAAAGAAAAACGATGATTAGAATTATGCCGTATTTTTCGTAACATAAGACGCATTTTTTTACCAAGGAATTTGGTTGAAATGCATCTAAGTGAGTCTTATATAGTCTAAACTTTTTACTGTTAACTCAGAGTGATTCCCATGGGTTTTCGTAAAAAAATCTGGGAATCCCACGAAAATAAATCGGGGATCCGATGCGTCTTATCGTCCGTAAAATACAGTAGTTTTGAATGTACTGTATACAGCTAGTGTTATGAGCATTATTAGGAAAGTTTAGTACAGGAGAAATTATTTAGAGGTTGTCTCGGTTCAATTCCGGGCAAGTATTGGAAGCGGCCTCCTCCATATGTGTTCTGTTGTTTGACAAGCTTGGCAATTAGGTTTAGTTATATTGGGAGTACCACATCCATAACAATATCTTGCCTGCGGGTACCGGTTGCATTTGTAGTTCTCCAACTAGAAGATTCGCGCAAGGCAGTTTGATGGTTGACGAATGGAAGAAGGCAGAAAATTATTTGTGAACTGCTGATTTCCATGTTCCATAGCATACAATTCGTAAGGATTTTTGTTATGCGTGATACGAACCTGATTTTGGATCTGCTTATTCATATTATCTTGAAATTCACGTAATGGTGGATAACAGGAAGATGGGGAATTTCGACGGATATTGGCATCCAGTTTATCCACAATTCGAAAATCAACCCTCGTAACAGTTTCGTCGGTACTCAACTGTTTCCAAGTATCTTCTATGTCTATATGTACATTGATGGACCAATTCAGATATGGAACTGATGTATCGCCCTGCCAGTTTATACTGTAATGATCTCTGCATATTTCTGCGCAGTATAAAATATAAGTCAACATCATTGAGAGGCGTATCAGAACCAAAGTTGAATCTAAGACACGGGAGTAACAGTCCATAAAACTTTCGTTAGGATTCTGCTTAATTTCAGCATCGGTTCTTCAGTCTCCAAATCAGTGAAGCGTTCCTTGTTTTAACCTTTCGAGAAAGACCTACTCCACTCGAGAGCGCTTTTTCGGACTACCAGATACAAATAATTCACTAATTTTTCGGGGGATATTTTATTGGCGCTTGATAACCGCTCAATTCGGCATAAGAAACGTTTGACTGCTGGACCAGTAGAGGAACCATCGAAAGAAATGTTTCATTTTAAGACACCAATGGGTGAGACGACGAGTCAGTTACAGGGTGATCATTCGAAAAAACGTATCGGGATGAGCTCGGTTCGTACGGGGTACTCTGTTTTATAGCGTGCTGAGTCTATGGACCACCAGTAGGAACAGTTAATTGTTTCACTAAAGCCATTAATTTATCATACTCTGCAACTGGTACAGTGATCACTTCAGAAGTAGTATTACCAACAGAATGAGGATTTAAATTTACTGCAGCGGAAGACCCTGGCGAATAGTAATAACAGCACCATTATCAGATCCTGAATATGAATCGTGCCTAGATGAGTCAGACGTATCAGCAAAATTTTTGGTGGAAACAGGCTCGGAAATAGATTTTTACAGCGTCGTTTTCGTATTTTAGTCACATTAGGTGATAACTGACAAAGATAAACAAGAAATAGAAGGATCAACTGGTCATAGAAAACAAGTCCCCATTAACTCTAAAGCGTTAACATCATCGCAAATATCAAAAACAATAGACCGAATGTGTGTGGAATTTGTAAGCAAAATCACTTTATCGCAAATTATAGAATTTTTTTTTAAATGTAACTGCAGTAAACTGTTATGAAAAGCTAAACGGATTGGTTTATATCTAAACTGTTTAAAAGAGCGGCATAAAGCTTTCGAAGGCAGAGAACCTAGTAGTTTGCATTGCAATTAAAAACACAATAAGCTTTTGCAAATGAACTTTGAAAGCAACCAATGGGACCACGTTGTATTGTCATAAGAACAGTACGACACAGATATTCCTCTCAAGAGGTGTGATCGTAATTTTAGATTTACAAGGGCATAGTCATTTATGTAGGGCGTTGCTTGATTCGGCATCGTAGTCTAATTTTATTTCAGCAGATTTGGCTGACAAATTGGCAATAGTGAAATAAGATTTTCTTGTGGTACCAGAAATATCAAATAATCTGTCTACTGAGTACATAAAGCCGATCCTAGTTTCGACATTCCAGGTTCATTAGACGTATTATTAGGGGCTGGAGTATTTTATAAGATTCTTGTAAATGAAAATTTAGAATTAGCGCAGAATTTGATAATGTTACATGATACGGTGTTTGGATGGGTTATTGGTGGCAAATTCGAAAACAATTTCCTCTTATCGTCACATGATGATTAAGTTGACCTTGATATGGACCTAAATTTAGGTCAGCAAATTCAGAGCTTTTGGGAAGCTGAATCTTGTGATCCCAACCCAATTTTGACATTGGAAGGGAAAAAATGCGAGAAGTTGTTTGCTGATATATACACTCGAAGGATGAAATATCATGGTAGGTTTACAGTAAATTTAACGCTGAAAGAAAATGTCATGTCTTTAGGGGATTCGACAACTATAGCAAAAGAACGAGGTGAATGTTTAGAAAGGAAACTTGAAAGAAATCTAGAATTTAAGAAACTATACTTATAAAGAAATTTGAATTGCAACCTGTAACGTACGGTATGTCAGATGTACCAGTATTTGGCAACTAAGGCGCTTGTTCAATTAGCTATTGATAAACATCCATTGGCAGCCAAAGCAACTTTAGAAAATGTTGGGTGCCAGGTATGAATTTGCGCAAATGGTCTTCTAATGAGCCAAAATTATTAGAAAATATCCCCATAGAAAAATGGGAACGATTAAAGTAAGCGAGTTGTCAGTGCAACATCAATCTGAACAATGTAATGATCAAACTGATGCGTGGCATTTACTTTCGTCGTGAGAAAAACAATATGGTTTATGTTGCCGTTTATGTGGATGACTTATTGATTTTTGCGAATAACAATGCATGGAAAAATAAAATTTTTGGGATAAGCTAGCAGTTGTATTGGCATACCCATCACTCGTGATAGAAAGGCGGGTACAATTACATTGGATCAACGGAAATACACTGAAGCAATACTTGAAAAGTTCCAAATGCCAAATTGCGATCCGATTGATTCACCGGCAGATCCAAATTCTAAGCTTCTATGTATTTGTCGCAAGTTCGCAATGCACATGTCCAGATATTACATATGCGATTGGAAATGTCAGTCGATTCAATAATGAACCAGGTCGACCGGATTGGAATGGAGTGAAAATCAGATGATGCTATTTTAGATCTACATCCCTTTTGTGATGCTAAATATGATTGGGCATCAAACATTGATGACCGAAAGTTTTGCATATGTATTCAAACTGCAAAATTGTACAATTTCGTGAGCAAATAAAAGGCAACTAACTGTCGCACTCTCGAATGTAGAATCTGAATATATGGCAATCGGAGCAGCGACTCAAGAAGCTATATGGATTCGGCAACTAATGAGAGTAACTGTTGGACGAGGAATAGCAGGTAATCAAAATGTATTGCGATAATCAAAGTGCGATCAATATGGCATAAAATCAAATATATAGCCCACGAACAAACCACATTGACATACGTCATCACTTTAACACAAAATAACATATCACAAGCTTTTTAGTTTCCGAAGACTTTCGACAACCCGATCTGTAATTTACTTCAAGCTATCGAGTACTTATACAAGTATTTGGAAAGGCTTCAACTGTGAAAATATTGCCATCACATTGAACGGCCAGTTGCATAGAGCATACATAGTCAAACCAAATTAGTATTTTTGACAAATTTTCAAATAAATAGAACAATAAAACTTCGATTACACCCCAGAATTTATGCGGCCCATCGACCGCAGCAGTCAGTAGCTGATATTAATAAATAGTTCTGTTGGTGTTCTTTGCAGGTGAAGAAATGTAAATTCGGTCGTTAATTATTGGTGTGGTATTGTATTTGGTTTACTGTTTATAATATTGAATTAAATTTTCAACTAAATTTCGTTCAAAGAAAATTATCTAACAAACTAAAAAGTGGAAGTCTACTTAAAAATACCCAACCGCATTACTTGGAAATTTAAAAAAAACTTTTACTTATTGTATATCTGAGGGCCATTAAACGTTTGGTTGGTGAAATTTTTAATTTCTGATATCAACTTTTACTAATAGGGTTTAAGCCCCATTTATAATTCCTGGGTGCAGCTATGCCTAAACATTAAGGAAATTTAACCGACCTCGCTCTATCAGCGTTGTTTTTAAATCTTTTAAAATAAACACAAGTAAAACCGAACTTCACTTAAATCCTTTTGAGGACTCCTCCATCAATACAAATATAAAACTACTTAAAATAAAACATTAAGTACCATCATTTCCATCCCTAAAACTCAACAAACAAAGAAGCAGCATAAAAGTGGAAAAACATTTTTTCAATTAACACCCAAACCCTACAGTTGCAAAAATCTAAATAATGAGAACTGAAACACTTGTTTCGTAATGTTCCGAATAGCCAAGATATGTATGTATGTACAATATTCAATTGTGAAAATGTCGTAGAAATCAGCATATCACTATCACTCGATGATTATGTTATCAGAGATATGATCCCTTTATCGAATTTTTAAAATATGCTCGAGATTATGTATGGACGTATAGGGGTTTGATTTACACAATATGCGGACAGATCGAATAAAGTGATCGATATTTTGTTTTATTGTTGTTTTTTTTGCTCTATTTGAATGGACAACTAATTGCTGATAATTATCTTACATTAATATTTTTTTTTTTTTTTTGGTAGGGGTTGCAAAGAGAGGGGTTGTTCTCTAAAATTCTTATCAAAATATTTGTGGTTTATAAATGCATACGTGTTTGCATGTGAATCAAAACAGATGTACGAAATCTATATTTTATATACATTTGTAAGTATATGAAGGTGGAAAACAATTTTCTCTGAATTTTTTAACACATTAAAGGTAAAGCAGTACTAACAGAATTTATTTTATGTATTCACCTTCGATGTCGCACATTGGGTTAAAATCTATAAACAACAAAAATTATTTATTGACAAACCGGAAATGATAATGTTATATTTTTGAGTCAATTAAATATCAATCACCAGGTGTCTCAAATATGTTTTTGTTGTATATTACAAATTGTATATAAGCGCATATTGCATTCCTTTTAACCCCTTTCGAGTCGATTTCATTAACCTCAATTTTCCAATGAGTTCATTTTTATTTATTATGATAGAGTCTTTTATTGTACTCGCGTCGTCGGTGTTATCTATTATGTTGCGATGGAATGGGAAATTATCCGTAAATACATACAAAATAACGATCTTTAATTATTTTGGGAGCTGATTTATTTTATGGCCGCAGTTGAAGTTATAAATTTCAGATTTACTATCAATATGGCACATCATGGCAAATGTGTCCCGGTGAAACGAATACGTTGCATATATGTTCCGCCTGGCTCACCGATATCGTCTTACACCGCTATATTAACCACAAAGCCCTAGAAATAATTTTTGAAAGCAAGGGCAGCAATGTTATTGATAACCATCAAAACAGAGAGTCATATTACAACTTTAGAAAAGCCGACAGAATAAACCTTCATCTTTATTTTGAGCAGATTAACTGGAAAAATGAACTAATCATTAGCAACATAGATGTTAACGTGGAAAAATTCTACAAAATTATATCTGAGGGCATTGCACTATTTGCTCCTACTCTGCTGGGGCCAAATCGAACAAATATCCACCATGATACGACGATAAACTTATCAATCTTAAGAACAGGAAAGACAAAGCTTACAAAGAAAATCTCAAAATCTGTTCAGACGAAAGCAAACCTAAATTCACTGCGTGTAATCAAAATTTCGAGAGATACTTTACACGATAAAGTATAATAGTTATAAGGGTTTTCCAATAAGGACTTGACAACTTTTTTTTTAAATTAATCGCAAACCATTAGAGATATTTCAAAAACTTTATTATCGGTTTGAAGTACAATCAAAACATTTATGAATGGAACTCTACTTCGTTCATATGATCACCGCGGGCACGTTTGCAGCGGTCGATTCGTTGGACCCAATTTTCGATAACTCGGCCACACATTTCGGCCGAAACGGCCGCTATTTCGCGTTCAATGTTGGCTCTGAGCTGTTCCAACGTCGTCGACTTGTTGGCATAGACCAATGACTTGACGTAGCCCCAAAGAAAATAGTCAAGAGGCGTTAAATCGCACGAACGAGGCGGCCAATTGACTGGCCCGTTTCTTGAGATAAGACGCTCATGAAACTTGCTTTTCAGTAAATCGATTGTAACGTGCTGTGTGGCTTGTGGCACCGTCCTGTTGAAACCACATGTCGTCCAACTCCATATCTTCCAATATGGGCCAAAAATAATCGATAATCATGGCGCGATAACGATGGCCATTCACAGTAACGTGACGATCGTTATCGTCGACGAAAAAATATAGCCCAATGACGCCGCCGGCATGCAAACCGCACCAAACAGTTATTTTTTGTGGATGAAGTGTTGATTCATGAAGCACATGTGGATTTTTACCCGACCAATAACGCATATTTTGCTTATTGACGAACCCATTGAGTACAAAAATGAGCTTCGTCACTGAAGATGATTTTGCGATGAAATTCATCATCTTGGCGCATCTTATCCAGAGCCCAATCGGAGAACGTACCTCGCTTCAAATGGTCCATCGGCTTCAATTCTTGAGTCAGCTTGATCTTGTATGGGTGTAAACCAAGATCCTTATGCAAAATTCGCCATAAAGTGGTCTGGGCGATGCCCAATTCTTGAGAACGCCGTGGAATTGACTGTTTTGGATCGTTTGCTACGGACGCCTGAACGGCAGCGATATTTTCGACACTTCGACCAACCCGTTGCCTGACTGGCACTGCAACATCACACAACGAATATGTAGACTCAAATTTTTGCACTAAATTTGTTATTGCCTGTCTACTATAGGGCGAGAATTACGACCGAAAATTGGAGTTAACGCTCTTAAAGTTGCGGTCACCGACTCCGAATTTCGGTAGTAAATTTTTATAATTTGCAGACGTTGTACGTTCGTGTACTTTACCATGATGAAAATGTTGAGTTTACTGAATAAATTGACAGTGACAGTTCGATGATTAGTCAAAGGGTGCGTTCACAAATTAAATTCAAATTTGTCAAGTCCCTATTGGAAAACCCTATATAAGCCGTACTAAGGAAAAAATAAGAAACGATTCAAAACATTTTTGGAGATTTTTTAAAGAAAACGTGAAACTAATGATTACCCAGTGTGTATGACTTTCAAAGAACGTAAATCTTGTGACCCGCACGTTATATCAAACATGTTTGCGGAGTTTTTTCAATCAGTTTATAAACCGGAAGACATTGATAAGTATGAAAATGCAAACATCTTCAATACTCAAATTATTTGAACTGGTAGTATGCAACTCATTCAGATCTTTGGTTCCTCGATTCATCTCACAGTGCCAGCATGGTTTTATACCCAAGAGATCAACATCAACAAATCTTATTGAATTTACCAGCAACACCATTAAAGAAATTGAAATGCATAAGCAAGTTGATATGGTGTATACTGACTTTGCCAAAGCCTTTGACTCCATCAGTCATTGTGAAACGTTGGAACAGTTATACAGATTCGGTTTTTCTAAACAGTTTGTTGCGTGGTTTAAATTATATTTGAGTAATCGCATTCAGTATATTGACTTTAGTAATAGAAGATCAGAATTAATTCAAGCTACTTCAGGAGTACCACAAGGCTCTCATGTTGGTCCTTGGATCTTCATAATTTGTATCAATGACGTTACTGAACTAATACAACATTCTAAGGTATTAATGTTTGCAGATAATCTTAAAATCTTTAAAACAGTAGAAAACATCGACGATACCCATAAGCTACAAGAGGACATCGACAATCTAGCGAAATGGTGTGAGTCTAACCTCCTCAGTCTCACTCTCAACATCAACAAGTGTAAGAGTTTATCGTTCCATCGGGGTTACTTTCGTTGAAAACATGTGCTTTACTAAGCATATTGAGCAATGCGTTGCTAGAGCCAATTACATGCTTGGTTTTATTAAGCGTTCGACTGGGGATATTCATGACCTCGAGACAATCAAGATCCTGTATTATGCCTACGTCAGATCTCAATTTGAATACACTGTCAACATCT
Organism: Tipula helvola; assembly: GCA_963556165.1. Taxonomy (NCBI): domain Eukaryota; kingdom Metazoa; phylum Arthropoda; class Insecta; order Diptera; family Tipulidae; genus Tipula; species Tipula helvola. The sequence goes on along the minus strand of OY744481.1, from coordinate 326,678,927 downwards.
GGTGTCCTTTTTACGACGAACCTATCCGAAAAATCGAGAGTGTCCAAAAAAAGTTTATACGCTATATAACGTGTAAAGACGGATGGGATTACGACCATGACTTACCGTACCACGTTAACCTGAAGCGATTAATATCATATGCTACTGGATGCAAAACTAATCAAATGACAACATTGGCAAATAGACGAGAGCTTTTAAAGTGTTCGTTCATTCCGTATAACGGAATGATGGTTTGATAGTATGATGGTTTGATGATATAATGGCATAATGATACAAAGGTATGATAGTGAGGTGGCTTGATGGTATGATGGTTTAATCTATCTACTTTTATATATATGTATGTATATAAAGGAGAAAAGTATGTCACTTGTTCGACTCGAGCGATTGCTTCCTTTACGTCTTTTTGCACGAATACTTTGTAGCAGTCGAGAAGAAATATACGGTTGTTATAGTGATCGAAAATGTTACCCCTTTCGAATGCTCCGCAGTGAGACGCCATTTACAAGAGGTATTTTTAAAACTTCACCGATTGAGGTGATTTTTGCATATTCACTGAATCACTGCAAAAAAAAAAATCAACACGTGTTCCAATATTTTTTAACGGTGATGGTAATGGTGATGGTAATGTTGATGGTGATGTTGATCGTAATGTGGGATGATGATGATGGTGATGGTAATGGTGATTTTGATTGTGATTGTGATGGCATATTGGTATGATGATATAAAGGAAGGATGGTATGATAAAATGAAGGTATGATATAGTAACATGATACAATGGCTGATGGTATGATGGAAGGATGGTGTTGTGGTATGATGGTTTGATAGTATCATGATGGTGAGATGGTTTGATGGTATGATGGTTTCATATGTAGTATATTTGTATGATGATGTTTTGGTTTTGATGGTATAAAGGTATGATGGTTTCAAGGTACGATTGTAACATGGTGCAATTGTGTGTTGGTATGATGGTAAGCTGGTATGATATTATTATGTTATGGTGGTGTGATGATATGGTGGTGTAATGGTATAATGGTATGTCGGTAAGACGGGCTAATGGTTTGATGGCACGATGAGCTAACTGTATTATGATATGGTGTTGGGGTATAATGGTATGATGATAATATGGTGTGGTTGTATGATAGTACGATAGTATGATGTTATAATTGTATAATTATAAATGGTAACGGTATCATTCGCAAAATCTCTCTTTGGAGGCATGGCAAGCATATTTCAATGACACCACGCGAGTTCATCTGTAAATCTACACCTCATCGAGGGATACGCCAACTTCTTCGATTAAGTAAAGCAATGAAGAATTTGAGGGACATTTTTTTTAAGCATATAACTCAATTACTCGGTATGGGAGTTTTGTCTCACATATGCTCACATTCAATATTTACTTCCTAGAGACGCAACCTCCTACAAATAATTAGAAATTAACAGTGACAACATGGCGTCGTAGGCAGATCTATAGCCAACAGATTGACAGAACTCAATCCTTCTCATTGGGTACAGAGAACGCACTTTCATTCCGATAGTGGAAACTTCAAAAAATTGTGTTTAAATTTAAACACAATAGATCATGTTTAAATGTCAAATTTTCAACAACCGCAAGAGCTACCACCTTTCGGAAAACTCCGAAAATACAAGCAACTTTCACATAATGCCACTAGGTATCACTAAATATTTTCTGTCAAAAATTGTATGACATTTTTATGTGTGCATTTTGTAAATATAAACAAAAATATTTTCGTGTTATAAAAGTGATTATTATTAGTATGTGATAATTAAATTGATTTTGGCTGTCCCTTTTTGAAAAACGTCAGAATATTTTTTGATTTTGTAGTGACATCTAGTGGCAAACGCTCTGTATTTCTTTTTTGACCGTGCTACCTCTTTCGGGAAAACGCTCTGTACTATTTCAACAATCGTGCTGCCTCTTTCGGAAAACACTCTGTACTTTTTCAACAATCGTGCTACCTCTTTCGGAAAACATGATCTATAGATAGAAAAAGTTTTCTATCTTTTATTGTGACTTTAAAATCATCACAAATCTTAAGCGCTCCATTTGCTTCGTTGCTGTTATGATTGGTGCATCTTTAATTTCCAACTTTTACGGCAATGTATTTGTGAAAAATTAATGGTTCAAGACTTTAAATATTTTGTTTGGACTTTTGTTCTTAAACCGAAATATCAATTTCGAAAATTAATCGAAATTCGAATTTTTAATTGTTAATTTGAAACTTTGAATTTTTTCATTTTCAAAGTTTACACTAATGCAATTGATAGAATTAATTTTTTTAACCGCGTTATACTAGGGAACGTAAACTGTGCATCTTTATTCTTTATATCAAATCATGTAAAGCAAATTTTGTTAATAGTACATTATTGCAATAGGGGAGGGATTTACAAATTATTTATCTGTCTATAGTATAAAAATGAAAATGCTCTTCACACGTTTCCATGCTATTCATCACACCATCACACTAGTCTAGGTGCCTCCAATAATTTTTCTAAAATTTAAATTAAAAAAAAAATACTGGACTGAGTTTAGATAAATGGTTAAATGAAATTAATCGTATACTCTTATCCGAAGGGGCGGTTTCCTTGATTGAGGGAGTTAAAATATTTTTTATACCACCTTTTGAAGAGTACATTAACGATATAAGTTAATTTAAAAAAAAAGAGATTTTGGTGCTCTCTGCTAAAATAAATATATTTTATTTACCCCGGGCAACGCCACGCCGGGTACCTCAGCTAGTATCATATAAAGTGAAGTTCAAACGGCCAAAACCAACATATTCCTATATTACGGTGTATAATAATATCGACGTGGAGCTAATGGAAACTTTGAAATGTTAAGCAGCATTGTTAATTTGGACAACATTTGCATTTTATTTTAAATTTTATAGATATCATTCACGAGCGTTGTATTCCGGTAAAAAAAAGTTCTGGATTTTAATCCAGCAGCGCCCTGGCTTAATACTAAAATTATTAAACTAAGCACACTGAGAGATGAAGCCCATCAATTATGGAAAAAGCATCGTGATCTTGTTCACAAAGCTAAGTATTGTAACTATAGAAATCAAGTTACTAGCCTTATTCGTGAGTGTAAACAAAAATATTATTTTGGTAATCCAAAGGTTACCATGACGCGGCTTTGGAATAATCTTAGATCAGTATTCCAGTAATATTATACCGTTTTCAGCTGATGATATCAATTAACATTTTTCAGCCATTCCTTCTACTAGTATCGTATTACCATTACCGGATTTTAATAGTGATTCTGAATCTAGATTTCAAAGTTCACCTAGTGAATCTAGTTGGAAAAATTAAATCAAACGCGACTGGATATGATGGAATGTACCTTAAGTATCTAAAAGTAATACTGCCGTTAATTTTCCTTATCTAACTCTTATAATTAATAAGTGTATTACTGACTCGTATTGTCCTGTATTATAGAAAAAGGCTATAAATATCCCTTTAAATAAAAGTAAAGAAGTTCATAATTTACATAATCTAATGTCAATAAGTATTACCCTTATTCTAGCTAAGGTATTTGAATTGGTTTTAAAGGACCAAATTTCCTTATATCTTAGTGAGTTAAATTTATTAAATTTTTTCAATCTGGGTTTCGTAAGTTCCATAGCACAACTTCTGCCTTGGTTAATGTTGTATAGATGATACCTCGCGTGAACCTAAATCTTTCGCGGAAATTGTCCTCTTGGATTTTTCCAAGGCGTTTGATTCTATTAATCATCAGCTTCTCCTGCAAAAGTTGAAATTATTTTACAATTTTTCGCGTTATACTATTCGTTTATTATCTTCCTATTTTTCGGATAGGACTCAGACTGTAAATTTATTAGATTCCTTTTTACAAACAGCTTCAGTACTCAGGGGTCTATTATTGGGCCAATAGTATTTTCGGTTTTTATTAATGATTTAGCTGATTGCATTTCTGGTTCAAAATTCCACAAGCGGACGATGTTCTATTATATAATGGTAGTTCATTAGAAAATACAGATACAATTTTTTCCAAAATTAATGAAGATCTGAGAAGTATTTATTCATGGTCTACATCAAATGGTCTTATTTTAAATACGAAGAAAACATAAGCCATGTTTATTTGTAGAAGCAATTATTAGAGTATTATACCGAATTTTTATAATAATAATGACAAATTAGCTTTAGTAGATACAGTTTGTAATCTGGGTCTACGCATGAATAGCACCGCTTCACTTGGAGTGACCACATCATTGAAACCTGTCGCAAGCTAAACTCTATTCTATATGGCATAAGACTTCATAGAAAGATTTGTCCGGAGAACTTAAGATTATATTTGGTTAAAGCATGAGATTCGTCACTCCTATATGTCTGTCTCAAGTTCATACATATATAAATTGTAATCCAACTAAGGAATTAATACAATTTGCAAATAAAATTATATAATTAATTTTAAAATAGGATTTAAAACACTTTTCCGATCCCCTCTATGTGATAACATATTAAGCGATCCTCGATCAAAACAACACTAAGATTATAAAACAATTGATTTGGTTATCTCCCTCTCTCTCTCCTCAATATAATTTAATCGAAATTAAACCAAACCGTAAATAAAATGTCTTTATGTCTATAAAGCAGCCCCTTTTATACGATTCGGGGAAATTAATCTCGGAGTATTATAATACGAGTATAATAAAGTACTTCATAGAAAATTATGCAATTATCCGAAATCAGGTACCGCAAATGATCTACCGTATACCCTCTATAAACCCCTTCTTACTTATGCATGCGATAGTTTTTAATTCCGGATTTTTTAATTTTTAATTTGTATTAAAATAATATTATTAAAAAGAAAAGTACTAGGGGTTGATTTAGCTGTACAAAAGGGACGATCAAGAATCGAGATAGCACATTTTTTTTGTCCCGCAATGTTTATTATTTTTATAATCCTTTGTGACAGTTTTGATGATGAGTTGACAACATTTTTTTAAAGTTTAAAGTCTAAAAAAAAATGATTTATGAATTTAGACATTCACGGCAAGATTTTCTAGGAACGTTCAAATTTAACATTTAAAAGTTCAAATACATAAAATTGCGAATTTTCTTTTTGTTATGCCAAAATTTAATGATGTTTTCATAGATGTACTTCCTCCCTTAATTATTATGATAAATTTATCTAAATTAAAATTCAATTCACTTCATGTAACGTGTATAGATAGACAGACAAATACATAATAACCCCGTTTTTGTATAGTTAATAGTTTTCCGTTTGTTTGTTTAAACCTCAAAAATGTACGGAAATTTGTGTGTGCGAGTTGTTTGTTCATCATGCAGCTCTATATACACTACAAAGTACGAAAACAGTAAAGTTGATGGCTCATTTTTTAGTTTTTCGAAAGAACCAGCTGAATAAATATCGAATAATTTAAAATTATGTTTCATGGTGCTTTGTTTACATTCCGTTTTTATATTAATGTAAAATCGTTTTTTAATTGAGAAGGATAAACGCGTTCACATTATAACCGTATATTTAGGACGAAAGGATTAAAATGTGCGATAAGCGCTTCTTATACAAAATCGTTGACAGTTTTGTTTTCTGATTGGCACACTGAATTTAATTAATTACTCTAAAATGATTAAGAGAGTAAAATATTTGTAATATGTATTCACTTCCTCAAAACTATGGTCTGGCTTATAGTTTAATACATACATCAGTTTGTCCTCATAAATATTAAAATTAGTTTTCAAGATAATTTCAGATGCCATTTGTCACATTTTGTAAAATAAATATTTTACACAACAGAAAACTTTTCGCACCAAATAAAATCTTTTTCCAACACACATCGATTTTTAATGATTTATCCAAATTAAAAATTGAGCAAATGGCAAAAAAATTCAAGAGATCATCTTCATACAAATTTGTGCAATCACCTGCTTGTGCAAACTAATTTGATTAATGTCTGTTATTTACGGAAACAAGTCGTGCAAATATCGATTTTGATATTTACTTAAATATGCCGGCATTTGTGGAAATATTTGATAGTGAATCAGCATCAGCATCAATTTACAACAACAATTGCATAAGATGAATCCCCGCAAGAATAACATTAACCCAAAAAAAAATTGGGTTTATTTAAACACAATTCTAATTTTTGGTTATGATACCTACCACCAGGTCAAAATACTGTCTTGACCAGTTCTTTACCGCCGAAATATTTTCTTCGTCGGTGTGAATTCCATTGGTCGTTACCAGATGACCGAAATATTTTACTTTCGTTCTGAACAGCTTACACTTCTTTGGGCTTAACTTTAATCCGGCAGCATGTATCCGATCGAAAACCTCTGCCAAGTTACTTAGATGCTCAAGGCCATCTTTACCATGGGGTTATAAGGGCTGCAGCCCTAGGGCGCCGCATTATTAGGTCGCCACCAAATGTCCAAGACCTAGTCAATTTTAGAAAACATCTTTTTATTTGAATTTCATTTTTCACTTCAAAGGAAATGCAAACCGTTTTATTATAATAAATTTATTCTATTCGTCGCTTGGAATGCACGAGTCGCGATAGCTATTTTATCCATTGACGTTGACGGACGACTGGAAAAGTTGAAAAAGCGCCTTAAGCGGACAATAACAGAATTACTAGTAAAAATCAATAGTAAACTATGAGACAATAACAAAAATTTGCTATATGAAGTTATATGGAAATAGTGTCTATTTCAAATTCACTATAAATACATCTTTGAGTCACTAAACCTTTTTCAAACTGACTTAGAGCATATGTACCACATTTTAACAGATAATTACAAGCCAAAATTTAATATTTTTAAAACAGTTATGCTTTTAGTATCAAGTAGCTTAATATCAAATTTCTGCAATTTTTAAGCACGGTTTTCGAGCATTTAAAACGATAAAACTGTTCCAATTGAATCAAATATACAAAAAACACACTTTGAACTACATAATAGATTAACTAGATTTTCCAACCATCACACTTTTAATAAATAACAATTCAAATTAAATAGACACTATTTCCATATAACTTCATATAGCAAATTTTTGTTGTTAGAAGTCTCGTAGTTCACTATTGTCCGCTAGAGCACACCATACCAGTCGTCAATTGTAAACCATCCCAAATTTAAGAACTTGTTTTCTGCTAGAGGTATCAATCATCGAAATCGGAGCAAATTTGCAGATTTTCGAATTTTGTGGCTCTGAATTTGTGGGCTATAGTTCAGTTGATTTTCAAAAAAATTGAATTTTCCACGAAACGTGTAGAAATATTCGACCGATGCAAATGGCCGTTTGTATGACAATTACAGGTCTCAGCGCCTATTGGTAGACGTATCAATCATCGAAATCGGAGCACATTTGCAGATTTTCTAATTTTGTGGCTCTGAATTTGTGGGCTATAGTTCAGTTGATTTTCAAAAAAATTGAATTTTCCACGAAACGTGTAGAAATATTCGACCGATTCAAATGGCCGTTTGTATGACAATTACAGGTCTCAACGCCTATTGGTAGACGTATCAATCATCGAAATCGGAGCACATTTGCAGATTTTCGAATTTTGTGGCTCTGAATTTGTGGGCTATAGTTCAGTTGATTTTCAAAAAAATTGAATTTTCCACGAAACGTATAGAAATATTCGACCGATCCAAATGGCCGTTTGTATGACAATTACAGGTCTCAGCACCTATTGGTAGACGTATCAATCATCGATATCGGAGCACATTTGCAGATTTTCGAATTTTGTGGCTCTGAATTTGTGGGCTATAGTTCAGTTGATTTTCAAAAAAATTGAATTTTCCACGAAACGTGTAGAAATATTCGACCGATCCAAATGGCCGTTTGTATGACAATTACAGGTCTCAACACCTATTGGTAGACGTATCAATCATCGAAATCGGAGCACATTTGCAGATTTTCGAATTTTGTGGCTCTGAATTTGTGGGCTATAGTTCAGTTGATTTTCAAAAAAATTGAATTTTCCACGAAACGTGTAGAAATATTCGACCGATCCAAATGGCCGTTTGTATGACAATTACAGGTCTCAACACCTATTGGTAGACGTATCAATCATCGAAATCGGAGCACATTTGCAGATTTTCGAATTTTGTGGCTCTGAATTTGTGGGCTATAGTTCAGTTGATTTTCAAAAAAATTGAATTTTCCACGAAACGTGTAGAAATATTCGACCGATCCAAATGGCCGTTTGTATGACAATTACAGGTCTCAACGCCTATTGGTAGACGTATCAATCATCGAAATTGGAGCACATTTGCAGATTTTCGAATTTTGTGGCTCTGAATTTGTGGGCTATAGTTCAGTTGATTTTCAAAAAAATTTAATTTTCCACGAAACGTGTAGAAATATTCGACCGATCCAAATGGCCGTTTGTATGACAATTACATGGTATCAACGCCTATTGGTAGACGTATCAATCATCGAAATCGGAGCACATTTGCAGATTTTCGAATTTTGTGGCTCTGAATTTGTGGGCTATAGTCCAGTTGATTTTCAAAAAAATTGAATTTTCCACGAAACGTGTAGAAATATTCGACCGATCCAAATGGCCGTTTGTATGACAATTACAGGTCTCAACGCCTATTGGTAGACGTATCAATCATCGAAATTGGAGCACATTTGCAGATTTTCGAATTTTGTGGCTCTGAATTTGTGGGCTATAGTTCAGTTGATTTTCAAAAAAATTGAATTTTCCACGAAACGTGTAGAAATATTCGACCGATCCAAATGGCCGTTTGTATGACAATTACAGGTATCAACGCCTATTGATAGACGTATCAATCATCGAAATCGGAGCACATTTGCAGATTTTCGAATTTTGTGGCTCTGAATTTGTGGGCTATAGTTCAGTTGATTTTCAAAAAAATTGAATTTTCCACGAAACGTGTAGAAATATTCGACCGATCCAAATGGTCGTTTGTATGACAATTACAGGTCTCAACGCCTATTGGTAGACGTATCAATCATCGAAATCGGAGCACATTTGCAGATTTTCGAATTTTGTGGCTCTGAATTTGTGGGCTATAGTTCAGTTGATTTTCAAAAAAATTGAATTTTCCACGAAACGTGTAGAAATATTCGACCGATCCAAATGGCTGTTTGTATGACAATTACAGGTCTCAACGCCTATTGGTAGACGTATCAATCATCGAAATCGGAGCACATTTGCAGATTTTCTAATTTTGTGGCTCTGAATTTGTGGGCTATAGTTCAGTTGATTTTCAAAAAAATTGAATTTTCCACGAAACGTGTAGAAATATTCGACCGATCCAAATGGCCGTTTGTATGACAATTACAGGTATCAACGCCTATTGGTAGACGTATCAATCATCGAAATCGGAGCACATTTGCAGATTTTCGAATTTTGTGGCTCTGAATTTGTGGGCTATAGTTCAGTTGATTTTCAAAAAAATTGAATTTTCCACGAAACGTGTAGAAATATTCGACCGATCCAAATGGTCGTTTGTATGACAATTACAGGTCTCAACGCCTATTGGTAGACGTATCAATCATCGAAATCGGAGCACATTTGCAGATTTTCGAATTTTGTGGCTCTGAATTTGTGGGCTATAGTTCAGTTGATTTTCAAAAAAATTGAATTTTCCACGAAACGTGTAGAAATATTCGACCGATCCAAATGGCCGTTTGTATGACAATTACAGGTATCAACGCCTATTGGTAGACGTATCAATCATCGAAATCGGAGCACATTTGCAGATTTTCGAATTTTGTGGCTCTGAATTTGTGGGCTATAGTTCAGTTGATTTTCAAAAAAATTGAATTTTCCACGAAACGTGTAGAAATATTCGACCGATCCAAATGGTCGTTTGTATGACAATTACAGGTCTCAACGCCTATTGGTAGACGTATCAATCATCGAAATCGGAGCACATTTGCAGATTTTCGAATTTTGTGGCTCTGAATTTGTGGGCTATAGTTCAGTTGATTTTCAAAAAAATTGAATTTTCCACGAAACGTGTAGAAATATTCGACCGATCCAAATGGCCGTTTGTATGACAATTACAGGTCTCAACGCCTATTGATAGAGGTATCAATCATCGAAATCGGAGCGCACATTTGCAGATTTTCGAATTTTGTGGCTCTGAATTTGTGGGCTATAGTTCAGTTGATTTTCAAAAAAATTGAATTTTCCACGAAACGTATAGAAATATTCGACCGATCCAAATGGCCGTTGGTATTACAATTACAGGTCTCAACGCCTATTGATAGAGGTATCAATGCTAGTACCCATTTTCACAACCATCCGGTGTTCTCATTTTATTCATTGTATCGTCTCCGATCGTCGAAATCACTAACGTTATTTCGTTTCTGGAATTAATTGCCTCTCTTTCTAAATGCTGTTTGAACTTTATGTCTTGTATTTTCTCTAGAATTTCATGGTGTGGAATGTACTGGTTTTAAAACAGAAGATGATTCTGCACTGGGAAATTTTTTTTTGCTTCTACAAAGGCGCCTAATATTTTTAGCCCAGGGCGCCTAAATATATAAGAACGGCCCTGTAGATGCTCGTTGGATTCCTTGCCCATACTGATGATGTCGTCCAAATATATTAGGCACGTCTTCCAATATAATCCCTTTAACCCTCGCGTTCCAATAATCGTTCAAAAGTTGCTGGGGCATAACATTAAATTACCAAAGCCCGTTACCCACACTGAACGCCGTTTTCTCGAGATCTTCTTCATGGATTTCCACCTGCTAATAGCCACTTTGTAGACTAAAGTTAAGCCCAAAGAAGTGTAAGCTATTCAGAACGAAAGTAAAATATTTGGGTCATCTGGTAACGACCAATGGAATTCACACCGACAAAGAAATCGCAGCGGTAAACAACTGGCCAAGACCTAAACATTTACATGAATTATGAAGCTTTCTGGGATTATGCACCTATTATAGATGCTTCGTGCCGAGATTCGCCAACATCGCAAAGAGCTTACAAGAGTTAACCAGGAAGAACAGGCATTCAATAGAAGGATGACCAGGAAGAAGCATTTGTGGAACTAAGGAGAAGATTATATGTGTCGCGCCAATTCTTGCACACCCTATGACCAACGTGAAATTTATTTTGAACACCAATGTAAGTAATGGCGATATAGGAGGAGTATTATCATAGGAAACTAATGGCCAAGAACGAGTTATTCCATACTACTCCAAAATCTACGAGTGACTCGGAAAGAATTGTTGGCTATAGTGGAATGCGTTAGGCATTTTCATAAGTATACCTTTATGGCTAAAAATTCCATTTACGGACGGATCCCGGCGCTTTACGGTGGCTGTTGCAATTCCAGAATCCAGAGGAATAGGTAGCACGCTGGATCGAACACCTTCAAAGCTACGATTTCCAGATCGAACATCGAAAGGGAAGCGCACACAGAAATGCCGACGCATTTTCAAGACGATCATGTAGAATGCAAGCATTGTGGTCACGTTGTAGCAAAGGAAGGTATCATCGATGTTAGGCTTACGCAAATGCTGCCTGAGGAGGAGTGGACTGATGAAATGATCAGGAAAGAACAAATAGATGATACGAATTTGTCGGATAGCCTCCGAATAGAGAATGGGTCTTTAAAACGAATGTGTGAAAGCACGGATGGCATTGTTAGTGTTACCGAAGAGCCGGATTGCGGAAATCTTAAAAGAGTATCACGGAGGAGAAAGTGGGGGCCACCTAGGAATTAATAAAACACTGGCCAAGATACGTCAACGATTCTACTAGGCAGGATGTAGACAATCTGTGATAGAATGGAGTCAAAAATGTGACTACTGTGTGGCGGTGAAGGGACCCGCACGTAAAAGAATAGTCGTGGAACAATGAACAATATAACGTCGAAACACCATTCGAGAGAATTGCAATGTATGTAGCATGACCATGTCCTAATTATGTGCTATAGTGGTAATCGATTATTTCAGAAAATATGACCGGAGGTTTACCCCATACCAAATCAAGAGACAACAACAATAGTTGGTGCCGTAGTCAACAAGTGCCGATGGAGTTTATACCGATCAAGGAAGGAATTTTGAATCAGTAGTATTTCAAGAAATATGCCAGATACTTGGCATAAATAAAACGAGGACAACGGCTAGCATGCACAGTCCGACGGTATGGTGGAAAAATTCAATGGCACATTGGAGGAATCTCTAGCAAAGGTCGTGGAGAAAAACCAACGCAACTGGAAAGAAAGTTCGCAAGGAATAAAATCGTTTGTGATAAATTGAAGTGTTGTGTTTTTTCACAATCCAGTGGTACGACGAACCTTGATTGACAAGGCAAAAACGTAAATATAAATGATCACTATACCATATACAATGAGATTTAATTAATTATGGCATAGGCCAATCGAATAGTTGTTTCCATCTATTTGGTGAGGCACAAGTTACAATACTTGATATTTCGAAGACTTTCGGTGTCTATAAGGTGAGGGCAATCGGACTCCGTACTCTTCGCTGATTTCATGAATTCAGAATTTTCTTTTCTGCCGTAAAATCCATTTGGTGGTTGATGGTGTGATATCCCCTACTCACAAATTAAATGCTGGTGCTCCGAAGGAATCAGTCCTGCCTCCAACTCTTTTCTTAATCTTTATTAATGATCTGCTATGAATAACTCTTAATCCAATTCATTCCTAAGTCGATGACAACACCCTCTCGGTCTCGATCTCGGTTAGATCAAAATCTAATGATAATTCTCAATTGTGATGATGCCGAATTTAAAAAAATCCAAATAGGTTTGCCTATCGCTAAATTAGGATTATGCGACTTGGCAAGGAGCTGCGTGAAGTGTCAAACATGCAGCAAACAAAAAAAATATTGAGACATACCAAAAGTTCTCTGAGAAGTGAGGGATTTATATAAGTTATTGGAATCCACAGTTTTCAAAGAATTAGGAAATTTTTTTGCTTTGAAACAAATAAAAACTACAGCACATCATCCTATGGCAAACGAGTTGCTCGAAACATGGTATTGCGATTCGAAATTAAGGGAGTAGACATTCTTACTACACCATTCTTTTAGATATGAGAGTAAGTTTTAAACCAGTTTATAATTGAGAATAATGTTCAATAATTTTACTAAACATATCAATGAACATAAATTTATTTATAATTTACGAGAAGCGATGCAAAAATTGCAACTGGTTAAGAAACAACTTTTATCCATCCTAAACTTAAAACTTGTTCATTCATGATTGTTATAGAAAATAGAATCGATGGCGTTCACGCTCCGTTACAGCAATCTTATGACGGTCATTTGCTGTGTTCCAACGACAGGCAAATAAAATCGATACATCAACACAAATATTATTATAATCTTCAAATTTTACTTACAGAAATAATTTCACCAAGTTCCGCAAATATTTTTGACAACAAAAACATGGCGTCACTATAAAATTTTCAATGCCAATGGTTTTTGTTTATTTCAATTTACTCTGCACTGTAGGTTATTGCACATTAATTTACAATTTTTTGCAATAAAAAAAACTCAAATTATTTTAATAATAAATATTATAGTTAAGAATAATACTAATTATTGTTAAGATAAATTGAAATACATTCTTACTATACATCGATGCACTGCACACACAATCACTACTAAAATGACATTTCAATGAAACAAAAACGATTATGCATATTAAAAAAGGCCGGTTTTACGCAACACCACATAATTTATTTGAAAATCTTGTATGTTATAATTTAGTGGTTTGTGTATCGGGTGATTATACAAATAACATATTTTACAAGAAATAGCCTTCAATTCAGCGGCGTAACTACAAGGAAGCAAACCCCGCGCTGCGGGGGGCCCGCATCGATAGGGGCCCGACACGCGGGTCCCGTAGTCTTTGCTCTTGTAATGAAGAACTGTTTTATACCCTCCACAATATGATTTTCTACATTTCAAGTCAAAATTTAACAATAAAACATTAAAATGTTGTATGCAGCCAGATAAATTTGTGGAAATGAATGACGATGATCTCATGAAGTCTGCAGGAGCGATACAAGAAAAATATAAAGACGACCAATCGGAAGAGTTTCCGCTACAAATGGTGATAGTAAAGTCAATGCTTTAGGAGGAAATTTCAGCTATACCATCAATAATTGAATTCGCTGAAGTTCTAATAATACAATTTCCTATAGCAGCTTCAAGTGTTTCGCTGGTAATAACATGTTTATTTCTGTTTCTTACGTTACCTGTGACGGTCGCAACAGCGAAAAGATCGACATTTCTAATTAATCTGAATGGAAAGGTATGCAAGATGCAGGGAGGGTAGTAGTGATGTGCTAAATCGGTTCTTCTTGTTCTGTTTTGCTTATTTTCTCTTACGTTTTTAACAAAAAATAACCGACTTAGTCCATTACTAGAGGGTAGTCTAGGGGCCCACATTAAGTTTTGCGGTGGGGCCCAAAATTTGTAGTTACGCCACTGCTTCAATTTGTGTACTAATTTTTTTATAAGAACAAAAGCGTGCTAAATTTACCTCACATATAAAATTTACTTTTTTCACATTTAATTAAAACTTAAGACATTTAATAATTTCATTACTTCTTTTGTAATTATCGTCATCAACTCATAATGGTATATGTTTCTTTAACTAAAAAGAGACATACAGGTGACTGTTCAGAGGCCAACATAAGTTGATTTTAATTTTACGATAATTCATTAAATTCACTAAACAAATTATGTTAAAATAAAAGTCATTTTGTTTAATTAATAAAAATGGTTTTGAAAGTGACAATATCATTTACCTCGAAAAATGTGATTTTCACCTACATTTTTCTTTGAGTGCAGATTGATTTCGGATATTATCCTTTCTCCCTCCCTTAACTCCCGCTTTATGTGTTTTTCGTATTTTAACGGTATGTATTACGCTCGTCTCACATGTATATTATATATTTAGCCTGGCTTATTGAGGCCTTCAAGAACTTTAAGTCAACGGACGTTCATCTTGACGGAAATTTACACGGCTTCTTATTTATATAGAGATTTAAATTAAATATCAAAATTAGAATATTCGAAGACCGAAATCTCCTTTTAACCCCTTAAATAACCTTTATTCCTTTCCTTCCCTCAAAGTTTCCCTTTGGCGATCCTTTAATAAAACTAAAAAAAAAAAACTTACTATCCACAGGCGCAAATGGTATGGAATAAAGCGCCTAAAGAACTGTAATCAATACGAACAAAGAATAGCACTGCCCAATCGCAATCGACAGATCCAACTTCACTGGCCGAAAAATTATGTGTGTCACACAGTCACACCTCACACCTATACCTACCAACAGCTTAAGAGAGTTTAATGCTAATATATCAATATTTTTGTTAATTAATCCAACACACATAATTTCACATTTCTTATAGTTCAAAGCACGCACGCGCAAACTTTCATTTTTCCAAAACCTATTCTTACAACAATATCAAATCATTTTGATATATGTATTCGAACCTACGGTAATCTTTCTGTACAACACAAATCATATGCGACGGTGGTGTAATGGTCAGCATAGTTGCCTTCCAAGCAGTTGATCCGGGTTCGATTCCCGGCCATCGCACTTAATTTTTTTTTATTTTTTGTCCAAATCAAGAAAAAAAATGATTTCACCTATAAACAATAATTAATATTTTCGCAATACACCGTTTTAATTACGAGAGTATTTATTATTTATAAATTAATTAATCATTATCAATTTCACAAAAAAATGTGGAACGCTTCACGATTTTGCGTGTCATCCTTGCGCAGGGGCCATGCTAATCTTCTCTGTATCGTTCCAATTTTAGTATATGTTCTGCCGAAGCAAGAACAAGTTTAACACACAAATTTTTGTATATATACGAACTTATGTGTTCGAGTAGTATTAGCGAATTATATCACAAAAAAAATTAATTTAGATTGTTATTGTTGTTGCTATCAAGTTATTTTTATTTTACTTTTTTCTTAGCTCCGCCTTTATTGTATGTATACGAGCATTTTGATTTGTCACTCCCGTTTGTAGTACAGCAAAATTATTAATGTATGTGTATTTTTATTTGCATACCACCTTATGTTCTCATTCAACGAAAAATAATAATTTTGTTGAAGATAATTTTATTGATCCTCACAATTTTCGTTGAACGTAATTTTGTTTCAATGAATTAATATCGAAAATCTTTCGATTTTTATTTGTTATTTAATTTTATCCAAAATATTAGTGAAATAAAGATTTGGTAAAATAAGAATTTTATTTCAAAATAGCTTAATGTGATATTTTAATGGGGGAGTAAATAAATACAGACGGCTGTATAATTTTGGGGTTATCTATAAAAATTTTGGAAAAAAGCAAAATATTCGGATTGGTAGGGTAATTCGTTGCAGCTGAACTCTGACACAGAACAGAATAAATCATGAAAATAATGTCCAGAGGAACTGTTGGGGTATACAACAATTTTAGCAAAGAAACAAACCATATGTTGTGAGTTTCCAAATCGAGAGAAGCTGAAACAAGATTTAAAGGCATGCGTTTAGTCTACTTACCATATTATACGCCATTATACCATATAATCCCTCAAAACCAATTAAAACCAATAAGTTCCATCAAATACATTTTATTAGCATTTTAAATAAACGCTTCTCGTATAGCTCATATTTCATCGTTAACAAATCATTCAACAAAAAAAAAAAAAAAATCCAATCACAATAAATCATCAATAAAAAATAAAATTAAACCTAGAAAAACTAAATATTTTAAGCTTAAAGCATTTAATTATTACATAAAATCTAAATTCTAGAATAAAAATTCGATTCCTAGCCTAACGGAAATTGGTTTTGTTAATACAAGGGCCGGTAACTATATACCACAACACAATCAAATATTCTCCACCGACAAATTAATTTTCAATATTGTTTTACTATTTTCCAACTGTTTCAAAATTTTCGATTCAAAATTTTCCTGAATATATGGAAAATCCATAATACTACGCGGTTTACAATTTATCCAGTACTTATCAAACTCGAAAAACAAATAGCAATAGAGTTCGTGAAATGAATCGAGATTGGGCAAATTTTTCGACAGGTTATAGAAATGAGTTTTGGCCATACCCGATTTTAGCAAATTCCATGCCATTGAGGTGAGATTTATTCCGACTATGGCAAATGTATATCCAAATTGTGGATGTAGAGAGTGTAGCAGAACGTGACTAGCTGTATCATTGTATTCGCGGGCAAAATAAATTAAATTTTCTAGGCCAAGGATTCCCATGCCACGGAAATCGGTTTTTGGATCATCACCCTGTAAATAAACAACAACAACAAAAAAGATTACAAAACGGTAAAAGATTTTAGATTAGATAGCGTAATATCGATTTTGTATGTTTTCTAATCCAATGGATTAGATTTTTCACCTGTGTAGTAATGATAGCGTTTTTCACAATATTCTTACCTGAAACCCAATATCCTGCCACTGTTTACTAATCCGCCCTTCGAGTGGAACATTTGGCATCAATAATGACCACAACTGTAACAATTTTATCTCATGCTCTAGATTGCCACAATCATAAGGTGTCGTTCTCATATTCTCCACGATATGATAAAGCCGCCGATATCCCCAAATTTGTTCGGCACATCGTCCAAACATTTTAGGAAAATCCAAATGAACTCTTGGATTAATACGCTTTATGTGCAGCACAGTGCCCACACAAATATCGACCACATTCATTTTAAAGAAATTCTCATTGTTATTGTGTTCTACATAGTCGTTAAGATTTTTCACCATCATCCGTATGGGTTGTTGCTTTGACAATTCCAAGGATCGTTCTACCTTTTTGATACGCACCGCACCACTTGGTGCCCCATAACATAATCGCTGTAATTCATGCAGCCGCGTTAACCGAAACAATAACCATTTAATGACTGGCCGTACATACCAATAGTAAAAATAACTTATCAGATTATCAAACATTTTACACAAAACTATGTTGAAACACTATTGTATATGTACTACAAAAAAAAAATTTCGATAGCAGTGCATCCGAAACTATATTCTAACGATTTTCTAATGCCTGTTTATTACTGACGTCACCATGACAACGTTTTTAACAATTTATTGAATGTGATGTATCCTTACCACCAGCATTTGCACACACTATCTATCAACCAGTAGTATTTTCTAATCAAACAAAGTTTAATAGTTTTTATGAGGAAATCACTTTAGTCCCACTATTTACTTAAAAAAATAACCAAACTTATTTCTGACAAAATTTTATATTAGAAAATTGTCTTTTAACCTGAATCGTATACACATTTTAGATTTACAACTAAACTACAATCTATTTCATAATATTTATTGATTACATTTTATTTATAAAATTTATTTTTATTTTTAAAGACAAAAGAATTTTTTGTATGTATCTCGTCTTTGGCGAATTTAATTTTCTTATTTGATTTTTTTGACATTTGGATGAATTCGGTAAATCATATTTTTGATGTATTTCCCAACTTAACGAAACATTTTTTGTGAATTTTGGTGTACCCTAGCGGAAATTTTTGGTATTTGGCAATTTGCGCGAGATTTTTTTGTTTTTTTTTTTTGTTTACCGTTCTTCTGCGTACACTCTGTCAAAATCAAAACATTTGTTTTTGTTGAAGTTTACTATCAAGTTGTGGTGTTCTGAATTTATTTATTTATTGTATTTTGTGATACAGGGTAAGTTTTACATTAGATATTTATTGGTATTATTTTATAAAATATCCATTAATACGATAGATAATATTCCAAAAAGGTGATCTTTATGAGAAATTGTAATACGTAATAATTTGGGCGCCGTCCTTGTTTCTTGGTTTACCGCTATTTTGACTAGATTGTTTTTTTTTAGGAAATATCTAATGATTTGTTGTGAGTAGATACACTTAAGGGTGTTCCTTTAAGATAATAACATTCTGCGACAGTTCTGAAACGTGTTAACGCCATTAAATATTTCACAATAAACCGTTAAGTTTTGGTTCACTTTGTTGTCACTGTCTACTCCTTATTTACAAACAATCTGGCAGACATGACGTGATTACAAGACGAACTGAATACTTTATGAATCATTGTGGTCAGCTGGATGTTGAAGAAGGACTTTTAGAAGAGAATGACATCGATTTATTTGAGTGGTATTGGATACTGCCAGCATGGTCTTAATGGATATAAAACGAACGGTATTAAATAAGCTAAAGGTTGTGATATGTCTTTTCACTGCCACTGCTCAATTTATACAAGAGCATTTATTGCGTATTGAAGATCGACGGGAGTGGTGATCAGAGCATGATTAACGATACTTTGAGCCTAGACAAAATTGATAAAAATTTTCAATATTTCTGTGGTTGAGTAGTAAATCATAGGAGCAGGAGCAGTAGTTCGTTTTGCCTAGGGTCTCTTCGAAGGCTTGTAAAGTTAATTCATTACCCGTTAAAGTTGGATCGAAATAAGTCTTCAATTTAACTGTTGGTTGGGGAACTAACATAGGCCAGCTATTGGGTTCTATATCGTCAGAAGTTCTTTGATGTCTAACATTATTTTAATCATCATTTCTAAGTTGTATTTAGCATATTTTAAGTGATTTCTGAATATTTTCCTTGGGGTCTTGTTTTCCTGGTACCTTGATTATGATTGGTAATATTAAAAGGGGAGTCAATAATTATTTTGATGTGATTCCCTAAGAAATTTCTTAAGAATCTCCAAAGCTATTTTCCGAACGCACTCGTGTGGCGTATTAAATGTAATTACGTCGTCGATATTGACGTGATCATACGAAGTTTGCATCCCTCGTCTGTGCAAACAAAAGAACAACCACAAGTAATGCCCTTTAGTTCAGCGATCCATTCGGAATAAGAGTGGTGTTGGATTTTTTATTCCTAACAACTTGCATCGTGCCACAAGAAAAGGTAGTCTCGATTTAAAAAAATATGTTAGCTTTGTGGTTAAGTCCTTGAACGAAAATGTACTTACGACTTGGACTCCAATCTGCATTCTGCCAGAAAATGTGCTCGTTTCGCATTGTCATCCTTCACTAAATTTGCTTCAAAATGTTGGGATAACTGGAAAAGATACGTCTCCCATTTGTCTGCCTTCCGATCGAATTGTCGGGACACTGGAATTGTTGAATTCTTCACATGTCCCATTACCGGTTGCCAGGTGTCCTTCAATCCACGTTTGATCAATCGTAATCTCTTAAATCAACGAATTTTTGGTATTTTGTCTGCTTTTGCTACTGCAATGTGTTCAGTAGTCGTCCTCAAGCTCGGTATCCAATTGAGCAACATTTTTCTACTTCCTTGAATAGCTGGAGGAACTTAGTTTTCTTCGTATCCAATCAGGAGGTGAGTTACATTATCCTCCTGACAATCATTTCTCGACTATCAGGCTGCTCGGTCGACGTCGTTCACCAAAGGGGGCTATTTATGAATTCGATCCTAACGTATTCGAGTCTTCG
Organism: Tipula helvola; assembly: GCA_963556165.1. NCBI lineage: Eukaryota > Metazoa > Arthropoda > Insecta > Diptera > Tipulidae > Tipula > Tipula helvola. The sequence goes on along the minus strand of OY744481.1, from coordinate 326,658,451 downwards.
AAGTACGAAGTATTGGAATCTTATTTGAATTGAATCAGATTCGTTTAAAGCAAATTCGAATCCTATACTTCGAAGAGTCGAATCAAATTAGCCAATTTCTCCAGGTCATCGGTTCTCTACAATCTCTGTTACAAGTGTTCAGGTTTCTAACATCTAGAATATCTCGACGGCGAACGGGAATTTCGGCGTCAATTAAGCCTTGAGCAGAGTTAGATGAAAGCGCTTGATAGTATCCACTGTCAATCCATTCAAGATAATCAACGAAGCAGTTTGCTTGGTTATTTTCCATTTACTTGCCTTTCTTCTATTATGCAGCTGTATTTTGGACAATACCTGGATATGAGACTATCCTTATCTTAACTCCAGTTAGTCCAATTTCCTCAAGTTATTTTTGCAGTTTTAGGATTAGAATTAAGGCATTAAGCTGTTCCTAGGTTGTCCACTCATTATGCATTCTCTCATTTCTCTCATTACGCACCTCTGCTTCCGGATTGGGATGCTGTTCTGTTGTTTTGTGATCACTAAAATAAGTCTATAAAAATATTGAACTACATTTATTAGTTCCGCCAAATCTGCTCTTAGGATGTGAACGTGAGAATTTTAAGCAAGCCTGGTGGATCTAACTTATTGTTTAAGTGGAGCATTTGACCATAGTAACATTTGTAAAATATGCAAAGGAAACCAACGTTCTGTTATGCATTATGATCTAATGAAGCCAATGTATTAGTTAAAAGGGCTAAAGCCGCCGGTTGTTTGCGAGGTATGTTTTATATGGTCATAAATATGAATTACAGGCGAGTTCTTTGCAGCTGCATAAATTTGATTATTCCCTGTGAGGACACTAGTTGACAATTCCATACCCAGTAACCCACTATATGAACCGATGCAAAATTTAAGACAAAGGCTTCGTTTAAAGAGTCAGTGGTTGTGAATAACGTTTAATTCAACCCTATTTGCGATTAATCGGTATTCAAAATTAAACAAAGAGTCTGCGACAATACCGAATCCTTAGGAACACTGGTAGTAATTTAATTGGGTGCGTGAAATATGGCTTAAAGTCCATGTTAGGTTAGGTTAGGTTGGAGTGGCTGCTTAGGTACACTTAGACCGGTGACGGTCCATTGTAATACCACAGAATATATTCCCTTTAACCTTGCTGGAACCATTTTGAGCTACTTACGTAGCGTAAAACATCCCGCACTTTACTGTTTTCGAGATCTGGCAGGTTATTCATCTTGAACTTACTCAAGTGTTTGTGCCTTCTGACTGCTTCTACAGAAGTCATTTGCCCCTAGACCCTGTCCCGTTTGAATTCCTACGACCGTTCTTAATTCACGTCTACGTAGGGATATTAATGTTCTAGTGTGCTACAATACAGGTGAGGGCGTTAGTCCACCTTTTCTCTGCGGAGGCTAGCGCCTGTCTTCTAAGTGCTAATTTTAGTATTGAAATAGGCCTCCCGAGACTTGCCCTTTCCGGTTGCAGCTGGATAGTCGTACCGTGCCTAGCAAGTTCATCCGCCCTGCAGTTTTTCATGACGTCCGAGTGGTCAGGGCCCAAATTAACTTAATGTTGAAATGCTAACCCATTTCATTAAGTGATGAGTGGCAACTCAGTGCCATACATGACGCCAAAGAGACTGATTCCAGCGACTTGATTGCCACTTGACTGTCCACATAGATTGCGATATCATCTGAGGATACCTCATTATGATTCAATCGCTACCACTTCAGCTTGTTACATGCTCCAGTAATCAGGGAGACGAATAGAAATGTGCACATATAATTTATCACAAAATACTCCAGCTCCCACTTTGCCGTCTAGCTTGGAGCCGTTCGTGAAGAATTGCAAAGCTTCGGTTCCCGATATTAACCCGTTCCTCTAGTATCACCCGTCCTGTATTAAGATTCTTCCACTGAGAGAAGGCTGGATGTTAACCGGAAGACGGTGCAACATAACCTCTAAGGCATGTGTCAGTGTTGACCTCAATGCTCCGCTTACAAGCATACAGGCCGTTCTTTCCACCTTTTCCATTTTATTTGTATAAGTTACCTTGTCCAGAGCTGGCCACCACACACTCTGCAGGAGTACATAAGATAATAGTTTTTACTCTCTCCAAAATGTTGGGTCTCCAACTAAGCTTACTGTTCAAGGTAATGCCCAGATATCGTGCTCTGTCCGTAAAAGTAAGTCGCTCGTGCCGTTTAAGGTAGGAGGGGCAACTACCGGGATTTTTTATTTCTTAGTTAAGAGTAACAGCTCTATCTTGGATGGTTTAATTACCAGTCCACATTTGCCAGCCCATTTCGTAACCATTGTGGGAGCATTCTACATTACGCACACAATCGTGCCCAAGAATTTTCCGGGAACAGCTATCGCCACGGCGTCTGCGTAAGCGATAACTTCAAATAAAGTACATAATACGACATTCATGATACAAAGACTTAATAAGGTATGCTCAATAGATGTAATTACGCCATCCGGTGACAGAAATTTGTTTTTTATTTTTTATTTTTTGTACAAATTTCTCTATTTTGTTTTGTTTTTTAGCACGTCATTCGATGCTGTACCACGATACTACCGAATGACGTGCTAAAAACAAAATAAAATAGAGAAATAACAAAAAATAAAAAACAAATTTCTGTCACCGGATGGCGTAATTACATCTATTGAGCATACCTTATTAATTCATTGTATCATGTACGACATTTACCACTATGTTCCAGAGAATAGGGGACAATAACCCCAGCCCCTAGAGCTCGTGGAACCCCCAGCTCGGAGCTAAAAACCCTGCTTACAAGCATATAGCTAATTAACCTGCTTGGGAAGTACACCTCCAAAAACGACAATCCTTCTTTGACTGCTTCTGCTTTCACATTATTAAAGGCGCCCTCTATATCCAGGAAAGCTACCAAACAGGATTCTTTCGAGTGAATCGATTTCTTATTTTTTTACCTCAGGGATAAAAACCAACTTTAAACACCCTTTGAATATAACGTCCAGATAAGGAAGAATAATTACTGAGTTGTTTTGAAGTCCCGCTGTTATAATCTGATCCTGACCAGCCGACTTATGTATATGGTTTAAAACTTTTTAGTGTCCATAGGATCAGTTTCCTAGTTACGATATTGTCTGTGCACACTGAAAGTGTTCTTGATGATTACTATGCACCATCAGGTCGTCAAAGCTTCCTGGGAAGTGGGTCTCGAAAAGAAGCTCCAAAGACTATCCACAAGAAGCTGTTCACGATCCGTCCGGTTTAATAAAAACCTGGGACTTGTTGTACTTTTGAAAAGAAACTTCCTAAGGCGAAAGATTTCATAGGCATCTTCTCCTTAATTCTCTCTTATAAATTCTAAGTTCCTCATTATGCGAGTCTCAGCCAATGGGCAAGCAGCTAGTGACGCTATTCACTCAGTCCCCCAGTTCCCTTACATTCGCCGGCGTCTCCGTGGGTTCGTGCTCCATATTACACACTGAAAGGTTAGTACTCAACAAATAATCTAAAAGTTACTCAACTCTTTCGTTGATATCCATGCTTTCCCAGATAGTGTGATGTGTTTGGTTCTGAGGTCACATATCTTATTATTGTTAATCCAGGGTTCGGGACCGCTGTTTTTAGATACATGATCTCTTTCCGAGTTTGCACATCCCATAGTTCTCCCTGCTTCAGGGCCTTAGAGTCATCTACCTTTGCTACCCTAGAGAGAGCTCCACCCGTCGGGTTCGAGGTACCTTCCTTAGTTTTTACGGCTTTTGGAGAGTGCCAGTGCTCTTATTTTGTTTTATTTTTTTTATCCATAATGATTCCCGGATAAAGAAAGCTCCGTCCGATTGTGACTTCAGTTCTAATTCTGTTGTCTTCAAGCCTGCTAACTTGTATTTTGAAACCCTTAACTGGGGTTTAGCTCATAAGCTAATCACTCACGATGTTCTGCGTTGGAATGTGTTCTCATTTGCACCGTACAAAGCTGGGGGTCCTGATGGGATTTTCCTTGCTAAATTACAGCATGGCTTTCCCTACATTCGGGAGCATCTGCTTCATCTATTCCAAGCGTGCATTGCATATAGTATTGTTCCACAATGTTCGAGCAAGACTAAAGTTCTTTTTATTCCGAAGGCTGGCAAGTCTGATTATACGGACCCTAAGTCATTTCGACCTATTAGTCTGTTTTCAATTTTTCTTAAGACTTTAGAAAGGATTGTCGACAGATTTATTAGAGATCATTACTTGCCGCTCTTTTCACTCAGTAACATGCAACATGCTTACAAAGTTGGTCAGTCCTGTGAAACTGATCTACATGAACTTGTCACTAAGGTTGAAACCTCAATAATAAATAGTTTCTTTTGGGTGCTTTTCTGGATATTGCGGGAGCTTTTGATAGTACTTCGTTTGCTACGATTACTAAAGCCCGTATCAATTTTGGTATTGATCGCTCTATTGTTTGCTCTGCGGCGTATCGCTTGAGATGCATTGGTGCATGACGTGTATTAGGTGCAATGGTGGGGCATAGACTAATCATGAAAAAATACCTTTCATTGATACCAGAAATTGTTATGGTTAATGATAGGCTGCTGCCTGAGTTCAACTTCGTTAATTTATTCTCGGTGGTTTATCCATCGAGAGATTTGTGATCCTCGGAGCAATTTCTTAAAACTTTATCGGAGTCTCTTGCCTTCTTTCCTGATGGCTCTTGCTCTGAACATGGTGCTGGATTTGGAACTTACTGCTCTCTGATTGATTTCAGATCCTTTAGTAGTCTGGGCTCGCACTGCACTGCGTCTTTCAGGCAGAATTAATTGCTTTGACTAATAGTGTTATTGAGGCTATGCGTCTTGCCATTAACAACAAATTTGTTTCTAGCTGTGCTGAATTCATTGAATAATCCCTTAACTAGTTCCAAATTTGTTAAGGACTGTAAACATTTCATCAACCTTCTTTGTTCTAACAATAGAGTTACTGTCTTATAGGTACCGGCTCATTGTGAAATTAAAGGTAATGAGATCGCCGATTCCTTAGCCAAGGCTGGCTCACGATTAACGCTAAGGCTGAGGGACCAGCTCAGAAATACTGGTTGCAATCCTCACTGGGCATGGCCGGTTTAAGGACCATCTTCATCGCTTGGGATTGGCTCAGGATGATATATGTGATGACTGCCTCGAAGAGATTGACAGCTGCAGGCTGCCTTCTTTCCCTTGGTCTAAACTGATCCAGTTTGCCAAGGTTGCAGTACGCTTCCGTGAGTTGGGATAAAATCCTAGGTTTGCACCATGGGCCCTTGTGGCATTAAGTGCGGACCTTTATGGGTTCCATCCAATTTCAATAATAATACTAAGGTCCGTCTGCGCAGATAAAGCTAATTACACCTGGAGATTGCTCCCAGGCGTGACCCGCCTTATACCTAGGTTTTAACACTCGCTCGCTAACACTCTTTATCAGAATACGGCAAAGATTTAGAAATGTCTTAGAAAATTACTTAAATTCTAGTCCAGAAATCTAAAATCTGCAATTATTTCGTGCCTGTAAGTTGGGCAAATTTGGATATTGGTAAAATTGTTTCATAAAATTCAATTTATTTCGAAGTTATTTGTTGCTAAATCCCAATTCAAACCAAGAGTCGTTTTTATTTTAAATTTTAAATCTATAGCTGGTGGATCTTTTTTGGCCAAGGGTTACATCCGCTCAATCCCGATATAGGATCTTCGGTGCTTCTATCGTTTGATTGGTAAGGCTGTAACAAAATCCCCCAAAAGGGATTTTGTTAACAGAACACAGCAATAGAGGTCTGGTTGCGGTATTGCACTGGCTGAAGCTCGCCGCTAGGCGTGGGGGTTACCAGACATATTGCTATGCTTGAAAACCGCATAGAGATAAAACGAAGGGGACAAGAAAATTATTCTACTGTGCCACGACCACAGTGGTAGATAATCATAAATGGGAGCGTTCGACAAGGACGCCGGTGCCACTCCGGCGACCCTGTTCAAGGCCTAGGTCAGCATAAGGCCGCCCATCCTCACGCGATCACAAAGAACTAATTAATTACACATCACTAAAAACTTGAAAATGATAAAAGAGGGAAAAAACTGTAATTACACCGGAAAACCCCAAATCGAGAAAAAAAATGAAATGAGAATAATGAAATGTGAAAAAACAAAAATTTGAAAGAAAAAATGAACCGTTAATGAAAATAAAACCAGAAAAAAAAAACGTGGTGCGAATCGATTATGGGGTGATGTCGCATGTGACGCCACCCGGAACCTGTAAAACCCGTTAAAAATTTAACTATATATATAAAAAAAAAAAAAAAAAAAAAAAAAAAAAAAATATAATAATAAAACACAAACCCAACCGTCAATTTTGGATTACAATTTTTTAAAAATATATATAAAAAAATCACGCGGTGTCTTGGGGTGATTATATATTTTTCCCCAAAAACACAGTACCTGAACCAAATTTGGCCCGTCCGACCCAAAACAGCTACCAGCGCCGACGCAGGATACCGTCCCAGCAGCCCCCTCAATCGCGAACCCCACTCCGTTCGGCGGAGTTGCTGCCACAAACCCAATATGTCAACAAACAATTAACCAAGCAAATTAACTAGCTTTGAGCCGTTTTACCATAAGATGGTGTATACGATATATGTATTCATATTACCAACTGGTTGAGATTATTTAGTTTTTTTTTTAGTCGAAAATTATTTTTATTGGATTATTCACTTATGTTCAACAATGCCCAACTATGGTTGTCAAATATATGTGCACTTTAATTTTTACTGTTATTTATTGACTATACAAATCAGATTAAAACACTTCACCAATTAAGCAACGTATCACAAGGGTACAATCATTCTGAATCAAACCTCCAAAAATTCCATTTTTTTAGTAAAACAGGAAAAGTTCAATAATATATACATTTTTATTATAACCAATTTTAAAAGCAACAACATGGCCACACTGGCTCAATATTTTTTTTTTATTACAAAACTTTGTGTTTAGCGCTTTAACTATTCACCAAAACACGATATTAATTTTTATAATCCCAAATTTATTCGCCATATACGGCTTTTACATAACTACTTTCATTTAAATAAAAAAAAATGATTTATTTTTTTTTTTTTTCTTCACAAAAAATGTTATCACATAAATTTACCAAATTGATTTTTACTTTTCATTCAAAATTCAAAACAAAAAACTCCTTATCATTTTAAAATTCAAAACTAGACTAAAAAAATAAAAATTCCCGACGCGTACCAAAAAAAATAAAAATTTATTCCCCCACCCAAAAATTATTTACTAAAGAAAACATTAACCCGACCGATAAATTTCGGGTGGCGTATATACATACAACCGCACCCAAAAATCGACTCGCACACACCAATACTATTTAATTTAATCACTGGAACATTCCATTTACATGGAAAATCCACGCGCTAACCAAAACAAAACAGATGAAGCAACACACCAACCACTACACGTCATTACATACCATCAAAACAAAAAATGATAAAACGAATCGAGTAACCGACCAAAATACGGAGAAGTATAAAATGCTAAATGGTACACTCTACCAAAAAAAAAAAAATATTTTCTATTACAAATTAAGCCAAAGAAAGAATGACGTGTAGTGGAAGAGATTTTAGGCAGCGCAGTGGATAAACATGCAACCTTGTTGGGATTTCCAACCGTAATTACAGATTTAGATTAAATAAAACATAACAACCACAAGCGGTTGTTACAGCGTGGGGACGACTCACACCCGAGAAAAGATCTCAAAGCCAGGCATGAAAGTAAGAGGGAAGGAGAAAAAAATTTCACTAATAATTTGTCACAATCGTATATCCTTGGCATGATAAACTCCCAAAGGTTTTCCATCAAGATTTCTGATATTATAAGAGACTGTTCCGATTTTATCAGTGATAAAAGCAGGAATAAACTTAGCAGCTAACTTTGCAGAAAATCTATCAGGAGCACTACTTTGTGCGAAGGATCGGACAAACACAGGTTGATCAGGCAGGAAATTCCTATTGGTACTTCGTAAATTATAACGAGCAGCGGATTTCTCATGTGCAACTTTCAGGTAATGAGTTATTTGATCACGAATAAGATTTAATCTATTAGACTTGGACAACACATGTATTTCGTTATCATCCTGAGGAGATAAAAGTTTACGTAAAGCATAATCTGAACCGTTTAAGGACATGTGTTGACCAAAGACCAAATAGTGAGGAGAAAAATTCGTGACGTCGTGTTTAACATTTCGCAATGCCGCAGTGATTTCAGAAAGATGGCAATCCCATTCATTATGTGCATGATCATCAAGATAAGAACGAATACTAGACAGTAACGTCCGATTAACTCTCTCAGAAGCGTTGCTTTGAGGAGAGTAAATAGGAGTACGTATATGATCAACATTATATTTTTTCAAGAGATCTTTAAATAAGTGAGATAGAAATTGTTTGCCATTATCAGAAGTAATCACTGCAGGCACAGAGAAAAGTAAAAACACCTCATTTTCCAAAAAGCTACACAGAGAAGAGGCGGAAGCTTCACGCAATGGTTTGACTAGAACAAACTTTGAATAATGATCCAACACTATAGCGATACAGGTATTACCTCGTTTGGAGCGAGGATAAGGTCCAAGGAAATCAACGAACAATTTTTCAAAAGGTCTGGTAGACTCAGTTTGAGAACCCATCAAAGGTTGAGTGCTAAAATTTACAGGCTTATTCATCTTGCATTGTAAACAATTAGAGATGAAAAGTTTGATTTGTTTAGTCATACCAAACCAGAAAAATTGCCGTTGAAGTCGTTCTACAGTTTTTTTAATACCCATATGAGCAGAAGTAGGAGAAGAATGAGCAAGTTCAATTAAGTTTGCAGTCAAGGACAACGGAACTACTAACTTCCATTCAGACAAATCAGTGGACGTATAACGAGAAGCGTAGGAAGGTAAGATCAAGAGTTTATTATCACGAATTTTGAAGTTGTGATCGCAATCTTTTAATTGTTGAACTCGATTGATCTGTTGAACATATTCATCGTCCTGAAAAGCTGAAGAGTTAAGATCAATATGTAGAACCGAATTGTCACTTGAAGAATTTAAACTAGACACATTTTCTTGTATAACAGGAGAATCACAAAGTAAGGAGGAATCATCATTCAAAGTAGTTTCAACAGGAGGAAAAGATTGATCATTACTTACATCGTCTGTGGGCTCACTATAAAAAGCTCTAGAGAGGGCATCAGGTACAACATTCACCGTTCCTTTACGATATCCGATATCAAATTTGTACGCTTGCAGTTTTAAACTCCAGCGGGCGAGTCTACCAGATAGATCTTTTTGGGACATCAACCAGCGGAGACTAGCGTGATCGGTATAAATCGTGAACGGGTATCCCTCGATATAGGGCCGAAACTTTTGGACGCTAAGTACTGCTGCGTAGCACTCCAACTCAGTTACAGAATAATTCCTCTGAGCGGCATTAAGTTTGTGCGAAAAGAATTCAATGGGGTGTTCAGCGCCATCAGGATCAAGCTGAAAAAGTACACTACCCACGCCAACAGCACTTGCGTCGCATTGGATGAAGAAAGGGCGCCCATAGTCAGGATTAGCTAAAACAGGAGCAGACGATAAAGATACTTTAAGAGATTGGAAGGATTCCTCAGCGTGAAGATTCCATTTAGACTTAGATTTTTTCCCTGTCAGATCGGTTAGTGGAGCAGCTAAAGACGCGAAGTTTTTAATAAAACGCCTATACCACCCACATAAACCCAAGAAACTACGTATTTGTTTAGTTGTTTTTGGTCGAGGAAATTCTCTAATTGCCTTACATTTTTCTGGGTTGGTGCGAAGGCAACCATCACCCACTAAATAACCCAGGTATTTAACCTCCTTCAAAACAAACTGACTCTTTTCTAAATTTATGGTTAAACCAGCCTTTACTAGCAACGAAGCCACAACTTCCAAAAGTTCCAAGTGTTCATCAAAAGTGGACGAAGTAACCAATAAATCATCAAGGTAGACGAATACTTTGTCGTGCAGTTGATAAGGAATCACCCGATGCATAAGGCGACACAGGGTTTGGGGAGCGTTGCACAACCCAAAGGGCATGACCTTGAAGTGGTACAAGGGACGACCAGGGACAGTAAACGCCGTCTTATCTCGGGATTGCGGGTCGAGTGGTATCTGCCAAAAGGCATCTTTTAGATCAATAGTTGATATATAGCGAGTTTGATCCAAACGACCCAACAATCCGTTGATAAGGGGAAGCGGATACGCATCCCTGACCGTCACCTTGTTCACCTCACGGGCATCCAAACACAAGCGTACTTGGCCATTAGCCTTATGCACCATGGTGACAGGAGAACACCATGAACTGTGGCTTTCTTCAATCACATCCAGTGATAACATCCTATTTAACTCATCGTACATTAGTTTTTGCTTAGCAGGAGAAACAGAGTAAAAACGTTGCTTAACAGGCTTGGATTCACCAACATCAATCTCATGAGAGATTAATGTAGTTCGTCCAAGACCCATTTTAGCACTTGACGGAAATTTTTTAACTATTGTAGAGAGCTTTAAGTTATCATCTGGAGAGAGAGAATGGAATTTAGGAGAACAAGATATTTCTGCGGAGTCCGATAATTCACTCAACGCAGGTAATTGCAAAGTAATGCCGAATTTATTCCAAAAGTCAATCCCTAAATAGAGAGATTGCTTTAAAGAAGGTACTAAAAAGAATCGCATGTAATGAGATTGGGAGTTAAAGCTAACCTGAACATTTATGTAACCAATGACGTTCTGAGATTGACCACTCGCAGTCTGAATAGAAGTAGGAAAATTATGAATATGAAGGTTGTTGTCCGCCAACAACTTTTCAGAACCACAACCCAACACACTTACACTCGCTCCACTATCTAATAGACCTCGGTATGGAACATCATTGACAAGAATATCGGCATAAGGCCGTTTATCGCTTGTCTCAGAACCGAGTACTGAAGAAACAACAAAGGATCGCAAAATCCGACGTTGCTCCCAGTATTTTTTTGAGCGAAGTAACTGAGCTGAGATGAGTTTCCCAAAAGTGTTGGGGAGAGACGGAACGGAATCAGAAAAATTAGAACTATTGTTAAATGAAGAAGTTGAAGGAATGGAGTGTTCCAATTTGGAAAAGGAATTTACTCGACATTCAGGTGGAGAAACAGGCAAGCAAGAGTCCGATACCATTAGGTCGGAACCAGCTGAACCAGATCCAGAAGAGATTGCGGAGTCAAAGGACTCAACGCGAACTTTCACTGGTTCGACTGATTCTTTCCATCTGGCATCAGTCTCTTCCGAAACTCTGGGTCGGTATTGCTGACTGCATCTACTTTGGTAATTATTGTTGGGGTTGAGATGGTCTGTGGTTCCTGGTTCCCCGATCTCCATGAACCACTGGTCTGGTTTCCCGCACAACGAACACAATTTGTTGAGATGGTGCCTTTGAGACCACAACGATAGCAAAAGGCACCCAAGTGAGGACGAGGACAGTCTTGAAAACCATGCCCTATATCAGAACAATTATAGCAAATGTAATTACGGCCAGATCTAGAGGTATTGGTTACATTAGTTGAAGGAGAAATAGAGGAGGGTTTAAAAGACTTAGAGTTTGTCATAGTCGTTCCCATTGGAGCACGATAAGAATGACTTGGACTAATCGCAGAAATATGTTGCACAGATTCGGACGTCGGAACAAAAACACCAGATGGAACGCGATAGGCGGTTCCTGACGTATCTGCGGATGGAACTGATGGATTAGAAATTGGAACGATTGGTTCTGAATCATACATTCTCTCAACACCGAGTTCATTGATACTACGACGAGGGTGCATCGAGTAATCAGGTGGAGAACGAAAACGTTTTAGCGAATCCTCCCATGAAGTACAACTTTTGATGAGCTCATTGATATGTGAGAAGTGTCGATCAGTAAGTTGATACTGAAGGACAGGCTTCATATTGTTCATCAGTAGTTGTATGAATTCATCGTCGCTGTAAGGGGTGTGACACTGCAGGGCCAAATTCCACATGTGATGATAAAATTCCAAGAATGATTCGTTAGGTAACTGTTTGCGAGACTCAACCATACGACGAATTTCGTAGGGAGTACGCCTATCTTTAAATCTTTCTTGGAAGGCTAATCGGAGGCTATCCCAAGATGTTGAAGGATTATACCTGCGGTAGGTCCAGTACCACTGCAGTGCCACATCTTTCAGGACAAGATGCAGATCCAGAAGTACAGAAGAAGGTGATAGATTGTTGGATTTCACTACAGAGTCCAGCTGAAAAAGGAACATGTCCACAGTTATGCCAGAAGGTGAACCTGTGTAGGAAATCCCACATCGAGATAAAGAACGTCTATTGAAATCAGGATTATATTGAGTAAATGGATTATGAATTGCTGAAGGCACGGGATTCAAAGTACTATTATGAAGATCTCTAGCATCTGGTGCTGACTGAAAATTGGAACGTTGGGTAGCCTGCTCCGGAGATGAACGCTCTTTAGAGACAGGTTCCATGAAAGAATGAGTTAATTCAGGCAAATTATTGTCCTGTGGGTTTATCGCCGTGGAAACAAGTGGATCTCTTGCAGGACCAGCAAAATCAGGGTGAGGAGGTGGCCCAAAAGACACCTCCGGAACAGGAATTTTTAACGTTGGATTTAACTGACTATGCACACCGGCTGCTTGTTCCGCATCCAGCTGTATTCTCACTTCGTTGGTCAGCAGTTGAACTTGAGCTGTCAAGACTCTCATCATTTCCGCCTGATCAATTGAATTAGGATCCACATTAAATGCCTTAATTAATTCGTCCATTATGAAAAGATTGAGTGAAACAGAGAAACAAAAAAAATTTTAAAGCTACAAAAAAAATTAACCAAAATTGAATTTAAACGTGATTTTAAAAGTACTGAGAATTAATTTTTAATAAATGTAAACTAAAAATATTATTTTAAAAAATTTCTAACTTATATTTACTTTATAGAAAACTGAATAAATTATAGTTATAATTAAAGTTACCTAAACCAAAAGTTAGTAAAATTTAAAGCTACAACTGAATACCAAATGAAGACCAGCGATACTGGCAATTCCACAAAAAAAAAAATCAAACAAATTATTTAATTGAAGCAATTACTGAAAAAAAATAAATTTTACCCATCAAAAAAAAATTAACTATAAAAATATTTGAATATATATATATATATATATATGAAAAAAAAACAAGATAGAATTACTTAATTTAAAGCAGAAAAAAAAATTTTAAATTATTAATTAATTATTTAAAGAAATTTATGGAAAACATATATTGAAGCACCAATCTCAAATTAGACTCACTATGACCAAGTAGATATCCACAAGCCGGGCTGTTTGAGGAGCTGCGAGCACAAATTACTATCCACTGGACCACTCGCGTCAATACTGAACTAGCGCTCAACTCAAAACCTTTTTCTCATCCGTACTCGCCAGTCTATCCCAAGGTAATGTGTTGGAATCTAAAGTGTTGCTTAATACCTCAATATAATTTAAAGGACAAAAGAATTTATGTTTACTGAGTTTACTATTGAACTGAATGTGATAGACAAAAAAAAATAAAATAAAGAAAATGAATTATATTTATATATATATATATATATGTATATACACAAAAAAATTACCGAAAGAAAAAAATTAATTTAAATATCAATATCCCAAAACCGAAGAAAAAAAAAAATTAATGAAAATAAGTTGACAAAATAATGAAAATTAGAATGAACTTTTTAAATTATAACTATAATAATCACGTAGATATCAACAAGTCGGAAGGATTGAGGAGCTGGAAAATTACTATGGTTATCCCAAGGACTTATCCGCGGTAAAGCACTACTTTCACTCGACTCAAACACTGTATGAACAACCGCACTTGCTGGTCTATCCCACGGTAGATTATTATTGCCTGAATTCATTCGCAAGCAAATATAAACCCAAAACAAAAACAAAAAAAAAATCAAAATACCGAAATAGAATTACTACAATATAAAAAATGAACTAACCAAAATTATTAACAGTATTTTAGCTGCTCCATTAACCAAAACTGAAAACAACCAATAATCAAAAAAAATTCCCAAAAAAAAATGAAAAAGCAAAAGAACAATAAGTAAAGCGTATTACTTGTACCAAAAAAAAAAATAACAAAAAATGTGATCACGTGAGAAGTGAGCACGGCCCCATGCTGAGCTAGGCGTGAACGCTATAATAATAAAAAAAAATAAAAATTACCACTGTGGTCCCAGTAGTTTAATTAGAATTGAACAAAAAAATTTGAAAAATAAAATTTTACCTGAAAGTAGAAATTGACTAAAGATGGGCCAATGAGTACTGCGATCACGAACTGTCCAATCAACACCACATTGGTGGAAACAACAAGTTCGCGATCCCAACACCCATGACACATGGAACCAACATGACGAGCGATCCAGCAAGATCAAATAACCAAAGGTTAGAACATGCTGTGATCCCTCCCCATGTAGGTAGTCGGACTGAAATAAAAATTTAATAATTAATAAGGTACGAAGACTCTAAAAATTTAATAAGACTAAACTCAGAACGAAAGAAGAATGAGCTTAACCACAATCAATGCCACATGGCAGAAATGGTAAGCCCATTCATCAGACGAGCTGAGAATAGGGATCAACATTCTCATCTGCATGCAATCAAACAGCTTACGCTGGTTGCAATGCAGATTTGAATGTTGATCGGGCAGAAAACATTGATGTGAGCACCCGTGCAAGCTCAAACAACGCAAGCGTTGGACTTTGCACGTGGTACTCACAACAAGTAAGCTGAAAAAAAAAATTGTGACATTAAAGACGAAAATCAAAAAAAATTAGCCGAGAATTGGGCGCCACTGTAACAAAATCCCCCAAAAGGGATTTTGTTAACAGAACACAGCAATAGAGGTCTGGTTGCGGTATTGCACTGGCTGAAGCTCGCCGCTAGGCGTGGGGGTTACCAGACATATTGCTATGCTTGAAAACCGCATAGAGATAAAACGAAGGGGACAAGAAAATTATTCTACTGTGCCACGACCACAGTGGTAGATAATCATAAATGGGAGCGTTCGACAAGGACGCCGGTGCCACTCCGGCGACCCTGTTCAAGGCCTAGGTCAGCATAAGGCCGCCCATCCTCACGCGATCACAAAGAACTAATTAATTACACATCACTAAAAACTTGAAAATGATAAAAGAGGGAAAAAACTGTAATTACACCGGAAAACCCCAAATCGAGAAAAAAAATGAAATGAGAATAATGAAATGTGAAAAAACAAAAATTTGAAAGAAAAAATGAACCGTTAATGAAAATAAAACCAGAAAAAAAAAAACGTGGTGCGAATCGATTATGGGGTGATGTCGCATGTGACGCCACCCGGAACCTGTAAAACCCGTTAAAAATTTAACTATATATATAAAAAAAAAAAAAAAAAAAAAAAAAAAAAAAATATAATAATAAAACACAAACCCAACCGTCAATTTTGGATTACAATTTTTTAAAAATATATATAAAAAAATCACGCGGTGTCTTGGGGTGATTATATATTTTTCCCCAAAAACACAGTACCTGAACCAAATTTGGCCCGTCCGACCCAAAACAGCTACCAGCGCCGACGCAGGATACCGTCCCAGCAGCCCCCTCAATCGCGAACCCCACTCCGTTCGGCGGAGTTGCTGCCACAAACCCAATATGTCAACAAACAATTAACCAAGCAAATTAACTAGCTTTGAGCCGTTTTACCATAAGATGGTGTATACGATATATGTATTCATATTACCAACTGGTTGAGATTATTTAGTTTTTTTTTTAGTCGAAAATTATTTTTATTGGATTATTCACTTATGTTCAACAATGCCCAACTATGGTTGTCAAATATATGTGCACTTTAATTTTTACTGTTATTTATTGACTATACAAATCAGATTAAAACACTTCACCAATTAAGCAACGTATCACAAGGGTACAATCATTCTGAATCAAACCTCCAAAAATTCCATTTTTTTAGTAAAACAGGAAAAGTTCAATAATATATACATTTTTATTATAACCAATTTTAAAAGCAACAACATGGCCACACTGGCTCAATATTTTTTTTTTATTACAAAACTTTGTGTTTAGCGCTTTAACTATTCACCAAAACACGATATTAATTTTTATAATCCCAAATTTATTCGCCATATACGGCTTTTACATAACTACTTTCATTTAAATAAAAAAAAATGATTTATTTTTTTTTTTTTTCTTCACAAAAAATGTTATCACATAAATTTACCAAATTGATTTTTACTTTTCATTCAAAATTCAAAACAAAAAACTCCTTATCATTTTAAAATTCAAAACTAGACTAAAAAAATAAAAATTCCCGACGCGTACCAAAAAAAATAAAAATTTATTCCCCCACCCAAAAATTATTTACTAAAGAAAACATTAACCCGACCGATAAATTTCGGGTGGCGTATATACATACAACCGCACCCAAAAATCGACTCGCACACACCAATACTATTTAATTTAATCACTGGAACATTCCATTTACATGGAAAATCCACGCGCTAACCAAAACAAAACAGATGAAGCAACACACCAACCACTACACGTCATTACATACCATCAAAACAAAAAATGATAAAACGAATCGAGTAACCGACCAAAATACGGAGAAGTATAAAATGCTAAATGGTACACTCTACCAAAAAAAAAAAAATATTTTCTATTACAAATTAAGCCAAAGAAAGAATGACGTGTAGTGGAAGAGATTTTAGGCAGCGCAGTGGATAAACATGCAACCTTGTTGGGATTTCCAACCGTAATTACAGATTTAGATTAAATAAAACATAACAACCACAAGCGGTTGTTACAAGGCATGTAGCAGAATTTGGTTGCTAGTAAGCCCGGACAAAGGATTTCTTTCAGAATTATTTTTAGGCAACCGTTACAATGTCCTCTTTGAAAAATATGCTGCTGCATAAATCACAGCGGTAAATTTTATATCTGCGGATAGTCCTTCAACCTACTAAAAAAATAACATCTTGTCTTTGGAATGCTGATTAACGTTAACAGAAGTAATCTCAAATAGTTTACAACTTTGGATAGGATGTCCTATTTAAATAGATGAAAAATTATCCAATCCGAGGCAGTTAAGCAGCAGGCCAAACAAAAATTTGGAACACAAAGTAAAGCGGATGCAGGATTGAGGATGGTGACATTGGTAATTCAGCATTCTCAAATGCTGAGAGAGGTGGAATTTGCTAACTACCAACACAAATATTATATGAATCCTGGATGAGCAAATATCGTGGCAGATTATTATCTTTAATCAATGTGAAGTTGTCTAACTTAGCTTCAGGTTATTTGGAATCCACTGTTAAAGATTTGATAGGTAGTTAACTTTCATCTCGATTTGAGAATTTACTGTGGGTAGTTCCTTCTATCCCGGTGTGTACTTTCCTCGTTTATTCGCTTCAGATTACCTAAGTTTATAAATTATTCCAGATATTTCTGCGCATGTGCAATTGCATTTTTGTCGTGGCAAAAATATCTGAGCGTGAACCGTGGCTTTATTTTAGATGCGTTACGTAATATAATTTTTATTTTGTTTCAGCGGATTTCGTTTATCTAACTAACTAACCTCAGTGAAGAATTTACTTATATCTAAGATTAATTTTATAATTAAAGCAAAAAGTATGTATCATCTTTCTATCTGTGTATTCATTATGTTTTGAATTTTTTTTTTACTAATCCTTCTTAATTGTTAGATTACTTAGGTATTATCACAGGCCCAGCATTTAAAATGGATGCATATCAAAAACAAAAAATGAAGGAAGAGAAAAGTATTAAACAATCACAACAAATGATGGCAGCCTGGTTGAAAAGGATCCCACCGAAAGAAAAAATTGAACCGGCAGATCAAAGTCTTGAAAAAATTGAAATTACCAAAATGAAAACAATGTATCCAATGTTTTATGAGCCAGAGACAATACTTTCAGAATTTCTATTTGAGAATGTATCAACAAAAGAAATTGATTGTAATAATCCAAGTACTTGGCCAAAAATAATTGATGATAATTTTCGAAATTTTTTAATACGTAATGGTGTAGATCATGGTAAAAATTGTGATTTCGCTCAAAGTGTTGGCAGTGATGGTCGCAGATTTACAAACGATTGGTTCACACAAAAATTAAAGGATGGCGAAACTGTGGACAGAAAATGGTTAATGTATTCAGATGGAACTAAAAAAATTTATTGTTTCCCATGCATGCTATTTTATAATCATGATCATAGAAAATTAAAATTAGCTAACCCCAAAGAAGGATACAATAATAGGCGATATTTGAATCGTCACATTAGTGAACATGAAAATTCGATTGAACATAAAAATAATTATTTGCATTGGATGGAATTAGAAAAACGAAATGATGAACTATTGGCTGCAGTGTACGAAAAAGAAAATTGGCGAACCATTTTAAAAGTTGTTTTGGATGTTGTTTTGTTGTGTGCCAAAAATAATTTATCTTTATGTGGACAGAGTAGTGATCATATATTTGATACCGGACATTTTCTTCCTATTATCAAACTTGTAAGTCTTTATCATCCTACTTTGGATGAATACATCCAAAATCATGCACTTGGTGCTGTTGATTATTTATCCAATCAAGTTGTGGACGAGCTAATAAATGTGCTGGGCAATAAAGTGCGAAACACAATAATTGAAAAGATAAAAGTCGCCAAATATTATGGCATTCAATTTTACGAAACCGCTTCGTTTGCTCTGGACGGGAAAATGTCACTAGTTCTGCGTTACGTAGACATTGAAGATGGTAAAGTTTTTGTACGAGACAGCTTTGTAGATTTTATAGTAACAAACGATAAAACGGAGAAAGCAGTAGCTGATGAAATTTTGACGAAACTTTCAGAAAATGGCTTAGATATTCACAACACACGCGGTCTAACTTATGATACCCCAAATATTATTTTACAAGCGCTCATTCTTCAGGAAAACTCATTTGCACAAAATGTACCAAGCCGTTTAGGCACATTTGTGAAAAACATCACCAAAAATAATCCTTTCATGTTAGCTTTTTTTGAGTTTGTTCACGAGATTTTCGTATTTTTTTCAAGCTCTGCTAGACGATGGGAAATATTAATGTCAGCTTTAAAAATATCTCTCCAATGTCATACCGAAAATAGTTGGATAACAAAAGTAGAAGTTGTCGAAGCATTAAATACACGAATCTTAGAAGTTTGTGCCGGTTTGCAACAAATTGGAAACTCTTCAGCCGATCTAGAGACACAATACAAAGCTAACAAACTTTTGAAACAGGTTGATTTTAAATTTTTAATTTGTTTATCGTATTGGGATTTAATCCTTTCATGTGTTGACATCAATGACAATAAAAAAGCTGAAATTATTAACATTGCCACACAAAACTCAAAAAAGTTGAACGTTTCAGATGATTTCGCAGAAAAACCGTTATTTTTAAATCAAATAGATGATATTTATAAAACTGTATACAAGAATTTAAAATTGGGAGCTGAAGAAATTACCCGAATTAACAAGGATTTCGAATTTTTGACTACCGAAAGACTGATTTACGGTAATTTAATAACTGAAATTGCAAAAGAAGCACGTAATCTAGCGTTAAAATACAACTGTGATTTAAACGTTGTTGATTTTTGTGTGGAGATTATCAGCTTTAAGCATCAAGTGGCAGAGTATTTTGAACAACATTATCCAGATCCACAAGAACTACTTCAATATATTTATGATTTCGGTGTGATTGACTCTTTCCCAAATATTGAAATCGCGTTACGCCTTTATTTAACAATGCCGTTACCGTCTACTGAATTATTTGTAAAATCAAAATTAATAAACAATTTCTTGGGAACTAAACTAGGCCAAGAACAATGGCCAAATTTAAGTGTTTTATCAATTGAAATTGATTTAGCAGAAAAAATAAATTTTGATGATGTCATTAATGATTTTGGAGCTTCAAAATAATGAATTTTTAATTTTTGTATTTCTTTTTTGTACTTCTGAATAAAAATATTTTGTTAAAAACTTAATGCATTTATTATTTTATTGTAAAAACAAAAAATCAGCTTGCATATTTTAACCGATTACCAATTTTTTATCATTCCAGATTAAAAAAAAAAACAAAAAAAACGACGTCTTTAAATCATGGCTAGGGAGCCGACACCACAAATAGACATCCACCGTATACCGAACATCGAAAATATATACGCGCCCGGTGAAATTGGACCCTACTCAGTAATAATCGATAAGGAAGACTCTAATATATTCCAAATTGCGAAATATCTGAATTATGTGAACCTAGGCGATTACGACAATATTTTGCATGCAAATAAAAAAACTCGCATTCGTTATATTGTTGTCTACAATAATACGGTACGTGCAAATTGTTTGCTGCGATGCGAATATCTAAAAGATCAAGGCTATAAAATATTTCTACCACGAACGCATGGAATTATAAAAAAAGTTCCGATCGAAATAACCACACAAGAATTAATGGAGAATTACACGAGTTATGTACCAATAATTGAGGCGGAACGATTTTTGCGACGAAATAAAGAAACTTTGGCGCTCGAACAAACCGAAACAATTAAGCTTACATTTCGAGGTGACTACAAACCAGAGCTGATACAATTGTGGAAAATTAATTGTCGTGTCTCACATTTTGTTCCACCACCGCAACAGTGTAACAAGTGTATGCGTCTTGGACACAGGAAATACCATTGCCGCTTTAAAACTCGTGAAGAGGAGGACGACAATAATGTAGAAGAAGTTTCACAAATAGATGATCTATGGACTAATACCGTTAATATATTGGATGAATTTAAAAATGAACCGCAACCATCTAATTCTAGCTCTGAACTTGATATGATGCCCCTCGACTATGATGAGAATGGTGAATTGCCTGAATATCAACGTTTCTATCGTAATCACCATAATAAGCATTGGTGGAATGATACGATTCAACAATTGTGGGAAACTAAGCAAGCTGCTCAAACGAATCACAATAGAGTCAAGGATTTGCACACGGCGTTACATCTAAAAGTGTCGAAAGCTAAATTGAAGAATGAAATTAAGAGGGCACAGAAGAAGGCATTTAATGAGTTGATGAAAAAATTTAATGAAATTCTTTTATGAAAACACAAAATTATTTTTTTTGTATCATTTTAATACGAGCACATAGGCGCAATGCCTGGCCCCATAAATAAATCGATTTATTTGTACTTTAATCGTGGTGTTTTATTTTTTTGGTATTTATCGTTCGGAGGTTTTTTAACAAAGCTCATTCCATTAATTATGGTAAGTTTGAATTACTCGATTACCTACTCGTTTTTGAAGCAGTTTTTAACTGGAAACACCAAAAATACAATAGTGGAATGGTTGATTCATACGAAATACACAAAAATGAATATGGAGTTATCGACTTATCTGTCGGTTAACTTTTGGGTTACTTACTGGATTATGCTAATATTCCAGGAGTGCTTGTTCTGGAATGGTTTAAGAAGTTTAAAACAAAAACGGTTGTATTTAGGGTATTTATTACGGCTTGTAAAACGGCCAACAGGGATCAGACTAGCTCCGGTAGATTTTTTATGTAAAAACAGTAAAAAGTGATTTCTAGTCCCCTAACATTAGCTTTAGATTTTAGTTCACGTTATTGCTTCAGTGTGTGCCTCTACATAGTTTGTGAGTTCTCTAAAGAATTTATTGGAGTGATATCTTGGATTGAGGTAGCTATTGCGATTTTTGGGTTCGATAACAACTGGACGAAGACAAGAACGTTTCAAAACGTCGAAAATGGAACCGTCATCCAATGAGAAGGTAATGCTCGAGAGTGACTTTCATTCAGTCAATACATTTCATGGAAACCCGAAAAATGTACTCAAATATTTTACATATGCGACACGAATGAAGCCTACAGAGGATTAAACCAAGGACAATTTCTTCAAAAGTCAGTAATTGACGGAACAAATTGATACAAAGCAATAAACCTAGAATAATTGGTATCATTACTCATGTCGTAAGGAGCAATAATCCAAAAATTACGAAGGGTTTCGGTCACAAATCATTGATAAGATCCGAAGGATCTTCGTTGTTTCTTTTTTTTTTGCTTTAACAGTCAGTTGGCATTTTTAGGTTATGTATGAAAGAAAGGAGAGATTTCATTATGGAATCATTGTCGAAGCATTAAATTTTGAAGAAGAGTGTAAAAATCGGTAATAAGGTGCAATGTTTATTGTTACGAAGACCATGGCAGTATGAACGACCGAATCGTAGCAAGCTGAGACATACCCGGGTGGGTATCAATTATTTACATTGTAAAACGTCAGAAGGATTTTCACCATGACAAGTTACACACCGATTCTAAAATAAAAGTATGCTGTCAGTAATCCTTGGTGTATGATTTATCATAATAGCACCATCTCCAGGATCACAACAGTGGCGACGAGGATAAAGCGAATTTTACACTAAAAATTTTGACAAGTGAGAGCATAACCTCGGCATCATGGAAGAACTCATCAAACGGTTGATGGAAGCTCAAGCTGAAACCCAACGACAAATGGTAGCATCCATGCAGCAAATGCTTCAGCAGCGAAACGCTCCACCAGCAGATTCAGCGGATGCAGCGAAAACCCAATTTTCCGCAACAGCCGTCCAGTTCCGTTTACCGCTATGAAGCCTATCGAGAACGAAATCAAACGGTTGCAGCTCTTGAACGTGATTAGCCCCGTGCGATATTCAGCTTACTCTGCACCAATCGTCGCTGTCAAGGAAAAAGATGGACGCGTTAGAATCTGCGCCGACTACTTAACTGGCTTGAAAGATTCGCTCGAACGAGAGCAATTTACACTGCCAACGCCTGTCGAGATTTTCGCTCAGCTATCGCCATTCAAAATCTTCAGCAAAATCGACCTCTCAGACACCTTTCTTCAAGTCGAGCTCGACGACAATTCAAAGAAGCTGATGACCGTCAACACTCACTGCGGACTTTTCTAAGTTAGGCGTTGGGAACATTCCATAGGTGGAGAGCTTCCATCCAGTCGCTGCCGAGGACGTTCAATGGAGACGTACGATGGAGCGATTTCTTCTCGTCCGTGCAGCTTCAAACCTGCGGTGAATTTTCCGAGCATCAACACCTGATCGCTCTTTGCATGGCATCTACGGTGGTCCAAAAAATCTTGTTCCAATTTATCTCGGATATGGTTATCCAGTCGGAGCCAGAAACCAGTTTCAGGCGAAGCTTATGATCAGCGATGGTTGGTTCAACAAACTTGCGGGTGGAGATCGATGCTGTTATAACTGCCAGACTTTGATGGCGTTCTGATCTGCGGCTGTGTCTGCTTGGTCTTGATCGGAATCTGCGCAGGAATTCGTTCTCCGAGGTACAATTGTTTGCTTTGTGATCCTTTACCTTGCAAGTATTGCAGGTTTTGTCCTTATACGGGCAGTCCCCGCAGAAGTAAGTGGCGTGTCCAATTTTTCCGTTGATTTGCGTGTGGGTTTTTGCCGATCTTGCTGTTGCTCTTTCTTTTTGAACATCTGCATTATAACAAAATCCCTAAGGATTTTCTTAACAGACACAGGAATAGAGGTCTGGTGCGGTCTAGTAGCTGGCTAGAGCTCACGGTGCGGCGTGGGGTTGTCCAGACTTATTTCTGTGCTAGAATAACCGCATGGAAGAAAAAAGAAAAGGGACAAGGAGAATTAAACTACATTGCCACGACCACAGTGGCTAAGCAAATAATAAACTGGGTGTGCCCAACCCAGCACACAATCGTACAACACAACACATGATCACACTAGAGAAATTTTACTTACTCATGGTGTGAGGTTCGAAAAACACGTAAAAATCTAACGGACTTGAATTAACCATATAACAACAACAAAAACCCTATACTCAAAATCAAGTAATATAACAAACTACGGAAACACCCAGAAAGATAATTGCTCTAAAATTAAAGAAAAGTTAACGAAATTAATGAGAAACTAGAGGAAAGATGAATCAATTTTTTGGGGAGTCGTACTATGTGACGCCACCCGAAATCAAAAAAAAAACCGTGAAATTTATATATAATAAAAAAAATATAGTAAGAAAACAAAAACCTCCCAGTCAAGTGAGGATTACAATAAAAAAATAATAAAACAAAAAAAACCACGCGGTGCCTTAGGGTTCTTATATATTTTTCCCTAACACACCTTACCTGATACACAATTTGCACCGACGCAGGAACCAATGCAGCAGCCCCCTCTTGCTTCACGAACCCCACTCCGTTAGGCGGAGTTGCTGCCACAAACCCAATATACACCAAACAATACACAGCTCACTAACTGATGTAACCCCTTTTGTTTTAATAGGATCTTGCCGATGATTTCCTTTTGTATATTTGTTGAATCAACGGAATATAACAGTCGCAGTAAGATTCAAATCACCCAACAATTGTTTCAAGCGGACTCCACCTTTGTATACATTTTTCAGACAATGATCCGTTCTTTTTTATTTTATCATTCACAAAACACAAATTTACCGCTATCTCTGCTCACTTGTAAGGAAACTCAATTTTTTATTAAATTTGCAATAATGTCCCAAGCAAAAAAAAAAATAATAAAAACAACAAAAAAATTAGCGAAAACTATTTATTTAGAGCACATCTCATTTTTTCATTACATGAAAATTGTTTTTTCTTTTTTGTAAATTAATAACTTTTAAGTAACCCTTCTTCTTAATTGGGTTCAAAGAAAACAAAAATATGTAGGTAATCGATACATTATTGGTTTAAGAAAGCAATGTTTTTTTCCTTTAAAAAAAAAAAATGAAATCACTCCACCACTAGTGTTTGGATTTTTTTTATCCATTAGCAAAAAACCACAAAATAACAATCTCGTCCAGTTCTTCACTGGCCTAAACTCCAAAACTTGACGTTTACTCTTTTAAATTCAAAACGATACTAAAAAAAATTCAAGAAAAAAAAACCGACACGTATATTATATTTTCCCCTTAAAAAAACCAAACCGAAAACCGAATGTTACCATTTCGGATAGCGTCACAGATACAACCACCCAAATTGATTCATCAATACATGAGAAAACATCAAGAAAAATCCAGAAGATTCTTTCTAAATACATATAATTAGCACGAGTTATAACAAATTCTTGACAACACTGTGCAACAACGCATACATTCAACCACCTATCCACGAAGTCACAATATTCAATTTGATTCAGTGATACCACCCTACTACAAATGTAGCAGATCTACTACATTTAAGAGTCCTAAAATTTTATGTACGTACTTTTCAATTTCTACTACATTTTTCAAATTGGTTGCTTATTGCGCAATTAAGATCGAATATTTGTCGTTTGATGGTATATGTGTATCTCGTCGAGCCAATACTTCTCGTTTCAATCCTGGTTTGAAATTTCTCTTTGGAAGGCTCCCCTTCCCACACAGTTTTAAGAAAAACGCAATTTTTTAAAATTATTTTAAATAAAATATACAGTAATATTTCAATATAACGGTCACTGATTTAACGATATTCAGATAAATCGGAGAAAGGATCAAAATATTATCAAATGTAGAACGGCAAAATATTGCAAAAAATACGTTTTGATTATTTAACATCTACTAATTATGTTGGAACAAAAATATTTCAAATAAAATTTTCTGATCAAGATCTTCCTTCTGCTTGTGCTACATTCTATGAAGGGACTTGGCCGGCTCAATGATGCTCCTCCAAATAGTTCAATCCACTGCAAGAGAACAACAGACACGGTGACCAAGCGTGTTTAGGTCATTTTTAACGGCATCCGTGAATCGGGTAGGTGGTGTACTTTCGTTGGTGCCAACTCCAAGGTCTGTTTTTGCGAACGATGAGCTTAATGAGCTCGATTTTATCTAAATCGTTTCTGATCTCGTAATTCATTAGCATTAGACGCTTGTTCGAAGGATTGATGGAGGCCCTCCGAGCAGTTTACACTAAGTACGTTTTATATTTAAAATTTAAAATCTTGTCCGAAGTCGTTGTTGTGAATCCAAATATATCCGAGGCTCATTTTAAGGTTTCGTAACAATAAAATTTGACAGGTTGGACTGTTCAACCAATGCTAACAACCCCTGTAGGTGGACCAGAGCCGGTCATACTTTACTCTATTGTCTATTCCTTTGAAAATCACCTTACTGCAATTATGCTCCGGTTGCGGTTCTTAATACCTCTAAAGATAGGTTTAAGGACCTGTAATTGTTATACACTCCTGGACAAGATTAACGCATATTTTTTTTTTGGTAATAAAAAAAATCCCGCTGGTTAATTTCAGTGGAACTGGTATCAAGTAATCCCAAATTTATATTTTTCTCGAAAGAGGGACAAATGTGGCGTTATGGAATTATAGCGGTTATTTTTCATTGCAAAATGTTAAAATGTGTCGAACTATTTTTTTTTTAATTACAATTTAGTTTGATTAATTTAGTAATGAATAATTCCCCGCTCCCTCCGGGCCCTTATTACTGCTTCCATCCTGCTGGGCATACTCGAAGTAGAATGCTTTGTATTATTTCTTGCGGAAAGAAAATCCACTCTTCTTGGGCTGCAACTCTTAGCCCTGCTATCAAATCTGGTGCGGGATTTCTAGCTCTAATACGGCGTTTTAGAATGTCCCATACATGTTCGATCGGATTAAGATCCGCACTCATTGGTAGCCACTTAAGCGCACGAATGCCGATATCTTGGAGACCGTACCGTGGCAGCTACGTGAACTGGAGCGTTATCATGCATTAACACAATACTGTCATAACCTATGAAGAACACATATGGCAAAACGTGATCGCTAAGAATGTCCTGGACATACTAGTCTGCATTCATCCTCAAATCAATCCCCACGAGCCCCGTATGGCCCTCCCAACTGATTCCACCCCAAAACACTGTTGAACCTCCACCAAAGCTTACAGTTTGCACCATGTTACACGGTGCGTAGCGTTCTCCAACTCTTCTGTATACAAGATTACGTCCATCTGATTCCCATAATTGGATTCTGGTCTCATCTGAAAAGAGAACAGTGGCTTATTGATCAGTTCCCCAATTTGCATGAATATGAGCAAATTCTAAACGGCTGGATTTGTGGCGGGGAAGAAGCCGTGGAACTTCGACGGGCCGTTTTGGGGTTAGGTTCACTTCTTTTAATCCTCGTCTAACTGTTCTAGCACTAATATTGACTTGGCGCGCACTAAGTAACTCATTTTTGAGTTGAGTAGAAGTATGCTTTCGATCTCGTAACGAATTCATTTTTAAAAATCGGTCGTCATGCTCGGTTGTGCACCGTTTACGTCCTTGGCCGGGCTTTCTTTTATACTTTAAGGTTTCACGATATCGTTTAAGTATTTGTGAAACCGAAGACTGGTTCATTCCTAATTTTCGTGCGATTTGTACTTGAGTATAATCTTCCTGATACAATGTGATGACTTTAACCGCCTCCAGCTCATGAAAGGGTGCAGCTCATGAATATTACGATGAATTTTATATTAGATGTTTGCTTTAGAACACATTTACAAGAACTAGTGGTACTGAATTTACAAATAATTGATATGAAATGGAACAAAAGCCAATCGTTGCGTTGGATTTCAAACACAATGCGCTCTTGATTAAGCATTTTTGAAAAATTTAATTGATCGGCTTGCAGTAGACTTTATTCAAGGTGGTTCTGATAAAAATATAAATATGCTATCATTTGACACTACTTAGTAGTATTAACCCTAAACAGCATAGATTGAGTCTCGCAGACTTATTTTAAGTTTATCAGCTAAAAAATAACCGAAAAATAAATTTTTAAGAAAATTGAGCTTTGTGTATTCCAATACTTATTATTTAAGATCCATAATCACCTACTAAAATTTTTTTAATCGTACCGAAAATGTAAGCCTAACCGGCCCATTTTCAAAACCACAAACATAAAAGCATGCGTTGAGTCTCTTAGACTCAATGGGCAATTTCAATATAAATGGAGGACATAACATCTTAATTGATCAATTTAAACTTCGTAAGAGAATAGTTCAGAATTTTAAAGAACAGTGCTATGGAAAATTTTAGTCCTTTTACTGATTATCGGTAAATGAAAATTCAACGCAAACATGTATTTCTATCATGTTATGAATTTTGAATATTGGAATATAAAATTGTGATTAATGAATTTATAAAATATTTGGTTTGTAACAACAATAACAAAATCAAAGGGGGCCAATATTTACGATTTCACGATTCAGAAGAATGATCAACCAGACGTTGTTAAGAAATTTACATACTGTTGATTTACAGATGTAGCAATTTCGAGAAAGATTTACACCACTAAATTCTACAGAAACTTGATAAATATGAAATGAAAATTTAGTAGATTTACGATAGTTTAACAACCAATCCGAGGAATTCCTAATTTTGGAAATGAGCATCCACATAAAAACAGAGAAGAGAAGCGGTGTACTCCGTATACTACAATACTCCTTGCAACGTCATATTCGAAAAGCTTTAGTAGTTTCAAGTTGGCACAGGTAGTGCTGAATATAGAATTTCACTTGTTTTATATTTGTTCGATTCTGACAAATCGGAAGGTCTAGAGGAGTTATTATCTAAGCGTGATTCTAGCAAAACGATAAATGACGATTAGCAAAATGTTTATATTAAATTTAGAATAGAAATAGACAAAGGAATTAATGCAACAACTTACAGAAGACATTTACTGGGCGCTATATATATTTTGGCCAAGCATCCAGTACTAAATTTTGTAGAAATATTATGTGACGATTATTTGGTCTTGAAGGTATTAAAAGCTAAAGTGGCGGGCGCATTTTTCCTTCAGCACTTGAGCAGGTTGACCAACTATGTAACTGTCAAATTAAATTTTTATTTTTGTTATTGTAATCTGTAAATACATTTTTTTAAATGTAATAAATATTTTCATTTTTCTTTAAAAATTACATATAAGTCCAAGAGACTCATCGCATGCCTTTACGTAAGTAAAATGACCCATGCTGATTAGGGTTAAAATCGACCAGCGGTATTTTTTTTATTAGAAAAACAAAAAATATGCGTTAACACTAGGTTTACGAAGCGCGTCAATTTGACGCATTTTCAATTTCACATAGAAAAATTTGGAAATCGGTTAGATTTATCTCTTACTACTTTTACTTACAATTATGCATTTCGCAAGACGAATATTTGGCAGCATTTATTTTCTTCTACGCCTTTGAATTTCGAAGTTTGCTATGTGGTATACCTATCTCTACGGGGGCGCGTCAATTTGACACAATGGTAAGGCAGTGCAAATACTTCGTCATCTCACGTCTCCAGTGGCTGTTTCAGGGTTATTTTATATTCTTATGTATAGAGTAATGTATGTAAGCAGAGATAAAAAATGAAACAAAAACAAAGACTTATCCACGTCAAAATCAAAACAAACAAAATCAAAGCAAAAAGGTTTCTCACACATAAATGCGTGGATACTGTACAAAGAATGTACCGGATCAAATATATCCAGAAAGGGTTTCATTTTTCAATTAGCCAAAGAACTTGCCGATAAGAAAGAAAATGAAATTGAGGAAAATATTGACCTTCAAGAGCCTCATACATCAGCAAATAGAAGTAAGTGCACTTGTAGAAATTGTAAGATTATTTGTGGAAAACGTGCACATAAAATTGAATATGTACATTTGGAAAAATGCGTAAATTAAAAAAAAATTAATTTAAAATATTTTACTCCTGACACAAGGACCTATAATACCGTTCTCTTTTTATAGAGATACTAGCTGCGCTATTCCCTGTATAAAACGGAAAGTTTATACCAAATTTTTTTTTATTTTTTTGTCCGAACTGACCAATCAGCTTGCGAGTTGTCTTTTTATTATTATGATGATTTTGATGTCAATACACCTGTATGACAATGTTCCTTTAAAAATAAATTACTTATTTTACCAAATGTTTATTTTTTTAACACGCGTCAAATTGACGCGTACCGTAGAGATAGGTATATCAGAAATGTCCGTAAACCTAGTGTTAATTTTGTCCACAAATGTATGTATGTATCATATATACATTCCTTATGTCGTTTTCGATTGAATCAAAAAAAGCACTCTAAAGGGGAAAATTTTGCTTTGAGAACACTTTTCAGAAATCTCGATTTTTTCGTAGATTTACCCCTATTTTACATATGTTTGTAGGTATATTCTGGTTCTGCCATTTGGTTGATTGGCTGCAATTTTTAGTTTGAAAACTTATCATGGCTATTGTTTGTTTAGATGCGTCATTAAATTAATCTCAACATTGCATAGAAAACGAAGTTTTTAGATTTTATATTTGCAATTTTCTAGTTTTTTATATTTTGACAGATAATCCACAATCCACAAGCATAAAAGAGCAATGATTATGTTCTTGTTCGATTGACGCCGAAATTGAGATTGCTTTTCATAGAGGGAAAAAAAATCAATCGAAAACGACATTAGAAAATACGATTTTTTTGAGAATCGCGAAGTTCTCGAAAAAAATCCAAAATCTGCAATTGTGCTCCGATTGATGTTCTTGGTACTTCTATAAATAGGTATCGGGACCTGTAATTGTTTTGCCAATGCATATTTACATTTCTTGATTATTTCCAGACATTTCATAGAAAATTCGATTTGTTTGAGAATCACGAAATTCTGAGCCAAAAAATCTAATATATGTAATTGTGCTCCGGTTACGGTTCTTGATACCTCCAAAGATAGGTTTCAGGACCTGAAATTGTTATACCAACGCGCATTTACATTGCTTGATTATTTCCAGGCATTTCATAGAAAATTCGATTTTTTTGAAAATCACCTTACTATAAATCACGAAATTCTGAGCCCAAAAAATCCAAAATCTACAATTGTACTTCGATTACGGTTCTTAATACTTCTAAAAATAGGCATCGGGACCTGTAATTGTTCATCTTACTAAAATTACCTTACTAAAAATCACGATATTCTGAGCCAACAAATTCAAAATCTGTAATTGTCCTCTGATTGTGGATTTTGATACTTTTAGAAATAGGCTTCGGGACCTATTAAATGAATTAGTTGTATCTTGTTCCACTTCCGGATTCTCTTCAAAGCACAAAATTATTAGTTTGTATTACTTGCTCTTCATTCCCCTTAGCATGGTGGTTTTCCATCAGCTTCTGTAGGTTGGCTGTGTTCTCATAATATTTTGTGCTATTTTCACCCATTCTTTGTCACCTTTACTAATAAATTTGAACTCTATTAACACTCATTAGACAAAAAACGCGACATTGATTTGTTGTGTACTTGGATAATCACGTTAACATAGTCTTACATTGATCGCCTACATTGCTTGATTAGTTTTATAAAAATTAAAGCAAATTGCTTAAACGGATCACGATCGAATTTTATAGATGGTTTCCCCAATTATAATCTAGAGGAGATCTTCTTCAAAGGATGTGTACATTTTTCTATTCCTAGTTACATGATTTTCAATTATTGATTGCAATCCGAATTCATTCATTTTTTTGCTTCGCGGTTTCTTAATTAAATTGCCTAAAAAGAAAAACAATTTTTTTTTTATACAGAATTTCATTTTTGTTTATTTTTATTTAAATATAATTTTTTAATAATGATTCATTTTTTTTTTTTAAAGTTTATTTTCATAAACAAAAGAAAAACAAACGAACGAAATAATAAGACAAAACAAAAATAATAATAATAATAATAATTATAAAATAACTATATATAATTGATTTTATTATTACAATAGATAATTTTGTTTTTACGAAAATTGAATTAAAATCAAAATAAAATACATAAAAAAAAATTATTTACTTTTTTTTATATAATTTAAATAGTTTTTTGTTATATTTAAAATTCAATTGTTTTTTTTTTTTGTAATTTTTATGATTTTTTTTATTTTTTTTTTATTTAAATATTTTAATTAATAAAATATGTTTTTTTTTTCATTTGTATTCATTATTAATTACTTTTATTTTGTTATTTGTGTTTGTGATTATTATTAAATATTTTATTTTGTTTATATAATTAAATAATTTATTATGCAATTTTATTTGTAAATTATTTTTAACCTTTTTTATTAATAAAAAAAATTTCTGTCAGTACCTGAGAAGTTAATTAAAATTTTTATTTTATATATTTGTTATTTTATTCTCAATTTTTTTTTTTTATATTTTTTATTGTTTGTTCAGAAAAATAATTTACTTTTTTTTCATTTATTAATTCTTAAAATTTCTAAAATAATTTGTTTTGTAATTTATTTTTTTACAAGGATTTTTTTTTTTGTTAATAATTTGTTTTGTCAAAAAATAAAATTTTATGTATAGCTAGCTTTGTAGTTTTGTTTATTATATCCGAGGAGTGGGTTGTACTCATGGGGTCGGTTACAAGATGTATACTACAAATTTATTTATATGGACTGATTTATTGCGATTTTTTTTTTTTTTTTGATTTAACAATTTGTAATTTATGTACTTAATATTTTATTATAAATATATATTCTAGCTACACATTTATAATTTGTATATATGTTTTGCAATTAATGATTCTGCCAAAAAAAAAAAAATTAATTAATATTTAAAAAACTTCTGCGCTTTACGTAAGTCATTCCCGAACAAAAAAATACAATTAAAATTTATTTTCTTAATGCCTAATGGAGAATTGTACATCCAATATTTAATTATATTATATAATTAATTAATTAATTACATTAATAATTTTATTAAATATCTAGATTTTTTTGATGAGGTTGTTTTATGTACTATTTTAATTATTTAAATATAAACCAAACACAAATAAATTTAAGAAAAAAACTAATTATTTTTAAAAGTATGCGAATAATTAATTAATAAAACTAAAAAAAAAAAACAAAAACGAAAAAAATTGATCTATTATTGAGTAAAGTACAACACAAAAATTGAGAGGAACTACTAATTAACGCGCGCGTTGGAGCACTACATACAGAATGTGTGTTTGTGTGTGTGTGTGTTTTGAAGGAAACAATTTCATATCGACATTTCGGACTAGAGACATCATCAGTGAATATATTATGTATTTATGTATAAAAAAAAAACAATAAACGATTTTATGGCAGTTTTGTTTGAAACTATAAAGCTGCCCCTCAATTATGCGAATCCATTATATATCTCGCCTTAAACATATAATCATAAAATATATTTGTTTCAATAAGCTACATTTTCCTTATATATCATCCCTAAACATAATACACATTATTTATCAAAACCATAATAATTTTAAAATTAAAAAAAAATCGTTCCCATATTCATTATTTACTTTTTAATTAACATAATATTTAAATTTATATATTCCTTTAATTAATAATAATAATAATAATAATTAATACTACTATAATTGTGTTTTTTTTTTATTTAAATTTATTTAAAACATAAACTAAATCGTTAAAATTAAAAACAATATATGGCGAATATTATTTTGTATTTATTTACACGAAATT
Source organism: Tipula helvola (assembly GCA_963556165.1). Classification (NCBI taxonomy): domain Eukaryota; kingdom Metazoa; phylum Arthropoda; class Insecta; order Diptera; family Tipulidae; genus Tipula; species Tipula helvola. The sequence continues at coordinate 326,624,860 of OY744481.1, read as the reverse complement.
AGAATTTTAGCTAACAAAAAATAAAAAAATATTCCTCTTCCGTTTTAGATCAAACTATATTTTATATAGTACAGTAATATCTAAAATATTTATAGATATACAATATATTCATCTAAACAATAAAATAAAATTAAAAAAAATAAAATTTTATTTTATTTAATATATAAATGTATCAAGGGTTTGACTAGAATTCATTTTTATTTTTAAATTAAATTATTTATTCGCCGGATTATTATTTTTGTGTATTTATACTACTACTTTACAACAAATCAACAACCTACGAAATTATGAAAATTATTCGATTTTTTTATTTTATTTTGTTTGTTAACATTAAATTTTTAGTAATGCAAATGGTTCACCGTTTGCTCTGCAAACCATGTGAATTCTGTTTCATTGTATTGTTCTTTGGATGTTTAAAATTCACAATGTTTTTAAAAAAATAAATGCCCAACAAGCAAAATACTTAAACCTAGGAAAAGCAACCAATTATTAATTATGTAATAGAGATTTATAATATTGCTTGAAAACAATTTGCCTTACAATGAACACTATAACGTGTGATGTTGGCATTTATTGTCTATCTGGTGTATTTATTATAATTAAATTGAGATCAATTATGAACACATTAAAATTGAATTACTATTTATTCACTGGTTCATCATACGGATAAAAAAAATATATTTTCACCCTACAAGCCAAAATAGTAATGATAATTCGACTGCCGGAACAGAGACAGATGAGTATTTTGAAAAAAAAAATCGGAAATCCCCTACTTAAACGAGATGTCCATGGTATGTTTTAGCGCCCAACAAAATTCACTGATGTCTCGAATTATTGTATTGTATTTGAAGATGAACGCCCCACTTTGGGCGCCATGTTTTACGGTACATATTTGCTTTGACATTCGAAATGAGTTTTTCATTTTAGTGTGGATACCCAGGATGACATCGATAATTTCTACTATTTATTATTATTAGACTTAAATTGAATAATTTTATTAACTAAGGTCGAACCCCACATTGGGAGCCAGGCTGCGTGAAGAGAAATTATTTATCAATAATAGCCTAAAGCTAAGTTCATTGGTGTACCTCTTATTTTGAGCTGTCCGAAGTTATAAAACAGAAAAATTGATTTTTTCACCTCGCCTTTCAGTTTTTCGGGGCAGCTTAATCATATCCTTTCCACTTCAATTAACAGCCAAATTTTAATATTTCTACTAAACCTGGGCCGTACTATCGGCGAACGATAATTTTCGAAAATTAATAAGGCTCCGTAGTTGATTGCTATGCCAATTATCGTAATACCACAAAACAGCTGTGATTCATTTGAAAAATTAGCCTGACTGGGAAATGTTAAAATTTGGCGTTAGTTGAAGTGACTTTTATAATTTAATAAAACTAGAACATTTTATAAAAATTCTATTTCCCAAATTCTACATATCTGTGAATGCTGTGGTAGACTGAGGATTGCCCTGAGGATTAAACCCTATTTTGAGCCAAAGATTTAATTTGAAAGTAGCGGGTTGGCTACGAAATCCTGGTTTTCAAAATCCTGGTTTTTAAAATCCTGAATCCGTGCATTTGTGTGTGGGTGTGTCTGTCTTTTTTTAAATTACAAAAACTTTTTTAGATTTTATTGTTTGTGAAACTCGGATTACATTATTGCATTTCGGGGAATACCCGATTTACATTTTTTCAGAAAATATAGTGTTATACATTCAGGTAATTCCCCGAAATTATATTATATAACCGAAAATAATATTTACTTCCTGTATGTAATACAATTAACTTAAATCCTTTTTCAATTCTTTATGAAAATATCAGTTTTGTTTAAAAGTTTTTTAAAATGTTCAGTGGTGGTTTGTAAAATACCTATTGTTTTAAACTGTTAAAATAAAATTGCATAATGGAGGTATCCATTGTACCATCAAATAAAGGTAAACCTAAATTAATTGTGGATGGATATTCGTATCATTTAGAACGGAACAATAAAACATTTTAATGGTTCATGAGCAGATAGAAAATCTTTGTTATGCAAAGCAAGAGTAGTAACAGTTTGTCAAGATGGTCTGCATAAAATAAAAAAGGGACCTTCTAGTCATACCCACGATCCGTCCGCTTTTGAAAAATCAATTTTTCAAGCAAATGCCGATTTATAAATAGAAGCAGCAAAATCTACACGTCTACCTTCACAAATAATAAGAAGTTGTGTGGTTAATTGTGATCTGGAGAATCGAGTTTATTTACCGAAAAACAAAGCTCAGAAGTAAAAAATAAGTCGAGTCAGATCTGGTGCTCTAAAGCAACCGGACAGCATTATTAATATTAAAATTCCGGAAGTTTTAAAATTTCTTATCCGAAAAATCTTTTTCTTCGAAAGCCTAATTTTGGCTAATGGACGGCACGTTCAATGTAGTGCCAAGTTTTATGTGACAGCTGTTTACCATCCACAGTAAAATCGGTAATGAAGTGGTACCATTTCTATTTTGTGTAATGAGTTCCAAAAGTAAAGATGTCTATTTTAAATTATTCTACGAAATGTGCAAATTAGCATGTGATTTGAAAATAGATTTAAACCCAAAGGCGGTAGTATTAGAGTTCGAGCCAGCGTATAGTCTCTAAAAAAATTTTTTGCCGGATGTTAAATTTAAAGGATATTTGTTCCATTTCGGAAAATATTCGGTGGAAAGTGAAGCTAAATATGGGAATAATGAACATTTTAGCCTACAAATTCGTATGCTAAAAAGTTTAGCATTCGTTCCACCCGATGCAGTCTCATTGTATTATAAGGAACTAGCAAAAACCTTAGACCCGGATGCTAGGAAAATGGTTTGAAAAGAACTACGTGACAGGGACAAGAAACCAAACTAAATGGAAAATACAACCAAAACCCCAATATTCACCCGGTTTTTGAACGGTTTCGGATAATGAAAAATACCCAAGAACGCAAAATTCGGTAGAAAGTTGACATCAGCGATTGAATGTTATAGTTGGCAAACCACATATTAGGCTTTACGATCTTATTGCAGAATTAGGAAAAGAAGCCTCGATGAGTTAGATTTAATGAGAAAAACCAGAAAAACAGGAAACACTTGATTTCAATCATTGCCAATTGTAAGAACGGTACTAACTCGCAGTAGCAATTAAATCTATGTCTAAAAATGTTCCGATTTTTTTTAACATTCGTTTTATAAGGAGTGAGTAGGAAACTAAATGTTTAAACAAGCATTTAATTGTAACTGCAGTTTAGTACCGTTAGTTAGTCTGGGGAGTCCTATCGCAGCACTTAAACTGCGAGATAAATTGTTCCAGCAAGGATGAAGGGAATAAATTCTGTGCCACTCCAACTAATCTGACGTAACTCACTGAATTTTTAGGCTTTATAGAATTCATAGAATTTACAGAATTGATTAAATTTATAAAAATTAAATTTTTTTTAGAAACATCCTTGAATAATTTATAGAACCCATACAATCTATAACATTTAAAGGATTTATAAAATTTATAGGTTTTAAAAACATATTAATATTTATAATATTTACAGACTTAAAATTTATAAAATTTATTGAACTTTTAAAATTTATAGAATTTATCGAATTTACAGAAATTATAAGAATTTAAGTATTTTTGAGATTTAACAGGCCAATTGAAAAGTCCCCGGTCTGACACACAGATGGCGGCGCTAGTGTTAAATCCATATGATTTTTAGTTAGTACCAACCTTCAAACGATACGTGTCAAAATTTGACAGCAGTCCGACCATTAGTTTGTGAGATATTGCGTTGTGAGTGTAGCTACTTTTGTTATTTGAAAAAAGATGAAAAAAAAAAGAATTTCGTGTGCTGATAAAATATTGCTTTTTGAAGGGAAAAAATACAGTTGAAGCAAAATCTTGGCTTGATGAAGAGTTTCCGGGGTCTGCACCAGGAAATCAACCATCATTGATTGGTATGCTAAGTTTAAACGTGGTGAAATGAGCACCGAAGACGGCGAACGCAGTGGACACTCAAAAGAGGCTGTCACCGACGAAAACATCAAAAAAGTTCACAAAATAATTTTGAATGACCGTAAAGTGAAGTTAATCGAGATAGCAGACATTGTGAAGATATCATCTGAACGTGTACATCATATCATTCACGAATATTTGTACATGAGAAAGCTGTGTGCAAAATGGGTGCCGCGCGAGCTCACAATCGATCAAAAGCAACAACGTGTTAATGATTCTGAGCAGTGTTTGAAGCTGTTCAAGCGCAATAAACCTGAATTTTTGCGTCGATATGTGACAATGGATGAAACATGACTCCATCATTTCACTCCGGAGTCCAATCGACAGTCAGCTAAGTGGACTGCACACGATGAACCGAATCCAAAGTGAGGAAAAACACAACAGTCAGCTGGTAAGGTTATGGCATCAGTATTCTGGGGTGCGCAAGGTGTAATATTCATTGATTACCTCCAAAAGGGCCAGTCCATCAACAGTGATTATTATATAGCGTTATTGGATCGTTTAAAGGATGAAATCGTTAAAAAACGGCCCCATTTGAAGAAGAAAAAAGTGCTGTTTCATCAAGACAATGCACCGTGTCACAAATCAATGAAAACAATGGCAAAATTGCATGAATTGGGCTTCGAATTGCTTCCGCATCCACCGTATTCGCCAGATCTGGCCCCAAGCGACTTTTTCCTGTTCTCAGACCTCAAAAGAATGCTCGTTGGAAAGAAATTTAGCGCCAATGAAGAAGTAATCGCCGAAACTGAGGCCTATTTTGAAGCAAAAGTCAAATCGTATTACAAAACTGGTATCAAAAAGTTGGAAGATCATATGTTGAATAATAAAATCGAATTTTGCCAAAAAAATGTGTTTTACTATGGTAGACCGGGGACATTTCAATTGGCCTGTTATATGTAGAATGTAAAAAACTTAATGATTTATAAAATTTATAGAAATTATTGAATTTATAAAATTATTAAAGTTTATAGGATTTATCGAAATTTTTGAATTTATAAAAATTATGGAATTTTTAGAATAAGTAAAATTTGGGTGTATAGAATTTTTAAAAATTGAAAAAATTTATAATATTTGTGGAGTTTATGTAATTTATAGGATTCTTTGAATTTGTTTATCAAATTCATAAAATTTTTAGAGTTTATAAATATACATATTAGAATTTATAACCCTTAGGCCCGATTTTATGAACGAGGATAAATGATTAATCCTCTGATTTAGCGTAGTTTGCCTTGTATGAAACAATGCAAACTACGCTAAATCAGAGGATTAATCATTTATCCTCGTTCATAAAATCGGGCCTGATAGACTTTGCAGAATTTAGAGAATTTATAAGAAAGAAAAAGATTTGTAGAATTTAAAGTACCCACTGAATTTTTAAAATTTATTCATAGAATTTATAGAACTTATAAATTTTGAACGAAATTATTGAATTTACGGAATTTTAAAGTTTATAGGATTTTTCAAAATTTTTGTATTTAAAAAACAAATAAAATTCGAGTTTGTAGAATTTACAAAACAGACACAATTGAAACAATTAATAGAACACAAAGAATCAACAAAATTTAAAGAATTTATATTATTGATAAAATTTATAGAATTTATAAATTTTATAGATTCTATAGTGTTTATAAAATTCATAAAATTTAAAAATTTATCTATATATATATATAAAGAAGTGTACATTTTGATTGTCACTCCATAACTCGAGAACGGCTCAACCGATTGCCATAACATTTTTAGGGAAGGTGAAGGGAGGAGTGATGATGGTTAGTTGATTTTGAAATCCAAAATCGGTCCAGTCATTCTCGAGTTATGATTTTTTTCCTGAAATGAACTCGCTCTTATAAAATGTACAAAACGGTATCCAAGAGCATTAACTTCGGATACAATTACAGGTGACGACGGATACCCGTTGTACCGACGTCGGTCACCGGAGGCTAATGGCCATACAAAAACAATTAAAATACGCAATCAAGACATTGAAGTTGATAATCGTTGGATTGTGCCTTATTCTCCACTATTGTCAAAAGTATTTCAGGCTCACATAAATGTTGAGTACTGTAATTCTGTGAAGTCGATTAAATACATTTGCAAATATGTGAATAAAGGCAGTGATATGGCTGTTTTTGGAGTAACTGGTGACAATAGCAATGATGAAATCGCCCAATATCAAATGGAGCGCTACAATACCACTAATGAAGCTCTTTGGAGAATTTATTCCTTTCCCATCCGGGTGTTTTTTTTGCAGATACCATGGGAAGATTATACACTGTTCATCCAAACAATGCAGAATGTTATTATTTGCGGTTGTTGTTAGTAAGTTGGACCACGTTCATTTCAACATTTGCGAAGAGTAAATGGTCATTTATGTGTGACGTATCGTGAAGCATGTGAGCAATTAGGTTTACTTGAAAATGATGCACATTGGGATTTAACGCTTCATGATGCATCGATTGCTTCTTCTCCACATCAAATACGTATGTTATATGCCATAATCATATCAACATGTTTTCCATCAAATCCACTTGAATTGTGGAATAAATACAACGATTTTATGGCAGAAGACTATTTGATTGGAATGCGTCATCACACAACAAACGCTGATTTGCTGATTTCATTGGAAATGTATAATGAGGCATTGATAGCGATTGAAGATATGTGCCTAACGATTGCAAATAAAGCATTAGGGCAATTAGGTTTGTTACCACCAATCGTCCAATGCATGATTTATTTGATCGAGAATTGCAACGTGAACAACAATATGATCCCAATGAATTGCAAACATTTGTGAATTTGAATGTTCCCAAATTAAATGACCAGCAAAAACATGTCTATGATACCATCATGCAAGCTGTACAAAATGAAGTCGATGGACTTAGGGCCAGCAAGGCGGACCGGGCTCAGCTAGTAGAGTATATAAAACTTATAGAATTTATTGGATTTATCAAATTTACAGAATTTATAGAATTTAAGAAACTTATTGGATTTTTAGACTTTATATATAGAATTTATAGGATTTACTGAATTTATAGAATTCAAAGAATTTATAAAATTAAAAATTGTTTAGAAACATGTAGAACGTAAATAAGTCAAATTTGAGTTTGTAGAATTTATAGAACTGACAGTCCTGAATAATATATAGAACTTATAAAATTTATAGGTTTTAAAATCATATTAGAATTTATAATATTTAGACTTAAAATTTATAGAATTTATTGGACTTTTAAGATTTATAGAAATTATTGAATTTACAGAATTATTGAAATTTAAAGGATTTTTCGAAATTTTTTTATTTATAAAACAAGTAACCAGATATACTTGAAACAATTAATAGAACCCAAAGAATCTATAAAATTTAAAGAATATGTATTATTGATAAAATTTATAAATTTCATAGAATTTGTAAATTTTATGGAATTTATAAAATTCATAAAATTTAAAAATTTAAAGAGTTTATAGACATATTAAGAAGAGAGAGACAAATTTATAGGATTTATAGAATTAAGGAAACTTGTTGGATTTTTAGACTTTGTAGAATTTACTGAATTTATTGATATAATTTATTGAGTTTAAATAATTTAAAATTTTCAGAATTTATATACATAATTACTACAAATTCTATAAACTTTATAAATTATATATTTTTTTTTAATTTTTAAAATTTGTATAAATTATTTAATTCTAAAAATTGTGTATATCCTAATCGTAACTGCGGTTTAGCATCGTTCGTACATATTAGCAATGATTATAAAAATATCTAATATTTTAAACAAAATAAAAGAAATTTGTTGTTTTTTTGTAAAATTTTGATTTTAAATTTTTTTTTTTGATATATTGTTTAAATACAATAAATTCCGGAATCGAGAACATTTGAATTCGAAAATAATCCGGAAATTCCGGAATTATTTTTTGGCCAAAAATTGGATGCCCTAAGTAATAGTAACACTAATTGTAAAACAATTAGAATTTACCATTTTAGTTCGGTCAGAAAAAAGGTTCGCTAAAAGAAAGAAATTCCCTATTTTATTGTACACTACTGTAAATATTAGGGACTAAGATCAAGACTGTGGTTCGTTTCTTATTTAAATCAAATTTGAATCTTGTACTTCGAATAGTCGAATACGTTCGAATTGAATTCACAAATAATCCCCCGGGCTTATGCAATAATATTGAGTAGATCGATTAGTAATTATTAATTAATAATTATATTAAGCTAAATGAATTTATGGGCAAAGTCAAAAATTACTAAAACCATAATATGAACCATTTTCCATCTGGCAACTCGGGATCACATTACAAGTTCACAAACAGGCGAAGATTTAAAGTTACCACAACCATGATACGTGTTATGACAGGGTGGTGGAGGCTAGTGAGCTTTTGCTTTTCAAGCTAATCGATGACGTTGAACATTTATAATGGCGCCCAATTTCATTGTTTAACAAAATAATCTTCCCACACCATAATTTTCGATTTAAAGAATGTTTTGTTGACAAAAACTTTGAAGAGACAAATCATTTGCTTTGGATTGATTTTTAATTTTGCATAAAGAATTCTATTTTTGATATTGAGTTTGAAAAACTTTAAAATTGAAAATTCGAAGAAGTTCACTTTTTTGCCTACGGAATGATTTTGGTCGCAAAATGAAGCTTGAGAGGTATGTTGTTTCATCTACGTAATGTACAACAATAAATATTATTATTATTTGGTTTAATTTTAATACTACTTTAGATCTAGTACATAAATGAAATCGCAGCTAGCTATCAAGTCTCATTTTACGACCAAAATCTTACCTCTGGAATAGACTTACGCGTTTAAACCACCGCTACTTTACGAAAATTTCTTATGATGTTCAAGTCAAAACTAAATTTGGGTGCCAATTAACCTGTCATAAGTTTAAATTTTTTAATTACTTAATGCTAATTTATGTTTAATCTAAATTTTAATGATCTCAGTTTGTGTGGTTGTTTTACAGAATTCCGTTCAATAACGTTATTGATACCACATTTGGTTTATATAGATTACATAAGATTATCTGATCTCCTCCACCTCCAAATTTGAGAATTAGAAAGATTACTGGTATGACAGTCAATGATCCTTTGTATGGTATATGGGAGGGTGATGAGGATGAAGTGATGAGGGATCTCTATTGGTACCAAATTTGAGATTTTATTAATCTTTAAAACCATTAAATGACTTTTTAAATTTCAACATAAAAACAATAAATATTAATAAAGTAAATCTGTTTTCATTTTCCATTTTTAATTTTTTTTGTCACTTTAACACTTAATGCTGAAGATATCAGCAAACAAGTTTTGCTTGAGCCACAAAAGAGTTCAATATAAAGACGTATTTCTTCGAATACTGAAATCTCAAAGGTAAATTATTCTAGCATTATGTAAAATGAGTAGTAAATAATTATTTGTAACGTTTAGATGAATTTTCCGCAAAATGACGTTTCCATCAATGAACTTGTGCAAGTGTGCAAGATGATAAATAATAAAAACGGTAAACAGTTTTTTTCTGAAGAACCTAGACATTATACTAAGTTTGGAAAATATAAAGGAGAGATTTATGACTGCCAAAAATTCCGTCAGCATTAGTTGGCTACAATGAAGCTGCATGAGATTTAGTTTATCACGAATCTGTTGACTCAATAAAAAATGATTACCAAAAGATGTGGACAGTAGTAGACGAAGAAGGCAATTCTAAGCAAGCGTGTTAATAAAATGGATGTGTGCTTGATAAAATGGACGTTTTAACATAGACATCCATCTTTATAAAATTTAAATTACCATGGGTTAAAGCTTATGAATTCTATTTATACCAGCCTGATACTGTCCACAAACCTGTTGGTGTAGCCAAAATTACTGCTAGAAATAAGCTACAACCAACCAATCATAGTACATCACAATTGGACTTTCTCTTTGCACTCTAAATATGTCTTCTTGGCATTTGTAACACCAGTACTTTAGCTCTAGCAGGCACACTTAAAATAAGCAGAACCGCAGCTCTTGTAACTGCCACAGGACTTGACCTTGAATTTTACGATGTAGACAGTATTACTTTCCAATCTGCTTCTCCCAACCTCAAGCAATCTGTTTTTCAATTCTTTCAAGATATAGCTCCTGAAAATACGATTATTGCTCATTTTATGAATTTAATGAAGTTTTCAGGAATGCGCTCTTTAAAAATAGCAAGAGACTTTCTTAATACTCCAGTAAAAACTTGAGCTCATGTGGATTAAAGGGTACTTCAAGAATCAATGCTATTTCAGAAGGAGTGGAAACTAGCTGAAAAAGAAGGTATTCCTATGAAATACCGGAAAGTGCTTATTCTTGCTGATGAATTGTTAATTTACAGGAAATTTAATCAACTAATAGCAGCGGCGGGAGCTCATGCAAAATTAACCGAGAAATCTCTTGATGGATTTTAGACGAAATGCCTCTCCATGGCAAAGGATCTGCATTCTATAGTAAGGAAGAACAAGATTACTTGAAAGAATATGTAGGTTATAATCCAGATGTAGAACAAAAAAAATAGAGAAAAGGAAAAACAACAGGAGATCTCGTTCGGTGAAATTTTAAAGCAACTGGCCAAAGATGCCTTAAACAAAAAGGACAGGTCTTCCTCACATGATTCTAGCGAACCAACATTCACTTCCAGCATTGAATTATCATTTTTGTACCTTAATTGAAAATTTTTATATGTTTCGTTTTCTCATTTTAATATTATAAAATATTCTTTTAATTATTATACGAACATCCTGAGAATCAAGCTAGTGCATCTGGGCAAAAACAGTTAGTAGAGGAGGAGGATGGGATGATGTCGCATATATAATTAGTCATAAGGTTACATAAATTGGCAAGATAATTATTGCCCTCGTATTTAAATAAAGCATTTAATGAAATTTTATCATTTCTTACAAAAATATGTTTTCTTATCATTAAATCGGTGTGAAAATTTCACTGTCTGATTTTAATGCCAGCAAGCCCATTGGCATTAATTTTACCACAGTACCTGATTTAAAATCTGATACTATAAAACATTTCGCTTTTAATATCTGTTACACAATCGAATTCAAATTTCCTTTCTGAACAATTTTTAGAACATAAAGATTGGCAAAGGTTTTCATAATTTTATCAATGTTTTGTATGCATTTAAAAATATCACCTGGGAAAGCGGATTTTTAATATTTTTTTTCGAAGTTCATTCAATAGTTTCATCCATAAATTTTGAAAATTCAAGCATAAATAACACAGGCGCTGCATCGAATTTTTTCTTGATGAACAGTCAAATCCGATGTAATTTTTGCGTAGAATTCGAATCTGCGCACTGAATTACTCTATCACGTCAGGTTTTTGAGATATTCTAACCTAAAAGTGTCAAAAAGTATATTTTTGATACTTTTGCACTTGAAATAACTCAAGGCCAAAAAGAATTAGAGCAAATTTGACAACGGGATCTTATTTAGCGTACCAAAATCTAAGACTACAAAAACATTAGAAATATAAGAATCTGCAGATCATTTAGTTATAAAATGAGAAGGAGTACAAGTTATGCGTGCTTATGAAAACATTTCTTTTAATTTTTTTAAGCTTACTAAATGGTTTTCCATAGAATTTGGAACACACTTGCTCTATCTCTTTTAAGTCTTGAGTTATTTCAAGTACAAAAGTACCAAACATACACTTTTGACGCTTTTATGTTAGAATATCTCAAAGACCTGACGTGATAGGTAACTCTGTGGCCAGATTAGGATTCAGCGCAAAAAATTACTTCGGATACGACTGTTCAATAAAATAAAAAAAATGTTTAACCCTTTTTTTGCAGGACTGTTTAATCGTCAAAATATCATTAATCTTTTTAATTTCTTGAGATTCTAAAGCAACTAAAATCTCCATAGTAAAATATTTTTATAAGCACTCTGTCTTTTTTCGAGATTATTTAACCATACTTATGGTTCGACCGAGATGATGATGGTCACCCGAAAAACCTTTAAATAGGCGGGAATTCAAATCAATCAATAGCGATACCAGATCTTGCTAAACGGAATAATTAAATTTAAATAGAAAAATAGTCAGTTTTAATAGAGACCATTTTGTTCGACAGTTGGGCGCCATTTTTTAAAAGTTCGGTTTATTTTATGGTATAAATATTTTGATGGCTATCGAATTACCCATATTAGTTTATACTATTGTTTGAAAACTAATTTTACTAACCAGATTTTTATCAAATATGACCGACCCCATGTTGGGCGCCAACAAACTCTTCAAAATTAGGGAAAAAATAAAAATCCGAATTTTATCAAAATTTTCGAATTTAATTTAATTCTTTAAATACTTACTATTTTGTGATAATATCAGAAATTTAGATTTCTTGATACATATAATCAGGGCCTTTCAGAGCTAGCAGGGGGCCCGGGCCAAATTATTAAAATGGGACCCCATAAACATAAAATAAAACAATCTTAAGCTTATATCACATGAATTCATTTTAGTATTTATTAGAAATTATTAGATTGAAGCTTTTCTCGCTTTATTATTAGAAAATTCCCTAATGATTTGCTCAAAATTAATTTTTCTTGCCATGTCGTGGTTAATGTTTAACATTGCCAATCCATTTAACCATTGTTCTGCCATTGTTGAGCGATGAAATTTTTTTATTCTTTTAAGAACACTGAAACTCCCCTCGGCTGAAGACACAGATGCATGAATACTTAAAAATATTCTTAAGACAATGATAAGATTCGGAAATAAACCAGCTAAGTTTTACTGAGAATATTTTCTAATAAATTTGTTGGTGTCGGATCTGCATTGAAATTAGCTGCATACAATTTTTTAAGGAATTTTACCTCATCTAGTATCTCGTTTGATAACTCACTCGTATATTTTGAATGCAAACGGTTTACTGCAGCTTCAATTTTTTCATCAGTCAAATTTGGAATGACCAAAGAAAACCGAAAAGATTGCAGATATTTTGTAAAGATTGAAATTGTCTTTGTAAGCCAGCTATTACGGAATTAACTATTACGTTAAACACATTTATCCTGTAGTTTTTTTCAGCACCGATTGTGTCGGTATCGTACTATTAATGGCAAAATCACATGTAACTCCATATTCACGTGCTTTAGCTTTTGCTTTCGCAAATATTTCATTCCACATTCCGCTTAAATTGCGAAATCTCATTATTAGACTTTCAATATTATTTTGCTCAATATCAAGTGTAGCATTTCGAGCTTCAATTACCAAATTTGTCTGATGCAAATCTGTCAAAATTTCGAGCCATATGATAGAAAGCAAAACACATTCAAATTTATTTAAATATTTCTCAATTGAGTGTAATTCAACGATTGCGTGTGGTGGTAAATTAAAGGAATGCATTTCATTTAAAGCATCTCGAATAGATAATAGATTTTTGGCTATTGGTTTTACTGCATCAATTCTAGCAGCCCATCTAGTTTTGGAAATCGAATGAAGAGACATACGGATATATTCTATTTACGGCACATAACAGGTGCCGTAACAAACCTCCCATCTCCGCGTACTACTGCTAATTATACATTTGTTGTATAACTCCAAAAAATTGTACAGCTTCTTTACACGATACAGCTGAATCAACTCCAACAAAATTTAATGTGTGGTTCCCACAGCTGGCAAAAATACAATTAGGATTACGCTTCGTAAGAATGGCTTGCACACCGTTTAGCTTGCCAGCCATATTTGCAACATTATCATATGCTCGGGCAATACATAAATTAAAATTTAATTCCATATCCGACAAAATTTCAAGAATTCTCTCAGCAATTTCTTCTCCGGTTTTTCCAGAGAATGAGTCGAAGCAAATAAAACGCTCTTCAATGTCAAATTTTAAATTGTCACACATCTTGTTCTTGTTATAAAGACAAAATATTATCGAAGATCAAGCGCAAATGAGAAATCTATAGTAACAAAAAATTCGGGGGCCCCTAAAAATCGGGGGCCCGTGCCGTATGGCCCGGCTGGCCCACCCTCTGATTGGCCCTGCATATAATACATAATTTAGGCAAGGCAAAATATTTCGATGTTTTAATCACATATTTTTGAATTTGGAGATACATATTTTGTATAATAGAATTAAATAATATATTTTTTTTAATTAATCCAACACTAAATTTTTATTTAGAAAAAAAAAAAAATAATAATTCATTGCACATCACGTCATTAAAACAAAAACAAAAAATAAAACAATAAAAAATACAATTTTTACTTACAATAATACGCCAAGCGACTACTAATCGCAGCTGCCACAAAGTAGCCTTAAACTATGTATAATTTTCATAATTTCGTGCACAATTTCGGGCACGTATTTTCCGTAAATCACCCCCGGATCTATGTGTGTGTGTGTTTCTCTTTTTTAATATTTGTAACTAAATATCGTTATTTATGTAAAAAATATTCTCCCGCATATAGAATATACATAAATTAATAATTTTTAAAACTAAATATATCATGTAATTAGAATAACAAAATAAAATAAATGAGATAGAAAAAAAAAAAAAAAAATTGTAACTATAAATTGTAATTTATATAATAATAATAATAATAAACTTTATAAATAATTATTAATTATAATTAATAACTTTTTTTTAAATGTTTTATTATTTTATACTTGTCTTTACGTAGAATTTGATTTTAAAATAAAATCAATAGAAAAGTCTTTAAATTTGGCATGAGCGTCACAATTGGCAGTCTTTTCTAAAATATCATCATCAAATGCGATATTTTTATTATACATTTTATTATTATTATTTATGTTTTTATTATTAACATTACTATTATTATTATTGTTATTCATATTATTTGCAGTATTCATATTTTTATTGTAACGATTTAAAATTTTTAATTTATATGGTTGCTGCTGTTGTTTGTTCTGTTGTTGTAGCTGATGTTTGTTTAAATTAAATTTTTTTAATTCAATATTGTTATTAATAAAATTACGATTAATATTATTGTTATTATTATTAATTACATTATTATTATTATTATCATTAATACTTTCAATGTCAAATTTTTCTACACTACCATTTGATGATGTTGACATTGTTGATAATGATGACGATGATGATGACGATAATGATGACGACAAGGATGATAACGATGAAGTTGTTGTATAAGAAGAAGAGGATATATCCTTTTTATTATTGTTATTGTTATTATTATTATTATTAATATTTATACTTTTATTATTATTATTATTATTTATAATATTTACGTTATTTCTATTGCTATTATTTTTATTTTTTATTATTAAATTACTATTATTACTATTTATATTACTGTTATTCATTTTAGTGAGTAAATCTAAATGATATTCAACCACTTTACGCGGATCTGTATAATTTGAGGACAACGAGGTTCTTGTTGCTGTTGCGGCTGGTAAATTTTTCACCATCCCAATTACTGATGATGATGATTTTACTTTGTAATTTGTTGTAAACTGTTTTCAGCTAGGTTTTACTTGACTGTCATCTGGACGAAGTTGCGGCTGCAAATTAAATAGAATGCTGAGTGCCTAATTTTAATGAATATTTTTTGAATAATGGTTTTGTATTTTTGTTTTGTAACTTAAAACTAAATGAAAATTCTAATTATACTAATACATGAAAATTAATCTAATGGATCTAACTAATTTTAAATAGCTCAACTACAAGCGAGTAAAAAAAAATGTTTCAGACAAAAGTTATTTGCTTTTTTATGTGAAGTAAGATGCCGTCAAAACAATTATAAATTTGTTTTCAAAAAATGAACTTGACCTTGGTATGTAATTTCAAGGTGATACAAAATAATTTAATCAACTTTCCTCCTCAAATAACTTTTTCCTGAAACATTTTGCTCTACATGGCGTAATTTTTGAGATATTTACTACTCTGTACAAAATAATCATCATAATTATTTCTTTCACTTGATTAAGGGTATTTAGTCGAACCAGTGGGAAATTTGATCATTAGATAAACAAATGTGTTTGATAAAATAGAGATAACTAGGAGAATCGGAGTTCTAATCGAACTAAAGCCAAAATTTAGATCAAAGTGCAAATATTTTAAAAAAGAGTGAAGGCCAAGTGGACAAAAATGAAATGGGCTTACTTCGGAAAAGACCTAAGCTCAAACATAGGTAGTTCAGTGGCTGAACTGAATCATAAACTGGGATAGGTGGTGTTACTATAGCTGTACGTTTGGTCGTATAAAATGGTTCACATCTGAATCACCTAAAAATGAAATAAAACAACATTGTACAAAGAGAGAGAAGAAGGCGTATGACTTGGTGTAATGTTTTGATTATTCTAATAGTAAAATAAAATTGAAACTTTCTTTGATGTGCAATTGCAAAATGTAAATATTAATTTCAATAAAGAATTATAAAGTGCAGTGTAAACAAAAAATGATTAAATGTTGTAATGTGTTAATGACGTCCGAAACCTGTGATAAATATTTTTTAGTACAACTTTCTGACATTTATTTATCACAGGTTTCGGACACAGTCCTAGATTGTAGATCATTATCATTACCCATTGTAATGTCTGAATCCCGATAGAGACACGAGTCACATATCACCAAACACCAAATGCAAACAAATGAAGACAAATGATTACTGGTTAGCGCACTCTGCAGTGCGCTTATCTAAGACTCGCTCCAACCAAAAATGATAAAGGCGTCAACAATATTTGTGAGAGGCACCCTGTAGTGCGTTTATCTAAGACTTGCTCCAACCAAAAATGATAAAGGCGTCAACAATATTTGTGAGAGGCATATTGTGCAAATTAATGGAATCATAGGTAATTGTTATGATCAAACCGCTTGTTCCTTGTAAAATAATATGTTTACAAAATGATACAACTACCATTTAGTGGGTCCTGTTCCCGGATGTTTCTCAAATCGCTCAAAATGTGCATTTAGCGGAGACACATTTAGAAAACTACACGCGATGTAGTTTTTATGTGCATTTTTAATACATCAGTTTGATGTCAATTTATACTTTAACTAACCATATTTATCGATTTATTAATTTGGTTTTGTACAATTTAATTTAATTTAATGATTTTAATGAAATTTAGTTTAATCCAAAAATGCACATTTTAAAAAATGTGCATTTAAATTCGCATTTCGGACGCACCCTATAAATAATAACCAATATAAATTTCGATAAAAGTACAAAAATGTTTTTAAAAATCATAAAACGTAAATAAAATGATCAAATAGGCCAACACGTTTTTTCGTGACGAATGCGCTCGAAATAGAGAACACATGCTCACATTCAGTTGAAGTCGGCTGTATGGTCATCAACGAATTGTAAATACGTTTTAGTGTATTTGGTATTGTTCCGGTAGCTTCATAAAGTTTTATCTCCTTTATTATAGTTGATTTTGATTGATCAGATTTTAAGGTTTGATTGCCTTTGCCAGAGACAACTTAAGAGGAATTATAAGTTGCGCTTTCGAACGGAATAATAACAGCATCATTGTCAACATCCCAATTCGTTTCTTCGACTGAACCTGACGGTTGATTCTGGTGACACTGTTCTTCATGATCATGAAAATATTTTTTAACTAAACCATTTGCATATTTAGCGATGCAGGATCTGAGGATATCGATAATTTTGAAAAAAGTTACCATGATTATACTTCTCAGCTGGTGGTTTTAAATTTTCCGGGTTCTGTAGAAACATCACGAGCGTAATGAGGTCCTTGCAGCGTCTCTCCGATAACCTGACTTTCAGAGCTTCCAAAATGTTTTTCAACAAATGTTCAGGTATTTCACAAAGTGAATTTAACAAAAATTTAATTATTCCCTCAGAAGTAACTAGATTACAATTTCTTTCGCTCAAAGCTATTTCCATTGGTTTCAAAACGTAAAACAATTCTTGTATCTTGGGAATTTCCTCCTCTACCAGCTTTAACGGTGAACTTAGCTCCTTTAAAGCCTTTCTGATACTGTTTTACATAAACAAAAATCGTTCGAGCATCGGAACAACACTATTCCATCCTTAGCAATTTTTTGATGCACACACAGTTCTTTACAGCTGATTTTTTGAACAATCTAATAGTTTGTCTAACATTGTTCAAAATTGTTTTAAAATCTTCACGCATTTCAATGACAGTATCAGTTTTGATGGCAATTTCACCTAGCTCATCGTCTTGATTATATTCATCTTCGTAGTTTTCTTCAGTATTTTCATTTTGTTCCTCTGACGAGATTATAGAGTAGATCGTCATCAATATTAATGTTGGGTTTTGATACGTTCTTATAAAGAATGTCGCTAATTGCGAGTTGAATTCCATGATTTAAGCATAGTTAATGAATTATGATTAATAATTCTCTGCCAAATTTTTGCATCAGGGACGCTCCATCTGTTGTTATAGCTATAACCTCATTTAAGCTGATATCGAAACTAATTAGGTTTCGCTCGAGTAGATTTATTAAAACGTTAGTCGTACGACTTCTTTAAAATCTTATCAGACCGAGATTGTCATATGAACCATTAGAATAATGTACATTCACATTCAAATAACGTCGGTTTTTGAAACCCATTCATTCATCGAGGGTCAAACTTAATAATTGGCGGGAATTTTCCTTTTTGTATAAATTATTTTTTGTAATCGTTTCTATTTTTAGTTTTTTACCGATTCGTAGGAATAGTTTCATCACATCTGTTTTTGTTTTAGGTAGTTGAAAGCCACGAGCACATTTCTCTTATAAATAAGCTCCTACGTACAACAAACACTAATTGAAAACCCATCCAATGCACATAGTTTAGACAGAATTTCAGCCATAGATTGTAGTTTGTGTACTTTAATAGAGTAGATTGATTTTTAGAATGTTTTGACAAGTTTTTATTATATAAAAGAGATTTTTCGTAAATACCGGGATTTTAACCAAAATTCCCGGGAATCGAGATGCATTGAAATTAGCTGCATACAATTTTTTAAGGAATTTTACCTCATCTAGTATCTCGTTTGATAACTCACTCGTATATTTTGAATGCAAACGGTTTACTGCAGCTTCAATTTTTTCATCAGTCAAATTTGGAATGACCAAAGAAAACCGAAAAGATTGCAGATATTTTGTAAAGATTGAAATTGTCTTTGTAAGCCAGCTATTACGGAATTAACTATTACGTTAAACACATTTATCCTGTAGTTTTTTTCAGCACCGATTGTGTCGGTATCGTACTATTAATGGCAAAATCACATGTAACTCCATATTCACGTGCTTTAGCTTTTGCTTTCGCAAATATTTCATTCCACATTCCGCTTAAATTGCGAAATCTCATTATTAGACTTTCAATATTATTTTGCTCAATATCAAGTGTAGCATTTCGAGCTTCAATTACCAAATTTGTCTGATGCAAATCTGTCAAAATTTCGAGCCATATGATAGAAAGCAAAACACATTCAAATTTATTTAAATATTTCTCAATTGAGTGTAATTCAACGATTGCGTGTGGTGGTAAATTAAAGGAATGCATTTCATTTAAAGCATCTCGAATAGATAATTGCGAGTTGAATTCCATGATTTAAGCATAGTTAATGAATTATGATTAATAATTCTCTGCCAAATTTTTGCATCAGGGACGCTCCATCTGTTGTTATAGCTATAACCTCATTTAAGCTGATATCGAAACTAATTAGGTTTCGCTCGAGTAGATTTATTAAAACGTTAGTCGTACGACTTCTTTAAAATCTTATCAGACCGAGATTGTCATATGAACCATTAGAATAATGTACATTCACATTCAAATAACGTCGGTTTTTGAAACCCATTCATTCATCGAGGGTCAAACTTAATAATTGGCGGGAATTTTCCTTTTTGTATAAATTATTTTTTGTAATCGTTTCTATTTTTAGTTTTTTACCGATTCGTAGGAATAGTTTCATCACATCTGTTTTTGTTTTAGGTAGTTGAAAGCCACGAGCACATTTCTCTTATAAATAAGCTCCTACGTACAACAAACACTAATTGAAAACCCATCCAATGCACATAGTTTAGACAGAATTTCAGCCATAGATTGTAGTTTGTGTACTTTAATAGAGTAGATTGATTTTTAGAATGTTTTGACAAGTTTTTATTATATAAAAGAGATTTTTCGTAAATACCGGGATTTTAACCAAAATTCCCGGGAATCGAGATTATAAAAATTGATCAATTTTCCGATATTTCGCTCCCGGGAAATCTCGGATAGGACCCACTACTACCATTACGCTAATCAATAGGAAATATGTCCCCGTTTTGGCATCAACTCCAATAGTTTTTGACAGTTTTCAGAGATCCTGTTATACCGATACCAAACCTGAATGACCGCTTCTATTCTATCATCTTTATTTTTGTAGTGTAGTCGATTTTGCACAGTCTAACTTTGCAAATGGCCCATAAATTCTCAATAGGATTCAGATCGGGTGAATTCCCAGGCGAATCTAGAACAGTTATCTCCTTATCCTAGAAATATTTCAACATTTTTTTCGATTTGTGGCAGGGAGCATAGTCCTGTTAAAGAATTGCTCCTCCTTGGGATTGGCACTTTTCAAGTTCTTTGTTCAAATGGTGTTCCAACACCGATTTGTATTTCTGGCTGTTCATCATGCCTTCGATTGGCACCAAAGATCCAACCCCGATGTATCGAAAACCAACCAAAACATTTTTTGACAGAACTCTGCACATAATAGGATTTTGCTCCCTACGTCGAAGGAAATGTTGCTGCTCTTCTAGACTTTTTACCATATCTCTCTGCGAAAGACTTCCATGGTAGCATGTCTATGAAACAGAAAAGAAAACTTCGGTATATTCCGACGGCGTCTCTACAGCAATTCCTGTTAGGTTACGACATTGGAACCGTATACCCTTTCGCTCTCAATGAAATTTTTTTTATGTTAAAATAATAAAAAATATTCTAGTTTACCACAGCTTTCGCATAGAGCTTAGGACCGACTAAGTCGTGATCAATCACTGTTCATACGAAACCCTTCTCCACATCAGTCCTCCAAGATCTCATTCGATTATTTGCTACTATCACCAAGATCTGTGCTAATGACAACTCCAAGCAGGCTTACACCAAACACTTCAATGCTTATCATTGTACCCTCCTACCGATATGATTTGATCTTAATAGTATAATTAAATTTGCCATATCGGTTATATACAAGCATATTATGACTTGAGTGCCATCCATTTTAAGATCTACGTGCTTCGGCAGGTGAGTTGTTATACACTCCATAGCGGGTTACAACTTCCATGTCCACAGTCCTGCTGTCTTAAGCAAGCAACATCTTTCGTGGTATCTGAATGAATCATTAATTTTGGCGCCGTACATAACGTTTGGTTTATCCCACAGCGCCAGTTCTGCTTAACAAAAGTGACACACTAGGCAAAATATATCATTAAATAATCTCTGATTACTTCAATCAAGAAAGTCGGGGTCTTACCCATTTAAAGTTTGAGGTCTTTCGGCCCCAAATCCTCTAATTATTCACCAGCTATCCTGACGGAAACTTCGGAGGGAACCCGCTACTAGATGGTTCGATTGGCCTTTCGCTCCTATACCTAATTCTGATAATCGATTTGCACGTCATAACTGCTAAAATGCTCCATCAGGGTTCTCTTGACTTCAACCTGACTAGGTATAGTTCACCGTCTTTTGGGTCTATATGCTCACAGTACGATTTAATTCATAAAACATTCTAATGTGATAGTCTGTAAAGTAAACCATACTCTTGTAAAATGAAGTTTCTGACTACCCCAGATCTTTAAGGTCGCAGTGAGATGGCTTGAACGCTCACATGGCCCTCCAGTAACTCATAAAACATAAGCAATATGAGTTGATTAAGACACCCATGGATGAAGATGAAATTATATAAAGTCAAATATATGTAGTCCCTTATATTAGTTACGTTAATTATTCCCTTAGGCAAAAAAAAAAACTCGCACATATGTATACTAACTAGACTCCTTGGGCCGTGTTTCAAGACAGGTCCCAAAGGTATCCCAAATCTTTTCACTGCCGATAACTCTGGGCGAGAAATAATGGAGAAAAGGCTAAGTAAATACAGACCATTTTGAATGGGTATTTCAACCTTATCCATCAGAAAATACGGACGAAGAGAATAACATCATTCAAAACTACTTGGAATCACCATTGCAGATCAATCATACTATCACGAAGTTTCCTATGTTAGAAGTAAGAACTATGATACAGAGAGTTAAATCCTAAAAAGGCGCCAGAATATGAACTTATTCCAGGAAAAATTTTGCAAGAATTTTGCAACAAGATATTTGCCAATACAATGGAAGGTTTCACAAGCAATATTAATACCAAACTCAGACAAGCCTCCAGAAGAAGTTACGTCCTATGTCTCAATTATTTGAAAAATTATTACACTTAAGCGTCATAAGCGTATATTGTTGGAGAATAAGCTGATTCCGGATTAACAGTTTGGATTTATGCCAGAGCACTCAACACTAGAACAAGTAAACAGAATAGTTCAAGTAATTGAAGAAGCCCTGGATGAAAATAGATATTGTTCTGCTTTATGCATGGACATAGTACAAACTTTTGACAAGTTGTGGCATGTGGGATTACAATACAAAATTAAGCGATGTACATACATCATATCTACTGGACAAATATTTTATATTAAAACATCAGGATGCGTATACAAATGTCCCTGCAATTAAATCTGGTGTACCACAGAGCAGCGTGCTTGGTCCGATATTTTATCTGCTATATATAGCAGGTATACCTACAAACAATCAAGTAACTATCGCACCATTTGCCTACAATTTGTGCAAATTTCCGTTACCTTCTTCGACGGGGGAGGATCCAAAACCTATAAATAGGTTTTGGAATCAAATTTCTGTGGGGTAGTTCATGGGATACTATACACAACACGTCTAGTATTGATAATCAGGTTAAAACGTTAAATTTCATATAAAACATTTATATGAGGTTTGTTGCTATGCTTAAAAATAAAATTAGGGGTAACAAAACTTTTTGGTTTACAACAGAAATTCAAATTTTAACTATCCTTAGAGATTTTGCATTGAGAAATCGGCGACTTCGAAGGACGAATGAGTCGAAACAAAATTTTCAAATGTTTTAGAAATAAAACAACTAAGTTAATAAATAAGGTATGAAAAGATAAAGTATTTAGATAAACTTAATTGAAAATAGGGTTAAAAAATGAAAAAGAAATCGAAGTGGAGACAAATTTCACTCCTGCGGAGTACTTGAACGAGTTTATATTCTGGATCGGATAGGAGAGGAACGTAATTGTGATTTTCCCCAAAGTCAGTTTCGTTTTCATAAGACTATTAATGGCTCGGAGTTTGCGTATGCGATGAATTCAGTTAGTTACTATAATATCGGTATAGATGGAATTTCAATATAATTTTTAAAATAATTTTTCCATACATCGGATCAATTAACGTATACTATGGCTGCGGTCGAATTCTCGGGTAAATCATTTACTGCGGTAAATTTATATTTTTAATGATCGTTTTCTGTTAAATTACGCATTTTTTTCTATTTTTTCTCGTTCAATTCTTATAACAATAAAGAATAAAGTATCTAAACGTAAAAGATTTACCTTTTTTTAATTACTTTTACTCTCCAGCAAAAAAACGTAAATGCATTTATCCGATTTTGCGGATTTACTCGAGAATTCGACCGCAGCCTATATAGTAAATAATATTATAACTTATTTTAAATTTCCCATTGCTTGGAAAAAATCCAAATTTATACCAATCCCAAAACTAAAATCCACCTACTATATAATAAAAGATTTCCGACCTTAGCATCTTATCTTGTTTGGGCAAAATTATTGAAAAGATTTTGAAGCAGCAGATTTTAGTGCGTATGAACGGCCAATCGGTCTTGGATCCAAATCAATCTGCATATCGAATAGGATACGGTACGAATACTGCAATTCTTAAAGTAGTAGACAATCTGAGAAGAAATTGTGATAGAGAACAAGTTACTGTGTTGGTTTTACTGGACTTTAGTAAAGCCTTCGATAGTATCGAGACGAGACTATGGAATGTCGATTAGTAAATTGTATAATTCCTTTCATTTTGATAAAATTGTATTTAGGCTTATACTTTCTTATCAGTTTGGTAGAAAATGCTTGATATATTGCGGCAAAAATTATTCAGATTATGCCATCATTTGTTGTGGAGTAGCTCAAGGGTCTGTATTGGGACTAAAGTTCTTGAATATTGTGACTACCATATTTAATGCTGACGAACTTGAAATCTATTTAGCCAAGAATATAAGAAACTTGAACTCATGTGTTATAAAATTAGAATTCCATTGACCATTATATTACTAAATTCTACAAACACTATGTGATTAAAAAGTAAGCAAACAAACAAGAAACTAATCGGTAGAATTCGGCAATTTAATAATGACTGAACTTTTTTATCAACCGACTGGTACAACACAAAGAAAAACGAAATTAATTTTTGTTTGGCAATTCCTCTTTACAATAATCTGAGAAGAAAATACCTCTTTCGGAAACTTAATTCTAATTTGGTATAAACCTTGGTTAAATAAGACACATTTTATTAAAATTACAGTTAAATCGAAATTATTGGTTCGAATTTGTCAAAATCCCAAAATATATGACAAATCTTACAAACTAACAAAATATTTATTTAAATTTAAAAATTCCTAAAATTAATTGAAGTATATATTATTTGCTAGTAACGAAACTCGAGTTGTATAAACCGAGGATCCTATCCCAAATCACTAAAACGTGTCGCATTATTAAACTAAAGCAGTTTGATCCAATAAACGAATAATTATTAACGGTCATAGGATTATATACTTCGAACCTTATGCTGTATGTAGTACTTAACCATGACCAGAAGGGTCGCTGGTAACAAATCTTGCACTCAGGCAATGTTGAAATTGAAGTCAAATTAAATTGAAGCTTGCAACCCAGGTTGTAATATCCTGAAATGTTTGCTACTTAAGGTAACACTTAAGGGTTGCACATAGTCTCATCTTATAATCGATCTTCAAAAAAAGGGAGGATATATCTTTAGACTTAGTAGAAAGTAGTCGAATTTAGAGCAGCGATTATTTACCTAAGTCAGTTGTTGTACTAATGTACAGATGTAATGTACAGGTTGGTGTAGTGTCCTAACTCGGATAATACATTCAACCATTTACCAGGAGGTCACATTTATTGCAGTTTCACAAGCAAATCAAAGGCTTCGCCGATATCCACAAAAGTACTGAAAAGGGAGCCTTTAATATTCTGACCTTTCAATGCTAGCGACAAATTTAGGAAGCGGCGTTTCACAGAAGTTACTAGCTTTGTAAGCTGAGGACGGTGATAGACGAAACTTAAAGACGAGCTAATAGGCCGAAATGACTCGGGATCAATTATTAGTACAATACGATTTGCCAGATTTCGAGATATAAATTAATTTTGCTGCTGCTTAAATTTAGTAGGATAATAGAGGAAAATCACTTCAGAGCCATAAAACTTTTTTTGATGGATTTGTCAAGTCGCAATCTCAGCAAAAAAGAGAAATTTCTAAGTAGATACTGTCCAG
The DNA here is from genome assembly GCA_963556165.1 of Tipula helvola. Taxonomy (NCBI): domain Eukaryota; kingdom Metazoa; phylum Arthropoda; class Insecta; order Diptera; family Tipulidae; genus Tipula; species Tipula helvola. The sequence continues at coordinate 326,599,264 of OY744481.1, read as the reverse complement.
CCTTTATTGAAGATATAGACCAGAAACTGTCCTAATGGACACACTGTGCGAAAACGTTTAAGGACAATCTTTCAAAATATATTACTCAAGATATTTGGATTCTTTACAGCCCAATCTACCCCTTAAGTGTGCGTAATGAGTTTCGAAGGAACATCAAATCAACCGAAAAATCTCCACTCAAAATATGCCTAATAATTTGATTGGTTAGAAGACAGATTATGTATGACCAATGAATTTAGAAATTGTATGTACACTTAGAATTAGACAAAATAAGGTGTAGAAACATCATTGAAAACAAATGGAATTCTATCAATGGATATGTGAATTGCCCACTTCTTAGGTTTATCGTCGGTCTTAACGATGTTGACCATGTTTGCACTCTACAACAATCGATGGTTACCTCTGCCCTGCTGGCCTCTGCTCATATAACTCTACGCTATCATGCGTCGGAAAAGTGACTGCTGTAGCATTCACGGTAACGGATCTGTTTATTCGTTTTCTACAGGTGAAAGGAAACAATTGTAAACTGACGCCCTATCGAGGATGCAAGACTAGGCTAACAGATTATCTGCACTCGATGATCATCCCGATCATAATCAAATGATTCAAAATCCCTTTTACGTTCCACTCCTATCAGGATTCGAACCCGATAATAACTGTTAACATTGAACAACTGAAGAGCAATTTAGACACTCCTAATCTCGGTTAAGGGAATCAATTATTGTGCTAATCTTTTCTCTTATTTATAATGAGCTAAGGTGAGTTTCTAATAGTGAACAATTTTTTCTATATCTCAATATTTGCAATCCACCTTAATAATAGTTAATAATAAAAAACCCAATGCACCAAAAAAAATAGTAAATATACATATTTAACAAAACATTTTATTTATTTTTTCTAATTTTAATTTATAACACAACAACAAAAATTATTCACTTACTTGATGGGCAGTGGAATAATTTGTTTGCTGAAATGTGCGATTCCTTGACGTTTGCTGCTGATCAATATTTATTGAAATTGCAGATTGTTGCTGCTGCTGCTGTTGCCTACTCGATGACGAATTATGTGTTGATGTATACGACATTGATGAATGTCTTCAGTATAAATTAGATTAAAAAAAATTGTATTAAAATTTATTTTACATATTGAATAATTTTTTGTTTTGTTTTAATCTACCTAGACGATGGGTTTGTTGGAATTTGATGTCCAGATGCTGGGATTGCACCATGACCTCGAAAATCCACACCATTTTCGATAATTTGCGATTGTGATTGAGGTTGTTGTGCATTGAAATGAGATTGTTGTTGGGACGACTGTTGCGAACTCGATGATGTTCGATTTGATCGACTATTCGATAGATTTGGCGGAATATCGGTAGGTCCATTGATATGCATATTATTGTAAGGACCTTATTGTGAAATTAAAGTAATAAAATTTATTTTATTGAAGAAATACATTTTTATTGAATAATTTTATTAAACCTTGTGCTTGCGATGCCACCGGAGGATTTAAAGGTATAGCTAAACGTGCATTAACCGCCAGTAGATGATCTCGTCGTGCCACTAAATTATTTACATGATCTTCTAGTCGAATATTTTCCGTTCGCAGTTGATGCAGACACGATAGTAGGGAGGCAACTAGACAAAAAATAAACAAATACAATTTAATTTGACGCTAAAAAAATTAGAACGATATAGATAGCTTACTATCAAAATGCTGTGCTTGCTCCATTAAAAATTGCGACCCTTGCTCCCACTGTCGCTCCAATAATTGTTCTAAACTTTGATGCGAATTTCCTGATTGCGATGACGAACTAGATCCACTTAGTATACTACCAAGACCGCCAGGTTGTGTTGAAGATGATCTTGACTGTAAAAAAATTCATAAAGAAATTATAATGTTTTTGGATTAAAAATAATTTAAGCGGATAAAACTTACATTCGACTGGCTTTTGCCGGGATATGGAGGCCCTACTAATTGTGGCCCACTATCCAGCGACGTCGATGTATAAATACTATGCGCTTCAATTTCCATATTCAATTGGTCGGTCATTTTTTGCGCCACACTACTCGCCGGATTTATCTGGTTACCTAACATATGCGTTGCGACCACACCATTTTGAAATATTTTTACATCATTCTTGCTTTCGGTCGATTTACGACTACGCTTCCTTGATCCCGCTTCACTACCCGGCGAACTAGGCGGTGAATCTTTTATGGGCTGTGGCGTTATCGAAACAGGTGGTACTACAGTAGTTGGATTAGCGGTCGATAGAGACGATGGTTGTTGAGTGCTTGGTGTACCAGTATTTGGCTGCGCTTCGTATGTAAATTTTAATCCACCTCCATACGAAATAGTTGTATAATTTGTATCCGGAGTTCTGGAAGTAGAAGGTGGCGGTGTTTCATTGGTTTGTATACGACTTGAAACAGCGGTTTGTTTTTTATTATTATTATTGTTGTGGTTATTTGCAGTATTACTGTTATTATTATTATTATTGTTTGTATTGGCATTATTATTATTATTAGCAGCGGGTGGCGCTGATACACTTGTTAGATGTACATTTGACTGATGTCCAATAATTGTCGGTGGAAATTGACTTGGACTCAAAATACTATTTTTACTGTTGTTGTTGCTATTATTATTAACACTATTATTACTGTTACTGTTATTATTATTATTACTAAGATGACAACTATTACTAGTGGAAGCAGAATTATTTTCAGGAAATACGCTTGAACTTAATGATGACGATGTTGTTGCAGTCGATGGTGATGATGATGGCGGTATTAGTGCTCGTTTCTTAGATGTACGAGATTTTGTGCTTTCATTCGATTGTGATCGACTGCCGTCGCGGTTTTATAATTTAAAATTACATATTCAAAAAAAATTTTGTGTTTAGACATTTATTAGGTAGGCATGATTGAAAAAAAAAAAAGAAGAAAATTGTTTTGATGTTGGCATTAATTTTATTTGTGTGTTATTAAAGATTATTAAAAGACATGTAAATTATAAACAGATTCACACAGTTTGATGTTATATTTTATGTTAAATGAATGCAATGCAGCACAGAAAAGCAAATTCGCGTTTTATAGTTGTTCATCATAATGCTCTATAAAATTAGTCTACCCATAAAAAACTACATGCAACTAAAATAACCCCCCACCTTACACAGGAACTCACTAACGACTGATTTAGGTAATTGGCGAAGATTGGGTGATTATTTGCCAACTTTCACTTAAACTTAAACAATATAACCGATTTAATGTGAGTCCAAATCATGAAATGATTGCGGTTTGTAGAAATCAAACATCTATCTTAAAGAGGTATAAAATAAATCGAAATATGAACCTTGAAATGAGTTACTTAGCTATAACGCTAAGAAAAGCGATTTAAGCTTAAATTGTTTTTTTTACTTAAGCCAAAAATGACAAATTTTATTACCTCTTAAGCAAAAATCTAGTTTCATGTTTTGATTCGCTTATATCGGCTGACATTATTATATTTTGCGTCTATGACGTAAGGTAAAATTATGTGAATGATTTCCTGTAACATAAAATTTTATTTGTTAGGCATCCATTCAATATGGCAAATCGGATTACACATATATACATTAAACCGTCACATTATCAGCATAATTTTTAATTTTAACACAGACTAACGAGCACAAACGTAGATTATAAATTCTACATTATAAAATCAAAACGACTACCACCTATACGTAGTCTTCTGACGAATTTGCGGCTACTCATACAAAAACTACATTAAAATATAAAATTATCATGCACGGGACACACACCTTCGTACATACCTTGACCTCCTCGCCGGTATGTCATCTTGTAATTGTGCTATCCTCGAATTTGGTTGTTTTTCATATGTAATTTTTAACATTCCTGTATCCGATGTAGTCGCAATTGCAGACGATGAACCTGTTATAATACTAGAACTAGTTCCACTACTACTTGAATTATTAGGATTCGAACTATTCCCACTAATCGCGCTACTATTATTCACTAATGATGGTGATACATTTTGTAGCACGCTTATATTAGGCTGTTGTTGTTGTTGCTGAGGTTGCTGCTGCAAATGTTGATTATGCATATTCAATTCATTTAAATGTGGTGATGGTGATAAAGCAGCCCCTTGTATTAGCGGAGATTTACGTCCCAAATTTGATGGTATCGATGAAGTTTGATGATTTTGTTGATAATTTACAATTGGACTAGCTCGGCTACCCGATGCCTAAAAAAAAAATATTAATTGGAAAATGATTAGAATATGAACGGTTTTATAAAGCGGCGCGTCTCATTTATATACAGATAATTGTTCGCGAGTTTGGGCCATATGCTGATAAAGACCCGATCCCTGATGAATTGCTTGATTATTATTCGTTTGAATTGTATTATTCGATGGAATGTTAACTCCAGCATTTGATAGCGGAACCGAAACAACAAGACTTTGCTGTTGTTGCTGGGATTGCGACGACAACTGCAGCTGTTGTGGTTGTTGCTGCTGTTGAATAATCGGCAGAATAGGTGCTTGTGGCAATTGACTACCGGCACCACTAAACGGTGATATTGAATTTTGTTGTCCCGTCGTCGAATGTAATCGGCTATCGTTCACATCTTTCAGCGGTTTTATAATCGACTGTGACTGTGTCGACGATTGTGACGAGGTGATATTCAACGATGATGGTTTTAAATTTGGTTGCTGTGATTGTGGCGGTGGCAGCTGTGGAACAGGTTGCGGTACATTTATATTTTGATTTGGACTTACATTTTGTAAATTTGGTTCATTTATGATTTGTAATGAAGCCGATGATAAACTCGAGGTAGACGACGAATCGCTAGTCTTCGACTGTAAATAAATTAAAAAAAAACACAAAACTTTTAATTATCAAATTTGACACTAGCAATAATAATAATAATAAAACAAAAAATAGAATAATAAATAAAACCACACGTCTTGATCCCCGAAAAAACTCGTGTAAATCACCTCTTGCGATCGCCGCTTCTTATCCTTTTTATCTTTTTTATGTTTTTTATGTTTCATTCTAATTATGAGCTTAATTTTGATAGATTTTAATTAACCGTTTGTTATTATTTCAAAACTTATAAATTTTATTTTAGACGACACCAAAATAACGCGTCTTTAAACTGTCAAAATCAACACACTATATACCAAAATAACAAAAAAATCACAAGATGTTTTCTTAACAAAAAAAGGACGAAAAACCAAATGTAGACAGGAATAATAAAGTAACAAAAAAAAAAAATTCGTAATGTGGAACGAGAAAGTAACAAAATCTAGGTAAGAGCAACAACGTACAAGACACAAGACAAACACACAAAAAGGATATTTACAACGTAATTCTATTTTATAAAAATCTTACAAGGTACGAAAACTAAAAGGTACAACAACAAAAAAAACAGGGTGAGAAATAATTTAAGGATAATATTGTAGTAGGTAAGGAAGGGGAATAATGAATATAACAAAAACCCTATTCTTCTATTGTTAGTCTCAGCTAATCATCGTTGTCTTATTGGAACTCTCGCCCTATTGAACCATGTGGATTGAAAATGCATTACGTGACATTGGGCAGATACAAGGAATCAAGTCCCCAAGTTTCGGTTGCCATCAAAATTTACTTCGAGCGAATTAAATAAACACGTTATCATATTAGCTAAAATTTAATCAATTTTAGGACTTGAGACCATCCCGATTTTCTATTCCCAACTAGAAGCTCTAATGAATGGTAACAACCAATTTTAATAGACGTTGGCCCATTTGTGCTTCTGTCTAAAAATAAAATAGATTTTTGGGGTGTTCATTTGAACCGATTATGATATGCTTTGACGCAAAATAATGGAAAATAATTCTGAAGCCAATCAGAATTCTTTGAGTACTGCAAGAACTTTTGCTACCCGAAGCATGGAGGTACCAAATCGATTTATGGTACTAAATATTTTCCGGATAATTTTGGGGTGAAGACAGTTCTACCGAGGTTGTAGCTACACCTATACAAATTTAATCTGACTGTTGATGATATTTCATCAATGGCAAAAAACTTGTTTGGAGATTGACAGATGTAAAGTATGTATTTAAATTAGTTCCAAAACAATATAATCTGGAATCATTAGAATTTGAATGTTACAAATTGGGCACTAAAGATGTTTTACAAACTAAGGCCTTAGATCCCAATACTTGGTCGACCGGACGTGTTCACATTAGAGAATTTAAAAATAAAAATTTTCGGATAACATTGCCTCCACGGGTGAAGTTTCGGACAGCTCCTGCAGCAAGTTAAATTATAAAAGCTTATGTATTAGTAAATCTGTTCCAAGCGGAAATCCGCAGGTAAATGTTAATTCATGTTTAAAATTTGGCCATTTAATTGTTCGTAGTTTAGTAAAACATTTTAAAGAAATTACAATTTTGACACGAATTTGATTTTCTTGCTGTGACAGAAACTCTTGTTAACAGTAAGATTTCAAACAAGTCGCTCCGCATTAATAACTCTAGACTCAAGAATTAAAAGGGCGTAAGTCGACTTATGCCCTAATCGGCTTTTGAGCATTTTCTATCTAATTTTCTGTTAATACATTTTCATTCCAATTTTTAGGTACTATGCAAAAGAATATGATATCTTACTTTCTTTGATATTACCTTGGAAATTGGAAAATAAAAACGTATTAATATACGATTAAACAGAAAATGCTCAAAAGTCGATTAGGGCATAAGACGACTTACGCCCTTTTAATTCTTGAGTCTAGAACTATAAAACAATACGCTTTGATCGTCCGAATAATACTGCTATTTATTCTCGGGCTACCTTAAAGGTAAATAAATTATTTTCTAATACATTCGGCAAAGTTGAAATGTTAGCTTCTGAACATATTAATCCTCCTACTGCGAGTACTGATATTAACAATTTATAAACGATATTTTCACAATTCCCATCACAGTATGAAAAAGGTATTTAGTGTGGAGATTTTAGCTTTAATATGTTCGTTAGCAATAAACGAAGTGCTTGCTTGAGCTTACATAACTTGTACTATTTACCCTTTAAGCCGACTACACCTTTTCCAATTGTAATTCAGAAAGCGTCAATTGTAATTCAGATTAGTCATTTGTAATACAGAAAATCTCCTCTGTATATAACGCGGCTATACAAAATGTTAATACATAACATTATTATACATAGTAACCCGTGAATTCACTGTAATATTTGATCTGAATTCATTTATTTTTCAAGTTAACACCCACAATTTAATACATAGTTTAATCGTTTAAAACGTAAAACACAAGATTTCTAGGATAAAAATGGAACTAAAGGACAATTTGCCAATTTGTAATGACAAGGCATCCAAACCTTGCCTACATATATTCCACTCAAAGTGTGTGCAACCTATAATCGATGTTCCAGATAGTATGTGTCCTGTTTGCAGAACTGCCGTGATTGGAACTGATGCAATTGAAAGAAAGAAATACAAAAAAAATAATGAAAAAGATCGTGAAAGGTAAGTGAAATGTGCGAACAGAGGTGATGACTAAATATCTTTGGCTGTAACGCTGGAAATAAAGTACAAGACCGCATATCACTGGATCCAATCTAGACGTGATAAAGTGTTGCCAAAAGATGGCACAATACCAAAAGTTTTGACTGATGATGAAATTGATTTGATGATTTCCTGGCTAGAAGAAGACTGTAATATAACATTAAAACAAATAAAAGTAAAATTTAGAACAGTTCCCGAAAAGTGGTGTCTGTGTCAACCGTTGATAACTACATACTTAGAATATGCAGACTCTTCACTACTAAAAAAGTGCACATTGAACCGATTACAATGAATTCGGAAATCAATAAAATAAAACGATTTGAATATGTTCAATCTTTGAACCACCACATACAGTAGGGCAAACAAATTGTATGGATGGATGAAACAAATTTTTATTTGTTTTGCCGTAGAACGAGGGGCCGTGCAAGAGCTGGTCACAGAACAGTCACCTTCCCGCATCAAGAGGTCTTAACATACAATTGATTGGAGCAATTTCTACTACAGGGGTTGTGTCTATGGAACGCAAAAGAGATTCATTTACTGTGCAGTTAGCAAATGATTGGGTAAGAACATAAATGCAGCAGTGGCAAGATTTGAGAATACAACTGGCAGATTTAGTCATTGTTACAGACAACGCACCTTGCCATTCAAGACTAGAAGCAGTAGGCTAGGACTCCATTCTCCAATGCTAAATCCCATTGAGACTACTTGGTCTTAAAGTCAAAGCATATGGCAAAAGTCCGATTCGCGTTCCAAATGTTGAAGGAAATGGCGTTATGGAACAAAGATTGGTCTACTTGGAGAATATTATAGATCATGCTAAGAACACCATAGTCGGAGATGATTGTGCTCAGGTTGTGCAACACTGTACAGTACACCAAGCTACAGCTTTAGCCATGAATGACATGCATGTTGGTTGTTAATTACAATTGGGTGAAATTATTAAAAAACTGTTAGTGAATATGGTAAATTAACTGCTGGTGCACATGGTAAATTATTGCTGGCTGAGACAATAGAATAATTGTCTACTTAAATTGTAATTTGATATGTCTGAATTAATTCAAATAATATTAATCCTTTTATGAAGAGAAGTTTATTTTTTTTTATTTTAAATGGTAATAAACGGACAATATTTGAGGTAGAGGATCTTATAACTTGAATATTTTATAATATTGTTTTAGGCCTTTGTGAATCGTCAGTAAATTCACAACCCCACGTGATTTACGAGTACTTGTGATGTGTTATTTTAAAATTAAGTTGTATCATATCCGTGAGGGTCTATAATTGAAAAAATGAAAAATTATTCTCTTCATAATACCATTGTTCATCTGCTCCATGAAAATCAAGCCCACCTATAATTTTTATTTAAGTGGAATGAGAAATTCAGAAATTTAATTAATTAAAATAATCAATTTAAAAATGCCCGTAAATTACTTAATTTAATACTTGAGATAATAAGATTTTGTAACTTGCGTTTTAGAATAAATTGGTGTCTTTCCGAATTGCAGTAAATTGTGCCTTTCTAACTGAACTACATATCGCCGGCTGAATGCTTAAGTGTCCTATACGCCATTTTTCGAAAAATCGAATTTTAGATTTCCAGCTAAAATTTATTCACTTTCCAAATAAAATTTTGATGAAGTGTCAATTTTGGTTTAATGTTCTAACATTTCTGAATATGTTACAAAAACCAAATATTAAATTTCCTTTCAATTAGAACCGGAAACCCATTTTTCTCCAATAAAGTCAAATAAAATCAAAAATGGATATAGGACACTTAAGCATTCAGCCGGCGATATATAGGAGGGTGAGGCCGTACTTTTGTAAAATAACCCGAACATCCTTGGTCAGATTGTAAAATTGTAATTTTACAATCTAACAAAGATAAAACTAACAAAGATAAAATTGTACATATTGTCGAAAATGTCTACATAATTGTATCTGTAAAACAAAATATGTCTGCAATTCTGGGTGGACCACAAAACCAAAAATGGCAGCTTTCTCAAAATTACAATTGACGCTTTATGAATTACAATTGACGCTTTCCAAATTACAATTGACACTTTCTTAATTACAATTTACTAATCTGAATTACTTTCTGAATTATAATTGACGCTTTCTGAATTACAATTGGAAAAGGTGTAGATTATACCCTTGACAGACTGCGATTTATTAAACCCGATTTAGCTAAACTCGTTTTAAATTACGATTAATACAATTAAACTGTTATTGTTTTCATAATATTTGTCAAACGAATACACTCCTATTACATCGTTTTAACCACTAAACTCAAAATAAAGCATAAATACCGTCATTTAACTAAGGCTAATTTCGAAAATTCACTAAATCGGATTTATTAAACCATAGTCTGTCTAGGGCTTTAGGTAGCAGTCTATTGGATTTAATAATTTTGTATGAGCAGAGCCTACACAATATTATTTCTTTTGGACAGCTAACAGTTCCTGCTATTTCTGATAATGACCTGATTTTTGCCTCATATAAGTCCTGTCGTACCAAAGATACAATTTTTTATACTGTAGTTCCTAATGAGGATTTTATAAATTGTTTCTTTTCGTTAGACTGGGTTAATCTTTATTTTCCTCCTGATGTGAATGATATACTGGAAGAATTTAATTCAAATTTCTTACAATTAGATAATGTGTACCTTGTAAATGAAGTATTACGAAATGCCCCACCGTTCCGTGGCTAAATATACATATTTTGAATTTAATGGAACGTAGAGATTTGGCTTATAAAAAATATAACAGGTTTAAATTAAAGCTCGATTTAAAATCATTTAAATATTTTAGAAATGTAACCAACAAAAGCATCAACAATCGTGCGAAAAATTTAATCTATTTTGGGAATATACACAATCCTAAAACAACATGGAATAATTTAAAAAAACTTGGTATTTCATGCAAGCCAACAGAAGCCGAAATGAAATTTTGGACGGGATCAGTAAATCTAGCGAATCTTTAGTTGTTTTGCCTTTGCTTCAATAGCTTTAATTTCCTGTGCAGTTTCCAGTCGTGATATAAATCTAGCCACAATACTACTACTGCTTTTGTGCATATCTATCGGCTGTTTTAGACAAAGGTAAATTTATTTGCAATGTTAGTCCTATTCGACTTTTCTAATGCGTTTGATTGTGTTAACCATATCCTGTTGCTTCAAAAGTTAAAATTGTATTACGAATTTTTTAATTCTGCTATTTTGTTACTTCATAAACAAATTGTGAAACTTGGGGATGTTCTTTCTGGCATAGAGATGTATTTGCCGGAGTGCCTCAAGGGTCAATTTTGGGCCTTTTACTTTTTTCCATTTATATTAATGACCTACCTTGGCATATTTTAAATTGCTGATTTCATCTTTATGCTAATGATTTGCAACCGTATATTGGTGACTTTTTAAAATTATAGAGATCATTATGCGACTGAATGCAGATCTTAGAAATATTTCGTCAACTAAAAGTAAAGCTTTATTGCTCACTAGAAATAATTCACACAATATTGCACCGGTGCTATTTTTTGGACAATGATATAATCTCATTTGTTCCAATGGTCAATAACTTAGGATTACTATTGAATTCAAAACTTACTTGGAATGATCATGTAAGCTCTCTGTTCCAGCGTGTCAATTACAGTTTATATTCGCTTAGATTAATAAAAAAGTTTTGTTCAGTTGACTTACGCATAGAGATTGCGATCGGGAATTCCTGTCTCGAGAATTCTCGAGACTTTATAAGAATTTTTAAATCTCGTTTCTCGAGAAATTTTATTTTACTAATTTCGGTAATTCTTGTTTCTCGAGAAATAGTGTTTTTATCTCGGGAATTTTAAAAACACTAATTTTATTTGAATTGCAATAAAATATTTTTCTAGAAACAAAAATTGAAATATACAAACTTTATTCATGATGTCCGAAGATATTGAAGGGGTGTGATAGAGGACAAGATTTTGGGCACATAAGATGGGCTGTCTATCATATCTGTGAAAATCATATAAATTAAAATTAAAATACCAATGGGATAAAAACCATAGAATCCTGTCTATCAGTCGGTTTCGTTGAATGATTGCTCGTAAATACTAATATAATTCTACGTGTTAGTTTGTAAAACATATTAAAAATGGTCTGAGGACCGGTTCCATATTAGAAAGTACACAAATTAATTAATTTACATTCAAAATTAAAAGTATTTATAATATGGATATGTGATGATTTGATTCACATAGGCCAACATAAATTAATTTATAATTTTAATCTTCATAAATCACTCAATTAAAATTAGCTGGGATAAAGGTACGATATATTTTAAATGGTGGAAAACTGCAAAAATATGGTGAAAACTCTTTAAATTTCTATTAAATGTTTCGTAAGCATAATTTAATTTATGATTTGTTTGACAGATAAATTCAGTAGCTCGATTATCTAAAGAGTAACCACGGTTTAAAAGTGTTGACACTTTTTATTTAACATAAATTTTAAAACATTTTGTGCGAATGTACATTTTGCTGAACTGGTTAAGCTGAATAAAGCGAATCTTAGAGGTTGGCTCGCGTATCGAATTTAAAGGGAGCACATTAGGATTTCCAAATCTGTACGTAGTATTCCATAATTTATGGTTGGGCTCTGATGAAAAATTAAATTTTCAAATACATATTAACAAAATCATCGAATGTGTGGAAATACATGATCATACACTTTATGCTAGCCAACTTTCACCATATACATAATGTAAAGAGGACACACGGTATTCCTTAATTTAGGGTTGGGCTTTGATGACAGGATATTGTTTACATTCTATAAGATAAGACACCTTATGCTAGTGTCTATTTTCAAATACATATTACCAAAATGACCAAACGTGTAAAACATGATGCTACACTTTGCTAAATAACATCAATCTCAGAGATTCATAGACACCACATGACCTACATAACGATATGTTGCAATTTTCATTGGAAATAATTTCGGCAACAAAGATAAATCCGGCAGTATTCATTTTCTCCAAACTTTAAATAATATGATGGCTTTCATAACTAATCATCAATGATTATTAAAAGATGGTTGAGGTAACCCTAATAAATTAACAGGACATAGTAAACTGTTGTAGTATTTTCATAAACATCTATTCGTGGTATGACCCAAATAATTTTGTTAATTTTATTCAGAGACTGGAACCGAAACTGAACCGAAAACCGTAATTAACCGCTATTTTCAATGAACCGAAAACCGGAACCGAACCGAAATAAAATAAAAAATTGAACCTGAATCGAAATTAATTTTCGTTCCGGTTCAAGTTTTTGCTATCCGAAAAAAATTATACAATTATTATCAATTTTTAAAATTGTGCAAATTAAACTAATCGGTCTATCCAAGACGGTCATTTTTTCGTTTTAGACGGTTCCGCTTCCGACTTACGCAGATTTGTGTATCTACATATAATAAAAACTATTTTCGTTTATTATTATTTTAATTAAATTTTGAATAAAAAATTTGGAATCATGAATAGAAATCTTTTATTAATAAACAATTCTTGAACCGGTTTTGGAGCCGAACCGGAACCGAACCGATATTTAATGGCCGAACCGAAACTGAACCGAACCGAAATTTAAAAAATTAGGAACGTAACCGAAAACCGGAACGAAAAACATTTCGGTTCCAGTCTCTGATTTTATTACTACGAAGTGGTTTGCGCATATTAAAGAAGAAGTGACCGCAGATAGCGCCACTCATACTGGCAACTCTGGAGCTATCTGACAAATCGTGATCACCTTATTATTAAATCCAGATTATAATTTGGTACGCGTTCGTATTTTTTATAAATTCACGCTTCCTTCTCAATTTTTTTATTTAACATTTTTTGTTTGGTCTGATTTTCCGAATTTTCGCAACAAGTTATTTCTTTAAAATCTTTAATACTATAGGGGTTTCCAATTTCTTTTTTTTTTTTCGCTGGCGCTACATCCCATAGAGGGATTTGGCCGCTTCATTTTGAAATTTCGTAATCATTTTTGTTAACGGATAATGAGTGATTAATTCATTGATCCTGCCCTTAACCAGGCGTGAGTTTTTCATCACCCGCCGGGAATCGAACCCGGGACCTCCGGAGCGTAAAGCAAGTATGCTAACCACTGTGCCACCGGGGCGGTTTCCAATTGGAATGTCAGTATTTTTCAGTATTTAAATATCTCGAATTCCCTCATTTGGCAAACCTACGTATTTTACGTCTGTCGTGATATAAATATTCAGCAAAGATTCAAACACAACGATATCCGATTCCGTTCCGCTCGCTTTTATCTGCTCTGCCACGGCTGTTTCGCCAACCCGAAAATTTAAAATTTCATCCTAATGTGGGATACGTTTTTCCTCATTATTCTTAGTTTTGAATTTTCCCATTCAACATTGTAGAGTATATTGGGGCGAAAAACCCGTGCGAAACGGAACGAATATCGTCATGTTTGAACCTTAATTATGGGATATAACAGACAGATTTGGAAAACCTTATGGGCTCTCTTTACTTCCTACATGGTGTCTATGCGAGCCGATCTCCTAGATTCGTGTTATTTAGCGTAGGGTACGATCTTGTTAAGCATATGTTAATTCTTGCTTGAATTACTATGTTAAACCAATGTATTCTCGCATAAAGTGTCCCCATAAAGGCCCTTTAACAGTTAGAAAGCAGAAAGACAATCGGGACTGCCATTTGTTTTCCAATATACCTCTGCCAAGCAGCAATAACAAACACAATTTTATTCTTTCCACGGTTTTTCTTGACTTGTAAAATTAATCGAGGCCCCATCAGTTAGGGGACCCAGGTTCTTCCACCTAAGCATCCGCTGCCCACTTTTGTGGCTGGCCTTGATATATTATAAAGAAGGTTTTGTTCCAAAATATTGAGTGCTCTGTTTACCCTTCGGCGTAACTTCATCTCAAAATGAAGGAAGTGTTTCTTCGTCAGGAAACTTCAAATAAATTAATGTAATAAAACTATTTTTTGATACAATTTTAGTAATTTAAAAATATAAGCGAAGTTCCGAGATTCTTGAGGAAAAATTTGAAAACTCTCAAATTCACGAGAAATGAAATTAGTCGGGAAACAAATTTCTCGGTTTCTCGAGAATTAAAATTTCTCAGGAAATCGCAATCTCTACTTACGCATATATTTTGTGAAAAGCTTGATTATACCTATTTTCACCTATTGTGATAGTTCCCCAAAATATTTACTTGAGATCTCGTTTAATAATTGTGTGAAATATGTTAATGACATCATGACCTAAGAAATTTTGATCATATATCGGAATTTAAGGAATCAATCCTTAGATGCGACTTGTTTGAGTTTTACTGTTATAGAACCGCTGTTCTTATTTTCCGAATAAATAAATCACGTATACCGTAGCGCTATCCGTAGATATCAGCACAAAACTGGCGCCCTTCTTCTTTCTAAAATTTGAAGGTATCCGTTTTGCATACAAACAGGCACATGACTATTTGATGAAACTTTAACATACTTAGAATTACCAGAACCCTTGCTTACAGTTTTCTAGTTGACACGATTTTATCGGTATTAGGGGAACATGTTCAACAGTGACACACCATAAACGTGACATACACCAAATTTCACCGCCCCCGTTACTTTTTATTGGTTTAAAAAAAAGTTAGTTGAACTAAACAAATAAGTTACGTGGGCGGGAAAATTTTGCGTGAGTCACTGTTGAACATGTTCCCCTAAATCTGACTGATAGTAGTAAGTTGATTCGGAGTGAGCAAAATTCATATAGGCCTCACTAACTTTGGGCAAAATAGTGTTTAAAATTTGATTAATAATGACTTTGATTTGTTTTTTTTTTTTAAACCCGAACTGAAAAATTTCAACAAAATTCGGATTTCGGTCCAATAATTGATAACTCTTTTCTGTGTTTTTCTTTGTAATTCTTTGTAGTCTCGGAGATCTGGATTAAATCTAATACATATTGTGAAACAAATTCTAGTTTTATAAGGCAACAAAATTTATCAGAATATTGGGTTCAAACCAAAAACTTCTAAAGTTCGATCTACAAGATTTTTACAAATGTGAGAGGCAAAGCTATCAATGCAACATTAAGAAATTCCTTACAGTCAGCTCGATCATGAAAATAGGGAAATTACCAAAAGATAGAAGAGGTCGGGAAGCAGTCAAAAGATACATAAATAAATAAAAACGGGTTAGTTAAGAGGCTCTCCTGAATCACGGGAATAGGAAGGAATACCTGTGGAAACGTCGTCTGAATGAAAGGTGCCTTTACGATTCTGTGTATGTGTGGTGGACATTGCACATTGGACATTGCACATTTGCTATTGTTCTATACAAAATGTAACCAACGCAAATTCAAGTTCGGTACGTTCAGTGCTTGTCGATCAAACTTTCAAAATTTTTGAGTTTACGATTTGGGTATAAAAGCATTGCCACATAGAAAACGAACGAACGATTTTTTAAACCGACAATTCCATTTTTTGACAAAACTGTTATTTCTACAATACCAAAATTATTAAAAAATATTTCAAATTTATGAAAGCCATCATAACGATAAAAAAAATTGTTAAAACTCCAAAATTTTCATTAAAGAAAATGCATTTTTATCTTTTGTCGGACGAAATTCGACTCATCGTCCGACAAAAGATAAAAATGCAGTTTCTTTAATGAGAATTTTGGAATTTTAACAATTTTTTTTTATCGTTATGATGGCTTTCATAAATTTGAAATATTTTTTAATAATTTTGGTATTGTTGTATAATAACAGTTTTGTCAAAAAATGGAATTGTCGGTTTAAAATATCGTTCGTTCGTTTTCGATGTGGCAATGCTTTATGGTACAACTGAACTTTCGAAATCGAGACGAGTGGCAAACCTACATAGTTTTATATCCGAATCGTAAACCCAAAAATGTTTAAACTTTGACCAACAAGCATTTTGAAACTTTGACCTACAATACATTCTGAGGGATATCGAACTTCAATCTGCGTTGGTTACATTTTGGATAGAACAATTACAAATGGCAATATCCTCCGCAAATCGTAAAGACACTCTTCATTCAAACGACGTTTTCACAGACATTCTTTCCAATTTCCGTGATTCAGTCTGATTCTTTTAATCGTTTTTGTCATGTTGGTACCTCATTTGGCATTCATTACACAATTCTTTGTACTTCTTTGCTTTCGACACACTTTTTTCATTATGTATATTCTCTCCCATTTTTTCCACAAATTCACATGTAACATCCGAGATATGTCCCTCGTATCTGCGATCTCCTGAATCACTTCATTCATAACCCCCATTTTAGCAGGCATTTCGATCGAAAAATATTACTAGTTTCGTTTTTCTTTCATTCACAGACAGACTAATAACCTCTAATGTTCCAATCAGTTCTGCATTCATTATACAGATAAATGATTTTTCAACACAACACTCTTGGTATACAATTTCAACAATAAAAATTAAAATCGGTAAGGATACACCCTTAAGTTTAACTTTGTATTATCTACACCCTTTTGCGCTTCTCGAACCGCCGGATCAATTCTTCTTCCTTTACCAATTATAACAAAATCTTCTGCAAATTGAAGAACGATTTTGTTATTTGGAATAATCCGGTGGATCTCGCCTGGTTTCAAGGTTGAAAAGAACTAGTGATATTTCCATTATTCACCACCCCTTACAACCCATATCCAATTCCATTCAACACAATTTTTCTTTCACTCAAGAATTATTTTATCCACTCATATACTTTCCATGAAAATCCCAAATTCGAAAACATTTTTGTAGCTTCCAAGGAACCATGTAACCATAGCCCATCAATATCCAATAATCCAACTGCTTTCAAATTATCCTTTCGAACTTCCCATATAAACTTTTCTACACACTGGATTGCAGCAGAATTACTTAATTTTGACCTGTCTATATTGTCTTTATTAATTATGAATTATGAGGACAAGGACGTTTTATTTTAGTATATAGTAGGGAAAAAATTGTTCTAGATTGGGAGTCACATTTTTCACTGATTTTATATTTGCCTGCACATTAAAACTAATATTTAAAATTGTACGTTAGTTCACTTAAACGATTTAAGCTAAAACTGGTCTGTAATCATAATTTGATATTGATAACGTAAAATTATGCTTGATAAGAATTGCAAACATGTTTGACTAGGGTTGGGCTCTGTAAAATAAAAATTCTGCAATTAATTTAATTTTATCGGTTCTGAATTCTCTGATGTATAATTTTAACTTTAGAATTTCGTACCCAACCCAATTTATTGTCAAGTCAAGGAATTAATAATCTTTGTTGAATGCAGGTTTGCATTCACTGGATTTTGGTTTAAAAGCATTAAACGATAAGACCACTTCACATGAAAAGGTCATAATATCGCTTCGTTATCTTATACATTATTGATAAGTGTTAACCAATTAACAATTAAATTTGTAATTTCAGTATACAATGCTACCCTATGCAAACAAATTATACATATCTTAAAAATCATAAGAACTTGCAAATCTTACCTTCTTAGAATTCTTTTCAAAATCCATCGAATCCAATTTGTCTATATTCGTGATTGGTACAATCGTGACGGACACATCTTTTATTAAATCCCTGGAAAATGAAAATACGAATTATTATAGTGAACGAAATTAAACAGCTTAATAAAGGGTTGACTCTACTCACTTATTTAAATCGTCTATGGTTGTCGACTTCGACGATGACGATTCAGCTTTACGTTTTTTCGCAATACTTGTGTTTCCCGAACCCGAAGTATTACCGCCAACACTACTGGTAATACTATTTGTACTACTATTACCTTTATTACTATTACTACTAGTATTTAAATCATTAGTCACGTTACTGCTACTACCAGTGTTACTATTTGTATTTGCAAAAATTTGCACAGGATCTTGGAGTTGGCTAATATTTAACACATTTTCACTTTGTTGTGTTGATATTGCCGTGGTCGTCGATAGAGCGGTCGTTTTACTTGATATCGAATCTTTGTGTGACGAAGACGACGACGATGATGATGAGGATAATATATTTCCTTGTTGCGTATTGGATGATATTTTATTTGATGACGATGAGGTTGCATTTATATTTAAGCTGTCATCTTTATTATTACTATTAGAACTATTACTACTACTACTTTTTGACGATTTTGAATCTCTTTTGTCTCGCGCCGACGATGAACTACTATTCGAGAGATTGGCAGTGGACGTTGATGATAAATCATTTTTATCATTTTTTGAACTTGATTTACTTCCGCTAACACTTTTACTATGTTTCTCTTTATCTTTTGTGCTACTCGAATTACTTTTACTACTACCACCACCAGAGCCACCACCAGATATTTGATTTATCGAACTGCCACCGCCCCCGCCGCCTATTGATGCCGACGATCCCGATGACATATTATTTATAATAGAACTACTTGAATTTGATGAATTTTTCGATGCACTACTCGACTTACGTTGCTTTGACGATGACGAGGATGACGTGGATGTTGTGGCGGGCGGTAATACCGGCATTATCGACACCGATGAAGATGATGTACTTGATTGTGTAATTTTTATGGTAGTTGATGAGGATGATGATCCACTCGGTATTGTACTAATATTTTGATTTGTATTTGTCGTCTCTTTTTCCGGTGACGAAGGCGAATCACTTGATCCGGTTTCGTGAGTTATAGGTTTATATGGCGGTATTGTTTTTACATTTCCGCCTTTTTTCTATATTATATTGAATTAAAAAAAGTAAAAAAAAAAAATAGAAAACAAAAATCCAATTAATATACAGAATTCGAAACCAAAATGTTAAATTTTGACGAGACCTTTCTCACCAGTTTACTGTAATGATGTTGGCAGTATCCACAGTATTTTACGTTATCTAAATAATTTCCTGCTTCTTCACATAATAGTCCCAATGCTTGGGCACAAGTCACATGAAATTGTTGTTTACATCCTGATTTATTGCATTGCATACAGGCACCCGCTGTTGCACGAGATGGTTTACTATTATCGGTACAAATATAACACGCTGGAAAAGAAAATTAAGTTAGTTGTGTTAAATTTTAAAAATTTATTAGGTCAAATTGTAGCTAATTAGTTTATTGCACAACAAACACCTTAATTTAATATTTTTGAGGGTGTTGCTTAAATTTTAACTTAAAAAATTCTCGAATTTTCTAAATTCTCTCACAGGTTTGTATGAATTTCTAACTTGACAAACAAAAATGTTTGCTCGTTATGTTGGAAATTAATACAAACCTGTAAGTCAAAAGTACCAAACAATTTTTCATTGTGAATGCTCTGGTAGTATTTTGGTTAAACTCCGTTCAGAGCACGAATTTTGGTCATAAAATGAGGCTTGAGAGTTGTGATTTACATGTAAGTCCTAGATTATCAAGTGTCTAATTTTTGCTTGGTTTTATGTTTATACTGTTGTACATTTAGTATGTAGAAGGAAATCGGAACACCCGCCTAATTTTATGACCAAAATCGGTTTAATTAGTGAATCTCAGAGACCTTTTCGAATTTCTTTTTTGTGTTCTTATACAAAACGGGCCTAGGAAAATGCAAGGTTCAAATGTTGTAATCGACTTGAGTTAATGAAGCAAATTTTCTGAAGTAACTTTCCCTTTGTAACAATGACAATTAGGGAGTGCAATCCCGGGATCCGGGATTTTTATCAAATCCCTTGATCCCGGTCTTTTTGTCAATCCCGAAATCCCGTAGAAATCTTGGGATTCCGGTCTTATTTGTCAATTCTAAAATCCCCAAATCCCTGTTTTTCTGCCAATACCGAATACCGGGATCCTGGTATTGACTTATATATAATACCGGGATTGCATTCCCTAATGACAATCCAGATTTTAGAATACTTCATTTTTTGCATTTCTTATTAAAGCCCAAATGTTGAAAATCTAAAATTTTGTTTAAATTATTGAATATTCAAAGGGAACTCATAAGAGTTCCGGATTAGTATCAGGCCGTTTTTGGCATTTCTACTTTTTAATCGAGCTTATGGTACTGACTCTGGACGGATTCCACTGGAATGACATTTTGGTTTTGTGATTTGGCGTCCTCCTCTGAGCTGTTTCACCTTCATATGTGCTTGTCTTGTTTTTGGGAAAAACTCTTCATTTGTGAATGTTATTAGATTAAAACAATTCAATTTTCCCTTGTTTAACATTTATTCGCAAGCACTTGATGTCTTTCACATTGATTTTGCATTTCTTTGGTATTGTTAATGGTCAATGCGTTTTTTCATTATTGAGTGGACAGTTTTGTTGTGCTTTAGGTCCTCGAATACATATCTTCAATATTTTCCCTTCTTACTTCTCTGAGGCCTAAAATACCGATGCTGTAGTGTTTTCATTTTTTTTATGAGATGAACTCTTTCCATTTTTCAATTCCGTCCAAATTTTCCATAAAGTCACCTATTTTGATGGAAAACCTAGCAGATTTCGCTATGTGGAGGCTGACCAAATCAAATTTGAAACTATAATCTGAGATGGATAAAATTAAAAGCTTGTAAAATTTCAAAATATTGAAACCTCTATGCTCTATGCATCTTCTACGACAGACGAACCACCCTTTGAATACTTCAGGGGCTATATTTTTGGCGCACTTAGTTTTGTTGTTCTTTAGATCCATGAATATCTTTACTATTTTCCGTTTTTACTTCTTTGGGGCCTAATATACCAATGCTATAGTGTTTCATTTCTTGTATGATATGGAGGTCTTTTTCCATTTGGCAATTTCGTTCGAATTTCCCGTAGGGTTACCTATTTTGATGTCAATCGTAGCAGTTCTGGCTTGATTCCGCTAACTTACTGTGGAGGCTGACACCAAATCAAATTTGAAACTATTATTTGAGAGTGAATTAAAATTAAAGCATGGACATTTTAAAATTCGAGATATCGAAACTTACCGGGTCTTTTTAGATGATAATCGCGCATGCAACCGACTATTTGGGTGAATAATCCGTGGAAGAGCCCATGGGTGGGTTGATCTGAAATTTCTTTGTTGGACGATCTTTACCCTTTTAGCGGACATTTGTGAAACTGAAAATGTGGCTACTTCTCATTCAAAGGCAAAGTACGAACTGTTTCGACTTTCAGGCTTGATAAAATTATCAAAATAATTTCACTGTACATTCTAAGAGCTGGCTTTAATCTTTGCATCACCTTAATTAGTTCGGATTCCAATGCTGCTAAGACGAGAGTGCTTTGGAAATTAATCTTCACTGGGAATGGAACATCGCTGTTCCAGTTTAGCAAAATTGAGGAAACTTTTAGCCCTAATGGGAAGTACAAAATCGAAACGGTCACAAGGTGGGTATTTAAAATAAAAATCTGGTATCAGTAAACATAATGATTCTGAAAACCTCGGGGATTGATCTACTCTCTGACTTTCTGAAAATTCAAATTTAAAAGACCCATCCACGATTGATTCAACGCCTGCCTACATACCACTTCGTGGTACATTCGAAGCAACAATTTTACTCAAGGTACAGATTAATGGAAAGGTAAAAGACAGAACGGGCATAAGTTGTCAACGTTCCCCAAGAATCAATGATTCTAAGAACACCACAAAAAGTCGTTGGACATGTCCATCAAAAATGAATTCAAAATAAATAATTGACGTAAATCTTGTTACTGGAGTTAAAAGAAATCAATTAAGTCAGATAAGAAACCAGCGTGCCTCAGCAGCCTTAGATTATACCAAAAAACCGGTAAATTATATTTCAAAACAACAACCTAGCTATCCCAGTTCGACACATATATATCCTCCATGGCGAAACATATCGACCTTGACTGTTACCGGACCACGATTTTATTTAGTTTGCCCTTACATCCTGAAATTATAATTTGGTGTTGAAACAATTGACAGCCATTAAAAAATCTAAGAACATTAAATTAAAGTGTTATAAGGTCGTATCCGTGCGATAAACTGTTATTCGATAAAATGACCAAATACCTGTAAACTATAAAATCCATGTGATTACTTACTTTTAGCAAATCTTTCTTGTGGTATTAACTGTAATATAATTGGTTCCATTGTCGTAACATTACCAAATCTAACTTCTGGTATATATAAAGCGCACACAACATGTGCCCAACCCTGATTATCTGTCTTCTTGAGGGCTCCATCACGCGATGGGCATAATTCACAACGTACACGTGCCGAACGTTCTTGGCTTTCACATTTTCGACAATACCAAGGACCCGTGGGCACAGTTACAATACCATAACATGCTTGGTGAACGGCTACTGTACAATTTTGTCCATCACAATATACTAGGGGATTCTCAGTCCAACCATGTTCATCTGAACAAACACAACAGCCACCTACCATCTCTTTCATGCTGGCGTTTTTCAACACCTTAAACTTTTTTTTCGTGGTTGTTGGTTGAAAAAATAAAACAAACAAAAAATAATAATAAAAAGTTCGTAAAATATGTAAATGTTTATGATTTTTTTTGGTGTAATTTTCCAAATATTTTTATTATGGAAAACACAGCAGCACACACTCAAGTCATTGTAAAAAAAAAAAAAAAAAGCACACAGAGCACAGCACAAGCACACACAACACTCTTCCCGTATTTTTTTTTTTTTGTATTCCAAATTTATTATTTCACTAAAAACTATATTAATCGTAATAAATTGTTTTGTGTATTCATTATTAAAGAAAAACCACCAAAAATTTACGTTAATTCACAAAAAATTATTGACGAAAATAAATCAAAATAATTTGAAATTTCATTTATTTGAGGTGCCATCATTTTTTATTTTATTTAGTTATCTCTGTCTCTTTTTTTCGCGCTTAATTTTACCTTTCTCATCTTGATTTTGTTTTCTTCTTTTTATTATGCCGTTTCACAAACACAAAATATTTCATCTTTAGATTTTCCAAATAAAAAACTTAAAAAAAAAAACAAAACAATCGACGAGAGGAAAATTGGAATTTATTATTTTAGGAAAAAAAACATGGATTTAGTTTTAATCAATGCACTTCTTGAAAGTTTTACATAATATATATGTCTACATATATATTATATTACGAAGTACACATAATAACACGCACTTTTTTAACACAACATAAATTTTGTTTGCGGGGGTAAATTTTTGATAATTTGTTGGGAAAACGCGAATGATGAGAAAAACAAAAATACAACGCGCGTCTGACGTTTTTATTTATTGTTGTTGTTGTATTTGTACAAAAAAAAAAACGATAAAAAAAGGAAAACGAAAAGAAAATCACTTTTCACCACTCTTCTGTATTATAGTATATACATAAATAAAAACTGTATTTTCCGATTTATTCCGTATTTTTTACGTTATATAACTTTTGTTTTATTGTTTACATATATGATGCAAACATTTTGTTGCCTTTTAAATTATGATTTTAATCAAGTTATGACATGAATTCGGGGTTTTGATTTCACCAAAACACGACACAACATACACACGACAAGGCTTTTATTTTGTTGTGTGCTGTGTGGTGTTTTTTAGTTTTTATTTGTAGGCCATTTTGTTTTTTCGATGTATGCATGTAAAAAATTTTTTGGTGGTGGTGTTGTTGTGTTGTGCAACATAAAAAATGGCGGCGCGAGCATAAAATGTGATTATAGCAAAAATGTGGTAGTACCCGATGCGATATTTTTGTTACTATAAATGATACAGATTTATTTTGGCGGAAATTAGGTTTGTTTGGATTAATTTTAGGATATTTTGATTTATTGTCAATCTATTTGGATAAATAAATAAATATTTCTTATTGGGTCATTCAGAAAATGAAAATTAAAAAAAAAAATGCGATATCAATATATGTGCTATAATATTGATCGCTATTTGTAAAGGATGTCGGTTACAATAGTTATATTTCATCAGTACGTGTAAATATGTAGATTTTTTATGGGATTGATGGTGGTTACTCGAGGTATGTATTTTTGGATTCACAAAAACGAGCGCAGTGTAGTTGTAGTCACTAAACTCAAACTCTTTGTACCTTGCCCCGTGGAGAATATTGAAAAGCTTCTCCAATTTTACATTTCGTTGGTTATTTCGATGAGCACATCAGGAACTTTCATAAAATCTGTTCTGCATTGCCTTGGCGTTCGAACTTTTTGAGGCCAGTATTACGGCTATTCATTCGGTGTAAAATAATAAAGTAACGGAAATATTAGAGAGAAATTTACAAAAGAAAAGGTGTACAGTTAGTAAAGAGAATACAAGGTGGTGTGTATGCGTATGGAAGTGTATGTTGTAACGTCCCAATTTAACAAACCTAGCGTAGGCCACCTATCGGTGAGTACGAAACCTATTAACTTTAGATTGAATTATGTAAACTTACCTTTATTTAAGTTCAGTGTCAAAAAAGAAAGAAAAACACATGAACACATTTTTTTGATAAAAGTAGATTACAAGTTCAAGATGGTCGGATAAAAAACCAATCCGAGCCAAAATATGTGTAGGTGATCAGCCATATCTTATATAAGTGAAATAAACAAAATAAAATAAAGTATACAAAGTGTTCGTATTTTATTCATGTCGTTCATATTGATTCGATAAAACGGAAAGTTATAAAATACATACTGTGAAAAGTGAAGTACCGGTGCGTCGTTCCACTCGATTGTTGGAGTCAAAACAAAGGAAATTACAACTTTCTCATCAAGGAAATCTATCTAGACGACGATTCCAGAAGCGAACAACCCGTAAAAATGATGACCATGACGGATGAACTGTTCAAGGAGTTTTTAACTCGTTTTGGGAATGTACAGATGAGTACTCAAATTGATAGTGGTATTACGGAGGTGTTGCGCTCAAGGAGGAATTTTTCGTTTTGTACGCATAGATTTGATGGAAGGAAGGAAGAATATGCGGCGGCATTTGTTAGCGCGATTAAAGTATATAAAAAATCCACTCGAATGACTGATGAGAACGCTCTTTTGGGATTTCCCCTGCTTCATCAAGCCGAAGCTAGTACTTGGTAGGAAGGGGTATAAGGTAATCGATCCAAACTTTTGATGAAGCTACGCCACTTCTGGTTTCCACTTTCTCAGTGAGCAAACCACCATATCTTATTTACCAGGAGATTTTTCAATTAAGGCAGGGTGAGACGGAGACTACCGATTTGTTTATTAATAAAATCCGTGCCCTGTTTTCGAAACTTCCTACTGGGGAGTTGTCCGAAAAGATACAATTGGATATGTATTACGGGCTTCTATCTTTCAAAATTCGAGGTAAAATTAAACACGACGAAATTAAATCATTTGACAATTTATTAAGATTGGCTCGGGCCGAAGAAATATTTTTTCGTGAATTGGAGATCTCTCGATCGAGTGGGAAGGTCAGGGGCGGGATCATGAAACCGGTCGGAAATGCCGGTTATTTCTAAAACGTCACCGCTAGCAAAACCGACCGGAAAAGAAACCGTATCATGAAATCCGGTAGGTGAAAATATTGAGCAAATTTTCCTTCAACGAAACGCAAACA
Organism: Tipula helvola; assembly: GCA_963556165.1. Taxonomy (NCBI): domain Eukaryota; kingdom Metazoa; phylum Arthropoda; class Insecta; order Diptera; family Tipulidae; genus Tipula; species Tipula helvola. The sequence continues at coordinate 326,573,185 of OY744481.1, read as the reverse complement.
CAAACGAGAAACACAACAAACTTGTGTTTCTTTTACGATTGACTTTGGTTAAATTTTTTTTATATTTATATTAAAATGGTCCTTAACAGAGACTAATCATTATTCTAATTGATTTTAAAAGTAATTTAATTTACGTCGTATCTAATTTTTATTTTGTTTGCATTCAACTCATTCATTAAATCGGCTAATAAAAATTACTACAAATGAATGAATGGTTTTTTAATGAATAAATATTTTCGAATTAATTTTTGGTTTGAAAATTTTGGGTTTATTAAAGGAAAAATTGCTATCCGTCAACTAATATCTACCGGACGGTTTTTGACGGAAATTTTCCGCGAAAGCGGTGTTCATGATACCGGTTTTTGCAAAACCGGGTGATTTCCGTCAAAATTCTACTTCTACCTGTACCGGATTTCATGATACCGCCACAGTTCTGTCGGAGTAGATGATAAGAATAATAAGGGGAACGGAAATGGTAAGCCGAAATTTTATTGTAAATATTGTAGATCCAAGGGGCATAATATTGGAAATTGTCCTACGAGAAACAAATCAGATGGGTTACCTAAAACTAATTCTGAATCGGGTGTTAATGATACTAGAAAGGTCTCGGGTCATAGAACAGTTGAGTGTTATGGTTGTGGGAAGAAGGGTTTCATACGATCGAATTGTCCAGACTGCAGGGATAAGGATGCTCTAAAGGTGTCATCAGGTCAAGCATCTTCTTTGGACATTTTGACTACCAAAGATTCGAATAGTATTCCGTTCGCTTCCTTGTCTTGTGAAACGCGTGAACTCACCCCAAGACCTATATTGCTGCTGTTAAATTATCTATTGTTAATTGTTCCTTGTGCCAAATATTAAAAGAAAATGGAACCAAATTTCAGACAACAAATATGTCTATCAAATTAGCCGACGGTTCATTTAAAATGGATCGTAGCCAAGTGTGTACTCTAAGGGTGACATTGAAAACCAGGTGTATTGATACTCGTTTCGACGTATTTCCAAATTCCAAGGAAACCGTAGTAGGTATCGAGTTCTTGACGGATGCCGGTATTGTATTGGACCTATCCAACAATCGTTGGAAATTTTCTAATGAGTCTGAGTATTACTCGCTTGATCGTGAATCAAAGACTGTGGTTCAAATTGGCAGTGTGGTGCCGAATATTCAACCGTCGATAAATTAACACGCGGAACTCGTTCAGCCAACAAAGAAGTTGGAACGAGACGATATGTTCGTATTAGAACCCAGTCCTCGGGTGAACGCCGGAGAAATTTCGTCATATGGGGATTTCAATGAAACGGATATAATTCCTCCTGTTCTGATCTTACCAACCGAATTAAAATTTCGACCTGAAAAAGGTGCGCGTCCGAGTTATCAAGAGAGAGTGCTGGCGGAGCAGTTGTTGGGACGATATGAAAATATGTTTGCTCCAAGGGGAGAGCCCACTAACTTTGTGGAATATCACATCGAAACAGGTGACCATCGTCCAATTGCAGTCCCGTCTTACTCTATTTCATTTCATAAGCGTGAGATACTGAAATCCTAGATTCAGACCATGATCGAGCAGGACATCATTGAAGAGTCTGAATCTCCATGGGCATCTCCCGTAGTATTGGTCCAGAAACCCGATTCCTCATATCGTTTTTGCGTTGACTATAGAAAATTAAATTCTGTAACGCTCGCTGATCGGTATCCTATGCCCAAGGTAGATGATCTCCTGCATTTAACTCAACGTACTATGTTCATGACAAGTATCGATTTGCGAAGTGGTTACTGGCAAGTTCCAGTACATGTGAAGGACCGTGATCCTTTATTTGTCCAGTTCAAGAGTGGTCCCTCAACGTTCCAGCAACTCATGGATCGAATGAAGGCGGAGATTTCAGATGTCACTATTTTCGCGTATCTCCGATGATCTTATCATCATTTCTCCAGATTTTGCGGGACATCTAAAAGATATCGAGGTTATGTTCAGACAACTCCAAAGGTATAATCTGCGAGCAAATCGGGCAAAATGTTCCTTTTTCCGAGGAAGTGTACCTTTTCTTGGTCATGTATTGACACCGGAAGGGATCCAACCGAATCCGAATAAGGTGACCGCGATATCCCAGATGCCTGCACCTCGAAACGTTTGTCATCTCAAAACATTCCTTCAAAGTTGTAGCTGGTATAGGAAGTTTGTTTCAAATTTTGCCGCTCGATCCAAAGTATTGTGTGATCTCATCAGGAAAAATGTTAAGTGGAGCTGGTCCAATGACCAACAGCGGGCATTCGATGATCTCAAGGAGGTCCTAATTAATCATCCGATTTTACAACAAGCTGATCCGTAAGAAAAACCTTCAGAATATGCAAGTTGTTTATTAACTTCGGCGGAACGAAATTATTCTACCATGGAAAGAGAAGCCTTAGCTGTAGTATGGGGTCTTAAGAAATTCTAGGGGTATTTGGATGGATCAGACGTACTTTTGGGCACTGACCACCAGCCCCTAAAATGGCTGATGTCCTTTCGTTCGCCGACGAGCCGCCTAGTGAGATGGGCGTTGTTCATTCAATGATTCCATGTTACCATTGAATACGTACCCAGGAAAGTCGAACGTTATCGCGGATACCCTTTGCCGACTCTCAGGTCGATCTTTCGTCCGGTAGTCCTTCTAACATTCGTCGGAATCAGTTGGACGATCCGGAGATTAGTAAGATCATTGAGTGTTTCGAAACAGTCGATCATCCCGATCTGAGGAATTGGATGGACCGAGGTTATCACATGTCCATGGGGATACTGTATCGGTATCTACCTGATTCGGAGTCGGAGGACCCGCAGTTGGTGATCCCGGTAGCTAATCGTTCAGAGGTCATGAAGGCTTCCAATAAGGGTCCGACATCCAGTCACTATGAAGTGGACCGAACTTACAAGAAAATATCAGGCAAATATTATTGGCCGGGAATGCGAACATATATCGCTTCATATATAGAGGATTGCCCCGAATGCCAGCGATATAAACCGACGAATTTAAAACTAGCTGGACTTCTGAGAACCCCGGTGATGAATCAGAGATTTGAGGTGATTTCGATCAACTTATTTGGTCCATTGGTGAAAAGTGAAGAGGTTTATCGTTGGGTGTTCATTGTGGAGGATACAGCTTCCCGTTGGGTTGAACTGTATGCACTGAAAGCTGCTACAGCTGAAACTTGTAGTACGATATTAGTTAACGAATTTTTCCTTCGTTTCTTTATTCCACGTCGCGTGTTGTCCAATAATGGCAGTCAATTTGTCAGCGCCATTATGCAGAAGGTCATGCGTTGTCTAGATATCCATTAATCGTTAACACCAGTCTATCACCCGGAAGCTAATCTCGTAGAACGTAGGAATCGAGATTTAGAAACTCAAATTTTCATCCTGGTGAGTGATGAGCATCGAAGTTGGCCGAAATATCTTTCCGCTATACGTTTCGCCATGAATACCATCGACAACATATTGAGTCGCATTAGGCAGAATGTATGCTGCTAGAAAACAGGACCGTAAAACTCATTATTCTTTACGAGTAATTCTAGACTCTTTAAATGGTGGAATAAGATCACTGAAAACTATTGCTATGCAAAAGCAATTGTGGGATCAAATTTGTATTAAATACTTCGCAGTAGCAGCAAAACGGAATAAGTTAAAATAAAAATGTGTATTCGATTACGATAACTTCGATTTCGATAACTTTATTTCAATAATATAACAGAGCTGCCATCTCTCACTACATAAATGTCATTAAGACTAGTTTACACTTCCAACAGTTTAGGTCCATTACGCGAAACAACGTTTACCTTACGATGTGCATTACGCCGGGCCACGTCTTCAAGTTCTTCGGCATAGAGAGGAGATGCCAATAGCAAGCCAAGTAGCATTAAATGACCTTTCAATGGCTTAGTTCAAGTTAGCGAAATGGAGATCAAATAGTTCACAAATTATGGAAGAAGAGTTGGGTGGCAAAGACTGTAGAATAGGAAAAAAATACAGTGTGCTGGAAATTTTTTGGGATTTTGTATAAGATGAATTCCAGCTTCGATTTATTAGTAGTGAAGCTGCAAAATTATTTGATCAACGCTGGTTGGGGCGAACCATTCATACAGAAATGGTCATACATTCAGCAGAAATGGAAGGATTTCTGTAAATAATTAAAACTAATTCATCAATTGAGAATGCCACGATGGCTTCATACGTTCAGTGATCAAAGAGTGCAGATTCATATTTTTGCTAATGCTTCATGCAAAGCATATAGGGTTGCTGTTTATGTGCGAGTTTGTACTGTGGGCCAATGGAGACGTGTTAGCTTGTATGTGCCAAGAGTAGAGTAACACCCATTAAATTGGTTACAACACTATGATTGGAGTTATGGGCAGCAGAGCTCAATTGTAAACTGATTTCCATGGTTAAAGGAATATCAATATTTGAGACAGCACTAATTAGCATTTAGACATACTCAAAGATAGTATTACACTGATTGTGGAAACCAAATAATGAGTTGAGACCTTTTGTAGCTAACCGAGTTAGTAAAATCTTAAGAAAACAACATTGGAACAATTCCGATGGAGCTGATTGACTGGGTTCAGTCAGAATGTAAGGATCCACCGGTAAAGTTTGATAATGTCAGTATGTGTAGAACCAGTAAAAAGACGAAGAGCAAAAACTAATGGTGAGAACGCGAATAGTATTTTGGATGATCATCCAAAATCAAAGGGTAGAGCATCGGCCTGGATAGACTCCTGGCCAATAAACCTAATTTATAAAGCGCGTGCGGTCCCGTCCTTCTCCTATAAACAGACATCCTTGCTCCAACGACAGCTCTGAATAGAGAATGAAGAATTGTGCTGCTGTTGAGTTGGAAATTGGCTTCTGCTGACGTGGGTAGCTATTCTAGATGTAACGAGCGACCCGTAACAAAGTTGACTGGCAACGATTTATTGATGCAAATTCGGCTTAGGCGAACGCTTTAGTATCGATAAATCTAATTGGAAAGTCGTAGGCGAGAAGATTCTCTGCGTATCGCTGCAGCACTAACTTCATTCAACATTTTGCTAGAGTACACCACCACCTCCACAGCTGCGACAATCATTTTCTTGGCTGAATTATAGTGTAAGAGCCAAATCAGATGCGAGCATTTGTCTCAGCGAGTTGAATGCAGTGGCCTGAACTGCAATCCTTTGTACTCAACGTTTTCTTCTAAGAAAAAGCCACGAATTTTCTTAAGCTTTGATACAAACTTAGCGTACCAGTTCACCGCATCCAAGAAAGCGCGTATTTGAGTAATATCGGATGGCAATGACATCTGCTGAATGACTTCCAGCTTAGCTGAATTTGGTCGGATCTCATTTTCTACGAAAATGTGTCTCAGGAACTCGACGGATTGCTGACCGAACGAGCATTTGAATGGCTTGAGAGTAAAGCCGTATTCTTACAAGTAGATCATCACGTTGAAGAGGTGTTCATGTCGAATATGAAATAAGAATCCAATATTTCGAAGACTCGAATCGAATTCACAAATAACCCCTCTATGATATGACCAATTATCGCCTTTAGATGCAAATCTTTCATACTAATGGCATATAAGTTACTGTACCTGAGTGTGGGATAGTCCGAATAATTCTCGGTCCGATCAAAGAGACATTCACGTTATTGGAAGTCAGCACCAAAGAAAGTAGGACCTTTTATTGACGTTTTCCTAACGGGAATCAAACTATTTGAAGGAGCATCGTTGAAGGCTGTGCGTTCACGAGCTCAACATTGTAACAATATTGTAACCAAAAAGCGTTCATCAACAAACATCGGCATTTTGTCACCCTGCTAAATACTGCCTTTCTGGCTGTCATTGTTACATTACCGTAACAATGTAGAATACGTGAACAATAAGAAAATAAAGAGAATAATTAAAACCCCCGATTATTTCAATAATTGTTGGTAGTGAATTAAAGCCCTGATTTATGTATCAATATTAATTGTTCCGCTAAATATATTGATCAATTTAAAAATCTTTAGAAACCACCTAGATTCCAGCACCGAAATTAACTTTAAAATTTAACAGTGCATCGAAGAGAAACCATAAACGTCATCTGTCAGTTCGTTGTCAAGTCGCCATCAAATTAGTTGTCAAAAAAAATTTATCATAAAAATTTATTAAAATCTAATTTAAGAAAAATTTATTTATTTATTTATTGTAGTTAAGTTAAAAAGTGATATTTTAGGGAATTATTGTGCGCCATATACCCGATAATGTCTACATTATTTGGTGAAAGTTTCATTGTGTTGCCACCATATTCAGAAAATGGTGCAGTCATCTATGGCCGCAATGCATGTCGCACCAATGAGGGCGAGGCTACCCAAGAAATCTTATATATCCCAGGGAATGATAATACGGATAATATTAAAGTGTGTCTCAAAAATAAAATTGTTAAATACAATTTTTTTCGAAAAATTGTTTGATCGATAAATTTTTTTTGCAGTGCAATTCAATCGAAATTGAGGGAACACCAACATTCTCCACTATTTTGAATAAACCAGCTGGATTCTGGGGTGCAGATAGTGGTGCTAATGACAAAGGTGTATCCATAAGTATTACATTTACCGAAAATGAACCAGAAGCTGATTATTTAATGGCAACTGATTTGACGAGGTGTGTACCTATCAATGCGGCTTTTATATTCTCACAATGAATGAATCATAATGGGTGTTGTTGCTTTCTAATTCCAGATTAGGACTAGAACGAAGCTCATCGGCTGAAGAAGCGGTGGATATCATAACAGAATTATACTCAAAACATGGACCGACCGGTGAAAGTAAGGATTCAACAAAATACTGTTTTGTAATCGCTGATAAGTCTGAGGCATGGCTATTGAATATCGTTGGTAATTTATGGGCCGCAGAAAATATAAAAAAAAACTTTAAATCTATTCCGATTGGGCTATCGGTTAGCACACAAATTGATAAATCATCAGAAGGTTTATCGAAAAAAGCGGAAGCTCTCGGTCTCTGGGCCGGAAATGGCCAGTTCAATTTTAGTGGAATTTTTTCACTAAATCCGGTCACTAAATTAAATTGGCCCGATAGTGCTCTTGAACCGGTACACATTGGTGAAGGAAAATTTAAAGTTACGGATATGTTTAGTGTATTACGTAATATAGCTAAAAAATCCGAAGCCAATCGAATGTCTAGCCATGTCTCGGTACTATCGAGCGGAGTTTCATGCCACTGGTTTACTGGGACACCACATCCAAATGAATCTGTATTCAAACCTTTTATTTTTACACCAAATGTTCGTATCTCAAATTTAACAAAAATTCTAAACGATTCGGATAATAAGACGCAATTGCTTAAGTATCACGAAAAACGAAATTGGAATTTAATTGGTGAACTTTTGAATTCGCTCGAGACTTCATGTGTCGAAGAGGTGGATAATTTTTTGCTTGAATACAGTGAACCCACCTCAGAACTCGACGAATTGATGAAGGATTGTGTTGAGGCAGAAATTAAATTTTATCGTTAATTTCCGTGGATATTTTCTCGAATTTATTTTACGTATGCTTTCTACACACTTTTCTATTATTTTATTGATTGCAGCTAAAATGTGTCGCGGATAAGTTGTGACACAAACGACGACAAACATTCCAAATTTACTTAACTTTTATTTTTTGGTTGCATACAGTTTAATACAAAAAAACAATTAGCAGCTCTCCTTTTAGATTCATCTTAGAATGAGGATTTATTTTCATTTTATAAAATTATTTAAACAGCAAACTAAAATATAATAAAATTTGATATTAGGCTGATGGACTTGCGCGAGACGAAAAATAGAAAAGGCTGTGAGAAATTCTGGTTTACGTGATTTTAATTAATTATCTCTTTTTTTACACATGACAGTCCTCATTCAGGATCATAAGTTATTTATTAATTAGGCACATTTACACAATAATTTTAGGAATAATTAATTTTAGATATGGACACAACAAGTATTTTGCACCGAGTGTAGTGATTTTTTGATTTATAGATTGTTTAATTTTTTGATCATTCAGCTTGACAAAATAGTAACGCGCGCTATTTATTTATTTTACTAATCTTGCCCGTTGTTAAAACATAATTCGTGAATGTCTAGTCAACACGATTTTCTAAAATTCGAGAAAAATAACGTAGTTTTTACATTATATAAGAGGTTCCTCTTTTATTCGTTTATTATTATTATTATTTACGATGTGATATCCGACCGCGAGCCGAATAAAATGACATTAATTTGTCAAATTGTCAAGCGCATTTATAAAAAAAAAATTAAATAATTTATTATTTACTTTATATAACTTTATTTTATATACGTATTTATATAATAAAATATATTATCGATCAAACAAAACTTATTAAATAAAGCAAAATAAAACAATAATTAATTAGATATTATTTTATTGTGCTTTCTTATTATAAACAAACAAAAAAAAAAAATAATCAAATAATTATTAAAAAAAAGATTAGCTTTTGCAATACATATTATTAAAAGAATTACTTATTAATAATGGTTTAAATAAAATGATATATACAGTTATATACTTTACATATAATATTATTCCAATTTATTTATTGTATTTCTTACATAAAAATTAAACTATTTAAACAAAAATGATGAGTATAAAACAAAATTATAGCGAATATCTAAATGTTTGTTTTAATTAAAAATCCTTTTCCATTTAGAATTAGGTAATTTAAATTTGACAGCTTGGTTGCGTTCAATAAAAGCAGCAGAAAATAAATGGATGCAACAGAGGAACATAGAAACTTTTTACTTTTCAAGAAGATTATTACTTGTCACCAGGGAAAAAGGTTCGTAAAAGGTGGTGAATTCAATGCGAAGAATACTCACTGGGGTTCTAGATTAACTACAACTGAAGGAAAAGAATTACTGAATGTGAATCCATTTCAACCGAAAAACCAACATATTGGCCAACTGACCCAGGAAAAATACATCTGATCGATTTTTTTATAACCAAAAATATTTCTAATAATTTTATGAAAGTTGAGGAAAGTCATGATATGAGCTCAGATCATTCTCCAATAGTCCTAACTCTAAGTGAGTATATCATCCAAAAAGGGAATAATCCAGTATTAACCAACAAATACACGGACTGGGAAAGTTTCAAAGTATACCTTGAACAAAGAATACTTTTGAAAGTTCCTTTGAAAACTATGGATCAACTGGACATAGAAGTAGAAAAGTTCATTACGTATGTCACACCTACATCGCCTACTGAAGTAGCAAACGAAATTAAAAACAATTTAAACTTAAAGAAAGCACCAGGGTTTGACCTGATTACCGGAGAAATAATAAAGCAGCTACCGAGAAAAGCTACGGTAAACTAATATTATAAACGCCGCATTCAGGTTAAAATATGTGCCAACACTTTGGAAAGTGGCTGAGGTTATCATGATTCTCAAACCAGGAAAACCACCACATCTAATAACATCATATTGAAATGTTACTATTAAAAAGGCTCAAACTAATAATTGAAAAAAATAACCTAACTCCGAATCACTAATTTGGTTTTCGCAGTGAGCACTCAACTATTGATCAAGTGCATAGAATAACTAATATTATTGAGAAGACATTAGAAGAGAAAAAAGTTTGTTTCGCAGTATTCCTTGAAGTAGTGCAGGCCTTTGACAAGATTTGGCACGAAGGTTTAATCTACAAACTCAAATTAATCCTACCAACACAGTACAGCATAATACTGGAGTTATATATAATGGAAAGATATTTCAGGCTTAAGCAAGAGGATGAATATTCTGAGCTTAAGGAGTACTTGGGCCACTTCTGTATTTACTATACACCCGAGATGTTCCAACCCCACAAAACAACACGATATCCACTTTCGCCAATGACACAGCTATCATGTCAGTAGGTGACAATAACTCAGATACAACAGTGAAATTACAAACCGCCATAGAGCAAGTATACAACTGGACAAAAAATGGCGCATCAAATTAAATGAGGCTAAATCTGTACATGTCGACTTTGCGAACAAGAGATTAGTACACAAACCAGTATATCTAAATAATCAAGAAATATGACATGCAAATACTGTCAAATATCTTGGAATGACATTATATGCTAAGCTTCGCTGGAAAGCTCATGTTAAAAAGAAAAGAGACGAGTTGGAATTAAAATACAATAAAATGTATTGGTTACTGGAAAGAAACTCTCATCTATCTATCCCTAACAGGAAAGCATAACACACACATTATTACGAAGTGACAACAACAGGACTGCAAATCTTCACTCAACCGAGAACAACAACGAGTACCTTACTAGCTACGGTTGTGATCAAAGCAACAAGTCATATTGGATATCCGGTACAAGTATGAGTATGTGCATTGATAGACTCAGGGTTACAGTCTTCATTTATTGTGTAAGCAGCAGCTGAGCTACTCGCAGATCCAGACTACGATACTTCTGCCTCTGTCGATATGATTCTAGGTTCAGATGTGTATGCCAACATTTTATTATACTTAGCGATTAAAAAATCACCGTACCAACCAATAGCTCAAAAAACTGAGTTAGGATGGATTCTTCTGGGTCTCACGACATAATCGCAACAGACTTCAAAGTATGGTTGGTAGTGAAAAATAATCTAGATTTAGAATTACGTAAATTCTGGGGAGTAAAAGAGATACCAAGGTTTAAACGTTACATAGAGGAAGAAAATCTTTGTAAAAATCATACGCAGAAACACACCGTAGGTTACTAGACGGAAGGTATGAGGTTACTATACCAACAAAGGAGGAGATGAGCATAGGAGATTCCAAGAAACGTGTGTTAGGGAGACTACTCACCGAACCCACAATTAAAATAAGAATACCATAATTTCATGAATAATTACCTTCATTCATCAAGCAATCAAGTACAACAAGCAAGGTGAGGGTGGTATTGGACGCATCAATGAAGACAACAATTGGCCTAATCTTTATCGACGTTCAACTAACTAGTAGGATCAACAATATAACATGATTTATTTACAATCATCGCAAGATTGAGAAAACAGAAATATGTGTTGATCGCAGACATACAAGCAAATCCTGGCGACCAAATCACAACAAAATTTACAAAGGCTACTATGGAGAACTGATCCCCAAGCACAAATTAAGGAGTATAAGTTAAGAACAGTGATTTATGGTACACCATACTTATCCATAAGGACCCTTTAACAACTCATCATGGATGAACAGAAAATCTTTCCGATTGCTTCAGAAATTCTTCTGAAACACTCTTATGTTGATGATTGTAAACAACCATCATAAACAAAGAATATGAACCCATAAAACATTAGGAATCACGTTGAATCCACATCGAGACAAATTCGAGTTCCGGGTCAACATGGAACATATGACAGCACTACAAACAAAATGAGCCCTTATTTCAGAAATGGCCAAAATATTCGACCCGCTAGGATGGTTTTCCCCCACACTTGTTATAGGATAATTATTGTTTTAGCAGTCTTGGATAAGAGGGCTGTTATGGGAGGAAGAGTTACCAGAGGATATGATAAAAGTGGATCAATTACAAAACAACCTTTAACGAGCTGCAGAAAATAAGAATTCCATGTTGGTTAGATACCGAAGATAAGTGCGACAATTTAGAGATACATGGATTTTGTGACGCGTCGGAATTATTGCTGTTTACTGTAAAGTACCAAAAGCAGGAAAACACAACAAACTTTTATTTCAGGAAAACCCAACGTGGCTTCGATAAGTCAAAAACTTACGGAGTATTATTCACAATGAAAAAACTTTTTACTTTTCACTGACAGGTTTGTATGAATTTCCAACTTAACGAACACAAATTTTTGCTCGTTATGTTGGAAATTCATACAAACCTGTAAGTGAAAAGTAAAAAGTGTTTTCATTGTGAATGCTCCGTAATATGCCAAAGGGAAACAACCAAACGCGTACTCCGATGGAATAAAGAATTTCAGACCTATTGGTCTATGAAGTTTCATCTTAACATACGTCTTGGCTAGGAGGGTTATTTTTGAATATGTGAGGATTGATTTTGGCCTCTAAGCCATAGATTTTTTTTTAGGGTTTTTTAGGGGAGGATTATTGCCCGTAGGGTTTTATCCTTTTTAATGTAATAAAAGAGGCGTAGCCTTTTTGACCTAATCTAAAAGATACAGCACTCAAGTTTGAGAATAAAAGACCGACCACCATAATATTTTTTGTGTTATTATTATTTAAAGTATTTTTATTTAAATTAATCATTTACAGATTAGAAGTGGGGGATCCAAATGAAACATAAAGCTGTATCACGATAACTCCGATTTAAACGAGAGAAATTTTTACCACATAGTCACCGAAATAATCTCCGCACAAGGTAAATTTTCATCAGGATGCAAATAATCTCGTTAGTGAGTGATACGATAATTCCAACTAGTACCACAACAATTTCGATCAACAAAGTCAGTTTTGGAACCAGGGAAACGATTTACCACCTGTTAATATGCAACCGAATGGAGCTCGCGTGCAACATTTGTTGACATTGCGATTGGAGACAGAAAGATTATGTAGTCCGTGCCAAAACCAACTTCTTCAAAACGGTAGAAATCCATTATGACAAATCCTGCATCCACATGATGTTGTTCAATTATTGCCAGAATTTAATCCGGATCCAAATAAACCAAACAGGGAGTCTATAACATCATAAGAATTAAGCCAAATAAACATTCTCGCAGTTCATGTACAAAATCATGGTCATTGCGGCACAACGAATTTTCTCGGAAGCGTGTGTGATTGAAAATATCAACAACGATTACCTCAGTGGGATACCAGCATTGACATCTTATCGAAATCTTAACGAGATGTTATCGTCTCTGAACCGTTATGAAAATATGCCCATTCGAAAATTAACCAATGCCTTTTATTTGAAATGAGAGTTTCTCAAACTTCAACGGTAAGAAAACAGCTGATACTCGAACTACCAAAAACCAGAAGAAACAACGATGGACTGGGTATACAGAAAAGAATGTAAATTTCGGTTGGTAATCTAAAATAATTGGAAACGTAAATGTTAGTGATTAAATCATATTTAATGAAAAATTTATTGATGTGACCGGACTTTTGAATACCGGATCCCCAATTAATTTAATGGTGAAGAGTGCAGTTCCAGATAACATTAAAATTAATAAATGCTACGGTAAGGTCTATCATGGATTAAACAATAGTTCAAAGCTTACAGCTTAATATTCTTAAAAAGATTTCGATAAAACGTCTTTTCTCAATTTTTTAGTCACGATCGTGTAATGGCGTCCAAATTATCGCCTCGGATGTGAGTTTCTTCGAGATTCCAAGGTAGGTGGATTTTTTTTTATCAGATGTGAAGAGAAACCGTAATTTATCTTTGGATTCTTGTGAGAATTCCGTAAAGTTGGAATTGAGTTAAATTTATGTTTCAAATGAAACCCGCGATTTTCGAAAAGTGTTGAGTGCGATTTTAATATTTGTAAAAATAATGGATTATTGAAAGTGGGTTTCGGCCCATTAGTGCAGGGAAGTTTCTAAAAAAATCCTTCAATTGAATTGGCGAATTTAGACGAAAATGATTTTGAGATTGGACCTGTTGGATAGTGGTATCATTAGAAACAGCAACAGTAATTATACCAGTACAATTATTAGTATGCAAAAAGAGTGGTAAAAAGCATTCATCAAATTTCACCGGAGTGCCACTAAAATAAAATTACGAAAAAAAATCGATTTCCTTTACCTCGTTTTGATGATTATCTCGATAAATTGAAAGGGAAAATCTATTTCAGCTTAATTGGTTTGAAAGGGGTTCTTTCACATACCTATCGAGTAAACTTCTGTCAAGTACACATCCGAGTGTATATGGACGATATTCTTATGGTTATATCGTTATATCTCGTTGCCGTTTCCTTCTTATCGTTACATTTCGTTGCGCAAACCGTTCGTTGCGCCCATATACGTGTTTGGACACAACAATTAACGCAACAACAATAGTAAGTTTTTGGAAGAGAAGGTACAATGTTGTTAACGCCTCTAACATCAGCAGTCTTGTCAACATAGACTTATCAAACAGTGGCACAACAGCAATTGTGGCAAAAATAATTTCAAACATGTTTGAATTTATTTAAAATGTTGTGCAACAACACGAACAGCACCATTAAACATGTTTCCACAGCATTGTTTGTTGCTCAAATTGTCTGATCGTCTAGTCGACCCAAGGATCCCATACACGATCAAACAAATTGCACAGCTATTTACGCATCTGCAATAGTTGCGCTAATTTAATATTTAAGTTGTTAATGCACAAGGTACAAAGGAGAAAATACAATGTTGTACAACACGACCAAACATCGACACACAACAGCAATCGTTGCACAAATAATTCCAAACTTGTTTGAATTTATTCAAGCTTTGTGCAACAGCACAAACAACGACACGATCAACATGGTTGCACAACACTCTTTGTTCCCGTAAATTGTTTGATCGTTTATGGAACCCTTTAAATACAAACATGTTTGAAATTATTTGTACAATGATTGTTGTTGTGCAGCAGTTTGATACCTGTATGTCGATGCTTGATTGTGTTGTATAATTACATTTTTTCTGTTGTGCCTTGTACATTATAAATTTGAAAATTAAATTTGCACTACTATTCTTGTTGCGTAGTAAGAATTTTGCAAACAAATGAGTGGACTTTTAAAGTTTTCGAGTTAATTTGTAGGTTATAATATATCGAAAGATGGATTTTCGCCTTCATTACGTCATACTCTTCAAGGTAAATTGTCATCTCCACCGATTTTGAAGGTGTAAACAAACCAAATCTTGGAACTGAGCTTCATACCTACTTAGTACCGTAATTAATTCGAATAAAATTGATTTTGGAGAGATTTTATTGTAAAGTTAATAGAATAGTTATCTGCATCCAAGTCGAAGCATTCGTTTGAATTGGAAGCTTTCGCCTTTACCTATGCCGTTAATCGGGTTTTTGTTTATTTACATAAGCGCCCATTTAAAATCGTAATAGATTGGCTGTTGCTGTTATTTAAGTAAACGTTTACAAAGAAAGATTCAAATAGTCAATACAACAACATAATACAACATGGAGGTAATAAAATGCAACATATCGACGCTTTGAGTCGAGCACCGGGAATTATGACAATAACCGAATACACATATTTTGACACATTGTCCTCGTTTCAAATGCCAGATGAAAATGTTCGAAGGGAATTTGTGATAATCTACTGTATCAAAAAGACTCAAATACAATTTTGTTGTACGTCCCAGAAGTACTTGAACAAAGTTTTATATGTCAAAACCATGAATTTAGTCACTTTGCAACCAACCGTACTTTAGAAATTGTTGTTCATATTGGTTTCCTCAAATGAAAGAAAAAAAAATCGGTAATTTTAGAAAACCGTGCCTAAGGAGTCTTTACTTCCACTCTAAATATGGGAACAAAGAAGGTCATTTTCACATTTATGAAAAATTTAGACCTGAAGCATTTTGGTAAGTCCCATAAATAAAATGAAAAAAATGTCATTTAATCATCTGCCATTCACGGGTGTTCTTCTGCACTTTAAAGTGAACGTCACTTTCCCAAAAGTGGCAAGCTCTTTTTATACTAAATAAATTCCCTCCCTAGCCTATAGTACTGACATGAAAGGTGGGTCGGTCCATGGATTCTGCACTCTCAACAGGGAGTCATAGATGTGTTCATGATCATCATCACCGATCGTAATCAGATGATAAAAAATCCCTTTTGTATCCCGCCCCTAAAGGGATTCCTCCCGATCCAACCGCTCAAGCTTTAACCACTACGCCGTTTTGTCGGTTTTTGGAAAGTTACAGTCCTCAAAAAGTTGCAATCGGAACACAATATTTATTTTGGTTGCGTAAAAATAAAATAGTTTAAGTAGTACTTTGTAAATTATTTTAGCAAGACCGTCGTCTACGATGAAGGTATTTCCGCTTCTAGGCGATAGCCGGAATTCCCTATAGTGAAGAACCAACAGAAGTGGTATATTCCTCAAGATGATTTGTTAGGATGAGATCCAACAGATTGCTAGGGTTGCGAAGGTTGATTTAGAACTGCAAACATTTCTGACGCCTCACGAGCCGGTGTGAGGGAAAAAGATTGTGAAAGCCACTTATCTTATTAAGAACATTAAAATCACCCGCCCAATGATTAGATCGTCTGCTGATTTCTGAAGAATTTGCTCAATATAGACAGACAAAATATCGCATCATTAGGAATATTTCGAGGTTTGAATTTCAAGCTATAAGAAGTTGAAATCGTCGTTCGTACTGGGCCTAAATAACTGGGGGTAAAATAAGGGCATACCGCTCGACGGTGAGAGAAATAGAATAACTGGTTTAGTGAGAGCCATATGCGATGTTCCATGACAGCGTATTTTTTTGCAGAACTGAAGCGAAAATCCCTCCTCATGTTTTCCCCAAAACACTCTCGCCTTAAACTACTTAGTCTTTGATTATTTCACAAACTGTTAATCACGCTGGAAGTTGCTTTTATTTCACTGACTTCTAAAAGATTGATCGACGTTTTTTTTTTTTTTTTTTTTTTTTGTGGGGAAGGTGAAAATGCCATTTACGCACAAAGTGTTGGACTCGCATTTCTAAAAACACCTTCCCCCCTATACCGGACTACCCTGGGACCGTTTATCACATTACTTCGGGGTAGGCCGGTTTTTTTTCCTATGCTCCCCGAGCTGTCTCTTGCACTACGGGAATCTATCAAGATCTCCCTTTTTTGCTCTCAATATCTCCTCTACGAACCTTGCTGTCTCCCATGCTAGGCACCAAAAGAATGTGTGCTCCACATCGTCGATATTACCTGGGCAGTACAGGCATTCTGCTGACGTCACCTTCTGCATTCTGAACGGAAGTATCCGTGGCCACTCAGGAACTGCGTCAAGTAGTATCCAACCTCTCCATGCGTCCTCTCAATCCAAGGGCTCACCTGTTCTATAAGCCTCGCTGTCCATCTTCCTCTAGCCTCTAGTTCCCAAGCCGATTGCCATAACTCTATAGTGCGGGATCTCTCCTGTAGGCTCGCAGCCCTCTTATTTACTTCATCAGCCCGACGGTAAACCGCTTTCCTTTCTCTGGCTAATAGTTGAATTGGAATCGTTCCAGCTATTACCAATACCGCAGGTTCAGATACCGTGTGGTATGCCGAGGCAATCCTTAAAGCACTACGTCTTTGCACTTGTGCTAGGCGTTTTCTATACATCTCCTTGTTAAGGGAATCGGCCCATATCTCAGCACCTTAAAGCAGAACGGACTGAATCGCGGACATTAAAAGACGGCGTTTACTCGCCTTGGACCACCAACATTTGCTATGAGACGGCTTAGAGCCGTGACCCCTTTCGCAGCCTTGTCTGCTGCTTTCTTGATCTACTCAAAGAAAGTCATTTTCGAGTCGATCATGATACCTATATATTTTGCTGCTGGCTTCGTCTCGACCACTTCATTGCTTATCCACATTATGGCAACGCGGTTTGTATCCGTTTTTTTGTGAGGACCACTATCTCGGTCTTCTCAAGCGCTAAAGATAGCCCATGCGTCGACATCTAGCTCATCACGGCTCTCATGACTTGATTTAGCTTAAATTGGGCCTGCTTTGTATCCCGGGCAGCGATTAGTGCCGCGACATCATCCCCATAGTACCCAACTAGAAGAGTTTCATCTGGCATCTCGGTTCGAAGCAGACTGTCATACGAGGTATTCCAGAGGTCAGGTCCTAGTACTGATCCCTGAGCCACTCCGGCTGCAACTGGTATCTCTCGCCTCCCCTCTTCAGTCTCATACGTCAAGGTTCGGTCCTTAAAATAGTCATCCAGTATCCTTGTACTCCGGTATATTAAAAGACTGCTCCAACGCGCCCAGCATATCCCCCCAACTCGCAGAATTAAACGCGTTCCTCACATCGAGCGTCACTAACAGAAAATCCGCTTTGAAAAGTGATTATGCTGCTCTGCTCTCTTAACCGCCTCGAAAATCTCCTGTATCGCATCCAACGTGGATCGACCCACTCGAAACCCATACTGCTTGGGTGAGAGGTCCCCTGCTGCCTTGATCGCGGCGGTAAGCCTCGACCTGATAAGTTTCGCCGTTGCCCTTGCGAATAAGCACAAGCTTCGCACATTTCCAACGAGAACTAAAAACGCCCGCTATCAAGCACGAATACAACACATTCAGAAGTATACTGCGATCTTGTCGATACACCATTTTTAATACCTCGTTTGGTATTCCATCGGGCCCAGGAGCTTTCCGATTTTTTGCGGATAGAGCAGCTTCCTCCAGTTCCTCCTCGGAAAAAAGGGGGACCTCTACTTGTTCTCGAAATTGCCTTGCAGCTCGTTCTGGGTGATTTGGGAAAAGGGCTGATACAATCGTTCCCATTGTGCGCGAATCCATAACACTGGTTGGCCGAGCTTTTTCGTGACAATTTTGTAACCCAGGCCCTACGGGTCACGGTCTATGTCTTCTGTTAGTACTCTCCAGCAGCACGCTTTGCTGTGGTTGATTGCTCGTCGAAGTTCCTTCTTTGCCGCTTTATACTCGGAAGACATGAGATTTGCTTCCGCTCGGTTTTTTGCACGTTCCGCTTTGCGCCGCAGCATGAGGCACTTTTCCGTATGTCTGATATCTCAGTCGTCCACCAATAAACAGGCGGCTTACCGTGTCGCGGTTTTTTCCTTGGCATAGATACCTCGCATGCCAAGGTGATAAGGCGCATGCCTAAGCAACTGCCGTTCATCGCCTATCTGGAAGTTGATGTACTGGTGATCACTCCCATTGCAATCTTCCAGTACTCTCCATCTATGGACGAGTGGCACAAGTCCCTCAGACGCAAGAGTGATGTCAGGGATTGTTTCCATTCAGCCAGGGCGGCGAAATGCTGTGACCGACCCAACGTTCATAACTAGCAGTCCTACTCTGGCGGCCATCTCTAATATAAGCCTGCCTCTCGTATCTGGGCGTGGCATCCCCCACTCGAGGGCTCTGACATTAAAGTCTCCAGCTACCACCATCTGTCCTGTTGATCTTCCAAGGCATCAAGCTTTGAGAGGAAATCCGCAATCGCTTCATTTGGGGTAAAGTAACAACTAAAGTAAGTTGTATCCTTACTCTTGATCCAAACAAATCCCCTGCCCGCGCCATGCTTTTCGGTATACACTCCTCTTTTTAATACCCAAATAGTAGCCGTCCCCAGGAGGTCCGAGAACCAATAAGGCGAATGTTTGTTTTGGTACTGCTCACTTAGTAAAGCAGGTGAGCTCCATTGTCACTTGCCAGCTGCTGCAAAAGATAGTCAGCGGTCGTGCTGCGATTCATGTTCCCTTGAATTATACGCATCATATTCGGTTCTTGGCCTCCTGGAGAGCCTCCCGATACATCTTGCATTTTCCGGTTCCTGGAGCGTGTGCTACTTCTTCTTGCCTGAAACCTTTCTCCTCACAAAACACACAACGGTCTACGGCTGTGCAGGTTTTTGCCTTATGGTCGACTCTAAGGCACTTGTAGCAAAGTTTGCTTTTGGCCGGCCCATCGCAATTTCTGGCTACATGCCCATACCCAAGACACTTGAAGCACCGCGTGGCCACGGCTCGTTCCCGAACTCTGCAAACGGTCTACCCTATTTTAATTTTTGTTTTGTTTATTAATTTCAAGGCTGCTTTTCTACTCATTACAACCACTGCCACCTTTTGCTCTCTGGCGCACGGGAAGAGCATAACATTTACCTCCTTTGCCTCCGGTACCTCCCGCTTAATTGCCTCCGTTACCTCTTCCTTCACTGTGTAGGAATCGAGATCGCGGATTTCTACTGTCGTCTTGGTCCCAAGGTTAACTACCCGGCCTTTCTCGCCCAAGGTAGTGCTCAGCAAGTCTCGGAAGCCTTCCATGTTTTTTGTTTTTTGGCCGAGTTCTATGAGCACCTCGCCCGCTCTTGTCTTGCGGATTGCTGTCACCTCCGCTTCCGCTTCATCTGGCCTTACTTTACTCCGTAACTCCTTTAGGACATCTGTGTATGTTTGGCCCTCCGCCGGTTTAACTAACAGGGCGTCCGGTCGGGCCTTTGTGCGTCGTTTCTTGGGCCTCCCTTGAGCACCAGAAGGAACAGCAGGCTTATGGTTTATGCTTTCCGAGCACCGTCTTTCAGCCTGCTTTTGATGCTTTTTCCAGAGGTCTTTTTCCCTTCTGGACGCTACTTCTCTCAACCTCTTTTCTTCATTCTTTTCAGCTGGGCTAGAGGCAGTTCTATTTATACTTCCTGATGGGGTAATCGTGCCTCGCTCCGTAGTTTGCTCCAGCTGCAAGGTCTCGGACGACCTGACCATTTGGGTAACCGGAGCATGCCAGTATGTGATATCAAAAGCGACAGCGTCGATCGCGTCTTCTAGCTCCACAAGTCCCAGCTTAACATCATTAGATATGTTTTTCTGTCTGTCCGGTGCTTTCTTCATTTTTTTTATAATGGCTTTGCACCAGAATTAGGTGCTTTTCCTTAGCTGGCCCACTGTCCACTGCCTCTTCAGTATTTTTACGCGTTGTACGCTCTTTTGCCTGAGCTGAATCCTCTTGTGATATCGTCGACGTCCTAAACGGACTACTGGCAGCATTAGCCATATTCAGGCCTAACACCGCTGATTGCGGAGGCGGTGATCTTTGCATCGTTGAGCTTCCTCTGAAGATAACTGCTCGCATCTCCTCTGACTGATTTCTTTCAGTATCGCTTGTATACTCTGCAGCCTGGCTACCTGCTGCACGCCTATTTCCTCCATTTAAATTTGTATTCGTCATATAACATTCCCATGAGTAGCGCAAGAAAGAAGGTCACCCCTGGCAGAGCTTCGCGTTACCAGGGGAAGGCTACTTAAAACTGGAGGTCGCCAGGTATCCAGAGTTCGCCTACTAGCGATTGGATAACTCACCAACCATTCATCCATAGGCGTAAGCTGTTCCACCGTAGATTGGGCTTTTTTTAATGTGTACTCCTTTAGTGCCGCACTTTGGCCTAGAGTATACTCCAGTTACCAGTGATCGCCGCGAGGAGGTAGTACGTACACTTGTGGATCACAGAATTTACCTTTCTGTGACCACTGACACTCGCCCCGCTGCCTTATACATGACCAGCACAGCTGCAGAGAGCCAGTGGCGTCAATAGGTTACGGAGCCAAGCAACAACTAGCTTGACTTAATTCCCCCTATCGGCGACCACCTTGATCACCAAAAAAAAAAAAAAATCGACGTTAAATTATTATTTATACTTTGCTCATGGATTTTTAAGAATGGATCTTCCTCCATCATGTTGAATTTTCTTTTTTTAAATTTGATTTGAAAACCAAATAGTCAGGTTATGCAGAGTGGATGTTATGATTTTGTAGAGATGACTAGAGGGAAACCTAAAGTGTGAGGCTTTTATAAAAGCCCGTTAAAATAAATTCATCTCCTTTGGTCTAGCTGTTAAGCAGAGTGTTCCAAACGGATTCCGGATTGTTAATTATTGCAGAGGTTATTACTTTCTACAGTATAAGGGAAAGCATTCTAATTTGAATGACGTTTTCGTATAGTATACATTTTTTCTAAGGAGAATATGATACAACCCTCTCTCTGAGGGTGGCTTGTTATAGGTTTTCCGTTTGCTATAATTTTAACTGTTTCCAAACCTTTGGAAGTATTTTTTATTAGGATGCGAGGTAAATTATCACGGTTCGTTGATTTATCTTTTCGGAGGTGTTTGATGATAGATCTAAGTTCTGACGGACGAATTTTACTTTTAGAGTTAATTCGATCAATAGTGGAATCGATTATCTGCATTCAAGGCTTAATGGATTGCTGTTCAATGTAGTAGATTTATTCTGTATACTTAAAATTAAAATGCTCCATCGAAAATAAATCGTAAATACAAAAAAAATTATTCACAACAATGGTTTTTTTATTACTAAAATTCATTTCTTCCTTCCGGGTAATAAAAATAAATATCAATTACTTATTATTAGGTAATTTACAAACCTTAGAAATACTTCGCTTTAAATTGCCTGATTTTGTCTTAACAATAACAACCTGTATTTTATCATCAGATCCCGAGAACGTTTCCACAGTACGACCCATCAACCACGTATTAGTTGGTAAATTTTCATTAACTATCATCACAATATCGTCAACCGCAATCTTCAATTTTTCCGATTTCCACTTATTTCGTTGTTGTAAATTATGAAGATATTCTTTTGAGAATATCTTCCAAAACAACTGTGTAAGTTTTGTAATATTTTTAAAATAATTTAACCGGTTATCCGAGATGTCGATGTATTAAGGTTCAGCTGGAGCAGTAATAGGCCTTCCAATAAAAAAATGTGATGACGTTAGAGGTTCCGGATCATTAGGATCAGTAGACATATGTGTTAACGGCCTTGAATTCATAATACCCTCTATTTGTATTATAAGTGTGTTAAATTCTTCATACGTATAAATGAAGTAGCTAAAGTGGTATGCTTTAAATGATCTTTAAAAGGCAGATTCCCACAAGCCATCGAAGTTGGGAGACCGAAGTGGGATGAATTTCCATTCTATTTCGACGCAGTAATTTTTAATATCGGCGAAAGATAATTCATTTTGAAACAAGTTATGTAGCAGTTTTAATTCGTTACTGCAACCAACAAAATTAGTTGCATTATCTGACCAAATTGTTTTATATTTACTGCGTCGAAAAATAAAACGTTTCAAACATGCTAAAAACGATTGAGATGTAAGATCTGATACTATTCCTAAATTAATTGCCTTTGTAATAAAGCATATAAAACATGCAACATAAGCCTTATAAGTCGGAGAATGGCGGATTCTTTTAGTTTTAATGTTGAATGGTCTACATAAATCAACTCCCGCAACATTAAATGGTAGAGCAGGGATTTTTCTTTCTATAGGCAAAGATCCCATCATTTGTTCGAAATATCATTTCTGTAAAATGATGGTTAGCTGGTAAAAATGGATTCAAACTTGATAATTTACTTCTCAGACTTACGTCATTTTTATGAAGCAATTGGTTTATGTCCGCAGAAAATACCTGCTGAACACCTTTTATTATGATAATTAAAGATTCATTAAGTTCCTCCGAAGATAGGTCCACACTGCGATATAAATTTTCTTTAGATCGGATTTTAAAAATTCTTCTACATTATGCTAAAACGCAAACAAGCGTATTGAAGTTTGAATATTTTTCAATAACAACATTCAAATCGGGTGCATTCTGGGATACCATAGCCAATTTTTCTAATTTTAGTTTAGAAACGCGGTACCATAAGTCACCGTTGTTAAGTGATATGCTTCTATTTTATTATCTGGATTAAATCTCCAGAGAATGGATTGCAATGGTAGTTGGTCTAAAGTTATATTGATTTGCCTATATATACATTTTGCAAATGTTAGCTCACTACATACGTATATTTCCTAAATTGCAAAATAATATCAAATATATTTTGTTGGAGTGTATGGCCAACTCGAAGAGCATTATTTAATGAAATATTGGTTGAAGACTTGGCTGACGCATCAAACACGATGCGCAATTTGGTCGTGGAACTCGAGATATGAACAGTAATTGGTTTTATTGCATTCGAGTATTAATTCCATACAGTAGCGGTCCGTGGGTCTTAATTCAGGGTGGGCAAAATTTTAAAACTGGTGGTTAAAATCGAAAATTTAAATATATTAGTTAGTGTCATAAACTCATAACCGTTCATTGCAAAATACTACAAAATTTATATTGTAATTTCAATAAAAATAAAAGTTTTTAAACTAAGAGTAACTAATGGCGCGTTAAAGCCGTAGATAAATGCTTCATATCAGGATAGCCTTGCCGAGTCCACACATTATCACCACCAAATAGTACACATGGAAAGCAATACAAACTTTTAAATTTTAAACTGGGAGTTAACCATTTTTTTCTTTCGAAAACCACTCTTTGTTGAATTTTCTGTTTGACGCTTTGGAGTTGTTATTGATAATACCACATTCGGACGATCTGGGCCCATTTTTTTTATCTTCAAAGGTTAAGTTTGTCAAATAAAATCAATAGAATTCAAATTTTCGACAGACATTGTAATATAAAGCTTATATACGAACTTTTTAAAAATGAACTTGTAGCATATAACAATAACGTCCGAAACTTTTTAATTAATTATTTAATTTTTTTATAACACACAAATTACTTTCAAAATACATATGACAAAGGCCTGACTGTAATACTTCATAATGAAAAACAAGAAATGATTTACACTACACTTCCTTGTGTAAGTTTGATACCGTACATTTTATTTAAAAACATATAAATATGTAGGTCGTCTTCTGATTGCGTCCTAGATGAATTTTCTGAATATTTATATACATATACAAATCAAAAACTACTCTAATTTAACTAGGTAGCATCGCGTAAGTGGAGGAAGTTCAGTAGTCAAAACGAAAATTAAAAACAAAAACAAAATTCAATCGACAACAAAAAAATTTTACTTGCGGGTGATTTTCTTGAATTGCCCACAATGCTTGTTTGTGTGCGTGAATATTTAGCTTTATAAAGGAATAAAAATAGAAAAATTGAGGTAGAGAGCGAAAATGCGCGCGCATCTCAATGTTATGTAGATTTGCACCATCATGCGGCACTACACGATTTGCCCAATGAGAATTTATGAACGAAGAAGAGAATGAAATGATGTAATATACAGTTGCACGGCTGAATGTGTATTAATTTAGATTTTAGAATATAATTGTAGACGTACGTTAAAGAGAAATAGATATAGAGATTATTAGCTTCACATTTAAAAACAATTTTTTGTGTTAAAGCTTCGCTCTCGTTTTATGGACTAATTTGTATAAAGGGTTTGTTGTTGTATTTCATATTTGAATCTTATACACAAATTATGAATGTGGAATATTTACAGTGCAACTTATTTAACATTATTTTGTATGATGTCGGTGGACATTTGTTTTATAAAAAAAATCTGTGTAATTGGGTCAAATTTAAGAGTGGGCACTGCCCACGTTGCCCAATATGACCGACCGCGCCTGATTCCATATGTCCTAATTATTATATTCTTTTATGAAATTCGAATATTCTCCTTTAAATGAGGGATTAGCTATAAACTTATTGTCGAGGTATTTGAATTGTTTCAGAACGTAATCTTTTGTCGATCCGAGGAATTTGATTTGTTCGTTTATTGGTAATTTAACCGTATACCTTCCTTTAGAATCTCGACTAACAGTTTTAAATTGTTTCTCACATAATTGCTCTTCATTCGAAAAAAATTTGCGAGGAGAATATCACTCTAATTCCGAAAACTTTTTTATTAGATATTCTAATGGGGGTTTAGCACTATAATAATAATGTGCTTTATTGAAATTCCCTAATTTTTATTGTCTCTGCAGACGCGATACGTGGAATGATGCGTAAAAAATGGCGGAAATAAAACGCGTGGTTTTCACTTCACACAAATGAAAATTAAACAATATTTTAATTAATTTTTATTTCAATATAATAAACAGATATAAGGGATATTTTATAATGGTTTTTGTTACTTAAATAATCCACTTTATTTTGTCACTGTAATAATTGCTTTTACGTTAAATTCTACGTATACAAATTTATTAATTTATTTATTTTTAATATTAACTACGAACATGGCTTTCGTGTAGCTGGGTCGGAACTTGTCACTTTCGTCAACGAGTGCAAAATTTTTACCTACCGGTGGTGGATACAAGTTCTTCAAATGTCATAAGAGCTGTGCACCGATCTTGATTGGCATACTTTTTCAGAGCTGGTAACTGACATTTATTTTATTATGAATGCAAGTTATGTTTTATTTAGATTATGTTGCCACAGAAGTAACGATAAACAAAAATTATATCTAGAACAATTATTTTGTTGGCATTTGCCACTAACGATGTACCCGAATACGGTTTCTTGCAACGTTGGAGAATTGTCATCAAATTTATACTTATTTTGTTAAAAAAAGCTCTAAAAATAATTCAGCTCCAATTAGATCAATCGGATTACTTTTATTGAAATTAGGATCTGCGAGGGTAATATCTTTGGGTATATGACAATTTTCCAAAGTAAACGATTGCGAAGGGAGAGAATTACTAATTTTAGGAACTAGTAAAAATTCTAATTCTACCTCAAAATTACATGACTTAATTTTTGTCTGAGGTTTTTCACATTATATTCGTTGAATTTGAATTTAAACCAAATATCTGTATGCCCTTAATTTTATGCACATCGAAATTATGTTTTTCTATATAATTTTTAGAAATAAGGTTAGAATGAATGGCTACCGGAATCTAATAAACATCGCATTTCGTGATATCCGTTATTATCTTTGATAATACACATTGAATTCTACCAATGGTATGAGAGTAATTAAAACAGTTAGTGCATTTATTTAAATTTTTTTTAATACTGGGAATCTATCCGATATTGAACGTTTTAAAAATTGGGGGCATATTGTTAGTGAGAAATATTGATCTTTACATAAAGAACATCTACGTTGAGTATTCGAATATTTTTGATTGTTATCAGTACTAACAAATGTGTTTGAAGTTGATGATTTTAATCAAGAAATTCAAAAATTGTCTGTTGAATCAAATTGATTTTTCGGCTTTATTATAGACAATATATTAGTAGTAATGACATTCACAGTATTTTCGATTTGGCAAATCAAAAAAAAAACAGAGGCCAATCACTCATAATATATATATCAGGAAGCTATATTCAATGCTCATATGTCTATCCTAAAGACCTAAGACCAATAACTCTATCGCCGCGCCGTCCCGGTGGCACAGTTGTTAGCATGTTTGCTTTAAGCCCCGTAGGTCCCGGGTTCGATTCCCGGCGGGTGATGAAAAAATCACGGCTGGTTAATGTAGGATTAATGAATTAATCACTCATTATCCGTTAAAAAAATGATTACGAAACTTCAATATGAAGCGGCCAAATCCCTCTATGGTATGTAGCGCCAGCGAAAAAAAAAAATCACTCCTCCTTTACTTTTTTTGATTTTAGTGAATATAATTCGCTAAGTCAGTATGTTCTGCTACATACTTAAGGTATTAAGCGAGAATTGTATTTTTGTAGTTTGGTCGTAGCTACCTGATGAGTAGACCAAACTTTTTTGTTTGTACCGACTTATCAGTACGAAACCAAACTACCATATAGAACTCAAGGAGGGTTCTCATTTTTGAGAATTGACACATTTGTATTGACTCTGGGGTAAAGTAAAGGGGGGTAATAATATTTCTACTTTTTCCAGTAGATATATTATGAGTGATTGGCCTCTGTATTTTTTTGATTTGTCAAATCGAAAATTCTGTGAATGTCATTCCTACTAATATATTGTCTATATAAAGCCGAAAAATCAATTTGATGATTTTAATCGTTCATGATATGGTGCTTTAACTGTTTTTTGAGAACCTAATGACTCTAAGACTCTGCAATGATTTTCTAAATAATTTAATAGCGAACTCCATTTAGGCAGTTCATCGGCTTTTAACTGTTCTTCCCAATCTTTGCGTAAGGAATAATCTAATTTTTTCCATATCGAATTAACTACATATGCATTTGTTCCGCTAACCCTTCAATTTTTTGATCACATGCTTCTAATAAAGACGTATGTGAGATTGCTTGATTAATGATTTCCCTAAGATTTTTAGCGTTATTATTGGATACAGTTTTCAAGTTAAAGAGGGAATCTATATGTTTATCAATGATAACGCGTACGTTATCGAATCGTCGTTTCAAATTGTCCACGCTTTTATATATCCTTCTGAAGTTAAAGTAATGTGCCCATTTACTGCTTTAGTAACTATGGAAATAAATGTATCGCTGGATGCGATTCATTCAATCGGATTGCCATCGAAATATGGAATTGAAATATTAGGCAAGTTTATTTTGCGTTCTATTTTTCTTTCTGTATACTAATAAACAGTTTTCATCCCAAAATATACCCAAACCGTCACATAATCTTCATTCAATTGTATTCATAAACGCACCTGATGTGTGAAAATTCATAAAAACACGCGACATAATGAAAAATTTAATGTGATTGTCTTATGTCTGTAAAATAAAATAAAAACAAAAAAACAAAAAAAAATCGAAGAAAATATTTTAATTTCCTCCCCAAAAAAAAATAAAAATAAAAATTCGACATTGAAGTCTGACATGATGATTTTTTCGGTTAATGTTTTAAGCTATTTTACATATAGCACCACACACCTTTGTCGTTAAATAGATTTTAACTCATTCAGACATGGGTTCTAAATAATAATTGTGATTAAAAAAAATCCATAACACTTTCTCTCTTTTTGACGGTGTATAAAACTATAAATTAAAGTTTTGCTTTACAAATATATGGAACCTTATAAATGTCGTAATACATAGTTGCAGGATAGTATCTTGTGATAGTAAAAAGTTGTACGATTTGGTTGAATTTCATTAATGACCATAAATGATGTGTCTACCGAAGTTTTATGTATTTTGTATACATGCGGGTACAAATCGAACTTACCTACATAATATCCAAGGATATGTAAGAAATTCAAAATTATTATATTCCCCATCCATACATACGATACACACAGAAATGTACATGTATATCTATTGGGTATTACACTCGAGTGATTTGTTTTTCTTTTACGATACGCCAAGAATTAACCTCTTCTTCGTCTAGACAAGATTTTTTCTCATTACACCACGCATCCTTCTTAATTTATGTCTCATTCCAGAATTTTTCCTTTTTTCTTTTCTTTTTTATTTTTATTAAAAATAAATAAAAATAGAAAATTCGTTTGTTTTTTTTCGTTTTGTGATTTTTCCTTTTTCTATGTTTTGTGATTTTCCATATTATCTTTCATTGAAGTGAATTAAATTTCACAAGTTATCAGATTTTCCAATTTATATTCATAAATTTTTATCAATCAAATTTTTTTTGTTTTTTGCTGTTGAATTGACACTTAGGGTGCTCTTATATAAGATTTATGATGGATGATAACAAGGATGACGTGTTGATTTTTCGTGTGTGTCATCACAAAAGGGGGGAGATGGGTTAGCTTATTATTGTTTTATGTGCGGTTTGTTGATTTTTCCCGAATTTCACACGTGGTCGAGTATAGTCGATTTATTGTGTGAATGGAGCCGGTTTTTGAGAGAACCTAACAGGGGAAATCATTCATTCATAATTTCATGAGAGTTTTGTTGAATTTTTCCTTTGGAGTGATTTTTTAAATTCTCTCTATGGTGTGCGCATAAGAGTATTTCTCCTGTTCAAGTTGAAGAAGATTGAGTGAATTATTTTTAGCATGTAGATTCAATGTTGAATTAGCCATACTTTCAGTGATTTGTATTTAAAGTATAAAATCGTTTCAAAGGTGGTATGTCATGTAATAAACGACCATTACCATTCCAATGTAATTTCTCCAAAAAACTAAAGAATTTATTTTGAGCAATAAATGCCAACAATTTGTATCGTGTTCTATTTAGGTTTTTTTATGGAAAATCTTGATTTGATGTTGCCAAATGAACAGAAAAAATATTGATCGGCTTTGTAGGATTGGATAAATCTGTAAAATAATCAAAAATTTTTGGGCCAATGGAATTCGCTTAATGTATTGATACTTTCAAAAAAATGTATCTTGTTGCAACTATCCAGAATTACTGCCTGGTTAGATGGTATTCTACAATAGCGCGACAAAATACGTGCCCTTTTGGTAGAATTATTGGATGCTTATAATCATATGGATAATTCGGATGTCTCACCTTTCCGCCTACTCTTAAAATTCCGTTTGCGTCGATAAACGATGCCAATAAGATAATAACACTGATTTTGCCAATTTATAACTTCCGACGAAAGTAACCGATTTCACTTGAAATTATCCTTGTTGCGCATATGTGATGATAGTATTTCTGGCAATTTGAAGCCGTGCTAAGAAATTTAAATTTCTCTCACTCTAAAGGCGGATATTCAGTTGCGTTCGTTCCTTCGTTGATTCGTACTGAAATTTTTTTTTATCCAATCAAAGGAACACGAACGAAAAATAACGTCATTTTTAAGGAATATGATTGATTAAAAAATATTTCAGAACGAACGAACGAATGCAACTCAAAACTCGCCTTTAGGACAATCGCGTATTTTTCAAAAATCTCAGAACATAAGCCAAAACTCGAATCATTTTGGTGTATGAGGAAGTCCGTTGCATCAAATAATTTATTACATCTTCTTGTTGATGTGTATTAAAACCGAAAAGTTTGGCCTTTCGTTCGTTGACATCCTTATTTTTAGGTGTACAAATATTATCAGTGTTCTGCAACCATTCACCAATTTCGATGGAAGTACTCCTCTCGATGCGCAATCAGTTGATTCCAACAATTTCGCGATAATTCATTAAGGATCTCTGAAGTACGATTTGGCACAAATGTCTTCCATCAAGTGCTCTGCAATATACCACTGCACCGTATGCCTTTTCCCTTGCATTCGAAAAACCGTGTATCTCAATTTGCCCGTTTTGTGGAATAATTCATTCTAATTTTTAGGTTTTCTGCTCCTGAGATGAAATCATTAACGTAAAAATCTTCCAATTTATGCGAAACGATGTTTGGATTGTCTTGCTGGTTATCGCGTCCTTATCGCTAAAAATAATGAACTGGCTAAACCGAGAGTAACAGTGTTAGGCTTGTAATGCTTGAGTTCGTTCGATGCTTCACTTCTGCTTCACTTCTAGGTATGCCAAATCTATTATATGTATCGTTTATGAATTTTGTATATTCTTCTCCGATTGAAGAATTCGCCTGCAACTTTTTTTCCAATGCTAGAAATCTTCGTTTAGCTGCATTCATATTCAGTTACCAAGCTGACCTGCTGTTTTTTAAAATCTCAGCTTCCTATGGAATCTACATTTGGGGATTTTCTTCTTGCTCGAAGAACCGTTTCAAGGTGCTATCAATGTTGACATCCAAATGATTATTAAGAGTGCAAATACTAGTCTGAACTGCCTCGTTTCCCTCGACGCCGCTATTATTGGTTATCTCAGAAACAATCAAACCAAACCGCCTATCCTTAATAATATGAAATAATCTAACGGCTCCGATCAAGACATCAACTAGCCGAATCTTATTATACTCGTGATCAGGTAGTTTCAATTCATTTAAAAAACTGCAATCTTGTAACTTAAAACTAAAAATATAAAGGGCTGAAACCTCACGAGGTGATCAGAACTTCGGTCTTTGGTATCTTCAATAATATCATAAAGTTGGTGTGACTGTTTTGACATTATTGATTTCTATTTTAACCAATATATATTTACTTATACAACAACAGCCAAACAGGTCAAAAGCTTCAACATGGGTACAGGCATCCAATTTAAAACGAAAAATCGTATTCTAGAACTTTATACCGAAAGTAGTATAACAAATTATACTGATACTTCTAACCGTTTAACTGACCATATTCCAGAAATTTATCCGAAAACTTATTTTAGAATCCCATTTACAACGCACATGTCTAACACAATGATACCCGCGGTTAAGGCATAGTCAAGTTCCATCCTACTTGCCCATATTCCACACATATCAAATATTGCCATTTCCAACGCACATATCAAATTTCATTATAATCGGTTGAGAAATAGCCAAGTTCCATCATACTTGGCCATATTCCTGAACTTCGCCCAAACCTCATTTCAGACTCCCATTTCCAATACACATGTCGAATTTCATTATAATCGGTTGAGAAATGAGCAAGTTCCATCATACTTAGCCATATTCCAGAACCTCATCCAAAACTCATTTTAGAATCCCATTTCTAACACACAAATACAATTTCATAATAATCGGTTGAGAAATAGACAAGTTCCATCATACTTGGCTATATTCCAGAACTTCATCAAGAAATCGATTTAAAATCCCAGAACTTCATCCAAAACTCATTTTAGAATCCCATTTCTAATACAAATGTCGAATTTCATCGTAATCGGTTGAGAAATGGGCAAGTTCCATCATACTTTGCCATATTCCAGAACCTCATCCAAAACTCATTTTAGAATCCCATCTCTAACACACAAATCAAATTTCATAATAATCGGTTGATAAATAGACAAGTTCCATCATACTTAGTCATATTCCAGAACTTCATCCATAAATCGTTTTAAAATCCCAGAACTTCATCCATAAATCATTTTAGAATCCCATTTCCAATAAAAATGTCGAATTTCATCGTAATCGGTTGAGAAATGGGCAAGTTCCATCCTACTTGGCCATATTCCAGAACTTCATCCAAAACTCATTTTAGAATCCCATTTCTAACACACATTCTAAATTTCATAATAATCGATTGATAAATAGGCAAGTTCCATCATACTTGGCCATATTCCAGAACTTCATCCAGAAATCGTTTTAAAATCCCAGAACTTCATCCAAAACTCATTTTAGAATCCCATTTCCAATAGAAATGTCGAATTTCATCCTAATCGGTTGAGAAATGGGCAAGTTCCATCCTACTTGGCCATATTCCAGAACTTCATCCAAAATTCATTTTAGAATCCCATTTCTAACACACATATTAAATTTCATAATAATCGGTTGATAAATAGACAAGTTCCATCATACTTGGCCATATTCCAGAACTTCATCCAGAAATCGTTTTAAAATCCCAGAACTTCATCCGTAAATCATTTTAGAATCCCATTTCCAACACAAATGTCGAATTTCATCGTAATCGGTTGAGAAATGGACAAGTTCCATCATACTTGGCCATATTCCAGAACTTCATCCAGAAATCGTTTTAAAATCCCAGAACTTCATCCATAAATCATTTTAGAATCCCATTTCCAATACAAATGTCGAATTTCATCGTAATCGGTTGATAAATAGGCAAGTTCCATCATAAAAAAAATTTGTTAACTATTCACCACATCCAAATCCAACCCCTACTCAACTCCAACTCAACGCGCAAATTGACCCCTAATTTAATCTTCAAATCAATTCCCAATTCAATGCCAAATTCAATGCCCAATTCAATAATCAAATAAGCCTATATAAAAAAATCGTAAATATTTATAAAAGCAGTTATTTTGGGTCAATTCGTATGGCAGGTACCCCACCCCCTTGACGTACAGTCTCCAAAAGCTTTTCAAATCTCCGCCTTGACCATAGAAACAGATTGGCGAAAAAAAAATCCAAATCGGACAAGCCGTTCTCGAGATACCATGGGTCCAGACATCCAGACATCCAGAAATCCAGACATCCAGACAGACGGACGGACATTTTTTTTTTTTTGCTTTTTCTCAGGGACTTTCAAAACGTCGAGAAAAGTGGTTTTGGACCAACCAAATTGTTCGTCATTTTTGACAGGATTTCAATACTTTGGTCTTTTTAGACCGAAGTAACTAGGTAGCTTAGCGGACAGTTGACTTATTATACGAGCATCTATCGTAATTCCATCTTTTAGAGAGTGTAGCGTACCGATTGCATATTAATTGAACCTGCTCCTCTGATAGTTATTTTTCCCGATGTCAATCCAGATATTAAAATGTTTGCTTTTAATCAAGGCAGTTTTAATCGCTGCATGCCTGCCTCTGTTATGAATGATGCAATACTCGGCATTTTAGCAAATTTCTAAATCGATCCAAAACTTGAACCATCGATGTAGGAAGTAATGATTGGAAACTCGGAAAAATTACGTTGTTATTTTGGATATGATTGATAGCACTCGCCTCAGAAAATTTTAATGCGTTGCTGTTTAAAATTTCGTTCGGTTGACTGCACATCTTCGGGGTGTAAAGTCAAATTGTGCTTCCTACGACATTTACCGCATCTATATTTTGACCTGCATATAACTGCCTGGTGGGTTGGAGATAAACAACTAAAACATATTTTTTTTCCACACTAAACATATCATATTTGAAACATTGGACGGACACGGGTTCTGTTGAAGCGAAATCAAAAAATTACTCCCTCCCCCCTCCCCCCCCCCCTCTTAACACTTCATCAGATAGATCAGAAAATTTGATGATGCGCTTTTGCTGATAGTTTGGTGATTGCTGATTGATCTACAAACTGTTAACCAGTGTAGAAATCACAAGCCTCTTTTTGTCATACCTCTCCTTGTCATTTTGTCTTATGCCTCAATGTAATTTTGTTCAGTGACAGCAGTATGCCGAACCAACCCGTTAAAATACTTTTAGGTACCGAAGTTTATGTGTCTTCGATATTTTAGCATTACATACTATCAATTGGTGCTTCAAAAAGGTTTTTAAAAGAGGGAAATTCGGAATATTTACCAGAATAAATAGGAATGTTAATTCCAGGAAGCCTAACTTCACTTCCTCTGTGGTCAAATTTTGAAAAGAAAACCAAAACTAGATCTTACCTTAAGAGGATTTTAATTCACTCATTAACAAAAAAGTATCAAGTTTTTGGCTATAAAGTTGGATAAACTAACTCTACTGGGTTACAAAGTGCTGGAGAAGTAGTCCAAAAATGGTTACACATCCATACACTTTAGAATTTGGACTAGTAAGCGATACTTACTTCAAAAGAACATCGTGATGGTTGAGAATAAAAGATTCATGCTATTAAAGCATGTTTTAAGCTATACGAAAAGCTAAATTACGCTCAGATTTTTGCTCAATCAAATTGTAATTCAAACTCAATTTTTAATTTAACTCATCAATATTATATTCTGTAGCGACTCACTCATCAAGCAATCCAATTATTCACAAAACATTCACCACTCGTTCATCGCTACAATATACAAAAACATTCAATCATTACCAACATAATACGCGCATTCATATTCCATTCAATTTACATGAACGTACCTACATTCATTTATATGAACACACCTACATTCATTTAGGTTGGCAGCAATGAAGGTCAATAAAAAGAAACCAAAAAAAAAACTTTATGTAAAACAGACTCTCTTCTTAACTTGCAGAAAGAAAACCTCGTGCGCCATTTTGAGGCATCGCAAAATTAATGATAAATAAAAATCAATAAAATTATTATCGGGTTAATTATTGAATTCGCACGCGTAATCTTAGTGCAGTGATTAGCACATTTAAGTTCTAAGTAAACCGCACAAATAATTCTGTATGGTGGTGGAAATTATTCATTTTTTTTATATAATATTTTCTTGTGAAATAAACGCCGGTCACATACGTATATACATTGTGAATTTGTGTGGCCGCAATTATAAACAGTGCCTAATTATTTGTATATCAAATTAAAATCTTCAACGTCATTACGCTCGCGATAATTGGATATTGGGATCCCCATAACTCGATATTTGGTGACCACCGTCGACCGTTTTTACGGCAAACAAGTGCACTGAAAATCAATAAATAAATTGTTAATTTCAAAATACACAAGGTGAACATTTTTTTGTTGCGTTTCGAAGCAACACAAACAATCAACATCAACGAGCAGCATAAAACATTTTCGAGTTTTGTTATCGAAACGGCCAGGTGCAATAGCATAGCACTGGCCAGTCGGTAAGTGCCAATTTTAGTACAGAATTTCTTTAATTGCAATTAGTGAATGTGAATTAATACGGTGCCATTTTATTTTATTTTCAAATTACGCGTCGCACATCGCGAGACACACCCACGAAGTCACAAATACGGAACATATTGCCACCATCAAATAACGGCATATATGTACATAGAGTCAGATTAATTGCAACAATAAATATACAACAATAAAAGCGTTACAATACCGAACAAATCAACAAGGAAATTAGCGCCTACACAAAATAGCGCAAAATCATCATTTGTTTTGGGTTACAACAACAATCTTCGCTACAATCCAAACATACATATGTATAGAATACACTACAGGTAGATTAAACAACGGTAACAAACAATATACAGGGTGAAACAAAAACAAATAATACAGCGGAAGGTACAACTCACATGAACGAGACAATCTGCGTAAAATTGTTAATTTTCTTCTGTTATCAAAACAAACAACAACAAAAGAGGGTCAAATCACCGACACACGTGGTGCAACAGAAGCAACAATTTAAGGAACCGCAAGTTTTCGAAATTTATTTATTTATTTTTTTTTGTTTTGAGCAGCCAAAGTCAAATTAATTCCTTTAATTAAAAATTATTATTATTAAAAAAAAAAAATTTCTCTCGTTTACCTCGAAACTTGGCTGCAATTAGAGTATAATTATATTATTATTATTATTATCATATACTGTAAAATTTCCACCATCATTTAAAATATTTTTTTTGTCTCGACATTTACTTTCACATAATTTCGGTCCGACGTCTAAAAAACACGAGTTTTAAACGGTTTTTATTTCAAAATTTCCGCACAGGTATCTATTTCGTTATCTATATTTCCTCGCTCTTTCTGTAAATCTCAATTTAATTTCGTTATTTCGCAATCTCGTTTGTTTCACACATAATTTAATACATTTAATCTTTTTGTCGTTCTTTTCACACTTTCAAACTACATATTCAACATTTTTTTTTGTGTTATCCTAACGTGAAGGGTAATTTGACGTGCAGCAGCCGCAAGACGTAGGTGACGGCTCGTCCCGTACTTGGGGGCACGCGGCAGCAACACAATTCAAACCACAAAGATATATATAATTTTTTTTTTTTTTTTGGTTTTCTTAATTACATTACACGGTACCCATTCCGCTTAGTTATACATTCATTCAAAATTTCATTTATTTCTTTTTGTGACTGAGTAATTCAAAAATTCATAATGCCGGACACTATAATGACCAGCATCGATGAGGACAAGGCCTCCCAACAAATAAAATCCGAGGTTGAGGCCACCTCTCGCTCTATAAAACTCCAGCAATTCTGGATGGAAAACTCAAAGAACTGGTTTAACATGGCAGAACTGCAGTTCCAAGTGACCGGGATAAAGAAGGACAACGAAAAATTTGTCAGTCTGTTGTCTGCACTGTCGCCCCAAGCATGTGAGGTCATTTCCGATATCCTGGAAAACCCACCAAACGAGAATTTATATCAAACAGTAAAATCAGCGCTTCTCACCCGGTTAACCCCCACGGACGAAGCAAAGCTAGAAACACTGTTAGCAAATAAAGATTTGGGAGACAGACGACCGTCCGAGGCACTTCGCCATATCCAGCAATTAGCCGGTACTCAAGTCAGTACAAAAATAATCAAATCACTATGGGTGCGCAGATTACCAGAAATAATTAGGATAGCATTACTGGCACAGCCAGACTCTCGCGAGCTCGATGATCTGGCTGCCACCGCTGATAAACTATACGCGGTAATGAATCCAACACAGCTACACACTATTTCTGCTGTTACTCGCCAATCAAGATCAACAGTACGCACGGATCCGGGTCGACAGGCGCCTACAAATACGACAAACAGCGCCACATTCGAGGATCGCCTCGCGAGAATTGAGTCGACACTAAATCGCTTGACCAACAGCAATAATCGCAGCCGCTCAAGAGGCAGACAATCCGGATTCCGACGCAGTCCCAGTTCCCGTAGTCCCAGCAACCGCCGCTACGACAAATGCTGGTTCCACTGGAAGTTCGGCGCAGCTGCACGAAAATGGGTAACTCCTTGCAACTACAAAGCAACATCCACATCAAGCATGGATGTTGATTCAACTCCAAAAAACGAGTCATTCAACGGGTAGAGACGACGGCGTCGAACACCCAAAAACTAGGTCGATTGTTCATTCACGACAAGAAAAACAAACTCACATTTCTCATAGACACTGGCGCTGACCTTTCGGTTATTCCAGCAAATTATTACAGGGACGCGTTTGCATACACAAAACGTGATCCCGATCTAGTCTTATCGGCAGCCAATAACACCACAATTTTCACCTATGGCACAAAATTGCTTCAGGTGAACATCGGACTTAAAAGAACATTCACTCACGCATTCATTTTAGCTGATGTGAATCGTCCGATTATTGGCGCCGATTTCCTGTGTAAGTTTGGCCTCCTTGTTGACCTCAAGCGCAAAAGGCTGGTTGATTCAGCTACTAAGCTGTCAATCAATGCCACAATGGTTCGTGATAACACTCCAACTCCGATCCATTATGCAGTCAACAACGGTTATGTCACTCTGCTGAAGAATTTCCCATCACTTACAGCAGAACCAAATTACAACTTACCAGTGAGACACAACGTGGTTCATCACATCGTTACAGCAGGCCATCTGCCCGTTTCAAGACCACGTCGGCTAGATCAAGTGAGACATAAAGCCGCTCAAACAGAATTCCAACACATGGTGGAATTAGGGATTTGTAGGCCATCTGCTTCTCCCGTCTCTTGTCCACTTCATATGGTGAAGAAAAAAGATCAAGATTGGAGACCATGTGGGGATTGTCGGCGTTTAAACACGGTGACAACACCGGATCGCTACCCGATACCCCACATTCAAAACTTCTCAATGCACTTAAATGGATGCAATATATTCTCCAAGATTGATCTGGTCAGAGCTTACCATTTAATTCCCGTCGCACCTGAGGACGTTCATAAAACGGCAATCACAACACCGTTTGGCCTATTCGAATTCACCCGAATGCCATTCGGCTTACGCAATGCCGCTCAAACGTTTCAGAGATTTATGAACGAAGTCATTCGTGATTTAGACTTCGTTTTCGTCTACATTGACGACATTCTTGTTGCATCTAAATCTGAGGAACAACACAAACTGCACCTTGAACAACTTTTCAAAGGCTAACACAGTTTGACGTTCACATCAAGAGCTCAAAGTGCGTTTTTGGCGTATCTACTCTTGACTTTCTCAGCCATAAGATTACACCTAATGGTATTCTGCCGTCTGAAGAACGAATTAATGCCATTAGGGATTTCCCAGCTCCTACTTCAATCAAAAGTATACAGCGATTTGTCGGTATGGTAAATTATTACCACCGATTTATTCCAAAACTCGCTCAAACACTCGCACCAATTCACAGCCACTTGGCAGCTTTACTAAAAAAGCCCAAGACAGCCAAGAATTTCACTTGGCCTGACGAATGTCAACAAGCATTCACGTCACTTAAAGCTGAATTGGCCCAGATAACACTTCTGGCACACCCACTGAGCGAATCAAAGCTCAGCATAACCACTGACGCGTCAAATACTGCTGTCGGTGCTGTACTACAACAGTACAATAACGAGTGTTGGGAACCACTGGGATTTTTCTCCAAGAAACTTTCGGATGCCGAAAAGAAATATTCCGCATTCGATCGGGAATTACTCGCAATTTATCTGGCAGTCAAACACTTCCGATATTTTGTCGAAGGTCGGGATTTCACCATTTACACCGACCACAAACCTCTGACACGAGCAATTCAGTCTAAAACTGAACGTAATCCGAGGCAATCTCGCCACCTCGATTACATTAGTCAATTTCCACGGACATTCAGCATGTTCACGGACACGACAACGTTGTCGCAGATACACTATCGCGAACAACCGACAATGAAATGGCCGCAGTCGACACACACATCGACTTACAAATAATTGCAAACGCACAAAAAGCAGACCTAGAACTTCAGAATTTACTTTCTGGTCCCGAATGTCACACTAGTTCATCAATGAAACTAGAGCTTTTCAAACTCCCTGGCCTCGAAATAGTTTGCGAAATCGCAGATGGGAAGAATCGCCCATACATCGCAGACTCACTACGTCGCACCGTATTCAATACATTACACAACATTTCACATCCTGGAGTCCGTGCAACTCGTAAATTGATCACAGCTCGCTACTTTTGGCCCAGTATAAACAAAGACGTAAACCAATGGGCTCAGTCTTGTTTATCCTGCCAACGTGCTAAAGTTCAACGGCACACCAAATCACCACATGGACAATTTCAAATTCCGCCTGGTCGATTTGAGCATATCCATATAGACATCGTAGGACCACTTCCGCCATCTAATGGATACTCATACCTACTCACTTGTGTCGATCGTTTCACTCGCTGGCCTGAAGCATACTGCATGACCAATATGTCTGCTGCAACCATAGCCACCACCTTTGTCAACAACTACGTATCACGATTCGGCGTACCCCTTAATATCACAACAGATCAAGGAACGCAATTTGAGTCCAAGCTTTTCACCGAGTTAACAAAACTCCTTGGCTCACATCGGATACGAACAACGGCTTATCATCCCCAAGCCAATGGCATGGTCGATCGCTTCCATCGGCAACTCAAAGCCGCATTAATGGCCAGAGGCAATACGATCAACTGGAGTTCGGAAGTACCTATCATATTACTTGGTATCCGAGCAACAGTGAAGGAAGATCTTAAGTGCTCACCGGCAGAATTAGTTTACGGTCAAACCATCAAACTACCCGGTGAATTCTTTATTGAAAATCCTCCTTCACCAATTCCAACTACCGACACAATCATCGACCAACTGCGACAAACCATGCGTAACCTCATACCTAAAGCACCACGTCAATCCAAACAAGATGACGTATTTGTTCCGAAATCGCTCAGCAACTGCGATTTTGTTTTTGTTAGAACAGACAAGGTTCGCACGGGATTAACTCCTCCCTATGAAGGTCCGTATGAAGTTATACGCAGACTTAGGAAACATTTCGTCGTATCGATTAATGGAAAAAATTCCAACGTTTCAATCGATCGACTAAAACCAGCTTACGGAATAATTAGTTCGGTTGAGCAAACATCAAGCCATCGAGTCCATAAGACCGTCCGTATAGCTTCCACTCCTACAGTCATTCCATAGGGAGGGGGAAATCACTCGCGGGGGAGTCCTGTAGCGACTCACTCATCAAGCAATCCAATTATTCACAAAACATTCACCACTCGTTCATCGCTACAATATACAAAAACATTCAATCATTACCAACATAATACGCGCATTCATATTCCATTCAATTTACATGAACGTACCTACATTCATTTATATGAACACACCTACATTCATTTAGGTTGGCAGCAATGAATGTCAATAAAAAGAAACCAAAAAAAAAACT
Source organism: Tipula helvola (assembly GCA_963556165.1). NCBI lineage: Eukaryota > Metazoa > Arthropoda > Insecta > Diptera > Tipulidae > Tipula > Tipula helvola. The sequence continues at coordinate 326,532,135 of OY744481.1, read as the reverse complement.
TTATGTAAAACAGACTCTCTTCTTAACTTGCAGAAAGAAAACCTCGTGCGCCATTTTGAGGCATCGCCAAATTAATGATAAATAAAAATCAATAAAATTATTATCGGGTTAATTATTGAATTCGCACGCGTAATCTTAGTGCAGTGATTAGCACATTTAAGTTCTAAGTAAACCGCACAAATAATTCTGTATGGTGGTGGAAATTATTCATTTTTTTTATATAATATTTTCTTGTGAAATAAACGCCGGTCACATACGTATATACATTGTGAATTTGTGTGGCCGCAATTATAAACAGTGCCTAATTATTTGTATATCAAATTAAAATCTTCAACGTCATTACGCTCGCGATAATTGGATATTGGGATCCCCATAACTCGATAATTCAATTAAAGTTTAGAATACATATTCTTTTATACATCGTGCAGATACTAAATAATTTTCATGTTTCGTATTGCAATTTTTACTAATTGCAATTAAAATTTAGTTTGGAATATCAAACTTACTCTTCTCGAATCATTTCAAAATGAAAGCTAAAATTGAACTGTACATTTTGTAGTTTAAATTTCTCTCTCTTTTCAATTCCTCAGTCAATTTTGTCAATTTCGTTTCAATCAAGTTTGGAACTTACCTATTTGTATTCAAAGTATCAATATCACAAAATGTCTATCTAATTGTACTTATGACTAAAATTTTAGAATTCAAATTCAACTTTTATCAGAATTTTGCCCCCAATAAACATACAATTTTGCTCAAATCTTACCAGTCCAAAAAAAACTAAAAACTAAATTACAGTTATCTTTTTGCTCAAGTCCAAATTACTATTCAAATTCAATTTTTTTTATTCAATTACTGCTTAAAATTCAAATACTTCAATACTTACTCAGGTTTCCGCTCAAAATTCTGATTACAAATTTAACAAATCGTTTCAAACTAGAGTTTTAAATTCTACTCTAACTCAGCATTTCTAATAAAACTCAAATTTTTCTTAAATGCATAAATCTAGGTTGAAATTTTCACTTAATTTGTAAACAAAATATCACCAAATTTCTAGTTTAATTTCAACCATAATTTTGTGTTACTTAAATTTTGAATTCAAACTCAGTTTTGAAATATTTTTTAATTAAATTGCATCCAAATTTTTGCTCAAACTCTCGATTGGATTGAAAATGAATTTTTAGTCCAAACTTTGTTCAAATCAAGTGTTACCTCGCTCTAAATAAAAATTTTGCTCGAATAATTTTAACTAGAAATTTTAAATTCACTGAAACTGTTATTAAGGCTGTCCGGATTCCAAACTTAAGTTTTAAGCTATAAGCTTATGTACATATGTATTTGGTTAAATCAAATAGTAATTTAAACTCTATTTTCTAATGTAAGTTCCTACTTAAGGTTTTATTCAATTACGATTCTAGGCTGTTGTAAAACAAAAAGCATTCAGATTTTTGCTTGATTCCTGATTTTCTAGTTGAATTAAAAAATTTGTTGAAATCGTGTTTAGAATTTAAACTCAGGCACATAAAGTGCCTTACATATTTAGCTAAAATGCAATTATAAAGAAGATAATTTCTACTTAAAATTCATTATATCTATTTAAGAATTCTAGATAATTTTCTCTCTTTAAAATTTCGTTCTCTTAAAAGTTTCATTTATCATTTTGTTTAATTCGAAAACAGCTTGGAACTAAATTTCTGACTAAAAATCTTAATTTTTTTTTTATTGTAATATTTGTTAAAACTCTAAATTTCACTCAAGTTTTTATTTCAATTTAATTCATTGAGCGTGATCTAAATTACAATCCATATTCAGTAATGTTAGCTATCCAACAAATTTTTGGTTTGAATTTCCCAAAAAAAAAAAATTTTTTTTACGTAAGAATCCTAAGCTTACTGATTAGCCATTAATCCCATAGAAGCATTATGCACATGTTTGGATGTCTCAGCTTCATTCACCCAGTCTGGCCTTCATTCGGCCTTTTTCATTGAGCCTTTCGATATTCGGCCTTTCGACACATTCGGCCTTTCGACCCTTTCGTCCATTCGACATTCGGCCTTTCGACATATTCGGCCTTTCGTCGTTCGGCCTTTCGGCATTCGGCCTTCCGATTCATTCGGCATTTCGGCGTTTGACATTTTAACATTCGGCCTTCCAACATCTAACGTTTAATTCTGTGGATTACCCTCGACATCGCCTCCCATACTTTCTATTGAAGACAATGGAAAAAATCTTGGATCATCAAATAAGATGTGAGGTCCTTGTTAATAATCCGCTGCCTCGCGACCAGTTTGCTTATCTAACTGGTAAATCCACTGTGATGGCTTTTAGTGGTCTGGTCACGAGGATTGAAAGAGCAGTGGCGTATAAGGAAATTGCCCTTTGTGCCTTTATGGTCATTGAGGGGGCTTTTGATAACACCCCCTATGGATCGATAGAGAGGGCGGTAATGGAAAAGGGTAATCCGCCTTCTACAATTAGGTGGATACGCTCCATGCTGGAGCATCGCGAAATTACAGCCAGATTAGGTGGCGAGTCAATAACCATCAGCGCCGTAAAGGGCTATTCCCAAGGAGGCGTACTGTCTCCTCTTTTATGGTTATTGGTTATTGACAGACTACTTGTCCTTCTGAGTAGGCATGGGTTTGATATCCACTCCTGGGACTAACTCCGCTGCATCAGCATGTTAAAAATGAGGCCGCTATTATGGCCCTTAAGATGCAGGCGAAGGGAAATATCGAACCGGGTAATATGGTGGGCTATCTGGAAATCCTCAGGGAATTCCAGACAGATTTCCACAAACCATTTTGTGTTAGGTTACCTGACCGGGATTTGTGGAGAACAGGGGACCATCCTTTGAGCGAGGGTCATTGGTATGGTTTATAGATGGATTAAAAACGGGGTGGGGATAGGAATATATGCGGGCGCGGTACTACCTTCTCGAAGTCCTTGGGTAATAACGCTACCATCTTTCAAGTAGAAGTACATGCTATAGAACTTTGCGCTAGGATAGGCATAGCAAAAGGCCTAAACGATGCAAATGTATATATTGTATAAGACAGTCAATCGGCCTTAAAGCGTTAATCTTAGGGAAGTGGTAAAACGCTGGAAGGACATGGAAAAGTTCTCCAGGATTTCGACAGGTGAAGAAATTTACTTCACCTTCGTCAGTCAGGTTTAAGGAGTATCTTGTACTTAGGAAACCTGAGTTGAGGCTGCTTACTGGCTTCCTCATAGGTCACATCCCCATAAGGTATCACGTTAAGAAAATGAGCATAAATACAATAGACGTATGCCGCTTCTGCGAATTGGAAGCGGAATCAGCGGAACATGTTCTGTGCCATTGCCCAGCCATTTTCCGCCAGAGACTGCAACAGCTAGGAGGGATAATTATGAGCCCAAATAGTATGCATATATCGGCAGGCAATATTGTTAGGTTCATTAAGAGCCTAAATATTGGCTGGACGGATTATTGGGCAGGGTCCATGCACGAAAGATCTTTTAAGTCGCAATGTAATAATAATAATACCCTATACATCTTAAACCAAAAAGAAAATCCCAAAAAACCAAGTTTTTTAATCATAACAAATTTTTGAAAGTTTATTTTAATTCGTTGTATACCTTAGAGGATGGGAGCTGCCGCCCCTAAACCTGCATTTTTACGATTTTTGAAAATTCTATAGAAATTGGAGCATTTTTGACAAATTTTTGTTTTTTTAATGCCTAGCATTGGAACCTTTGCACAAGGATGCCTAAAGTATACGTGATAGTTTTTTTAAAAATATTGATATTTATATTAATTTTTACATTTCTGTTCTACAAAGAACTGAACCTTGTATTCCTGAAGGTCCTAGGACAAAATGCTGGACCGCCCCTTATACTGCAGAGATGCGGGATGGTACCAAGGGCAAAATGACTGCGTGAAATTGACTGCATGCTCGGACCAGAGATCGCTGGATCTATATAGAAAGGTGGTAGCCATGATACTAGAGGTGTGGCCAGGCGCGAGCCTTGCGACAATTAGCCGGGAAGAAATTCCCAGCAGGCCAAGGGCACGTGTCTGGTTGCCATCTGAACCGAATCTACTCTTTCTCTCAGGTTATCTATAATGATAATTAATAAGGAGTCCTTCTGGAGAAAACAAGTGGAGTGAACGAGTTCTGTTTGGTGGCCTCTTTATATAGAGGGCGCCTTTAATGAAACAGAGGATAGCTATTACCGGCAAATTCTTGGCCTCGAATGTGGACGTGATGCAGAATGCGCTTACAATCGTTACAAAATGGGCTGGTAAATGTGAACTGGAAATTAACCCGTCTTAGACAGAGTTGGTGCTCTTTACTAAGAAATAAAAAATCCCAGTAGTTGGGCCTAAGGTAGGCTTAAATGGCACGAGGCTTACTGAAAAAGCAAGATATCTGGGCGTTATATTGGACAGTAAGCTTAGTTGGAGGCCCATCATTCTGGAGAGAGTAAACAAAGCTACTATAGCTATGTACTCCTGTAGGAACGCCATTGGTTATAGATGGGGTGTGAAGTCGGAGCTGGTGTACTGGCTCTCCACCGCCGTAGTGAAACCTGTACTCATGTATGGGGTGAGTGTGTGGTGGGCGGCTCTGGAAAAAGTAACTTACAGAAATAAAATAGAGAAAACGGCCGGTATGCTTATAAGCGGGGCATTGACGTTAACATGCACTTTCTTTCGGTCAGCATTTTTAGCAACCAGATGGCGGCAAATATAGCTGTGTGACTTGGAGCCGTCTTCAGTGGAAGTGTCTTAATACAGGACATTCGACTGTTGTTAGATCGTTGAAGAATGAGCTGGCGAATTTTGACTACATTATACCTACTTTACGCTTCAAGAAGCAATTTCGGACAATATTTCCTTCAAGGGAATCCAATTCTTCACGGATAATCTGTGCTTCAAGCAAGATGGCAAAGTGAGAGCTAGACAATTCGGTGATAAATTAAATTGTGAACATTTCTGTTCTTGTGTGCAAAGCTGAAGTGGCAGCGATTGAAGAGGTCTTGACGTGGTTGAAGCATAATGTGGTATTCTCAGGTAATACCCCAAATTCTGTGGAAAATCTGTCGGCAATCAGTTCGCTGAAATCAGTCTCTTTGGCATTGAGTTGTCACTCATCTCTTAATGAACTTTCATTTAATCTGTACAAGTACAATACAAAAAACTAAAAAGTTTAAAAATATTTGAATTTTTTATTAATTATCCTCTAATTGTTCTATAATCCAATAATAAAATGTTGGTACATCAGTGAACAGAGCCAATTCCGTTATATCACACAGACGGGTGCCATTCACTGATGCACCCACACCCAGCGACACTATTCCTCGTAAAAACCAACGCGATTCAAACTCAATTATCATACCACTACCAGAATCTCCGGAACAGACGTTAGTTCCGTTCTGATATGCAGCACAATAATTGTGATCGTTCAAATATTGGGTGAAAAAATCACGATTACTGTGACGGCACTCCAAATTATCGCGCACCGGAAACGTACCTTGAAGTAGAATATCCGATTTCTGATTTGATTCATCGCTTCCCCATCCGGCCACCAAACCTATTGGGAAATTATTGTAATCCAGCATATTACTTATGCATATCGGTTGAACATATTGGGAGAATGCAATTAAGCTATGCAATTTCAATAAGGCTATATCATTTTCCATAAATATTCGACTATAATTTTGATGAACCGTTATCGTTTCTACACTATATGTTCGGGCTTCTATTGGATATTCATTTAAATTATGTGTGCCCGCCACAATTGTTAATCGATTAGGTGGCAGTACACCATGTTCATTCTGAACGCAATGCGCTGCCGTCAATATTGTTTGACGGCTTAATATTGTTCCGCCACAAATGAATTTCCGATTATTTAGAAACATCGCTATATGCCAAGGGAATTCGCCATGGTAAGATGGTTGGGCAAATGTTATAAGTGGTTTATGTTTAATTTTTCGTTGGCCGCATTCTAGATTCGTAAGTTGCTGTAAAATAGAAAGGATATAAATCAATACGAATTTTCATTCACTAATTTCCAAATGATCTCACTGGCCACACGTTCGTTTCGATCCACGCAATAAAACTGCTAATTTTTGGTACTATGTATATAATGGTCTCGTTCAGTCTAATAGTCCCGGAGGTTATAATGCCGAAAATAAAAGTTTGATTCCTGACATTTACTTCAACCGGACTACCTAATTTAACCTGCAAATAGTTTTGTATAATAATAAATTTGATCCTCACGATATGCCTAAAAAATATTTTCTTACATTTAAACCAAGTGTTGTATTAAAATACAATTGCGACATACTGTTAGAAAAATTTTCCGAACCTGTGAATATTGCTTCAATGTACTGCTGACTTGATATAATGAATGAGTCAATATTTAATTTATTATAATTAATACCATATGATGAGTATAAATCAGTGGGATCAGTGGTGCTTGTCCAAAGACAAGCGGGTCGGAAAATCGATCTATTATTACGGTATGGAACTGGCTCATTTAATTGTAACAATGCGACCCCATTCTTCCCAAGGTACGGTTTATTAGTTAACTCAAGTCGCATTATCTTCTTAATACTAAAATGTGGGCTGAAATCTGAATATTGCACCCCCGGAAGTTTTGATTTACGAATTTTTATATTTGTCAAATTCAAAACCGTGAATCTGTCAATACAATTGGTGCTTGTCAGAACAAAATCTTCACTAATTAATGTTGCGAGACAAAACCGATGTGCTCGTTTTGTTTTTATATTTATATCAAAGATTTCCATCAAATGCGGATGCATAGATCGTGGATCGGTATTTAAGGATGCCATTTCATCACATTCTAAAGTAAGATTAAGTTTCAGCTGTTTACTAGCACAACATAATATAACCCGTTATTAAACTTACTCAATTCACTAATGCGCTTGGCAAATACACTTTCGAGTACCAGAATCATACAAAACAATTTAAACTTTTCAATGTTCATATTTCGGCAGACAGATTTAAACTCAACTCAATAATAATGGATGCAAATTATATATGAAATTTTTGCAGATAGCGACATAGGTCGCTGAGTTCAAACACAATAAATTGATAACGAAGCAAAACTGAATACATATAGGAGTATACCAATAGTTGATCGAGGTGATTAACGTATCGCAAACATATACACGTAACGAAAACTATCTTGAATGGGTAATCCCGGCTTTTAGACATTTGGCCTTTCGACATATTCGGCCATTAGACTATCGGCCTTTCAACACATTCGGCCATTCGACATTCGGCCTATCGACATTCGGCCGTTAAAAATCGAACGTTAATAACGTAATCTGCATTATCGGCTTTTTACTTTCGGCTGGAAACTTTCGGCTTTGGTGTATAAGTTGAATTGTTCTTTTGGGAAAAAATATGTGTAGGACCGACGAAACAGTTTTTTAAAAAACGAGTGTACCAACCATGTATATGATTCCAGTTTTGACTTTCAAAATTCGCTTAGTGCCAATACAAATCATTTAAGGGACAGTGTCAACTCATTTTCTTTAGAGGATACCGCAGTTTTAGAGAAGAAAAAAAATCTTAATAAACGTTAAATTTTAGAAAATATTTATGTGAAAACTTTCGGATTTCAAACCCAAATTTATTAAATGTCCAATAAGTGTCCAAATTGTTGTTACACAGAAAAGTTAAATTTCACTTCGATTGGTTAAACTTTTTGGGGTCACAGACAGACTGACAGACTGACATGCTGACAAACTGACATGCTGACAGACTGACAGGCTGACAGACTGACAGGCTGACAGACTGATAGACTAACAGACTGACAGACAGACAGACACCACTTCGAAACTCACTTTTTCGGACTCGAAGGAGCTCAAAACAGACAAATCTCCAAAAATCTCAAGGTCGAAAATATTCATGATTATTACTATACTTTATTTATTTTACTAAAATAAAAGAAAGTAAAAATAAAACAACCAAGTAAGAAATTTGCGTAATAAGTGGCTCAAAATTCACTGTTCGTAAAAGAAAGTCGTGTGTTGGCCTCCATTTTTTTTTTATTCGGAACATTTTGAAAATCGGCCAACCGGAAGGGGCAACTCCCGTGGGCCAATGTATTTGGCAAATATCTCAAAAAATATGGTTTTTCAAATAATTGCAAAATAAAATTTCTTGCCCACGAAGGTTGTTATTTCTGGTTGGCCGATTTTCACTAAAAACATTTTATGCCCCCACCCCCCCCCCCCCCCCTCCCCACTTCCCCCAATTTATGAAAAAAGCTTAAATGTGAAGTATCGATTCGATTGGTTAAACCAGCTGGGCTGTAGGGAGGAGACAGATAGACTGATACCACTTCGAAATCTAATTTTTCGGGCTCAGGGGACCTCAAAACAGATTCAAAAATCTCAAGGTCCAAAATTTAGTTGATTACTATGCTATAATATATTACTTACGTAAAAGAAAGTAAAATTAAAATAAATTAATTCTCATTTGCTGGAGAAAACCAGAATAGCAAAATGATAATGATGGGTTAAAGGTTGCACATATAATCACTTTAAGATAACAACCATTCATATAAACACAATTTAATATTTAATTATGTATACTAATCAAGTTTCTAAATAAAATCTTAATTATTTTATTTATTTTTACTTTAGCAACAACACCAAAACTACCAACAAACTAAATCTCTATTCTCAAACAAATCTAAATTTAAAGGTTTCGCTCGTCTCCTACATGTCTGTCGTAATTCATATACGTATTGTATGTAATAATAATGATTAGAACGATTGAGAAGAAATTGTTTAATTACGGAATTCTTCTTCTTCTTCAATACGTGTTCATCTTACAATATTGATTAACTTCTTATAGAGTATTATAATATTATGTGAATTATAATTCGATGTGTGCAATTTAGCATGTGTGTGTAGAAATAATCTAAAGTGTTTTGTTTGTATACAATTTATTGTGATGGTTTAGAGCAAGCGTAATTAGAATTTTTTTTAACAAATAAGATATTTGGGATTATTCAGGTTAGAGGGGCCGGGGAGGGGGGCAGATGAGCAAAATTGTTCAGTAATCTGGAAAGAGTAGTTAATAAATATCGCCAAGACTCATCGGGATATTCGGCTTGGGGATATAGTAACACAACAAATTGGCAATATTAACTGGTTAAAGCAAAAACATTTTAAAACTAGAGCAAATAATATTTGCCCTATTACTAAATGAAAAACCTGAATTTCTTGACTATTGGAGCAGGGTAAAACTAAACAATAGTTCCTCACTAAACTTATTTTATTCTGTTTTGCGTATATGGCTTGCAAAAATAAAATATTTTCTGGAGTCTGGACGTGGCGTATTCAGCTTTCAACTGATATCGTGGCGTATTCAGCTTAATTTCATATGGCACGAAATTAAAATATTCAACAGTCAAATATATATCTGTCTGCAGTATACACTATTTGCACCAATCTGTTTTGTATTTGATAAAGATTGTGAAATAAATGTCTGCATAAATGAAAAGATGTCACGATCCTGATATAAGTTCGAAAGGAAACCAAATCTGTGCAAAAAAAAAAAAATTCCGGCATTCTTCACTATTTACAAACCAAGGGATTTCCTTTCTTTCTGGTGGTGATTGGTTCTATGTTATTACAATTATAATTTTGGAATTTTCTGGATGAATGTGTTCGGCGATTTGAAATTCATCGATGACAACAGTAGTGCAAACTGACGCCAAAGGGTTACCAGCTTGGGTGAAATTCTTCTTTCCTAGGGCAATATCAACCGTTTGTAATTTGCTGTCTAGATGGCCTCCATAATAGTCGTGCTCCAAAATCAATTTATCAGGATTATTTATAACGGCTCAACATTCCAACCGATTAAAATCAGCCGGGCGCATTTGTTTCAATAAAGATTGCGTCTAGATTATATTTTCGGAAGTGATATATTGCTGCGTTTGTATTAATAATTTTTGAGATCTGGTTCACATTAGCGGTGATAAACATGACCAGCTTAATAATATTGTACTAAATTTGTGTGATATCGTTAAATTCTGGAAGCGTTAAAATTCGATCGAACTCCAAGAGAATATTCTGTGAGCGAATAATGTTTTCCCGATCTACATGTTCGGCTTGAAGATACCACGGCCTCTTTTCTTTCACACATCCCACTATGTACCACTATTCGAGCAAAAACGGATGGAATAATAAGCTTGTTTCTGTGCGGCTAGCTAATCCTGGTCTGGTAATGAAATTTTATTCTCAAAATGCACTAAAATCGGTGCTTGCTGTTTGATGCTTGATTGTTGATGTTTAATGGTTGATGTTGATGCTGATTTTTGATGGTGATTTTTGATGGTTGATGTTGATGTTGATGTTGATGTTGATGTTGATGTTGATATTGATATTGATATTGATATTGATGTTGATGTTGATGTTGATGTTGATGTTGATGTTGATAGTTGATAGTTGATAGTTGATGTTGATGTTGATGTTGATGTTGATGTTGATGTTGTTGTTGATGTTGATGTTGATGTTGATGTTGATGTTGATGTTGATGTTGATGTTGATGTTGATGTTGATGTTGATGTTGTTGTTGTTGTTGATGTTGGTGTTGATGTTGATGTTGATGTTGATGTTGATGTTGATGTTGATGTTGATGTTGATGTTGATGTTGATGTTGATGTTGATGTTAATGTTAATGTTAATGTTAATGTTAATGTTAATGTTAATGTTAATGTTAATGTTAATGTTAATGTTAATGTTAATGTTAATGTTAATGTTAATGTTAATGTTAATGTTAATGTTAATGTTAATGTTAATGTTAATGTTAATGTTAATGTTAATGTTAATGTTAATGTTAATGTTAATGTTAATGTTAATGTTAATGTTAATGTTAATGTTAATGTTGATGTTGATGTTGTTGTTGATGTTGATGTTGATGTTGATGTTGATGTTGATGTTGATGTTGATGTTGATGTTGATGTTGATGTTGATGTTGATGTTGATGTTGATGTTGATGTTGATGTTGATGTTGACGTTGATAGTTGATAGTTGATAGTTGATAGTTGATAGTTGATAGTTGATAGTTGATAGTTGATAGTTGATGGTTGATATTTGATGGTTGGTAGTCGTTGGTTGATGGCTATTGGTTGTTGGATTTTTTTTTTTATTTATTTATTTATTTTGGATTATGGTTCATGTTGGTTGTTATTTGATACCTGATTATTTATGGTTGATGCTTGATGTTTGATGTGTATCCATGGATGGTTAATGGTTGCTGGTTGATGGTCGATGGTTGATGTTGATGATTAGTGGTAAATTGTTGATGGCAAGAGGATTAATGGTTAGTGATGGTTGCGGATGTGGTTAAATTATTTATTTATTTATCATATACAATTATGGCCTTTTTACAATATCAGGGTATATTACAAAAGAATAAAAACTAAGGAAAGAAAATGGGAAAACGGAAAAGTGAAGGAAAATCAGCCTAAGCGATAACGAATTATGTGCCATAAAACTTTTCAAGTTACACCTTTTGAAATTACGGAAAATAGACGCGGTTTTTCCGCAGAGCTCCTCTCCATGGATAAAGAAAGCACGTTATCTTGGCTTAAATTTGCAAGGTTTCAGCAGATTTAGATTTAATATCCTCTGTGATTTAGAGAATTTCAGTTTATCATGCAGATACTTTGGAGCTTTCTTTTTGGTCAAACCATACAACACAGCCAACGCCACCAACTCCAGAAACCGGATCACCCATTCGTTTTAAGAAAATGTGTCTAGCACAAGAATTAAAAGCAAAACTTTTTAAGGGAATTTTTGGAACATTGCGATTTGCGAATAACAATAAGACACAGCCATATATTTTACCACACAGGTGATTGACATAAACACTCCAATTTAACTTATAATAACCATTAAACTTAAGTCTATTCTGTGCTGTGATTGTCAATGAAAAGAAAGTTTATTGGTAGATTGAATCGTTTTTTTTTTAGTAAGAAGTGTGGCTTGTGTTTTTGTAGGATTAATTTGAAGTTTGTGCAAATTAGACCAATCCAACCAGATTACTAACCACAGCATCAACAGAATCAACATTCCCGACAAAATAGATTTGAAAATCATCCGCGAACAGCTAATAGTAAACATTTTCCGTTTATTTAATTGACTGACAAACTTGATTTATGTATAATGGAAACATAATAGGGCCTAAAATTGAACCTTGAGGAACCCCAGATGTAATAAAACTTCGCTAAAGTTAGTATACAAATTTAAGGATTGCTGTCACAAATGTATAAGTTGCCAAGCACTTTTGGAAAAGTTATACTCATTACATAGTTTCGACAATAACAAAGCATAGTGACCAACTTTATCAAATGCCTTGGAAAAGTCTAAGGGAACCAAAACTACAGCTTTACCATCATCGAAATTAATTCTGGTATACTGTGGTTGATGTTTTTGTTAATGTTTAGCAATAAAACCACTGATCTGAGCGTGAATGATTTAAAGGATTCGGCATTTTTGGAATAGGCGTGATTATAGTAATTTTCCAATTATGAGGAAAAATCGATTTTGTGGTGGACGAGTAGATGAGAAAGAAGAGACACATCAATTTCAACAACAACGTCAAGCAACATTTGCAACAGTTAGTGCAAATTTGGGTGACCGCATGTTACTAACAAAATTTACTAATTATCGAGTGCAAAGGTGGCTAAAACCTGGTCGAGTCTGTAATACTAACATTCCTATCCTATCCTTCCGTCTTTAGGTGTACGGTGGGTGGATGCGGCGTATCCCGGAAATATTGCTTAGGCTTGGTCGCACATCTCAATCAATCAATCAGGAAAAATCGATTTGGACTAGAATTTATAATGAATGTTAAGGAGGCAAAATTTGAATGAGATTAAGTGGCATGCCATCAAATCTAACCGAATTCGCATTGATTTGATCCAGATGAAAGCGAACTTCTTCAACAGAGACAATATTAAAATAAAATCATTATCATTGGTGGCGTATTGAATTATATCCATAACAAAATTTACATCTTTAGGGTTGAATACCAAACCGAAGTAGATATTGAACTCATTAGGAGTAATATCGTTATAGTTTTATTAAAGAGGCGATCATTAAAAAATTGATAATTGGCAGCTTTGAACGTACAATCTTCTTTATTATGTGCTCTGACATATTTTAATCTATTCATTTCAGTCTTATGCTTTCTCCAGTTCTCATGTAGAAAATTCCAAAAATTACGATGCATTATGATATCATTATTACAATAGGGACCACGCACTCTGCGCTTTTCACAAATCTTTTTCAGAGGTATAAACCTATCAATAAGATAACCTATAAATGAGCTTAAAAGTAATAGATGTTCGTTAATATCCCATAAATGATATAACAGTGCATAATTTAAAGAATTAGCAGCCTTATCGACGTAAATAAATTCGTTACTATATCATTAATATCGACAGAGCAAGCATATGAACCATAAATCATATCATGAGTGGTTGCAATGCCAGGTATAGAGGTTTGAGTAAAAGTTTTAAAGTTGTTGATGTGATTGGCAAATGCCAAATCAATTAAAGACGAAGTCATTACATACTCGCTCCACCCGCCATATCGAATTTACAATGATGTCATGTATTGTGCTTTACAAACCCTTTCATTTGATATCCATGTCATAAAGGTGGTTAAGATGATTTAGTCCGCCATCTTAGGGCGTCCGTCATATTAGATGTAGACTAATATTATTTAGCTTATCTTATTCTACTTGTCGAACACTTTCATTTGATACCCATATCAAGTAGGCTATAAAGGAAAAGGTAATCCGCCATCTTGGAGCATCGGCCATTTCGAACATATTACAATATTGAGTAGACTCTATATGTTGTATTGTCATCAGAACCAAAGGTATGGGCAAAATTTCAGCTCAATTAGACATTGGGAAGTGGGATAAATATCGATTATAAAATTTTGCGGAAACAAACAAAAACAAACCAACCAACTGGTGAAGCTGGCGGCAAAATAAACACATCGCTTATCCACAACTGTTATTATAACAAATCATACAAAAATACATCAAATACCAATAAACCAAAAGAGACAAAATATGAGCACATTAATATGCTACATACAGATGATTCATTGCAGTGCTTTACTATGAAAACTATAACACGCATTGCAATTTATTTAAATCATTTTACATTAAGAAATAAATCCAATGGTTTTAAATATCGATTTCAATAAATTAAGTGAAGAAAAAGGTCATGAAAATCCGACCATTCGACCCAATCGACCCCACGTTCGACGACTCGACCCATTTGGTCTATCGACATTAGGCCCTTCATCCCATTCGGCTTTTAGACATTGGGCCTTTTGGTGTTCGGCCTTTCGACATTCGGTCTTTCGGCGTTCAGTCTTTCGACACTCGGCTTTTCAATATAATAAACGTTAAATTCTGTGTTTCCATCTCCAGCAACATAACAAAACACACATTTACAACATCTATGTATGTATCCCTTATAATTTCTGGGACAATTTGTCGATTCATTTAAGTCAATTACCCTGAAAATACTTTGAAGATTTTGCAGAAATCGGAAAACTGTCAAAATCCTTTAAATATTGGATAATTATTTTTAGATGGTGGATATTTACACCTGTAAAATCTATAAATACTTCTAAACTATTTCGCTCGACAGACCAAACGAAGTGTTTTGTAGGTGCAAATGCGTATTTCAGTTATCTGATTAATTGGAATAAGTACAAACAACTAAAAAGTTTAAAAATATTTGAAATTTTTATTAATTATCCTCTAATTGTTGTATAATCCAACCATACAATTTTGGAACATCAGTGAAAAGGACCAGTTCCGTTAAATCACACCGATCTGTGTTTGGCAATGCTACACCCAGCGACACTATTCCTCGTATAAACCAACGCGATTCAAACTCAATTATCATACCACCACCAGAATCTCCGGTACAGACGCTAGTTCCGTTCTGATATCCAGCACAATAATTGTGATCGTTCAAATATTGGGTGAAAAAATCACGATTACTGTGACGACACTCGAAATTATCGCGTACCGGAAACGTACCTTGAAGTAGAACATCCGATTGCTGGTTTGATCCATCGCTTCCCCATCCGGCCACCAATCCTATTGGGAAATTATTGTAATTCAGCATATTACTTATGCAAATCGGCTGAATATATTGGGAGAATTCAATTAAGTTACGCAATTTCAATAACGCAATGTCATTTTCCATAAATGTTTCATTATACTTTTGATGAACCGTTATCGTTTCTACACTATATGTTCGGGCTTCATTTGGATATTCATTTAAGTTATGTGTGCCCGCCACAATTGTTAATCGATTAGGTGGCAGAGGGCCACGTCCATCCTGTACACAATGTGCTGCTGTCAATATTGCTCGATCGCTTAATATTGATCCGCCACAAATGAATTTCCGATTATTTAGAAACATCGCTATATGCCAAGGGAATTCGCCGTGGTAAGATGGTTGGGCAAATGTCATAAGTGGTTTATGTTTAACTTTTCGTTGGCCGCATTCTAGATTCGTAAGTTGCTGTAAAATAGGGAGGTTGTAAATTAATACGAATTTTCATTCACTAAAATGGAAACTTTGTTATATAGAAGTTATAAGGAAAGGAAATTTCTCCGATCCCTTTGGTTTCGTTATATAACGAGATTTCACTGTAACCTGAATTAACTTACCGGCCACACGTTCGATTCGATCCACGCAACCAAACTGCTAATTTTTGGTCCTTTGTATAAAGAGAAATCTTTTCTATAATTCGCGGAGGTTATAATGCCGAAAATAAAAATTTGATTCCTGACATTTACTTCAACCGGTCTACCATTAAATTTAACCTGCAAATATTTTTGTATAATAATAAATTTGATTCTCACGGTACGGTTAAAAAATATTCTCTTACACTTAAATCAGTTGTTAAATTAAAAAAGAATTCCGACATGAATTCCGAAATTCGTTCCGAACCGACGCTTTCAACGAACTGCTCACTTGGTATAATGAGTGAGTCAATAACTAATTTATAAGAATTATTATATCGTATATATAAATCAGAGGGAACAATGGTGCTTGTCCAAAGACAAGCGGGTCGGAAAATTGATCTATTATTACGGAATGGAACTGTCTCAGTTAGTTGAATCAATCCGACCATATCTAGTCCATGTTTATTGTGATTGTATTCCATTATCTTCTTAATACCAAAATATGGACTGAAATATGGATATTGCTCCTCAGAAAGTTTTAAATTACGAATTTTTATATTTGTCAAATTAAAAGGCATGAATCCCGTAGTACAAAAGAAGTTTGTCAGTACAAAATCTTCACTAATTAATGTTGCGAGACAAATCCAACCTGATTGATCATTGATGTCAAAAATTTCCATCAAATGCGGATGCAGAGATCGTGGATCGGTATTTAAGGATGCCATTTCATCACATTCTAAAATAAGATTAAGTTTTAGCTGTTTACTAGCACAACATAATATAACCTGTTATTAAACTTACTCAATTCACTAATGCGTTTGGCAAATACACTCTTGAGTACCAGAATCATACAAAACAATTTTAATTTATTAATGTTCATATTTCGGCAGATAGATTTAGACTCAAATCAACAATAATGGATGCATATTGTATATGAAATTTTTGCAGATAGCGACATAGGTCGCTGAGTTCAAACACAATAAATTGATAACGAAGCAAAACTGAATACATATAGGAGTATATGAATATGTTACCAATAGTTGATCGAGGTGATTAACGTATCGCAAACATATACACGTAACGAAAACTAGCTTGAATGGGTAATCTCCGATGATCGGGAAGACATTCTTAGGAATCGCATGATTTCCTTAGCACAAATCTGTTGTTTGTTTCCTCCTATGTATTTAATAATTTTCAATTCTTCCTGATTGTTCTTCGGTATCGGGATAGCGTTTATCCTGTTTATTAAAAAATTGGTGTTGGTATGGGTGGTTAGATAGCGTGATCCGTTTGCGTGCCTTTTCTGTATATTTTGATTGTATGCTTGTTTTGTTGTTATCATTTTCTACGATTCTAGAGTACATTTTATGATGTTTGTTATTTATGTTCTTGTGAAGATGGCTTAGTAGTCTCATTGTGCCGTTGAATAGTATTAGAACATCATCCACGCATCTATGCCAGTACCTGATTATTTGGTTTTTCTTGTTCGATTCCGTTAGTATACATGCTGATTTTTAAAGTGGTTCATGTATATGCTAAGGTTCCTGTTAGAGGGTTGCCCATTGAAAGTCCATCAGTTTGAAAATAGTTTTGTTCTGTGATTGCTGTGAACAGTGATAATTTCCTCAATTTTTTCTTGCTTAGTTCCGTTTTTCTATAAAATTTCCTTGGTTATTTGAATTGTTTCATGAGTTGGTATGTTTGTACTTTCTACAGTATAGAGCCATAATCATTATGACGTATTTTTTAGAAGTAAATATTAATTGCAGGTATATTAAAATTAAATTATGTACTTCTAAAATAAATTTTTTGAACTTTCATTTTGAAAAATACATCAAAGTTGGCTCTGACAAACAATAATAGGTAGGTACTTGCTAAATTTATCTTTAGTTTTACTAGTGTACGTCAGATGTCTAAGATGTTTATAGAAAAATACGAAAAAAAATTATTTAATCACAAAATTATCAAACGTTTTTAATATTTTGTAAATTTGTTTGCTTTTCCTACAATTTTTGAACCTGAAATTTCACCGGGTGGTAATTTTTAGTACGATTTTACCAAATTTTTACTGCCATTTAATGTATATTCAATTTCACAGAATGCTGTTATGAATTATTTTTTATATTTTGGTGTAAATAAATCAATTATTACAAGAAAATGAAAACGATTTACTTAAACGACATTTATACAGGATGAGGAAAAAGTATGAAAACCCCTAAAAATCTCGTGGATTTCGGTCAAAAAAAAAAATGAGCGAGGGTTATTCTTAGGTAATTTTCAACAAGGAATTTAATGATGATCTTGGTTATGACCTTGACCTTCATCTTTAAGGTCATTTGTAGGTCACTGCCATTTTTAAAAATTAGAACCCTATTTTTTATGACAGAATCGAAAAGAGCGATCAATTGTGCGTCCGAATATGTATTTTCCATGACCTCCCAAGGTCACCTGAAGGAATCATGATTTGCTATGAAAATTAAAAATAAATAAAAATTAAAAAAGTTAATTCTTCATTTTAAAATGTAATTTTTTTATTTTTTTATAATTTTCATAGCAACACAAGCATTATTATAATGTTCTGTATTTATGATTTTTTTACATTTTATTTTAAATTTTCATAGCAAATCATTATTCCTTTAGGTGACCTTGGGAGGTCATGGAAAATACATATTCGGGTGTACAATTGATTGCTCTATTCGAATCCGATGTCAAAAACAGGGGTTTCCCTATACAAAAATGACCTTGACCTCAAAATAACCTTGAAGATGACGGGAAAGGTCATAACCAAGTTCACCATTAAATTCCTTGTTAAAAATTACCTAAGAATAACCCTTGCTAATTTTTTTTGACCGAAATCCGCATTAATGTTATAAATGTGCTATTTATAATTCAAACATTTATGAAAATATTTCATAAATCATAATTAAGAATTTGTAACGTTTTGTTATTTAAAAATTTGTCTTATGAAAAAAAAGGGATTATCCATATGATTTATGTGTTTTATATGGAAATTTTGGTTTTTTTCTCGTTTCTAATTGGCTTATAAAAGTTTGTTTTTTAGGCTATAGCTTTGTATAATCAGAGCCTACTGTACAAATAAGTGCCTCCAGTTTCGTCTGTATTTTTGACTAAGCTTAAAATAAGAAACATACAATTTTTTCTTTTCTATGAAACTACTAGCTGGGTTACCCGGCGTTGCACGGGAGGTATATAATTAAAATACCTTGATTGTTATGCAAGAATTCTCTCTTTACATCGCTGTAGTTGCAATCACATATGAAAAGAAAATTATAAGTAGCTGTATTCAGTAACGGAACTGGTGCCTCCGTCAATGCATCCAGGCGAAATTTTGTAATGATATTATTGGACATCCTGTTGTGAGGATAGTTAATTAATTTTGGTTTGGTATTTGTTACCAATTGCCAAATAATTATACTCCATTTTTACAAACCTTCAACCAGATCAAAGTGAATAATAAATTTTGAGATATTTTAGTTAATAGCACAACGTTGGTAAGTCTTCGCCTCCTCGTTGCCCATGAAGTAAATTTGTAAAAACTTGGAGTCGTTGTTAGAGAGAGGAAGAAGTGATCCAATTTTATGATAAATTTGTCCTTGTACTTTAAACGTGGGCATAAAACCTCTATCCTTAACAATTTGGATTGCTCCAAAAGATGTCATTTGAAAGCATGAGTTGTATTTTCGAATATTTTGTAGAAAATGTCTGGATAACTCAGTAGTTCCGGAGACGTAAGCTAGAAGAGGTTCAGGTGGATCATCCAGAGGAGGCAAATTCACTTTTCCATTTGAACAACACATTCCAGGCGATTCATTATGAAACTTTAAAGCATGGCAATACAAACAAATGTTTTCCATTTGCCCAATTGAAACATTGTAATCATAGTCTTTCTCGTAATTGAATGCTGCTAACTTTAAATCACCTCTAAAAGTTTCTATTAATCGTCCAAATCGTAACCGATCGACTTCCAGCCGGGCCTCACGATGTTCAATGGTTTCAGTAGCTCTAGAAGAAGACATCCTGCTTCGAACATTTTCAAGTCGTGTTTCACGCTGTTCAGTTGTTTCATCAGCTCTTGAAGAAGATGTACTGCTTCGAACGTTTGCAAGTCGTATTTCGCACTGTTCAGTTGTTTCATCAGCTCTAGAAGAAGACGTATACTGCTTCCATCATTTTCAAGTCGTGCTTCACGCTGTTCGCTTGATTCAGCCACCCTTGCGGCTCTAGTCTTCTTCGACTTTGCGGTTACCTGTCCAATTGATCTTTTTTCGGTGGCATTTTTAAGCAAAAATGAAACGTATAGCTAATTAATCAGGAATGACGGGCATTCAAAACAGAAATTAGTATTAATTTATCAAAACGATTTTAATGTTCCCTTCGATACGTTTCGAATTTTTTTTAGCAAAATCAAATGTTATCTACAATCAAAAAGTAATCATAGATTAATACGTTTATAAACTGAAAACTTAAATCTAATAAGAATGTATATTCACTTGAAATAATATTTAATACCTGGAAAATATTCACCAACAATTATTTTATTGCAATATAGCTAACTAATCGAGAACAACGGCATCCGAAATACAAATTAATATTAATTTATTCAAAACGATTAAAACTACGTCCACTTCGATACGTTTTACCGCGAACTGTGGTTGAAAATGACATTTCGAAAAACAAAAGAAGTTTTTTCAAACTAAGGTAATTTTACACGTACAATAATTTGAATCCAAGGATGTTTCTTGTAGAAGATGCTATTTTCAAATATAAAACGCTAGTACTTTTCAAAGTAAATTAGTTTATACGTACAATATTTTTTAGTACCTTTCGTAGAATTGATTTTATGAAACAATCATTGATTATTTAAGTAATAAACTATTGGCGTTTAGTATGAAACTACTATTTTCATTAAAAGCCGCCGGTTGCAATAGTGGATTAAAATAGAATGTTAATTATTTCTGAAGTTATGTGGAAATTAGAACTCGCTGACTATGGTACATTTCAAAACAGGATATGATAAATAGGATATCACATATCACTAAACACTACATGTCAAACCAGTAAAAATGGATTATTAGTATAGATAATATAAGTGTTCAGAGATTTGTCTTCAGTTAAAGTGATGAAAGATTGTCTTAAATTTAAATTAATAAAATTAATTTGAATAATTAAATCAATTATAGTAGAGGTATGATTTGTGAATAACAATCGCACGCTAGATATCCTTTTTGGTGTATAAATTTGCGGCTAAGGCGCTTTTCGGAACATTTAAATAATTGTATCTATACATGTAAAAATGAATTCTTGATCCAGGGCAGACTTCCGGATTGGAACATGGCACTAATTTCATATAACCCCTTTCCTAAAGTCATTCCCGTCAAAAAAATCTTAAAAAAATTGAAATTTGAGAAAACATTTGTACCACAGCACCTAGACCCCGGGGTCCAGCCCCTTCAAAAGTATCGTTGGCTTGGTCCTGAACATGCAACATATACATGGTAATAATTTCATGGCGATCGGTAAAGCGGCTAAGGCGTTATTTCAGAACAATCAAATAATTGTATCTTTACATGTAAAAATGAATTTTTGATCCAGGGGCGGACCCCCCGAATTCGTACATGTCTCTTATTTCATATAACCCCTTTCCAAAACTAATTCTCGTAAAAAAATTTAAATTTTTGAAAAAATTTGTACCATGGCCCCTAGACACGGGGTCCAGCCCCTTTCACAATATCGTAAGATTGGTCCTGAACATGCAACATTTGCATGGTAAACATTTCATGGCGATCGGTTGAGCGACTGAGAAGTAATTTTGAAATAATCAAATATTTGTATCTATACATGTAAAAATTAATTTTTGATCCAGGGCTGGGCCCCCTTGGATTCGAACATGTCAGTAATTTCATATAACCAGCCCCATAAACTCATTTTCGTGGAAAAATTTAAAAAAAATTAAAATTTTCGAAAAAATTTGTACCGCAGCCCCTAGACCCCGGGGTCCAGCCCCTTCCAAAATATCGTAAGGTTGGTTCTGGATATGCAACTTGTACATGGTAAAAATTTCATGGCGATCGGTTGAGCGGCTGAGACGCCCATTCGGAACAAACAAACAGGAATTCATTTTTATATATATAGATATGGGGAAACCTTTATTTTTTTAGTTTATTAGAAATGTGGGCTTTTGTTTTGTTTTTATATGAAAATGTTCATGAAACATGTAATGATTATTTCTTAGTGGAAATCGTCATGAAAGTAGGGTATTTTTGAAATTTGCAATATTGTTGTTTTTCATATAGGTACAATGTAGTTATAAAGATAACTCAAATGTTGATAACTCAAATCTAATGTCATTATAAAGATAACTCAAAATTTATAAACAATACAATAATCATCCCTTTCATTGCCTCCATTTAAATTTGATTTCGAATATCTTTCTATAGTTATTTTGAATTTGCAAAGTATGCTAGATTGTTCTAATTTTTTGTTTTCTTCGCACTCATTGTAGTGATTACACTTTTTCTGTTTGGCTCTTTCTGATTTATTTTATTTTGATTGTTGAGCGGAGACGTGTTGTCTTTTTTCTTACCATTGGTTTTAGATGTGGATATATGATAACGTCATTTATTTGAATTTTCTCTTTTTAATACACATTGTTGTTGTTGTAGAATGTTTTTTAATTTAATTCCTCTTATTTTCTTTTGATTTTTGCTGGAAAATAGGTAAATTTGAGAATCTGTGTTTTAAATGAGTATGCCATTAATAGTTGTTTGTTAGCGATTTTACAAAAAAATATTTAGCTGGGTTTAAATTTTAATTCATGTTTTATCATCAATCGAAATCGCGTTTTTTCATACAAACTCTATTAAAATAAATGAAATTTTAGTGATTCTATATCCCTTAAGTTCATTTTTCACATGCCGGCTCTATTTACATCAAGATGGCTCTGACTTAACATACATACCTATGCTCAATGTAGATTATTAAGAGCTTTATAGTTTTAAGAGCTTTTCAAATCAAACCATTGGTATTTTCGGATTTAAGCTTGATAATTTATTTATACTTTCTCGGTCATTTTTGTGTCTATTCTGTCTTTCGTTAAAATGTTTTATGAGCATAAATCAGGTATTTGCAAGAAATGTCAAGAATTTTTAGTTTATAGCTTTTGCTTATCGAAGCCTTTCAACTCGAATCATTTTACTCAGAAATTTGATATTACAAAGGGTATTTTTTGGAAAAAATTCAGAATATTTATTCTCAATGTAAATATCCTTCATCCAAAATATGTTTTCATTTTCGGATATTCCTTGATTAAGAAAACTAATTGGTTTACTCAGATTTAGTTTTATGGGCATATTCGGGCCATTGTTCAAAAGTAGATGCAACAGAACGTGATCGATTTTTATGGCTTCAAATAAAACGAAACATCTTGCAACTCGATGCTCTGACGAGTTCTAAATATATCGATATAGCATCACAAATTTCGAATATAATTTGAAAAATATCAATAATTTCGAAATAATCTCAAAAATGTCGAATTTTCAAAGTATCTTGAATATTTCTGGAAGTTCTCAAATATATACTGCAAACAAAATTTTGATTCATCTCTGAGTAAGACTCAGAATCAGGTTCAGTCCAATTTTCAGGTTCCCTGGCAAATTGTAGCCGAGCAAACCTGTGTTATGGCAGAAGTTCTAGACCCGTGGCTGGTCTTCGTGCATGAAGATCTGCTTCTCTCAACCTTTACCGTATTGTTCTTTCGCTTACATTTATACTATGATACGTAAATGTAACAATTCATTACAGGTCTCAACAGTGGTTGCATAGCAATTTCTAAGAGCTGATGAAACTACAAAATGGTCATCTCGTTGGTTACTCCTTGTCTGCCCGTACCTGGTCGCTTAGTATACAACCCAGTCTCGAAAACTCGCGACGAATCACGTTGTACGGTACTACGGGAAATCCGAAACTTATTAGCGATGTAGCGTTGACTTCTCCCACGTTCCAACAATACCACGATATAACTTTCTGACTTTAGCGAGATAATTAAAATTTAACACACTGACACAGCAAAATGTAAACTGGACAAAAGAACACTTGAATATCGCAAAACCAATTTCACAAATTTTCGATTTTGCCGATACATTCAAATTTTCATTCATGGCATCCTACATTTTCTGAGATTGTTTTCAATGACCTAGAATTTTGTTTTTGTTTCATGTTTCCAGCAAGTGTTGGTATTTACATTTGAAAATTTAGTTAAAAATCATGTTGTGGGATAAGTAAAAAAAAACAACCATATAGTTAGACAAAGTATGCTTTGGTAATATTTTCTACGATTATTTTGAATGACCTTGAATTTGGTTTTTGTTTCATATTTGTAGCTCGTGCGGTTCCAAAGATGTTCGCTTAAAAAACAAAATTTAGGGTGGGCCTATTTGCTGAGCCGGTTCAATGTGATATCAACATTTTTATTTTCAGTTAAAGAATTTGTGATACACAAAGTAACTTATTTTGATGCAAGTGTCGCAATTCTATTTGATGCAAAACTTGCATCAAAATCATTTTTTCGATCTAATTAGTTCAATTTTATTCGTTACAATGGCTGCATCTGAATTCCGTTCCCGATGCAAATAATATTTATGTATAAGATTTTCCGAGGTCCGGTTTCTTCAAATTTCCGAGACGAAGGGAGGACCATAACAAATGACCCACTGAATATATAATATCGACAACACTTTATCGTATAAATATTGTTAAATGTCAAAATATACTAAATGTTTGATAAATGTGCCAAACCAAGCATAAAACACATGCTTATTGTTATGTATGGTTTTCCGATTTTCCCTAAATTGTAAGAAGTATTGGTACGGAAAATAGGGAACGGGAAATGATTTATCGATGTAGTATAATGTTTAAGAGGGCTTATAATTTATTTGTTTACAAAATTTTTACTCTTCATTCATAATTGAATATTGTGCTTTTTGGCCGATCTCCAAAAATAATCAACCACATACACCATGCATGCGCCCTATATTATTGTATTTTCACCATTATATTATCATTTGGAAATCTATATATCTTAAAGCCAAAAATTATATTTTCCTATTTTATAATCAATAACAAATTAATAGCTCGTATAGCACACCAAAGAGTAAAATAACAAAAAAAAAACCCGGATAAATGATCTAAACTCGTTTATATCCAGGATATAAATCCTACTTTTTTTTTTTTTTTTGCCAACCACTTTGAATTTATGAAGTAATAAATTTATTTAGTCAGCACTAATATTAGTACACGTCGTTTGTTTGTATGTGCGCGTTCCCCCTCGATGCTTTTCGTTCATTCCCAAAATTTTTTATCCCGTAATTTTTTTTGGATTAAAATTCCTTTTGCTAAATTTCGAAAATTATATACATATATATTATGCTGAGGGAGGTGATGGGATAATAAAAAGGCGAAATATTGTATTATTTAGAAACGGGAATGTACGTTCCAGGAATATTGTATATTATTTAAGGGGAGTGTAATAAAGTTTTATAGTGTACGAGTAGCTTGGTGATATTACTTATAGAGTTATGGAAGAAAATGATGATGCTGCATTTTATTGTTTTGCCCCTTTTTTCTGGTGTTTTGGTGATTCAAGATATGCCAGCTGGAATGAATTGCAACTCTTATCGAATGAAAACAGGTTATTTGTCTAAATATTATAGATACGCAGCAAATCTACGTATTATATACAAAAAAAAATTGCTGATCAATTTAGTATTTTGATTAAAATACTGTACGCGAGGGGTTTAATCACTTAAACTGACATTTGTCAGTGGGGAGGGATAGAGGGGGGAGGGTAATTTGTAATTAATTTTTGCACAATAAATTAATTTTGAAAAGTTGAAAGTTTCCGCGTTAAATATTTTTATTTATTTCCCTGGATCTGTGAAAAAGATTTTTATAGAAAAGAATTCCATTGCAAAATTAATTGAAAATTCAATTCTAATTTCAATATAAATAAGAAATAAGCTTTTTTATTTTCATGCAAATAGAAAAAAAAATAAATTGTTTGTTGCCTTAAATGTGGATGGAATATTTGTTTGTAAGGATTGTTATTTTTCAGAAAATTTAATTATAGATATTGTAAACGGAACAAATAAATATTTTGTGTCTATTCAAATATTATTCAAGAGAAATTAAAAATCAATCGTCCAGTCCTTTAAGCTTTTTTGGGCTTCAGTCAAAGAGACTCTTATTTATAATTATAAATGGCTTATATCGTCTCGCGTGGGAAAACATTGATAAAAAACAAACATCCCTTAAATGGTGACCTATATCTATAAGGCATTTAATAAAATGTTTAGGCAGATAATGTAGGTTCGTCTAATTAATAGTCGTTCCTACCATTTTTCGTAAAAGTGAGTCAGTTACAAAATTCGTGTTACGTGGATTGTTTTTTGTAATTTTATTTACTTAACAATATAAACTACTGCACTGAAATCTAACAGGAATTTGCACCAAAAGATACTGTATCCCCTATATTTTTATCTTAGGGTTCATCTGAAATTTGTAAAGCGTTTGCTAATTTTTTTTCAGGGCTTTCACAGTTTCGATTTGTTTAACCCTCCAGATGATGAGATGACTATACCTATAAATTAAATGTCGTAATCCATCTTTCTCCCTTGGAAATTATAAATGGATTAAACGGTTTATGTACTGCAGGTATAGTATGGCACCTTTGATCCTGAATATTTCCTGATATTTGGAAAAATTCATTTATTATTCCCATTTGTAAATCAGGTAAAGGTATTTGTAAATCATTTCAATTCTCTCTGCGATTCGAATCTTTGGTTAATTGTAGAATAGAATTTCACAATAGGCATATAATTAGTTCGCGTCAACATGGTTTTATACAGGAGACATCTACGATTACTAACCTCATGGTTTTCTCGAATAATTCATTCAACATTATTGGAATGCGTGGCCAAGTCGATATTATTTATACAGACTTTTCGAAAGCTTTCGATATAGGTCGGATAACAGACTTCTAATTCAGAAATTGTATGACTTTGGATCCGATTTTAATCCAATTAAGAGGATGATGTCCTATCTAACTATGCGACGGATGTGCGTAGAGATCTTAACAGCTAGATCTGTCTTATTTCAGATACCTTCCAGCCAGCGTCGGCTCCAGACCTTTGAGCGCCCTGCGCGAGAATTGTTGGAGCGCCTTTTTTTTTAATTGATAAAGGGATTAATTATGAGATTGGGAGTTTGGTGAGAAAATAAGAAATTAAATTTAGAGCAAGTTGGAATCCGACGTTTTATTGGAACTATGTATGTATGTATGTAGTTTTAAAATTGCATAGGGTTAAAGAATTGGTTACGGAGAATGAATAAAAGGCCTTAAACAATGAAGCTTAGAAACGTCGGACTCTGACACTTACCATAATGTGGATGGTAGTTAGTGGTCCACATAAGCAGCCAAAAATAGTCGCCCAATTAAAGAGAAAACTACCTAACGAGAAAACTAATTAAGATTTGTTTTATGAGCTGGCCGAAACAAACAACAACTTGAATGTGCCAATAAAATCCCCAACAATTGAAAGATGGACTAGAATTACTTATTGAAATGATACAATCTACAGCCATGGGAGTTCTGCGATCAGTCAAACTAATAAGAAATTCGAAAAAACTTATCCAGTGTCAAATTAATAGATCTCAAAAATACCTCCAATTAAGAAAGCTGATAGAACCTAGACCCGTAGTGCTAAAGGAAAAGCGGGTCTTTTTACGGTTTGCGGAGCACCTCGAGGAAATATACTAACCTTTTCCCAGGCCAACTGCTGATGAAAATATCACACCGTATTCTAAGATTGATGAGCTAAATATAGAGCCTGCGAAGCTGCATGAATTAAAAGAAGAAATAAAACTGAATCTATAGATCCTAGAAAAGCACCAGAATATGAATTGATCACAGGGCAAATCATCAAAGCCTCACCTGATAAAGCTATATATAGAAAATAATACTAAAAATGATACTAAAATACTATTCCGGTTAAAATAAGTTCCACAACAATAGCAAGTTGCAGAAATAATAATGATAGCAAAACCATAGGCAAACCCCCTAATGACAAAAGGACTTTATAGGCCATTTTCCCTACTGCCAACGATGTCTAAGCTATTAAAAATTACTAGTTAAACGAATTATACCGTTAATAGAGGACAGAAATCTCATTCCATCACATCAATTTGGATTCCGAGAAAAGCGCTCCACTATTGAACAAGTACAAACAATATTGAAGTCGCGCTGAAAAAAAAGTAAAAAAAAATATTTTCAAGTATTTTTTTCAAATGTGTCACAAGCGTTTGATAGAGTATGGCACAAGGGCTTGGACTACAAATTGCAGTGGGACTTACCACAGTCACTTTCGAGTACAGTATGATGAGGAACACTCCGCCTCGAAATAATTGCAGCAGGATTATCACAAGGTAGCGTTTTAGGACCAATTTTTTATCTACTATATACAACTACCGGCACAAAGAGAAGGAATTATTGCAACTGTTGCTGATGATACAGCCATCATGGCAATCGGAGAAAATGTTGAAGAGATAACCAGCAAACTACTAAAACTATGGCGTAGAGAGCTCAATGAAACGAAATTCGTTCACATCAACATCACTAAGCGAAAGGTAAACTGGATATCAATAGAAATTATTTAGGTTAGAATGCTAAATTGAAGTGGAAAGAACACGTGAACAAGTAAAAGGAAGAACTAAACATTAGATTTAGAAGACTTATTGGGCGAACAATAAATTGCTCCTTTATCGGAAACTTCTGAAACCTACATGGACGTATGGTATCCAGCTGTGGGGATGTACTAAGAACACGAATGTCAAAACAATTCAGACGTTCCAAAATAATGTTCATACGTAAGAAAGGCGGATCTTCATCGAGACTTAAAGATGAAATATGTCAGCGAGGAAATTAATAAGCAAACCTTGAAACACGCATTTTGCATTCAGAAACATGAAAACATTACATGGTAGACAACTTTATCGCCGAAAGAAGGCCTCTAAGAACGAAGCCAATCGACCTGGTAAACTTGTCAATATAAATGAAGATGAGACTATAGTGGGTCTATCCGATTGGTTACATCCCTTTAAATGTGAATATTATATGAAAGATAAATTACTAGATGATTTTTTAAATCAGTTGTAACATTATTTTTAATAAAAAAAAACAAAAATAAAATATCCTAGAATCTTTATCGCTGAAGAATGAATTGAACCTAAAAATGAATAAATAACATTTTACCGAAAAATTACTATCGCACCTTGAGACCCAATTTCAAAGGCTAAACAATAACCCCAAAATGAGGAATTATTTGCGAATGATGTATGCTATGCATGCATTTTACGCATACACTTACATGTGTCACAATCAGACATGAAATAAGGAAATCGACCGTAATGCATTATTCTGGAAAATTTTGAGTCACTTGCATCTTCATCTGCACTGCACAACTGTCGATGCCGTAAATGAAGATGATTATAACGGTGAATGAATATGCTGTGAATAATTTTATTCCTGTACTAAAGGCGTTGCCCCATGCAAAACGGAAAACCGGAATTTAAAACCGTCAAACCCAATTTTTGGCTAAGTTGCTTCTCTTTGCAATATGAAAATTATTAACAAATAGTTCTAATCTATAAGTTCCACCTTATTTTAAGAAAATTTTATTAAAATTGATTTAATTTCATTCAAAAAACTCCAATTTTAAATTTTAACGGACGGATTTTTGCTTGACGGACGGCAAAACATAAAATTGGGGTTTTTTGAATGAAATTAAATCAATTTTAATAAAATTTTCTTAGAATAAGGTGGAACTTATAGATTAGAACTATTTGTTAATAATTTTCATATTGCAAAGAGAAGCAACTTAGCCAAAAATTGGGTTTGACTGGTTTAAATTCCGGTTTTCCATTTTGCATGGGGCAATACCCTTACAAGTATAAGATTTACGTAAATTAATTTTCACTTTTATACGGCTTACTGTTTAATTTCACTATACATTTACATACTTCTTTACACTTTACACATCTACACTACATTTAATAAAATAAAATCAAACTAACACCCATTTTTTTTTTTAACTTATGTAATCACGATGGAACAAGATCAAAAAATGAAACAAACGAATTGAAGATGTCATTTTAATTTTTTTTTTTAAACTTTTGGTGTTACACGCATAAAGCGCCGTACATAAGAAAAAATTAATATTGTATGTTCATCATACGTATTTAGCGAAGACATTGGGCCGGATTCAATGTTAATCTTCTATTTGTCTTTTCTTCTATTCTGCTATTATTTGTAAGATAACTAGGTGCAATTTTCAAACAATTCAAAAATTGCGTGGCTTTTTTTTTGAAATCATATCGAGTATTCCATGAAATAATAGAAGAATAGAAGAAAAGAAAAATAGAAGATTTGCACTGAATTGCCATTATTTTAAAAATCCACTGCTTGATGTGAATTTAATTTTTAATTAATCTTATTTATCGTTTATTAATTAGGCAATGCCATAATTTTAATTAATGTGAAATTTTAAATCCAATCAATTTAATCTAGTAATGGGCAGTTTAAAAAATGCATACATTTAGGCTGTGGACCAGTTTTTGGATAAATCCATTACTTTGGTAAAAATCGTCTTTAATCGTACATGTTGTTCCATATAGGCAATTTGTTCTATTTTTCACATACTCACGTTCATTTTTCACGTATGACGAGGTCAACTTTGGCAAGTTAAGGCGATGATTCATGTAAAAATTTTGTCTGACAGACATAAATAATAATCGCTCTGATTGGTTGAAGGTCGGCCATATTTTTTATCTTATGACAAAAATTAAAAATTTAACATTGCTCAATTTTGTATAAGATAAATACATAACCTAAAAAAACTTTGACAGCAATGAGAACAAAATATGAAAGACTGATATTTATTACATATATGCACTTCCACTAAATCGTATGTTATGTTTATTCAAATCAATATGGTTCAAATTTCAAAAAGAACATAAATAAAAACCCTTTTTAGGTTATGCTTTATTAAAATATCAAAAAAAATATACGACAAAATTTTATACATGTATGATCGCCTAAGTATGAATTTCGTTTTTATCGTATAAGACAAAAAACTATTAACCCTCCGTGTGTACACTGGGTCTTTTAAGGAACAGTCGAAATTTGAAACTCAAATTTCCATCACATGAATAGACGGCGGGCTTCGGTTATCGCCTCTAAAAAATATGGGTTGTAGTGGGCACTAAAGGCCGAAATGACGCCGGGATCTGGCAGTTTACTTGCAAACCCCAGTCAGTGCAAATCATGTCCGTTCCCTAAAAGGGTCAGTGTACGCACGACGTCAGTATTTTCGAAGGTAAATGAAAACAGTTTTTTTGCGTTTCTCGTAGTTTTTCAGTTTTTTCATGGCTAAAATAAATGTTTTATGTAATTTGATGCTGTGTTGGCTATTTTTTACGGACTTGTGGCGGTTCACCCAATGAACCGCTACAATATTCATTCATAATATTCTTCCGTCACCAACATGAGGTCGCCGCGCATTGCGTGCCTCCGGTGTCATTCGGTACACATTTTTATTGTACGTCTTCTGCCGGGACCAATCAAAAATACGAAAACAATAAAAACACACAAACAACAAAAGTTAAAACAAAATAAAATTTATTCAGTCTCGTCTCAAATTTATAAACGACAGCACGTTGGTCTATAGTGTTGCCATTCGGCCATATTTTTAGTTTCGCGTTTTGATGGTGTTAAATAATAAAATATAAAATTGTTCAAAATAATAAATTATTTACAAAAACTAATTTTGTTTGCAGTTGGAAGGAAAATAAAAAACGGTTTCTTGTGCATCGTTCGAAACGCAGGTTTGCGATAATCATCGAACGCACTTTTATCACAATTGCGCACAGTAAATTCCTTTTTTGTCGCTAATTATTATTAGTATTTTATAATTTTTGTATTTGTAACAATGGAGACTCATTTTGTGCCAAATAATTACCGTTCCGTTTATTATGACATGTCTGAATCCGTAAACTATTCCCCACTTTCAGGTGCTTAAATAATTCAACTTTTTGGAGCCCACACCAAAGACACTATATTTTTATGAAAGCTCATAGTCTAAGCTACAAATACCTATAACCGTTTTTTATTAAAAAATATTTGTTTAGTTTGACTATTCTTCAATTTATTACCAACCGTTTTAAACATTGGATTTTGGAAACTTCTGGGCCATATAGTAGACACTTCAAGAAGTACCCCAGAATTTTTTCAGATTTTTTGAAAGCTTATTACATATGTAACTTACCAGAAGAGCCGTGGAATGCCTTATTATTTTGCCCAAGATATAGAGGGATACTCTTCCATCTATTGAAAACATTTTGCCAACGCTCTGTTTTCTTTTGAATTATAAGTTGTTTCGCTCGACCGATTGTTGATCCTGATTTCAGTCTTGATTTTGTTTCTATCCACGTTTGGGAACATATCATATGATTTGAACTATTTTCATAATCACTTTAGATATAAGTATGGATTCAATTATTGTAAGTGTAACCAATATTTGCTAAACTCGATTTCGAATTCATACGACCTCGATCAAAACATAAACAACAGAAATAAAACGCGCGGTCAGCAGTATCAGAATATAATATCCGTCGCCGCGGTACACATTCGTTATTAGCAAGTACACGAAAGAAATGATTATTGGCGAAATGACGATTGTATGCATCTTGAGAATATCGTGTAAGTTGAACGATCAAGTAATCAGTAATTTTATTGTTAACGGTTTTAAGCTATCAATCTGGATCTGAAAAATTGGTTAAGTTTAAGTCTGCGGAATTGTCAACATTTAATTGGTTGGATACAAATCAACTGATCTGCTATTAAAGGGCTTTCAATCTTTCATTAGAATTTTCGATCGAAGGAACTTTTGACAAATTCAATAAACAACTATTAATACATACTACCAGAGCCTTCTAGAGTATAGAGCCATAATCATTATGACATATTTTATAGAAGCTTTTTTAGTGGTATCACTTTTCACTAATTTCCATAGGAATCCATAGTACAAATGGTGTTTTTTAGCTTCAAGTTTTTCATTGAAAAAAGCAAAAATGTTACAAAATTTTTATACAAAAGTGTTCTACATAACTTTAGCAGCAATATACAGGAAGGGTTTATTGGTATTAAGTAAATATTAATTGCAGAAATATTAAAATTAAATTATTTCTAAAATATATTTTTCGAGCTTTCATTTTCAAAAATATATCAAAGTTGGCTCTGACGAATTAAAAAATAATACTTGCTACATTTTTCTTTAGTTTTACTAGTGTACGTTAGATGTCTCAGATTTATGCAGAAAAATACGAAAAAAAACTGTTTAAACACAAAATTATGACACGTTCTTAATATTTTGAGAATTAGTTTTGCTTTTCCTACAATTTTTGAACTTGAAATTTCCCCAGGTGGCAATTTTTGGTACGATTTTTCAAAATTTGTACCGCCATCACTGCCATCTATGTAATGTATATTGACTTAATGCATACAATTTGTAGTAAGCTTTTCTTTTATATTTGACCAGAATGCTGTTGTTATGAACTTTTTTTTATATTTTGGTTTAAATAAATCAATTATTACAAGAAAATGAAAACGATTTACTTAAACGACATTTATATATGTTGAAATTCAAACATTTATGAAAATATTTCGGAAATCATAATTAAGAATTTGTAAAGTTTTCATTGACAAATTTGTCTTAATAAAAAAAGTGATTTCCCATATGTTTTATGTGTTTTACTATGGAAATTTTGATTTTTTTGTCGTTTCTAATTCCCTTAAAAAAGCTTCGTTTTTTAGATTATGGCTTGTATAATCAAGGTTGCTTTGGTATTGGTCGCTGTTAAATGTTCGATTTTAAATGAGCTCATTGCATGCTATCCAACTTGTGATGTTATTGCTGTACGTATTAATGTAGCCAGTGCCTTGTTCAACGAGCTTCTCAAGTCTGGTATTGAAAGATATGTTCCATCAGTGAAAAGAGAACCTCGGTATCGAGAGCCATGGTATAATAAACAGCTAATTCGTATAGAAAAACGCCGTAATAAGTTTCATACTTTATTTAAATTACACGGCGTAAATACACGGTGTATAATAGCGTGGCATTTCCCAGTAAAGCAATGTCCGTGCAAATTTCGATGAAATTCGTGAGTGTTGTAGCTGGTGGTCGTTCTGCTCGTTGTACTGCATTAGCTTCCGTGAAATAGACACGTTGTCCATTTTCTAAGTGCACCCACAAATGTTGAACAGTGGGGTGACGTTCGTGTATTGCAAATGAGAAAATACGCCAAATCGGCTCATTGCAACTGACATAACGGCCCAATTGGAATCTTGACACTTCGTCATTTGCATCCGGAGCAGCAATGCCGAACACGGCTAAGTCGCTACCTTTGTTTACGTATTTGCAGACATATTTAATGGACTTAATGGAGTTACAGTACTCAACATTGCAGTGTGTTGCGAATGTTTTCGATAGAAGCTTGCAATACGGAACGTGTGCATGTGGCAATCCACGGTTCTGCCACTCTACTGAGTACATCCAACAACGTGGCTGTCCGAAAACCATCTGCTTAACGATGAAGTCCATTAGGGTTCTTAGTGTTTGTTTGAACACACGTGCGGTGATATTGTGCCGATCGCTGGAAGTTTGTCCTGGCAGTAGATTACCGGTAATTTCAGGCCATTTCGGATTGTATGTGAACGTGATGATCAAATCTGGTCGTCCGTAATGCCGCACATACGTCATAGCATCTTGCGCATATTTATGCATATGCCGTGGGCTGCCAACATATGTCGCTGGGAGAATGGTCAATTGACCGACGTTGCTTGCATCCCCTTCCGAAACGATGGCATCGCGCAGAATGTACTGCTCGGAACGTAGTTTTGATTGATTGAAGAGAATGAAATTTAAACGTTCCGTTTCGATCTTGACACAATACTGTTGAAACAATCGACGATATCTCAAAAGATGATTGTCCACGCCTTGTCGCATCATCTACCGATAAGTATAAAAATGCATGGAACTGACCTTCTTATTCGTTTCTTGCAAGTTTGCTACAGTGGTTCAATCATTTAACTCGCTCGAAATCAGCGGTTCGCGGTGCGGCTTTCCTCGCTGCCTGATAACGTCATTGCCATAATATTATGCGTAAGGCATTTAGATAAGATATTTAGAAATTTAAAAAAATGTTATTACAATTTTGTTTAAGTATACCTCTCTGTAAGTACTAATTCACTTAAGTAATTTACGTATAGAATGTCATAGAAGAATTCCCAGGATTAAATTTGAGATTAAAACCTATCAAATAAAATATTTTGCTTCCTCGATATACCTAATAATAACAGGTTCTTAGCTTTCATCCGCAGATAAATTAAAATACCCAAAGTCATTAAATCGACACATATAAAATAAAAGAAATTTAATCGCTTCATTCGAATATTATCCATTTCCACCAGTGCCAAATAATTTTTTGTTTGTTTATATTTCAATTATTCACATTTCCGGGTTCAAATTTCATAAATACAAACACACAGATGGAGGAGAGGGTAGAAATGAAAAAAAAAAAAAATCGAAAAGAAAATTAATTCAACGGAATGGATAATGAAAATTCAATAACGTAAAAGCAAATATATGCGAAGGATAAAACAACAAAACGGATTTTCCCTATATTATATCCCATCGAGGAGTTCTTTAATTTTTGGTTAATCAATAATTGTGCGGGAAATGAGGATGATAACGATGAAAATTAAATTTACAAACACCCAATATCAGCAATATCCATCTAATTCTTATTTCTGCGCCTTAAGTAATACATTGTACATATACATCTTTAATTTAGGCTAAATGCATAAGTATTCGGTTATGATTATATTACACAATGATGGAATGACCAAATCAAATTTTTGTACATCAATTTTGTGTCACTTTGTGTATGTACATGATAGATGTTATTGCTTGACAAGCGCATGAAGGGCGCTATAAATATTGGATTATATTATCGCCTGTATTTTATTAGAAGCCATTAGAATATTATTAGTGGTTCCGTCATATAAAATTATCACTTGGGAAAAGTATTTGTCGAGTCATATGTGTGCACTCTAATATATATTAGAATTTTTTCGCAATAAAATTTATTCAAGGGGAAACATCGCACTACACATTACATATATCCACACAAGTATGAGAATATTACATGTTCAGATTCGTTTACGGTAGTTTTCGACTAATCCATAATATATGATATTTTTGATCCCTTTTGACCTAATTTCGACTCGTTTCGAACTATTATCCTCATATTTTCTAATTTTCCTTATTTCATTTTCTTTGAGGTTAGATTATATATTTTATACAATCACCCCTCTATAAATATTACAACATATATAGCAAGCACAAGTGCATCGTTCTGGATATAATATGTATATCTGTATACCATCCAATTCATCCCATTCTTATATCTCCCATTTGATGTTGGTTATCTCTCGTATCATCACTATTATCATATTATTGCATTAAACATACAAACACACGCCAAAACTACTGTCTAAGAATAACAATACAGAACACATCTCGTCGTAACAGATAAAGTTTTATTTTGCCACTTTTATACGTTATGTATATAGTCGGTGTGCCATTCTCACTTTTAATTTTCTTTTACCCTCCACGTAAAATCATGTGTGGTAATTTTTCATAAAAAAATTGTTTGCGGTTTCAAAACACGTCGCTATTAAATTAATTGTACATTAAATTTGATGTACGGTTCTTCGTAATTTATGAAAGTTCTGCGTAATACATCCTGATTTGATTTGTGGTCAACTAATCGGAATATCTGCATGTTTTGGGCAAAATCTTTGGAATACCTGGATTTTGTTACTGTGCAAATGTTTGTAAGGGCGAACGAAACACAAACGATACATTGGCCTTGGTACTATGGGTGTTAGTGGCTCGAAGCTAAATGATGATTGTTTCCGCCGCTTACTAATTTTCATAAAATAAAAAACCCACGCGTTTACTTTTTTACATCTGTCTTCTTCGATCGTTTATTCCAAATTAAAAATAAAACTGTTCTCCTTTTTGTCTTCTTTCTTTCCAATCCAAGACCGCGGTTTATCTTCATACAACTAGGCTTATACAAATGTTCACAATCAACATCCAGCATTTGCTCGAGTATACTGGGAAAATCTTAGAAAAAACTTCAAAGAGAAACTAAGGAAAACCAGCATCGGATGTTGTGGTCTTTTCATCTTCCATTGGTAGCAAGCATAATTGGGTGATGGGTCGTACTAAGTCGCTCTTCTCGGTCTTAACCTTACACGTTCTCACCCTTCCGTCCTGTCCGGTAATACTTCGATTACTCTCACCATCATCCACTGGCTTTGTGGTGTTATTTCATTTCGGCCGAATACCATATCTCCCACCTTCACTGAACTAGCTTCCTTTGCCCATTTGTTGCGACGTTGTTGTTCAGTTATATATTCTTGCGAACATGCTGTGATGCACAGAACATGCTGTGATGCGACATACGACTTCATGTGATGATGTTTTGTCCATTAAATCAATTTCTTGATCGGGGTCTACAACTGTCGTCAATAGAACATTATCAAACTTAATTGGTGGCTCCTTACATTCCGTCTTAATTAGAGCATTCATTTCCTTTAACTTCTTTAACTCAGTTCCAATATGACGAAATTGCTCTAACGTTGATCCTCTTAATATTTTGCTGACTCGATTAGTCACAAACGTTTTTAATTCATTAATGGGCTTCTTCAGCCAATGCAGCACTATTTTTGAATCTATCCAGATGCAAATTGGGGCCGCTGCAAACATTGGTATTTCCCTGACCTTAAGAATTAATTTACTACTAAGCTCCACCGCGCATAATTCCAATCTTGGTATGGTCACTAACTTAATTGGTGCTATTCTACTTCTGGAACATAACAACCTTGCTCTCCATAGGTTATTCATATAAACTCGTACGTAAACAGCAACGCCATATGCTTTATTCGACGCATCCCAAAATATGTGACTCTGAATCTTCCGGTCACTAGACGTATTTAGCCATCGTGGTATCCTTAATTCATTGATGAGTTTTAATTCGTCATACAAATCCTTCCATTCTTTTTGTATTGACAATCCTAGTGGGTCATCCCAGTTATTTCCTTGACGCCATAATCCTTGAATAAACAACTTTGCTCGGATGGTAACTGGATGGATAATTGGATATTCATCCTTGAGGATCAAATATTCTCGCTGCTTCACTAGTAATAATACGCTTGGTAATAATCTCAGGTTGGTTACGATCCTGCACTTGAAATTGGAATTCATCCTTTACAAAATCCCATTGAATACCTAATACACTCGTATTATTCTGTAGTTCTACTGTTTTTGCTGACATTTTACTTTTCATAATTTTTGCACAATTCGAGCGCCATTTGGCTAATGTAAAGCCTCCTCTCTTAAGCATTTCAATAATTTCTGCTTTCAATTTTATTGCTTGACTTTCTGATTCTACTGAGGATAACATATCGTCCATGTAGAAATCATTTTGTACAACTTGTAACGGGCGCTTGTCATCCCCGTCACAAAATAATCTTATCCATCAAATTCGCGTATAAAACTGTACCCCACATTTGAAGATTTTGTTTCTTCTAAATTATACAAATTTACATGACATCCGGGTACAGTTCACTTTACATTTACATTAATTGTGTTGGAACAATCTTGTCTGTACATATTAAAACATGCACATAAGCAAGATTCATAACCAACAACTAAATTAATGTAAAATCCAAATATCTCCAATGGCACGTTCCCATATGACTTGTGTTTTCATTTATGTTTATTTGCGGAAGCTCAAGTTTCGGTAAACAAACATAAAAACATTTCTTTATTATCAGTGTGGAGACAAATTTGTTTTAGATGAGTATCAGTTTTCGTTCCGTTTATCTAATTGGGTCATTGTCGATGAAATTGAATTACTCAAGGTAGATAAGCGTGAAAATATAGTTGTTTTTTTTTGCAACTTGGGCAGTTCATGTGGTTACACATGCAGCAAAACGTGCCTCATGTTTTCAGTTCGTTTCATATTGTCCGGAAATTCGGATAAAATGTCAGTGGGGTGATTATGGAATTTTTCAAGTTTATGGGAAGAGAAAAAGAAAAAGAAAATATATGTTTTTTTTTTTTTTTTCTCTCGATCAGCAGAAAAATTGTATAAAAACTCCACAAAAATTTTATTCGAGTCTTTTTGTTTTGATTTTTGCTAACCGTCAGGTTAGAAGTTCTCTATGTAAAAAATTTTTTTTTGGAAAAATAAATATTTTTTTTTTTTTTCAATTTATAAATTAAATTTTTTTGTGTTTTTTTTTTTTGCGGTTTAAATTTTGGAAAACAAAGGTAAATATAGGAAAAAAAAAAAAACCAATTCTAACTAAACGAGGTCCAGTCAGTATAGTAGGGAGTCAATAGCCTCATTAGAGGCAGGTGAATGTACAGCTTCAACCGCGTCATTTACCCTTTCTTTTGACTACCTACTTACTGACCAAGTTTACTTACTAATTGAACCCTCTTCCAGGGACTTGTTAATTGATTTTTTTGTTTGTGTATTTCAATTAATGTGTGGCTAAGGCCAAAAACTGTCCATTCATGCTGGACAAATAACTTAGGTTTCTGTTGGTCGCTGTAGACAGGTCCAACGTTTCTAATCCCCAATCCTTTTGTGATCTCAATGATCACCCAATATTTTCGTCCAACCGCGGTATAACTAGGTTTCTCAACTGTGTCACCCCAACCCCACGACTAATTTTACCTCTACCGGCCTTGAGCACAGGTAAATGCCGCAGGGGTGACAAAAGCGGTCGAGAAACAATTTCTTAGTAATGTTGAGCTGAGGTAACTCAGTTACTTCTTGTTTTAATTATTACAAGTGGCGCCCAAAGGAGGCCAAACATCCGTCTCCGAATTAATCATAAGTTTGTGCGCCAGTCGTTTCATTACAAGTGGCGCCCAACGTGGGGCCCGATAGGCCCGAATTATCTGGTAAATCTGTGTTACCAAAAATATTCAATCGAAATAAATCCCAGTGAGGCTAAGCCTTAAATAAATCTAATATATTTACCCCGTTACAATAAAATAATTATCTGATCAAAATTCAGATTCAAAATTGAAAAGTTCGTTTCGTATAAATTTTTATAGTTAGGTTCGCGTCATATTTTCACTTCAGTATAAAGTCATAATTTTTCATCCTTCGGGATGGGGTCGTCGGTCCGCACATTTAGTATTAAGTTTAGGTTATCGTCCAGGGTATATCTCTAACTACTTATCACGCCTTTGATCTGCCATGGACGGGTATGGAATTCAGGTGTGGTAGTACGGGTAGTCAGTGGATATACTACAAAAACACGAAACGGAACACAACAGCGGGCGAGCTGTTGTCCCGTGTGAAACTGGTCAAAACATTTCTGCCGGAGGCATGGAAATTTGTTCAAGACCAATCCATCAAGTTAACATTCTACATACGCGGTCTAGCTCTTCTCAATGGGAATGGATGCGGATTGCGAGGAATTGTAGTTTTGTGCTTGGTGGAGCACACGGGTAAACCCAAATAGGCTGTGTGGTCTGGATTCGCCATAGTAGTGAGACTCACTCGTGTAGAGTTGGAATTCCACTGCGCGATTGGAAATCAGCCAACAGTCCTAACAATTAGAAATTACAATCCTTCATTCCTTTCCTTTTTGACCTGTCTCGGTGATACGACATCACTATTCCAGCATGAATGGAACGTATTTCATATTTTAGGTTAGTTTAGTTAGTTCAAAGTTCTATTTTTTTTAGTTTAGGTTTTTATAGAAAATAATGGATATAGAGTTACTAGGAGAGGATGAGCTTCTGGTGGAATTAGAGGTGCGAGGGTTATTAGACTCGCGAAGGAGAGTATTATTAACAACTGAACTTAAGAAGGCTTTGATAAGAAAGCTCAATGTTGCTGGTATACCCCTGAAGCCTCATAAGGCGGCAGTATTGCGACCAGAGCGAGAGATCGCAATCTGCCAGATGAAGCTATGGATGGTGCAGAGCCACTTATTGGGACAACTATGGACCGGTAAGTCGGTGGCTGATCCAGAGATAAAAACCAGACTAATACACGTCCAGGGGAGGGTTGACCGTAGTGCAGCATGCCCAGCACTCCGAGCGCAGTACACAAGCGTGTGTATCGCTTTGAAGATACTCTGGCAGATGGTTGTTGATTTGGATAAAGGCTTGAGTTCACCAAGTGATGTGGCTACCACACTAAACCGGGTGGTTATAAAAATTGAACAACCCATGGGCGAAAGACCAGTGTGGGAAGTAGAAGAGATGAGGGCTCTACGAGTTAAATCCAAGCAGCCGGAGGAACAGAGAGTATACATTGAAGAACAAGAATTAGAACCCGATGAAGCGGAAGCTGAGGAAGTTGAAATTGAGCAAGAAAAATGGGAGCCAGAATATGTGGAAGAAGATCTGACACAAGAGAATAAAGAAGTTCAAGTAGAAGAGCTAACTCTTAATGATACCGAAGAGGAATCCACCGAAAGGGAGCCCATGATGGTTTCCGTTTCATTGCCGAGTACCAACCAAAATTCTCAGGCGCAAGTGGGTTATTCGGTATCTGAGCCATCCGGGTGTACATGCTCCTCTGCTGAAGAAAACCGCGTTGTGTTGTGCAAATTGCATATTGAGATCAGAGGTAAGCCCACAACTAAAACCCGAGGCAAGTTCAGGGGGGTGTCAGGTAGGCGCGCGCGCAAATCACAACTGCGGCGCAAACCGAAGGCTCGAGGCTAGTTGCAGAAAAATTGCAGCACCATTTGCATAATGGTGCACTTTCAAAGATGGGTTCGGGTGTGCGCAACCCAAAGCAAAATACCGGTAGATCATCTACCAGGTGTTTTGGATTTACGGTTAGAGTATGAGGTGTTGGCCAGGTCTAATCGGCGACTGGTTTCAGAAAAAATATAATTTCTCCGCAGTTACCAGTTTACCTTTACAACACCTACGATTTTGTAAACAGGTGGTGTAAAAGTAAAGTGAAGGCTGGTTTGTTTCTGGTTTATCGCCATAAACCAAGAAACACCAGTGTTTAGAGTTAAGAATTTGTTAGGTTTAGCAATTAGTAGGGGCTAGATAGGGAGTAGATCAAAATAACATAAAATAGAAAATAGAGTAGGGATACTAATCTAGATAATAAGTTAGACTTTTTTGATAGCTACGATTGGACCTATGTCTTTGTTTGTCTCTTCTGAAAGTAAGATGCGGTAAGGATAATATCTTTGTGATGCTGTTTGATAGACAGGGTATCACCAGAGGAAGTAAAATTTGAGAAGTTACATATCATCCAGGAAGAAGTCGAGCATGCATCCCTCGCCGGCAACGAGTGAAAGATTGTGCTGTTCTATGACCTGGCTGATTAATGGCCTGAATGGGAGGTTTCAACATTCATCGTAAAGAAAATGAGCACGGCCTGTAATCTCAAAGGAACGACCAAGAACATGAGTACCAAAAACACTTAACTTGAAGGGCTACTGACAGATTGTGACCTCATTATGGAATACTAGACCAGAGACAAGCAGTTCGGTAGTCACCTACTTGTTTCGAAAGCAAAGAGAGCAGATTTAAAACCAGTATCGTCAAGTACAAGCAGTATTAAGATTACTAACCCCCTACATATTTCACAATATTCTAAGAGATATAGGAGGTGATCATCGATTTAATGGTGGATATGCACGGACATAAAAACACGAAGCTGTTAACATCAAAGCAGCTTTAAAACCAGCTAGAGCACAAAAAGTTATGAGCACCAGGAGACGTACAAGTACCAGATTTTGAGCAACAATTGGTACAACTATCACAAATTCTGAGGGTAAATGCGCGTCTAGTGAACAATTACATAATTCTCAAGTTCGGGACAGAAAACCACTTGATTGATAGAAACGATCTTGTCCCAATAATATTCCAAGATGCGATGGGATATTCACAGATAAAACCCACTTCAGATATAATACTTGTATACTTCAAACCAATACGGTATGACGAGGAGAAAGCTACGTGATTGCCAGAAAGAGGATCAGAACCAGTCCACAGAAGAGAGCTTTACACCTTACGCGAGAAGATGTTAAATGATGTAAGGTGCAACCTTTACAACCTGAGGAGCAAACGATGATCAGTGCCGAATACGACTCACAATAGCATAAACCAATCAGTCGAACACATTATTATATCCGTCGGCCAAGCAAAAAAGACATAAAGCAGATCCAGGGCGTCATCGGCAACAATATGCTACAACACCTCACTTTACCGGGAAGTGGGTTGTTGAAGTTAGAGTATGCCCGTCTTAAAAAAATAAGAAATTCATTCTCCAAAATACCAACAACAATACATCATGAGCGGCCGTTCTTTCAATTTAGACTGAGCAGTCTGCTATACGAGAGTCAGAGGTGCGCAAAATAATCGAACCAGTTCAACTACCAACATAACCTGTCTGAACATCCACGACATGTCGTCAATGCGTTTTATCCAGCAGCTCCATCACTCCAGTGGTGATCTTACTCGTTGTTTGGTAGAGGTAGCCACAGTTGCAGTACAATCTTAATCAAAGCAGAGATGCCGGCTCGTCATCATTCAGCAACCATGAAGATCCCACCGCAAAAATTCAAATGTTTAGAAATTAGAAAAAAAATGTAAAAAAAAA
Source organism: Tipula helvola (assembly GCA_963556165.1). NCBI lineage: Eukaryota > Metazoa > Arthropoda > Insecta > Diptera > Tipulidae > Tipula > Tipula helvola. The sequence goes on along the minus strand of OY744481.1, from coordinate 326,488,511 downwards.
GTAACGATCAAATGATAAATTCGATTCAAAATATTTCTGTTTGGTAAATTCAAAGGGAATGAGGTTGATTCAAACCTTACATTTGTAAGACAGGTTTGAGTTGGCGCCACCCCAAAAATAATAATCATTTTTGACAGTAAGGTACCAATCTATAAGGTATTAGGTAATAGTTAGGCAGAGTAGAATAATAATAATTAGGTTTAAAAAAGGCAACAGTGAAATTGAAATTAAAATCAAAATCAGCTGATTATATTTTTTTTTTTTTTTTAAACTTGAAGTAAAATAATAATGATAACAATAATAAATTTCTCCTTGCAATTTGTCATATTATAAAACAATTAATTAGTTAGAATATAATTTCGCTTTATAAAAACACAATAATTGTCAGGAAAGAAAACTGTTTGCCTTAGGTTAATTACATTAATAGTTAACTTATAACACTATAATAGCTCAAAGTCGAGGCTGTCTCAAATTTAAACTATACTTAGCAATCAACCTATTTTTGTAAGCACTGATACAAGAAACAATTAGCACTCACAAGAAGCAGGTTAAAGTTGAGACAGCGCCGTTCTTATTTACTAATATAGCGTTAAGTAGGATATATAGTTAGATTAGAAAATAAATTGTTTTTATGTAAATAATGAGCGTTAAATTTTCATTTAAAAATAAAGGTATATACTATTGAACAAAAAAAAAAAAAAAAAAAAAAAAGGTAATAATTTTTCGCTCAATTATAATTTTTTTTATATTATCAACAGTAGTATATTTTAAGAAAGTATCTTATATAAAAATATAAAAAAAAAAAAAAAAAAAAAAAAAAAAAAAAAAATAATAATAATAATAAAAAAAAACAAAAAAAAAAAATATATATTATATACAATCCATAATATTAGGAAATTAGTATTAAGAAAATCCAAAATTTGTAAATCTATTATTGGCCCGGCTTGAGACTATCTCAGGTTGTGGGGCGTCCCCACGTTGGGTTGATACAAATTGAAAAAAACCTGACGGAAGCATCCTATCCCCGCCAAACAGAGCATGAGATCTCTTTTCATCTCAGGGATTGGGTTTTCCCCACGCTGTAACGGGCGCTTGTCATCCCCGTCACAAAATAATCTTATCCATCAAATTCGCGTATAAAACTGTACCCCACATTTGAAGATTTTGTTTCTTCTAAATTATACAAATTTACATGACATCCGGGTACAGTTCACTTTACATTTACATTAATTGTGTTGGAACAATCTTGTCTGTACATATTAAAACATGCACATAAGCAAGATTCATAACCAACAACTAAATTAATGTAAAATCCAAATATCTCCAATGGCACGTTCCCATATGACTTGTGTTTTCATTTATGTTTATTTGCGGAAGCTCAAGTTTCGGTAAACAAACATAAAAACATTTCTTTATTATCAGTGTGGAGACAAATTTGTTTTAGATGAGTATCAGTTTTCGTTCCGTTTATCTAATTGGGTCATTGTCGATGAAATTGAATTACTCAAGGTAGATAAGCGTGAAAATATAGTTGTTTTTTTTTGCAACTTGGGCAGTTCATGTGGTTACACATGCAGCAAAACGTGCCTCATGTTTTCAGTTCGTTTCATATTGTCCGGAAATTCGGATAAAATGTCAGTGGGGTGATTATGGAATTTTTCAAGTTTATGGGAAGAGAAAAAGAAAAAGAAAATATATGTTTTTTTTTTTTTTTTCTCTCGATCAGCAGAAAAATTGTATAAAAACTCCACAAAAATTTTATTCGAGTCTTTTTGTTTTGATTTTTGCTAACCGTCAGGTTAGAAGTTCTCTATGTAAAAAATTTTTTTTTGGAAAAATAAATATTTTTTTTTTTTTTCAATTTATAAATTAAATTTTTTTGTGTTTTTTTTTTTGCGGTTTAAATTTTGGAAAACAAAGGTAAATATAGGAAAAAAAAAAAACCAATTCTAACTAAACGAGGTCCAGTCAGTATAGTAGGGAGTCAATAGCCTCATTAGAGGCAGGTGAATGTACAGCTTCAACCGCGTCATTTACCCTTTCTTTTGACTACCTACTTACTGACCAAGTTTACTTACTAATTGAACCCTCTTCCAGGGACTTGTTAATTGATTTTTTTGTTTGTGTATTTCAATTAATGTGTGGCTAAGGCCAAAAACTGTCCATTCATGCTGGACAAATAACTTAGGTTTCTGTTGGTCGCTGTAGACAGGTCCAACGTTTCTAATCCCCAATCCTTTTGTGATCTCAATGATCACCCAATATTTTCGTCCAACCGCGGTATAACTAGGTTTCTCAACTGTGTCACCCCAACCCCACGACTAATTTTACCTCTACCGGCCTTGAGCACAGGTAAATGCCGCAGGGGTGACAAAAGCGGTCGAGAAACAATTTCTTAGTAATGTTGAGCTGAGGTAACTCAGTTACTTCTTGTTTTAATTATTACAAGTGGCGCCCAAAGGAGGCCAAACATCCGTCTCCGAATTAATCATAAGTTTGTGCGCCAGTCGTTTCATTACAAACTTGAGATGCTGTTGGCAGCTCCCTTGCGCTATCAATCGCACATTGATTGCCAAATATGAGGATGATGCCAATCCATATATTATCACTGTGAGCCAATATTCCATTATGGGTTTCTTCGGATCGCTTCTCCACAAAATTCTTTGTAGGTCCCACTGACTCGGTTGAATTTCCACCTGGCGAAACATTTTACAAATATCCGCCGAGATGGCAACTCTTCCCGCCCTAAACTTCATAACTATATCCATTAAGTCCTTTTGCAGACGATGTCCAACGTATTGTAAATACCGTTTAGTGAATTTTTGTTAGATGTTTTTGCAGAACCATCAAACACTACTCTAAATTTGCGGTCTATCGAAACTGCGAGATGTGGAATGTAATTATGCAACTCTACTGTGTTCAATGTGATTGCTTTAAGCATATGTCCTAATTTTACATACTCCTTCATGAATTCAACGTACATTTCCTTATATCTTGAATCTCGAGCAAATTTATTTTCTTGAGCATAAAATCTCCGTAGGGCTGTAGCCTTTGAATTGCCCAGGTCCGCATCAGGTTTCAATTGTATTGTTACACTATATCGATTTCCTCTTCTTACAATGGTGCTCTTAAAATTATCTTTACAGTATTGATCTTCAACTGATAACTGCCTTTCCTCCATCTCGTCAATTAACCATAACTTTTTCTTTGTTGGATGGCAACCCTTCGCCTGAAATGATCCACCCAAATGATGAATTATGGGCCAATAGACCGGTTGGGCCTCGCTCTATCCCTTCCATAATATTCCTTGCCAAAACACCTACTCCAATTAAGGCGTCAATACGATCTTGTTTATAGAACAGTGGATCCGCTAACTTTTTACTCCGAATTTTACTAAATTGCTCTGGTTACAAAGTTGCCTTTACAATAATTCAATTATAGTTCTTCCACCATTTACCATTCAAATCAATTTGCTACATCTTGCATTTTTTCTTACTTAATCACACAACATTTATGCCTTTTATTTCCTATTTCAATAAATTTTACCTTGGTTTAATCCTTAATTAATCTAACCTCTTTATATAATTTAACCCCTGTTGTACTTACTTAGTGGGCCTTGTTCTTGCACTATTTTGTGCCTTTTTACCGCCTGGGACCAGTATGTATCGTTATTTACATACTTAATCCCATAGTACGGTTCACCGTACCAACTCTAGGTACCGTAGAACTTATCATCGCGATAAATTTCGAACCAAATCTCTACTCAAGTCCATACTCAACTCGATTCGAAAGCTACATCCGTGTATTAAACTCAATTTAACTTCCCAGTAAACCCTCAACGCGACCCCAAATTAATCTCCAATTGAATCCCTCATATTCAACTCAACTTAACCTCAAACATTATTTAAACTTAACTCAAACTCAACTCAATCCGACCCTTAACGCAACCATAACTCAACTCCAACTCAACTTTTAACTGAACCCCCAACTCAACGCTCAACTCAACTCCAAACTCAATGTTCAACTCAAACGCTAAATCAATACATTTAAACACAACATATTTAGTTGAACTCAACTTAATCTAATCTCCATCTCAACCCCCAACTCAACCCCAATTCTACACGGTTCGAAAATTCAACTAAGAATAAGTCAAGCTAACTACGTTAATCGTCAAACCAGCTTTATCCAGTAATCTAGCGACCTCGTTTAGTAGACCAGAATGCTCGTACAAGGTGGTAGAAGTGATAAATAAGTCATCTAGTTAGACAAATATTATATCTTGTAATTGGTGTGTAATCACATGACCGCGTATTGATATAAAGGCCGTTGAGGTACTGTGAGAGCCGTCTTATCTTTGGACTGCGGATCGAGTGGGATCTGCCAAAAGGCGCCTTTCAGATCGATCGTCGAGATAAAGCGTGTTTGATCCAATCGATCCAGCAATCTATCAATAAGCGGTAAGCCCAGGCGAATTCTACCATTTGCGTTCTGCACCAAAGTGACCGGGGAATATCAAAAGTTCTGGCTTTCATTCTGGGTAATATGGCCTATTAGGCGTAGGTTTAGGACGATGTATTGCTGCAACTTGAGACTTGAATTCATGCCCTCATCCAAACCATTTATGTACTACGCTCTATGCCTCTAGTTGTTAGTCGTGGGTAAGTGTTTCTCGCCTATGGGGCACAAAGGTATCCGGATTAATTTTTAAATCAGCCCAAGTGTTTTCTCAACTGGTGCAACAGCTGATCACGTCACCGATATTTCCGAAATGCCTATATCAGTGAACTGATATCGCAGACCTGGTCTCTTATTTTTCATTAAAACTTTAATGAGTTGTTGGTTGGAAGTCGGAATGTGGTGCGCTTATTTGTGTGTGCAATTAGATTCTTGTTTTATTTTCGATATCCGAATGTGAACGTTGATTTTTGAATCTTTCAATCATCCGACTACATAGTTTGTACCAATTGGTCGCGGGGTTTTGTTATCAATACGTCCAGTACCAGAGTGATGCAATACATTTCAAAATAGAACTGATTTCCCTTAATAGCTGGTCATTTTCGAGAATCATGGAAACGGCTAAGGTCTCCAAGAGAAATAAAAACAAATTTATTGGAATTCCAGTTCCGGGACCTATCGAACGATAGATCACTTCGCGATAAACCGCGGTGCTCAGGCATTTGCTTAACTAGAGGCGGTATGGGGGACCATAACTTGGAAAATATTGACCAGATGTTTTAAACGGAGCGTGTTGTAAACATTGACGTTAATAGAAAATTTGATGCTGGCAACAGATACTGTATGTTTTGCGGAATTCCACTGTGTAATAACGGCTTCGCTGGCGTACATTTATGTTTGTGGTAATCAATGGTGGTGTGATAAGTAGAGGGTGGTAAAACGGGATGCGACGGATTACGTTGTAAAATTGATTTTGTGGTAAACTCGCAAACTTAATTGCTGCACGGTGTACCCCAATGTTATCTGATTTCTAGTGGTTTTCCTGCTTGTCATTAAATTGTCTAGTTAGTTGTGAAACTTGCGATAGCAGTCGATCCTGTTTCATCATACTCGATATAGCGTACATTTGGACAGCACGAGTTACCTCCTGAGAACTGCTCTTGCAGTTCTTATGACATCTTTTAATTTATCACCGTCTGAAATACATTTGAAGACTAGTCAGAAGCGATCTACACGACTGGAGAGGGCTTTTAGCTACAGTACCATATGTTTTAGAACCAATGGCTCGTTCAAGCCTACAGGATTCTACTTGTTGTTGGGTTTCGAAACTTGGGAGTAAACTAATGTCGTATTTTAGCTCTTGCATCTTAGTACGACATGAACCAATTTCAAGGTCGGGACGTTTCGCCGCGTTCGTGTGCATTCTAAATAAATAAATAAAAATAAATAAATTTTCTACGGCCTCTCACCACTTCCAACTTCCTCAGCAGTCCCCAGATTTTGCAAGATTTCAGCAGTAATCTGGTCGTTAACTGAAACATCGCGCAATTCTAATTCTATTGCCTCCACTAATATGTCCGGCGTTATCTCCCCCACTAGTGAAGTGAGCCACCTCCGCTCCATCGAGGATTCATCGCACCTGGAGCAAGTGTGACACACATCGTCCCGCTCCTCCGGACAGTACAAACACTCAGGGGACCTCAGCTTTCCCATCCAGTGCAGGTAGGCCCTGAAGTACCCATGCCCTATCGAAAACTGGCACACGAAGAAATTTACTTCACCATGACCTCCATTAATCCATGGACGAAGGACCCTGATCAGTCTGACCGTCTATCGGTCCTTATCCGCCGTCTCCCACCTACGCTGCCATGCCTCTATCGTCTCGACCCTAGTTGTGTCTGCAGTTTTCTTCCTCCGCGCTCAGTAGATATATCTACGCTCCTGTACCAACAACTCGATCAGTATTACTCCGGCAACAGCCAAAGCGGCAACATCGGATACCGTCCTATAGGCCCACGCCACCCTCAGTGCCCCTTTCCTCTGAGTCGATAGCATTCGCATCCGAGACTTTTGGTGGTTCGTAGCGCCAACTCAAATCTCTGCCCCATATAAGAGGATCGACTGCATCACTGACATAAGGGCCTTTTGTCTACTAGAACGAGGTCCCCCACGTTGGCCATCAGCCTGCTCGGTAATGGAGTAACTGCCGCCACCCGCTCACAGACCTTTCGGATGTCCTCTCCATAGCTTAGGCGACTGTCCAGAGTGACGCTCAGATATCTTGCTGCTCCACTCGTGTAAATCACCTCCGTACCCATCATCGTGGGGATAATAGTATATATCCTGCTCTTGGTAAGCATGACAATCTCTGTCTTAGGGATTGCCAAATTTAACCGGTGACCTTCCATGCAGGTGTTTATTCTCCTCATTACCTGGTTGATCCTAAACTGGGCCAGATCAGTACCTCTATCCGTTCCTAACGTCAGGAGTAACGAGGAACATCAATGTTCTTGCCTGATGGCTCGCGGTCCCCTCCCGAGCAACTGCGCTGGTTACCTCCGTAAAGGCATTGATGAACGAGTGACCTTTTCAAAAGCCATGCTGCGTTGGATAAAGACCATCCGTAGCCGAGTTCAACCTTATTTTCAGCAGTTTCTCCAACCCCCATCGTGTGAAGTGTACAAATAGGCCTATAAGTCGACCGAGAGCCGGGATTCCCTTCCTTACATTTCTCGATCGAGGTTGACCTCCTTCCAGCGTATAGGGAATACTCCCGCTACCAAACAATTAATACATAGTGTGAGCAGTAACTGTAGGGAACCACCGGTCACAACCTTCAATAACTCCCCGGGAATGCCATCGGGTCCTGGGGCCTTCTTTTTAAGGGTATCACCGCACCGGTCAGCTCCTCCTCTGTGAATGCGGGGGCAATACCAACCAGCTCTGGAGTATCTTCCTCTGTCCTCAAGCCATGTGTTGGAAACAGTGTATTTACAATGTTTCGCATCACCATTACATCCATTGAGCTGCATAAGTTCATGGTACCCAGTCTGTGAGTGACTAACTTTTAACCTTTGCCCCATGTGTCGACATCCACCTCGTGGCATATATCATGCCAACATCGAACCTTACTTCTTTGCCGCCCTGTACTCGACTGATCTGTAAACTGCGTCACTTCTATTTTGTGCTCGTTGAGCCATTTGCTTGAGTTTCAGGGCGTTCCTACTAAGTTTCGTTATTTCGCCCGTCTACCAGTAGGCCTGTCGTCTTCCGTTCCACTGTTTTCGGCTCGCTGGATAAGCTGTACGATTTCTCAACCTTAGCCTCGATATCATTCCTGCTTTTATTGTCCTGCAGAACCGGTAGACCATTTCCAAGGTTTGCCTCCGAAAATGAAACCAGTGCTTCTCCCTCCAATCTACTCGTATTCCAGTCACTTGAGTCTTGGATTATTAGCCGCTGCGCCGGTCTATCATCGAACACCATAAAGGTGATGTAGTTATGATCATTACCCGGGTAGTCCTCCGTCACTCTCCAGTCTACTACATTGGATACTAGCCCTGACGGCACCAACAATATGTCGGGAATGGAATTTCCGAAGCCAGGTCTTCGATATGTCGAGACTGAGCCCCTGTTCAACATAGTCAGCTCAAGTCTCGATGCGATCTCCATCACTAGTTTCTCTCTGGTGTCCTGCTGTGGCATACCACCAACTCCCCCCCTGTATCGCGAAGTGCCTCCTCAAGTTCGTTCAGCTTAGAACGAAACTCCGCGATTGCATCATTCGGTGAGAAGTTTACACTAAAGAATGGCACCTTTTAACCCATATATATCCGACTTCTAACCCAAACTTATCCGTTGCCCGCGCCATGGTCGACAATGCGAATAATACGGACGTCACCCACCCACATTGCCGCAGTGCCCAGGCGATCTGAAAACCAGGTCAGGGGTTCCTGTCCCGGTATTGCTCGCTAATGACCACTATTTTGGCTTCAATCTCACAAACGAGCTGCGTCAATAGATCATCCTCAGCCCTACATCCGTTCACATTTCCTTGAAAGACTTTCATTCTCGGAAGTCTCTCCGCTTGTCCTGCAGAGCATTTCTAAAGGCCCCACAGGTGCCTGACCCCTGTACATGACTTAGATTTAGAGTCCGCCTGTCACCGGAACTATCTGAACATAGCGAACACTTCTGTTCGGAAGTACACTCTATCGCCTTATGCCCATCGTTACCGCACTTCCAGCAACTACCATTGTGATCGATGCCAATCTTCTTCTGACTCTTCCGAAAACCCAACCGATCTTCAACGTCCCCTTTTCCAGCAACTTTAAGGCAGGACATTCGTTGAGTTCAGCGACCGCTTTTTTTGCCCGCGCTTATCCAAAAGGAAAAGATAGACTTTAATGTCCTCAGTGGGTTAGCAGGACTCCTCAATCAGATGTTTTCCTAATTTGCTGAATTATCGTTTCCTCACTATCCGGGCATCCATTGCTACGAATGGCACCCAATACGTCAGCATACGTCTTACTCGGGGCTGGTTTGACTATAACCGCGCTGCTCTTTGTTTTCTCCTTCTGAAGTTTCCTTTTTCTGTTCCTTTTCACTCTCCTAGTTTGAATCCTAGGTATCATTCTATGTTAGAAGGGCTTATATTGACTCGCCTGTTCCTTTTGTGAACGATCGCGACCCACGCGTTGTTTTCGCCAGTTGGCACTTCCATCCTGGCCCTGACTTCCCGTTCCGATTCTTCAGCAGATACGGCATTCCTACTTCTTTTCTTGTCCGGTCGGATAGTCTGCTCAGTCTCTCGACTCGCGTGTGTACCCACCTTCCTCCAATACTGCTCTTCGGACTCCCTCTCTACCTTCCTTTGATCAGTCCGCAAAGACCTCCAGCACCTCCTCCACTTCCAGCAAGCCGTTCTTAATCCCTGTAGAAGTGTTTCTTTGTCTTTGCGTCATTACTTGCATACTTTTTACAATTTCTCCTGCACTTCTTTTGAAACTCGCTCTCTTCCTGCTCTCTCATCTTTCCAATGATCTCTCTCGTTTCAATTTTTGGGTCGCTCCCATGTTGTTAATCTCTGCCTCTTACCGTGCTTTAGCTCCCCTTGTACAGATAACAATAATTCAGGATCTGTATCCATCTTGGCAACTGGGCTGGTATTGGATTGATACCCGATCCATTATATACCTGCTTGCCGTGCTACGTTCTAATCTTAGCATTGCTCCAATTTCTTGTTTTCATGCTGTTGGAGAGGCATCACTCTCATTAAATTTGTTTGTTTCTTGCGTATTAGAATCCATATTTTGTTCCCACGAGTCGCACGAGAAATAACGGTCTCCTATGACAGAGCTCTGAGTTATCATAGGAAGGCTATGGTTTAAAACCGAGTGTCGCCAAATTTGAAGGTTCGCATACTAACGACTAAGCGCCCCCTTAGCCATGCAGCCATCGGCGTATGCCGTCCCACCTTAGCTTGGGTGTGCCAGTTTTTCATTCGCCCCGAGTATTTGATTTCCCGCCAAGATTTCCCACCACCCGGGGGGGAGCCTGATGGGGGAACTAGCAAACCCCACACAGATTGCATTGAGGGCTTAGCTGGAGATTGAGTTCGCCGTTTAGTGTGAAGTTGAGTAGATGGGTGAGATTTAGTTCGAGCTAAGTTGAGTTGACGTTGAGTTGGTTTTGAGTTAGCTTCAGGGGTTGGATGTGGATTTTGTTGGTTGTTGAATTTGGGATTAGGTTAAAGGTTGATTTGGGATTGAATTGGTGATTGCGTTTTGGATTGCGTTGCGATTGAGTTGGTGGTTGAGCTGAAGATTAAGTTAAGAGGTTAAGTTAGGGATTTATTTGGGAGTTTAGACTATTTTCAGGACTGAAGTTCTATCATTACCTCGTATTGTTTCATCCCTTTATATTTTTAGTAATCTGCGCAACGGCTGCGAAGTATTGTTAAATAAATGTAACGTTTTTTTTTCCAAACCATTCAAAATATGCTGCGGCGCAGTCACTTAGAGGTAACCTTGCTTTACTGTGAAATTTTCGTAAAACAGCGACTATTTTGATGTATAGGTCAAATATGTACTCATGTTCTCAGTATGTTTAGTTCTCATATTTAAATGTAATGTGTTATCTGGCGCTCATTGTTTTTCCGGAGATTTTGCACTTTGCTTTTTAATTTCATCCCCGCACGTCCAAATATTTGGATAATATGTATTACCATTTTCTTGGAAATCAATAAAAAAACTCATTAAATTTATCGATTCCATTAAATCACTGATTGTTTTCTGGAAACATTAAGGTTAAATCTGTTAAAATAATTACTTGACAGTTTTTGTTTATTTTATATAAATTTGCCATCCATTACGGCACCTCAAACTTTTTTTAATCGAATTTTCTTTCCAAAAACCTTTCCTCGTTCTCCCTTCTGACTAAACAAAAAAAGAAAACACAAAACTTTTAACTCAATCAAAAGTTTCCTACTTGTTTTGTTATTGTACGCGTACATTGTAAATATTTAAATAATTTTGTTAAAAATATCTACATTTCAGAATATTATCGTGTGGCTAGGGGTTGGAGGGTGTAATTTGTTTGTTCACCCAACTACGCCAATAAATAATAAAAGGCAAAATGAAAAACTAGATAAATAGGCTTAAAAGGGGTGTTTGTAGGCAAATATCATACATATGTATATTCAAATGAAAAACACGGAACATTAGACTAAACGGGATGTAATTTTAATTACTTTTCTCTGGAAATGCTTGTGCCAAATATTTAGAAAATTAACGACACAATTTTGGGGTGTGCGGTTACATAAATAAATAAATAAATTTTAAATAATAATTTGTCATCGTCAATTTTTTTTTTTGTTTAAACCACATAATGCAGAAATTAATTTCCGTCACTTTCTCAAAATGTGTCCGCATCGCCCATATATAGTATATAGAAGTCGCGTACGCGCCAAGTGTGTGCGGACAATTACAAACAAAAGTTGTAATCATTATCTTCAATTTCTATTGTATGTCTGCGTATATATTAATGTTGTCACTTTGGCTGCAAAATGACATAAATAGCTGTAAGCGCTTGTTTTTGCATATAATTGAAATGTCGTTTCGTTTTGTACGTTGACAACAACAACTACAACAATCATCGTAATTATCTTATTGAATTTGAATACAAAATCAGATATGAGCTTTGCTTATGGCAAATTTTTGTTGTTGTTGCTGTTTTGTTCATTTTTTTTTGTATAAAGCGCGACAAATTATCTTGATTTGGTATAATAAGGAATTTTTACGCTTTGTTTATGTTATATAGAAGCATAAATTGATTAGATTACATAATTTGATATTGTTTTATGCCTTGTTTATATTCGCATAAGGTTTTCGTTTTTTTTTGTGTTTATGAAAATTGAAATTTATGTAAATTCATCCAATATACATATCATACTGATATATGAAGTAAAAATATCAATAATGCGGTTTTTGGTTGGATTTATTAATTTTCACTTGTAGAAAATTGAAAGTGAAATTATTTGCATAAATATACTTGTATGTGTTCGAGGGAAGTCTGAAACAAGTATTTTTTCCGTCGCGTCGGATTAATTTTTATTTTATTTTTCAGCAAGGCTTTAAATTGATACACTTTTCCAGTGATAGTCCATCCTCCTTAACCTATCCAAAGAGTTGGCTTCTTGCTCTCGAAAATATACCACTGCTGTCCTTCATTTCAAATGTTGAGCAAATCAAATGATGTAGGAAACCAGGAAATGATTGATCTGGTGATTACGTTGCGTGGTCAATCAATTCTAACCGCAATTCGTGAAGGTTCATTGCCTTGATGAAACAGCACTCCCTTTGTCAGCTTTGTCAAGTAATTAGGCAAATAATTCTTCGACATCAGTTTAGTTCAGTTATCATATAGGGCCTTGCAAAATGTTTATTTGAACGCGTTTTTTATCCAAATTGAGGAAACGCAGCACCCACAATGTTTTACGCATGTCCTTTAGTCACCTTAACAACTGAGTTATTTCGATATGACCACAGCTCTGCTATCTCTCTAAACTTTTCGATGTTATCGATGAAGGTTGCAGTTATAAGGCGCGATATTCGATTTTTTCCGGTTATACAACAATACTGTTGTCGACTTTGAATTTTGAAAAATTTCACAAAGGTTTTAATTTTTAAAAGCTAGTAAAAAGTTATAGATTTAATTGAATTTTATAAATTTTCTTAAAGGTTTATATTGGGCAAGCGTTATGTTCTTCGTCTAGACTACTAAGAAAATTTATAAAATTCTGAAAGTTAAGCCTCGTTTTCATAAGTTAAGTTACATGAATTCAAATAACTTGAACCTCCTTGGCCAATATGAACCTTGTGTTTTACCTGAACTTTAAGTTGCCTTGCAAGTAAGCATAGCTCCTTTCAACGTTTGTGTTAAAGTTGAGTAGTGAGTAGATTAGTTCGATTAAAATATTTATGATGGCATGCTTGAATTCAAACTTTAATTTTGAAAATGTTGAATTTTGTAGATTTGAAATTTTTAATTTAAAGTAGCACCTATACAAACATACAACAACATGTTTCAAAGTACTTTGTTTTGAAATGTCTGTATCATTTTGACGTTTGTTTTCTTGGTACAGCCCCAAAGCTGTATACCCTAGGTCCATACTGGTTTCAAAATTTGCCGGTATACAGAAACAATTTGTCATGTATGGAGAGTTCAGAGTGTCTACCTATGAACCAGTACATTTTCCTATACTTCATGTTCAGCTCTTCCTTTTTCTTTTTGATATGTTCTTTCCATGTTAACTTGGCATCTAGCGTCATACCTATGTACATATTGCGCCGTATTCGCTTAATCAACTTGTTTAGTGTTGATTATGATTCAGATTCTGTTAGAATTGGTTTTATTTAATAAAATTGACATGCACAAATTTGGTTTCATTGAGTTTTGTTCTCCATTTTGTCATCCAGTTGCTGACTATATTAATTGATATTTGCAGTTTATTTATAGCTTCTACTACATGGCTTCTACTACGTTGATTCTTCTATTGGTGGTAAGTCCCGAGTATACCTCGGTACTCCTGCTGGAATTTTCTTCAGGTCCGAGTATTCTTCTTCGTATCTTATACGGAAGTGCCTGGAAGTGTTATACTGATAGTGCGGATAATTTTGATCTTTTAATTGCGCACCAGAATATTCTTAGTATGCGTACAAATACCAGCTGCCATTATACAATCTACATAAATGGGTATACCTTGTTTGATGCTTGTTATAACAGTTAAAGTTCTGGTGAGGTTTGGTATATTTTGATTCAAATTTGTTCTGCTCATCAACTGCTTATAATTTAAATTCGGCTGATGTTCTTATGATCGACCCTTTTGTCATTATGTCGTCTTTTGGAATACGCCCACTCGAATGACAGCTTCAACAGCTAATTGAATAGACCGTTGTTTTGTTCGGCTTAGAACAAATGATCTATAGCATGTTTCGAAACTATTGCACTCGACCTTTTACCGATCACCATTGTATTGTAATTTTATTTCAGGTTTCTATTGTTTTTAAATCTCGCACCAAAATGCAACTTGGTCGAAAAAAAATTCTCAATATTAAAATGCTGAAACAATACCTGGATCATATATGGATTGTAGTTTTGTTCTTAATCTTAAATATCCCTTTGCAGCTTTTGATCTTTTTTTGAACAATATTACATTCTATTTAGATCAAAGTTACACTTATTCTAAGGTTAAACCACGAAACTTTTACATCCATGGACCTTCTTGAGCTACCCAATCGTGTTAATATAAGAAATCGGCTGCTGAAAAAACTAAAAAATCATCCGAGTAATTTATATCTCCATCTTTCTTGTGATAGCATGTGTAAGCAAATAAATTTTGATCATCAAAAAGGAAAAGCAAACAGGTTATGCACAGCGCAGCGTTTCTCAATAGGAACTTAGTAAATGAAATTTTAAGTAAAAGTTTCAAAACAACTGTAATTACAAATATTTTATCTGATAAGGATACACTGCTCTCTAGTGATTTGGAAATATCTGTGGAGAGAGTTTCCGCCTGGCTGTCCCATAAGTGCTGCGTGTGTGATGTTATAGTGTCGGGGAAATTTTTTGTTTGTGCTAATGCGTGCTTAAATCCATAATATACAGCAAATGTGCCGGTGTTGTTTCGGATTTAGTATTTGAGGTTATCGTCAATAATTCAAATTTTTCATGGTCATGGAATGTGTGTATAAATCGTTTTGATGTTAATGATGCTAAAATTGCATCAATTATTGCTGATATTGAAAAATTAAAAAGTTAACACCGTATTTATCTCATCATGATTTTAACAATGATAACCTGTCATCGTCGTTATTATCTTCACTGCCTTCATCTTCATTGTCATCCAACCGGAATGCGATACGAAAAAACAAAACTTGTAAGGATAGTAGATTAATTGATTGATTGATTTAGATGTACGACCAAGCATTAAGCAAGATTCCCGGATAACGCCGGGTCCTCCGTACACCCTTTTACATATAACAAAACTGAAGGATAGGAAAGGAATGTTAGATGGGAGAGACTCGACCCGGTTACAGACACCCAAGCGATCGATAGTTAGTAAATATATAGTAAAATAGTTAGCACAAGCCAACACAGTTTCTAATCTACAGCTTCTTCAGTCCTTGCTGATCCTGGAAGGTTGATTTAAGCTGGAATTTAATACTGAAACTTGGGGATTAATTTTAATCCCTATAATAATAATTAATTCTGGAACTAAGTTATATTCTGAAAATTAACTTATTAATCAGTAAACTAAGAAAGGAACCCTTTAGATACTATTCACACTTATATTAATAAATAATAACTGATGAACACAATAAATAGGGCACCACTCCTTTCTGGAATCCTGATTTCACCAATCCGGTCCAAAAACTACCGTTTAACTCAAAACTACTATTATAAATGAAACATTTTCGTGAACCTGCCTCTTAAAGTATATACATGAGTTTGATCTGTGATGACTGTTCTGTAATGAATTACAATTAATATTACCAGTACCCAAAATTAAAGTTATAAGAACCAATTAGTTTCTAAAGTATGAATTCAGTATAGGAATTCCGTGCAGTTCGTAAAAATTAACTAAACTAGAGTTTTTATCAGTTATTTTATCCCTTCAACGATTATTTTAAATAATTTCTATAAATTTTCAAATAAAAAAATCAATTCGCGTGTAGATGGTTTTCAAAAGTGCACTATAAGTTTTATTTTAGTATAAATTGTTCATACTAATACTAAATTAGCACGGAATCCCTATACAGAACTGAATTTCTGTAATTTAGAAGCATAAAAAACAAAACAACTGAATTTTTAAAACCACCTGTCCTGATAGATTCTGATACGATTCAAATTTATTCCATAATACAAATTATAAAAATTCTATTAGAATCGGACACATGAAACTTTTCTAATTAAATTTCCAATACGACTCAAATTTACTCGATTATACGTACAACGTCGTATAAGAATCTCATTTGATCCGACTACATGCAAATTTTGCGTTGTGTATGTAGCTCATGGTATATAAAGAGCATCACAGATTCACAGTTATTCCATACATAAACAGAACACAAGCAAACAACGCCAAATAACAATAAAACAAGAAACGCATTAGCAACATAATACTAAAACCACCAACAACACACCTATTGACGATTGGAGCATCACGGATTCCATCTAGTGGAAATTATTTAAACTGAGCTACCTGATAATTTGACGTTCGAAATTATTGTAAACAATTCCAATTTTGCACAGTAAACACAATTTTTAGTTACAGGATTGCTAATAACTGTAAATATTTCCAATTTTGGATTATAAAAACAATTTTTAATTACCGCAATGCTAAATTTTCTTTCGTCGCATTTGTGACAAATAATGTCATTTTACCAGGTGCATCATTTTAACTTTTTTCCTCGAGAGGCGCTTTCTCTACTTTTACAATAGTCAATAGGAAAATGAATGTTTTCCTATAATCTTCAATGTGCGTAGCAGGGGACGTATCTATGTGAAAACGTTTTCTCTAATTATTCCTAGAATAATGATATAATATAAAAATTTATAGATATTTATATTAAAATATTAAACTTCATGTACCAAAATAATATAAAAATTATACCAACAATCCCGTTAAGCTTCGATATGTTTGTTTCAATTGTATATAAAAATAAAAAACGTATAAATATTTGTATTTGAAACAAGAAATTTCAAGAATATTAACGCTTGTACATATTAAATTGGAACAATTTTAATTTTGTTATAAAATCGATCAAAATAAGATTTATGTACTACGTAGGATTTTATACACAATTACACAAAACTAAAGCCAAATTCATTATAAATACAAAACATTGCCTGATAAATGTATCCCGAATCCCGATGGATTACATTTTCCAAATTCACATTTAATTAAACCACTGTTAAATAATACTCAAAATAATTATAAAACACGTTTTCCCGAAAAATAAATAATAAGCACGGCGTTATTTGCTATTTCTTCACAAAAACAATTTTTATTCACAAAATGGTGGTTCGATTATATTTGTTTGATGGAGTAATGACGAGTGAATTTTATTTTTATTTTTTCTTACAAAAGTTAATTTTGGTAGTACATAAAAATTATGGCAGATGGCTATTCTTTAAAGGAAAACTGAATTTAACCAAAATACAACAAATAATAACTACTGAATGCAACCAACAAAAATTGACGTAATAATTAATAATATTGTCAGCTGTCATTACTGGATATAAACAAAAGCACAGGTAAGCTAAATATTCAGTCGCAATATAGATCTTGTCGTGTTAACATCTTTGTTAAACTGGTGGTCCCGGGTACTACGCATTATCGTAAAAGGCCCGTTATATCGTGTACAAAAACGAGGGTATCACAATTTACAGTTTAATAAAATAGATAGTGGTACTGGGTACTGCATGTTTAATGTCTAAGGCCCATAATATCCGTGCTGTTCGATGGTATCACAAAGTGCGACTCAATAAATAAAACAGTAAAACTATATAAAAAATAAAAAAAGTGAAACGTAATAAAAAAATAAAACAGTAAATCTCGGCATTCTAGAGCTTCCCTTGAGAAGTTTCTAGAACATATGCTATATAGAAATCGTTTGGCCCTATGGATTGAAAGATCTGGCCGTAACAAATGAAAAAACAAACAAACAAACAAGCTAAAAATTACAATAGGCATATAAATTGAACAATATTAATTAATATAAATGTCTTTCAGAATGCTAAATGCGTAAAGTATTTGATTGCAGTGTAAAACAAGTGATGAGCAATTAAAGATAAGTTTTAAATACAAATTTACTCTTAACAAAAAATTAAATATATAATTTTATTCTAGGCGCAGCATGTATGTCATCGACTGCTTCAACAACTATCACTTAATTTTGTTTAAATTATGCAAAAAAAAAAAAAAAATAGATAATAAAACTTAAAAATTAATTTTACAACACTACACTAAGGCGATATTCGTAAATAAACGCACATAGAGTGCGGCGCAAATTTAATAACGTCAAGTTTCGGAAGATTATTTATATTTGACGTTTATTTAATTCGCGCCATCCTCTATGCGCGTCTATTTACGAATATCGCATTGTGGAATTCATTCGCAATTCGCAGTTCGCGCTCAATGTGTTGTACGCCTAAAGTACTAAACTAAAAAAATTAATTAAGAAATTTAAATTAATCAAGAAAAAAACAAAAATTACACTAAACAACTTTTATTTACGGAGCAGACAAAAAACACGACTGTCTCTTTTGAACGTTCATCGTCCACCTCCTAAGGGGGACTTGCCGATTATGATAAAATTCGACAATTGCGTCAGAAATGAGATTCCAAAATGGTTTTTAGATGAAAATTGGGAATATGGCCAAGTATGATGGAACTTGCCTATTTCTCAACCGGTACACTAGTAATTGGGATTCTAAAATTATTTTTAGATACATTTCTGGAATATGGCCAGGCAGGATGGAATTTTGCTATTTCTTGAAAGATTATAATGAAATTCGAAATTGAGAATAAGGATTTTTAATAACATTTCTAATTCCGAGACTTTACACTACCGTTAGTAGTTTCCTTACTGCGACACGTGTCCGCCACATACTATAGTTTTTTAAACATGGCCAAACTTACCACTCTGACAGAAAATACTCAGAAAACATAACCCAAGGTTTAAATCGAAGGATTAGCAAGAAAAGCTTCTAAAAACAACAGTACGTTTACGCTGTCTCAAAGAAACCTCAAAAGCAGCATGATTCACAGAAACCTAAACAGACAACATTATAGAAGCCATATTGACTTACTTCTCACAACCTCGTCTAAAAATAATTTTTGGGTCGCATTTAGTTCTGTTCGTTAGATTCTTCCAGAATCCAATTTCCAACGCACATGCCAAATTTCATCATATAATCGGTTAAGGGATAGCCAAGTTCCGGCTTAATTGGCCATTCATATAATTTGCTAAAGGTTTAATTTGAAATGTAATAGGTCCAATTTGGAATGTAAAAGGTTCAATTTGAAATGTAAAAAGTTCAATTTGAAGCGTAAAAGGTTCAATTTGAAATGTAAAAAGTTTAATTTGAAGTGTAAAAAGATCAATTTGAAGTGTGAAAGGATAATTTCCAATAAAAAAGGTTCAATTTGAAGTGTTAAAACTATATGATGGTACCATGGTATAATGGTATGATGATATGATGGTATGATCGTATTAGGGTTAAGTAAGCTGCTCGGCTGGTGAATTATTTAAGGGCTGATTTGGGGCTAGGTTAAGGGTTGATTTGGGATTGATTTGATGATTGAGTTGAGGTTAGGTTGGCGATTAATTTGGTAATTTCGATTCAGTCGGAGATTTAGTTGTAAATTGAGTTGAAGGTTAAACTGAAGATTGACTTCAGGTTTTTTGACCGAAATTTTGATCATCTCATGAGGTTTCAACCCTTTATATTCATTAAATTTAAGCCCTGAACAACGTTTTAAATGTTGAAACTACACGCCTATGTCTGTTCTTATTATCTAATAAACCAAAGATTTATATTTTAGAATATACCTTAGTAGCAAACAGGTTAAATAATTTAAAGTTTATTTGATTTTTTTTTTGTTTTTATTTCTAGGTAAGCTTAAATCAACAGTAAATTAACTATGAATATCGTAATTGTGATTATATATTCATTATTATTGTAGTAAGTACATTTTTATTTTACTAATAAACTCTATTGGCCTTTGTGGAATGTGGTATATAACTTGTAAAATCTCACCGAACAAGCATGTTACTGATATTGTTACAATTTGTGGGCTGCTACATTTCATATGATCACAGCATTTTACAATTAAAAAATTGAGGTGTGGCCAACACACGACTATCTTTTACGAACAGCGAATTTTGAGAAACTTATTATGCAAATTTCTTGCAAACTTATTTGTTTGTTTTATTTTTATTTTTTGAAAACATTTTGTATTAAGTAGTTAGTTGTTTGTAAACCTTATAATTTTTAAGATATTTGCTAAATAAATTTTCTGGACCAAGTGAGTGGCCACTTCCGGTTAGCCGATTTGGAGTCAAATTCCCTGGGACCTCCCAATTTATCAAAAAAGCTTAAATCTGAAGTTTCAGTTCGATTGGTAAACCATCTGGGCTGCAGAGAGGGCACAGACTAACATACAGACAGACAGACACCATTTCGAAACCCACTTTTTCGGACTCGGTGGTTGAGGTCCCCAAGAGATAAATCTCTAAAAATCTTAAGGTTTAAAATTTTCAAGATTACTATACTTTATTTTACTTACTTTACGTAAAAGTAAACATTTAAGATTTCTTTAAATAAGGTGACAGACTTTTAAACCTGTGCTTTCTATTATCAAGTTGATCGATTCTAGATTTTAAAAAAATCAGTAAAGCAAAATTTGAAAAAAAAAACTGTTTTTAAACTCTTGGTCACAAAAGAGAGCTTAACACGTTTGCCACACATCTGTTTTTTTGGTGTACAAACAAAACTCGCGTGTTAAAACCAAATGCCACGAATATGGGCGACGACTGGGCTCCGAGTGAAACTACTTGTCACAAGTATATGGTAGATACTTCTAGAAACACAGCCGCATCGCAAATAATCGTAACAAAAATTATTACAAATTTATTCTTTTATTTCGTAAAATTTTGCGTCACATGAGTTTTTTTAAACTAGCATAACGTTGAGTGACGAACGTACCGCAAATATCGCTAGAACAAGATTTTGGTCGAAGAGGCACAGACAAAATAATTTCGTAATAATGCCTCAATTCCATGGGAAAAATTGACTGACAGTCAAAAAAATCGAAAAGAGAAAAATAATTTGGTGCCCCATATAAGAGACAAAGCCAACGTGTTTTTTATTTTATAGCAAAATTGTTTTTCTATAAAATAAAAAAGAAAAAAGAGCGTTGTCTTTGTCTCTTATATGGAGTATCAGATTATTTTTCTCTTTTCAATTTTTTTGACTGTCAGTCAATTTTTCCCATGGAATTGAGGCATAAGTTATATTCTCAATTGCATGCACAATTGAAATTGCTTTTTTTCTCTGTTAAAACTAAGGATTTAATTTTTTAAAATCGGTGGTGAACACTAGAAAATAACTTTCAATTTTTATTTATGTAAATTTGAACAAAAAGTTGTTTATTTTTGACTCAATTTTGTTTATTACCGTTTGACAAATTTCTACTACCCTGTAAGGATAGTAGATTAATTAAAGATAAATTACATGTTGCAACAAATGGTACTGGGCCATCTGCAAATACTCGGTCTAAAGACCTATTTACCGATAATACCGTTGCCGTTGATGCGAATATTATTTTGCCTTATTCAACAAGAAAAACAATAATAATAATAAGGTAGACCAGCACGTCAATGATGTTATAATTGGCACAGCTACAGGGAGTATTGCATCTATTGGGGCCATCCCACCTCGAAAATAGATCTTCGTGTCTCCTTTACAACCAATCGTTACTGACAGTGAATTAAAAAATTTTATCAAAAATAATCTGCGTATTGTGGACGCCAATTGTATACGTTTTGATAAAAATGGTGATTTTGTTTCACAGAAGGTTGGGGCTCCTCTTGAGTACTTTGAAGCTGTAATGAAGGCCGAGGATGGCCTGAGCATCTTCTTATTAAGGAATATAATTTCAACCAGAAGGCAAATTTTTGTGGAGTTCGCCAGCAGTCTCAAACTCATTAAACTTTTGTGCTAATAATGCCGATGTTGATATTAATTCTAATTTCATCAATTTTCAAAATGTTCGTGGCATTGTTTGAAAATCTACTGAAGTTTATTGTTTTGAGTGTGCATCTATGTATCCGTTTTATGTGCTGGCTGAAACTAATTGGAATGCGGATATTTACAGTGTGGAGTACTTTCCTGCAGACTACTTTATCTACAGACGGGATCGCTCGGAGTTAAATAGTTTTAAATGTAAGGGTGGTGGAACACTCTTCTATCGGTAGTGACATAGTTGCTAGTGACCCAACTATAGAACTATTATATGTGAAGCTGAACATATGTAAAATATTAAATATATATGGGGCATTCTCTGTCAAATCGGCCACTCCCCCCCCCCCCCCCTCCCCCACTGCACATTTCATTTTTTGAGATAAATAAACTTTTTTGGGCTTACAATTTTGCTTAGAATGTCTACTTTTTAATGCCGCGTATGGCGTTTTTATGGCGTCCTTGGATTTTCAAAATGGCGTACCATATCTTCTAAGCAAGTCTTTACTTTTTAATATAATTGATATTAAAACGTAATTTTAACCCTGCTAATTTACTCAAAAGTGTTTTTAGTATCATAGACTACACATTTTTTATTATTTTTTTACAATTGCAAGATGGCGGATCCAGGATGGCCGCCAACATTGGCAAATTTTTCAACGTTCATAAAGATCGTTAGAAACATGTCCAGAAGGTTTTCGGGGTCGCTGATGGCGAATTTGACGTCAGAATTTTAATATTCAAGATGGCGGACACAAGATGGTGGTCGAATATGGCCGAAAAAAGCTAATTTTTCGACTTTCATAGAAATCAATAAAAACTCGGTCTAGGGGGTTTTCGGGGTCGCTGTTCACGAATCTGAGGTCAACATTTAAAAATTCTCTCAAAATAGTACCAGATTCTCGATAAAAAGTGTTATTGTTAGACAAATATCTAATAATAACACTTTTTATCGAGAATCTGGTGCTTTTTTGAGAGAATTTTTAAATTTTGACATCAGGTTCGTGATCAGCGACCACGAAACACCCCTAGATCATGTTTTATCGATTTTCGTAAATGTTGAAAAATTGACCTTCTATGGCGGCCATTTTGGGTCCGCCGTCATGAATTTTCAAATTCTGACCCAAAATTAATGATCACCTACCCCGAAAACCCCTATAGGCCGAGTTTTTATTGATTTCTATGAAAGTCGAAAAATTAACTTTTTTTGGCCATATTCGACCACCATCTTGTGTTCGCCACCTTGAATATTAAAATTCTGACCTCAAATTCGTGATCAGCGATCCCGAAAACCTTCTAGGATATGTCTCTAACGATCTTTATGAACGTCGAAAAATTCGGTTCAGAGGATATTATTGAATCATTTCGTCAGTTTAAAGATGGCTGTGGTCCAGATGGTGTTCCTTCAAGCTTTCTAAAAAAACTTAGTTATGAGTTGGCTTTTCCTTTGTCAATATTATTCAATGGATCACTTTCGTCGGGTCTTTTTCCAACTGTCTGGAAATAGGAATGATGTCTCTAATTATAGGGGCATTTCTATACTGTCAGCTATCCCTAAATTATTCGAATAAATTGTCTGTGACCACATGTATTTCGAACTGAAGTTATTTATTATTGACGAACAACATGGATTTGTCCATAGTAGATCTACTGTGACGAACTTAATAGATTTTTCGAAATATGATTTGGGGTGATTGAGATTAAGGCACAACTTAACGTCATTTATACTCACCTTAGCAAAGTATTTGACTCGACCAACCAGGTTATTGTATTGGAAAATTAAAATCTTTTGGCATTGCTCATAATTTGATAAAATGAATTGATTCGTACCTTATACTGAATGCGTGCAGTTTGTAAAAATTAATGACAGTTTTGACGTAGGACTACGTCTTTGTTTTCATTATATATGCGGGGTAAACCAAAATTTCAATGTGATGACGCGCGTCACGGAATTGACGTACTTACGAAATTTATTTGATTAAATCAATGTCCCTAAAAATTAAAACAACAAATTATTCATATGTATTTTAATTTCAACTTTAATTAAATAGTGATGAACTTGATCAAACATGCCGCGCACGCCATATTGATTTAAAGCTATAAAATTAAAATAAAAAAGTTCAAAAATTTTTTGTTTTCATTATGTAAATGATTGCGTACATTTTTTGAATTTATATGCTGTATAACCTATGCAATCCGAGAAAAATTTATAGTCGTAAAGATCAGGCCGAAAAATGTTTAGGTTTGCAAGTTATGGGGCTTCAAAGTTGCCAAGTGACCGGAAATTAATTTGATTTAATACCATTGGACAATTCTAAAAAGTACTCCTCAGTGTTAATACGTCATTTGAATCGTCAATATTTAAAAATAAATTATATCTAGTAAGCTTTTAATAATAGAGAGAGTGAGAGACATTTCCATTTCAGTGACATTGACATTTCTGTGACGTTTTATTGACTTTTTGTGATATTCGAATGATTGAAATTTCAACGATATATTGATCGATACATTATTTGTGAATTGCTTTATTAAAAGCGCGTTTAAAGGTATTATTTCTCAGTAATAAATTCTTTTTGTATAAGGTCGTATATAAACATGAACAGCAAATTATTATGGAACGCCATTAGGGTGGAGCAAGTTTTGGAGAAATGCGCTGGGAGATCAAATGCATAAAGATGGCAGCATTAGGCAATTAATGTTATTTTTAATTTGTGAGTTCTAAATTTTAAATTCACTTAAACTGTACAAATAAAGTTTCCTCAATTGTACGTTGTCCTACGTTAATAGGTCGTGTCTCTTATACAAGCTCGTCGGTTTTTTTTAATCCAGTTTCTTCGTTCCCTCCTTCATTCTAATCCCTCATCTTCATTCTATTTTTAAACGATATCACCAATTGTATCAAATCCGCTCATTGTCTAATTTATGCTGATGTCTGTTGACCTAAAAATATTTTCCCCTATAAATAATGCGCAAGATGCAATTAATCTACAGAAGGACATTGATGCAATTAGCCATTGGAGTGCAAATGTAATAAATGACTATAGCATTAATAATGTTATCTTGTCACAAATAACTGAAGTAAAAGATCTTGGAGTCATGTTTACGCGAACCTTTTCATTGAATCGCCATATATTGATTTGATAATAGCAAAAGCATGTTCTATGTTGGGATTTCTTAAAAGAACCATGAAAGGGTTCAATAAACCAAAGGTTTTCGTTATGCTATATCAGTCTCTTGTCCGTTCGCAACTTGAATATGCGTCATGTTTATGGTCTCCTCACTATGCTAGTCATATTAGTAGAATCGAAACGGTACAAAAAAAAATTCTCATTTTTGATGCGTGGAAAACACACCAATTTGATTATCGTAATGCACGGTGGGAGAACGTTAGGGATCTGCCTCCTTATGTTGATAGATGCAAAACTTTAAAGCTTGAGCCACTTAAAATTCGCCGTCAGCATGCTGGTGCCATTTTCATTTCCGATCTTCTAAACGGCAGTATCCAGAGCTCATTATTATTAATGAATCTTGAGTTTAAGATCTCGATCCCTTTTGAAAACTGAATTTCATAGGACTAATTATGGAGACAACGGACCTTTGATTCTGACATCTAAGTCATATAATGATTTGAGTAAGCTTTTTGATTTCAATATGAGTAAATGTGAGATCAGACGATCATTGAAATTTGATTATTTTAATAAATGATAATTTTTTGATTGTGTAATGTTAGATTAAAAATTGTACTGGAACTTCTGGTTTCAATTTAATTTTCTATTAAAAAAATAAAATAAAACTATGAACCATTAAACTCAAATACATCTGACCTGATTTCGCGGGATTTTCTGAGTTCGAGTACGTGGTTTGGTGGACCTGATTTCCTTTAGATAAAGCAAAATGGCCAAATTGCGAAGGTTGTCTTGTTGATAGGGGAGTATTACGGGAGAATTAGAACTTAAGAAAAGTAAAGTATGTCTAATTTGCGAAGTAGATCATGGGTAATTTTTGAAAGGTATCCTTCTTTCACCAAACTAATCAAAATAACTGGGCTGTCTGCTGCTTATGAATAATTGTAAGCTAACGGAATCAACCAGGGAGCTAACGAAATCAACCATGTGTTTAGTGAAGCACATTCAATCAAACGTTTTAATGAAGACAATCGGAACCTGAAAAAAAAAAATCAATATGTGGATATCAAAAGTAAATTGAGCTCCTTGAGTTCATTTTTGAAAAAAGAGGAATTCAGGCGAGTTGGGGTATAGATTAAAATACGCCAATATAGGCCAATAAGGGTTGAGAACTCGGTAATGGATACTCCAGGGAAGAAGGTTCTGTCTAAATGTGGTCCATAATTGTGTCTTCTGTTTCAAAGTGAAACCGTAAACAAGTCATCAATATATACCATATACTACATATAATATATTATTTAAATCCGAATCGCATAATCAAACTGTAGATAGGTTTTGTGTCGAACACAACATACAGTATGGCAAACGATATCCCCAGATCCCCTCATTTCGGAGGGCCATATAAAACGGAATATAATTTAAAATTCAGGCACACAGGAGCAACTGCTCACAAACTGCCTCAATTCAAGGCCTTTGTGCCCAATGTCCGAGGATCCAAATGATTTAGTTTGTTTTACATCTGGCCATTTTTTGATTTGCAACCTCTTGTTACCTTATACCTGATCGGTCTCTTCAACATTTCAATCGTCTGAAACAATATCAGCGTGTCCCATACATGCTACAATACTTTTGGGAACGTTGGACTAATGAGTATCAGAATGAGTTACGGCATCGTCGGAAGTGAATTGCTGAACGACCTAATATTGATCTGGGTAAGTCAGTACATGAGTACATCAGGAAAGTCTTCCTTAATTGAAATGGAAATTAGGTAGAATATCGCCTGTTCATCAAGGTAAAGACTGGGCGATTAGGAAGTGTAGTTATCTTAGAAACTTCGTTAGGAGAATACCAAAGAGCTATTCACCTTGTTAGTCAATTACCCATTGAATGCGATGTAGTCATGTTTTCCGATGCCAGTCGAAGCTCGAACCTGGTTCAAGCGTTTGGTCTCGTTCAATAATTGTTGAACATTCATTCAACAGATGTCATATTAAAACATTTTGATTGTCAAATGTTGTATCAATTTTTGGGTTGTGAGTAGTCGTGTTTTTTCCCCTGTTGTGTTCGCAAGAAATTTGTAATGGTCGAACCGCAAAGAGTTTTATATTAAAAAATAGAAAAAGTTGTGTCGTTTTTTAGTATCTAATACATGGCTTGCAGGCTAGATTTCAAAAAAAAATTATTTTCATTCGCGACTCTCTGAAGCGACTCTAGAATCCATCTAGTTTACAGCACGCCTCATGGTATTACACCGAAATTGTTAATGAACCACTTGAAATTATTTACATTAACAAATTTTCCACTTATACGAATCATAGCACGAAAATTTCATAATAGACAAAATCAACAAAAATGCGTTCATTATCATCGCTATAGTTGACTTGTTTATTGCACCGCTTATCAATAATTAAATTTCCGCGTTCTAAGACTAATTGATTTTTGCATTGATAACGAATAACATGAAAATTACATCAGATGCATCAACAATCGCGTGTGTGTACACACTTTAGTTTAATATACGAGTTTGTGAAAGTCAAGCACCTTAAAGACATTGTGTGTTTATCGAGTACCGATGATAACTGGGCCAAACATACAAGCGTACATAATCTACATAATGAAATGCTGGAATTCTCTAGGTGTGGTGCAATGTCTCGAAATTTGCACGATATTATGAATAACAAATTTTTTTTTCTTAAGCAAACAATTCAATAAAATATGATAATAGTGATGTCGTGTTGGTTGTTGAATTTTATGTTTGATGTTTTATGATGTGGTTCAATGTAACATTTTATTATATTATGCTTCGAACTATATTTCATGTTTTCTGCGAAATGTAAAATGAAAATCCATCAATCACGATATAGGATCATCAATATTATTTGCTTTTACTTACTACAAGTAAGTACATGGTAGGTACATAAAACAAGAATAGATAGAATCATCCTCAGGGGTACCTACATAGTATTAGTATTTGTTCAAACTGCATAATAAACAAATAATAAATTTTGTATACGTAATTATGTTTTATGAGCATTAAGATAATTTGAAACGATTTATAGTATACCCTCGGATATCAGTGAAGCATAATGTTAGCTTTCAAAATGTTTGTTAATATTTTGCAAATTAAACAATGAGAAATAGTAAATGACATTCATGAACAAGTCCGATCCGATTAAAACTAACTAGAAGCGCCTAACGCCATCATGATTGTACAAAAATCATGATACTATTGTGACTTAACAAGGGACAATGAAATAATTAATTTCGGCCTAGGACTAAGGTTTTGAAATCCTTTCAAAAATGATCAAACATGTTGTCTCTCCAAAACCATTTTCTCGATGTTTTGAAAGCCCCTAAGTTCGAAGCAATAAAAAAAAATATAAAGTGATGTCCTATGAGATGATCATTACTTTGGTCCTGAAAATTAACTCAACTCCCAAATCAATCCCAAACTGAAACTCTTAGCTACATCATCAGCTCAACCTTCAACGCAATCGCAACGCAATCCTAAAAGCAATCACCAAATCAACCGCCAACCCAATCGTGAACTCAATCAAAAATTCAACTTCAAAGCACTTTTCAAATCAGCCCATATTCTAACCTCTAAATTAACCTCTAAATAATTTCCGATCAAACCCACCGCGTACACTCAACGGATAACTCGATTCAAAAGCAACAAGCGCCTATGAGCACAACTCAGTCTAAACTCCCATTAAATCACTAAACCCTTAACTCAAATTAAATCCAACCAAATTCCTCATTCAAATCATGTTCAACTTCGAATCAAACCCTGTTCTACTCTACCTCGACCTCAACTCAACCCTTAATCCAACCATAAACTCAACCATAACTCAATCCCAATTGAAACACGCGTGCTTGAACTCAACTTAATCTAATCTATACTTCAACTATACCTCAACTCAGTTCCGAAATCAATACGGTCTGAAAGACTACATGCGTACATGAACTCAACTCAGAACAAATCAAGCTAATTTCCAAATCAAATCACAGCGCAACCCCCAAATAAAACCCCAACTGAACGGCTGAATGAACCCCAACTCAACATCAATTCAACCCTAATGAACCACAACTCGAACACTAACTGAATCTCTAACTCGCCCCCTAAACTCACCCTCAACTTAACCCCAAACGCAACGTTCGATTCAATACTCAGAAAAACGCGACTCCAAAAAGTACATGAACTCTACTCAAAACAACTGAAGCTAACTTTCAACACAACCCCAAAATAACTGCTGACACTTACTCAACTCAATCCCAACTACAATCCCTACTCAACTTTAACTAGACCTGCAACCCAGTCTTTAAATCAACGCCAAACTCAAGCCCAACTCAACTCCCAAATCAACAAGGTTTTTAAAACTACAAAACTGAAAGAAGTTCGATTATTTATGCAGAAAGGTATTCAAGGCCAGAACAAAAAACAGTTGAAAATCATTGAAACGCGTTTGCTTCATATATGTATATGGCAGGTTGCAATGCCTCAATTATTCCAAAACCGTAAAAGATGACATTAAGTTGCTTTCAGACAGATGTATGGAATTACTTGATATTTCTTCTAAAGCCCTGAAAAAAGATCCTAGCTTAGATGCCTCTTTGAACAAATTAAATTCTACTGAGATAGAGGACCTCCAGTCTTTCGGAGAGTTGGATTCAGTCCATTCACCCGACCAGTCAGACAATTCAAATGAATCAAAGAGAAAACATACGAAGACTACTAATTTATTTACCTGAGATGTCGCAATCCAACCATCCGGTAAATTGCAATTTACTACTGACCAATATTATCAACCTGGTCCCTCAAATAAAATAAACACACGCCGAACAACTCAATATAAATTCGGTCAAGCTTGTGTTGCAACGAATAGCTGTTGGAATTGCTTCCGTCCAAATCATTCTTTTAAAAATTGTTTATCTCCTATTACCAGACGGCTCTGTTTTGGTTTTTGGATGTGGCACCAACGATATTCTTAAGCCTAACTGCGCGAAATGTAGAAATAATTCGGGAAACTCCGAGCGGTGGGTGAACACTTTAACGAAGTTTGCCCCCAACTCAAAACAGAGGACGGAGGATAGTGCTTGCAACACGGATCCCGAATTCCGTCAATACCAAATTGCGGCCCGTTCACCAAGCAAATGGCTAATTCGTTTATAAGTGCAACGCCAACTAATTTGCCAAACTTACATCATTTATTCAACACAGTCAACTTTTTCATTCCTATATGTCGATTGGAAAGCACGGAAAACATTAAAAACCTTGTACCAAACTTGAATCAAGGGCTTTATTTGGGCATGGATTTTTGGCATAACTGTGATATTATAATTTTCTTTCCATCCACAATAATTAATCAATCGAATGTATCACCTTCATTTGGTACAACATCTAATAAATCAGTGCATGAAGTTACTTAAGATAATATTCCACCAAAAAATGTCTTTGAACAACGCGATCTAACGACTGAACAACGGAGGATGTTAGAAGAAACTATTAAGCAGTTACCGTCTTCTGCTGTACTTGGTTTGAGTAGTAAAACCCTCCATTGATGTAGGTGACGCTAAGTTTGTAAAGCAGCGCTATACCGTTACTATGCAGACGAAATTAAGTTTGAAATTGAACAAAAGATTTGGCCAGCCCTGCTTGAATCAGATTTTACAATATCTCATGATTCGAAGTACATATAAAGATCTAGTGAAAACTCTAATGGAAAATTCCAATTGTACAACTAACCTAAAAGTATCTGATAAGAAAATTTTTATAAAATCTACGAATAGCGACAACCTTAACGTCTCAGAGAGTGATATTCCTCGATGGAAATTATATGTACCAGAAGGTTTTACTACGAATCTAATACGTATGGCTCATTGTCCTCCAGCAGCAGCTCATATTGGCATCCAACAAACATTGGAATTACTACGACGGTTTTACTTCTGGCCACAAATGGCCAAAGATGTACATACATTCATTATGAACAAATTGGACAATCCGTTCTCGAGATACCATAGATACAGCCAGACCTTCAGACAGATGGATGGACATTTTTTTTATTGCTTTTTCGGATCAAGGACTAACGTGGGGAAAAACCTTTTTTTTTTACAGGATTTCAATACTTTGCTCCTTTTGGACTGAAGTAAAAATGTCCGTCTGTCTGGATGTCTGTGCCCATGGTATCCCCAGTAATCTTTTAGAACCTGTCAACAGGATAAAGTATCTGCCATACGAATTGGCGCAAAACCAAATGGTGATATTACCACATAGTAACATGTTCACAGTTGGAGTTGAGTTGGGGCTTGGTTAGAAATTAGTTAGCAGTTCAGTTGGTGATTTGTTTGGGGGATCAATTAGAGCTGGCTTTATTTAATTTGAGCTCATGTACATATGTAGTTTTTCAGATCACGTTTATATTGATTTGAGAGTTGAGTTTGGGATTGATTTTAGGGCTAGGTTGCCGGTCGAGTTGGAGTTAAGTTGAGGTTGAGTCAGCGGTTCGATTAGGAATTTATCTGCGGTTGTATTGAGCGTTGAGTTGGAGCTTGAGTTGTGCTGAATTGAGTTCATATATGCAAGCAGTTTTTCAGTTTGCGTTGATTCGAGGATTAAGTTGGAGGTTGAATTTCATATTTAGTTGAAGGTTGAGCTGGAGGTCGATTTATCTGTTGAGTTAGCATTGAGTTGAGTTCATGTAGGCTTGTTGTTTTCGGATCGTGTTGATTTAGAGATTGACGTGACCATTGAGTTTGTCATTCAATTGAGGTTTAAGTTGGGGTTGAGTTAGGGGTTTAGTTGGAGAGATATTTTGGGTGAGTTGGGGATTGAGTTTTAAGTTATATTTGAGTGGGCGTTTAGTTTGGAGTTGAGTAGAGGGCTAAATATGGACCCGAGTTGGTGGTGAGTTGGGGTTGTGTAAGGGGTTTAGTTACGGAATTATTTGGGGGTTGAATGAGCTGAGTTTAGTGTTGAGTTAAGCGTTGATTTCATTGTTGATTTGGGGTTGAATTGGTGATTGACTTGTGGCTTGGGCAACGAGTTGGTTTGGTGATTCCTTTGCGGTTGTTTTGGAGATTGATTAAGGGATTAAGGTGTTTATTTAGGAATTGATTTGTGAATTGAATTGGAGGTTAGAGTGAGTTGATTTGAGATGTGTTCACGCAAGTAATTTTCAGGACCGAAGATCCGATCTGATTTATATTAATTATCGGTTTAATTCTTACATCAGTGTTCAGTGCATAATTAAAAAAAATATTTTTATTATTTGATCGGGCTCCGAAAAATTTCAACGTGGTCAAGGGGCTTCCATACAAATTTTTTGTAAACATTTGGTTTAGAATTTTTCTAATGAATTTTGCTGCACATTTGAATTATATCTTTTACGTTAAATTGCCTAACATATATAAATATTAAAATGAAACGTAGAATCAAGCTAGGGGTGTGACAATTTACACATCTTCTTATTTCGGTGTCGGATTTTCAGTGGTCGGATCCCGAGGTATTTTTATCATTTATGAATAACGGAACGGGTTATTACAAAATTATAAAAGTAATTTTTTAATTTTTCATTAAACGTCTAATTTTTCATTAAACCGATAATTAATATAAATGTTAATTACTTTCTAGTGAAATTACCTAATTTTCATATTATAGAAAATTGTTTCGTTCACTAGTAACGTCAGACCACATGGCGGTAGACGCGCATTTCCTTATCTTCTGTGTTTGTAGTATCATGCTTAAAAATTACCAAAAAATATTTTCCAACTGTTAACACTGATGAATGATAAATGATTTTCATTCACCACGGTATAATTAAAAATTATGTTTGTAAAATAATATAAAGAGGGTCGCATATTTCTGTTTTATATTTTGGAAAAATTCCGATGAAAAATACAAGTGAAAATATCTGTACAAAGTGATTTATGCGTTAATAATTTGGGGTAATTTGTTTATGTACTTCGAGGTGCTTAAAATTCTGCTAAATTTAGTGTTCTGTCAAATGAAAAATGATTTTTTTCTTTTTTATGTCTGTAGGTTATGTTTTATGTTTCCGACAACTTGTTTTAAATACTACACCCCAATTGGTTTTCAAGAAAATTTTGATTTACAAAGGGAAATTCGTGCTTCAGAATTTTAATATTTTTCAATGTCATGAATTGATGTATAACCGCGAATCGAATGAATTTGTTTGGTAACCTAAAATAACCGCATATGTACTTGTAACGTGTCCCACATTTCCCAACAACAATATAACGTGGCAAAATAAATTTTTGTTTTGTACTCTCCTGTTAATATTCGTAAACAATTCCCGATTTCTATCACACATTTATTTCCGTTGGTTAGAAAGTGAAATTATTTTGAAGGTACAGAATTTTCTTAATACAAAATTCCTAAATATCATTATCGATGTGGACACATTCCATAGGGGACCGTTAGGAAAGGTCTGGTTGTGTCATATACTCGTATAATTTGGATTTTTTTTTGCAAATCGCATAGAATTCTAAACAAAATCAATTTGGTTTGGTTTTGATTGTGGAATGGGAGAGAAAAAAAAATTACAAAATCGAACACAGATAACGCAGTGATAAGAAATACACAAATTAATTGGAGCAACATTTTATTTTTGTTTTTATTCTATTTCGGGAATGCTATCACATCACACATGCACAGACCTACATACCAGGCAATAATAAATGTATTTGCTTGGGGAATTAGAAGGATTACGATCATTACGGGATTTTGGAATTAAAATTAAGTTTTTCGTTCGTTTTTTTAGATTGAATCCGTGACAGCATGAATAGGCACGTTGAATATAGGTTTTGTTGATTAATAAATTTGTCACGATTTATTACGGAAGAAACGGAATATCGGTATTATTACTCGGAAATAACATCTACCTTTTTCATAACGAGATCAACAAGGGCTCATCACGAATTTTGGAGAGGAGTGGTGCTATCATGAATAATAAAATAAAAGCAAGTAGGAATGATTAAAGATCTTTCTCAAAGAATTTTACATCCATAATATTATATTAAGTCAATTAGAACATGTCTAGCTTAACTAAATTAGGAGAGACGGCAATACTAAAACATATTTCTGTTCATTCAAAATAAATTATTCAATTCCTTTAAACAGTGCTAGTTGAAAAAATTGTCCCTTATTTATAAATGTTAAAATTATTTTCAAAATTCGGAGATTTTAATGCCTTTGGAAACTTCAAATTCCCTTTAAATGTTCCAACAGCAAAAAAACAAAAATTAAACTTTAATAATTTGGGTGGTGTCATAAAATTATCATTCCATTCGGTTTATGGGCATCAAACCCAAATAAATATTGAATCCTTCAAAGATTGTGGATTGTTTGAAAATTTACAAATGGCGGATACGGAATACTTTCGTCCAGGAAAAATTGACATCTTTATCGGAGCCGACAAATTTTTCAACATCATAGAATATGGCTGAGTCATTAGCCGAAACGGAACCATGATCGCTCAAAAAATTTTATTCGGATGGATTGTTAGCCGTGAAGATACTGTTAAACTTAGCCGAAAGTTAAAAATCGATAATGCAGATTGTATAACTCCAGCCGAAAATTTACAGCCGAAAGTAAAATACGGTAATGCAGATTGTGTCATCCCAACCGAAAATAAAAAATGAAGTCGATATCAATCGGTAGTGTTTAGCCTAAAAATTACTAAGGATGTATGATTAGCATTGAAGACCTACATATGTCAATATTCTTATATGGCAAAACCTAGCCCTATTTCCTCGTGGAAAATTGTGGAAAATTCGCAAAACCCAAAAAAAAAATTTAAATTGGAATAAAATCAGCCTCTAGAGTGTTATGTGCGGAGATGGATTGCATTGGTGTGACTTATCATATCAATAAAATACATCTCCAGGCATAACACTCTAGGAGGCTGATTTTATAAAAATTTTCTAATGATTTTTAGAAAATCGAATTTGCCGAAATTTCCCACGGGAAACTTGAACTGAATTTTGTTCCTGCAATAGCTATTGAAAAATCACATAAAAACGATTCAACTTCAGATATACATTCTAGGAGGCTGATTTTATTTCAATTTTGTAGATTATTCTGATTTTCCGATATTTTCCACGATTAGGTTAAACAAAGTTTTCCATGTAAGACTATTTATAAAATTTTTTATAGCAATCCATGTATCCTATTTACTTTCGGTTTCGGCTGGAATGTTAATAACGTATGGTTATCCGATTCGATGTGGTTAGATTTATTTTTACAAGAATCCTGCTTGAAAGACCAAAAACTTGGTTGTAATTTGTTTGTTCACATGCACGGTTTTAGTGGATGTAATTTCTAAATTAGCGTTGAGTATAAATAACCACTTTACGATTGGTTTTAACAATATTTTTATTAGTTATAAAAATAAAAATCAAAGCGTCCAAACACAAAGAAGGTAAAAAAAAACTAATAACGCCGATTGGTGGCGATTACAATAATAAAACAAAAAAAGAACTGAACTGAAATTCACGATTGCTTGTTGATAGTCGATTTTTAACCCTTGGTTGGCGGTTGTAAGTTTTAACCCTTGGTTGGCGGTTGTGCATTTAACAGCCTTCTTGAATGGCCGTTCTGAAAACATCATTTATAAATCTTTGAAAGACAGCAGGTGAATTACATAGTACGAATGGCGTCTTCAAAAATTCACATTGACCATCGGGAACTACGAACGATGTATATTTCTAGCTGTCTGAGTGCATTGGGACATGGAAAAACCCATTTTTTAAATCTATCGTACTAAAGATTTTGACGTCTTGCAATTTGTTAAGCTGATCTTCTATTAACGGGAGCGGATATCTGTGCTTGATAATTTGCTTATTTAGCTTCCGGAAATCGACACATAATCTAGTTTTCCCATTCTATTTCTTGACCACTACTATTGGACTTGAAAATTAAACAGTTAACAACGAATACTCCTAGGGTGTGGACGGTATAGCCGAGTTGCTCAACGAAGAAAATAAATTAATAAAGAATTGAAATATGTACTTGAAATTACGATATTTTAATTATAAAATCTCCATCCTATATTTTGGCCGTCGAATTTTCCGAGATTTCCCACGGGAAACTGGAACTGAATTTTTTTCCTGCGATAGCTATTTATGCATCCTTAGTAATTTTTGGGCTAAACACTACCGATTGATATCGACTTCTATTTTTACTTTCGACTGGGATAACACAATCTGCATTACCGTGTTTTACTTCAGGATGGAATAATCTAATCTGCATTATCGACTTTTCACTTTCTGCTGGCAACTTTCGGTTAACCTTAACTAGTATGCGGTTATGGAAGTCCCAATTTGAAATCACTTATACTCAACGGTGGTAAATCCCACAAACATGTCTATCACAGTGGAATTTCTGCACTTATTTCCTTACACTGTACACAGTTAAGAATAAACAAAATGAAAAAAAAAACGCAAAAAATTGTTTTTTACACGTCACACCAACAAAAATTTATTTTATTTCTTAAACATATGCTCATCCAGGCTTCATCTTTACCGAGTTTTAGAATCAATAGACTTTGCGAAATTTTCTACGATTCAGGAAAGCATCCAGTTTTCATTACATATCGGGTTCGGAAACTATTGACGTTTATGTGTTCCCATTTACCAATCATTGGTTTTACATAGCGCCTGTTGTACTTAATCGTAAGATGTTCAGCATATACTTGTTCGGTTTATCTTCATCGTTTCTTGTGGCCTATTTACTTCTGAGCAGTGAGTTCAATGAGATGATTCTGGATTCCTTCGTCATATTTCTCAAATAAAGTTGCTAGGGGTGGCATTGGATGCTGCTTTTCTCAACGCATCTGTTAAGTGTTGTACTACTTCATAATTTTTAAAGGTATGTTCAATAAATCCTCTTTAGTCACGGTAGATCTGAACTAAGAGGTCAATTTGTACTAGATATCTGTGATTTTAAAACTTAAGCATACATTTTTTTTATTAAGAAAATCGTACAGATCTTACGACCATTACATTCAAATTAGGATAATTTTTCGTCTCATTCTTCCGGACAACATCACAAACAATGGTTAACTTATGTTTTAAAATGCCTGACACAATCATTTCCGAAAGTTTACTTAATAACATCTCGTCCAATCCTTTACATCTACCTACATACGGTCAAATATTTTAATTTAACTGCCCCCGCAACAAAACGAACAACATCATTATTTTCTATTGCAACATTTGAGTCACTAATATCAAGATGTTCGAGAGTACGCTGAGATTTTAGTGCATTCAATTGGATACCAGTTAAATTTGCCGTTTTTAAATATTTCAATTTGCTGAAATATTTAATTTTGTACATATCTAATGAGCAATCGCCTATAATCGTTAATGATTCTAATTGATCGATATGCGCCAGATTTGTTAATAAACTTCGAGTGTTGTTACTGGCCGTAAAGCGTACTAATGATTTAATACTCGAAATTCGTTCAATTCCGGAAACGGTTAAACGCATCTTTCGTGTTATGTGTGGTAACGTAAAATCCTCTATATGTACAAGCTTACAGACGATTATTTTAATTAGGTGGTCAGTTAGAATATTAAGACTGATTCGTTTTAAGGTCGGATTATTTTCACAAATCCGTGACAATAGCCCACGACTTAATTCCATTGGTATGCTTAGGCACAAACTTTGCAGGTTTGCCAAACACAATAGTTGCTTTACATTAAAATCATTTTTCTCAATTTTTAAGGTTAAATTCTTTAATTGGCTGAATTTTTTCAATTTTACATTGTTACACATGTTGATCGTTTCTAATTTGCGAAAATTTGAAAGTGCACATATTTCCCGCATCGAGCGCTCATCTTGTATAGGGAATCCAATTTTTAAATCTGTAAGTTTATCGCAATGCAGTAAAATCAATATTATTAGTCCGCGACATTTAAGCAACTCGTTCTGTGAGTAAACTTTTCGGCAGATTTGGAATGAGGTAATATGCCACACCATCTCTTTAATTATTGTGTTCATTTTTTTTAAAGTTTTCAGCTTACCGCCGGCTAACAGGAAATCATTTGCATCCAAACGAGCGTAACGTTGGTATGCTTGCTCTGCGATTCTATTTAGGCGGCCGCATATCCTACCAATGTTATATAAATCACTAAGCGATATGTAAGACATTATCTTGAGTATACAATCATCGTTTAGATTTAGCATGGTGATAGCTGTGCCGGTAACGTTGCTGTAAAGGAAAATATAGAAAATAAATATTAAGGAACATTCACGATTAACGATCAAAAAATTGAGATTTCAATTACGTAATAAAAATATTTCTTAAAAAATGAAAATGAATTTATAAGTGATATAGTTTTTCCTTTTATTCTTAAAAAGTTAATTTGATTATAAACTACCGAAGAACCTTCTTATTCCAAAAAGCTCACCTAAAATTTATTTGAGAACACCATTTTTGAGGCAGACTCCGATGTCATTGAGGTCAGTTCACAATAAAACGATTGTAGATGATGTACCAAAGGAATGGATACACAAGAGGGAATAATTCAAAAAAGCAACTTAGATTTTCTAGTCCAACCGTTTTAGTCAGAAAGAAGAACAATAAACCTAAACTATGTATATGTGAACTACCGTAAATCAAATATAACCAAAATATAATGGTTAGAAACCGGACGAGGAATTAACTCAACTTTTAAATCAATCCCTAACTGAACCTCGAATCTTTCAGCGCAATGTTAATCGCAAACTCAACCCTCAACTCAAATACTAATTCAATCCCAAATCAACTTTCAAATCAACCCTTAACCTAACTCCAAACTCAACGCCTAACCCAATCCACGAATTAACTCTTAAATAATTCCCCAACCCCAACTCAACTTCAACTCAACTTAGCTCTAACCAAACATCATCTCTCTACTCAAAAGAACGCTTAATTCCGAAATCAACACGATTCGAAATCTACTTGCAATGTGTGTTTGAACTCAACCGAAATTAACTCAATCTAACCTCCCACTATACTCTCAGATCGACCCCAAATTAATCCCCAATCAAATCCCTTACTTAAATTTAACTCAACTTCAACTCAAACCCCATTCAATTTAATCTAATCTCAATAAATACCTAACTGTACCCCATCGTAATATGCTGAACCTATTCTTTAAGACGCCTATGCATCGCTCGGCACAATTTCGTGCCTTTTGATGCTCGTAGCCGCAGGATCGCTGCTCGTAGCCGCTGTCACCTAAATTGAAAAACGAAACACAATCATGTACTCGTATTATGTATTTATTATGATTAAAGTAGATTTTTCTAAAATTAACCTATTAACCAACTTTGGGTATCTCCACTAAAAATACGCTCCATATAGTGTTTTAGTTGACTGTTGTGCCAAACTTAAGTATCATGGGCTATTCCTCCATAACGTGCATTAATGCTTAGCATTTTTAGGTCGTAACTGCAAATCTAGAAATATAAATATATTTACATGTATTTATTATTACATATTTATGGTGTTTACAGCATTACTTACTATCTCAACATTTTTAGTATGAGCCCTCTTTCGTCCATTGTAACAAACATGCTCCACATCAGACCTAGGCTTTTGGATAGATGACATGGGTGTAATCAATTGCTTCAATTATTCCGGCAAACCCAAATTTATCGTAAAACCTGAAAATACAATTATAAAAACATATTTATAAATTATTTAACAGACTATTGGCACCTTTTCAGCTAGAAGCCTATACGTCCTCTTGATTTCATACTCCACATTTTTCTGATAGCCACCTAAAAATTAAGTAATAATCAGTTTATTTATTATAATATCGAAAACTAATAAATATAAATTTATAGTTGGTAATTACCATTAGCTACGATACTTAAAAATGTCAAAACTTGTAGATGATGCGGGATGGACGTATTTCTTCGGGCCACACGCATGCACGGTTCTAGGTTATTTATTAAAGACTGAACTAAAAATTTAGGCAATCGGTAAAAATTCATTAAAGTAGAGTGTTGTAACTCAAACTCATTTTGTGGATCCCGCAGTTTTTTCCGGGTAATGTAATCTTACATGGCGCTTCTCATCCGAATATTCGATAAACACAAATCGTAATATTGCCTAAATAAATTTGACGATTTAGTTTTTTCATTAATTTTTTAATTAAATAATTAGTTTCACTTACTTCTGGTATATTTTCTAAGGCCTTCTACTCAGTACCAAAAACCGTTAGCACCAAATTTCTTTATTAAAATTTATAAATTGATTTATTTAACAATTTATAAATAAATCAATGAAAACGATTACACAAATACAGAAATTTGTATATTGGATGTGATAAAAACTAGTGCTTGCGTCCCGGGAATTTAAGAAATTAAAAGTATTCCCGTTTCCCGGAAATACAAAATCCAATTTCAAGACTTCTCCGTGTCATTTTTTAACTTCATGGAATTAATCAGAAAGTCGCCGGTGATGGGTGCAACGCTATAAAAAATAAAGACACCTTATAGAGTTAGAGATAATGTAAAGAATTGAACATTATCGGAAATTGAAAATTTACGAAAAGGGGGTTGAATATTGAGCAATGTAGTAGCACGACAAAATGTTTTTGAACCGCTGTATAAATCTTCAGATTTCTTCAGATAACCAAAGCTGTAGCGACTTCAGCATTATTGTTCACAAATTTAAAAGAACAGGGAACTATTATTGACCACAGAAGTTAAAACTTCCAAAAAAAAAATTGGTCATTAGAAAAAATAAAGATGTTGCCTAATTAATAAAATTCGTTCAAGATCCATTGTTTTGGACAAAGCAAATAATGGTGATTCATTTGGGATGAGCCCATAATCGAAAATGGCCTATTTGTGGTGGACCATTGAAAGCAAACTAAGAAACAGAATTCAGTCAAAATAAGAGCTGGACGTACATGGTCTATCTGTTGAATTAAATTGAACTATCGGTGCGCGTTTGTACATAAGGTGTTATGTTTAAGCCAAAAAATAAAATACAACCAAATTTAAAAACGATGACGAGTGGGTTTCTATCGAGAATTATATGATGATTGGGCGCATTAAACTCCGCCAACGGTTGGCAATATGTTGAGTAAAATTAATGCTGATAGTTTACAAATTCTTGTAGTGTGGCGCCACCGCGCCGTGGTTTCCATAACTAAAGTGTTAACACTGATAGTTTAAGTTTTACGCAAGTAGATTTTTCATGATGGGAGAACGGAATCCATCGATTGAGTTGATCCCGGGATTTCCCGGGAATCAGAAAATCACAATCCCGTTTCCTGGGAATGTAAAAGGTCCGGGAACCGGCAAGCCCTAATAAAAACTAACTTGACACTTATGCTGACTTGCTCAGTGATAAACTTTCCGGCTAAATATAATATTTTTACAGAATACGTACGATTTTAGTCAAATAAGATAAATTTATATGTAAACTTTAGATGTGTACAATTTTACACTTTTGCCTATTTACACATTATCTTATTTTTTAGAGAATCAGGCTGTAAAATGTACCAAACATATTACTCTCAACAAATTTTATGTATAAGCACCCTCAAAGTAAACAAACAAGTAAACAAACCATATTCCCATTTAAAATCGTGCTTTAAATTAATTTTACGGTAATTATGAGTTATATCGAGTTCGTATTTTATTATTTGTTTTCAGTACTTGATTGTTATGTGATCACCTAAACTGCTTGTGATAAATTTCGTACCTCGCGCTCTAATATTCATCTCACTTTTTAGCAGCTCAATGGAGCCCCACATCAGTTCCACAACATCGATAACTTTGGGGTTTTTCGTATTTTGTACCGACCCACTCAAAAACGTACACACAAACTACTTTTCCTAACAAAAAAATTGGGGTAAACTTTTTACAGAAGTTTTACTCGAATATTTACAACTTATCATTTTCAAATCTTAGAGAATCGGAAAATAGTGTGATAATGTGTAAATGGTCGATTTACCCATTTACACATTATCTTATTTTTTAGCTGCTATGATTGGATTCAAAGCAAAAGGAAGGCCACATTAAATATTTGTTAACTGCAATATGAAAACAGAAGGAAGCTACATAATTTCATGTAATCCTTGCGCAGGAAAGATCAAAGCTAAGCGGCTTTGGGGAGTTTTTTTATTATAGTATGTGAGAAACAAACGTAAATATTTTTGAAATTTTTTTAGTATATGTGAATAATTACTAAAAAAACATAAATTTTTCAAAAATTCTCCAGCTCTATGAATGTTAGAATTAGAAAAAATCAATAAAAAAGGAATTTGAATGAAAGTTGACTATTAAGGCAAAAGCACGCACTAGGTTTGAGGAGTAAGACCGTTTACTATTCAACGCAACAAACTTGGCCGTCAATACTTTTTAACTATAAACCTAACTTCCGTGGAATCGAAAGTGATTTTTCGGCTGTGGGGCAGTTTTGCACAAAACTGCACTAGGTTTGGTTAGGTTTGAGTGGCTGCTATCGCACACTTAGGCCAG
Organism: Tipula helvola; assembly: GCA_963556165.1. Lineage (NCBI taxonomy): Eukaryota > Metazoa > Arthropoda > Insecta > Diptera > Tipulidae > Tipula > Tipula helvola. The sequence continues at coordinate 326,446,115 of OY744481.1, read as the reverse complement.
CAGTTGCCCATTATCATACCACAGAATCCTATCTCCCCATTACTCCCGTTGAAACCATCCAGAGTTACTTATGTAGCGTTCCGAAAGGCTGTCCATACCGTACACACCTAAGTACTTACGGCTTCTGTATGATAGCGCCGGACATAAGCATAGGAAATGATTCAAAGTCTCCTCCTCCTCTTCGTCCATGCAACTTCTACAAAAGTCATTCGTCTATATACCAAGCCTTTTCGCATGTTCCCCAAAAAGGCAGTGACCTATCAGTATCCCTACGACCCATCCTAACTTTCGTCTTCCCAGAGATACTAATACCTTGGAGCGCCGCAAGTCTAGTTTAGGCCCAATCCAAACTTGCAGGCCCATTTCGTAATGCTCAGGAGTGCATTCTGCATAACACCCCTAATCGTATCTAGATATTTGCCTGAGACAGCTATCGCTACATCATCAGCATATGCTACAACCCCTATCCTCTCTCTCTTCAGTTCCAACAGCAATCCATTAATCACTACACTCCAAAGAATGTTGGGCATACACAATTGGCACATACACCTCCTTGTGGGGTTCCTCTAACCACCCGTCAATCCTGCTTACTCATCCTTCGATGATCGCCTCCGTCTTTACATTATTAAAGTCTCCTTCAATATCGAGCAATGCTACCATACAGAACTCTTGCGAGTAAATTGACTTCTCAATCGTGCGTACTAGATCGTGCAGAGTTGTGCCCACTGACTTTCCCTGACAGTACGCATGCTGCGAAATTGCCCAAATCCTGAGATCAATTTTTGATCGAATAAATACATCTACCAACCTTTCCAAAGTTTTCAACATAAAGACTGACAGAGTTATAGGCCTCAGGTCCTTTGGATGAGCATGTGAACTGTTTCCCGATTTCGGGATAAAGACCATTTTGACCTCTGTCCAATTCCTAGGAATATAGACCAGTTCATACATCCCCTGAAGATAACCTCCAGCCAGGGGAGGATGGCTGCCGAGTTCCTTTGGATGTCTGCTGGTATAGTCGGATCCGGGCCCCCCGATTTATAAGGCTAAAACCTTGCAGTGCCCATAGGATCCATTCCCTGTCCAATACGCCCTCCATATCTATTGAAGGTGTTCCTCGATGAGCTCCAGGCTCCATCGAGTCATCAAAGCTTCCCGGAAAGTGGGTTTCAATGAGAAGCTCAAACGATGCTGCACTTAAGCTGACCATGACCCTGGTCTGGTCTAATTAAGTAGCTATGACTAGTTGGGTTAGTAGCTAGAATCTTCCTAAGGCGAGAAGTCTCAGAGACTTTCTCCATTCTACAACAAAAGAATCTCCAAGGTCCCCTTTGTGCCTTCCTCAATTCTTTTTTATACTTTCTTAGGTCCTCCTTATAGGAGTCCCAGTGCCGAACCTAAAAAACTGCACTAACTATTGATTAGCTTCGTTCGAGATTAATAAAAAAAAGGGGTTGGTCAATTTTCTAAAAATGAAGAACCAAAGTTTGTGCATCAAATCACTAATACAAATAATGGAAAAATTCTGACAATTTTTTTTGGTAAATTACGGATATTACAATTAAAAAATTACCGAAAACCGGTAATTCAAAGTTCGGTAATTTTCGAATGCCCGTCATAAATAAAATTTCAAATTTTGGGTATAAATTTGTTAGCTCTGAGTTTTGTACAGAAAACTTAATTTTCTTTTAATGTTTCAAGTATTTCCAGAATTTTCATATTTCGATAATTCAGAAGAATTAAACCATTTGACGCTAAAATTAAAAACGAAGCAAATTCGAGTCAGCTCAAACATTTTTAGCTTTAACCTTAGTTAGTCATTTCGTTATCTATTTTGCTCCACTCATATGTCTAGTTAAAATATTTAGTACCGGAGTTTTTACAGAAGCATCCAATTTTCAATAGTTCCTTATGCCAAATCTTTTCAAGTTTTTCAAAATGTTTAATAATTTTTTTGAAATTCTACAATTTTTTCGTAAAAGAATTTTTTAATCGTACAAATCCGATAGAGCTGAAGGAATATTTTGGGTTGGTAGAACATTTTTTTAAATTGCGAAATACTGTTATGGATTAAGCTGCGCGGGACATCTGAGATCCTTGAACAAGAATGCCCGCTTAGCTGTAAATTCAGTATTATTGAATAAAATTTTTGGGGGCACTGTATTTTATTGGGGGCCGCCGTATGAAAAACTTTAAGAAGCACTGCTCTAATATATGAAAAGATTTTTTTTTTTTGTTGAATAACGAAACCAACCCGAAAGTAAAGATTCATGCTCCCTCAGTGCAGCGGAAATAAAATTTTCATAAAACTTTAAAATTCGATGGAATAATGAGAAACCCGTATTAAGTTATCAAAAACAGTTGATTCACATGTTGGCAAGCCTTTCGTCAAACCAAATTGGCAAAACATAAAAGACCGAAACGTATTTTGTCAATTTTTCACAAAAACTGTTATTTCAACAAAAACCAAATTTGAATACGTTTTCCGCTGTAAAATGATGTTTACAGCAACATCACTATTGTTATAATCCATCATCATATATGGATGAAAATGGAAATCGTTTTGTATACAGATTGCATAAATATTCATTAGATTATTCGAGTGAAACACAAAGCAAACATAATAAAAAAAAAACGAAAAACTCAACCAACCACACACACAATACAAATTGTTGCAATTTTCCAATTTTCCTTTTTTGTACACATAACATAGTAGATGTTCTTCTCTTTCATTTTCGTGTCACTCAAACATCGGTTTAACATGTAAAACGTTACCGTAAACACACAATAGAATCGAGAACGGAATGGAACAAAAAAAAAAATTTGTTGTGGAAGTCAACATTCAACAAACACCCAACAAAACAAAAATGATTTTTTATTTAAATTTTTTTTTTTAATTTTATTCATTCAAAACAAAATAGTGATAACAAAACAACCCCAGCATATACAGCAAAAAATTATTTATCAATGACTAGGATGATAACCTTTCCTCTATTTTATTCTCGTACAAATCGTATACGACATTCAAATTTAGATAAATTTTAAATTAATTTTATATCCTTTTTTATATCGCCATCATCATCATCATCATCCATGGATAAATTGAATTTAATTTCCTGAAATCCGTTTCTTAGCACACAACTTTGTCGTTTGGCACATAAAACGTTAATAATTCGCAATTGTTTTGCTTTTCTTGGTCAAAAGGCGAATTTTTTTTTTATATTTGTTAATTTAAATATCATTTTATTGGCAAAGACCGCTGTGGTCTAGTTGGACATACAACTTACTATTATCATACATTTCAGGGACATAACAAAACCGATTATAATTGAAAATAAAGAAATCAAAAAATGGTTCGAAAACCACCTCTATTGGATTATGAAGAATCCGGAAAAACCTACCTTTGGGGGGAAATTTTATGACAAATTCGGCGCAGGAATCAGGAAAATATTTAAAGAATTGTCTGAAAGCAAACTCATTGTGAACCAAATTCTCATTTTAGTCTAACCATTGTCAACTAATAGCAAAACCGTTCAGCAGATTGTTATTTATCACGGCATAATAAATTATCAACTAGCAGCATAAAGCAAGTTCTCGATTTTTACTGGACAAAACTATTAAAAACTATATTATATCTCTCTTAGTAAATGGAAGACGATTTGTTCCAAGGCGACTACATGCTGGGGGCCAAAATTTATTCTACTCCAATTTTTTGCTTGTAAATAGTTATTCCAAATACTATTTTCCACATGTTTGTAATAGAGCGCACATTTTGTTAACTCATAAATCCATACTGCGTGGGGTATGATTTCGCCGCAATATAATTTTTCCATTCTTATCATTTAAGGGTTTCTACTTCAGTAATTGCGCTTGAATGATTAAGTTTCCGGTGATTTTCTAAAGTTATGGTATTGAATACTTTTTTGATTCGATGTTAACGATGCCCAAGCATTATACTATTCTCAGATTTGTTCAGACGTCATCACAAAAAAACCGAATATGACCATACAAAAAAAAATTAACTAGCCATTTCCCCGTTACCACCCCCCCCCCCCCCCTGGGGGTCGAAATTTCAATTTCCATACAAAATTGAGATGGATGTACATTTGTCTGTTTTTTGGGGCGCTGGAATTGAAAATGGCAATTAAAAGTAAATTTGATCCCTCCATCACTCCCAGAAAGTGGTTGCAATTTTAATTTTATGCAAAAGTGAGATGGATGTGAATTTCTATGTTTTTGGGGCATTGGAACCGAAAATGATAACGAAAAGTAGATTCGACCCTTCCGTCAACCTTTAGCACCACTTTACTACTCCCAGGAAGGGGTTGCGATTTAAATTTTCATGCAAAATTCAGATGGATGTACATTTCTAAGTTTCTTGGGGCGCTGGCATTGAGAATGATAATAAAAAAAAAATTTGACCCCTTCATCACTCCTTGCATCCCTTTACCACTCCCAGAAAGGGGTTGAAATTTCAATTTTCTTGCAAAATTGAGATGGATGTGTATTTCCGTTTTTTGGGCGCTGGACTCGAAAATGGCAACGAAAAGTAAATTCGGCCCTTCCATCACCGCTAGCACTCTTTTACTACCCCCAGTTGAAATTTCAATTTTTATGCGAAGTTGAGTTGGCTGTATATACATGTTCCAACTGAACATGGGGGTAGTATGAGGTGCTAAGGGGTGATGGAGGGGTCAAATTGACTTTTTATTGTCATTTCCAATTCCAGCGCCACAAGAAACATAGAAATGCACATCCATCTTAATTTGGCATGAACATTGAAATCTTAACCCGTTTCTGGGGGTGGTAAAGGAGTGCTAGAGGGTAACGGAAGGGTCGAATTTACTTTTCGTTGTCATTTTCGGTTCCGGCGACCCAAAAAACATGGAAATGCACATCCCTCTCAATTTAGCATGAAAATTGAAATGTCAACCCCTTTCTGGGGGTAGTAATAGGGTGCTAGGGGTGTTGGAGGGGTCAAATTTATTTTTAATTGCCATTTTAAATTCCAGCGCGGCAGCGCCCCAAAAAACATAGACATGTACATCCATCTCAATTTTGTATGGAAATTGAGATTTGGACTCCCGGGGGGTGGTAACGAGGAAATGGCTAGTTACATTTTTTTTTATGGTCATATTCGGTTTCAGCAACCTCAAAAACGGAGGGATAGCGGGGTCCACCCTCTGGGCCTTGACTTTTTTTTTGTGTGCCTGTGTAATAGTTAGAAGTGCACATAGACACCTCTTTACAATTATCCATTAATGTCACGCTAAAATTGAGATTTTGTGTATTTCAGTTTTGTAAATAGACAGTTCTTGCCCAAAGAGTAAAGTGAAAAATAAGTTTTGCACAAAAAACAAAAATTTCGCTATAATTACCCTTTACTGGCCATAAAATCCTAAACTAAACATTACGTTTTGTTTAGGGCAATTTCGTGAAAATCGAAAACTAAACAGATTGGTCGACTATTTTAACAAGAAGCGAAAGCAATTTTGCACTGAACTCCTTACGATGCTATTCCTTACGTAGATTTTCGTATGTGTATGTCCGCATTATCTGTTAATGACGTTTAAAGTTTTTAAAAGTTTTTTTCTGCCTGCAGGCCAAAGTTTCTTAAAACACTTTAAACGTTATCTCTAAAAAGATGCAGCTTATTCCCTGAAGTGTCGAAAGAATTTTTTTGGTACAAAAAATTATTTCTTACTACGGTATATCCAGATTACACAGTCAATTTGTAGTAAAAGAACAATTAAAGGAACTCCCAATGCAAAATTTAACACGCAACCTTCTAAGCAAATTTTGAAAAGCCAAGTGTTGAAAAATTTATTATACATAATCTACTTTGTCGTTCAAAAATTTTACCAATTCGATCAACATTTGATCAAACGTTCCGGGAAAATGACCAATGATGGCACGCTGAGGTGTAAAACACATTTATTCTGTCGAACCTGATCGTGCAGTATATCACTGTAAAGATTACAAAATTACTTCTGATATTAAGGTTGTTAAATTGTCCATTATGTCGCTGGTTAGTGATCAAATTTACCATTTGCAGGTCACTTGTACCTAGATATAGTTTAAACTTGGAAATGGGGTTATTGTAAACGTCTTGATCGACAGTTGTAAACATATTTAAATTTTTGCACCACCCCTACAAACATAGGGAAAAATCAGTTTTTCCAATTGAATATAATTTGAAGGAAGTGACGTTGGAAAGATCTTGGTCTAGATATGTTAGGGAAGTTACAATTACAATTTCACTTTAGTGTGGTGGATATCAAATTTTTTCACGAGAATATTACTTTGTTGTAAATCGATGTAAACGTCTTGAAGAATATAACAATTTTATTTGTTGGACTTTAGTTATCAAGTTAACCGTTATGGCGCTTTTGGTGGACATACAAGCTTGATCACTTGCAGATGTCGGATAGGCTTGAAAATTATATTGTTGTTAACGCGACGATCGAGAGACGGAATAAAACCCTAAACTTTTTCAACACTTCTACAAATATTCACCACGAAAGGTCTTGGAAAATGTAACAATTTTTGATATACCACGATAGTTATCAAATTTGCCGTAATGGCTATGGGGACAGGTATACAAGTTTTGCCCTTACGAATATCGTAGCAGCTTGAAGAAGATGTCATGGGAAAATCTTTAATTTTTCCTTTTTCACGACACCAATAAATATTCACCACGGCGATTTGGAAAGCTATTTTCACAGTGGTATATATGCAATCGTGCTGTATATCGTTGTAAATGTCTGGAATAATGCAATAATTTTACCACTGTAACTTTACACGGTGTATTTTACACCGTGCACTTTACACGGTGTAGTTATTAAATTTACCAGCCGCTTCAGGAAGTGGTTTAAACTTAGAAGTGGTACGGTTGGGAGCTCATCTAAGGGCTCAAAAAAATTCGAAATTTTTTTATCACTACTAAAAAAAATTCTTCTTATTGATGTGAAATTCAAATATTTTAGTCGTACGTAACCGTGTGTACAAAATGGCAATATTTTGTACAGATTTAAATAAATTTTATTTTATTTGGCAAACAAAATGTGTTCGAAATTATTTTCTCACAATGGAGTTTATAATAAAAGAAATTTTATCAAATTTTAATATTTTTATTTACAACACTTTATGGTTTGATGGATGGAAAGTACAAATGCAATTGTGTACGTGTGGTAATGGACATCGTATAACAATTATTCCTTTAGAATTTTATTAGAGATAATTAAAGGGGGTTGCACATTATAATAGTATAATTAGGTAGTTGGTTTATTCATTCTACTTTAAATTTCGAATATCGAAAACCATTTACATTTTGACATTTAATTAAATATAAGTTGTTCGTTACTTACAATTATATGTACTAATAAACATAATTTAAATTTTGGAAATACAAATTTTATGAATTCAATAAAATCAATTGAATAAAAATTAATGAACGAAAAATAATGAATTGGTTGGTTGTTGTTGGATTTAATGCTGGTTTGAACATATACTGCCGCTGTTGCCTCATTAGAGTCAAAAATTGGAAGCAGACATATTTTTTGATATTGGACGTTTGAGCAGGTTGCCATTTGGAAGCTTCACTGACTCGACTCTAATTAAATGGTCCTTTCCAGGATGGACGTCATGAATTCGGGCCATTGACCATTTTGATGGTGGTAGGTTTTGATCTCGAAGAAGTACTAATCTTCCAATGTTGATTTGACGATTCGGGGTATGGCATTTATAAAACTGGTTTAATGAAGTAACATACTCTATAGACCAACGTTTCCAGAATCCCTGTAGTAACGACTGGATCAACTGCCATCTGCTTAAACGGTTAATCTCAATATGGTCAACATTTGGTTCTGGTAGCATAGTAATTGGTTGGCCAATTAAAAAATGACCGGGTGTCAAGGGGTTACAATCATCATCATGGAAATCTCCAAGAGGCCGTGAATTGAATAGAGCCTCTATTTCCTCCAATCTAGCTATTTCGTCGAATCTCCAATCACGCAACGCAGTTGATATTTTGTGGATTTTACTATTGCTTCCCATAATCCACCGAACGTAGGGGCTGCAGTAGGGATGAAGTGCCATTGTGTTGCTTGGTTCGTGCACGAGGTTAATATGTTGGCTCGTGTTGCTTGGGCCAAATATTGGGAGTAAAATTCGAGAATTTTCTTCTTTGCTCCAACCAGGTTGGTCCCATTGTCGCAATATATGTCTGAAGGAACTCCTCGAATGGCACAAAATCTTTTCGAGGGCGGCTAAGAAGGTGTCTCTGCTCATATAGGATATTAAGTTTAATGTTGTCGCTTTGGTTGCCATACAGACGAATATGACTAAATACGCCTTGTAAGATTTAACTCCGCGGTGACGATTAGTTTTTATCGTATAAGTACCGGCTAAATCTATACCAATCTGAAGAAATGCTCTTGCGGGAGGATTTATTCGGGAAGGTGGTAACTGGCCCATTAATTGCTGCTGCACTGCTGCTCGGTGTCGACAACAAACAATACATTGATGAGTAATACGGCGTACTAGCTGTTTGGCTCTCGGAATCAGTAATCTTTGTTTGATGATAGCCAACAAAAGTTTTGATCGAGCGTGCAGATTGTTGACATGCATTTCGCTTACCAATTTCTCAATGATGGTGTGGTTGGACGGTAAAATTATCGGGTGTTTCATGTCGTATGATAAATCTGCATGCTCCAGCCTTCCTCCAACTCGTAATACTACGCGTGAGTAAATTACCGCTGCATATGCCTCCTTAGATGCATCGGCGAATCCATGGAGTTCTAACTCTGAAGTTGAGTATATCGATCGGGGTAATTTAAGGTTCGTTAATTCATTTAGTTGGTGATGGATCATACACCAGACCTGTGCAACGTTTTGAAGTAGTTCGTCATCCCAGCCGATGCCATTTAACCAAAGAGATTGGAACAAAATTTTTAAACGAACTGTTACAGGCGCGAGTATACCTAATGGATAAAAAATTCTTGAAGTCTCGGATAGAAATGACCTCTTCGTGAATTTATTTGTCTCAGGTAATGACAAACGGAACCGAGAACAGATATTAATTTGAATTCGTTCGTTATTTCCCAGGATGTTAGCTCTCGATTTTCTGTTGGGATTATCGCTAGTAATGCGGGATAGGAAATAAGCTCTTCCTGCAGTTGAAGAGTTTTTTATATGGTGTCTCCACCGGACGTCAGATAGTGGAGCCAAGAGGGAATTTGGAAACAAACTTTTCGGCTAGGTAATATAGTGTTTGCGTGGCTAAATAGCGAGCCGGAGTTGTACCATAGGTTACGATACATAAACGAAAATGTTTGATTTGTGACACTGGGTTTTCTCGCCAAATAATCCTTCGGAAATCTCTGGCATCTGGATGAACGAGAATTTGTCTGAACATCTTGGATTATTAGACCTACCAGAAGGTTATCATTTAATGACTCTCCAGATGCAGTCTTCGCGGAGGCACCGAAAACTACACGAACCTTTGTGGTAGTACTAGCGGTTTTAAATACTGGATGGTGAGGCATATAATAAATTGTATCCTTTTGTTTCATAGTTTCTTGCTCGGGAACAAGTTCCATATGACCCAGTTTTAAATGTTCATTTAAAAAAGTAACATAAGCTTCTCTAAGTAAATTGTCAGAGTAAAATCTTTTTTCGAGCGTATAGAATCTTCGTAGAGCTTGACTGAGGCTATCACCGAGATTTGGCGGACTTTGTTTAAATGGTAAATTTACGCAAACACGATTATTGGCATATGCAACGCTGTCATGGAAAAATTTAACACATCGTGATTCATCCTCGGAAAAGTTATGTTGAGTGAGGATTTTCTCAGTATCCCAAAATCGTTGGAGGGAATTTTCAATACTTGACCATTCTAACAATTCTGGGTTTAAATGAACATGCATGGAATTTAACGAATTATTGAGAGGAATATATGGTTCATTCAACTTAAAGTTTCCTCCAATGATCCAGCCAAATTGATTGTTGCGATGGACCACCTTTGCCATCGACTAATGCATGGAATAGATGTTCACAGCCCAGTAGAACATCGATGCGTTTTGGTTTATTAAATTCGGGATCAGCTAGCGGCTTGAGAAATGTGAAATATGAATTATGATCATCAATCGGCTGCATTAGTAATTTAGAACAAATTGTTGGTAAAATATATGCCTGAGTGGTAACAATGTATTCGTGATCTACACGTGATCTGATTCTTAAACTAGACATGCCTTTGGACAATCCAGCCTGTGAATTGTTTAATGTTTCAATCGAGATATTAGCATTGGATCTTGGGATTCCTAAATAGTTAATACATCTTTCTGAAACAAATGAATGAGTCGAACCGGAGTCAAATAGCGCTCGAAACTGAGTCCACTTATCAAAATTGTCTTCAATTTCGACCTCAATTGTTGGAAGGATGGATGCAGTACTCCGAGATGGTTCAATGTAATTGGTGATCATAGTTGTTCCTTGTTCTGCCGACGATGGGGAAGGTCCAGGCATCTCACATTTGTCTTTATTGGATTCATAAAGTGTAGCGTCTTGCGGAAGATGCACCGATGTATTATGCCTTTTATGTCATTTTTGATAGCTTTTGGATTTCTTACATTGCGTTACTACATGTTCATCGGATAAGCAATTGTAACAACGATTTAAATTCTTAATTAAATCTCGACGGGACTCGACATCCATGTTACGGAATTAGCCATATGAAATGAATTGCTTACTGACGGTAACCTAGTAGAATTATGTCTAGGATTGGAACTTGAATCCCCTAAGGAATCTATTCTTTTAGATAAATACGCCAAAAATGCATCTATGGTAGGAAAATCGGTTTCGGAAGTTTCATATTTCCAAAGTTAACGAGACTCATCGTCTAATTTCTCCATGGCTAAATAAATGATCCAACGATCGCACTCGATAGCGCTTGGACCAAGTGATTTCAGCCCACGCATAGTCGTTATTATCGTAAATTTTCAATAAATTAGATGCAGAGGGGATTGCATTCTACTTTAAATTTCGAATATGAAGTGAAAATTCAAATTTTCTGTCATATAATTTAGTCATAAAATGTACCGTTATGACGCTGTTGACTGTTCGCTCATATCTCATATATAGAAACTTAAAATATGTGCCGTTAGAAAGCTCCTGATATGAGAGGTTAATCAACGGCAAGATCTAAATACACGGGTGTGAAGTAACTGCTAAATTAATTTTTGTTGTTGTAGATAATATTTTAAAAACCACTCATATTTTGAAAACTCTGCTAAACTAGATCTTGCCGTCTAAGGCGTTTAGGTAATTGGCGCTAAATCCAATTTGATCGGTTTCGTGAATCCTGTGTAAATATTTTTCGTTCAGTAGCAGATCTACCGAATATATTAGCAATACGCCATAGTTGTAAAATTCCCTTTGCTTCGGAAACCTGGCTTCATTTGTGTGATCTGTCTATTGTCGATATGGCATATTCCACTTTGTATACAAAGCCTCTATAAAATTGTAGGTAAATGACATAATAGTAAATGACATGACGTATTAATTATAAGTATGCAATGTTGGTGTTGGCAGATTAACAGAATGATGTACTTATTCGTTAACGAAACGTTTAGTTCTGGTTGATTAATGGTTTCGTTGTATTGATACCGACTAGATATATTAAATATTTTATTTATTTGGTATTGGTATAGCCAAATCGTTTCCATTCAAAATTTTTTAGCTAAGAGCATCATTGCTACATACATAGCATCAGAAACTATATAATGGTCCCCACAATAAGATTTAAATGAAATATTATCCAAATGTGTTTCCCAAGAACCAAAATTATATTGGGTGAAAACTATATGTTTCTGGATACGTTCGTAATACTCAACAGAATTGATTAGACCATTTGGCAGGATTTCAACACTAGCCTCGTTTTTTTTAAAAATAGTTTTTGGTATTTTGCCAGCACTTTAGTACCCATGTGTTTGGTGTAGTTCTTCCGATTTGTTTTCCTTTTCCATACTTCGGTCTTCTCATACAAGGAGTCGGAGACTAAACTAATACCCCCGTTTGAACACTCGTTTAGTTTTATTTTTTTCGAGAGCTTGGTTGTCGCCCTTTTCTTTGCGCGCAAATATGGTGCATAACTTACATTTTTCATTAAAAGAGCCATTTTTTCCCTTCAAATTTCTGCAAATCGGCCTATTTTCAAATGGAGATCACTTAACTAAATATTTTTTACTAAGTTGAGCCAATTTTCTGCGATAGCGTAAAAAACATCCTCAAATTCAGGACAATATAATTCGTTTTTATCGTTGCAGCCTTTTCGTTGATATTTAAAGAAATCACACATTTCAATCGAATGGTTTCGTACCTTTGATGGAAAGATGTGTGGATGTATTAATTTGTCATCCAAATCCTGTTTAATGTCGGAATATACATGATTTGCGATTAGCGGCCGTATTATGGTGAGTGGTTTAGGCCAATCGAATCTGGGACGAACAAAGGGAGTTGCACAGTTAGAGATCATGCCAAGATAAAATCACTGCACTACACCCATCATCAAAATTTGGCTATATGGAGTTTGAGAAATTGCAGTCACTGGACCTCGCCGATCCAAATTTCAACCAAAATGGCCACATCGATGTATTGCTGGGTGTTGAAGTATTTTTTGCGATAATCGAAAGTGGACAACTAAAGCTGTCTCCATCTCTGATTGCGCAAGAAACCAAGTTCGGTTGGGTGATTGGAGGTCATACTACTGGGCAAGAAAGTACGAATAATGTAGTCAACCTAAACGTAACTATATGGATGTCGATGCTGCGTTTCGTAAGTTTTGGGAAATTGAGAAGATTCCCACAACCAGCGAGCTGACTGATGAGGAGAAGTATTGCGTGAAGATTGGTTTCAGCGTACGACGGAAAGAAGTAATGATGGAAAATTTATCGTAAAATTGCCCACATGTGAGAACTTAACGAAGTTGGGGTCCAATTACAAGGTAGCCGAACAGCGTCTTAAAGCCATAGAGAACAAGTTCCGACGCAACCCAACATTCAAGGAGCAATACGCAAATTTTATGCTGGAATACGAGCAATTGGGTCATATGAAACAAATCCACGAAAGCATCAACCATAATGATTATTTTCTGCCTCATCACGGTGTGATAAAAGAGACAAGTACCACTACAAAGCTAAGGGTAGTGTTCGATGCTTCGTCAAAGGATTCAAATGGAACATCTCTGAATAATTTGCTGCTGACAGGTCCTTCTATTCAATCATCGTTAATAGATATTTTAATCAGATTGCGCCGGTACCGATTTGTAATATCCGGGGATGTAGCTAAAATGTATCGGCAAATTTGGGTCAACCGGGAAGATGCTAAAGTACAGAGGATACTATGGAGAACTAGCCCAAATGAACCAATGAAACAGTATGTATTAAAAACGCTAACGTATGGAACTTCTCCCACATCATTTATAGCCACAAGATGCCTAATGCAATCAGCTAAAGACAATCAATCAAAGTATCCCGAAGCCGCTAAAGCCATACAAAGGGACATGTATGTTGACGATCTAATGACTGGAGCCAACGATGAGAACAATTTAATTCAGCTTAGAGTAGATATCGCCAATATTCTAGAGTCATCCGGATTCACATTAAGAAAATGGACGACCAACAGCTCTATGGTGCGCAATGAATTAAACACTAATAATAATAGCGATGAAAAATTCATATCCGAGGATGAGACAATTAAGCTATTAGGCTTGCAATGGAAACCAGAGTTAGATGCTTTTTGTTTTTTAGTGCATCTGACAACTTAAGTAAATCACAGCAAACGAACGTTGCTATCGGAAGCCAGTACTATATTTGACCCGTTAGGATGGTTGTCACCTCTAACCATACGCATAAAAATACTTTTTCAGAGCTTATGGCTTCGAGATCTCCAATGGTACGATACCAAATGATGTATATAGCAGATGGAATACACTGCGGGACGAGGTAAAGGAAGTTGAGAAGTTGATTGTTCCCAGATGGCTGAAGTTTACTGACATGGTTGAGATACACGGGTTTCCCGACGCCAGCGAGTTAGCGTATAGTGCAGTTGTGTACGCTAAAACTAATAATTCCGTTAGAGTAATTGCAGGCAAAACAAGAATAGCATCGATTCAACAATTAAGTCTACCCAGATTAGAGCTGTTGGGAGCAGTACTATTGACGGAGCTGATCAAAACCATTGTAGGTTCGTGGGAAGGCGTAAAAATATGAAGAAAGATATTAAGGTGTGATAGTAACATAGTGCTGGATTGGTTAGCATCGCACCCGAGAAAATGGAGTACGTTTGTGGTCAATCGGATATCTAGTATCGTAGAACATTTTCCACGCGAGTGGAAATGAAAATGATCCTGAATCCAGCCTGTATATGGTGGAATGGACCAGACTGGTTACGCTTAGCAGAGGAATGGTGGCCAGAACAAAGATCATCCTACGAGACTGAAGAAGAGCGAAAATTCAAGTGCTTGGACGTATTGTTAGCTGTCAGTGTCACTAATCATTTTATAGAAGATTTCATAGCTCGGTATAACTCCTTCGAGAAATTAAAGAGGATAGTAGCTTATACGAGGCGATAGAGCAACGATTGATGACAGCTGGTCGAGACAAACCTATGGAAGTCAAAATGGGGAAGACAACTTCATTAAATCAGGAAGAATTGCTGCAAGCCGAAAAAATGATTATCAAATATGTACAAGGCCAACATTTTATAAACGAAATTAAATCATTGCAGAAACGTCAAGATATCCCAAAAAAGAGCCCAATTAAAACATTAAACCCATTCTTGGATGAAGATGGAATTGTCAGAGTAGGAGGGCGAATAAATAATTCCACGGCCACGTACAACGCCAAACATCCGGTGATTCTATCCTGCAGTGCATCAATTTCCAGAGCAATAACACTGGATTTTCACCTCAAATGGTTACATACGGGGTGTGGAGCGTTGGTGAGTCTAGTTCGGAGCAAATACTGGATAGTAAGGGCAAGAGATGTAGCCAGATCCGTGATACATAAATGTATAAATTGTATACGATACAAGCCAACATTACAAAACCAACTGATGGGCGATTTACCACCAGACAGAGTCACGTTTACACATCCGTTCATAAATGTTGGAATTGATTAATGTGGCCCGTTTAAGGTGCAACAAATCCGACGTCGGGATCAGGTACCAACAAAAATGTATGTACATATGTATATTTGTTTGGCTTTGTACAAAGGCTGTAAATGGGTCGAATTTCATCGGCGTAAATAACCAGCTAAGGCAGTGGCACAATTGGTTGGAGAAATCCGAGCACTGCATAAAGCACGAATTAAACAAGCAAGAAATCCAATGGTGTTATAATCCTGCGTCGAGCCCGCACATAGGGGGCCTGTAGGAATCAGCGGTGAAAGCCATGAAGGCACACCTGAGAAGGACAGTCGGTGACCATATACTTACCATAGAGGGATTCAGCACTTTGTTATGCCAGATCAAAGCAACCATGAATGCGAGACCAATATG
Organism: Tipula helvola; assembly: GCA_963556165.1. Classification (NCBI taxonomy): domain Eukaryota; kingdom Metazoa; phylum Arthropoda; class Insecta; order Diptera; family Tipulidae; genus Tipula; species Tipula helvola. The sequence goes on along the minus strand of OY744481.1, from coordinate 326,430,560 downwards.
TGCATTTGGTATAAATGAACCTGATATATTAACTCCTGGTTATTTCTTGATCGGTCGGGGCATGGCCGACATTTTAGAACCAGATTTATCGGACCAGAAAGTATCACCTTTAGCCCGTTGGGGGATCGTGATCAAAATAAAACAACACTTTCAAAAACGGTGGCAGCGGGACTATTTGAGCAGCTTACAACGGCGTGACAAATGGCATCATAAGGCGGCTAATCTCCAAATAGGTGATGTAGTGTTGATTGCAGATGAGGATCCTTCAGTATCTTGGAAGTTGGGGAAAATATTAGATGTACCTCCTGGTGCGGATGGTCGAGTCCGAGTGGTGACTGTTAAGACAGCACATAATATATTAAAGCGACCAGTACATAAACTGTGCCGATTGCCGATTCAAGATGTTGAACCAGGGGATTCAAGGCCCGCGGGATGTTCGGCCAGCACCGATGGCTAGTGATTGTCATGGTCCACTTGCGATACGAGCGTCGTAGTTTACTTAAACTACAATTAAATTTGATATTTTAGTTATTAATTAGTTACCATGTTTGATGTTTTGTTTTTTATTCAGCTGTCCAGAAAAAAAAAAACTTATTCTGATTTGTGAGCTTTAGCATTGCGAACGTTGCGTTAGGCCTTCAATGGTTTCCCAATGAAGATGCATTCACATACCAAGTTAGACTTAACCCAAACCCACCTCTAACAAAACGAGCAATCCTGTCGGAAGCCAGTCGAATCTTTGATCCACTTGGATTAATATCACCATTCGTTATATTAAAATCAAATGTATGTTTCAAGGATTATGGCTCCTTCAATTAACCTGGGATGAACCTTTACCTAAAGAACCCATGGAAAAATGGTTAAATATCAGACGAGAAATTAATGACGTGATACAAATAACTGTTCCGAGATGGCTTAATAGCACCGAAAGCGATTTTCAATTGCACGACTTTTGTGACGCCAGCGAAGTTGCTTATGCCGCCGTTATATATTTACGAAGCCATACATATGGAGTGACCACCACGAAAATAATAACCGCTAAAACCAAGGTGGCTCCGATTAAAAATGTATCGTTACCTCGGCTAGAACTGAACGGAGCGCTTTTCCTAGTTAAATCAATTGATAAAATAAAATCGGTATTGAAGGTTTCCGAGCCTCACATATTCAATTGGACAAATTCCACCATTGTTTTAGACTGGTTATCTGCACCTCCCAGGAAGTGGAAAACGTATATTGCAAATCGGACCAGTCAAATATTGAAACTAACCGAGCGAATTTGTTGGCGTCATGTCTCATCACAACAAAATTCGGCAGGCTGCGCCACTCGCAGGTTGTCTCCACAAGAGTTGAAAAAGCCCCACTTATGGTGGAATGGCCCAGAGTTTCTTAAGTATGAAGAAACAAAATGGCAAATCACACCTCGAATTCCTAAACCAAGTTATGATCACAATGCGTCCAATATTACATAATTGCTTAATAAATGATCTGATTAACAAATACGAAACATATGACAAGATTATCCGAGTATTTACGATTGTTAGATGCTTTCTTTTATTGTGTAAAAAAAAATAGAGAAAAATATAAATCCATCACAGTTGCTGAACTCAAGTGGGCCGAAGCAGAAGTAATTAAATACTGTCAAAATAAATATTATTTGGAGGAAGTAGCAGCATTATTAATAAATCAGCCAGTTTCCAGCAAAATTAGTTTGAAGTCGCTAAACCCATTTTTGGATCAAAGAGGTATAATGCGAGTAGGAAGCCGGATTGAACAAGTTGTTGCGCCATATGATACCCGTCACCCTATAATACTATCCAACCAGTCTATGTTATCTACAAAATTAATCCAGAAATATCACAAGGTCAATGTACATTGTGGTGCTTCACTATTATTAAGCATTCTACGAAGGCGATTTTGGAACACTAAGGCGAAGCAGATAAGGGAGCTTACAATCGTTTGAAAGAATTGAATTTATTCCTAAAAAACAATATTAATATAATTTATAATTCTATTTTAAAGCTATATACCGTCAACTGGCATTTTATTCTACCCCCAGCGCCTCATTTTAGAGGAATTTGGGAAGCCGGGATCAAATCTACAAAAACCCATATGGAACGAGTAATTGGCAGTAACATTCTAACATTTGAAGAATTACAAACATTGTTGGCCCGGATTGAAGGGCTGCTAAATTCACGACCACTATGCCAGCTTTCATTAGATGCACTCACGCCTGCACATTTTTTAATTGGGCATGCAATAATAACCTTACCACAACCAACTATCATCGAAGTTCCATATAATAGCCTGACTAACTCATTATGGGAATCAATTCAGAAGATGATGTAACTATTGTGGAAACGCTGCCGCCGAGAATACTAACTTCCTTACAAGTAGCATAATACTTCATACGCATCAAAATACATTGTTTTTACTTTCAAATGTGATTTTGATAAGCATTTTAACCTTCTCAACATCAATTCTATGATTGTAGAGCAGTTACTTAATCCCAGTGAAACCGTGCGCTTAAAACAAATACATATACAGCCCATTTATATGGTCGATTCCCATAACAGATAAGTCTGACTTAAGTGACCCAATTAATTGAAGGAAATCTTGATGTCACGTCACTTTTACTTTTGCATAATTCAATTCAAATCTAATTAGTGTTTGTCCGCATGTATATTGTATCATGTTATCTAATCACAAATGAAACCTGACGTAATTCTGAATTAGAAACGGTCTGATTAAAGTAAATAATACTCATAATCGCAATAAATGATTATTTATGAGTTATTAATTTTTGTGCACGCTAATCCTTAGATCACACACCAATATAGTGTACTGCGCCTTTATAAATATACTTTGATTTATTAAACATTTGCACACCTCTAATATTGATACAATTTACAATTCAACAACGTGCAACTTTGTGACACACAATTATACATTTCTAACAAATACTTGAGTGTATATTAGATTAATACACTTGACCTTCCAGCGGGTACGTAAACGTCGTCGTGTAGGAGTTCTGTTAATTTGTTTATGTAGACATTAAATAGAAAATTTGGTTTTCATTTAATTGGAAATTTTCCTACAAAATACGGAAACAAATAATTTAGATTTTGTTGTTTAAATTGAAAATTTATTTTTCAACATTACTTTATAATGTATTGTGGACATTTTTGTCTTTATAATGTTTGTAGTATGAGCAGAATGTCTTTCTTTATTGTTTAGTTGTAAATAAAACTCATACGCCCGCCGTTATAATGCTAGGTGTGAGATATTTTCCAGATTTATCTTAATCAATTTAGCTTTCACAATAACAATAATTGTAATTGTATCAAGTGAAATTGTTTGAAGCTTCTCGTATAATTATATACACATGATTCAAATTCAATTAGATAATCTTTGTTTAGATTAATTAAATTAAAAAGAAATGAATTAAGCTAATTTATTATCAAACATTAATAATCGTTTGATGTCTTTGTGAAGTAAATATTTGATATTTCCGTATTTTGAATGCACGTCCCATACATTTCTATTTGTGAATTGTTAGTTTGGCATATTGTTTGTTAATTGTTTACAGCTGTACGAGTTAGATTAATCAGAAAACTAATTAGTTATGTGTGTTCGTTGGTGATTGACTGGTTGGACTATACAGTTAAAATTGCACCAAAGATGTTTCGATGATTCACAATTTCAACTTAATGCATATAAATTAGAGGATTGTGTGAATAATGTTAGGTTATATGAGATGAACAACTACACCAATTTGAGGTACCTAAAAATTCATTTGGAAACTACGTTTTGTAAATTTTGAAATATTCAGAATCTATTAAACGACATATTTATTGATTGACATCGTACTTTTAATTTGTATTTTTAAATCATTTTTATCGAAGAAGCTCGTTTTAGGTAGGTTAGGTTAAGTTTAGGTGGCGGTCCACTAGGACCAGGCATAGACACAAAAAGGTGGTCCGTAGCAATACCACAATTTAAAAATGTATCCTCCAATTTATGGAAACCATTTGGGCTTTTAACGAAACGCTGGATACTTCTGACGTCCATCGTGCTAAGATCCGTCAGGTCATTGAAGAGGGGTGCCGCTAGAAACGTTAGTCTGTTCCGTGCTAGACGAGGGCAGGTCCAAAGATGATGAAGTACTGCCTCTTCCTCCTCTTCGTCCTCGCAACTACGACAGTAGACATGTGAGAAGAAACCAAATCTACTCGCATGCCTGCCTATGAGACAGTGCCCCGTAATCACTCCAACAACCACACTGATCTGACTCCGCTGAAGTGATATCAGCTGTTTGGATCTCGCCAGGCCCAACTTTGGCCAGACCTGCCTAGTTATTACGCATTAGGTGCTATTTGACCATCTGTCATTCGTCAACTTACAAGCTTCCTCCTGGAGCAGCAGTTGTTTGCATACCGCAAGAGGCATTTCAATATCCTTTCTGCTTTTGGAAATGTGGTCCGTTGTACCACGTCGAGCCAGTTCATCGGCTTTTATATTCCCTGTACTAATGAAATGTCCTGGCACCCATATGATATGGATGTTGAACGATCTATCATCTCGTTAAGAGATGATAGACAGCTCTGGACTAGTTTCGACGTGAGTAGGTGTGATTGAAGCGCTTTAATGGCAGCCTGACTGTCCGTATATATGTGAATATCACAAGTCGATATTACATTATACCTCAACCAGTCCACGACTTTCTTTATCGTAGTTACTTCAGCTTGAAAAATGCTACAGTAGTCGGGAAGACAGAAGGAGAGGTTTAACATAAGTTCCTCGCAGAACACCCCAGCCCTGAATTTTCCATCCCGTTTTGAACCATCAGTGAAGAAGTTTAAAACTCCTGGTTTCAAAACTGCATCCGACATACAGTCCTTTCTGGATGGGATCCTAGTCCGGAACTTTGTATCAAAAGATAGTGACGGGATAGTATAGTCGGTGATCTTGGGAAACCCTTTGTTACACATTATATGTAGACGAGTGCCCTGTATTGTTGCAGATCCACATTAAGGCGGATTTCAGTCGTATGGCAGTACAAACTGCCAACTGTCTTCCCAAGATATCTAGAGGAGTCAAAATAGCAGTCTCCAGTGCCTGCGTGGATGTGCTCCTCAGTGCACCATCGATCCACAGAGAGAATGTTCTCTGAACTTTTGTCAACAACTTTTGGTTGACAGTTTTATCCAGAGCAGGCCACCAGACTGATACCCCATACAGAAGAATGAGTCTAACTACTGCGGTGTAAAGCCAATGGACCATGCGGGGCTCCAGCTCCTATCCAAGTCAAGCTGAACCCATTTAAAGTGGGAGGATCGCTATGAGGAAGTTTATATTTCCTAGAGATGAGAACCAATTCGGATTTCTGTGGGTGCCAATAGGCCCTTAATGTAAGAATGCCCAGGGCATTTTGCATAAGCTCACTAAGTGTGCCGGGATATTTGTCACGGACACCAAAAGCAACCTCATCCGCATAGGCAGCCACCTTGAGGCCACTATCCTCCAGTCTCAGCAAGAGGTCATTTATGGCAAGGTTCCAAAGCAAGGAGGACAGTACGCCACCCTGCGGCGTGCCTCTACCTGCAAATCTTCTGGCAGAGGATCCTGGCTCTTAGCATTTGATCTATCCTGTCTTTGAGTGATTCATCTACCCCTAGAATCGAAAGTGCCCGAGTTATAGCTTCTGGAATCACGTTGTTAAAGGCTCCCTCAATGTCCAAACAGGTTACCATTGCGTAGTCTCTATATTCGAAAGATTTTTCAATAAAATATAAAAGAGAATGAAGAGCAGTCTCTACAGATCTCCCATTGCAATAGGCATGTTGAGATTTAGACAGCTTGTCCGGCACAATGGTGCCTCTAATATGAGCTTATATTTGTTTTCCAGTGTTTTAAAAAGGAAAAAGGAAAAGATAATCGGTCTAAGGTCTTAGGGACTGCAGTGTGACCGATTTCCCGCCTGAAGTTAAATACAACTTTCACTTCCGTCCATTTAGTAGGAATGTGACATAGTTCTAGGCTGCCTCTGAAAATTACCTCTAACCAGGAAATGGGTAGATTCGTAGTTTGTTGAATATCTGCAGAGATAATCCATCAGGTCCAGGCGACTTATATAGGGTTTAAAACTGTTTATAACCCACAGAATCTTTCTTCTGCTAATAATTTGGCCTACGAGGCTACTTGCCCTATTACCTACTGATGTAGTAGGTGCAGTTTCGGAACAACCAGGAAAGTGAGTCTCCAGTAGAAGTTCTAACGATTCCGCACTATTTGTGGTCCATGCTCCATCCGGCCTTTGAAGAAAACTTGGGGTGGAGGGGCCAGTGGATAGTACTTTGCGCAGCCTGGACATCTCCGAAGACTCCTAAATTTTACTACAGTCCAAGATCTGTTCTTGGCACTTCTTAAATGATATTTGTAAATCTTGAGGACATCCTTATAGGAGTCCTAGTCTACAACGGTTCTTGTTTTCTTGCTGTTTTGAAGAGTCTTTTGCATCTTAGACGCGTTTGTTAAATCTCCTTGGACCACCAGGGTGGCCGAGATTTACTCCCAGGCTTACTAAGAGGACTAGAGCCCAGTATAGTTTTATTAAGAGCGCTGGACAACTCGCCCACATGCCATCGAGTTCTTCCGTAGTTTTTCGAGGTTTTGGCCCGGCACTGGTAATAAATTACTCAGAATAGTTTTAAAGGTATCCCAGTCCGTTTTTCTCCTGTTCCTGTAGATTGGACTTTTTGGGGAAACCAAGTCCATTTCGAATTGAAGATCACAGTGATTAGATAAGGGGTGGTCTTCCGATACTTTTCAGTTTAATAGTAATGTCTATCTATTTATAGCTATTAAAGTCGGCTTATTGCCTATGTTACATATATGAAGGTTAATACTTAGAATGTAATCTACTTCCCCAGATTGAGTGATGAGAATTTGCATCACTCCCCAGGATAACTCCAACCTTACGCTTTTGAGCCTCCAAAATTAGCTCACCTAGAATGACTGATTTTTAAAAGGAGAGCAGCTGATGCTGACTTTGAGTGGTGAAGGTTTATTTGTAAAAATGTTACCATTTTAGACAAAGTGCTACTGCATCAGTTTTTTCCAGTGGAGTTAGTGACTCCTTGTTTAATATTAAGACGGCTGACCTGTAGTCTTCCCAGTTGTATGTTGGCAAATCTGTGTTACCAATCTGAAGTAACTGGAGTATCACCTTTGGATCGCTAGGCTCTGAAGAGATCCACACCCTGGCTCTCGGCCTACAGGGATCTCTTCCCTAGCTATAACAGCAAGGCTGGCTCCGGGTCATACCTCGCCAAGTCCGTCCACTGCCTTAGTATAAAGCAGCACCTTATTACTGTGACAGCCCCCATCCCGACAAGTCGGAGTAGGTCCTGGGTTTTCTGAAAGGACTTTAAGGTAGATGGAGGCTAAGGCCCCATCCATCTTCCACCAATTGGCGGGCGTAATACTGCCATCCTCTTGAGACTGGGCAATGACAGCCACAACCAGTTGATCCTTGAGTACTTGATTAAAAGACCTCATAATGGTTGCATGGAGCTTTGTTCTTTTAGCGATCTTAGGACTTTCCTTAGAAATCTTATTCTTTACAGCTGTGGACCAGCTAAAGTGGCTTTGTCTTTTCCGACCTGTCTCCCGGCAAGATATTATTTATTTTGTCTAGAGCCCTCCAGGCCTTTCTCCTAGTGTTGTAGGTCGGTCTTGAGGAATCAGCTTCCTTTGCGACCGAGTGGAGGGACCAGCCTCAGTTGAGCTTATGTCCAGCGATTTGATTGTAGACTTAGAGGCAGGCCTGCAGACCCAAGTTTCCTTGTCCACATTTCCCAGATTTGTTAGAGATCCGGACTCCTTTTTTTGTATTTGTATTGTGATCCATATTAGGTCCCACGAGTAGCGGAAAAAAGGATGTCCGCCTGTGCAGAGATCCGCAGTACACAGATAAGGCTACTTAATCCGGAGGGCGCCAGGTATCTGTATCCACCGTAAGCGACTGAGCTAGTTTTAAACCGGGCCCTCAGTCTGGTCGATTATCGGCACGGTACGCGTAACGCCTTAATCCAGCCCAGTGATTTGTTTAAGGCTGATTCCTTTAGCGCCGTAGGTACCAGCGGTCACCACGTGGAGGTAACACGAGCACTTGTGGAAGCGAAAAGTTACGAAACTGACAACAAGTGCCAACTTGAATCCGCTGAGAATCTTCACACCTGATCACTTATCGTTCTAGCTAGGACCTAGGTAAATGACTGCAAACTTCCCAAATATTTAACTTGTTATAGGTTTCGCCTAGGGTTTCTTAAACGGGATCCCGGGTTTCCCGGTTTCAAACGAATGGCCGGGATTTCCCGGTTTTCAATTCCTTTAGTGTTAGTAGTCTTTTAGCTAAAATTCGCATAGGAAGTTTTGGGGATTCTCAAATGGAATTCTAGGATCCTGTTTTCTGTATCAAAAGTGTGACCGGGAAACCCGGGATTTCCCGGTTTTCGATTTTTTTATAAACTCGTTTAACTATATAACGGCATAGGAGTGATACATTACTGCAAAACCTCGGTTTAAGAGCCTAACTGGGGATTGGCCTGTCTCTGATTTTCGATTGTCCCTTAGACCCGAATGTAGAATGTTTAAATATCCCGTATAGAAGTTTATCCATCAATAGCATTTTCAAGTCAAATTCGTGACAATTAGAAATGAACTTGGTTATTTATTATGATGAAAATCCATTTGAACGATGGAAATGGGATTCTAAAATGGTTTTTAGAAAAAGTTCTGGAATATGGCCAATTAGGAAGGAACATGGCTGTTTATTGACCGATTAAGATGAACCCTGATTTGTACCTTGAAAATAGGATTATGAAATGATATTAGAAAAGTTCTAAATAGAATATGGCCAACTATGTAGAAACTCGGTTATTTCTAAACCGATTATGATGAAGTTCGATAAATACGACTTGAAATCGATGAAGAAACAACTAAGTACCTTCCTAATTGGATTTATTCCAGAACTTCACCTAAAACTCATTTTAGAATCACATTTCTATCAAGCTTCGTGTAATTTATTATAATCGGTTAAGAAACGGTCAAGTTCCATCCTTATTGGCCATATTCCGTAACTTTATTTAAAACTCACTATAGAATCCTATTTCTATCATGTATCCATCGTACATGCTGAGTTTCATCAAAATCGGATAAGAAATGGGCAAGTTCCTTCCTAATTGACCATATTCCAGAACTTTATGAAGGATTATTTTGGATCGTATGCGTACATCCATGTTTTATCTCCCGTCATAATTTGTTTGATGACGTTCTGGTAGTCAGCAATCAATGTTTCAAAAAACATTAAGACGACGCTCTTTTTCGAAAAAATTGTCTTATACACTTATAAGCTTTAACACGTCTCAATCTTAACCAAAATTGCAAAATTTAATTAAGCAAATGATTGCTGATGATTTAAGAAATATGTATCCGTATGTAGTTCACAATAGAAATCTCCGTGAAGATATCATAACAAGCAGTTAAGAGTTCAATCCCACAATGAAATTATGCTCAATGGTAATTCCCATCGATCAACGGGTTTATAACCCAAATATGACGACAACTACATCTGGACAATTGAAGTTAGATAAATTGAGCTTCTTGCCCAAACATGTCGATTCAATGACATTTCCATTATTTTGATCCAAAGAGCTTTGTTGCCCTATGTCATGTGCAAGGGTTGAATTTAAGACTGAGTATTAGCACTGCATTTAAGGATGAATTCCAAGTGAATTTTAGGCTGATTTTTAAACAACGGATTTGTGCTGAAAAAATCATGCGATGCCTAAAAATTTCTTCCCAAACATCATTAATCCCCGAATAAGCTAGTTTTCGTAATGTGTATATGTTTGCGATACGTTTATCACCTCGTTCCACTATTGGCAACATATTGATATTCTCCTATATGTATTAGTAGTATTGTTATGTTACTACATATTCAATTTGGCTTCTTTATCAATTTATTGTTTGAACTCGACGACCTATGTCGTTATCTGCAAAAATTTCAAATATAATATGCTTCCATTACTAATGAGTTGAGTCTTAATCTGTCTGCCGAAATATGAACATTAATAAATTTAAATTGTTTTGTATGAGTCTGGTACTCGAGTGTGTATTTGCCAAACGTATTAGTGAATTGAGTAAGTTTAATAACGGGGTTATTACGTTGTAATAGTAAACAACTAAAACATAATCTTATTTTAGAATGTGATGAAATGTCATCCTTAAATACCGATCCGCGATCTCTGCACCCGCATATGATGGAAATTGTTCACATCAATGATCAATCAAATTGGATTTGTCGCGCAACATTAATTAGTGAAGATTTTGTACTGATAAGCGAATATTGTATTTTAAGATTCCCGAATTTTAATTTGATAAATTTAAAAATTCGAAAATTTCCCGAGGAGCAATATTCATATATCAGTCCACATTTTGGTATTAAGAAGATAATACGATACGAGGGCCCTAATAAACTGGGACGGGATATGATCGGATTGATTCAACTAAATGAAACAGTTCCATTCCGTAATAATAGATCAATTTTCCGACCCGCTTGTCTTTGGACAAGCATCATTGATCCCTCTGATTTATATATACCATATAATAATTCTTATAAAATAGATATTGACTCACTCATTGTACCAAGTGAGCAGTTCGTTGAAAACAACAGTTCTGAAGAATTTTCTGACATCATGTCGGAATTCTTTATTAATGGAACATTTAATTTACATGTAAGAGAATATTTTTTAAGCGTACCGTGAGAATCAAATTTATTATTATACAAAAATATTTGCAGGTTTCATTGGATGGTAGTCTGGTCGAAGTAAATGTCAGGAATCAAATTTTTATTTTCAGCATTGTAAGCAGCGGGATTATTAAAAATGATTCCTTTTTCTACGCAGGACCAAAAATTAGCAGTTTGATTGAGTGGATCGAAACAACAGTGTGGCCGGTAAGTTAATTCAGGTTACAGTGAAATCTCGTTATAACGAAACCAAAGGGATCGGAGACATTTCCTTTCCTTATAACTTCTATATAACAGAGTTTCCATTTTAGTGAATGAAAATTCGTATTAATTTACAACCTCCCTATTTTACAGCAACTTACGAATCTAGAATGCGGCCAACGAAAAGTTAAACAACAACCACTTATGACATTTGCCCAACTATCTTACCACGGCGAATTCCCTTGGCATATAGCGATGTTTAAAAATAATCGGAAATTCATTTGTAGCGGAACAATATTAAGTAGTCGAGCGATATTGACGGCAGCACATTGTGTGCATGATGAACGTGGCGTAGTGCCACCTAATCGATTAACAATTGTGGCGGGCACACATAACTTAAATGAATATCCAATAGAAGCCCGTACATATAGTGTAGAAACGGTAACGGTTCATCAAAATTATAATCGAACATTTTTGGAAAATGACATTGCGTTATTGAAATTGCGTTGCTTAATTGAATTCTCCCATTATATTCAGCCGATTTGCATAAGTAATATGCTGAATTACAACAATTTTCAAATAGGATTGGTGGCCGGATGGGGAAACGATGAATCAAATCAGCTATCGGATGTTCTACGTCAAGGTACGTTTCCGGTACGCGATAATTTCGAGTGTCGTCACAGTAATCGTGATTTTTTCACCCAATATTTGAACGATCACAATTATTGTGCTGGATATCAGAACGGAACTAACGTCTGTTTAGGAGATTCTGGTGGCGGTATGATAATTGAGTTTGAATCGCGTTGGTTTATTCGAGGAATAGTGTCGCAGGGTGTGGGTATAATAGTGAACAGCACCCGTTTTTGTGATATAGTGGAACTGGCTTTGTTCACTGATGTTCCAAAATTGTATAATTGGATTATAGACCATTTAGAGAATAATTAATAAAAATTTCAATTGTTTTTAAACCTTTTTGTTTTTTGTACTTATTCCATTTAACCAGATAACTGGAATGCACGTTTGCACCGACCAAGCACTTCGTTTGGTCTGTGGAGCGAAATAGTTTAGAAGTATTTATAGATTTTACAGGTGTAAATATCCACCATCTAAAAATAATTGTCCGATATGAGTCGCTCAGAAGCCAATGCGGTTAAGTCCATTTTTTGAAATTTTCTAATTTTTGTAAATTTTAATTGAATAAAAATTTCAAAAAATGGACTTAACCGCATTGGCTTCTGAGCGACTCATTTAAAGGATCTCGACAGTTTTCCGATTTCTGCAAAATCTACAAAGTATTCAAGGTAATTGATTTAAATGAATCGACGAATTCTCCCAGAAATTAGAAGGGATACATACGTAGATGTTGTAAAGTTTTTTTATGTTGGTCGAGATGGAAACACAGAATTTAACGTTTATGATAATGAAAGGCCGATTGTCGAAAGACTGAACACCGAACGGCCGAATGTCGAAGGGCCGAATGGGTCGAAAGGCCGAACGCCAAAAGGCCCATTGTATAAAAGCCAAATGTCGATAGACCGAATGGGTCGAGTCGTCGAACATGGGGTCAATTGGGTCGAATGGTCGAATTTTCATGAAATTTTTCTTCACTTAATTTATTGAAATCAATATTTAAACCTACTGAATTTATTTCTTAATGTAAAATGATTTAAATAAATTGAAATGCGTGTTACAGTTTTCATAGAAAGGCATTCATGAATCATCTGTATGTAGCATATTAATGTGATCAAATTTTGTCGGAAAACGGGTGGTTTTTGGTTTATTGGTATTTGATGTATTTTTGTATGATTTGTTATAATAACTGTTATGGATAGGCGATGTGTTTATTTTGCCGCCTTTTTACCATGCTAATTTTAACTTCACCAGTTTGTTGTTTGTGTACGCAAAATTTTATAATCGATACATATTTATCCCACTTCCCAATGTCTAATTGAGCTGAAATTTTGCCCACACCTTTGGTTCTGGTGACAATACAATATAGTGTACCCAATATTGTAATATGTTCAAAATGGACGATGCTCCAAGATGGCGGATCGCCTTTTTCTTTTCAGCCTACTTGATATGGGTATCAAATGAAAGGGGCTAACGAGTAGAAAACTATAAAATGAGTGGTGTCATAATAAATACAATATGGCGGCCACCCCCAAGATATCGGATCACCTATTTCTCCACAACCACCTTGACATGGGTATCAAATGAAAGTGTTTGACGAGTAGAATACGATGAGCTAAATGTTTTAAGTCTACATCTAATATGGCGGACGCCCCAAGATGGCGGACTGAATTTTCTTAACCACCTTTATGACATGGGTATCAAATGAAAGGGTTTGTAAAGCACAATACGTGACGTCATTCTAAATTCAATATGGCGGCTGCCTCAAGATGGCGAACTAAATTTCTTTTATCACCTTCTTGACATGGGTATCAACTGAAAGAATTTGATGAGCAGAATAATTTAAACAAATTCGATTTCTCAAGTATTTTTCCCATGTAACATGCATAAAGATATACGCATATCAAAAATTTAAATTTTACAAACCCCGTTTCGCTAAATTTTACACGAAAAAAAATGCACATGTGCAATTTAAATATAACGTTGTGTAACGTTTCAAATTTATAAAGATTCGTTTAAGACTAAAATGTAGAAGTGTTCTAAAAGTAAAAAAAAATGTTGTCACCACTCGGAAAATAAAAGCGTTTGCGCTTTTCTTTAATCAACAACCAACCTCTGTCATTTATATCAATATCTATTCGACAAGCGATGACGCTTTTGTGTTCCGAGTGATGACAAAATTATTTTTTTTTGCTTTTAGTGCACTTGAATATAAGCGTGGTTTTTTAAAAAAAACATTTTTTTACAAATTATTTTTATTTTTATATTGTGTTTCTTTTGTTGGAGTCGTAATTTTATTTCAATATTGTAATCATTGTATATGCATTTTTACTTTATTTCTTAATCATGTATGTTATACCGACAAGTTTGCTGAACATTTTTATTTCTATATTTTTTATAATATTCATCTATTCTTACTTTTATCCCTTTTTTAATTTCCGGTTCGTAAGTTGTGTGCCTATGTATTTTTCGGGAACCAGTTGTTTGATACTAAACTCGTTACTACATTATTATGATGAGTAGTGTACATATTGTCAGAGCTGGGTTAGTAGATATGAGGAATGTTGTTTTAAAATCATCTCTATTTGATTACAAAGTTTTATTTAATTTCTGCTACTTAACTCCTGGTAGTTTATAGTTCTCAATTTTGAAGAATTTAAGTTTTTTAAAGTTTAAAAAAAAAAAAAAAAAGAAGAATTTAAGTTAATCGTATAAGACATGCACCCCCTTTCCAAGGTATTATCATTTCAGAAATCTGGTTAAAATCTAAACACTCCAGTAAACATTTTAATTTTAATCATTTCACCCTAGTCCGTAAAAATCGTATGGGGCGACGTTCTGCCGTGGTGTTGGAATATACTTATGTTAAGAAATTTCTAAATTCAAGAATTCTATACACTAATGCCTAAAAACTGTTTATTCGACATAATTTTCATTGAAATTAGAAATCAATTTAATAAGAAATTGGCCCTGGGTGTACTGTAGAATCCCTTAAAATTGGAGCCCTCGGAATTAGAGTTCCTCAAAGACCTTGGAACAGTTTTGGGTAATGTTATGGCACGATATAGTGACGTAATTATTGTTGGTGATTTTAATATTGACTTTCCCGTTTCAATACCTACGGTTAAATAGCTGAAATCATTAATGTCACCCTTTTGGTTTGGATTGATCTCAAAGGTCCATTAACTTGGTGGGTGATTATGACTTCGTCTTTAATTGATTTGGCATTTGCCAATCACATCAACAACTTTAAAACTTTTACTCAAACCTCTATGTCTGGCATTGCAACCACTCATGATATGATTTATGGTTCATATGCTTTCCCTGTCTATATTAATGATAGCAACGAATTTATTTACGTCGATAAGGACGCATTACTGTTGGCTGCTAGCTCTTTAAATTGTGCACTGTTATATCATTTATGGGATATTAACGAACAGCTATCACTTTTAAGCTCATTTATATAGGTTATCTTATGGACAGGTTTATACCGCTGAAACAGATTTGTGGGAAGCGCAGAGTGTGTGGTCCGGTCCCTATTGTAATAATGATACATATCATATGCACCGTAATTTTCTACATGAGAACTGGAGAAAGCATAAGACTGAAATGAATATGTAGATTAAAATATGTCAGAGCACATAATAAAATGACATGCATGTTCAAAGCTGCCAATTGTCAATTTTTTAATGATCGTGTCAGTAATAAAACTATAACGATGTTACTCCTGATGAGTTAGATCAATGTCTACTTCGGGTTCGGTATTCAACTCTAATGATGTAAATTTTGTTATGGATACAATTCATTA
This sequence comes from Tipula helvola, assembly GCA_963556165.1. Taxonomy (NCBI): domain Eukaryota; kingdom Metazoa; phylum Arthropoda; class Insecta; order Diptera; family Tipulidae; genus Tipula; species Tipula helvola. Next base: position 326,415,111 of record OY744481.1, on the reverse strand, counting down.
TGCCACCCAATTGATAATGCTTTTTATATTGCCTCGGCTAAAGAAGTTCGCTTTCATCTGGATAAAATCAAATCAAATTCGGTTAGATTTGATGGCATACCACTTAATCTAGTCCAAATCGATTTTTGGTGATTGATTGATTAATTGAGATGTGCGACCAAGCCTAAGCAATATTTCCGGGATACGCCGCGTCCACCGGTGTACAGTGACCAGAATACGGAAGGATAGGATAGGAATGTTAATATTACAGATTCGACGCGGTTTCAGCCACCTATGCAGTCGATAGTTAGTAAATTTTGTTAGTAACATTTTTTTTTTATTGACCAAATTCTTAAAGCACAAGACAACACAATCCCCTAATCAGCATTCGCCATTATAGAGCCGCAAATTTCGGAAAAGCTGTGAGGATTTTTTTTTGAGTCTTCACTATTTTTTCCATCGGTGGTTGTGAGGGAGGACGGAATTTTCGTTCGATTATCATGTTCCCATGCGGTCACCCAAATTTGCACTAACTGTTGCAAATGTTGCTTGACGTTGTTGTTGAAATTGCTGCATCTGTTCTTTCCCATCTACTCGCCTCACACTAAATCGGTTTTTCCTCATACTTGGAAAATTACTACAATCACGCCTATTCCAAAAATGCCGAACCCTTTAAATCATTCACGCTCAGATCAGTGGCTTTATTGCCAAACATTAACAAAAACATCAACCACAGGATACCAGAATTAATTTCGATGATGGTAAAGTTGTAGTTTTGGTTCCCTTAGTCTTTTCCAAGGCATTTCATAAAGTTGATTACTATGCTTTGTTATTGTCGAAACTATGTAATGAGTATAACTTTTCCAAAAGTGCTTGGCAACTTATACATTTGTGACAGCAATCCGTAAATTTGTATACTCACTTTAGCGAAGTTTTATTACATCTGGGGTTCCTCAAGGCTCAATTTTAGGCCCTATTCTGTTCCCATTATACTTAAATCAAGTTTGTCAGTCAATTAAATAAATGGAAAATGTTTACTATCGGCTGTTCGCGGATGATTTGCAAATCTATACTTTCGGGAATATTGATTCTGTTGATGCTGTGGTTAGTAATCCACACTTCTTACTAAAAAAAAACGATTGACTGTACCAATAAACTTTCTTTTCGCATTGCCAATCACAGCACAGAATTGACTATTGTAACGAGGTTAGAAGTTTAATGGTTATTATAAGTTAAATTGGAGTGTTTATGTCAATAACCTGTGTGGTATAGTATATGGCTGTGTCTTATTGTTATTCGCAAATCGCAATGTTCCAAAAATTCCCTTAAAAAGTTTTACTTTTAATTCTTGTGCTAGACACATTTTCTTAAAACGAGTGGGTGATCCGGTTTCTGGAATTGGTGGCGTTGGCTGTGCTGTATGGTTTGACCAAAAAGAAAGCTCCAAAGTATCTGCATGATAAACTGAAATTCTCTAAATCACAAAGGATATTTAATCTAAATCTGCCGAAACCTTGCAAATCTAAGCCAAGATAACGTGCTTTCTTTATCCATGGAGGGGAGCTCTGCGGAAAAACGGCGTCTATTTTGCGTAATTTCAAAAGGTGTAACTTGAAAAGTTTTATGGCACATAATTCGTTTTCCCTTAGTCTGATTTTCCTTCACTTTTCCATTTTCCCATTTTCTTTCCTTAGTTCTTTTTCTATTGTAATATACCCTGATATTGTAAAAAGGCCATAATTGTATATGATAAATAAATAAATAATTTAACCACATCCGCAACTATCACTAACCATCAATGATGTTGCCATCAACAATTTACCACCAATCATCAACATAAACCATCGACCATCAACCAACAATCATTAACCGTCAAACGTTACACATCTAACATCAAGCGTTAACCACACACAATCAACTATCAACATCAACATCAAGCATCAACCATCAACAATCAGGCATCAACTAAGTAAATATCAACCATCACCAATCAACTATCAATTGTCAACGTCAACATCAACATCAACATCAACATCAACATCAACATCAACATCAACATCAACATCAACATCTACATCAACATCAACATCAACATCAACATCAACATCAACATCAACATCAACATCAACATCAACATCAACATCAACATCAACATCAACATCAACATCAACATCAACATCAACATCAACATCAACATCAACATCAACATCAACATCAACATCAACATCAACATCAACATCAACATCAACATCAACATCAACATCAACATCAACATCAACATCAACATCAACATCAACTTCAACATCAACCATCAAAAATCACCATCAAAAATCAGCATCAACATCAACTTTAACATCAACATCAACTTCAACATCAACCATCAAACATCAACAATCAAGCATCAAACAGCAAGTACCGATTTTAGTGCATTTTGAGAAAAAAACTTCATTACCAGACCAGGATTAGCTAGCCGCACAGAGACAAGCTTATTCCATCCGTTTTTGCTCGAATAGTGGTACATAGTGGGATGTGTGAAAGAAAAGAGGACGTGGTATCTTCAAGCCGAACATGTAGATCGGGAAAACAGTATTCGCTCACAGAATATTCCTCTGAAGTTCGATCGAATTTTAACGCTTCCAGAATTTAACGATATCACACAATTTTAGTACAATATTATTAAGCTGGTGATGTTTATCACCGCTAATGTGACCAGATCTCAAAAATTATTAATACAAACGCAGCAATATATCACTTCCGGAAATATAATCTAGACGCAATCTTTGTTGAAACAAATGCGCCCGGCTGATTTTAATCGGGTGGAATGCTGAGCCGTTATAAATAATCCTGATAAATTGATTTTGGAGCACGACTATTATGGAGGCCATCTAGACAGCAAATTACAAACGGTTGATATTGCCCTAGGAAAGAAGAATTTCACCCAAGCTGGTAACCCTTTGGTGTCAGTTTGCACTACTGTTGTCATCGATGAATTTCAAATCGCCGAACACATTAAATAACATAGAACCAATCACCAACTAATGCATTTCGTAGCACGTGCAAACGGCTGATTATTGTCTATGTCTAGTTAAATGTGAGAATTTGTTTAGCGTTATCCCAACAAAGCAGTATTTTGCGTCGCATATAATGCTCAAAGAACATTCTTTAAATTTTGCGTTACATAATTTATGAATGCTTCTTAAGTGTTGCTGTGAGGTGACAGAAACAAGTTTCTCCACGTTACGGTGACTAAAATCGATGGGAAGTTACGCTGCTTAATTTACAATGACTAAAGGGTATGTCTCTATTAATCTATCTCCAAAATACAGATCGCCTCTCTCGATATTGTCATCGTTTCTAGTAGTTGATTTAGATGGAGGTCGTTATGATGATTGAGTAAAACTTCTTTCTGCCATTGGGCATCTTAAAAACATCATTATACGATAAACCTTGTTGGTGATATATTCTTCCGATTAACATCAAAGTTTTGCAGAGCTCGCATTTTAATTTTTGTAAAACGAATAATTTGTTTGAGCTTAAATATGTGTAGTATCAAAAAAAGAAAAAGGTCAACCGTATATCGCTTTACCAGCATTTGAAGATAATGGGAATTTTATTGTCGCATCATATAAAAGAATATTTTTTTACGAGGAAATAAAATGCCAACCAACCTCAAAAAAAATCGAATTTTTAAATTAACATGCTGGATTCAGATTATATGTGAATCAGAGCCCATGGCGATTTTTGATGACTTACGGTGGGATATTGAATTTGTATTACAAAGAGAATGGATTCATTATACTTGACCTTAATTTGGTTGTTTGGGAGTGTGTGTTGTTTTTTATATGCTTTGAGAAGTGGATTGATTATGGCGCTAATAAATTTAGTCTTGGTTCGGATACTTGAACTTTTTGTTATTCGATAACTGGAACAACTGGAACCGGATATAGAATTAAGTCGAATAGTTGCAAACTATCCATTGCTCAGCAGTATGAGACCACTTATTGGGTGCATTGGATATACATCTACACTTTCAAAATAAAAGGGGGAAAGCGGAAAGAAATGAAATCCTTTGCTTTGTAAATGGTGAAGAATGCCGGAAATAACTTTTTTTTTGTACAGATTTGGATTCCTTTCGAACTATACCTTATTAGCGTAACATCGCTTGGTTAATCTTGTAATGCAAAGAGGATTGCGGAACTCGCCAGACAATTATTTGTTTATTTATTTATAGTACCTAACTAATAATTTAGTATTAAAAGGAAAAGCATACATGGAAACAAAGTAAATGAAACAAAAAAAATATATAAGTTGCTTCCATTATAGGCAGAAAATCCTCTTACATTTTTTTAAACAATTTCCACCTCATGGTTACACATTCTGTATTGAGCAGTGGCTCATTTAAAATAAAATGTGCAACACTATTATTAAAAATAAATTAAAAAGAGCTACGTATTGCTAATCAATCACGCCACTCCAAACATGTTGCCTTAAATAATTTGGATGATTATAATGCCTTAATTTTCAATATGGAATTAAATTCCAAAGAGAAACTCCCCTAACGTAAAAGGTTTGATTTGGCGACCTACAACAATTTTTGGCCGGAATCAAACGAAAGTTTGAGGAATGAAACCTACTAAACAGTAACTTCCTATAAAGATAACAAGGCTTGTTAGCTTTTAGAAGTTAAAAAATAAAAAGGCAAACTCGAAATTAGCAAAAAGTAGATAAACTACATCCTAAAACTAGGTTAGAATAGGCAGAAATATGATCCTAATATGATTTCCTGATACCATAAGTAAACCTAGTACAAGCATTGAACCATCTTTAGAGAACGTTCATATTTTCCTGAAGCATAACTCATAAACTATGTTAAGAAGATAAGATAAAAACATTTTTCTCCTAAACTGACTCAGAAAATCCTACTACTTTATACAAACAACTAAGCATACCAAAGACCTTCTTTCTAATACTAACTAAATGGTCACCCTATAAGAAAGAGTTTTATTAATAACTTAAGCCTAAATCTCTAACAGTATTTGAATACTTAATTAGCGAACCTTGCAGAAAAATACCAGGAACGGACGAGGTATCTAACGATTTTTTATATTATAATCGACTGAAATTTATTCGCATTTAAAACGAGCCTATTAGAGACCGGCCAACTAACGATATTACTTAAGTCTTCATATTGATTTTTCGGCTTTATTATAAACAATATATTAGTAGTAATGACATTCACAGTATTTTCGATTTGGCTAATCAGAAAAATACAGAGGCCAATCACCCATAATATATCTACTGGAAAAAAGTAGAAATATCATAAGGAAATTACAAGAAGGAAATCAGAAAAAAATTGTCGAAAAACTGCCTGTGAACGATTAGAAAAATACACAGTTAAAAATCAATTTGACAGCGGAAACTTAAAATCTAAACTGAGATAAGAGTTTTTTAACTCTTTATATACTCGCATTTAAATCTATATAATCCTCAATAAATTTCACTTAAATTTTACATTTGATGATATAAGTTACTCGTAGAGTCAACATTCTCCGCACCTTGACGGAATCATCCGTCAACATCATTTTCTCCGTCTATTGGTAGAGGGCAAAGCTTGATGATTACCCGTTTGAATTTGCCTAATGGTGTTAACAGTTGCTACTCTAACCTTCTTGTCTACCCCCGGATGTAGTTCGATGATTCTACCAAATAAGCATTTACACGGTGGAAGACCTTCATCCTTTATGCTCACTATAGCTGTCCTTCTTTTAAACTAGGTGATTTGCTAGACCATTTATGGCGAGATTGCAATGAAGTGACATATTCTTTCGTCTAGAGAACCCAAAAATGTTGTACGAGAGCATCGAATAGCTCCCATCGTTTCAAGAGTGACAACTTCTGATTTGTATAGTTTGGGTGTGGTATTGACCGGCCAATTAAAAAATCTACTGGAGTAAGAGCTCGAAAATCATCTGGATTAGATGACAGGCCTGCCAACTAAAGGCCTAGTTAGCAGCTCTTCATAAGTCCAATGCGCGTCATCCACAGTGCGGCTTAGATGAAACTTCGCACTTTTTACAGCAGATTCATTCATACCCCCGAAATCTGTGGAGCAAAATGCCATTTAACTATTATGTTTTCTGAGCACCATCCTTGATGTAGTCGTAGCTAATGATCTTCGCACTGAAATTGTTTAAATAGCTTATTTAAGGCAGAGTTGGCCCCGACAGAATTTGTATTATTGTCTGAATATATAAATCGACAAAGTCCCACAGAAATCGACAAGGTTGCCACGAATCGTTTCAAAGCACTCGCAGAAAAGAAGCTGTTAGGTAACCCACTAACTCTAGATGGACAGCCTTTACTGCAAAACACACAAATACACAAATTCAAATAGGAACTTTTCTTCTCGCTTTGAAGTGAATGTAGAATGGGCCACAAAAATCGAAACCGCAGTCGTATGGAATGGTGGGGATGGTTGAATCCGCTTTGCAGGTAGATTTCCCATTTCCTGTGGTTGTACTTTTGGTCTCACCTTGAAGCACACGACACATTTCCGAAATACATCACTGGCCAAACGTTTTCCATAGATTTGCCAGAATCGTTCACGTGTTGCAGCAAGAAGCGCTTGTAGGTCAGCACTGAGGTACTTGCACCTGCTACAACGATTTACCAAGGGATTTTTCAAAATGGACCTGCCTTTGCGTAGTAGGTGAAGTTCGTCATGAAAACATTTATTTTGTACAATGCGAATTATTGCCAATAGCCCCGATTCCTTTTCGGAAGTACTCAAATTTCCAATTTTTCGTCGATTAATATCTGGACCTTTTAATCTAGCATTCGCTGTAAACCGACACACAAGGAATGGGGACGAAGGGCCGAATTTCAAAGGGCCGAATGTCGAAGGGCCGAATGTCGAAGGGCCGAATGGGTCGAAGGGCCGAATGGGCCGAATGGGTCGAAGGGCCGAATTTTTTTGTTTATTTTTTTTGTTTTTAGAAATATAATTTCTTAAATTTGTTGTTTTAAGGACTATTTTGTAAATTTTTGTATCAAATATGGTTAAATAAACTTCTTTGAATTTATGCATTTTATTATGTTTAATCTTTGGATATTCTATCGACAAAACTATTGCATTTATTTTGGTTGTTAATAATTTGTGTTTCACGTATCCAGCAGTGGTGCATTTTGGTGAAGGAAAATTTTATCATTCGCTAACTGAGACATTCGGCTCTATAGCAGCCTTTTGATAATAGGCGTATGTATATAGATAGGTGCATGGTACATTCATTTTGTTTTTCTTAGATATCTTAATTTTATTATTCCTTTTGTTATTTTATACAAGCGCAGTACTTTTTTGTCGGTAGAATATCCAAAGATTAAACATAATAAAATACATAAATTCATAAGAAGTTTATTTATCCATATTTGATACAAAAATTTACAAAATATTCCTTAAAACAACAAATTTAAGAAATTATATTTCTAAAAACAAAAAAAATAAACAAAAAAATTCGGCCCTTCGACCCATTCGGCCCTTCGACCCATTCGGCCCTTCGACCCATTCGGCCCTTTGGCATTCGGCCCTTCGACCCATTCGGCCCTTCGACCCGTTCGGCCCTTCGGCATTCGGCCCTTCGACCCATTCGGCCCTTTGAAATTCGGCCCTTCGACATTCGGCCCTTTACCACACACAAACGATACAATCCTTTGCAGTCGACCAAACAAATTTTTGGTCAGCTCTTGAATGTTCGACACCCTATTGGCTACGAATGTCTTCCACGTAGACGATGGGGCTTGAATCCAATTCAGCACTATTTCAGAATCCGAACAGTAGTTAATGTTTGAAAAAAAAGGGTAATGTAATGTAATCTTGCTCAAAAGAGCAACAACAATGGGCGGTAATGTAATCTTGCTCAAACGGGCAACACGAGAGTTGGCACAAAGTAGTGCAGTATAGAAATTTCCAGCAGGCAAGCAGGATCTCGTATGACAGCTATCGTGAAGTACGAAACGACATTAAATTTGGTAGACCATTACGAAATTGTGTCCATTGATTAATGAGCCCTGGTGGCAGCGATCATCCCATTCTAGCTTTAAATTCCATAAGTTACCGCTGTTAGGTTGTCAATAAACGCTTTGTCTTTACAAAGTCACCTTCATCTAATCGTATAGTAGCTGTTCGCGATATTCAACTGGCACATCTTGAAGTATTTCTCAGGAATTAGAGTACCATTTTCAAAGTTCTATACCGGCAGGACGCAGTGACATGGTCTTCTCCAATTTTACTGATAACAAGTGGTCAATAGAATTTGCTCCCGTCAAAATGTCGTCTACATAGATGTCATCTTTCGCAACAGCGTAGCCCAATGGATACATAGCTTGTGAAGTTGTTGCTAATTCTTTGAGGCAACGAGTAGTAAGAAATGGTGCAGTTATTGTGCCATACGTGACTGTGTTGAGTCAAAAAAACTAAAGTTCACTACATGGATTATCACGCCACGAAATTAACTGATAATTGGTGTCATCTGGATGAACATCAATTTTTCGATACATCTTTGATATATCTGCACTAAAAACACATCGATGGGTTCTGAAGCGAAGTAAAATGGTGAATAAATCATTTTGAACAACAGCTCCTACCATTAAAATCTCGTTTAATGATTTTCCACACTTGTCGATCTTATACAGATCCATCGAAAACGACACGTAGTTTTGTCGTTGAGCTGTCAGGCTTCAACACACAATGATGCGGAAAATGTTGTTATGAAGTGGCACGTTACCTGAAGAAATCGGCGTCATATGGTCCAATTGTTTATATTCATTGATGAAGTCAGAATCAGAATATTGTTGCCTCAACTTTGGATTACGTTTGGATTCTTCTCTAAAGTATAAAATCGTCTTTGTGCCATCGAAAATGAATTGCCCAAAACTTAGAGTGGCTGTTTGGATGGCAGACGTACAGTAAATTTGCCTTGATCATTCCTCGTAATATTTCAGACAAAATGTTCCTCACGCACGCTTGCTCCTCTAACGATATCGACTTAGATTCATTTTCGACTGATTCTAATTTCCAAAACGACTCAATTTTATTTTCTAAGTCAAGTGATGCAGACAAACGCCACAAAAGGGAGCTTGATTCTGAGTTTTGAGATATTGGTGGCATACATAAACAGTGTTCTGAAGTGTAGGGAGGTCATCAACCAGCCGAATTTGTCCGTTTGGCAGAATTTGCAGAATATTTCAGCTTCCAATAATAAATCGATGTCTTATGGTTTATTGAAATTGTCATCAGCCAACTTATTATTAGAGAGCAATTTCCAATTCTGGATATCAACTAGCATTACTCGTTGAGGTAGTGAAATATTTGGCAACATTTAAACATTGATTGTAGCACAATAGTATGAGATTGTTGACATAATTGTGATTGTACCACAAACCTCTGAAGTGACCGTGGAACCTCCAATTCCTCAAACAGTTCTCTTAGATGCTTTGAATTTGAGTACTAGCCTTATGAATAAAGCCTTAGTTATAAAGCTGATTTGAGACCCAGAATCTAGAAGTGCTCGTGCTAGCACTGGTTCTCCATATTTACCCAATACTTGAACGATTGCAGTATAACCAGAAAGATGTAGTTCTTTGACGTGAAAATAACCGAAGTATTCTCGTTCTCTGATGCTTGATATGCAGGTGATTTCGATGAAGTTGGATTGGTTTGTGGTGTGGAACTAATTGCAGTTAGTGAGTTTGAAACGATGGAAGATATCATTGTATTGATACTATGTAGTAGTGTATGATGTCGCCTTGAACAAGTGCGACATGTAATCGGAGGACGGACGTATGCTCTTTGACCTTATTCCATCGATCCGAACTATCTTTAGACAAAAACTGATGACAACGGAAAATCGAGTGTCCTGATTTGTTGCACAATAAACCAAAAATACTTCTCTGCAGGCGCTGATAGGAATGAATTACTTGGAGTGCGATGACCAACATTCGATCTGTTAGATCTGGATTGATGTACTGATGAAATTGAAGACGATGATATTTTCTGAAAAACCTGCGCTGATTGAGGTTGTCCATCAAGTTTATGACAATAAAGTGTAATAAATCTTAATAACTCTTGAAATGTTGCAAGTTTCTTTGGTGGAGCGGCATCTAACCATTTCGATCGGGTTTCTGAATCTACCTTACAATTAGAAACAAACAGAAAATCAATCAGGTCATTCCATTGAGCAGTTGGCTGTTTCATTGTAGTCAGCGATCTCAAATGCGACTTGAAGTTATCTTGAAGTTATGTCTAGCAATTTTTTCGATGAAGGCTTATCGATTGCCTTAAAGTTAAACAACGATCTTATATGTACCTCGCATATGTATTTTTCGTTATCGTATCCGAAGATGCAATAGTAGATAAAGCAGATTCTTTTAACGAATTTTTCAAAAATTTTTTTTAACAAGCAGCCGGTCATATGTATATTGGAAGTATGATATCGCGTAGCTTTGGAAAACTGTTTAAATGAGATGCTGTTTCTAAGTTCCTTTTATCTGGCATCAACTCCTCTATTCTAGATTCAATTTTAGGTTTAATGTTGTAATAAATATCTTCAATTATTTTGCGTGGCTCATCTGCCGTATATTCGTCCTCAGTTAACAATAATTCGTACGCATCTTTTGTTTTGACAAATGAATTATGTGTGTTCACAATGTCTTCGAGGCGCAACGTTAGGACGGCTTTAGAGGCGGTAGATAAATTTGCCATTTCCCACTCTAATGAACGGTTCATAAAGTCAATATGAATTGCAATTTGCCTTCTCCTTTTTATTTTATCTGCCAATTTCACGAAAAATAATATTAAAACGTGTACTTACTTACAGTTAGTCAGCCTCATTTCTAGTTTGATAAACCTAATCGTTATTGTACTGCTAGATTGATGAAGTGATGAAATATACCTTAAAATGCCGATTTGTAGATCCTCTTAGTAGCCAATGGAAAAACTGATCGCCGCAGTAACCGTTTGCTCACCAGTACCAATAATCAAAAAAAATTCCTTTACAAGACCATTCATGTTTTTCATTTAGTAATAGGGCAAATATTATTTGGTCTAAAATGTTTTTGCTTTAAACAGTTAATTTCCGATGAGTCTTGGCGATATTTATTAACTACTCTTTCCAGATTACTGAACAATTTTGCTCATTTGCCCTCCCCCGCCTCTCCAACCTGAATCATCGCAAATTACCAAATATCTTATTTGTTAAAAAAAAATTCTAATTACGCTTGACTCAAAACCATCACAATAACGCGTCACATTTTTCTCGTCTATAAATTGTATACAAACAAAACACTTTAGATTATTTCTACACACATGCTAAATTGCACACACCGAATTATAATTTACATAATAGGTATTATAATACTCTATAAGAAGTTAATCAATATTGTAAGATGAACACGTATTGAAGAAGAAGAAGGTTTACGTAATTAAACAATTTCTTCTCAATCGTTCTAATCATTATTATTACATAGATATATGAATTACGACAGACATACAGGAGACGAGCGAAACCTTTAAATTTAGATTTGTTTGAGAATAGAGATTTAGTTTGTGGATAGTTTTGGTGTTGTTGCTAAAGTAAAAATAAATAAAATAATTAAGATTTTATTTAGAAACTTGATTAGTAGACATAATTAAATATTAAATTGTGTTTATATGAATAGTCGTTATCTTAAAGTGCCTATGTGCAACCTTTAACCCATCATTATCATTTTACTATTCTGGTTTTTCCCAGCAATTGAGAATTAACTTATTGTGATTTTACTTTCTTTTACGTAAGTGAAATAAAGCATAGTAATCAAGTAAATTTTGGACCTTGGGATTTTTGAATCTGTTTTGAGGTCACCTAAGACCGAAAAATTATATTTCGAAGTGGTGTTAGTCTATCTGTCTCCTCCCTACAGCCCAGCTGATTTAACCAATCGAACCGATACTTCACATTTAAGCTTTTTTCGTAAATTGGGGGGTCCGAGAGATTTTTAATGAAAATCGGCCAACCAGAAGTGGCATCTCCCGTGGGAAAGAAATTTTATTTTGCAATTATTTCAAAAACCTTATATACTTTTTGAGATTTTTGCGAAATACATTTTCTGGCCCACGGGAGTTGCCTCTTCCGGGTGGCCGATTTTCACTAAAATTACAGAAAACTATTCAATACAAAATGTTCCCAAAAAATTAAAAAAAAAATGGAAGTGTGGCCAACACACGACTTTCTTTTACGAACATTGAATTTTGAGCCACTTATTACTCAAATTTCTTACTGTTTTTTTTATGTTTACTATCTTTTACTTTATTAAAATAAAGTATAGTAATCATGAAAATCTTCGACCTTCAGGTTTTTGAGATTTGCCTGTTTTAAGTTCCCTCGAATCCGAAAAAGTGACTTTCGAAGTGGTGTCTGTCGGTCTGTCAGCATGTCAGTCTGTCAGTCTGTCCGTGCCCCAAAAGTTTAACCAATCGAACTGAAATTTAACTTTTGTGTGTAACAAGAATTTGGAAACTTATTGGACATTTAATAAATTTGTGTTTGAAATCCGAAAGTTTTGATATAAATATTTTCTAAAACTTAACGTTTATTAAGATTTTTTTTCTACTCTAAAATTGTAGTATTCTCTAAAGAAAATGAGTAGGCACTGTCCCTTAAATGATTTGTAATGGCACTAAGCGAATTTTAAAAGTCAAAAATGGAATCTTAAATATGTTGGTCAACTCATTTTTTAAAAAATTGTTTCGTCTGTCCTATACATATTTTTTCCCACAAGAACAATTCAACTAATACACCAAATTGGACTGCAACTCTAAAGGAATTTGGTCTGTCAATTTACCGTGTTAAAGTTATCCAAAAGTTTCCATCCCAAAGTAAAAAGTCGATAATGCAGATTACGTTATTTACGTTTCAATGTCGAAAGACCGAATGTCGAATGGCCGAATGTCGAATGGCCGAATGTCGAATGGCCGAATGTGTCGAAAGGCCGATTGTCATCTAATGGCGGAATATGTCGAAAGGCCAAATGTCTAAAAGCCGAATGGGTCGAAAGGCCGAATGTTGATAGGCCGAATTTTCATGAAATTTTCCTTCACTTATTTTATTGAAATCAATATAAACCATTGAATTAATTTTTTAATTAAAATGATTTAAATAAATTTAAATTACTTGCTAATAAATCCTGTGTATGTAGCATATTAATGTGTTCAAATTGTGTCGGAACTATGTTTCGTGTTTTTTTTTTGTTTATTGCTATTTGATGTATCGGTTACATTTTTTGTATGTTTTATATAGTTATTATACTATTGTGGACTCTTGTGGAAATGAAAAATTATTTGTATGTTATGTATTTCGCGTATACATATCTTCGATTTTTAATGCTTTTTTTTGTTATTTTGCATTTTTAATGGTGGATGACTTAAAAACGTGTTTTACATGATAACTAATAAAAAAATCTCGTTAAAACTGTTTTTGAATTGTGTGATTAAATTATTAAATATTTTTTAATAGAAATTACGCAACAATTGTAGGAACAATCGTATATTACTTTATAATTTGAGCACTTTAATTTGTAACACATTCTTGTTTTATTTAAAAATATTTCTTCTAGTCAAAAGAAATACTAAGATCCAGGAGAAATATTAAGGTCCATCCATTAGGAAAATACATATGATTATTTAAAAAAATCGAAAATAGTTTTTTGTAGTACATGGCAGCAAAATGATCAGATCGTTCTTAGAAACGAGTACCTGTCGTTATGGCATATTTTATTACGGCATATTTCAGTATGGCATATGGTACACTATGGCTTGTTACCCAAGTATACCCGGGTAATTTTTTCGGGTAATAGATAAAATTATTAAAAATGTTCTGCCTTTTTATCGTTTATAAATCATTCTTATAATATAGTTTCTAAATATTGTTGGTGAAATACCCAGGTAGCGGGTACCCGATACCCGGGTAATACGAGCCCTATACTTAATTAGCAATTTTGAGATTTATTTTCAAAGCAAAGGGACAAACCTTCTACTCCAATAATAAACTACGCCATAATGGGCTAATTCACGTATTAATTCGACGAAATTTATTTATTCTAGTCATGATTTTGTTTTGCTCGAATTACCCGTATAATATCGTTAGTTATATACTAGGTACTTACTATTGACAAAAAAAGTAAAAAATTATCTAGTTCACAATTAAATTGAAGAATTCAAATTCTCTACGGCACATTCGGCCTTTTCACACAATCGGCCCATCGACACATTCGGCCTTGCGACCTATTCGGCCATTCGATACATTCGGCGTTTTGATGTTCGGCCTTTCGACCCTTTCGGCCATTAGATATTCGGCCTTCTGACCCTTTCGGATTTTCGACCCATTCGGCCTATATCGGAAAATCAGAGGAATCTACAAAATTGGAATAAAATTAGCCTCTAGATTGTACAATTTATCTGAAGTTGAATCGTTTTTATGTGTTTTGTCAATAGCTATCACAAAAATTTAGGAAAAAAATTTAGTTGAAGTTTCCCGTGGGAAATATCGGAAAATTCGATTTTCCAAAAACCTTTAGATAATTTGTATAAAGTCAGCCGCTAGAATGTTACGTCTGGAGATAGATTGCTGTGGTGTGACTTATTTTATTTTATTCCAAAAACGGGGTAGCGGACAGACAAAAGTCCAACTATATGCACAAAACGTTTTATAGTAAAACAATAATAGAAGAAAAAAGAAAAACGCCCAATAAAACAATAATAGAAGAAAAACTCAGTTGGGCATCTCGTTCACACAACCACCGTTTTTATCTCGATTTTGACTGACAAACTTTGATTCACAATAGAATTGAGGTTTAAATTGGAAATTACAAACATAAAGTTAACAAAGATTTTGTTTTTCCTATTTAAACTATATCGTACAAAATACAAAGAAAATGATGGGGTCAGCCTGTTCCATATTCACCAACAATGTTATAGCTAACAGTCCACCTGCAGAAGGTTAAATATTTAATTTAAAAATAAAATAAAAATGTATGCAGAATGGGCGGACGAAGATTATACAACTGCACTTATACATAACAAAAACATCGACTTGGTGTGGTGCTGTTAAGAAAAATCTGTTTTTTTTATTAAATTCGTCGTACTTCAAAAAAAGCGTACTTCTTGGAAGTCACACTCACCGCTTTTTGCAAAATATATATTTTGGGATTCTTCTTTGTTTTCTCCCAACACTAAAACCAAGTTTGGGTGTGATTCCAATTCATATTGATTAATGGGTTCGAGTGATGTTTCACTCCAGGCAAGGGCAACCGCTATTCGCAGGTCATTAACCGTCAGGAATTATCAATTACGTTCTTTTATAAATGATATTCTTGATATATTTGCTGTGGGGTTTCCAGGTACTTGGACTGGTTAAGACCGACATTAATTCGACAAAAAGTATTAATTATCTGAAAAGGTATTCCAAATTAAAGCTGTCGCGAAACGGGTTTTCCCACATAAAAACCGTTTAGCTTTGAGAGCTTGTCGAATTTCTGGTATTTCGGTCTTATTCAAAAATTGATTTGCCAAGTTATTGTTAAATTTAAAATTTGTCAAAGTGTTTACAAGTTTGTAGTTTCTCGTCTAATTTAGAAATTCAACTCTCTAAATCAACTTAAGGATACAGAATAAAAACTTTCTTGAAAAGTAAAGAAAATGTATCGCTATTTATTGTATTAAGTGAGAGTTGTATTTTTGTAGTTTGGTCGTAGCTATACTTGATGAGTATACTTTACTTTTCAGTACGAAACCGAACTATCAACACATACAACTCAAGGAGGTTTCTCATTTTTGAAGAGTCGATACATTGGTATGACTCTGGGGTAAAGAAAGGGGAAGGGGAATAATATTTCAACCTTTTGCTAGTAGATATATGTATTAGGAGTGATTGGGCGCTTTCAAGTCCGCCAACTATTGGCCACATGTTGACTAAAATAAACATGTTGTTTTCTGAAGACCTCCGATTTGTTGGAAATTGCATGGCAATGGGTGCTTTCAGATCCGCGAACTGTTGGCATCATGTTTAGTGAAATCATTGCTAATTTGATTTGAATTACTAATAAAGTTCTTAAATTTCATAGCGTTGGCCGTGATTTTACTCAACATGTTGCCAACTGTTTGGTGCTCTGAAAGCGCCCAATGTGATGAATCGAATGTCATTTTTTCTATCAGTAAATTTTCAAAGCCAACATGTTGCAGGACCTGAAATCGCCCATTCACTGCTTTATTTTATTGATTTACCAAATCGAAAATACTGAGTATGTCATTATTACAATTAAGATCGGTACACATTGACAACGAGCGCCGAGAACGATATTTCCTTTTTCAACAAATTGTTTAAGGAAATTGCTAAAATAGTGAAAAACGTATGTTTTAAATTAACGACAGCTAAGATATCGTGGATCTACTAAAAATGGAACTTAACATTTTGACAATTTTAATACAAAAATTTCCATTTATCGTTGATAATTTTTAATTTAACACGATAAATTGAAATTCTGTATTAAAGTGTTAAACTTTATTGTTTATTTTAAGTAAATGCACGATAGTTTAGCTATCGTTAATTAAAAACATACGTTTTTACTATTTCAACAATTTTCTCACATAATGTATAGGGGAAAAGGAAAATTCGTTCTCGTCGCTCGTTCTCAATGTGTACCGGCCTTTAATATATTGTCTATTGACGATTGGAGCATCACGGATTCCACATACCGGAAAATTTTTCAATTGAGGCGGATACATACTTTTTCGTGTTGATTGTGTGTTTCTACTTGTTTTAGATTTAGCTTTTGCATAATCTAAACGTTTATTCGATTTTTGTCACATTTTTTTTTTTAAGTTTATGTATCCAACTCAATTTAAATGTTTACCGCCAGAGGCGTTTTCCCTACTTTTATACAATCGTCAATAAATAAAGTCGAAACATTTTTTCATAATATTTTTACTGTATTTTTGGTTGTTGGAAAGGATGTAATTGTTTTCAAAATTTAGCCGAACTATTTTACCCGAAAAATTCGAACTAGGCTGGGGAGAGAATTACTTTGGTGTAAAAAGATCAATGTATTGAAATCCTGTCAAAAATGAGCAAACATTTGGTTGGTCTAAACAACGTTTCTACGTTTTGAATCAGGGACTTTCAAAACGTAGAAATGTTGTTTTAGACCATCCAAATTTTTGTTCATTTTTGACAGGATTCCAATACTTTGGTCTGAAAAGCAGAAAAAAAATGTCGGTCCGTCTGTCTGGACGTCTAGTTGCCTGGATGTCTCCATGTCTGTACCCATGGTATCTCGAGAACGGCTGGTCCGATTTCGATTTTTTTTTGTCGAGTTGAAGTTGGATTGGAGTTGGATTAGTATATTGTGAACAGTTGAACAATTTTATATAAACTGGTTTGAGGATTGAGTTTGGCGTAGAATTTGCGGTTGAGTTGAAGGTTGAGTTGGGTTCCGTGATTCTCCTAATTTATCATGGTTATCTTTGAATGCAATTTGTACTATATATCGCTTATCATGATATCGTTCTACTGTTTTCTGAAACAACTCCTTAACCTTATCCTCTTCCTCAGTGTGACTTCGTTCCTCAGGGATGTTATTGTGTTACACGAACAATCTCAATTGTTCTTCGATTGGTTTGGTTGACACCATGGTTGTTCTACGTTGGTTTTCTAAATTACCCATGATTCGAATTATAATCCATCTGAACTTCGTGTGTAGTGCCATGGGCTCCTGACACTCGCCTTTTATCATGTTGGTTTTTATTATCGATGGATAGTAGTCTGCTCCTAGCACAAGGTCGATTGATTGAGCTTGGCAGTATTATTATTATTACTTGAGGGCCATGTGGGGGCTCAAGCCGCCCCGCACTGCGACCTAAAAGATCTTTTGTGCATAAGCCCTACTTAATTATCCGTCCAGTCAATATTCAGGCTCTTAATGAACCTGATAATACTGCCTAACGGTACGTGATACATACTATCTGGGCTCATTGCTCTCCCTCCTAGATGTTTTAATTATCCGTCCAGCCATATTCAGGCTCATAATGAACCTGATAATACTGCCGACCGGTACGTGATACATACTATCTGGGCTCATTGCTCTCCCTCCTAGATGTAATAACATTTCCTTCTGCTAGAAGAGCGGTAGCATTGGGACTCAAGGACTTCGAGAGGGCAGACCCACTCCCGTATATTCCTATCCGTGCCTCGTCTACCGTTTTGATTTAACTCTTGCGAGTTGCTGGGACATACTATCTGGGCTCATTGCTATCCCTCCTAGATGTTTACTGTTGGAAGTACTTCTACACGTGATACATACTATCTGGGCTCATTGCTCTCCCTCCTAGATGTCTACTGTAGGAAATACTTCTACACGCGTTACATACTATCTGGGCTCATTGCTCTCCCTCCTAGATGTAATAACATTTACTTCTGCTAGAAAAGCGGTAGCATTGGGACTCAAGGACTTTGAGAGGGCAGACCCACTCCCGTGTATTCCTTCCCGTGCCTCATCTACCGTTTTGATTTGACTCTTGCGAGTTGCTGGGAATAAAAAAGTCGCCTGTGGGTCACCCAGGTTTACTACAGGAAGGCTAAATAAAACTGGAGGGTGCCTGGTATCCAGAGTCCGCATATATAGACTGATTAACCTATCAGCCATTCATCCATCGGCATATGCTGTTCCACCTTAGATTAGGGATTTTTTGTCAAGGTTTTCTCCTTTAGCGCCGTACTTTAGCCTGTCACAAAAGTCTATATTCAGCCTAATGGTTACAGTTACCGGTGGTTGCCACGAGGAGGCAGTACGTACACTTGCGCCTACTGGAAGGATACGGAGCCCCTTCCAATAGACGCCAAACCACCTTGAGCTTGGCAGTAAGATGGATCTGGTAATTGTGTATTCTGCAGAAAGGTCCATTTGGTGGTGTCGACATTTGTCTCGGATATAGTTATTGTGTTAATTTGTCGAATACTAAGGCTTCAACCTCTAATTGGGGTGAAACCTTGGGGCTAGTTTTAGCTTTATTACATGCTTACAAATGCCAGCCTTATTTCTGCCTGTGTCAGAAATGTTCACATGGATCTTCTTCTTTTTGATGTTTAATAAGTTGGCGGCGTTTGCAGAGATTAAATTTGGATATTAAAAAGCCAGAAAACGAAAAGTTTGTGAATTTCATGCAAAATAAAATACCTTGGAGATTGATCTTTGTTATACCAAATCTTTCCCCACAACAAAGAATAATACGTGTATATACGATTTAATATTCCCAAGAAATTGTGAGTGTTGTTGATGTTTTTGAATAGTTTGAGTTAAATAATTTTTTTATTTTTGTTTAAATCATAAAATCTTCTTGCTTTCAGTCTGCTGAAATTCTTCGGAATTTTTTTTATATGGTTTTTCTTAGTGACTATAATGCAGCTAAAGTAATTCGGGACAAAATTTAATTTTTGTTCCTTTAAGTTCTTTTTCAGTCTGGTTTTTGTATACAAATCTATTTTCTAATTTTATTGCAATTTATATTTTTTACCGTCACATTAGATTGTTCTGCGATACAAGTTCTGGTAATCGGTAAAACTAGTCAGACCTGAAAATACATCCCTTAGAAAAGGAAAGCGAATCTAACAAACAAATAGTTCACTTTCGAATGTAGATGATGATTGTATATCAAAATATTAATACAAATAAATTCATTTAAGCCCGGTTACCAAAGCCATGAATGTAATAACTGGCAAAACTAATATTAACGTACCTGCAACCCACCCAAACAAGCGTAGAGAAAAGTTTCTCTGTGTTAAAATAAGTTTTCACTGATAAGCGATGACATGACAAGCTTGAGCCTAGTTTAAGATAAAGAGATTTTGAAATATTATTATTGAAGTTCGATGAATTAAATAATAGTTATTTTATGTGATGTGACTTGTGTACAATTTTTTTCTTCAAATACATACATATTTAAATTTATTGTTGTACATACATATTATATTGACACACAAAAACGGAACCTAGATCAAGAAATACTGAACTCTTTATAGTAAAAATTGATCTCAGTTCAGTTTTTTTTATCTAGATCCTTTTACTTTTGCGTCAATTGAATTTAATATTAATTTATAAATAAAAAGTTGATCCGGTTTTTGAACCGATTCTGAACCGGAGCGTAACCGGAACGATTCTTATGTATTAAAACCATAACAATAAATCGAAACGGAAAACATATTGGAGCTGAACCACAAACCGAAACAATATTATTTTCACTCCGAAGCGCTGGTCCAAACCAAACATGTCGATTCAGTGACATTTCCATATTGTTTTAACCCATACATAGAGTTTTGTTGCCCTGTGCAAGGGTTGAATTTATGACACTGTATTTAACGATGAATTCCAAGCTAAATTTTGAGCTTAATTTTAAGGTTAAATTTCAAGTGAATTTTAGGCTGATTTTTAAACTGAGATTTTTGTGCTGAAGAAATCATGCGATTCCTAAAAATTTCTTTCCAAACATCATTAATCCCAATACAATCTAGATTTCGTAACGTGTATATGTTTGCGATACGTTTATCACCTCGATCAACTGTTGGTAACATATTCATATTCTCCTATATGTATAGACATATTCAATTTGGCTTCTTTATCAATTTATTGTGTTTGAACTCAACGACCTATGTCACTATCTGCAAAAATTTCATATATAATATGCATCCATTACTAATGAGTTGAGTCTAAATCTGTCTGCCGAAATATGAACATTAATAAGTTTAAATTGTTTTGTATGAGTCTAGTACTCGGGTGTGTATTTGCCAAACGTATTAGTGAATTGAGTAAGTTTAATAACGGGGTTATTACGTTGTGATAGTAAACAGCTGAAACTTAATCTTATTTTAGAATGTGATGAAACGGCATCCTTAAATACCGATCCACGATCTCTGCATCCTCATATGATGGAAATTTTTGACATCAATGTTAAATCAATATGGATTTGTCTCGCAACATTAATTAGTGAAGATTTTGTACTGACAAGCGAATATTGTATTTTAAGATTCACGCATTTTAATTTGAAAAATATAAAAATTCGCAAACTAAAATTTCCCGAGGAGCAATATTCATATATCAGTCCACATTTTGGTATTAAGAAGATAATACGATACAAGGGCCCTAATAAACAGGAACGGGATATGATCGGACTGATTCAACTAAACGAAACAGTTCCATTCCGTAATAATAGATCAATTTTCCGGCCCGCTTGTCTGTGGACAGGCACCATTGATCCCTCTGATTTATATATACGATATAATAATTCTTATAAAATAGATATTGACTCACTCATTGTACCAAGTGAGCAGTTCGTTGAAAACAACAGTTCTGAAGAAT
This sequence comes from Tipula helvola, assembly GCA_963556165.1. Taxonomy (NCBI): domain Eukaryota; kingdom Metazoa; phylum Arthropoda; class Insecta; order Diptera; family Tipulidae; genus Tipula; species Tipula helvola. Next base: position 326,393,700 of record OY744481.1, on the reverse strand, counting down.
TTTCTGACATCATGTCGAAATTCTTTATTAATGGAACAATTGATTTATTTGTAAGAAAATATTTTTTAAGCGTACCGTGAGAATCAAATTTATTATTATTCAAAAATATTTGCAGGTTTTATTTGATGATAGTCTGGTTGAAGTAAATGTCAGGAATCAAATTTTTATATTCGGCATGATAACCTCCGCGAGGGTTACAAATGATTACTTTTTCTTGAAAGGACCAAAAATTAGCAGTTTGATTGCGTGGATCGAAGCGAACGTGTGGCCGGTGAGTTAATTGATTACTGTGAAACCTCGTTATAACGAAGCCAAAGGTATCGGAGACACTTATAACTTCTATATAACAAAATTTCCATTTTAGTGAATGAAAATTCGTATTAATTTACAACCTCCCTATTTTACAGCAACTTACGAATCTAGAATGCGGCCAACGAAAAGTTAAACATAAGTCACTTATGGCATTTGCCCAACCATCTTACCATGGCGAATTCCCTTGGCATATAGCGATGTTTCTAAATAATCGGAAATTCATTTGTGGCGGATCAATATTAAGCGGTCAAGCAATTTTGACGGCAGCTCATTGTGTGCATGATGGACGTGGCCCTCTGCCACCTAATCGATTAACAATTGTGGCGGGCACACATAACTTAAATGAATATCCAAAAGAAGCCCGAACATTTAGTGTAGAAACGATAACGATTCATCAAAAGTATAATGAAACATTTATGGAAAATGACATTGCGTTATTGAAATTGCTTAGCTTAATTGAATTCTCGCAATATATTCAGCCGATTTGCATAAGTAATACGCTTGATTACAATAATTTCCCAATAGGATTGGTGGCCGGATGGGGAAGCGATGAATCAAACCAGCAATCGGATGTTCTACTTCAAGCTACGTTTCCGGTACGCGATAATTTTGAGTGTCGTCACAGTAATCGTAATTTTTTCTCCCAATATTTGAACGATCACAATTATTGTGCTGGATATCAGAACGGAACTAGTGTCTGTACTGGAGATTCTGGTGGTGGTATGATAATTGAGTTTGAATCGCGTTGGTATATACGAGGAATAGTGTCACTGGGTGTAGCAGTGCCAAACACAAATCGGTGTGATTTAACGGAACTGGTCCTATTCACTGATGTGTCAAAATTGTATGGTTGGATTATACAACAATTAGAGAATAATTAATAAACACTTCACATATTTTAAAACCATTTTGTTTATTGTACTTATTCCAATTAACCAGATAACTGGAATACGCATTTGCACCGACCAAACACTTCGTTTGATCTGTGGAGCGAAATAGTTTTGAAGTATTTATAGATTTTACAGGTGTAAATATCCACCATTTAAAAATATTTATCCGATATTTTAAAAATATCGACAGTTTTCCGATTTCTTCAAAATCTACAAGGTATTTAGGCTAATTGATTTAAATTAGTATGTTGTAAATGTGAGTTGCTGGAGATGGAGACACAAAATTTAACGTTTATGATATTGAACGGCTAAATGTCGAAAGATTGAACGCCGAAAGGCCGAATGTCGAAAGGCCGAATGTCAAGGGCTGAATGTGTCGAAAGGCCGAACATCGAAAGACCCAATGTCTAAAGGCCGAATGGGTAGAATCGCCGAACGTCGGGTCGATTGGGTCCAATGGTATAATTTTCATGAAATGTTCCTTCACCTAATGTATTGAAATCAATATTTAAAATCATTGAATTTATTTCTTGATGTAAAATGATTTAAATAAATTGAAATACGTGTTACGGTTTTCATAGTAAAGCATTGCAATGAATCAACTGTAATTTTGTCGGAAAAACATGTGCCATTTTTGGTTTATTGTTAAATGTATCGGTTACATTTTTTGTATGTTTTGTTATAATAACTGTTGTGAATAGGCGATGTGTTTATTTGTTTATGATCAAGGCCATTATTTGTGAGCATATTTTGCTGCCTTTTTACCAAGTTTATTTTAACTTCACCAGTTTGTTGGTTTGTTTGTTGTTTGTGTCTGCATTTTATAATCGATATTTATCCCACTACCCAATGACCAGTTTAGCTGAAATTTTGCACACAAACCTTTGGTTCTGGTGATAATACAATATAGTACACTTATATATTCAATATTGTAATATGTTCAAAATTGTCGCCGCTGCAAGATGGCGGATTACCTTTTTCTTTACAGCCTCCTTAATATGGGTATCAAATGAAATGGTTTGATGAGTAAAATACGATATACACTAACTGGCATAAATGCAAGTGAGAGAAAATGAAATTTTGATTTTTGAGTTCTATTATCCCGAATTAGTTTATTCATTGAGGGTAATTTATAGCATATATGTACTCATTGTGTAAGTGATAATGCAAGCAATTGTTTTAAGGAGAGTATAAGCAAAACAACTTAAATTATTAAAAAAAAGGTAAAAACAACATTTAGTGAGTTTTAGTTGAGTTTTACAATTAGTGACTTTTCTAAATATAATTGGGTACAAAATAAGATAAACAACCTGCAACAAAATTGTATTATTGCACAATTCTGTGGTTCATGTTGTTTCGTAATGAAATTAAAATTTAATTTTATATGATTTCAATGAATCATCAAGATCAGCAAAATTAGCAACATTTTTTTTTCGATGGTAGATTTGCATACCATGGATGTAGCGATAATGTCTGATCAGATCTTTTCTTTTCTCATCACTTATTGGGAGCAATGCATTATACGCTCTTACAATATTTAATGGTTTCACCTGGTACATTTCACTTTCGATTCGGATTTTTTTTTGGAATTTAATGCATTTCAATTTTAATCAATATGCTACATTGCCATTTTCGTCAATATTTCGGTTTTTTATAAGGTTCAACCTTAATTCTCTCAAATTATAGAATTCGTTAAATTTTAATTCTTTACTACATAAACATCTTTTGTTTTGTTCTTGCCTCTTTTCGATCTTGCCTGAATTAAGCTGTCTCTTCAATCTTTCATCATAAATACTGGTGGACTGATTGTTGAGGGTCTGTGAACGATTCCTCATGGAACGGGAGACAGTAAGTGCTTCGACACTGTTCTCCCTGTTGTTCACAACGCTCAAAAGTCTTAATATCATACTAACAAATTGTTAGGGGCCAATGGCCAACTTCTTTGGTTTTTTGTCAATTTTTTTTTGTTTTTGTTTTTTTCTCCTCACAAATGATTTCCAAAGAACGGTAAGCCACTCTTTCTAATCATGAGGTGGATCCATGTTAAAATCTTCTTTTCTTTTCCTTTCCCACATTTTTTTTTTCTGGTTGTCTCCAATCACTTTCTATAGACCCCAATTACGACTACATCTAGATCTTAAGGGGTGCTATGCAAATCCATGACCATCTTACTCTACTGGACTCGAGTACCAGGCTGGACTCGTGGCCCATTTTGTTTTGAGCTTCCTTTATTAAGTTGTCTGAATGGGTTATTATATCTTGATATTGAGTTAATGGGATAATGTGTATTAGTTTGTTACTGTTTTCTTGAATGAATACTTGTCCTAGGTTTACGGGTATTATGCCTTTATTATCTTTAATTGGTATATTATGTTTAGTTCCTGGCTCATTATGAAGTGGAACCTGAAATAAATTCTTAATTTTATTCAAGTGTACTTTACCTCTGTCTGTTATTACTACTGGGAATTGGGTGTTATCTGTTACAATTTCTTTTCTAAATAAAGGGTTTAATTTTCCTCGTCTAATATGTTTTCTGAATGTGGTTGTACGGATTGTCCTTCTTTCATTTTTTCACCTGTTTTCCGTATAAGTCTATACGCTGCGCCAAATTTGAACAATTTGTCTATTATTGTTAGAAATGCTGTACCGTTTAGGTGATATACATCTGCATGTATTATTTGAAGTGGGGATTTTGGTGTTTCGGTTTCTTGAAATTGAATATTGGGTGGATTTCTGTCGTATTTTATTGTTTGACAGGTGTCACATTTTTTTATGTAGTCATTTATCTCCTCCTTCATTTATGGAAAATAGAAGGTTCTTTTTATCTGTTCATAGTTTTCGAGTACTCCTCGGTGTTCATTCCCTAAATGTATTTCTTTTATTTTTTTTCTTTGTTCTTCCTTAGTCTTTAAGTCTTCCAAGAATATTTTTGATCTAAACTTTTTCTTGTTTCAGGAATGGGTATTGATTTGGTAGAAAACATGCTTCGTGTATCTTCAGAAGATGATTCAGATATTGAAGAATGGTTGATTTCGATTCTTGATAATGCGTGAGCATTAGAATTCAAAATTCCTTTTTTGTATTGAATTCTGTAATCGAATTCTTCTAATTTCAATCTCCATTTACTAATTTAGAGTTTGGTTCTTTTAAAGAAAATAACCAGGTTAAAGGTTTATGATCCGTGAGGATTAGAAATTTTCCACCGAAAAGATATGGTCGGAAGTACTTGGTTGCCCAAACGATAGCTAAGAGCTCTTTCTCTATTGTAGAATAGTTTTGCTCCGTTTGTGATAAAGTTCTGCTTGCATAGCAAATTGGTAAATTTTTTCTTTGGGACCTTGTGATAGAACTGCGCCTATTGCGTAGTTACTTGCATCCGTGGTTAATGTAAATTCTTGTGTAAAATCTGGGTATTGCAATATAGGTTCTTGTGTTAAAATTTGTTTTGCTTTTTCAAAGCTATCTATGTATTCCTGATTTGTTATGTCAATTTTTTCTCCTTTTCTTAAGAACTTAAGCTGAATTCATACTTCAATTTGTTCGTTCATTCATTCATTATGATAATTTTTTTAACCAAATTAGAAAAATAGCGTCATTTTCAAAGAAATCGATTGATTAAAAAAATTATCAGAATGAATGAATGAACGAACAAATTGAAGTATGAACTCAGCTTTAGTCATGGGCTTTGTTAGTGTTGCAAATTTGGGTATACATTATCTATAATATCCTAAAAGTCCTAAAAAACTTTTAATTTGTTTTTCAGTTTAAGGTAATGAAAATTTTTTTATTGCTTCAATTTTATCGGGATTAGGTTTAACTCCATCCGGTGTAATCACATGTCCGAAAAAGGCTACTTCTCTATGTAAAAATTCTGATTTATCTAACTGACTTTTTAGGTTAGCTCTTTCAAGTTTTTTGAAAATTTTACCAAGGCTTTCAATATGTTCTTGTAAGCTTGTTGAGAAAATGATTATGTCATCCATATAACATAAACATGTTTTCCCTTGTAGTTCGCCTAAAACGTTGTTCATAACCCGTTGAAAAGTACTAGGAGCGTTTTTAAGTCCAAAAGGCATTCGTATAAATTCGTAATGATCGAATTCAACTGAAAATGCTGTTTTTTCTTGGTCTTTGGGATTCACTTCAATTTGGTGAAATCCTGATGCGAGATCTAATGTCATAAAATATTGACATTTGCCTAATTTATCTAGAATATCTGTTATGTTTGGTATGGGGTACTTATGGTCTATCGTTTTCTCATTGAGTTTACGATAATCTATAACCATTCTCCATTTTATTTTCCCTGAGGCGTCTGTTTTCTTAGGTACTATCCAAACGGGGCTACTCCAAGGTGAATACGATTTTTTTATTATTCATTCATTCGTTTATTGTGATTGTGATAAAATGTAATTGAATGCCTTTTAAATCAGAGCCACAATTATGTAATCCTAAGTATCCAGCGTTGGGTGTGGTAACTAGTTGGGTGTGGTACTTGACAAAAATCCTGTTCCTCTTCTATTTCGACAATAGGATTTTCCTCATTAGTTAATTCCTGATAGGTTTCATAGTTTTTATATTGTTCTTGAAACTCGCCTATTTCGTCTTCATTTATTTCAGTGTTATGTATTTCTTTAGCTTGCCATCTGGAAGGTCCAGTGGGTTGATAATAAGCATTATTTCTGGGTAACATTTGACCGTAAGTTGGTTGTGTGTATTTGTTCAAATTGGATGTCGTATCCATTGGCATGGGTTTATCCATAATTTGTTTTAGTGGGGGTGCAAAGGGTCTATGATTATAATAAATATTTGGTCCCTGTCTTTGTGCATTATTGAATGTAGGTTTCTGTGGTTAGTGGTAACATTGGTTTCATGTTAATTGGGGTTATAGGGTTCATGGGATACCGTTGAGGTGTATTTTGATAGTTAATTTTTGGTTTAAATGGAAGTACGGGTGGATATTGAGGTTTATTTTGGTACCTCAATCCTGCTAAAGATTGTTCTTGAATACATATCTGTCTTGCTTCAACCAAGTCTTTTTGTCTCATAGATCTAACATGTGATCCCATTGGTTCTTTTAGTCTGCTAACAAATATGTTTAAAGCCATTTTATTATACCATTCAGCTTTGATTGCTTGATTCTTTGGTTCATTTATTTTTGACCAATTTTTTAAGGAATTTATAGAGCTTGAAATTTTAGCGAAATATTCTTCTACTTTATCGTTTACCTTGTTGTATGCTATGTAATTCTTGTATTAATACTGTTTCGTCTCGTTTGTCTGCGAAGTGGGATGTCAGATTACTTTTCATATCTAGCCATGTATTGGGTGTGGAGTAAAATTCTAAGGCTTCACTAGCTTTATTGGTTATTCTATTCCTAATTGCCCTATATATTGTGTTGGCGTGAACTGATTCTGCGGGATCTGCTATTTCTAATATGTCCACTATTTGTTCAATAAAATTATGTAATCTTGTGGGTTCGCCATTATATTCTGGTATATCCCTAATCATTCTAGTGATTTGTATGGTTTTCTCCATTTTTTGTTTCCAAATTCTTTCTTTATTAATTATCTTATTTTTATTTTCAATTTCTACGTCAGATTCGCTATCAAATTCCGACCCTGATTCTACTTTATTTGCAATTTTAATGTTTTTAACTATTCTAGGCTTAATAATTTTATATTTTTTTGAAAGATAGATTTACTACTTACTATTTTCGAAAATATAATTTTAATTTGTGAAAAAGGTTCAGGAAGGGTTTTTGTTATATATACTGATTTTATATTTACCAATAAATTATTACGATGATCACGGGCTTGGCTTGGATATCACAATAATTTTTTTTATTTTTATTTTTACTTCTTGCCTTTTTATCACTGTTCTGGTACTATCCCCAGTAGGCAAATTTTATTACTTTTGTATTTATTATTTCGAATACCAAGGTACTTTGGGTAAGTCTATGGATATTATTTTCAGGAAAAAAAAGGTTTATTATCAAAGCTCAATATGCACTTGAGTTTTGTAATTAGTTTAGCACTATCTATCGATATTCCCTCGATAGGTTTTAATTTTCTGATTTCAATATTCTCTTGAAATCTCCAATTAAAACTTTTTTACTTTTCACTGATTTTATTTATTTTTACCTTCTGTAATAAATTTTTTATAGGTAGGACTTGAAATTAAAATTTCAATTTACCGATCCAGTATCAACTGCGCCAATTATGAATTTGATTGTTTAATTATTATATTTTTTATTTAATATATCTAGAAATTATTCTAGATATATTTATTTATTTTTTATATTTAATTTAATTTTACAAAAAGGTTTATTTAATATAATAATTGTTAGTAGTTTAAAGTATAATAACAAAGTGACAGCGATTAATATATTTGTGCCCTTTATATATGGTTAGTTTGTTATGTCTACATATATTTTGAATATTTTAATAAGATGTGCAAAATATGCATTTTGCCAGATGTGTTTATTATTTCCTGTGATAATCTCATCTTCTTTGTTCATTGTTGTCTTTATGTTACAATGTATGTTGAAGAGATAACGAGAAGTCGTTTACAGCTTTGTGGTATTGGTTTCGTTGATTCGTTCATGTTCGGCTAGAACGGTCATACATAACTCCCCCCTCCTCCCCCACCCATCCACGACAGACCGTGAGCTCTAGTCAGCTACATAAACCTCACTAGACCTCTAATCTCATGATCCTGTTAACGGAACTTACAGTTTCGTTAAATTTGTGCTGAAGTGTAAACTAATGCACCAAACGAAACTTGTGGTTTCGTTACAATCTAAAGGGTGTTATTTCTAAATATGTACCTGTGTGTCAGATAAATAAGTAGGATTTATCGATTCGGCTTTTATCTCTTCAACAATGTCTTTGGGATGGTTTTTTGAGTTTCGGGATTAGCCAGAAATCAGGTAGAGCTAATTCAGGCGAATAGGGCGCATTATCGTAATGCAACAACCAAGAGCTGTCTGCCCATAATTCTGGCCACTTTCGGCGAATAGCTTCACTCAAATTAAGTATACCGCTCAAAATATTGTTTGTTAACAGTTTGGCCCACACCACGATAATCGAAGAAAACTGTCAATATCACCTTAATCTTCGACTTGCTTAGATGTGTTTTTTTGGTTTTGGCTCACCTTTGGCACGATATTCACTTAATTGGTTGGCTGTTTCCGGATCGTATGCGTACATCCATATTTTATCTCCCGTAATAATTCATTTGATGACGTTCTGGTAGCCAGCAATCAATGTTTCACAAAACATTAACACGACGCCCACGAAAAAATTGCCTGTTTTTGGAACCAAACGAGATGAGAGTATGAGATGCGCTTGAGGACCAAATGGTATTTCAAAATCGATTAGATCTATAGGTAAATTAAATCAGAATAATCTTCCGAAATATGCGGAACTAGGCACATATTGCTGATGATTTAAAAAATTTGTCTCCGTATGTAGTTCACTATAATAGAACTCTCCGTGAAGAATATCATAACAAGCAATTGTGAGCACAAGCCTTCAATGAAATTATGCTCACTTCCAATCGTAATTCCCATCGATCAACGGGTTTATAAGCCACCTATGACGGACGTGATTTTTGTAGTGTATTGTAACATGATGGATGTCTAGAAGCCAGCATTGATTTTCCAGCTTCACCAACTACATCTGTACCATTGAAGTTACATAAATTGAGCTTCTTGTTCAAACATATCAATTCAATGACATTTTCATTGTTTTGACCCAGAGAGCTTTGTTGCCCTGTGCAAGGGTTGAATTTAAGACTGCGTTTAAGGATGAATTTCAAACTGAATTTTGAGCTTAATTTGAAGGTTAAATTTCAAGTGAATTTTAGGCTGATTTTTAAACAACAGATTTGTGCTGAAGAAATCACGTGATTCCTAAAAATGTTTGCCCAAACATATTAATCCCCATACAAGCTAATTTTCGTAATGTGTATATATTTGCGATACGTTTATCACCTCGATCAACTGTTGGAAACATATTCATATTCTCCTATATGTATACATATTCAATTTGGCTTCTTTATCAATTTATTGTGTTTGAACTCGACGACCTATGTCGTTATCTGCAAAAATTTCATATATAATATGCATCCATTACTAATGAGTTGAGTCTAAATCTGTCTGTCGAAATATGAACATTAAGTTTAAATTGTTTTGTACAGTCTGGTACTCGGGTGTGTATTTGCCAAACGTATTAGTGAATTGAGTAAGTTTAATAACGGGGTTATTATGTTGTGCAAGTAAACAGCTGAAACTTAATCTTATTTTAGAATGTGATGAAATGGCATCCTTAAAAACCGATCCACAATCTCTGCACCCGCATATTATGGAAATGTTTGACATCAATGATCAATCAAATAGGATTTGTCGCGCAACATTAATTAGTGAAGATTTTGTAATTACAGGCCCCGATTGTATTACAGATATCAAGTCTTTTGATTTGACAAATATAAAAATTCGTAAATAAAAACTTTCTGAGGAGCAATATCCATATTTCAGTCCACATTTTGGTATTAAGAAGACAATGCTTTACGAAGACCCTAATATGTTTGGACGGAATTTACTCGGATTGATTCAACTAAATGAAATAGTTCCATTCCGTAATAATAGATCAATTTTCCGACCCGCTTGTCTTTGGACAGGCACCATTGTTCCCTCTGATTTATATATACGATATAATAATTCTTATAAATTAGATATTGACTCATTCATTGTACCAAGTGAGCATTTCGTTGAAAACATCAGTTCGGAACGAATTTCTGACACCATGTCGCAATTGTTTATTAATAGAACATTTTATTTCCATGTAAGAGAATATTCTTTAAGCGTATCTTGAGAATCAAATTTATTATTATATAAAAATATTTGCAGGTTTTCTTGATTGGTAGACCGGTTGAAGTAAATGTCAGGAATCAAACTTTTATTTTCGGCATTATAAGAATGGCTTATAGAAATGGATCCTATATATACGTAGCACACAAAATTAGCAGTTCTATTGCGTGGATCGAAATGAACGTGTGGCCGGTGAGTTAGTTGAGTTTTAACAAGTATATGCCTGCGATTGATTTCAGTGAAATCTCGTTATAACGAAGCCAAAGGGATCGGAGACGTTTTATTTATTTATTTAAAATTTTCTTATTTCATTTCCTTATAACTTCTATATAACAAAATTTCCATTTTAGTGAATGAAAATTCGTATTAATTTACAACCTCCCTATTTTGCAGCAACTTACGAATCTAGAATGCGGCCAACGAAAAGTTAAACAACAACCACTTATGACATTTGCCCAACCATCTTACCATGGCGAATTCCCTTGGCATATAGCGATGTTTCTAAATAATCGGAAATTCATTTGTAGCGGATCAATATTAAGTAGTCGAGCAATATTGACGGCAGCACATTGTCTGCATGATGAACGTGGCGTACTGCCACCTAATCGATTAACAATTGTGGCGGGCACACATAACTTAAATGAATATCCAATAGAAGCCCAAACACATAGTGTAGAAACGATAACGGTTCATCAAAATTATAATCGAACATTTTTGGAAAATGACATTGCGTTATTGAAATTGCGTAGCTTAATTGAATTCTCGCATTATATTCAGCCGATTTGCATAAGTAATATGCTGAATTACAATAATTTCCCAATAGGATTGGTGGCCGGATGGGGAAGCAATGAATCAAATCAGAAATCGGATGTTTTACGTGAAGGTACGTTTCCGGTACGCGATAATTTCGAGTGTCGTCACAGTAATCGTGATTTTTTCACCCAATATTTGAACGATCACAATTATTGTGCTGGATATCAAAACGGAACTAACGTCTGTTTCGGAGATTCTGGTGGTGGAATGATAATTGAGTTTGAATCGCGTTGGTTTATACGTGGAATAGTGTCGCAGGGTGTGGGTATATCAGTGAATTACACCCGTATGTGTGATATAACGGAACTAGCCATTTTCACTGATGTTCCAAAATTGTATGATTGGATTATAGAACAATTAGAGAATAATTAATAAAAATTTCAAATATTTTTAAACTTTTTGTTTTTTGTATTTATTCCAATTAATCAGATAACTGAAATACGCATTTGCACCGACCAAACACTTCGTTTAGTCTGTGGAGCAAAATAGTTTAGAAGTATTTATAGATTTTACAGGTGTAAATATCCACCATCTAAAAATGTTTATCCGATATTTAAAGGATCTCGATAGTTTTCCGATTTCTGTAAAATCTACAAAGTATATTCAGGGTAATTGATTTAAATGAATCGACCAATTGTCCCAGAAATTATAAGGGATACATACATTAGATGTTGTAAATATGTATGTGTTTTTTTATGTTGCTGGAGATGGAAACATAGAATGTAACGTTTATGATATTGAAAGGCCGATTGTCGAAAGACTGAACGCCGAAGGACCGAATGTCGAAAGGCCGAACACCAAAAGGCCCAATGTCTAAAAGCCGAATGGGATGAAGGGCCTAATGTCGATATACCGAATGGGTTGAGTCGTCGAACGTGGGGTCGATTGGGTTGAATGATCGAATTTTCATGACCTTTTTCTTTACTTAATTTTTTGAAATCGATATTTAAACCCATTGAATTTATTTCTTAATGTAAAATGATTTAAATAAAAGCACTGCAATGAATCATCTGTATGTAGCATATTAATGTGCTCATATTTTGTCGGAAAAATATGTGTGTCTTTTTTGGTTTATTGGTATTTGATGTATTTTTGTATGATTTGTTATAATAACAGTTGTGGATAAGCGATGTGTTTATTTTGCCGCCTGTTTACCATGCTAATTTTAACTTCACCAGTTTGTTATTTGTATCCGCAAAATTTTACATATAATCGATATTTATCCCACTACCTAATGCCTAATTGAGCTGAAATTTTGTCCACACCTTTGGTTCTGATGACAATACAGTAGAGTGTGCTCAATATTGTAATATGTTCGAAATGGCCGATGCTCCATGATGGCGGATTACTGTTTTCTTTACAGCCTACTTGATATGAGTATCAAATGAAAGGGGCTGACGAGTAGAAAATGATAAGGTGAGTGGCGTCATAATAAATCCAATATGGCGGCCACCTCCGAGATACAAATCACCTACTTCTCCACAACCACCCTGACATGGGTATCAAATGAAAGTGTTTGACAAGTAGAATAAGATAAGCTAAATAATATTAGTCTACATCTAATATGACGGACGCCCTAAGATGGCGGACTAAATCATCTTAACCACCTTTATCATATGGGTATCAAATGAAAGGGTTTGTAAAGCACAATACGTGACATTATTGTAAATTCGATATTACGGTTGGAGCTAGCTCAGTGGATACGACGAATGTTGTTTTAAAATCATCTCTACTTGATAACAAGGTTTTATTTAATTTCTGCTATTTAAATCCTGGTAGTTTATAGTTATCATTTTTGAAGAATTGAAGTTAACCGTAAAAGACCTCCCCCTTCCAAGCTATTGCCATTTCAGAAACCTGGTTAAATTCTAAACACTTCAGTAAACATTTTAATCTTGATAATTTCACCCTATTCCGTAAATATCGTACGGGGCTACGTTCTGCGGTGGTGTTGGAATTTATGTTAAGAAATCTCTAAATTCAAGAATTTTATATATGATAGTACTAATGCAAAAAACTCTTTATTCGACATAATTTTCATTGAAATTAGAAATCAATTTAATAAGAAATTGGTCCTGTTGGAACAGTTTTGAGTAATCTTATGGCACGATATAGTGAGGTCATGATTATTGGTGATTTTAATATTGACTTTTCCGTTTCAATACCTATGGTTATATGGCTGAAATCATTAATGTCACCTTTTTGGTTTAGATTGATCTCAAAGGTAGCGATTAACTTGGTCGGTGATTATGACTTCGTCTTTAGTTGATTTGGCACACATCGAAAGCGAACTTGACGTAGAATTGACCATACGCGGCATCGATACTACGGATATTAATTGGGAGCAACTTTTACAATCAGCTTTTGCAAAGGAGACCAAAGATTCTGGGTTGATCATTCTAGATTCCCATATTACCGAAAACCCGGAATCCGTAGTTAAAGAGAGTCGCGATATTTTGGAGTCATTCGAGTCAGTCCTAAAAACTGGGACAATTATTAGGTCATGGTGGGAATTATACTATCGTTCTATTCACTGGGAGTTGCGGCTACAACGCTTAAAAAAGAATTTTGGTGATTTTACTAAGCTTTGCTCATCGCTAGACAAGTTCCAACGTGTTACCCACATCGCACAGACTAATATAGAGTCTGCCAGAATCGAGGAATTGAAGGTAATCCATTCACAAAATGAACCTAAACCTCTACCGAAAGCAGTAAATTTAGAAGAGGAATCAATAGATATAGCTGAAAACATAACTAATTTATCTTGGCCAAGAAAAGATTATTCCGGGATTATCTCAAGGGATTCCCTTAAGGGTCGACGGTAACAGTTTAGATAAGTCAGGTTATATAGGCAATCAATTTTCAGTAATTCCACCGCGCATAGATGTTAAAAAATCAACGAGTGGCGTAAATCCCCATGTCAGTCGTAATGAGTGGGAAATGAGAATGGAAAGGGAACATGGTCGATTTTATATGCCAAAATGGAAATTGTCATTTGATGGTGGCAAAAGCGGGTTGAATGTATTTGATTTCTTATTTCGCTTGGAAACTTTCGTGAGACGCGATGGTTTTCCAGGAAATCGGTTACCATAATCATCCATGCTTTCGTTAGCGAAACTGCAGAGAAATGGTTATGGGTTTTCACTCGTGATCATCCTAATTCTTCATGGGATGAACTGCGTAGCGCGTTCCTCATTAGATTTTCTAGACCAGAAACTGAGAGAGAAAAACGAAGGCTTATCGAGAGACGGACTCAAAAGTATCGGGAACTAGTAAATGATTTCATATTGGAATTGCAAACATTAAACGGTCGATTTGTAACGGTGTACCGATATTAGTATCCGTTAGACATAAACGATATCAATGGCATGGAAACTTGTAGGTGTCATCTTAGCCCTCAGCTCAGTTCGGAGAGGTTTTATTGGTCGTGGGCATAATTTGTTTCCATGGATTCCATTGCTTGATTGATGACACGAGAAAGTTTAAAATTCAACGTTGACTGCAACTACATGCATACCTACCTGCTCACAGCCCAACACACCAACAGAACGGTGTTTTACCACATAATTTTAGCCAAATGTCACAATAAATATAATAATAATAATGAAATAAATAACTGACTTTTTTGTGTATAAGAAATTCACTAACAGTATTAAAATTTATTGAATACCAAAACCAAAAATTAATTTAATTTGAAGTACAAAATTTAATTGAGTGTACTTTAATCATATGATATAAAAATAGTTAACAAAACTTCAATTGTAACACTCATTTGCAAATAATTGCGTAAATTAACACTAATAAAAAAAAATTAAATAAGAAAAAACCCAATCCCTATGTACGCGTATTATACCTATGCTCTTAATTAGACTTAACACTATTGTGACTTAAGTAGAGGAAAATTTAAATAATAATATAATAAAAATAATTATAATAATAAAATTATAAAATTTACAAAATAAATAGAAAGTTTTACTCATCGAACTCGTATGTAGTTAAGATGATCTGCAGGATCCACAATGTCGAAGGTTCAAAAGCTCTGCTCCGTTGATGATTTTTATTTATTTTGTTTTGTTGTTGTAATATAATATATTATGTATATTACCAAGTAACCCAAGCAATATAACGACACTTGGGGATTACTTATTTTAATTAGAAGGTTTTAATTTTACGAACCCTCAATATACTTGAAGTAATTGTTCTTACTGCACTTTTAATTAACGATACACAGATTTTATATAATTCAGTTTATATGAGTTTTAATTAGGTATAATGAATTATTAGAAACGATTACAGTGCAACGCCATGTTTAATAACCCACTTGTATCATTTTTCCGTTGTTGAAGGTACGTTACCAATTTTAAGAACGACCTTCTCGTTTTTACTTTTATGAGTAAAGAAAAAACCATCAAACAAATTTACTGATTTGTCACACTAATGGCTAATACTTATAAATTTTATACAATTCAATGTTTTTATTATTACATATAGATTTACAAATTCACTTATTTTTATACAGTTTCTAGTATATTGCCAATAACGCAAACCATTTGTAATTGCGTTGCAAAAATTTTGCACATCAAATTAATATATGTATTAAGAAATGTTTGTATCTACTAATTTGATAACATGAATAACTGTTTCACTTTCGGAATTTATACACAAAATTGTCAATGTAAAAAAAAAAAAAAAACGTCTTCGCTTGAATCTTTATTTCAATTATTATTTCAAAGCGATATCACAACACAAGAGAAAAAAAATAGATTTCAAAATTATAGATATAAGATATTTTAAACTTAATTTTAAATCACTATCGGAACTACGAATATAGCTTATCGTACATCCGATTTATTTCACAGCATATTATCAACTGATGTTTCTGCATCATACCACACCCAAAATTATCAAAAAAAAATTACAAACCAATCTCACACCAAACCAAAACAAATAGGGGAAATTGATTGATCATTGATAAGAATCAATTGAATCTTTCAACAGGTATATGCAGAGGTTCAGTACTTGTAACAGAGGTACACGTTACAGATTAACAAATCGATTTTCCGAAATTGAACTGCTGGAAATTATTCGTGAAAATATGAGTCCTGCTCTGCAAACCTCAACTCTCCAAATAAACTTTGGCAGTATTGAAGAGTTAAGAGCGATCTGTCATATGTATGAGCTAATCTGGTCTAGCTCTGATTACGATCATAGGTATCATGCTGATTTAGGCAAAAATCGCCGTACTATCGAGCATCGCCAAATTAACGAGATTATCTCCAATAATAACCACAATCAAACTCCAGTCGAAAATTCCATTGATTCCGGTCGTGGCAGCAAGGAAGACATATCCGCTGCAGTAGAACAACTAAGAATTGATACATCAGGAACAAACCTTGTTTGCTGGAACTGCAGGGATATGGGCATCGTTATCACGATTGCCGAAAAGAATTTGTTGATATCTTCTGTTTTGGTTGTGGAAAAGAAGGAGTTCGTAGGCCTAACTGTACCAATTGCAACCGAAATTATATCCATTAAACAGTGCACCGAACGTAATTCGTCCTGTGGGGCTTCGTTCGGTAAAACCCCAAGATTCTCCCACGAACCCACCAAAGTAGCAAGTATAGTTACAAACTCGCAAATTATCAGTACTAATAATATTAACCCTAAAAGTCACAATTTGAATTGTAATTTATCTGAGGAGTCACAATCGACCCGAATCGTTAGTACACAAACTGAATTAAATCGGATTGCAAATAAGCAATCACAAAATTTGTCGAATTTAGTCTTAAAACTCACCCGCAACATTATTTATTGGAGAAAACGTAAGCTGATAAACAAAATTTGCTGTTCAACGATTATAAAATTGGATAATGATCCTCGTCCTCATCTGTCGGTATATCTTAAAGGCGAGCCCGATCTAATCAATAAGCTTAATTTAGGATTACGCAAATTAGATTCTTGCGTGAAAACAGCTGATGGGACCGCGAACAAAATCCTAGGCTACGTCGATATACCGACTGCTTACGATAGCAAAGAGCACATAATTAGGTTTTATATTGTCCCAAATTTACAAAGTCAAGTATACCTTGGAGTTGATTTCTGAATTAAATTCAATCTTGCGCCTATGATTGTCAGTGAGGTAGCTAATATTGTAAAAGACAATAGTCAGCACCAACTTTCACCTGAACAACCGACAATGCTTGCTACGATCATAAGCTCATTTCCATCTTTTAACGTTGAGGGGTTGGGACGAACAAACATATTGGAACATATCATAGACGTGGGAAACACACCGCCAATTAAACAACGTTATTATAATGTTTCCCCTGCAATTCAAGACCTGATGTATTCCGAGTTAGACCGGATGTTGGAACTCAAGGTGATAGAGGAAAGCTCGAGCGGATGGAGCTCACCCGTGGTACTGGTGAAAAAATCAAATGGTTCAGTCAGATTGTGTCTGGATTCTAGGAAAGTGAATACGGTCTGCCACATATTGATGGGTTGCTAGGCCGCTTGCGCGAAACTAAGTTTATTTCGTCATTAGACCTTAAGGACGCCTTCTGGCAGATTTCTTTGGCCAAAGAGTCGCGCGAAAAACGGCATTCACGGTGCCTGGTAGACCGTTGTACCAGTTCACCGTGATGCCGTTAGGTCTATGCAACGCACCGCAAACAATGTCGAGACTAATGGATAAGGTCATCCCGCATCAGTATCACGACAGAGTATTCGTTTATCTTGACGATCCCCTGATAGTATCTGCCAACCTAAACGAACATTTTGAACTCTTAAAAACTGTAGCAAAACTATTCAAAGCTGCTGGACATACCTTAAACATTAATAAAAGTAAATTCGTGATGCGTGAAATTAAATATCTAGGTTTTCTCGTTGGGGAAGATGGTCTTCGTACCGACCCAGGGAAAGTTGAAGCTATTTGTAGTTTTCCTGCACCTAATAATATTAAACAAGTGCGAAGATTATTAGGCTTTCCATGGTGGTACAGAAGATTTATACCCAACTTTTCTGACGTGACCGCCCCCATCACGAATTTGCTCAAAAAGGGATCAAAGTTTTCGTGGAATAATGAAGCTCAACTCGCTTTAGAAAGATTAAAGTTTTTACTCACCTCTGCGCCTGTATTAATTAACCCTGATTTCAGGAAGCCGTTTTACATCCGTTGTGATGCAAGCACGGAGGGTGTTGGGGGAGTGTTATACCTAACAAATGCAACGGGCGATGAGAGACCAATTGCTTTTGTGTCTCAAAAACTCAATAAAGCTCAAAAAAACTCCATATCCGAATTAGAATGTTTAGCTGCGATTTTAAGCATTAAAAAATTTCGGCCATATATCGAGGGGTATCACTTCACGGTGATCACTGATCACGCTAGCCTTAAATGGCTCATGTAGCAAAAGGATCTTAGTGGAAGGCTTGCTCGCTGGAGCCTTAAGCTACAAGGCTATGATTTCGTGATTGAACATCAAAGAGGATCATTAAACGTGGTGTCCGATACTCTTTCGCGTGTGCATTGTGACGAATTAACTGAACTGTTGCACAATCTTCCTTTGTTAGTTAATGTTGTTGATTTGGATTCAGAATGTTTCAAGGATGCAGAATATACTTCGCTTGTGAATAAGATTAAGAACTCACCGAATAACTATCCTAATCATAAAGTTCATGATAATCGTATTTTTATTCGCTTTGAACCTAAACGTGACGCAGAAGTTACAGATATTCCGGTGTGGAAACTGTGTGTTCCAAAAGGACTAACCAAATCGTTAATTGAGCAACAACACGTTGATCCTATACAGCTTCTCATTGTGGAATTAACAAAACTCTTGAGAAAATGTGAAATCTGCAAAATTACTAAATCCCCAAATCAAATTTTGAAACTGCCGATTAATCCAACGAATGTATCTGTACGGCCATTTCAAAAACTGTATGTCGACTTATTGGGCCCATATCCGCGGTCAAAAAATGGAAAAACGGTAATCCTAATCGTTTTTTATCAATTAAAGAAATTTGTCCTGCTTAAGCCTCTTGCTAAAGGTAAGGCAAATAAAATTGCAGAATTTCTTCGGGATGAAGTATTTTTTTTGTACGGTGTGCAAGAAGTGTTGCATTCGGATAATGGAGTACAGTTTGTTGGCAAAGGATTCCAGAATTTACTACAAGATTTTGGTGTACACCATATTCGGACAGCCATATACTCGCCACAATCAAATGCTTCCGAACGTGTGAACAGATCTATTATCGCTGCCATTCGAGCCTACATAAATTCAGATCATCGTAATTGGGATGTTCACCTTGGGGCAATAAGCGCTGCTTTACGAACTTCAATTCACGATTCGGCAAAATATTCACCACATTTTATACTATTCGGTTACCACCGAATCGGTCATAGTAATGAGTATAAGTTGCTACGTGAGCTCAACTGTCTTAAGGAGAGTGAAGTCTTAGTAAATACACTACCTGAACGCTTGCAACAACTACAAAGTGAAGTACAAATCAATTTAAACGAAGCTTTCAAAAAATATGCGCAGCACTATAATCTTCGAACCCGAGTTACAAATTTCCAACCGGGGCAGGTAGTATTGGAGTAAATATTTCAATGCAAAATTGGCCCTCAATTCAAAAAAGCAATTGTCCGGAAAAAAATCGGATGGGTAAACTATGAAGTGGAGAGTCCAGATGGTAAACTACTCGGTATCTTCCATACCAAGGATATTAAACCTTAACTTAATTGGTTGATTTCAGTTTTGTTTGATTATGCAGTGCGATACAAATCAAACAAATCTGTGCTGTAACGGTTGGCTAATTATTGTACCGGCAAAGTTTAACCATCAGACTAAATATGTTTACGGTTTTGTTCATTGCTAATTAAATTATTTAATTGGTTGTTCTCTACATTGTTGGAGTCGATATCTACCGGTCAACTAAATCTTCGTTGGTTTAGACATAGCTTATACCCAAACCACCCTAATTATGGTTTATCAATTATGGTTCAATTGTGTTACTGTTTTATGCAGTACGGTGATGGGAATAAACAGCTAGGTCATTCGCTACAGTTTTTTCTTTCTCATCTCCTCCTCCCCACTAAATCCATTTTTCCTGATGCGTGGAAAATTACCACAATCACGCCTATTCCAAAAATGCCGAACCCATTTACAGCAACCGATTTTCGTCCTATCAGCATATTACCAACAACGAATCATTCACGCTCAGATCAGTGGCTTTATTGCTAAACATTAACGAAAACATCAACCACAGTATTGTATACCAGTAGTAATATCGATGATGGTAAACTTGTAGTTTTGGTTCCCTTAGACTTTTCCAAGGCATTTGATAAAGTTGGTCACTATGCTAATGCCAGAAACTATTTTTTTTTTGTTGCACAGATTTGGTTTCCTTTCGAACTTATACCATATCGTGACATCGCTTGGTTAACTTTGTAATGCCAATAAGATTACGGACCTCGTCAGACAATTTTTTTTTTATTTATTTATTTATAGTATGTACTTAAATAATAATTTAGTATTAGAAGGAAAAGCACGTATTGCTAATCAACCACGCCCTCCAAAAATTTTGACTTAAACAATTTGGCCATTCCTAATCTCTTAATTTCCAACGGAATTGAATTCCAAAGGGAAACTCCCCTAACATAAAAGGATTTGTTTAACAATCTAGAAATTTTTTTGACACAATTAAGCGGAAGTTAGAGGAATGAAACCTACTAAACAGTAACTTCCTATAAAGATAACAAGGCTCCTTAGCTTTCAGAAGTTCAAAAATAAAAATACAAACACGAAATTAGCAAAAAATAGATAAACTACATACTAACACAAGGGTAGAATAGGCAGAAATATTATCGAATTTCCTAATACCAAAAATAAACCTAGTACAAGCATTGAAACATCTTTAGAGAACGTTCATATTTTCCTGAAGCAGATACCGAATAAAACTATGTCACCGTAAATAAAATAAGGAAGAAAATAAGACAAAAACATTTTTTTCCTAAACTGACTTTCAGAAAATCCTACTACTTTATACAAACAACTAAGCATACCAAAGACCCTCTTACTAATACTAACTAAATGGTTACCCCAAGAAAGAGTTTTATTAATAACTAAGCCTAAATCTCTAACTGTATTTGAATACCTAATTAGCAAACCCTGCAGAAAAATACCAGGAAAGGACGAGGTGTCTAACGATTTTTTATAAATTATGATCGACTGAGATTTATTCGCATTTAAAACGAGCCTATTAGAGACCGACCAACTAGCGATATTATTTAAATCTTCATTTATCAGAGAAATATTCCTATCAATAGAACCCTTATCTAAACGACTATTTTTATAAATTTGGACGTCATCAGCGAAAATGTGAAATGAACAATGGTGAATAGAGGATTCTATGTCATTAATGTACATAGAAAACAATAGAGGACCCCGCACTGAACTCTGAGGAACGCCGGAAATTACAGGAAGGAAATCAGACAAAGAATTGTCGAAAAAAACTGCCTGAGAACGATTAGAAAGATAGTTAAAAATTAATCTGGCAGCGAAAACCGAAAATCTAAACTGAGATAAGAGTTTGTTAAAAAAAATTCTATGATTAATAGAATTAAAGGCCTTAGAAAAATCTAACAAAGTTAAAGAAGTCAATTCCCTATTATTCATATTACGCCTAATATCAGCACATACATTTAATAACGCAGTAGAAGTGCTACGAAATTTTCTAAACCCATATTGGAAGAAACTAATTAAACTATTGCTATTTAGATGCGATTGAATTTGAGTTTTAACAACTATCTCGAAAGCTTTAGAGAGAGAACTTAAAATGCTAATTGGCCGCAAATGGGATAGCTTTGAAGAATTACTGATCTTTGGGATGGGAATTATTTTACCTAGCATCCACTGATCTGGATAGGAAGAGGACGTGAGAATAAAATTAAAGATATGTAACAAGTATTTTGAGACGAAAAGGAAAACTCGCTTAACGAATTTTAAATTGACGTTATCCAGACCAGAAGATTCCGATTTAACATTCCAAATGGCAGACTGTAAATCCTCGAGAGAAATAAAATGAAAACGAATTAGAGAACAAATCGACGGTACTACTACCCGAGTTCAAACTAGAGCAAAAATAACTATTGATATCATTGGGATTAAACACCCTACTAGAACTACTCTTGCATCTGCCTAGGCACTAAATTACGAATATTACGCCAAAACACGTTGGGAGGAAATCTCTAAAGCTAAAACTATTTGGTTTAGGTGGGGAGTAACAATTCACAGAAAAAACTGAAAGATCATGATGGGATCCCATACCGAGAGACAACTGATTGAAAAAACAAATCGAGTTATTAGTAAAATAAATGATATGGTCAATAAGGGAATAAGAGGCACCGTCAGCGGTTGGACAACAAAACGTCGGCGCCACAGTGTTGTTTACGGATAAATTAAGACTATTTAAGAGATTCAAATAATCCCGAGGGAAGCCGAAATTTTGAAGTATATCGAAATTGAAGTCACCCGATATATACATTTCATCGAATCTACAAGAGAAATAACTAGACAAACTTTCTAAGTCTACAAGGGATGTTTTACTAGTTTTTGGAGGGTTATAGACGGTACTGAATAAGATTTTACGACCATTAATGAAAACGTTGACAAATAGAAACTCTAAATTCGATACTAGCAATTCCGAAATAGAAGAAGGTATGGTAACTAATCTAGCCTTAATGTGATCACCAAGAAACATACATAAACAACCATAATTAAGGGGAGTTAAAGTCCTATCTTTCATAAATATATTAAAACCTTTTATGGCAAAAGCTGAATTAGGGATATTTGGATTTAGGAAGGTCTCAGAGAAACAAAATATGTCCACGAAGCGCCATTAAAAATGTAACGAATCTCGTCAATATTTGGGACAAGACTTTGGACATTTAAACTGGCTACATTCAATAACGACCTATCAACTAACATGGATTTTAGGACTAGATTGGGATAATTAAGGGACATAACCAAACTAAAAATCAAAACTTAGCATACACACGACGTGGGCGTGATTGATACGCAATACTTACAAATAAAATTAAGAAACGCTTCGTCCAGCTTCAAAATAAACCTCAATCACTGGAAATCTTAAACGAGAAGAACAAAAAAAACGATCCAAAGTAACAAATGCCAAGAAAAATTAAACAAAGGAACAATACTTAACCTTAAGCCCCAATTTATGCCCCAAAAATCGATTGAAAAATTTTTAATTAAAAAAACGCGACATTTCTGTCTAAGGCTATTGAATCGGCTAAGAAACGGCTAAGAAATATATCGGGCGGATGAGAATAATCGATTGCATGTCGATTTTTATTTTCATAGGTTAAGAAATGGTCAAGTACCTTCCTAATTAACCATATTCCAGAACTTTATGAAGGATTATTTCGGATCGTATGCATACATCCATGTTTCATCTCCCGTAATAATTCGTTTGATGACGTTCTGGTAATCAGAAATCAATGTTTCACAATTATTAACACGACTCCCTTTTTCGAGAAAATTGTCTTTTTTGGAACCAAACGAGGTGGGACGCGCTTGAGACCCAAATGGTCTTTCAAAATCGATCGATCTCGAATTAAATACGCAAGCTGTAGGTATAAATTAAATCAGAATAATCTTCCGAAATATGCGGAACTACGCAGAAATACGACAGCGATATACCACTACAAGCTGTAACACGTCTCAATCTTAACCAAAATTGCAAAATTTAATTATGCAAATGATTGCTGATAATTTAGGAAATATATCTCCGTATGTAGTTCACAATAGAAACCTCCGTGCAGAATATCATACATAACAAGCAGTTAAGATTTCAATCCTACAATGAAATTATTCTCACTCTCAATCGTAATTCCCATCGAACGGGTTTATGACCCACCTATGACGGACATTAGCGTGGTTTTTGTAGTGTATTGTAACGTGATGGATGTCTCGAAGCCAGCATTGATTTTGCAGTCTCACCACCTACATCAAACACCAACGATAATCGAAGTTACATAAATTGAGCTTCTTGTCCAAACCTGTCGATCCAATGACATTTCCATTGTTTTCCATTTAATGATGAATTTTAAAATTGCGTTTAAGGGTGAATTCCAAGTGAATTTTAGGCTGATTTTTAAACAACGGATTTGTGCTGAAGAAATCATGCGATTCCTAAAAATTTCTTCCCAAACATCATTAATCCCCATGCAAGTTAGTTTTCGTTACGTGTATATGTTCGCAATATGTTTATCACCTCAATCAACTGTTGGCAACATATTCGTATTCTCCTGTATGTATACATATTCAATTTGGCTTCTTTATCAATTTATTGTGTTTGAACTCGACGACCTATGTCGTTATCTGCAAACATTTCATTACTAATGAGTTGAGTCTAAATCTGTCTGCCGAAATATGAACATTAATAAATTAAAATTGTTTTGTATGAGTCTGGTACTCGGGTGTGTATTTGCCAAACGTATTAGTGAATTAAGTAAGTTTAATAACGGGGTTATTATGTTGTGATAGTAAGCAGCTGAAACTTAATCTTATTTTAGAATGTGATGAAATGTCATCCTTAAATACCGATCCGCTATCTCTGCACCCGCATATGATGGAAATTTTTGACATCAATGATCAATTAGATTGGATTTGTCTCGCAACATTAATTAGTGAAGATTTTGTACTGACAAGCGAATATTGTATTTTAACATTCACGCGTTTTAATTTGACAAATTTAAAAATTCGCAAACTAAAATTTCCCGAGGAGCAATATTCATATATCAGTCCACATTTTGGTATTAAGAAGATAATGCAATACGAGTTAACTAATATTACTACGATCGCAATGATTCAACTAAATGAAACAGTTCCATTCCGTAATAATAGATCAATTTTCCGGCCCGCTTGTCTATGGACCGGCACCATTGATCCCTCTGATTTATATGTACGATATAATAATTCTTATAAAATAGATATTGACTCACTTATTGTACCAAGTGAGCAGTTCGTTGAAAACATCGGTTCGGAATTCATGTCGCAAGTCTTTTTTAATTTAACAACTGTAAGCGTAAGAGAATATTTTTTAACCGTACCGTGAGAATCAAATTTATTATTATACACAAATATTTGCAGGTTGTATTGGATGATAGACCGATTGAAGTAAATGTCAGGAATCAAATTTTTATTTTCAGCATTGTAAGCGACGGGTTTTTTAAAAATGATTCCTATTTCTTCACAGGACCAAAAATTAGCAGTTTGATTGTGTGGATCGAATCGAACGTGTGGCCGGTAAGTTAATTCAGGTTACAGTGAAATCTCATTATATAACGAAACCAATAAGGGATCGGAGACATTTCCTTTCCTTATAACTTCTATATAACAAAATTTCCATTTTAGTGAATGATAATTCGTATTAATTTACAACCTCCCTATTTTACAGCAACTTACGAATCTAGAATGCGGCCAACGAAAAGTTAAACAACAACCACTTATGACATTTGCCCAACCATCTTACCACGGCGAATTCCCTTGGCATATAGCGATGTTTAAAAATAATCGGAAATTCATTTGTAGCGGAACAATATTAAGCAGTCGAGCGATATTGACAGCAGCACATTGTGTGCATGATGAACGTGGCGTATTGCCACCTAATCGATTAACAATTGTGGCGGGCACACATAACTTAAATGAATATCCAATAGAAGCCCGAACACATAGTGTAGAAACGATAACGGTTCATCAAAATTATAATCGAACATTTTTGGAAAATGACATAGCCATATTGACATTGCGTAGCTTAATTGAATTCTCCCATTATATTCAGCCGATTTGCATAAGTAATATGCTGAATTACAATAATTTCCCAATAGGTTTGGTGGCCGGATGGGGAAACGATGAATCAAATCAGCTATCGAATGTTCTACTTCAAGGTACGTTTCCGGTACGCGATAATTTCGAGTGTCGTCACAGTAATCGTGATTTTTTCACCCAATATTTGAACGATCACAATTATTGTGCTGGATATCAGAACGGAACTAACGTCTGTTTCGGTGATTCTGGTGGCGGTATGATAATTGAGTTTGACTCGCGTTGGTTTATTCGAGGAATAGTGTCGCAGGGTGTGGGTGTAATAGTGAACAGCACCCGTTTTTGTGATATAATGGAACTGGCTCTATTCACTGATGTTTCAAAATTATATGATTGGATTATAGACCATTTAGAGAATAATTAATAAAAATTTCAAATGTTTTTAAACCTTTTTGTTTTTTGTACTTGTTCCATTTAACCAGATAACTGGAATGCACATTTGCACCGACCAAGCACTTCGGTTGGTCTGTGGAGCGAAATAGTTTAGAAGTATTTATAGATTTTACAGGTGTAAATATCCACCATCTAAAAATAATTAGCCGATATTTAAAGGATCTCGACAGTTCTCCGATTTCTGCAAAATCTACAAAGTATTCAAGGTAATTGATTTAAATGAATCGACGAATTCTCCCAAAAATTAGAAGGGATACATACGTAGATGTTGTAAAGTTTTTTTATGTTGCTGGAGATGGAAACACAGAATTTAACGTTTATGATAATGAAAGGCCGATTGTCGAAAGACTGAACGCCGAACGGCCGAATGTCGAAGGGCCGAATGGGTCGAATCGTCGATCGTGGGGTCGATTGGGTCGAATTTTCATGAAATTTTCCTTCACTTAATTTATTGAAATCAATATTTAAAACCATTGGATTTATTTCTTAATGTAAAGTGATTTAAATAAATTGCAATGTGTGTTACGATTTTCATAGTAAAGCACTGCAATGAATCATCTCCATCTGTATATGTAGCATATTAATGTGTTCAAATTTTGTCGGAAAAATGGGTGTCTTTTTTGGTTTATTGGTATTTGATGTATTTTTGTATGATTTGTTATAATAACTGTTGTGAATAGGCGATGTGTTTATTTTGCCGCCTTTTTACCATGCTAATTTTAACTTCACCAGTTTGTTGGTTTGTTTGTTGTTTGTGTCCGCAAAATTTTATAATCGATATTTACCCCACTTCCCAATGTCTAATTGAGCTGAAATTTTGCCCACACCTTTGGTTCTGGTGACAATACAATATAGTGTACCCAATATTGTAATATGTTCAAAATGGCCGACACTCCTAGATGGCGAATTATCCTTTTCTTTTCAGCCTACTTGATATGGGTATCAAATGAAAGGGGCTGACGAGTAGAAATTTATAAAATGAGTGACGTCATAATAAATCCAATATGGCGGCTACCCCTAAGATACCGGATCAACTATTTCTCCACAACCACCTTGACATGGGTATCAAATGAAAGTGTTTGACGAGTAGAATACGATGAGTTAAATGTTTTAAGTCTACATCTAATATGGCGGACGCCCCAAGATGGCGGACTAAATTTCTTTTATCACCTTCTTGGCATGGGTATCAAATGAAAGAATTTGACGAGCAGAATAATCATCTCTAGGACACTTTGCGCCCTATGCAAGTTCTTTTTAGGCGCCCTTTTTAAATTAAATGATAAATACAAATTACTTAAATTACCACAGAGACTTTAAAGCATCAATGGTGGGAGAAAAGTTATTAAATTTATAAGTAAAAACAAACAAACAAAAAAACAAAGCGAGTAAATATATTTAAATGAAAAGTTGTTTTTATTTTCTTTTAGTGATATTTTTATTTTTTTTTTAATGCTGCCAATGGCTTTATTCTTGAATCTTTCTACAAAAGAAACTAACAAGAAGTATTCAAATTTTATAACCTAAAATTATTACAATTTTAAATATTAACCATAATGTTAATATCTATTATTTGTGTTCACAAATCCTGAACATTAATAAATTTACAGGTTCATCAGTTCGAGTGGATCTGTCCTTCTTAGTCGCCAAAATCTCCGTTGTTTTAGAATATCCCTGACCAATTCGTTGGGATGTGCTTCTAGTTTTGAGTAATATTTCGAACTGAATTCTTTAATTGTTTCTTTAATACTTTTAATTCCATGGTCGGCGTGTATATTACTATTTCGAATGTATCATGGAGCATTGGTAATACTACGAAGTATTTTCGCTTGGGTTCGTTGAAGGAGTTCTCTGTTTGACGCGCTGGTGGACCCCCATAACTGAATACCATATGTCCATAATAGGTCTGATTATTACTTTATATAGTAAAACTTTGTTGTCTAATGACAGCTGATATTTTCTTCCCATCAGCCAATACATTCTGGAAAACGTCATTTTTATTTGATCGCGCTTTGCTTTAATATATTTTTCCCATGTCAGCGTTCTATCCAGGTGCAAACCTAAGTATTTGACCTTGGTTTGT
This sequence comes from Tipula helvola, assembly GCA_963556165.1. NCBI lineage: Eukaryota > Metazoa > Arthropoda > Insecta > Diptera > Tipulidae > Tipula > Tipula helvola. The sequence goes on along the minus strand of OY744481.1, from coordinate 326,365,437 downwards.
TGAGGAATATTTATATTGGTTAGTACCACTGGCGGGCAGGTGTGTTTGTTCAGCGTGAATGTGACGTGTGCTGATTTTTTTTCATTCACTTTTATTCGCCATTTCTTCAGCCAGTCCTCGATTTTTTCAAATGATTCTGTAATTCCTTGGAGGCAGTTTCGGGAGTATTGTGTGACGACAGGATGGCCGTATCATCGGAAAATGTTGATATTGTTACTTTGTTGGTTACAGGTTACAACAACAAAGTAGGTCAACGACCAACGATAGCCTAGATAATTACAACAACTATAACGACCTAGACAATTACAACGACAAAGTAGGTCAACGACCTAGATAACGTTTTGGACTCAAGTGGGGCCCTTACTACTACTGTCGTTAGATGAGCAGCAACAGCATTGGCTTTTTCTTCATCGCTTCTCGCCCAATCGCCGCAGTTGGAAGTCTGATAGGTGGATTCGAGTTTGTTGGCCTTTTTAAACTTTTTGTTGTCTTCCACAAAGAGTAACCTGCCCCTTCGGTTGCCGAAAGTTCACTTAAATAATTCTGGACGCTCTCGTTTTCTTCTTCCCGCAAAGCAAATCTAAGAGTCATAATAGATCGATTTAATTCCCTTTTTAATGACGGTGATTTTGTTTGTTGCCATTGACGGCGAATTTTTCGCTTTTCCTGGATAAGTTCCTGAATACTATGTGGCAGTTTATTAACTTTTTCAAAACTACTTATGACGGGTGTAGATTTTTCAGCTGACAACACCAGGGTATCTTTCAAATTTTCCGCTGCCGCATCAATATCTGCTGGTGTGGTAAGGGGAATATTCAGTAGACAACTTTTTTCGAATAGACTAGTCTCCTGTATTGACCCCAATTAGTTCGCTTGTTTGTAAGACGTTTCGGAATTTCTGTCCTTAGGACGTCGATACTCACTGTTACTATTACCGGCGAGTGATCGGAGGACAGATTATAGCAATTGGTTGCCTTCATATACGTACGTGGAATGCCTTTAGTTACACAGAAGTCAATAAGATCCGGAACTTTCTTTTGATCCGTGGGCCAGTAAGTGGGGTGACCAGCAGATAAATAATCCAGAGACTGCTCCTCTATAGCTTTTGGAGCTCTATTTATTTGTGAAGAAAATAAAACAAAAAGTGTCAACAAACCAGCAAACGTGTCTTAAGTAACATATGCAAGACAAACTCAAGACTTGGTGCGGTAACAAACCCAATACAGTCAAAAGACAACTCCTTGTATTTAGGACGAAGAGTCTTCAAAGAAATGTCTTGTGGTCGTTATTGGTAACATGTCTGGATGTTATCTTTTGTATTATGTTTGGTGGTCGTATTAAGTACTTTCCATACCAGACTTTTCATACAAAATGAAAACATTATTTCATATTAAATCAGATAAATTTTTAACTTCGTAATTATTCGTGTGGGCATGATACACACACAAATGAGATTTCTGCTTGGGTTTTTTGATTTTGAGTTAGTGAATATAATTCGCTAAGCCAATACACTCTGGTTATATACTTAATGTATTTAGCGAGGGTTGGATTTTTGTACCTGAGAGTGAGGAGTAGACCTTCCTTTTCAGTACGAAACCGAATTTGCGACACAAAAATTGCAAAGAAGTTCTCATTTTTGAGAGTCGATACATTTTGCATTGACTCTCGGGTAAAGAAAGGGGGAGGGGGATAATATTTTCTACTTTTGCTGGGTAGATATATTATGAGTGTGACTGCTTCAAACATGTTACCTAAGACAGTCGTCATACATCTTGCTAAAGACAAACCCAAAACATGTTATCAATGAAGGAGGCCTAATACGACCGCCAAACATGTTACAAAAGTCAAACATCCAGACATGTTACTAATAACGACCACAAGACATTTCTTTGAAGACTCTTCGTCCCAAATACATGGAGTAGTCTTTTAACTAACTTGGGTTTGTTACCATACCAAGTCATGAGTATGTCTTGCATGTTTTACTTAAGACACGTTTGCTGGGTAATTATGATGATTATATGTAGTAGCCATATTGACAGAGCCGGGTCAATGGATATGAGGAATGTTGTTTTAAAATCATTCCGACTTAATAAAAAAGTTTTATTTAATTTCTGCGATTTAAATCCTGGTAGTTTAGTATTCAGTTTGGAAGAATTAAAGTTAATCGTATGCCATTTCGAACGAAATTTCGTACGAATTTTTTTTTTTAAGAAATTTCTAAATTCAAGAATTATATAAATTAATGCGAAAAACTCTTAATTTGCTATAATTTTCATTGAAATTAGAAATCGATTTAATTAGAAATATGCAATCCGCTAAAATTGGAGTCCTCGATATTAGAGTTAACCAAAGACCTTGGAACAGTTTTGAGTAATCTTATGCCACAATATAGTGAGATCATGATTACTGGTGATTTTAATATTGACTATCCCGTTTCAATACCTACGGTTAAATAACTGAAATCATTAATTTCACCCTTTTGGTTTGGATTGATCTCAAAGGTAGCGATTAACTTTGTGGGTGATTATGACTTCTTCTTTAGTTGATTTGGCATTTACCAATCACATCAACAACTTTAAAACTTTTACTCAAACTTCTATACCAGGCACTGCAACCACTCATGATATGATTTATGGTTCATATGCTTTCCTTGTCGATATTAATGATATAGTCACCAATTTATTTACGTCGATAAGGACGCATTACTGTTTCCTGATAGTTCTTTAAATTATGCACTGTCATGTCATTTATGGGATATTAACGAACAGTTATTACTTTTAAGCTCATTTATAGGTTATGTTATTGATTGGTTTATACCACTGAAAAAGATTTGTGGAAAGCGCAGTTTGCGTGGTCCCTATTGTAATAATGATATAATAATGCATCGTAATTTTCAGGATTTTCTACATAAGAACTGGAGAAAGCATAAAACTGAAATAAATAGATTAAAATGTGTCAGAGCACATAATAAAATGAATTGTACGTTCAAAGCTACCAATTGTCAATTTTTTAAGATCGCTTCAGTAATAAAACTATAACGATGTTACTCCTCATGAGTTAGTTCAATATCTACTTCGGGTTCGTTATTCAACCCTAATGATGTAAAATTTGTTATGGATATAATTCATTATGCCACCAATGATAATGCGTTTTATTTTAATATTGTCTTGAAGAGTTCGCTTTGATCTGGATAAAATCAAATCGAATTCCGTTAATCTCATTCAAATTCTGTTTCCTCCTTAACATTCATTATAAATTCTAGTCCAAATCGATTTTTCCTGATTGATTAATTGAGATGCACCTACCGTACACCTAAAAACGGAAGGATAGGATAGGAATGTTAGTATTACAGACTCGACCAGGTTTCATCCATCTATGCACTCGATAGTTAGTAAATTTTGTTAGTAACATTTTTTTTTTATTGACCAAATTCTTAAAGCACAAGACAACACAATCCCCTAATCAGCATTCGCCATTAGAGCCGCAAATTTCTGAAAAGCTGTGAGGATTTTTTTTTGAGTCTTCACTATTTTTTTCATCGGTGGTTGTGAGGGAGGGCGGGATTTCGTTCGATTATCATGTTCCCATGCGGTCACCCAAATTTGCACTAACTGTTGCAAAAGTTGTTTGACGTTGTTGTTGAAATTGTTGCGTCTCTTCTTTCTCATTTACTCGCCCCCTACTAAATCGATTTTTCCTCATACTTGGAAAATTACTACAATCACGCCTATTTCAAAAATGCCGAACCCTTTAAATCATTCACGCTCAGATCAGTGGCTTTATTGCTAAACATTAACAAAAACATCAACCACAGGATACCAGAATTAATTTCGATGATGGTAAAGTTGTAGTTTTGGTTCCGTTAGACTTTTCCAAGGCATTTGATAAAGTTGGTCACCATGCTTTGTTATTGTCGAAACTATGTGTTGTGTTTGTGGATTTTTCCAAAAAATAAAACAACTTATTTGCTTGCACGTTTTTCTTTTATTTATTGTGCGCACTGCGCGAGTTCTAATGGAAGACTACTACGATATTTATATAATGTGCGCGCTGTGCAAGTTGTAATACACGACTACTACGATATTTATATAATATCGCAAACAGCGCGTGGTGTGCAAATGTATTTGCACACTATGTAATGAGTATAACTTTTCCAAAAGTGCTTGGCAACTTATACATTTGTGACAGCAATCCGTAAATTTGTATACTAACTTTAGCGAAGTTTTATTACATCTGGGGTTCCTCAAGGTTCAATTTTAGGCCCTATTCTGTTCCCATTATACTTAAATCAAGTTTGTCAGTCAATTAAATAAATGGAAAATGTTTACTATCAGCTGTTCGCAGATGATTTGCAAATCTATACTTTCGGGAATATTGATTCTGTTGATGCTGTGGTTAGTTATCCACACTTCTTACTAAAAAAAAACGATTGACTGTACCAATAAACTTTCTTTTCGCATTGACAATCACAGCACAGAATTGACTTTTGTAACGAGGTTAGAAGTTTAATGGTTATTATAAGTTAAATTGGAGTGTTTATGTCAATAACCTGTGTGGTAAAGTATATGGCTGCGTGTCATATTGTTATTCGCAAATCGCAATGTTCCAAAAATTCCCTTAAAAAATTTTGCTTTTAATTCTTGTGCTAGATTCATTTTATTAAAACGAATGGGTGATTCGATTTCTGGAATTGGTGGCGTTGGCTGTGCTGTATGGTTTGACCAAAAAGAAAGCACCAAAGTATCTGCATGATAAACTGAAATTCTCTAAATCACAAAGGATATTTAATCTAAATCTGCCGAAACCTTGCAAATCTAAGCCAAGATAACGTGCTTTCTTTATCCATGGAGGGGAGCTCTGCGGAAAAACGGCGTCTATTTTGCGTAATTTCAAAAGGTGTAACTTGAAAAGTTTTATGGCACATAATTCGTTTTCCCTTAGTCTGATTTTCCTTCACTTTTCCGTTTTCCCATTTTCTTTCCTTAGTTCTTTTTCTATTGTAATATACCCTGATATTGTAAAAAGGCCATAATTGTATATGATAAATAAATAAATAATTTAACCACATCCGCAACTATCACTAACCATCAATCATGTTGCCATCAACAATTTACCACCAATCATCAACATAAACCATCGACCATCAACCAACAATCATTAACCGTCAAACGTTACACATCTAACATCAAGCGTTAACCACACACAATCAACTATCAACATCAACATCAAGCATCAACCATCAACAATCAGGCATCAACTAAGTAAATATCAACCATCACCAATCAACTATCAATTGTCAACGTCAACGTCAACGTCAACGTCAACATCAACATCAACATCAACATCAACATCAACATCAACATCAACATCAACATCAACATCAACATCAACATCAACATCAACCATCAAAAATCACCATCAAAAATCAGCATCGACATCAACTTTAACATCAACATCAACCATCAAACAGCAAGCACCGATTTTAGTGCATTTTGAGAACAAAACTTCATTACCAGACCAGGATTAGCTAGCCGCACAGAGACAAGCTTATTCCATCCGTTTTTGCTCGAATAGTGGTACATAGTGGGATGTGTGAAAGAAAAGAGGCCGTGGTATCTTCAAGCCGAACATGTAGATCGGGAAAACAGTATTCGCTCACAGAATATTCTCTTGGAGTTCGATCGAATTTTAACGCTTCCAGAATTTAACGATATCACACAATTTTAGTACAATATTATTAAGCTGGTCATGTTTATCACCGCTAATGTGAACCAGATCTCAAAAATTATTAATACAAACGCAGCAATATATCACTTCCGGATATTATATAACCTAGACGCAATCTTTGTTGAAACAAATGCGCCCGGCTGATTTTTATCGGGTGGAATGCTGAGCCGTTATAAATAATCCTGATAAATTGATTTTGAGCACGACTATTATGGAGGCTATCTAGACAGCAAATTACAAACGGTTGATATTGCCCTAGGAAAGAAGAATTTCACCCAAGCTGGTAACCCTTTGGTGTCAGTTTGCACTACTGTTGTCATCGATGAATTTCAAATCGCCGAACATATTCATCCAGAAAATTCCAAAATTAATTGTAATAACATAGAACCAATCACCAACTAATGCATTTCGTAGCACGTGCAAACGGCTGATTATTGTCTATGTCTAGTTAAATGTGAGAATTTGTTTAGCGTTATCCCAACAAAGCAGTATTTTGCGTCGCATATAATGCTCAAAGAACATTCTTTAAATTTTGCGTTACATAATTTATGAATGCTTCTTAAGTGTTGCTGTGAGGTGACAGAAACAAGTTTCTCCACGTTACGGTGACTAAAATCGATGGGAAGTTGCGCTGCTTAATTTACAATGACTAAAGGGTATGTCTCTATTAATCTATCTCCAAAATACAGATCGCCTCTCTCGATATTGTCATCGTTTCTAGTAGTTGATTTAGATGGAGGTCGTTATGATGATTGAGTAAAACTTCTTTCTGCCATTGGGCATCTTAAAAACATCATTATACGATAAACCTTGTTGGTGATATATTCTTCCGACTAACATCAAAGTTTTGCAGAGCTCGCATTTTAATTTTTGTAAAATGAATAATTTGTTTGAGCTTAAATATGTGTAGTATCAAAAAAAGAAAAAGGTCAACCGTATATCGCTTTACCAGCATTTGAAGATAATGGGAATTTTATTGTCGCATCATATAAAAGAATACTTTTTTACGAGGAAATAAAATGCCAACCAACCTCAAAAAAAATCGAATTTTTAAATTAACATGCTGGATTCAGATTATATGTGAATCAGAGCCCATGGCGATTTTTGATGACTTACGGTGGGATATTGAATTTGTATTACAAAGAGAATGGATTCATTATACTTGACCTTAATTTGGTTGTTTGGGAGTGTGTGTTGTTTTTTATATGCTTTGAGAAGTGGATTGATTATGGCGCTAATAAATTTAGTCTTGGTTCGGATACTTGAACTTTTTGTTATTCGATAACTGGAACAACTGGAACCGGATATAGAATTAAGTCGAATAGTTGCAAACTATCCATTACTCAGCAGTATGAGTCCCTCTCATAGGAAGCATTGGATATATGTACATACGTCTACACTTTCAACATAACGGGGGAAAGCGAAAGGAAAGGAAATCCTTTGGCTTGTAAATGGTGAAGAATGCCGGAATTTTTTTTTTTTTTCACAGATTTCGTTTCCTTTCGAATTTATACCATATCGTGACATCGTTTGATTTCCGCAGACCTTTATTTCACAATCTTTATCAAATACAAAACAGATTGGTGCAAATGGTGTATACTGTAGACAGCTATATATTTGACTGTTGACTATTTTAATTTCGTGCCATATAAAATTAAGCTGAATACGCCATATATCGTGGCCAGGAAATATTTTATTCTTTGCAAGCCATATACGCAAAACAGAATAAAATAAGTTTAGGGAGGAACTATTGTTTAGTTTAATTCAGGTTTTTCGTTTAGTAATAGGGCAAATATTATTTGGTCTAAAATGTTTTTGCTTTAAACAGTTAATATTGTCAATTTGTTGTGTTACTATACTCCAAGCCGAATTTTCCGATGAGTCTTGGCGATATTTATTAACTACTCTGTCCAGGTTGCTAAACAATTTTACCCATCTGCCCCTACCCCTCCAACCTGAATAATCCCAAATTCCCAAATATCTTTTTTGTTAAGAAAATTTTTAATTACGCTTGACTCTAAATCATCACAATAGTTAGGTTAGGTTTGGGTGGCGGTCCACCAGGACCAGGCATAGACACAAAAAGGTCCGTAGCCATACCACAAATTAAAAATTTTTCCTCCAACTCATTGAAACCACTTTGAGCTTGCTATGAAGCGCTGGATACTCCTGACGTCCTTCTCGCTGAGCTCCGCCAGGTCGTTGAAAAGGTGTGCCCCTAGAAAATTCAGTCTGTTTCGTGCCAGACGAGGACAGGTGCAAAGAAGATGAAGTACTGTCTCTTCCTCCTCTTCGTCCTCGCAACTACGACAGTAGTCATGTGAGAAGAAACCAAGTCTACTTGCATGTCTGCCTATGAGACAGTGCCCCGTAATCACTCCAACAACCACACTGATCTGACTCCGCTGAAGTGAGATCAGCTGTTTGGATCTCGCCAAGTTCAACTTTGGCCAGATTTGCCGAGTTATTACGCATGAGGTACTATTTGACCATCTGTCATTCGTCAACTTACTGGCTTCCTCCTGAAGCAGCAGTTTACATACCGCAAGAGGAATTTCAATATCCTTTTTGCTGTTTGAAATGTGGTCCGTTGTACCACATCGAGCCAGTTCATCGGCTTTCATGTTCCCCGTACTAACGAAATGTCCTGGCACCCATATGATATGGATGTTGAACTGACCTGTCATCTCGTTAAGAGATGAGAGACAGCTCTGGACTACTTTCGACGTGAGAAGGTGTGATTGAAGCGCTTTAATGGCTGCCTGACTGTCCGTATATATGCGAATATCTCTGGTCGATATTACATTATACCTCAACCAGTCCGCTACTTCCTTTATCGCAGTTACCTCAGCTTGAAATATGCTGCAGTAGTCAGGGAGACGAAAGGAGAGGTTTAACATGAGTTCCTCGCAGAACACCCCAGCCCCTACTCCTCTATCCCGTTTTGAACCATCAGTGAAGAAGTTCAAAACTCCTGGTTCCAAAACTGTATCCATCATCCAGTCCTCTCTAGAAATCATCACAATAACGCGTCAAATAATTTTCGTCTAAATTGTATACAAACGAAACACTTTAGATTATTTCTACACACATGCTAAATTGCACACACCGAATTATAATTTACATAATATTATAATACTCTATAAGAAGTTAATCAATATTGTAAGATGAACACGTATTGAAGAAGAAGAAGAAGGTTTACGTAATTAAACAATTTAATCATTATTATTACATACAATACATATATGAATTACGCCAGACATGCAGGCAGCAGGAGGCGAGCGAAACCTTTACATATAGATTTATTTGAGAATAGAGATTTAGTTTATGGGTAGTTTTGGTGTTGTTGCTAAAGTAAAAATAAATAAAACAATTAAGATTTTATTTAGCAACTTGATTAGTATACATAATTAAATATTAAATTGTGTCTAGATGAATAGTCGTTATCTTAAAGTGCTTATGTGCAACCTTTAACCCTTCATTATCATTTTACTATCATATCATTTCTGGTTTTCCCCAGCAAATGAGAATTAATTTATTTTAATTTTACTTTCTTTTACGTAAGTTAAATAAACCATAGTAATCAAGTAAATTTTGAACCTTGGAATACTTGAACCTGTTTTGAGAAATTATATTTCGAAGTGGTGCCAGTCTGTTAGTCTGTCTGTCTCCTCCCTACAGCCCAGCTGATTTAACCAATCGAACCGATACTTCACATTTAAGCTTTTTTCGTAAATTGGGGCGTCCCAGAGACTTTTTAGTGAAAATCGGCCAACCAGAAATGGAAACCCCGTGGGAAAGAAATTTTATTTTGTAATTATTTCAAAAACCGTATACTTTTTGAAATATTTGCGAAATATATTTTCTGGCACATGGGAGTTACCACTTCCGGTTGGCCGATTTTCACTAAAATTACAGAAAACTATTCAATACAAAATGTTCCAAAAAAAAAAAAAAAAAATGGAAGTGTGGCCAACACACGACTTTCTTTTACGAACAGGGAATTTTGAGCCACTTATTATGCAAATTTCTTACTTGTTTTTCTATTTTTAGTTTCTTTCACATTAGTAAAATAAAGTATAGTACCTAATCATGAAAATTTTCGACCTTGAGATTTTTGGAGATTTGTCTGTTTTAAGCCCCCTCGAGTCTGAAAAAGTGTCTATCTGTCTGTCAATCTGTTAGTCTCTCAATCTGACAGTCTGTCTGTGTCCCCAAAAAGATTAACCAATCGAAATGAAACTTAACTTTTGTGTGTAACAAAAAATTGGAAACTTATTGGACATTTAATAAATTTGTGTTTGAAATCCGAAAGTTTTCACATAAATATTTTCTAAAAGTTAACATTTATTAAGATTTTTTTTCTACTCTAAAACTACAGTATCCTGTAAAGAAAATGAGTAGAATGGCACTAAGTGAATTTTGAAAGTCAAAAATGGAATCATAAATATAAGAACAATTCAACTTATACACCAAATTGGACTCTAATGGAGTTTGGTCTTTCAATTTACCGTGTTAAGTAGATTATGCAGATTACGTTATTAACGTTTGATGTTGAAAGACCAAATGTTGGAAGGCCAAATGTCGAATGGCCGAATATCGAATGGCCGAATGTCGAATGGCCGAATGTGTCGAAAGGCCGATTGCGTAATGGCTGAATGGGTCGAAAGGCCGAATACCTAAAAGCCGAATAGGTCGAAACACCGAATGTAGAAAGGCCGAATTTTCTTGAAATTTTCCTTCACTTATTTTATTGAAATCTATATAAACCATTGAATTTATTTCTTAATTAAAATGATTTATGATAAATAAATTGAAAATACGTGCTCTCCCAGTAGAAATAAATTTGTGTTGATTAGTTTGTAATTAGTTGTAATTAGGAGTTAGTGTGATACCTTCAATTTCAAATTTTTAACTACAGTCAGAAACATTCAGATGTATACGGCAAATTAAAATCAACGAAACACTTTTTTTTTTCTTACTTTTTTTATTTTAAAAATACATAAATATGAAGTAAATATATGTTATGTGATCTGATAACATTATTGATAAAAAATAAAATTTTAAATATGATATCTTCTGTTTGGTTTTTAACTTTATCTTTAAATTTCCCTCTAAATATGAGCCGTATACATCTGAATGTTTCTGACTGTAAATCTAATTTGGCATGTAGGTACGCATAATAGCCCATTTTTATCTATTTTTTGATGTCGTAACTACATAATTAGGAATTTTGAGATTTATTTTCAAAGCAAATGAACAAACCTTCTACGCCAATAAAAAATTACGCCATAACTGGCAAATTCGCGTATTAATTGGACGATTTTTTTTTATTTTAGTCATGATTTTGGTTCGTTCGAATTACCCGTATAAAATCGTTAGTTACAATCATACTAGGTACTTACTATTGACAAAAAAAAAAAAAAAATTAGTTCAACAATTAAATTGAAGAATCCAAATTCTCTACGACACATTCGGCCTTGCGACCTATTCGGCAATTCGACATAATCAGCATTTCGACATTCGGCCTTTTCATATTCAGCCTTTCGAATCTTTCGGCCATTAGATATACGGTCATCCGACTTTTTAGGCATTTCGACCCTTTAGGCCTTTCGACCCTATTCCGTTATTAACATTCCAGCAGAAAATAAAAAATTTTGTGGTTATCAGCCGAAAGTAAATAGGAGACATAGATTGCAATAAACATTTTTGTAAATAGTCTTACGTGATAAACTTTGTTTAACCTAATCGTGGAAAATATCGGAAAATCAGAAGCATCCACAAAATTGGAATAAATTCAGCCCCTAGAGTGTATATCTGAATTTGAATCGTTTTTTTGTGATTTGTCAATAGCTATCGCAGGAAAAAAATTCAGTTGAAGTTTCCCGTGGGAAATCTTGAAAAATTTGAAAAAGTTTCCAGCCGAAATTAATAAATGAATATATAAAATCAACCTCTAGAGTGTTATGTCTGGAGATCGATTGCTTTGGTGTGGCTTATTTTATTTTATACAGGATAGCGGACAGATAAAAGTCCAACTATGCAAAACGTTTTATAATAAAATAAAAATAGAAAAAAATAAAAACTTATGTATGTTAAGTAACTTATAAAAGTCATAATAATAATCCAGTAATACAAAAATTTACGAAAGTGTGTGTCTGCTGTATACATAAAATCAATCAACCCTCATTATGAGATATTGAATAGTTAATAAAAATTCAAAAAGGATATTTAAATTATTTTTTTTAACCATAAAACATTTTCAATGTTCTCCTTTCAGTCTGCGCTGAAATTCTTCGGATTTATTTTATATAGTTTTTCTTAGTGACTAATACAGCTAAAGGATGTTATTTTTAAGTAGGATTCGTTGATTCGGCTTGTACCTCTTCAATCGAGTCAAAACGATGTTCTAGGGATGGTTTGTTGAATTTCTGGATTAACCAGAAATCAGATAGCACTAATTCAGGCGAATAGGGCGCATTATCGTAACGTAACACTAACAACAAAGAGCTGTATGCCCGTAATTCTGGCGATTTCCGGCGAATAGCTTCACTCAAACTAAGCATACCGCTCAAAATATTGCTTGTTAATAGTTTGGCCCGGCGAAAGGAATTCATAATGCACCACACCACGATAATCGAAGAAAACTGTCAACATCACCTTGATTTTCGACTTGCTTTTTTTGGTTTTGGCTCGCCTTTGGCACGATATTCACTTAATTGGTTGGCTGTTTTCGGATCGTATGCGTACATCCATGTTTTATCTCTATTTCGAAAAAAATTGTCTTCTTTTGGAACCAAACGAGATGGGCCCAAATGGTCTTTCAAAATCGACTATATCGAATTGAATCCGCAAACTGTAGGTATAAATTAAATCAGAATAATCTTCCGAAATATACGGAACTACGCACATACCTATACAACAGCGATATACCACAAAAAGCTCTAACGCATCTCAAACTTAACCAAAATTGCAAAATTGAAATTATGCAAATGATTGCTGATTATTTAAGAAATATGTCTCCTTAGTTCACTATAGAACTCTCCGTGAAGAATATTATAAAAAACAATTCATCAACGGGTTTATAACCCACCTAAGACGGACATTAGCACGGTAGTGTTTTTTAACGTCATGGATGTCTAAAAGGCAGCATTGATTTTCTAACCAACTACATCTGGACAATCGAAGTTACATAAATTTAGCTTCTTGTCCAAACTTGTCGATCCAATGACATTTCCATTGCTTTGACCCATATAGCTTTGTTGCCTTGTGCAAGGGTTGAATTTAGGACTAAATTTCAGTGCTGAATTTAACCGAAAATTTAGAGGCCGTAATTCAGGCTAAATTTTTGTCAGAATTTAAGGCCAAGTATTATAAGCTGAATTTTGTTTGAAGGTTGAACTTTTGGACTGAATTTAAGATTGTATATAAAGCTTAATTTGAATCTGAATTTAAGGCTGCATGTTTCAGAATATGGTTAATTAGGATTAACTTGTTTACTGTGTATTTACTATTAACATGCAATTAGCCTGTAAGAAAAAATGATTGGCACACGAAACAAACAATAGATTTGTGCTGAAGAAATCATGCGATTCCTAAAAATTTCTTCCCGATCATCGCTAATCCCCATTCAAGCTAGTTTTCGTTACGTGTATGTTTGCGATACGTGTATCACCTCGATCAACTGTTGGCAACATGTTAAAAAAAATCGTCTATGTTACATGATTTAGAAAATCTAGAATTGCGTTGAGCTTGCCATCTTACTCATCTACTTACTATATATATTCAATTTTACTTCTTTATCAATTTATTGTTTTTGAACTCAACGACCTATGTCGCTATCTGCAAAAATTTCATATACATATAATATGCTTATTGTTGAGTTGAGTTTAAATCTGTCTGCCGAAATATGAACATCAACAAGTTTAAATTGTTTTGTATGATTCTGTTTTTCGGGTGTGTATTTGCCAAACGTATTAGTGAATTGAGTAAGTTTAATGCCGAGTTGTTATGTTGTGCTAGTATAAACAGTTCAAACTTAATCTTATTTTAGAATGTGATAAAATGGCATCCTTAAATACCGATCCGCGATCTCTGCATCCGCATTTGATGGAAATCTTTGAAATCAGTAATCAATCACAATTGACTTGTCCCGTAACATTAATTAGTGAACATTTTGTACTGACAAGCTTATATTGTATTTTGAAATTCAAGCCTTTTAATTTAACAAATTTAAAAATTCGTAAATTAGAACTTTCTGAGGAGCAATATTCATATATCAGTCCACATTTTGGTATTAAGAAGATAATGCAAGAAGAAAGAAATAATAGAATTGCATGGAATCTGATCATACTGATAAAATTAAATGAGCCAGTTCCATTCCGTAATAATAGATCAATTTTCCGACCCGCTTGTCTTTGGACAAGCACCATTGATCCCACTGGTTTATATTCATCATATGGTATTAATTATAATAAATTAAATATTGACCCATTTATTATATCAAGTCAGCAGTACATTGAATCAATATTCACAAGTTCGGGAAAATTTTCTAACAGTATGTCGCAATTGTATTTTAATACAACACTTGGTTTAAATGTAAGAAAATATTTTTTAGGCGTATCGTGAGGATTAAATTTATTATTATACAAAACTATTTGCAGGTTAAATTGGGTGGTCCGGTTGAAGTAAATGTCAGGAATCAAACTTTTATTTTCGGCATTATTACTTCCGGGACTATTAGAATGACCGAGACCATTATATACAAAGCACCAAAAATTAGCAGTTTTATTGCGTGGATCGAAGCGACAGTGTGGCCGGTGAGTTAATTGATTACAGTGAAATCTTATTGTAACGAAGCCAAAGGGATCAGAGACACTTATAACTTCTAACAAAAATAACAAAATTTACATTTTAGTGAATGAAAATTCGTATTGATTTATATCCTTTCTATTTTACAGCAACTTACGAATCTAGAATGCGGCCAACGAAAAGTTAAAAATAAACCACTGATGACATTTGCCCAACCATCTTACCACGGCGAATTCCCTTGGCATGTTGCGATGTTTCGAAATAATCGGAAATTCATTTGTAGCGGAACAATATTAAGCCGTCAAACAATATTGACGGCAGCAAATTGTGTGCATGATGAACGTGGCGTACTGCCACCTAATCGATTAACAATTGTGGCGGGCACACATAACTTAAATGAATATCCAATAGAAGCCCGAGCACATAGTGTTGAAACGATAACGGTTCATCAAAATTTTAGTCGAACAATTTTGGAAAATGACATTGCGTTATTGAAATTGTTTAGGTTAATTGAATTCTCCCATTATATTCAGCCGATATGCATAAGTAATATGCTGAACTACAATAATTTCCCAATAGGATTGGTGGCCGGATGGGGAAGAGATGAATCAAATCAGGAATCGAATGTTCTACTTCAAGGTACGTTTCCGGTACGCGATAATTTCGAGTGTCTTCACAGTAATCGTAATTTTTTCTCCCATTATTTGAACGATCACAATTATTGTGCTGGATATCAAAACGGAACTAATACCTGTCTCGGTGATTCTGGTGGTGGTATGATAATTGAGTTTGAATCGCGTTGGTTTTTACGAGGAATAGTGTCGCTGGGTGTAGCAGTGCAAAATACAAATCGGTGTGATTTAACGGAACTGGTCCTTTTTACTGATGTTCCAAAACTGTATGATTGGATTATAGAACAATTAGAGGATAATTAATAAAAATTTCAAATATTTTTAAACTTTTTAGTTGTTTGTACTTATTCCAATTAATCAGATAACTGAAATACGCATTTGCACCGACAAAATACCTCGTTTAGTCTTTGGAGCGAAATAGTTTAGAAGTATTTATAGATTTTACAGGTGTAAATATCCACCATCTAAAAATAATTATCCAATATTTAAAGGATCTCGACAGTTTTCCGATTTCTGCAAAATCTACAAAGTATTCAGGGTAATTGATTTAAGTTAATTGACGAATTCTCTCATAAATTAGAAGGGATCATACATACATAGATGTTGTAAATGTGAGTTTTGTTATGTTGCTGTAGATGGAAACACAGAATTTAACGTTTATGATATTGAAAGGCCGAATGTCAAAATACTGAACGCCGAAAGACCGAATGTCGAAGGGTCGAACACCAAAAAGCCCAATGTCTAAAAGCCGAATGGGATGAAGAGCCTAATGTCGATAGACCCAATTGGTTGAGTCGTCGAACGTGGGGTCGATTGGGTCGAATGTAACGAACCTAATTTATTGAAATCGATATTTAAACCCATTGAGTTTATTTCTTAACGTAAAATGATTTAAATAAATTGCAATGCGCGTTACGATTTTCATAGTAAAGCATTGCAAAGAATCATCTGTGTGTAGCATATTAATGTGCTCAAATTTTGTCGGAAAATGGGTGTCTTTCTTGGTTTATTGGTATTTCATGTTTTTTTGTATGATTTGTTATCATAACTGTTTTGGATAGGCGATGTGTTTATTTTGCCGCCTTTTTACCATGCTAATTTTAACTTCACCAGTTTGTTGGTTTGTTTGTTGTTTGTGTTCGCAAAATTTTATAATCGATATTTGTCCTACTTCCCAATGTCTAATTGAGCTGAAATTTTGCCCACACCTCTGGTTCTGGTGACAATACAATATAGTGTACTCAATATTGTAATATGTTCGAAATGACCGACGCTCCAAGATGGCGGATCACCTATTTCTCCACAACCACCGTGACATGGGTATCAAATGAAAGTGTTTGACGAGTAGAATACGATGAGTTAAATGTTTTAAGTCTACATCTAATATGGCGGACGCCCCAAGATGGCGGACTAAATTTCTTTTATCACCTTCTTGGCATGGGTATCAAATGAAAGAATTTGACGAGCAGAATAATCATCTCTAGGACACTTTGTGCTCTATGCAAGTTCTTTTTAGGCGCCCATTTTTAAATTAAATGATAAATACAAATTACTTAAATTACCAGAGAGACTTTAAAGCATTAATAGTGGGAGAAAAGCTATTAAATTTAGAAGCAAAACAAACAAACAAAAAAACAAAGCGAGTAAATATATTTTAAATGAAAAGTTGTTTTTATTTTCTTTTAGTGATATTTTTATTTTTTTTTAATGCTGCCAATGGCTTTATTCTTGAATCTTTATACAAAAGAAACTAACAAGAAGTATTTAAATCTTAACCTAAAATTATTACAATTTTAAATATTAACCAATGTTAATATCTATTATTTGTGTTCACAAAACCTAAACATTAATAAATTTACAGGTTCATCAGTCCGAGTGTATCTGTCCTTCTTAGTCGCCTAAATCGCGGTTGTTTTAGAATATCCCTGATCAATTCGTTGGGATGTGCTTCTAGTTTTGAGTAATATTTCGAACTGAATTCTTTGATTGTTTTACTTTCTTTTACGTAAGTAAAATAAAGTATGTATAGTAATCATGAAAATTTTCGACCTTGAGATTATTGAAGATTTATCTGTTTTGAGGTCCCCTGAGTCCGAAAAAGTGGGTTTCGAAATGATGTCTGTCTGTCAGTCTATCTGTCCGTCTGTCTGTCTGTCTGTCCGTCTGCCCGTCTGTCAGTCTGTGTCCTCTCTACAGCCCAGATGGCTTAACCAATCGAACTGAAACTTCAGATTTAAGCTTTTTGGATAAATTGGGAGGTCCCAGTGAATTTTACTTCAAATCGGCCCACCGGAAGTGGCCACTCCCTTGGGCCAGACAATTTGTTTTGCAAATATCTTAAAAAGTATAAGGTTTACAAAAAATTACTAATACAAAATGTTTCCAAAAATCAAAAAAAAATAAAAATAAACAAATTAAAAATTAAAAAAAAAATTTAAAAAAAATTTAAAAATGTTATAAAAAAAAAATTAAATATTGTTTTGCCAACACATAAATATATGTGTATATATAGCCTAATTATGCTAATTATAATTAATTTGCACACTACAGTAACATACTTCCGGTTTTTAATGCAAATATTACATAATTGAATGTGGATCATTTTTTCATGTTTCTTAACTTTTTTAACGACTTATTAGGGTTTGTATACTTAAGTATATATATCGTTTTATAATTGCAAAAATATTTCGCAACTCCTGCCCCCCCCCCCCCCACACTTTTTTACAGGGAGTTACAGCAGTTCTTGCATTTGTCATTTTAATTATTGTGTGTATTAGCCCAATTATGCTAATTATAATTAATTTGCACACTTCAGTGACGTACTGTATGTTATAAAAATATTTAGCCTACATGTATGTTAAATTGCCAAATCGGTCAACCGGAAGTGGCCACTCTCTTGGGCCCGAAAATGTGTTTTGCACATATTTTAAAAAGTATAAGATTTACAAAAAATCACTAATACAAATTTCAAAAAATTAAAAGAAAAAATTTAAATTCATAAATATCACCTTTTATTTCTTTTACGTGTGTACTAATGAGTTCAAAAAATTGAGTTTTGAAGTGGTGTCTGTTGGTATATACATATGTCTGTCAATTTGTAGTCCAAATGGTTTAAGCAATCAAACTGCAACTTCATGTTTAAACTTTTTACATAAATTTTGGGGTCCCAGCTCCCAGATTCCGTAAAACAGAAAATTTATTTTGCAAATATTTCAAAAATATACAATTTACAGAAAACATGAAATAATAAAAACAATCTTAATTAAGTTTGCGGGAAATTTGAATTATAAAAGTTTCTCAAAATTCGCTGTTCGTAAAAGAAAGTCGTGTGTTGGCCACACCTCCATTTCTTTAATGGTTTTAATTCCAAGGTCGGCCTATATATTACTATTTCGAATGTACCATGGAGATTGGTAATACTGCGAAGTATTTTCGCTTGGGTTCGTTGAACGAGTTCTCTGTTTGACTCGCTGGTGGATCCCCATAACTGAATACCATATGTCCGTACCATAGGCCTGATTATTACTTTATATAGTAAAACGTTGTTGTCTAATGACAGCTGAGATTTTCTTCCCATCAGCCAATACATTCTGGAAAACGTCATTTTTAATTGATTGCGCTTTGCTTCAATATGTTTTTTCCATATCAGCCTTCTATTCAGGTGCAAACCTAAGTATTTGACCTTGGTTTGTTGAGGAATATTTATATCGTTTAGTACCACTGGCGGGCAGGTGCGTTTGTTCAGCGTGAATGTGACGTATGTGTTTGTTTTTTTCAGCCAGTCCTCGATTTTTTTCAAATGATTCTGTAATTCCTTGGAGGCAGTTTCGGGAGTATTGTCTGACGCCAGGATGGCCGTATCATCGGCAAATGTTGATATCATTACTTTGTTGGTTACAGGCAAATCGGCTGTGTACATCAAGTATAATATTGGTCCTAGGACGCTCCCTTGTGAGACACCTGCGTTTATATCGTAAAAGCAAGTAGATGCACTATTTTTTTTAACCATGTATTGCCTTTCAAGAAGATAGTTTCCCAGAATTGAGTGAAATTTCTTATGTAGAAGCTCTTTAATTTTGTAAATTAGTCCATCGTGCCAAACTTCATCAAAGGCTTGAGCGATATCCAAGAAGACAGCAGAACAATATTTCTTTTCCTCGAAGGTTCTTTTGATTGCATTTACAATTCTGTGTACTTGCTCAATTGTCGGGCAATTCCCTTATCATTTTCCAAGTAATAAGATCATGCCCTGGTGCCTTTTTGGGGCTTATACAATTTTTAGATGATGGATTGTCTTTTAAACCTATAAAGTATAATTGGAAGAAAGTTAAGAATACAATTATTCTTAAATTTCTTCCAATTATACTTTATAGGTTTAAAAGACAATCCATCATCTATTTGCTCGGATAGCACGAAACTATTTGTTTCCTTGTGTGGTGCAAATACTGTCGTTAGATGAGCAGCGAAAGCATTGGCTTTTTCTTCATCGCTTCTCGCCCAATCCCCAGTTGGAAGTCTGATCGGTGGATTCGAGTTTGTTGGTCTTTTTAAACTTTTTGTTGCCTTCCACAAAGAGTAGCCGGTCCCTTCGGTTGCCGAAAGTTCACTTAAATAATTCTGGACGCTCTGGTTTTCTTCTCTAAGAGTCTTAATAGATCGATTTAATTCCCTTTTTAATGGCGATGATTTTGTTTGTTGCCATTGACGGCGAATTTTTCGCTTTACCTGGATAAGTTGGTGTCGACAATCTCGATCCCCATTGCACATGTTTAGCATTGTAATCGCCACTAGCAAGGAATTTATTGCCCAGCCGGTTAAAATAATCGATAAATTGCTGCTTTTTAATTGCATGTTTTGGAGGACAGTAAACGGCCGATATTACACATTTTCCAGACCATTCTTCTAGGTAAATTTTAGTTACTTGGATGGGCTCTTTTTCATACTTGCTGTGTACATAATGCTTTATTCTTTTTTTTATCAAGACGGCAGTGCCACCGTGTGCTTTTCCGTCCGGGTGTTGGGTGTCGTATACTGAATATCCGTTAATATTAAAAAAAGTTTTATTCGTGAAGCGTGTTTCTGATATTAGCATGATAACTATACTGAGCTCGATAAGAAAGTCTTATAACTCAGCTTTGTGCTGTGAAAGACCATTCGCATTCCAAATAGCTAATTTTAGGACAGTCATTTTTGGTTTTTGATGATAATTTGCATTAGTGTGTTCATATTTGGCACCTTTCAGAATGTTTGCATAGGAGATCCCAGGTTGCGCAAAACTGTTGACATTTGTCCCCAAATTCCCGGCTTGTTGAATAACTGAAGTTCTTGGTGTCAAAGTTCTTTGGTTTTAATTTGCCTTGAGCACTCTTTGCTCATATGGCAATTTTGGATTGATTTTGCGCTTTAAATTCAAGTACACTGGGCACCCTCTATAGTTTGCTGTGTGATTTTCGCCACAGTTACTGCAGCGTTTTACTGTGGGATCGTTTTTCACCTTGTTGCACTGTTTTGAATCGTGAAGTTCACCACATATAACGCCAACATCATGTAAGGTACAGTAAGCTTTGGTGTGGCCATATTCTTAGCGCTTGATGCACTGAACTGGTTCGGTCCTCTTCTTGGGTTCCTCAACCGTGATTTACGATATAGTAAATATCTTAAGTTATATACCATATATCGCGCCCTTTCTCTTTTCCCGCATCTGGCTCTAGTTCTAGGCGAAACATAAATTGAGCAATCTTTTCGCGGTTTAGGATATTTGTGATAGATTTGGCATGAAAACCTTTTTACCTAATAGCAGAATGTATTTCGCTTACATCTACGGAGCTCTCAATTCCTTTTAAGATAACAGTTAGCCCCTTTTGACTTTTTAGCTGGTATGTGTAATACCGTTCATGGGCTTTGTCGAAATAATTTACTAAGGCTCTGAACCCATTAGTTTCGAATGGCTGTATCTTAACTTCATTTATCTTACCCCCCTTAAGCGAGGTAATGTAAAATTTTGAATCGGTTAATGATTTGATTTTTTCAACAAGCTCATTATTTGATGCCTCTCTTAAGTAAATTGGCGGCGGCTTCTCGTTCTTAGCATTATCTGCTGTAGCTTCGGGTGTTTCTACCTCTAAACTGGAATACCTGTTGCTCAGAGGTATTTGGTCTGCAGATTGTTCCATCCTTGTCGCTTTGCTTTTGCTAGCGAGTTGCGCGGTTTTTTGACTTCGTTTTCGCTTGACTTGAACAGTAAAATACCTATCCAATCCCGTTTGCACTAACTGTTGTTCATTACACATGTCAATATCATCATTTTTATTATCGGTCGACGATGAGTTCGTCGCACTGAGTTCATTAATTTTTTATTTTTATAAAGACTAGGTAGTTTCTCGCATTCGCGCTTTGTCAATTTTTAAGGACTACTGATCTTTTCAACTGTATCTTGGTGTATTTATAATTTATTTTATGGTAATGTCATAGATTTCCAGGTTATTAGATCTAGTAACCTACTAGTATCTATCTAGTACCTACTAGTTTTCCATAGATTTCCAGGTTACTAAACAATTTTACCTCCAACCTGAATTATCCCAAATCCCAAATATCTTATTTGTTAAAAAAAATTCTAATTACGCTTGCTCTAAACCATCACAATAACGCGTCAAATAATTCTCGTCTAAATTGTATACAAACAAAACACTTTAGATTATTTCTACACACATGCTAAATTGCACACACCGAATTATAATTTACATAATATCACAATACTCTATAAGAAGTTAATCAATATTGTAAGATGAACACGTATTGAAGAAGAAGGAGGCTTCGTACGTAATTAAACAATTTCTTCTCAATCGTTCTAATCATTATTATTACATAGATACAGAGGTAGACATTCGTTTAAACGCACTATGTTTTTTGAATATAGTTCTAAGAGTAAAGTGTTTTGATTTTTTTCAAGTGGTCTAAATTGTGTCTATCATCTTAAATCTGTTGCTAAGATAAACCATTAGTAAAAATTTTAATGTTTTACTTTGATAAATTGAAAAATCTAAATTTCAGGTGGACATTCGTATAAACGCACTCTGATAATGTACTAAAATAAAAAACAAAATTAGCAAATTTTCATATATTATTTTATTTAATATTTGGTCTGGCCCCGACCTTTCTGAATAACTTCGAAAATTCGAGAAGGCATTGAATTTGTTAAATTTTTGAGGGCTTTCAGATCAATTGTGGCCCAACATTCACGGATGGCACTTTTCAAATCTTTAATTGAATTATATTACTGCTCATTTCCATAAACTTTTTGGGGAAGGCCCTCTAAAGGTTTTCGATAGGATTGCAATCAGGACTGCAAGCTGGCCATTCAAGAAGGGGAATGTTTTTCTCGAGAAACCACGGTGTGGTCTCCTTCGAAGCATAGATCGAGGCATTGTCTTGTTGAAAATTATAATTTTTGTTGATGTTATTATCCAGATAATTTATCGAAACGTCTTCCAAAAGTTTCACGTACATATGAAAGTTCATTCGTGTCGTTATAAAGCAGATGGGAAGCTCCTCGTTATAAGAAAATGCTCCGCATACCATAACACACCGCCACAAAATTATGCTTCGACCTAACGACGCCATGTTCCTCCAAATTATGCCAGTAGCAACTGTAGCAGTCGGGAAAATCCAGATTAATTTTTTTCCCGTAAGAAAAAATCACACTCTGCCAATCCGTTATCGACGATATGTATTTACGAGCAAATTTGAGCGGATTATTCGTATGCATGGCCGTTAAAAGTGGTTTGATCCAAAATTTTGTCCATGTTATGTTCGGTGAACTATTAAAAATACGGGTAATGTGTCGGGTCGTCACAGGAAGATCCAATGGCCTGCATGATAGACGGTTTCGTGTATAGCTTCTTTGCGGATTAGACCTTTCTGGCGAGCTGAGATCTTGGATAGGCAATAGTCCTGATTGCAATCCTATCGAAAATCTTTAGAGGGCCTACCTCGAAAAGTTTATGGAAATGAACAGAAATATAATTCAATTAAAAATTTGAAAAGTGCCATCCGTGAATGTTGGGCCACAATTGACCCGAAAACCTTCAAAAATTTAACAAATTCAATGCCTACTCGAATTTTCGAAGTTATTCAGAAAGGTCGGAGCCAGACCAAATATTAAATAAAATAATATATGAAAATTTGCTAATTTTGTTTTTTATTTTAGTACATTATCAGAAGTGCGTTTATACGAATGTCCACCTGAAATTTAGATTTTTCAATTTATCAAAGTAAAACATTAAAATTTTTACTAATGGTTTATCTTATCAACAGATTTAAGATGATAGACACAATTTAGACCACTTGAAAAAAATCAAAACACTTTACTCTTAGAACTATATTCAAAAAACATAGTGCGTTTAAACGAATGTCTACCACTGTATATGAATTACGACAGACATACAGGAGACGAGCGAAACCTTTAAATTTAGATTTGTTTGAGAATAGAGATTTAGTTTGTGGATAGTTTTGGTGTTGTTGCTAAAGTAAAAATAAATAAAATAATTAAGATTTTATTTAGAAACTTGATTAGTAGACATAATTAAATATTAAATTGTGTTTATATGAATAGTCGTTATCTTAAAGTGCCTATGTGCAACCTTTAACCCATCATTATCATTTTACTATTCTGGTTTTCCCCAGCAAATGAGAATTAATTTATTTTAATTTTACTTTCTTTTACGTAAGTAAAATAAAGCGTAGTAATCAAGTATATTTTGGACCTTGGGATTTTTGAATCTGTTTTGAGGTCACCTAAGTCCGAAAAATTATATTTCGAAGTGGTGTCAGAGTGCCCGTGTCCTCAATACAAGCAAACTGGTTTAACCAATCGAACCGATACTTCACATTTAAGTTTGTTTTCGTAAATTGGGGGGTCCGAGAGATTTTTAATGAAAATCGGCCAACCAGAAGTGGCAACCGCCATGGGAAAGAAATTTTATTTTGCAATTATTTCAAAAACCACATTTTTTGAGATATTTGCGAAATACATTTTTAGGCCCACTGGAGTTACCACTTCCTGTTGGCCGTTTTTCACTAAAATTACAGAAAACTATTACGAATACAAAATGTTCCCAAAAAATAAAATGGAGGTGTTGTTCAACTCACGACTTTCTTTTACGAACAGTGAATTTTTTTATTTTTTTTTATTTTTACTTTTTCGTTAGTAAAATTTATTTATAGTAATCATGAAAATTTTTCGGCATTTCTGTCAGTCTGTGAGTCTGTCAGCATGCATGATAAACTAATTTAATAGGTATGATTGACAGCTGTTTCAAATTCGTCTTTTCTTGCGCATCTCGTCATTCGGTGCGATAAAATCACAAGGCTTCGTTGTTTTCACAAAAACTATCACCGCAAAACAATTCGATTTGTTTTTGTTTGCTATGAACTAGTGATTATAAAAAAAAGTATAGCAAGAAAAAAGCACCGAATGACAGAATTTTTTTAGTGAAAGAGATAGCAATACACGCGCTTGATCATACCTACTTTAATTGGTTTATCATGGTCAGCATGTCAGTCTATCAGTAGAGCAGTATGTCAGTCTGTCAGTCTGTCCGTGCCCCAAAAAGTTTAACCAATCGAACTGAAATTTGACTTTTGTGCAGTGGCGTAACTACAAACTTCGGGCCCCCCCGCAAAATTTTTCTTGGGCCCCTAAAAATATTCTTGTATAAACAAATAAAGTTTTAGTTAAAAACTTATTTTTTCCTATTGTCCAGCCTCGCATTAATTAAAAGTGTCTAATATTGAGGGTCCGATACGGCACATGATTCATCAGCTCAATGGTATCAAACAAATCGAAATGTCTTGCAATCAACTCAATGCTATTAAGATTTCTATATAAGCTATACAAATTTCGAGTATAATTTGAAAAATATCAAAAATGTTGAATTTTGAAAGTATCTTGAATATTCTAGAAGGTTCTCAAATATCAAAATATCCATATATGTAAAACCAGAGGAAATCCTATACGCGCTAATCACCGCCTTGTAAAATGTAAATAGCCTGGACATTCTTGAATAATTTCGAATAACTATAGGAAATTAGAGAAATATCGAAATATCGAGAAATCAACTGAATATCATGATTTAGATTTATATGTGTAACTCTGTAAGTTCCCACAACTCAAAGCTAAGCACAGAACATTGCCATACAAAATTCGAATAAATAGGAAAATCTTTGAAAATCTCGAAGAATCTAAAAATGTCGAAAAACTTTAAAAATCTACAACAAACCGCGGAACAATCACTCCAACCCCAGAACAATTCGATTAATCTCTATATTACCTCGATTGATCTCGAAAAATTTCAATAATACCGAAAAATCTAAATAATAAGAAAGAGTTTCGGTAAGCAAGTAAAACTCTAGAAATCCCACGCAAATTACGAAAAATTCCGAAAATTTGTGTAAATATCGAATTATTTGTCAAGTAATTTAATATTACTAATACTACTAAGCAAAATGCTACACTAACCTAAGTATCACTACTTCAAATATATTTTGATTTTTTTGGAACTGAGTTCCAAGTTTGAATTCCATTTTATTATAAGATTTCCTATGAAAAGGGAAATAAAAATTCTAAACCTATGGAACTTGATAGTTGTGGATTACCCAAGTTGAAACGATAATTTTGATAAATGGAAAAAAACTTGGAACTGATGAAGCAAGTTAAGGCTAAGTCTCGCACAAATCACGCATCCCATTTCGATGATATGCTCCAATAATCTCTAGAAATTTTAAAAAATGATTAAAATATGAAATCCGAGACAGGGTATATGAAACAGGAAAATTTTCAATTTCCTGATTTAAAATAGTTTTTCAAATTAAACCGGTTTTACTGGGTTAACCGGTAAATTAAGTTTTTATTTACCGTTTACCGGTAATAAAAAAGATTCGGCAAACGAGAAACTATATCAATCACATTCAATCTTTTGCAAATCAATTCAACCTTTTCTAATCAAAACTAGATTTGTAAAAGGTTGAATTTGAAGTGCAAAAGAGGTAAATTTGGAGTGCAAAATGTATTTTACAAATAAATCAACCCAGCAAACACTAAAATCCTTATCGTTTGATCTCAAAGCTTTGATTTCAAACGAGTTTAGCAAATTTTATTCTAAATTTAAATATCCGTCAGAACCCAAAGCCATTTTAATTTCTATGGAGTCAGATTACGTGTAATTACTCATACATTCACCTCCAGCAACAGAGAAGAAATTGTTGGACTTCTCTTAAGAAAATATTTAATAGCAACAGGAACGATGTTTTCTTTTTAGGGTGTTCTACTTTAAGCTTAATCTGAGCTACCATCTATCTGATCTCGTCTTTGAACTAATATTCGAACGCTTGGTAGCTCTCGTGGGCCCCTTTAGCCGTGGGGCCCCCCCGCGGCTGCGGGTGCTGCGGGTACCTAGTTACGCCACTGCTTTTGTGTGTAACAAAAATTTGGACACTTATTGGACATTTAATAAATTTGTGTTTGAAATCCGAAAGTTTTGATATAAATATTTTCTAAAACCTAACGTTTATTAAGATTTTTTTCTACTCTAAAACTGCAGTATCCTCTAAATAAAATGAGTTGACACTGTCCCTTAAATGATTCGTAATGGCACTAAGCGAATTTTGAAAGTCAAAAATGGATTCATAAATATGTTGGTACACTCGTTTTTTAAAAAACTGTTTCGTCTGTCCTATACATATTTTTTCCCACAAGAACAATTCAACTAATACACCAAATTAGACTGCAACTCTAAAAGAATTTGGTCTTTCAATTTACCGTGTTAAAGTTAGCCGAAAGTAAAAAGTCGATAATGCAGATTAAGTTATTAACATTTGATGTTGAAAGGCCGAATGTTGGAAGGCCGAATATTAGAAGGCCGAATGGATCGCAAGGCCGAAAGTCGAAAGGCCGAATGTCGAATGGCCGAATGTCGAATGGCCGAATGTGTCGAAAGGCCGATTGTCGTCTAATGGCGGAATATGTCTAAAACCCGAATGGGTCGAAAGGACGAATGTAGATAGGACGAATTTTCATGAAATATTCCTTCACTTATTTTATTGAAATCAATATAAACCATTGAATTTAGTTTTTAATTAAAATGATTTAAATAAATTGAAATTACCTGCTAATAAATCATGTGAATGTAGCATATTAATGTGTTCAAATTTTCTCGGAACTATTATTTACAAAAGTGTAACCAAAATACGTAGCATGCAAAATCTATCAACCAAGAGCCCTTGGTGACGCCAAAGTATAAAGCAGCTCCGCCAAAGCTAGGAAGTCTAAAGGAAGATGGAAAATTAACTTTGATGGATTTCGGCTGTGCTTGAATCTGGCTGTAATAATTGAGTTTTAGCTATTATGATAAACCACCTCATGCGGCATATTGTAATCTGAATGAGCATTCATGCTCAATTTATTATGTGTAAGTGTTGGGTAAAAATTGTGTCGAAAAAACTAGGAGTTAGAACTCATACAAAATTTATGTAAAATTAACAAATAAACAAATATGGTTCGTGTTTTTTTTTTGTTTATTGCTATTTGATGTATCGGTTACATTTTTTGTATGTTTTGTTGTAATAACTGTTGTGGACTCTTGTGGAAATGAAAAATTATTTTTATGTTATGTATTTCGCGTATACATACATATCTTCGATTTTTAATGCTTTAGTTTTGTTATTTTGCATTTTTAATGGTGAATGACTTAAAAACGTATTTTACATGATAACTAATAAAAAAATTTCTTTAAAACTGTTTTTGAATTGTGTGATTAAATTATTAAATATTTTTTAATAGAAATTATGCAACAATTGTAGGAAAAATCGTATATTACTTTATAATTTGAGCACTTTAATTTGTAACACATTCTTGTTTTATTTAAAAATATTTCTTCTAGTCAAAACAAATACTAAGATCCAGGAGAAATATTAAGGTCCATCCATTAGGGAAATACATATGATTATTTAAAAATAATCGAAAATAGTTTTTTGTAGTACATGGCAGCAAAATGATCAGATCGTTCTTTGAAACGAGTACCTGTCGTTATGGCATATTTCATTACGGAATATGACAGTACGGTATGCTTTAGTATGGCATATTTCGATAAGGCATATTTCAATGTGGCATATCGTACACTACTTATACCTATATGGTACACTTCGGCATATTTCATTACGGCATATTTCAGTATGGCATATGGTACACTATGGCTTGTTACCCAAGTATACCCGGGTAATTTTTTCGGGTAATAGATAAAATTATTAAAAATGTTCTGCCTTTTTATCGTTTATAAAAGTCTGTGAAGTTAGCCCGAAATTCAGCCCGAATTAATTTGGTTTATTTCTTAACTAAAGTGTAGCTATCCAGAAAAAGTGTAAATGTTGAAGAAAATGTAGCACCATCCCGAAAATAAATTTAACTTATGTAACATAATTAAATTCAAGTTTCAAATAATTTATTTTTAAAACAAAATGAAAATTATACTTAAATATTAAATTGTAAATTATTACAATATAAAATATTTAGCATATTATGCTAACGCATTAAATTCTACACCGCCACTATTAGAGCCCTATAGTGACCGAAATAAACATCTCCCGGATTAAGAATAGAGAGTTTTGAAATTGGCATACTATACTAACACCATACTCCTGACAAGAAATGATCGAAATCGTTCCGTGGCAACTTGTCGAAAATCGAAAATGGGCTGGGAATACGCTACGGTTTGAACATTTTATTTCACTCGTTCTGCTTTATTGAGTAATTGACCGAACTAAAAATCTCTCGGATCAAGGCTATCGGGTTTTGATATTGGCATACTAACACCTTACTCCTGATAAAAAATGATCAAAATCGTTCCGTGGCAACTTGTCGAAAATCGAAAATGGGTTGAGAATACGCTACGGTTTTAACATTTTATTTCACTCCTTCTGCTGTATTGAGTAATTGACCGAACTAAAAATCTCTCGGATTGATGCTATCAGGTTTTGATATTGGCATACTAACACCTTACTCCTGTACAGTAAAATAAAATGTTCAAACCGTACAGCGTATTCCCAGCCCATTTTCGTTTTTCAACAAGTTGTCACGGAACGATTTTGATTATTTTTTGTCAGGAGTAAGGTGTTAGTATGCCAATATCAAAACCTGATAGCCTCAATCCGAGAGATTTTTAGTTCGGTCAATTACTCAATACAGCAGAAGGAGTAAAATAAAATGTTCAAACCGTACAGCGTATTCCCAGCCCATTTTCGTTTTTCAACAAGTTGTCACGGAACGATTTTGATTATTTTTTGTCAGGAGTAAGGTGTTAATATGCCAATATCAAAACCTGATAGCCTCAATCCGAGAGATTTTTAGTTCGGTCAATTACTCAATACAGCAGAAGGAGTAAAATAAAATGTTCAAACCGTACAGCGTATTCCCAGCCCATTTTCGTTTTTCAACAAGTTGTCACGGAGTGATAGCCTCAATCCGAGAGATTGTTAGTTCGGTCAATTACTCAATACAGCAGAAGGAGTGAAATAAAATGTTAAAACCCAAATTCCCAGCCCATTTTCGTTTTTCAACGATTTCGATGATTTCTTGTCAGGAGTAAGGTGTAAGTATGCCAAAATCAAAACCACATAGCCTTGATCCGAGAGATAAGGTGTTAGTATGCCAATTTCAAAACTCTGTAGTCTTAATCCGGTAGATGTTTATTTCGGTCACTATAGGGCTCTAATAGTGGCGGTATAGAATTTAATGCGTTAGCATAATACGCTAAATATTTTATTTTGTAGTAATTTACAATTTAATGTTCAAGTTTAATTTTCATTTTTTTTTTAAATAAATAATTTAAAATTTGAATTTACTTTAAATTTGTTTTTGGGTTGGTGCTTCATATTTTCTTCAACATTTACACTTTTACTGGATAGCTACACTTTAGTTAAGAAATGGACCAAATTATTTCTGGCTGGATCTTAGGATAACTTCATATATGGTGGTATCCATATATTAGCTGGTACCCTAGCCTATAGCTGTATATGGCCAGCTAGTGGCCACTAGTTAGCTTTATCTTTAGGTATGTCTTTGTATAAATGTTTACTTTGTCATAATATGATACACTTAGTTTAATTGTTCTAAAGTACTATGTTTTTACAATATCATAAATTTACAGGTACCTATGTATATAATATAAACAATTTTTTGGATGATGATCTAAATATTATGCAAATTTAGTTGATTTACATTTGATATTTCTCGAGTCATAAATTATCAAAATTTGAAATTTGTTCATGATAATACTACATTTTATACAATAGCTACACTTTTTCTGGATAACTACACTTTAGCCAAGAAACGAACCACATTTTTCGGGTTGAGATTTCGGGCTAACTTCAACGACTTGTTTATAAATCATTCTTATAATATAGTTTCTAAATATTGTTGGTGAAATACCCAGGTAGCGGGTACCCGATACCCGGGTAATACGAGCTCTATACTTAATTAGGAATTTTGAGATTTATTTTCAAAGCAAAGGGACAAACCTTCTACTCCAATAATAAACTACGCCATAATTGGCTAATTCACGTATTAATTCGACGAAATTTATTTATTCTAGTCATGATTTTGTTTTGCTCGAATTACCCGTATAATATCGTTAGTTATATACTAGGTACTTACTATTGACAAAAAAAGTAAAAAATTAGTTCACAATTAAATTGAAGAATTCAAATTCTCTACGACACATTCGGCCTTTTGACATAATCGGCCCATCGACACATTCGACCTTGCGACCTATTCGGCCATTCGATACATTCGGCGTTTTAATGTTCGGCCTTTCGACCCTTTCTGCCATTAGATATTCGGCCTTCTGACCCTTTAGGATTTTCGACCCATTCGGCCTATATCGGAAAATCAGAGGAATCTACAAAATTGGAATAAAATTAGCCTCTAGATTGTACAATTTATCTGAAGTTGAATCGTTTTTATGTGTTTTGTCAATAGCTATCACAAAAATTTAGGAAAAAAATTTAGTTGAAGTTTCCCGTGGGAAATATCGGAAAATTCGATTTTCCAAAAACCATTAGATAATTTGTATAAAGTCAGCCGCTAGAATGTTACGTCTGGAGATAGATTGCTGTGGTGTTACTTATTTTATTTTATTCCAAAAACGGGGTAGCGGACAGACAAAAGTCCAACTATATGCACAAAACGTTTTATAGTAAAAAAATAATAGAAGAAAAAAGAAAAACGCCCAATAAAACAATAATAGAAGAAAAACTCAGTTGGGAATCTCGTTCACACAACCACCGTTTTTATCTCGAGGTATTTTGACTGACAAACTTTGATGCACAATGGAATTATATATCCAAGGCTTTTGATAAGGTGTGGCATGAGAATCTTATTTGTAAACTTGTGGCATACGGGCTGGACTCGATGACCACCAGGTGGATTAAAAGCTATCTCAATGACCGAAAAATCAGCGTCGTGCTTAATGGGAGATCATCATCGACGCACTCCCCAAATGCCGGAGTCCCTCAGGGGTCACCTTTGTCACCGACCCTGTTTTTGCTATACATCAACGATTTGCTGGATAGCACTGTAAACCCTATCCATAGCTTTGCGGATGATGCCACATTGCATT
Source organism: Tipula helvola (assembly GCA_963556165.1). NCBI lineage: Eukaryota > Metazoa > Arthropoda > Insecta > Diptera > Tipulidae > Tipula > Tipula helvola. The sequence goes on along the minus strand of OY744481.1, from coordinate 326,333,600 downwards.
CTTCTATTTCATTCGAGGCGGAGCCTAGCATTACAGATCTAAATAATAAACGGTCAGAAGTCGTAACTTCTCTTAATTCCGATTTAAGTACAATATTTGAGTGGGGTAACAACAACTTAGTACAATTTAACGAGAAAAAGACACAAATATGCACATTCTCACGTAAAAAAAGTCGCAACGACTACCCATTTGTGGTAAAAAACCATATCCTTATGGGTTGCGACTCAATTCGACTGCTTGGTGTTCAAATAAGTAACAAACTCAAATGGAATGAACACATTGTTGCATTGGCTAAATCAGCTTCAAAAAAACTCGGGTTCCTGAATCGATGCAGAAGGTTTTTCAAATCGCATCAAGTTCTCCAGATATATAAAACCTTCATCCGACCATGTATAGAGTATTGCTGTCAAGTTTGGGGAGGTGCGTCTGGTACCACCCTCCAATTATTGGACAGGGTTCAACGCCGCGCTATCACAATAATACGGAATCCCAGACTTACTCAAGAACTAGACAGCTTACAGCATCGCAGAGATGTTGCAGAACTCTGCGTCTTCTACAGATGCTTACATGGTAAATGTTCTGCAGAACTATCGGAGAAAATACCACCATTCGTTACAACAACAAGAGTAACAAGAGGAACAACCAATGCACATAGGTTTACGGTGAAGCTCCCGAAACCTCGAACTGAAGAAATCAAGCGCGAATTTATATACCGAACATCAAAAAAGTGGAATTCGCTAATACATTTCAAATTTCCGAAGGAATATAAAATGAATAAATTTAAGGTAGCTATTAATCTTTACTTGCAGGATCGCGCATTGGGTGCAGAAGCTCTGACAGTTACAAGGAGCTAGGACCGTTAATAAGTCCGCTCTGCATCCAATTAAAAAAATTGATAAAAAAAAAAAAAAAAAAAAAAAAAAAAAAAAAATTGAGGCTTAAATTGGAAATTATAAACATAAAGTTAACAAAGATTTTGTTTTTCCTATTTAAACTATATCATACAAAATACAAAGAAAATGATGGGGTCAGCCTGTCCCATATTCACCAACAATGTTAGAGCTAACAGCCCACCTGCAGAAGGTTAAATATTTAATTTAAAAATAAAATAAAAAATATAAAGGGCTGAAACCTCACAAGGTGATCAGAACTTCGGTCTTTGGTTTTTTCAATGAGAATTGCATTCACCTGTCACCTGTGTCATAAAGTTGGTGTGACATTTTTGACAGTACTGATTTCTATTTTAACTAACATATATTTACTTATACATACAACAACAGCCAAACAGGTCAAAAGCTTTAGTAGCAGGGGTACAGGCGTATTTTAGAACTTTATACCGAAAGTAGTATACAAAATTAGACTAATATTTCTAACCGTGTAACTGGCAATATTCTAGAACTTTAACCAAAAATCATTTTAGAATCCCATTTACAACGCACATGCCAAATTTCATCATAATCCGGTAAGGAATAACCAAGTACCATCCTACTTGGCCATATTCCAGAATTTCATCCAAAACTCATTTTAGAATCCCATTTCCAATACACATATCAAACATCAAAATCGGTTGAGAAATGTGCCAGTTTCATCATACTTGGCCTTATTAAAGAACTTCATCCAAAAAACATGTTAGAATCCCATTTCCAACACACATGTCGAATTTCATCTTAATCGGTTGAAAAATAGGCAACTTCCATCATGCTTGGCCATATTCCAGAACTTTATCCAAAAATCATTTTAGATTCCCATTTCCAACACACATGTCAAATTTCATAATAATCGGTTGATAAATAGGCAAGCGCAAGTTCCATCAAATAAAAAATTTGTTAACTACTCACTACATCCTAATGCAACCCCAACTCAACTTCAACTCAACCCTCAAATTTACCCCTAACTCAACCTTCAAATCAACTCCAAATTCAATGCCCAATTCAATATTTCATAACCGGGTATTTTGGGTCAATTCGTATGGCAGGTACCCCACCATCTTGACGTACAGTCTGCAAAAGCATTTCAAATCTCCGCCTTGACCATAGAAACAGATTGGCGAAAAAAAATTTAAAATCGAACAAGCCGTTCTCGAGATACCATGGGTCCAGACACACAGACATCCAGACGGACGAGAAAACGTCGAAAAAAGTGGTTTTGGACCAACCAAATTTTTCGTCATTTTTGACAGGATTTCAATACTTTGGTCTTTTTAGACCGAAGTAATATATGCAGAATGGGCGGACGAAGATTATATAACTGCACTTATACATAACAAAAACATCGACTTGGTGTGGTGCTGACTCAGTGTTGTGCCGCATAATCTACATGGCGTAATTACACGATTGTCTACACGTGTAGACAATGTATGTAGACAATTCAAAAAATGACGTCGACAATGTAGACAATGCGGCGACAATACACAGCAACAACATTTTTTGATAACTTCATATTTAAGTGGAATTAATTCAATATGCATGTGCATTGTTTAAAGTGTGATATTTGTATATTTGATTCATATGGCACAGTCTTATCATTTTAAATGCCAGAATACTGCGGTTAAAAATTACAAAAATTTGATATTAAGTGCGTCTTGTTTCACTAAAAGTGTTTTAAAAATGTTAAAGTTTAAATTGTACATGTATTTATCAATTAAAACATAGTAAATATGGTCTAATTTAATTTCAAAAACGAATAGTGTCCCAAAGATTTATTTATAGTAAATATATCATTAAATTTATGCAATGTTTAAGCACAGTATCCTGTTATTTAAAATGGTAAAACTGTGCCAAATGAACCAAATATACAAAAATGACTCTTTAAATCACGTATTGAATTAAATAGATTCCCCAATAATTACAATTTTTACAAATAAAAATTGCTCGGACACTATTTCCATGTAACTTCATAAAGCAAATTTATGTTGTAGTTCACTTCTGTCCGATGGAGCACATCGTAGATCGTATTTAGTATATATAGTTTTAGTCAATTTTAAACGTAAAGACACTTTTGGTATGTTTCTTTGGTTTGGCAAGTTTTCTGAAAACTTTGCTTCTAATTCTTCCTCGACATCTGTACACAATTCATCATTAATTCTGAGGTAATAATATACGTGTAACAATTTTTTCGATCGCTCGAAAGTTAGACGATTCCTTATTGGCTAATGCACGTGTGCCCAGCCAGAAAATAATATTTCTTCAATTTATGCTGATGATGCCGGAATTTTAAGGAATTACTTTGCCATTTGCGATAAAATGGGATGCTTTATTTCCGCCATGTTCTAAAAAACTATGGGTTTTTTATGTCTTTCTTATAGAGCATTTTGAAATATGTGCTTTGATATCTAAATTCATCCCATTCTTCGATCACCGCTCCGCTTAATTTTTTAAAGAAATATTGTGTATTTTTTCTAAATGATCCTTTGTAAGTTTGCCAATATCCATATGAGGATGCAAATAAAATGCTGCCAAGGCATATTCGTTCAAAGCCATTTCATTCCGAATATTCAAATTCAATTTAAATTTAATTGGTAATTTAAGATCTAGCCACAAATTATCCGCACCGGCAATTGAAAATTAAAACGATTGGCACAACGTCGTTGGTAAGTTTTCCCATGTTGACCATATAGTACCTACTTGCATTATCGGAAACAACCGTATATACTTTAGCATTGTATAGCTGCTTACCATACCGATTCCAGCAAAATTTCGGCTAATCTTGCTCCTGTTTCGCTTTCACCTATTAGGTACCAGGCTTGTAAGAAGGCTTGCTCATCAATGGCATGATGTAGCACTGATGTGTTGCTAGAACTGTTTTTCCAACCATCTATTAATAGCACTGACTCATCAGAAATACTGGTTTAGCACATGAAATGCATTTTAGATACGCATTGTCTAATAAAGTCGTTGATAGTGCTTTTCTTCCTGGAAATTTAGTAACGTAAGCTGGTCTTAACTATTTTATTAATGACTTAATATATTTTGATTCCACCAATCTTAAGGGCTGGTTTCATCCGATTAGTAATTTGTCTAATTCCTCATTTAACTCCATCTCTTCTTTTACACTCAATTTGTCAAATTATTTTGCAACTACTGAATTTGCTTTATTGAATTTTTTTAAAGTTCTCTTCTGAAGTTATGAGGCTATGAAATTGTACCCAGTCCAATTGTATCAACAATCTAAACAATTATTCTTAGCGTTTTTTTCGTATCCCTGAGAAATTATAGCATATACATAGTACTTCGTTAAACCTAGAATGTTTTATTTTTGGTCTCCTTGCTCTAGATTATCAACTCTGGCTATATGGTTGATTTAGGAACTTCAAATATAAGAGTAGTTTGCAGAAGTAATTAAATCTATACATAGGAAAAAACAACAAGAAAAATTTGATTGTCTACGAATGATCTACATTGTCTAAAAATTGTCTACATTGTCTACGTCAAAAACTATTGTCTACGCTATTGTCTACGCTAAATCTTAAATTACGTGTAGACGCACAACACTGTATGTGCTGTTAAGAAAAATCTGTTTTTTTTTAAATTCGTCGTACTTCAAAACTTCTTGGAAGTCATACTCACCGCTTTTTGCAAAATATATATTTTGGGGTTCTTCTTTGTTTTCTCCCAACACTAAAACCAAGTTTGGGTGTGATTCCAATTTATTGATTAATGGGTTCGAGTGATGCTTCACTCCAGGCAAGTGCTACCGCTATTCGCAGGTCATTAACCATCTGGAATTATCAATTACCTTCTTTTATAAATGATATTCTTGATATATTTGCTGTGAGGTTCTGGTGTGATACAACCAAAAAGAAGGTGACATCACTGGATGTACTTGGACTGGTTAAGACCGACAGTAATTCGACAAAAAGTATTAATTATCTGAAAAGGTATTCCAAATTAAAGCTGTCGCGAAACGGGATTCCCACATAAAAACCGTTCAGCTTTAAAAGCTTGTCGAATTTGTAGTATTTCGTTCTTAGTCAAAAATTGATTTGCCAAGTTATTGTTAAATTTAAAATTTGTCCAAGTGTTTACAAGTTTGTAGTATCTCGTCTAATTTAGAAATTCAACTCTCTAAATCAACTTAAGGATACAGAATAAAAACTTTCTTGAAAAGTAAAGAAAATGTATCGATATTTATTGTATTAAGCGAGAGTTGTATTTTTGTAGTTTAGTCGTAGCTATACCTGATGAGTAGACCTTACTTTTCAGTACGAAACCGAACTATCAGTACAAGGAACTCAGGAGGTTTTTCATTTTTGAAGAGTCAATACATTGGTATACCTCTGGGGTAAAGAAAGGGGGAGAGGGAATAATATATCAACTTTTGGTGGTAGATATAAAGCGTGTTTTGTTGAACAAAATTGATTCGAATTATTTTTGTTTGTTTGTTTCCCAAGAAAATAGCCAATTTGATTTAATTGGCATAAGCCAACTTTTCGAAATAAAATAGAAATTTAATATGTAATATGACCTGGTGACATGTATTTTAACCATAAATTAGAATTGAGTTTCATTGAACTTTTTTGGGTTAATGTTATTCTTGCGAGGGTTTATCCTATGCAATTGTTGTTGTAAATTTGTCAAGGAAATACGCTTTTTAATTTATTGATTTACCAAATCGACCGAGAAGACAAACATACCAAGAAAGTAAATATAAATCAGACAGGAACTTCAACTATTGGTGTTTTTTGCCATCCAATTTCAGCTTCGAAACGAATTGCCTTCCCTTGGATGAACAATGTCTACAAGGGCAACTCAATGCAACGTCTACAAGACTAAAAAGAATCTCCAAAACAGACTAAATCTCCAAAATTCTATCAGCTGAAACCGTCAAAGAGAACACCCAGCGACTGAAACACATGCGACGACGTGCAACTGAACGGTTAGCCCACGAAACCAGTGAGGAACGTGATCAGCACTTGGAAGAACAACGACGCCGTCGTCGCTTACCAAAGCTTGGGACCTATTAATGTCGCGTGCATTCAATGTTCCCGACGAACGTTTATTTAATCAAACTAACCGCAACTCTTTTAGAGATTGTTACTTGCACGGCAAAATCAAAACTGTACTCATCGATGTTTTCTAATGAATTAATGCGCCTCTTTTTACAGCGTCATCAACATGCCGAGAAATCCCACCAAATGATCCGAAATTTAACGCTTGCGTCGCTCTAGCTTCGTTTAACGTGAACGACAATCGCACAATTAACAATCATGGTATCTATAGTTTTATCGTAAAATAATATGGCAGTTCATCCGATACAAAATGCCCAAGGTGAATTGAAGCGACCACAATACGGCCAAATATACTTCCTGGACCCCGATCCAGGTCGCTGACGACTTTATTTTTCGGCGAGCAGATCATTAGATCTCAAAATAGTTTCGTGCAAGGTTTTATGATGGTGCGAGAAGTATAACAAGAAGTTTCCCAGCTGCCCAATACCACCAGAGTCTCACTTCCACATGTTCGGCTCCTATTTACATTACTAGAAGGTGCCGATTATAGAAGATTTAACGTGTTTGCATCAAATGAAGTATGTGTCTTTCTCACACTAAACGCCGATCAAAGTTTTCCAGCGAACGAAATTGTTGTTCATCCACTTGGTAAAACGCTTGTGACTCTAAAGAATATTGACAATCGTGTAGAGCCTTTCATTTATCCGTTGTTTTACTCGAAAGTAACATATGAATTTTTACAAATATGAAATTACACAAACCTTATGTCAGCCGTCAATATCTTATGCGGTTTGAATTGGCACTATACCGTATTGTTTTTCGGCTGGAGTTTATCAGGCTCCTTCCACCGGAACAGATATATTGGGCCCTGATCTTCGGCGAAATCAGGTTCAACTCTTTACATTTTGGTGGACGACTTGTCGTTGAACGTGACTGAATTCAGTGGATCAAGTTCAATCAAAAAAAGCTTCTCATCGACAATTACGCCGGAGTTGACCGCTTTATCGACACGCAGTAAAAAATACGAACCTTACTCCAAAGTGTTTCTTTATTGGTCGAGCTGGTGGCACATGCAAGACTTTTATCTATAAGACACTACTACATCCTGCAGGGTCAAAATTATATAGTCAAGTGTATGGCCTTCACTGGAATTGCGTCGAGTTTGCTACCGAATGGACGAACAGCACATAACAGCACTCAAAGTTCCATTGACATTTGAATCGATCTCAAACATGAAACCGAGATCAGTTAGGGCAGCCGAACTTGCCAAAGTTCACGTTTTTTAATGGCTGAAGCGCACATGCTACCAAAATATGGACTGGACAATATGGATCAACTATTGCGCAAAATTTGAAATTCTAATTTGCCATTTGGAAGAGAGATTATGGTCCTGGGAGGTGATTTTCGTCAATGCATGCCGGTTCAGCTACAAGCCAACCAAGGTGTGCTGCGGAATCTGTCAATTAAACGAAGTAACCTCTGGAGACACTTCACTTCATTTTCACTGGTGGATATAATTCGTGTCGATATCGAAAAGGTAGAACTCGCAAATTATTTGTTGTAATTTGGAGATGGAAAACTTCCGATGAACCAGTTTAATGAAATAAAATTACCGGAGTATCTACTGTCTAATGGCAATCTAATTAACGAAATTGCCTCGCCAATCAGAGCTATGAAGAAATGAAGAATCGAACTATATACTAGCACCACTGAATAAAGACGTAGGTATATAAAAACTTTGATTCAGTCTCAGCCAGAAGGGGCGGTGCAATTCACGTCTGAATTTCTTAACTCCATCAAATTGCCATTACAAGCCTTAAATTGACAAGTTCATTTCTTAACAAGTTTCGTGCCTAACTGTGACGAACTGAGTTACTTCCAATTATTAGAACCACATCCGAGCTTCATACTGAAATCAAATTTTATTCATAGAAACAAAACAAATTGAGTTTCCAGAACTTTATTTGGAACTCATGTTGGAATTCCATTTACATTATACAAATTCAAATTTCATATCAATCAGTTGAAAAATGCAGAGTCGCATTAAAATTTGTAATTTTTCAAAACAACATCAGAACCTCATGGACGAATCATATTTTCATCAAACCCACTGTGTTTCGTCTCAATCGGATAAGAAATGGCGTAATTCCGTTCAAACTGGAAATTTGCTAGAGCCACACCCGGAACTCATTTTGCCATCTCATTTTCATAATACAAACCGAGTCTGATCCAAATCGGTAGAAAAATGGCTTAGTTCCATTTAGATTGGCCATTTTCCAGATCCCATTAGGCTATTTTGCAGAAATCCCATTGACAACACAAGTCACAAATCAAGAAAGAACTAAAAAACAACGCAACCACAATAATTAGATTTTTTTAAAATCCGGGCCCCACTGGAGGACTCCTTAAACGAATTTTCCTGAAATCAAGACTATAGTCGCAATCGCTTCCTGGCACCATTAGAACCCCCCCCCCCCCCCTCCCCCTCTCACCAATTTTTATCAAAATCGATCGTGCCGTTTCCGAAACTCATGAAACAAACAAACATATAAACAATTTTATGGCGTTTAAATATAGCAGATACGTGTATCAATTTAATGTTCTCAAAAAATTGTGAGGAAGTAGATTATATACATATGAAACATGTTAATTATTTTAGCTAATAAAAATTCAAAAAAGATATTTAAATAATTTTTTTTAACCATAAAACATTTTCAATGTTCTTAATTTCAGTCTGAAACTCTTCGGATTTTTTTTATATCGTTTTTCTTAGTGACTAATACAGCTAAAGGATGTTATTTTTAAGCAGGATTCGTCGATTCGGCTTGTATCTCTTCAATCGAGTCAAAGCGATGTCCTTGGAATTGTTTTTTGAGTTTCGGGATTAGCCAAAAGTCAGGTAGAACTAATTCAGGCGAATAGGGCGCATTATCGTAATGTAACAATCAAGAGCTGTCTGCCCATAATTCTGCCCACTTCCGGCGAATAGCTTCACTCAAACTAAGCATATCGCACAAATAATGTTGCTGATTAACAGTTTGGTCCGGCGAAACGAATTCATAATGCACCACACCACGATAATCGGAAAAACTGTCAACATCACCTTGATTTTCGACTTGCTTTGAGGAATTTTTTTTTTGGTTTTGGCTCATCTTTGGCACAATATTCACTTAATTGATTAGCTATTTCCGGATCGTATGCGTACATCCATGTTTTATTTCCCGTAATAATTCGTTTGACGACGTTCTGATAGTCAGCAATCATTGTTTCACAAAACATAAACACCACGCCCACGAAAAAATTGCCTTTTTTTGGAACCAAACGGGATGAGAGTATGAGACACGCTTGAGGACCAAATGGTCTTTCAAAATCGATCAGATCTGTAGGTAAATTAAATCAGAATAATCTTCCGAAATATGTGGAACTAGGCACATATTGCTGATGATTTAAGAAATTTGTCTCCGTATGTAGTTCACTATAGAACTCTCCGTGAAGAATATCATAACAAGCAATTGATAGCACAAGCCTTCAATGAAATTATGCTCACTCCTAATCGTAATTCCCATCGATCAACGGGTTTATAACCCACCTATGACGAACATTAGCGCGGTTCTTGTGGAGTATTGTAACATGCTGGATGTCTAGGAGCCAGCATTGATTTTTCAGTTTCACCAACTACATCTGGACGATTGAAGTTACAGAAATTGAGCTTCTTATCCAAACATATCAATTCAATGACATTTCCATTGTTTTGTCCCAAAGTTTGTTGCTCTGTGCAAGGGTTGAATTTAAGACTGCGTTTAAGGATAAATTCCAAACTGAATTTTGAGCTTAATTTTAAGGTTAAATTTCAAATGAATTTTAGGCTGATTTTTAAACAACGGATTTGTGCTGAAGAAATCATGCGATTCCTAAAAATTTCTTCCCAAACATCATTAATCCCCATACAAGTTAGTTTTCGTTACGTGTATATGTTCGCAATACGTTTATCACCTCAATCAACTGGCAACATATTCATATTCTCCTACATGTATACATATTCAATTTGGCTTCTTTATCAATTTATTGTTTGAACTCGACGACCTATGTCGTTATCTGCAAAAATTTCATATACATATAATATGCATCCATTACTAATGAGTTGAGTCTAAATCTGTCTGCCGAAATATGAACAATAATAAATTAAAATTGTTTTGTATCAGTCTGGTACTCGAGTGTGTATTTGCCAAACGTATTAGTGAATTGAGTAAGTTTAATAATGAGTTATTATGTTGTGCTAGTATATAGCTGAAACTTAATTTTATTTTAGAATGTGATGAAATGTCATCCTTAAATACCGATCCGCGATCTCTGCACCCGCATATTATGGAAATGTTTGACATCAATGATCAATCAAATAGGATTTGTCGCGCAACATTAATTAGTGAAGATTTTGTAATTACAGGCCCCGATTGTATTACAGATATCAAGTCTTTTGATTTGACAAATATAAAAATTCGTAAATCAAAACTTTCTGAGGAGCAATATCCATATTTCAGTCCACATTTTGGTATTAAGAAGACAATGCTTTACGAAGACCCTAATATGTTTGGACGGAATTTACTCGGATTGATTCAACTAAATGAAATAGTTCCATTCCGTAATAATAGATCAATTTTCCGACCCGCTTGTCTTTGGACAGGCACCATTGTTCCCTCTGACTTATATATACGATATAATAATTCTTATAAATTAGATATTGACTCATTCATTGTACCAAGTGAGCATTTCGTTGAAAACATCAGTTCGGAACGAATTTCTGACACCATGTCGCAATTGTTTATTAATAGAACATTTTATTTCCATGTAAGAGAATATTCTTTAAGCGTATCTTGAGAATCAAATTTATTATTATATAAAAATATTTGCAGGTTTTCTTGATTGGTAGACCGGTTGAAGTAAATGTCAGGAATCAAACTTTTATTTTCGGCATTATAAGAATGGCTTATAGAAATGGATCCTATATATACGTAGCACACAAAATTAGCAGTTCTATTGCGTGGATCGAAATGAACGTGTGGCCGGTGAGTTAGTTGAGTTTTAACAAGTATATGCCTGCGATTGATTTCAGTGAAATCTCGTTATAACGAAGCCAAAGGGATCGGAGACGTTTTATTTATTTATTTAAAATTTTCTTATTTCATTTCCTTATAACTTCTATATAACAAAATTTCCATTTTAGTGAATGAAAATTCGTATTAATTTACAACCTCCCTATTTTGCAGCAACTTACGAATCTAGAATGCGGCCAACGAAAAGTTAAACAACAACCACTTATGACATTTGCCCAACCATCTTACCATGGCGAATTCCCTTGGCATATAGCGATGTTTCTAAATAATCGGAAATTCATTTGTGGCGGATCAATATTAAGTAGTCGAGCAATATTGACGGCAGCACATTGTCTGCATGATGAACGTGGCGTACTGCCACCTAATCGATTAACAATTGTGGCGGGCACACATAACTTAAATGAATATCCAATAGAAGCCCAAACACATAGTGTAGAAACGATAACGGTTCATCAAAATTATAATCGAACATTTTTGGAAAATGACATTGCGTTATTGAAATTGCGTAGCTTAATTGAATTCTCGCATTATATTCAGCCGATTTGCATAAGTAATATGCTGAATTATAATAATTTCCCAATAGGATTGGTGGCCGGATGGGGAAGCAATGAATCAAATCAGAAATCGGATGTTTTACGTCAAGGTACGTTTCCGGTACGCGATAATTTCGAGTGTCGTCACAGTAATCGTGATTTTTTCACCCAATATTTGAACGATCACAATTATTGTGCTGGATATCAAAACGGAACTAACGTCTGTTTCGGAGATTCTGGTGGTGGAATGATAATTGAGTTTGAATCGCGTTGGTTTATACGAGGAATAGTGTCGCAGGGTGTGGGTATATCAGTGAATTACACCCGTATGTGTGATATAACGGAACTAGCCATTTTCACTGATGTTCCAAAATTGTATGATTGGATTATAGAACAATTAGAGAATAATTAATAAAAATTTCAAATATTTTTAAACTTTTTGTTTTTTGTATTTATTCCAATTAATCAGATAACTGGAATACGCATTTGCACCAACCAAACACTTCGTTTAGTCTGTGGAGCAAAATAGTTTAGAAGTATTTATAGATTTTACAGGTGTAAATATCCACCATCTAAAAATGTTTATCCGATATTTAAAGGATATCGACAGTTGTCCGATTTCTGCAAAATTACAAAGTATTCAGGGTAATTGATTTAAATGAATCGACGAATTCTCCCAGAAATTAGAAGGGATACATACATAGATGTTGTAAATGTGAGTTTTGTTATGTTGCTGGAGATGGAGACATAGAATTTAACGTTTGATGAAGGGCCGAATGTCAATAGACGGAATGGGTCGAATCGCCGAACGTGGGGTCGATTAGGTTCAATGGTCGAATTTTCATGAAATGTTCTTTCACTTAATTTATTGAAATCAATATGTAAAACCATTGAATTTATTTCTTAATGTAAAATGATTTAAATATATTGCAATGTTGCAATAAATTGCGTGTTACGATTTCATAGTAAAGCATTGCAATGAATTATCTGTATGTAGCATAATAATATGCTCTCTTTTTTGGTTTATTGGTATTTGATTTAAATTTGTATGATTTGTTATTACAACTGTTGTCGATAGGTGATGTATTTATTTTGCCGCCTTTTTACCATGCTAATTTTAACTTCACCAGTTTGTTGGTTTGTTTTTTGTTTGTGTCCGCAAAATTTTATAATCGATATTTATCCTACTTCCCAATGTCTAATTTAGCTGAAATTTTGCCCACACCTTTGGTTCTGGTATACCTATACTCAATATTGTAATATGTCCAATATGGCCGCCGCTCTAAGATAGCGGATTACCTTTTCCTTTACAGCCTACTTGAGATGGGTATCAAATGAAAGGGGCTGACGAGTAGAAAATTATAAGGTAAGTGACATCATAATAAATCCAATATGGCGGCCATCCCAAGATACCGGATCACCTATTTTTCTACAACCACCTTGACATGGATATCAAATGAAAGGATTTGACGGGTAGAATACGATAAGCTTAATGATGTTAGTCTACATCTAATATGGCGGACGCCTCGAGAAGGCTGACTAAATTTTATTAACCACCTTTATGACATGGGTATCAAATGAAAAGATTTGTAAAGCACAATACGTGACAATATCATTTTAAATTCAATATGGCGGATACTCCAAGATGGCGGACTACATTTCTTTTATCACTTTCTTGACATGGGTATCAAATTTAAACAAGAAACAAAACAAGAATTTGACGAGCAGAATAATTTTAACAAATTCGATTTCTCAAGTATTTTTCCGATGTAACATGCATAAAGATATACGCATATCAAAAGTTTAAATTTTACAACCCGTTTCGCTAAATTTTACACGAAAGAAAAATGCACATGTGGAATTTAAATATAACGTTGTGTAACGTTTCAAATTTATAAAGATTCGTTTAAAGCATTGACCAGTCAGTCTTTAAGAAATTTAAGTAAGAATGCGACCATAGGAAAATGCATGTTACTGACCAGCGAAACTTTAAGAACTTTTCGTTCAGTTTCGTTAAATTTGAATTGTCATTTAACAATCTTTAACAAGAGCGAAAACTATCGCCCAAACTGAAGGAAGAAACGTCAATGTATTCAGTTTTGTGATATTTGTGAATTAATATTATGTATTTATGTTTTATTAATTAATAATTTAAATGCATTTTAAACATGTACATAGAATATTATGTAGTGTAATATGTATTAAAAATAATAAAATACAATTATTTTGAATTTTTTTTTGTCAAATCGTATTAAAGATTCGCTGGGCGATCTGTCAAAATTTCCGTAATAATACACTTTCGTTAGATTCTGTAAGGTTTTATTACGGATTCTTAAAGACTGACTGGTCAATGCTTAAGACTAAAATGTAGAAGTGTTCTGAAAAGTAAAAAAAAAATGTTGTCATCGCTCGGAAAATAAAAGCGTTTGCGCTTTTCCTTAATCAACAACCATCCTCTGTCATTTATATCAATATCTATTTCTTTTAGTGCACTTGAATATAAGCGTGGTTTTTTAAAAAACATTTGTTTACAAATTATTTTTATTTTTATATTGTGTTTCTTTTGTTGGAGTCGTAATTTTATTTCAATATTGTAAAAATACATATTTTTACTTTATATCTTAATCATGTATTTTATAACGACAAGGTTTTCCAACGTTTTTATTTCTATGTTTTTTATAATATCCATCTATTCTTATTTGTATCCCTTTTTTAATTTCCTTTTCGTAAGTTGTGTCATTGTGTGCCTATGTATTTTTCGGGATTCAGGTGTTTGTTTGATACTAAACTCGTTACTATACATAATTATGATGAGTATAGTAGCCATATTGGCAGAGCTGGGTCAGTGGATATGAGGAATGTTGTTTTAAAATCATCTCTACTTGATAACAAAGTTTTATTTAATTTCTGCTAAATATTTAAATCCTGGTAGTTTATAGTTATCAATTTTGAAGAATTGAAGTTAACCGTGAAAGACCTCTCCCTTTCAAGCTATTGCCATTTCATGCGAATGAAGTTTTTCTTAAAATAAAACTAGATTTAACAACAACAACAAAATTGTATATAGGATGGAACGATTTTTCTTTGTTTTTCTAATCCTTTTAGCGGAGTGCAGAAAAGATGCTCTTTAGAGATAAGATTAAAAGTCATTATGTACACTTTTCAATATTTCATATTTTAGTACTGCCCCCAATGGAGGTAAGGTTTAAAAAAATAATTAGGTATTGTATAAATTAAATCAAAATCTAACCATTTATCGATCTCCTCAGTTTTCTGACACTTCGCTGGTCGCTTAAAAATTCTCTTTCTTTTGTATGCACTTTTCGGCATTTTTCACAGGAACATTTGAAAAACGTTTTACCTTTGCGTGTTGCAATATCAAATATAATCTTGCTATCGGCTTTAAATCTTTGTAATTTATCTTTATATCGCTCAATGTTCTTTCTACGTTTAAATGGTTTAATTAAGCAGACTTTTATACTTGTTATTATAAACTTTAATCCGCGCCAAAATTGTACGGTGTTCTACAATAGGTATTGATGTGTTTTGCCACTTTTCTTCCATTTTTATTGTAACCATTTCACTAGTATTATGCACCAAACCTTTATATTGATTTTTCTCTGTGCTATGTGAGGCTTATATAAATAAATTCATCATGTCCTCGTAAGTAGAATACGTTATTTAATAATCCAGCCCCCGACCCAAATACAGGGCATTTAATAAGATTGCTACGCAGTGCCAAAGTCATTATTGTTTCGAATTTTAAAAAATTGATAACTAAGAATATTTAACATCTATATTTTATTTTATTTTTAGTGCCTTTTTTATAATATCGTAAAAATTAATTATAAAATACGAATGGTAATTATTAAAAGAAGCCACATACAATTTTTATTTTTGGGAATTTTTATTGGCCCTGAGGCAGTACTAAACCGCTATATTTTTTCGAAATATTTTAACTCGGCTTTAAGAAAGTGCTAGAGCATTTACTCCATAGCCCACGAAAACGGTATTAAAAATCAAAAAAAATCCCATACAATAGCGCTCCACCCTCCCATACAATAAATCCCATACAATAGCGCTCCCCCCATGACTGTCATTCGGGCGAATAAAAAAAAAAATGTTTTTCTATAAGAATATGCAAATGAAATACATACATATGGTTATATATTTCATGCCTAAGAAAATCGATATTTCGAGATTTTCAACGATCGGCAAACATGTCATCGGCAGAGCTATGTATTGTGTCTACTTTAATCAAGCCAACCCGTTTGAAAAGTTATTGGGGTTTACCTATAGTTAATCCTAGATTATACAAAAATGTGAAAAATTTTATCTTATGCATGTCTAAGAAAATCCATATCTCAAGATTTTCCCCGATCGGCAAACATCTCACTATGATATTCTGGAATTTCGTTGACTCCAAAAGAGAAACTTTTGGGTTTCCGTCAACAATGTCGTTCAATGATATAACTGGGAATAATTCTGATGATATTGCAAACTTATTTGCTTCGTCTTTACAAAATGTTTATAAATGAACTGATATTGTTGAGTATGAAACTGGCGAAGGCAGTTGTGCCAACATTTGCTTGTATACCCCTCTCATACCTCCAGATGATATCATTAAATCCCTCCATCTTTTTAAGGATATGGATATGGCCCAGATGGTTGTCTGGAAATCATCTCACATTGTACCGTTATTTAAATCAGAAATTCGAAGAAGTGTCTAACTACTGAGGTATTTCATTATTGTCACCAATTCCTAAATTATTTGAGTCGACTGTTTGTGATTATATGTTTTTCGGTTTTAAGTCGCTTATTGTAGATGAGCAACATGGTTTTGCCGAGGACGTTCTTCTGTATCAAACTTAGTAGAATTTACGAAACGTGCAACAGAGTTGGTTGAAGGCAATGCTCAACTTGATGTTATAGTATATACCGACTCAATTCATCACTTTATCGTTTTACCAAAAATTAAAATGAATTGGTATTAATGATAATTTGATCAAATGGCTTGAGTCATACCTTACTGGGTGGATTCAGCGTGTAAAAATTAATAATAGTTTATCTGATCCAATTTATGTATGATACATTCTGGGTTACCACAGGGCTCACATCTCGGTCCGATTATTTTCATATTATTTTTAAATGATATCACGAAATGTATACAATTTTCCCGTTGTCTCATATATGCGCGGATGACATAAAAATATTTTCCCCCTATTCTCTGTGCTAAAGCCAACGCTATGTTAGGATCCCTAAAATGTACCATGAAAGAATTTAATGATCCTATAAAGTTTTTGTTTGTCTGTATCAATCTTATGTTCGCTCACAGCTCGAATATGCATCATGCGTATGGTCTGCTCGGTATAGGGATCACATAAGTAGAATTGGGTCAGTCCAAAAATCATTTCTAATTTTTTATGCAAGGAAAACAGGTGGGTTTGACCTTAATTAATGTTGTGGAAAAATATTAGGAATTGTTGAAAGATGTAAATCCTTGAAAATTATTCCTCTTGAAATTCGTCATTAGCACGCTTCGTACTTGTTATTGAACTTGTAGTTGTATGTTCCAACTAAAAATTTTCGAACTCACCCACTCTTGAAAATAGATTCTCACAGAACCAATTATGGAATCAAATGACGAACCTTTGAATGCAATGTCGAAATGTTATAATGAACTAGGTAGTTTTTGTGACTTTAATATGACGAAATTGGAGATCAGACAATCATTCAAAAACAGTTATTTTAGTAATTAAGTTGTTTTTGTGTTATTTTAATATTATGTTCTTAACCGTATGTACAATACAATTAATTGTATTTTTTTTTTTTGATATTTATGGTTAAAATTTGTACTGGAGCTTATGGTTCACTCAAACTAGGCATACCGCTGAAAATATTGCTTGTTAACAGTTTGGCCCGGCGAAAGGAATTCATAATGCACCACACCACGATAATCGAAGATGACGGACAATAGCACGGTTTTTGTAGTGTTTTGTAACGTGATGGATGTCTAGAAGGCACCATTGATTTTGCAGTCTCACCAACTACATCTGGACAATTAAAGTTACAGAAATTGAGCTCCTTGTCTAAACTTGTCGATTTAAGGACATTTCCATTGTTTTAACCCATAGAGCTTTGTTTTTGTTGTCCTGTGCAAGGGTTGATTTAAGACTGAACATTAGCACTGCATTTAATGATGAATTTTAAAATTGCGTTTAAGGATGAATTCCAAGTGAATTTTAGGCTGATTTTTAAATAACGGATTTGTGCTGAAAAAATCATGCGATTCCTAAAAATATCTTCCCAAACATCATTAATCCCCGTACAAGCCAGTTTTCGTAACGTGTATATGTTTACGATACGTTTATCACCTCGATCAACTGTTGGTAACATATTCATATTCTCCTATATGTATATACATATTCAATTTGGCTTCTTTATCAATTTATTGTGTTTGAACTCAACGACCTATGTCGCTATCTGCAAAAATTTCATATATAATATGCATCCATTACTAATGAGTTGAGTCTAAATCTGTCTGCCGAAATATGAACATTAATAAGTTTAAATTGTTTTGTATGAGTCTAGTACTCGGGTGTGTATTTGCCAAACGTATTAGTGAATTGAGTAAGTTTAATAACGGGGCTATTATGTTGTGATAGTAAACAGCTGAAACTTAATCTTATTTTAGAATGTGATGAAATGGCATCCTTAAATACCCATCCGCGATCTCTGCACCCGCATATGATGGAAATTTTTCACATCAATGATCAATCAAATTGGATTTGTCTCGCAACATTAATTAGTGAAGATTTTGTACTGACAACCGAACATTGTGTTTACGGACGCACGAGTTATATTTTGACAAATTTCAAAATTCGCAAACTAAAATTACCCGAGGAGCAATATTCATATATCAGTCCACATTTTGGTATTAAGAAAATAATACGATACAAGGCCCCTAATACGCTTGGATGGCGTATGATCGGATTGATTCAACTAAATGAAACAGTTCCATTCCGTAATAATAGATCAATTTTCCGGCCCGCTTGTCTATGGACCGGCACCATTGATCCCTCTGATTTATATGTACGATATAATAATTCTTATCAAATAGATATTGACTCACTCATTGTACCAAGTGAGCAGTTCGTTAGAAACATCAGTTCGGAAGAAGATTCTGACATCATGTCGCAATTGTTTATTGATGTAGCATTTGATTCATATGTAAGAGAATATTTTTTAAGCGTATCGTGAGAATCAAATTTATTATTATACAAAAATATTTGCAGATTTCAATGTATACTAGACCGATTGAAGTAAATGTCAGGAATCAAATTTTTATTTTCGGCATTCTAAACTACGGGTTTTATAATAATGATTCCTTTTTCTACACAGGAAAAAAAATTAGCAGTTTGATTGCGTGGATCGAATCGAACTTGTGGCCGGTAAGTTAATTCAGGTTACAGTGAAATCTCGTTATTTCACTGTAGCCTGAGACGATCGGAGACATTTCCTTTCCTTATAACTTCTATATAACAAAATTTCCATTTTAGTGAATGAAAATTCGTATTAATTTACAACCTCCCTATTTTACAGCAACTTACGAATCTAGAATGCGGCCAACGAATAGTTAAACAACAACCACTTATGACATTTGCCCAACCATCTTACCATGGTGAATTCCCTTGGCATATAGCGATGTTTAAAACTAATCGGAAATTCATTTGTGGCGGAACAATATTAAGCGGTCAAACAATATTGACAGCAGCTCACTGTGTGCATGATGAACGTGGCGTACTGCCACCTAATCGATTAACAATTGTGGCGGGCACACATAACTTAAATGAATATCCAATAGAAGCCCAAACACATAGTGTTGAAATGATAACGGTTCATCAAAATTATAATCGAACATTTTTGGAAAATGACATTGCGTTATTGAAATTGCGTAGCTTAATTGAATTCTCCCATTATATTCAGCCGATTTGCCTAAGTAATATGCTGAATTACAATAATTTCCCAATAGGATTGGTGGCCGGATGGGGAAGCGATGAATCAAACCAGCAATCGGATGTTCTACGTCAAGGTACGTTTCCGGTACGCGATAATTTCGAGTGTCGTCACAGTAATCTTGATTTTTTCACCCAATATTTGAACGATCACAATTATTGTGCTGGATATCAAAACGGAACTAACGTCTGTTTCGGAGATTCTGGTAGTGGAATGATAATTGAGTTTGAATCGCGTTGGTTTATACGTGGAATAGTGTCGCAGGGTGTGGGTGTAATAGTGAACAGCACCCGTATGTGTGATGTAGTGGAACTGGCTTTGTTCACTGATGTTCCAAAATTGTATGATTGGATTATAAACCAATTAGAGAATAATTAATAAAAATTTCAAATATTTTTAAACCTTTTTAGTTGTTTGTATTTATTTCAATTAATCAGATAACTGAAATACGCATTTGCACCGACCAAACACTTCGTTTAGTCTGTGGAGCAAAATAGTTTAGAAGTATTTAAAGATTTTACAGGTGTAAATATCCACCATCTAAAAATATTTATCCGATATTTTAAAAATCTCGACAGTTGTCTGATTTCTGCAAAATCTACAAAGTATTCAGGGTAATTGATTTAAATGATTTGACGGATTCTCCCAGAAATTATAAGAGATACATATATTGTAAATGTGAGTTTTGTTATGATGCTGGAGATGGAGACATAGAATTTAATCAACACTTCTAACGGCTGGATATATTTTATCAATCTTCTTTCCTTCGGGTGTTCAGCCAATAAATAAAACAACTTCAGTTACGACGACGTTTCGGTAATTTTATTACGGTAATAAAATTACCGAAACGTCGTCGTAACTGAAGTTGTTTTATTTATTGGCTGAACACCCGAAGGAAAGAAGATTGGCATAGAATTTAACGTTTGATATTGAAACGCTGAATGTCGAAAGACCGAACGCCAAAAGGCCGAATGTCGAAGCACTGAATGTACCGAAAGGCCGAACGCCAAAAGGCCCAATGTCTAAATGCCGAATGGGATGAAGGGCCGAATGTCGATAGACGGACTGAGTCGAACGGTCGAGCGTGGCGTCGATTGGGCCGAATGATCGAATTTTCATGAAATTTTCCATCATTTAATTTATTGAAATCGATATTTAAAACCATTGAATTTATTTCTTAATGTAAAATGATTTAAATAAATGGAACTACATGCTTCGGTTTTCATAGTAAAGCATTGCAATGAATCAACTGTAATTTTGTCGGAAAAATATGTGCCATTTTTGGTTTATTGTTAAATGTATCGGTTACATTTTTTGTATGTTTTGTTATAATAACTGTTGTGGATAGGCGATGTGTTTATTTTTTTATGATCAAGGCCATTATTTGTGAGCATATTTTGCTGCCTTTTTTACCACGCTTATTTTAACTTAACCAGTTTGTTGGTTTGTTTGTTGTTTGTATCTGCAAAATTTTATAATCTATATTTATCCCACAATCCAATGTGCAATTGAGCTGAAATTTTGCACACACCTTTCGTTCTGGTGACAATATAATATAGTATACTTATACTTAGTAGCCTGCTGTATAAATAAGAGCCTCCAGTGTCCAGAGCTTTTGTTTGGTTTTTATATGAAAATGTTCATAAAACATGTAATGTTATTTGATTGAAAAATCGAGTCTTGAAAATGTTTATTTCTTAGTAAAAATCGTCATGAAAAATTCTTGTTAATAAGGGGTTGTGCGTAATTTCGTGAAAAATCAAAATTATCAAATAAAAACAATTATTAAAAGCAATTTATGAAAAATGAAGTGATTGATCAGAAAATGTCGTAGCAATACTCGCAACAAATTACCGAGAATTTCATTTCATTGAGAAGTTTTATTCTGGTTTACATAAAACGAAATTTAAATTGTGATGTAAGCATTGTAGGTAATTTGTGATAAAAAAAGTGCACTTTTTATTACATAATTATAAAAAAAAACAAATTTTGTTGTTGTTGGTTTTTAGCCATCTTACGATTTGTAAACAAATGGTATAAACAGCTATTTTTGCCAGAAAAGTTATTTTTAATAATAAAATTAATTTTATTAAAAAATTGAACTAAGTAATAACTATCCGTGTATTTGCAACTCAAATAAAAATTTTTAAACTTTAATTGTTTTATTTTAAGCAACGCACTCCATTGAATAAAATTTTAAATATGGCCCTGTTCTATTTTATCTGTATCCCTTTTTCCCACCGCTTTACTTACACTTGACGTTTTTTATTTCTCCTCTATGCCTTTTAAAGGCATTGCCCCATGCACAAACAGCAAAACGGAATTTCAAAACGTCAAATCTAATTTTTGACCAAATCGTTTATTTTTCAATATCAAAATTATTAAAAAATAGTTCGAATATACAAGTTCCGCCTTATTTGTAGAAAATTTTAATAAAATTGATTTCATTTCATTCAAAAAATCCTAATTTTATATTTTGACGGACGGAGTTTTGCTTGACGGCCGGCAAAATACAAAATTGGAGTTTGTTAAATGAAATTAAATCAATTTTAATAAAATTTTCTTAGAATAAGGTGGAACTTATAGATTTGAACTATTTCTTAATAATTTTCACATTGCAAAGTGAACCAGTTTCCCAAAAAATTGGGTTTGACGTATGTATTCTTCGTCGGCTCCATTCGTAATATTTTTAATTTTTAAATTTTGAACAAAGGAACCAAAACAGAAATTAAGAAAACAAAATGATTTTGTTTATTTTCTTTAGTGTTGTGTTGCAAGTTTGCAACTCGTGAGGGTTTTCCCTATGTGGTGTTATGTGATGGGGGCATTTTATTTTAAACAAAAAAAAAAAATTGTATATAAAAAAAGGTTACGAAAGTTAAAAAGGTAAGTAATAAAATAAACCAATTTGCTTTTTTATTTGCTTTGTATGAGTTGCAAGACAATACTAAACAAAATCATTTTGTTTCCTAACTTTTTTCAGTCTCCTTCAAGATTGATATTATTACAAGATTGTCTAACTCTTACGGAGAGTAAACGTGCTGGTCCGGGTCCCTACGCAATGCCACTACATAAAAAGCCGTGACAAAAAAATGTGTGGTAGTATTAATAGTGTAAAGATTTTTATTTTCCTATGAAACGTAAAAAAATCATATGGGATTTTCAAATACATTTTTTTATATCGTCTTTATTTTCAATTTATATGAATATTTTTATTTATAAATATTAATAATTTGATACTAAATATATCGAAATGCAATTTGTGAACAATTTTGATTAAAATTAATAATCATTTTATAAGTAATTTTGCATTTTTGTAAAGTTATTTTTTTCTCAAAACATCGTCATGCTTCGTGTCCCTTTAAACATTTCATTTTCTTCATTTCTTTTAGTAGTTTTGTTTCATGATACAAGGAATTAATAAGGTATGCTCAATAGATGTAATTACGCCATCCGGTGACAGAAATTTGTTTTTTATTTTTTGTTATTTCTCTATTTTATTTTGTTTTTAGCACGTCATTCGCTAGTATCGTGGTGCAGCATCGAATGACGTGTTAAAAAACAAAACAAAATAGAGAAATTTGTACAAAAAATAAAAAATAAAAAACAAATTTCTGTCACCGGATGGCGTAATTACATCTATTGAGCATACCTTATTAAGTCTTTGTATCATGGTTTTGTTTAGTATAAATTTGAACTTCAATGAGCATAGATGTGTTGTAGGTTGTCGGTTGTCGGAATATTGGGTAATGCAAAGCATTAAGAAAATATTGGATATTTTTTTGACGTTTCATCATTTTTGATTTGAAGAAAGAATATGTGCATTGGTTCGCGTTTCTTGATGCCTTCAACCACTGACTTAGAGTTAACAATGCTCCATCAACGTTTTATGATTTTCAGAAACTCGAAAAAATTTAACTTATTTAAAAACCGCAATTCAGAAATTATATTTCCTCAAAATTATTGAAATACATTTTATTAATGTTTAATTATCTCGTGGGTATTGTATTTAATTAATTAATAAAAATTTATTCCGCAAACAAGAATACTTTCTGCCGCCAAACAATTTTCAAGAAAACAAAAACATTTTCCTAACATAAAAAAAATCACCTGTAAACAAAAACATAATAAAATGAGTAGCATTCCTACATACATCATTTCATTTCTACGAGCGAATTTGTACTAAAGTCAGTGATGTCACCCTACTACAATTGTAGTAGATCTACTACATTTTCTATGCCTTTCAATTTCAGTACGTACTTTTTGATTTCTACTACAATTTTGATTTTTTTTGTTTTCAGTAAAAATTTGTTTTATGGTAAAAAACTTATACGGAAAAGCAAAATCAAACCGTATTGCATTGCTTATTGGGGACTTTTGTATTAAATTTTACAAAATATGTCAAATTGTTAACGGTTTTTCTCATTTCGTTTTCATTTGTGCTCCTGCGTCCTGCCATTTGCTAGTACTACGTGCGTTAACCATTTCGTTTGTGCGTAATTGCGTATATTCTACTAATTTCCTGTATACAAAATACGTAAGAAGTTTTATTAATTATTAAAATTGGTTCATGATAAACGGTTTAATAAAATCTATAATTCTGTTTATACACATTTACATATTTATAGAAAAAATTGGTGAATACTGTGTAATTGAGTGATACCAAATATGTACAGTGTCAGTGATATACACGTTGGTTTTTTTCGAGGTTAAATTTGAACAATTTTTTTAGTTAGTTTAATTTTAAAAGCAAATTTGAAAGGAGACAGAATTGGAAGAGTTGCTTTACTACCAAAGCCAAATTTCATTTGGTTAATTTTTAAAAGTAGACGTTGTTGGTCAAGTGAAGGGGTATTTTCAACCTGTTGAACAAAATCGGTAAGTTTTAGATTTATGTAGAATAGAATATAGTACACAATTTGGTTAAATTTCGAGGTAATAATACTGTGCCGTTCTTATTTATTTTAGAAATCCAGTGCCCACCATTGTGATGCTGCATGCGCCGCCTAAAGAATAAATTTATAAGAATATCCAGGTTGTTAATTTTGAGATTAAATTCTAGAGCTAAGCCAAGTTCATTTAATGACTTAATTTATTATAACTACAAATGTTATAAGCAAATTCGAAAGGAAACAGAATATTATAGATTTCAGAGTAAATATCAACTCCTAAATTCTTAATACTAGCTGTAGTCAAAGGTCATTTGGATAACTTCTAAAAAGGTCTGATTGTCAAATGAAGAGATATTTTCAACCTGTTGAAAAAAATCGGTGAGTTTAGAGATAAAATAAAAAAATTATTTTAATTTCGAGTTAACAATATTGTGTCGTTTTCATTTATTTTAGAAATCCAGTACCAACTACCTCTCAAACGATAAATCCGGAAGAAGATCTAGGCTCTATATCAGACAACGCAGCTGTAGCTGTAAAGCCAAAACAGAAAAAATATGCCCAAAAATATAAAACCCTGTGGGAAAATAAGTATCCTTGGCTGACAAACCTTGATGATGAGGCATACTGTAAGCTATGTAACAAGTCGATGACCAACAACATAAACCATATCGCTAGGCATGAGAATTCTTCTAACATACATAAGGTAAAAGTTAATCTTTCCAATGAAGTTCAAAAACTTATAGATATATCTTTCCAAAATCAAAAAATCTTAAAAAAACACCAAGTGGAAATGATGAGTGTTATTTATTGTGTGCAACATGAATTGTCATTTTCTATCATGAATTCCTTGCCGAAATTAATTTTAAAAATTTCACCTACCTCAATACCCGCTCAACAATTAAAATGCTGTCGTACTAAGACAACAGCATACATCAACGAAATTATCGGTCCATTTGCCGCAGACAAAATATCTAAAATCTTACGTCAAGAATACTTTTCGATCATAATCGATGAGACGACTGATTTAACAACGAATAAACAGTTAGTCATAATAGTAAGATATTTCGATAAAATTACAGCTAAAGTTATTGATAAATTTTTTGGGATAATTCGTTTAGAACACTCTACAGCTTCAGAAATGATCCTAGCTTTAAAAAACCATTTCGCTTTTTATAATATTAGCTTAAAAAATATAATTGGTCTAGCTACTGACAATGCGTCAGTCATGTCTGGTAATTTTGGTGGCGTAAAAGCAAAACTCCAAGAACTGAGGAGTGGATTTTTTTTTTTAGGCTGTACATGCCATTCGATAGCTCTTTGTGTTAATAGCGCCATTACCTGATGTGATTGAAAAAATTATAAAAAATATTTATAACCACTTTTCGCACAGCCCGAAAAGGTTGCACGATTTTCTATTTTTCAAAAAGATTTCAATTTAGAAAATCATAAGATTTTAAGATTATGTAAGGTACGATGGTTATCTCTTGAAGCAGTGGTGACCAGAATCTTAGATCAATGGAATGCCCTAAAACACTACTTCGTACTTTATTGTTTCGAGTTGAAAGATACCAAAGACAAAGATTCTAATGCATATGAGATTCGCGATTTTTTATCTAATAACGAGTTCAAATTGTATTTGATTTGTCTATCATATATTTTGAAAGTAGTAAATGATTTAAATAAAATATTTCAATCGGAAAAACCACAGATTCATAATTTAGACTCAAAAATTAAATGTGTTTATAAAGAAATTTTAAAAAATTTTATTATTCCGGGTAACATTGATATTACTGTTGATATTAATGATTCTAGTAATCACCTTCCGTTAAATTCAATGTATTTTTCATTATATTTCCAAGAATTGGAAGGATCTTTTGTCGAAGAGGATAAATTTAAAGTTTCTGTGGTAAAAAGCAATTTACTTTTATTTTATATTGAGCTGTGTTCGCAAATTAAAAAACGGTTTCAACTAGATGATCAAAAATTGTGTTTGTTGAAATTTTGTAATGTTGATGAAATTGTTGCCGGCACAATGCCAACTATTCTTTCGTTGTTAACTAATTTTCCTTTCCAAAATGAACTGGTGAAGACTGAAACACTAAACGATCAATGGCACAGCCTAATTGGTAATAAAGAGCTTTTGGCCAAAATTGACTCGTCCGATGCTGTTAAAAGTTGGATTCAAATTAAAAATATTATTAATAATTTGGATGAGTACATTTATAGCGATTTGGCCGAATATATGTTGGTATTATTGTCATTGCCACATAGCAGTCCTGCCGCAGAAAGGGCTTTCTCCCACTTAAATCGGATAAAAAATAAAAAAACTAATAGGCTTGAAAATAAAACCATTCAAAATATTATGTTTTCTAGAACCTTAGTAAAAGAAACATGTGATACAGAAATATATGTTCCTGAAAAAGAATTATGTAAATTTGCAGCAAAGTACAAATTTAAACAAGGAGTTTTTGAACTCTTATAGTCATATAAAAATCGCTTTAATTTAATTTTTGTGAAATTGTGATAAACAGCTGTTTTTTAAGCTAAACCTTTATTTTATATTATTTTATTTATTTGTATTCTTGTGATAGAATTGATATTGCTAAGTTAAGAGACTGATTTGCAATCAAAATATGATTTTCTGTTTGTTAAAAACATAATTTTAAGCTGAAAGATGTAAAATACTTGAAATAAACAATAACACATATATGATAATTTTGAACTCTGTATTTATTATTAAAAAAAAAAAAATCTGCTCCTATCCCAAGTATTTTTATATCCGACAATTTTTGGATTTTTCTGACACTTTGCTGATTTCATCACCGACTTTTTTCCGAAATAATGTCCAACTTATTCTAAGATTTACTATGAAAGTTGGCCACAAAAATCGGAAAATGATGACAAAAAAAGTGAGGTTATGTCGCACAAAAAAAATGGGCGGGGCTTACAATATAAGCTTTGGCGGGGAAATTTCACTTTACATACATACATACATCCATACTTGTTTAAATAAAAATATTTTTTTTTTTTTTATTTTAAAATTTTATATAATTTTTTTTTTATTAACTCTTTCACATATTTTTTTTTTATAAATACATAATTGTATATTTTTAAATTAAATAATAAAAAAAAAACAATTTAAAACAAAATAAAATTATACACCCGAACTAAAGAAAACGTCGCCATCATATCGCCGTGCATTCTCCAAGTCCCAATTCGCGCTATATTTCCATACGTACAAACTGTAATTGATATTAAAAAATTATATATTAATCAATTATTCGCAAACACAAAAATAAAAATTATACCAACTAAAAACTGATCGCACAACACCGGCCACAGCAAAAATAAAAATAAAATTTAATTAAATGTAAAAACAAAACACATTAACACAACAACCATAATGGCGTGCGTCTCACACAAAACTAAAGTTGTAATTTGTAAACACAAAATAAAAAAGTACACACCAACGCCAGCATCTTTGCTGTGTTAACAGTTGGAATTTGGAAACCCAACCCAATTTCATCATTTTCCGATTTTTTGTACCAATATGCTGAAAAAAAATTCATGTTTTCAGCTTTGTTATACTTGGGGTATTTTTAAAAATGTAGCAGATTTGCTACAAATACCAAAGCAAAAGGTGACATCACTGACTAAAGTTAAAAAAGTAAAAAAATAATCTAGTAATCTCCCAGTTGTACTTTGTGTGAGCAATCGAGAGATTTTGTTTGAGATGGCACGTTAGAAACATGAAATAGAAGTATAAAGCAAACAAAAAAGAAATTTTCGGTTTTTTAAATTTGTTTTTCTCCCAACGTCTTAAAAGCCTCTAGTTTTAATACTGTTTTTGTGTATTAAAGTTGGCCTTTTTCTTACTATTTTAAAAATGTGTGTGTTGCTAAGCTACACTTTTAATCCTAGGTGTAAAAGTACGTACTTAATACTAGGAGAAAAATAGTATGCGTAGCCGAGCAAAAGTAAAAATTGCGAGTCAAACAAAGTTACTTTTAATCCGAATAACACATACTATTTTTGCTCCAATGAAGAGATCATGTCGTGTCGGTTGTATATTACTAATTATACGAGGAAGTACAAATTATGTAATTAAAACTTAAAAATTGAAACTAATTTTGTTGACATATTTTGTGAAACTAAGGAGATCATGATTTTTGTTTGGTTTGACTATTGTACGCGTCAAATACAATGCAATATTCCAACCAAACAAAAGTCATGACCTCCTTAGTTTCACAAAATATTTCAACAAAATAAGTTTCAATTTTTAAGTTTTAATTACATAATTTGTAATTACTCATATAATTAGTAATATACAACCGACACGACATGATCTCTTCGTTGGAGAAAAAATAGTATGTGTTATTCGGATTAAAAGTGACTTTGTTTGACTCGCAATCTTTGCTTTTGCTCGGCTACGCTGCGCTTCGCCTCGCATGCAAATATAATTGCTCGTCAAACAAAGTATCACTTTTAATCCTAATGACACAATGTACTATTTTCATGAGTAAATTTACAATGTCCGCATTTTATTCGTTCTTTTTTTACGAATTATGAGGACATGTGATGATCACGGTGAGGTATAAGAGAGCATCACCGGGATTTATCATTGATCGCTTTTGGAGCGCTCAGTCGTACAACAGGTTAACAGGGCTACGAAAGTACGAAATGAAATTTTACAAAGAAACACGAAGCCTGACGATGTTTGAAAATAAGAAATCAATTTGCTAAAATGCAAAATTGTGTGTTAAATTTTTATTAATTTCAACTAAAATTGTGTACAACCTGCAATTCGATATATTTAATTTCAAATTATTAATATTTATAAATAAAAATTTTCATTTAAATAGAAAATAAAGGCGATATAAAATAATGCATTTTAAAATCCCATACGATTTTGTGTACGTTCCATAGGAAAATAAAAATATTTATCCAATTTTGATACATAATAGCCCGATAACTAGACTGTTTTCAAATAAAGAAAATGTAAAATAACCCATTGTTATTGTATAACCCACGCTGCTAGGGGCAACGTGAGTTATATTTTGTATAACAAAATGTTGAGTAGTCATTGGAAAATTATTCGTAGATTTTGTAATTTACGTCAAAGAAGCACGTCACATAAATTTAAAGAACGGCCACTTTGATAAAATGTATTTCAAAATTCAATGCTACAGTGTGAAAACACAAAATGGAACTATTTCTTATTAATTTACGATTATTTACATTTATTTCAACAAAATTGGATAAAACGTTGTATGCCACTCGTGAGCAAAGAGATATTATCCATTCGGGATAATATCCCACTCGGCTATCGCCTCGTGGGACAAACTTATCCCTAATGGATAATATCTCGTTTTGCTCACTAGTACCATAAATAACTATTATTCCCTTTTTTATATTAATGATTTTACTTTTTTAGACTGATGTCACGGCTATTTATGTAGTGGCATTGCCCTACGCTTTATTTTCTCTTTGGATTTTTATTTTCTCATTTGCATTTATATACTATACGGCAGTGATATTAAATATTGCACTGAAACGCATCGTTTTTCTTTCATCACACTATGAGCAGAACGTTTATTTTGATTTTGACTGTAGAACAAACAAAACTAAAAGAAGTTATAAAATAAAACAAAAATGAATTCTGTGAGAGTGCGTAAAATGTTTAATACTACAGGAAAGAAGATAGTATAGATCGTACGTTTTTGATTTTATGTTATGTCCCATTCTCTCATTCAATCAACCCGACTAAAACAAACGAAATAATAAATGTTTTGTTTGTGTGAGCGAGAAAACATCATAACTATATCATTATTATTCTGATTATTTGTTATACATACGGTAGTGATCAAAACAGGCGCAACGTTTTTTGTTATAATTAATCAAACATCGGTACTTCAAAATAAATTTGTAAGTTAAAAATATTATAAGTATATATTTTCTGAGGTGTTCATTATATTCATTATAATAATTAAAAATATATTAATTAAAAAAGGTGGTGTGCTCCGTTATTGGTTGTAACAGTAACCCTAACCCAAAGATTTCTCATTTCGATCCATCAATCAGTTTTTTCCGATTTTCTAAAGAATTAAGTGTTAAGAAACAGTGGGTAAAAGCCACTTCAAGAAATGATAATTTTTTAGTGGAAAATTCCCGTATTTGTTCGAAACATTTTAGCGAAAGTGATTTTTTAATTAAAGTTGATTTTAGTGGAAAACAAAAACGGTTTTTAAAACCAGGCGTTATCCCTTCTTTACAAATATTTAATGAATTAAGTGTTCACCTTGAACACGCACCACCAGAAGACTTGATTGAAACAACCGAAAATCCAATAATCGGGAAATTTCCTGTTAGTACCCAAACTGACCCGTATCTAACCAAATTAGAACGTGAACTAAAAAAAACTAAAAACAAAATGTGCCAAGTTGCTCAAGGAACTGCAAAACCAAAATAAAATCCAAGTAAACTTAGAGTATAATTTATCCAAGATCTTTTCGTTCCAGCAGATAGATAAATTAAAATACCCAAAAAAACAGGTAAGGTACGGCACCAGTGATATTGAATCTTCGATTTCGTATTATAATGTTGGTCCACGTCTATATAGACTTCTAAGAAAGCGTGGTTTTCCATTTCCGTCGCGTTCCACCCTTCATTATTGGGCCCAAAACGTCGATATTCAACCCGGAGTATGCCAAGCAATCATTTCAATCTTAAAAGAAGTTCCGTTGAATGAAATTGAAAAAGTTTGTGTACCTTCATTTGACGAGATGAAAGTTTCTGAAGCTAATGAATACGACAGAAAACTTGATGAGACTTTTAAGCCATCCAAATATGTGCAAGTAGCGATGATTCATGGGTTGTTTAATAAATGGAAACAACCATTTTTTTTTATTTTGACAGCAACTTCAGCAAAGAAATTTTAGACAATATTATAAAAACATTAGATGCTATTGGCTAATCGGTGGTTGCTATGGTTTTGGATCTAGGAGCTTCTAACCGCAACCTATGGAAGAAATTAGGTATTTCAGAAGAAATTCCTTATTTCCCTAATCCTTCTAACTCAGTTAATAAGGTTTTTGTATTTTTTTCTGACCCTCCTCATTTACTTAAGTTAATTAGAAATAATTATCTTGACCATGGCTTTAACCATAATGGTAACATTTTAAATGCCAACCCCATCAAAGAGACCCTTCGCTTATCGAAAACAGCCGATATAAGTATAAATCATAAAATTAGTTTCAATCATTTAGATGTTAAAAGAGCCGGTCGGCAAAAAGTAAAACTAGCTGCCCAACTATTTTCGCACACGGTGCAAGCATCAATTAATTGGTGTGCTTCTCAAGGGATTTTAGCAGATTGTCCTAATTGGGCAGCAGTTGCTAAATTTGTTAAGCAAACCAACGATTGGTTGGTTAAGCAAACATCATTAATACCTGTACAAGCTAGTTTCCGTAACGTGTATGTATATGTTTGCGATACGTTTATCACCTCGATCAACTGTTGGCAACATATTCATATTCTCCTATATGTATATACATATTCAATTTGGCTGCTTTATCAATTTATTGTGTTTGATCTCAGCGACCTATGTCGCTATCTGCAAAAAATTCATATATAATATGCCTCCATTACAAATGAGTTGAGTCTAAGTCTGTCTGCCGAAATATGTACATTAATAAATTAAAATTGTTTTGTATGATTCTGATACTCGAGAGTGTATTTACCAAACGTATTAGTGAATTGAGTAAGTTTAATGACGGGATGTTGTGCTAGTAAACAGCTAAAACTTAATCTTATTTTAGAATGTGATGAAATGGCATCCTTAAATACCGATCCACGATCTCTAGATCCGCATATGATGGCAATTTTTTACATCAGTTATCAAGCACCAAGGATTTGTCCCGCCACATTAATTAGTGAAGATTTTTTACTGACAAACATCTTTTGTATTTCCGATCATAGGAATTCGACAAATATAAAAATTCGTAAATTAAAATTTTCCGAGGAGGAATATTCAAATTTCAGTCCATATTTTGGTATTAAGAAGATAATGCGTTATTCGTTAACTGATAAGAACTATGGAATGGATATGATCATATTGATTCAACTAAACGAAACAGTTCCATTCCGTAATAATAGATCAATTTTCCGACCCGCTTGTCTTTGGACAGGCACCATTGATCCCTCTGGTTTATACTCACCATATGGTAATAATTATAATAAATTAAACATTGACTCATATATTCTAACAAGAGAGCAGTTCATTGAAGCAGTGGGTAGCGATTCGTTTGTTTCTAACAGTACTTCGATATTGTATTTTAATACAACCAATGATTTTGATGTAAGAAAATATTTTTTAGGCGTACCGCAGGGATCAAATTTATAATTATACAAAAATATTTGCAGATTAAATTGGGTAGTCCCGTTGAAGTAAATGTCAAGAATCAAACTTTTATTTTCGGCATTATAACCTCCATGGCTTATAGAAATGGATCCTTTATATACGTAGCACACAAAATTAGCAGTTTTATTGAGTGGATCGAAATGAACGTGTGGCCGGTGAGTTAGTTGAGTTTTAGCAAGTATATGCCTGAGATTGATTTCAGTGAAATCTCGTTATAACGAAGCCAAAGAGATCGGAGACGTTTTATTTATTTATTTAAAATTGTCTTATTTCATTTCCTTACAACTTCTATATAACAAAATTTCCATTTTAGTGAATGAAAATTCGTATTAATTTACAACCTCCTTATTTTACAGCAACTCACGAACCTAGAATGCGGCCAACGAAAAGTTAAACATAAACTACTTATGGCATTTGCCCAACCATCTTACCACGGCGAATTCCCTTGGCATATAGCGATGTTTCTAAATAATCGAAAATTCATTTGTGGCGGATCAATATTAAGTAGTCAAGCAATATTGACAGCAGCTCATTGTGTACAGGATGGACGTGGCCCACTGCCACCTAATCGATTAACAATTGTAGCGGGCACACATAACTTAAATGAATATCCAAATGAAGCCCGAACATATAGTGTAGAAACGATAATGGTTCATCAAAAGTATAATGAAACATTTATGGAAAATGACATTGCCATATTGAAATTGCGTAGCTTAATTGAATTTTCCCAATATATTCAGCCGATTTGCATAAGTAATATGCTGAATTACAATAATTTCCCAATAGGATTGGTGGCCGGATGGGGAAGCGATGAATCAAACCAGCAATCGGATGTTCTACTTCAAGCCACATTTCCAGTACGCGATAATTTTGAGTGTCGTCAAAGTAATCGTAATTTTTTCTCCCAATATTTGAACGATCACAATTATTGTGCTGGATATCAGAACGGAACTAGCGTCTGTACCGGAGATTCTGGTGGTGGGATGATAATTGAGTTTGAATCGCGTTGGTATATACGAGGAATAGTGTCGCTGGGTGTAGCAGTGCCAAACACAAATCGGTGTGATTTAACGGAACTGGTTCTTTTCACTGATGTGTCAAAATTGTATGATTGGATTATACAACAATTAGAGGATAATTAATAAAAATTTCATATATTTTTAAACTTTTTATTTTTTGTACTTATTCCAATTAACCAGATAACTGTAATACGCATTTGCACCGACCAAATACTTCGTTTGGTCTGTGGAGCAATATAGTTTAGAAGTATTTATATTTTACAGGTGTAAATATCCATCTAAAAATATTTATCCGATATTTTAAGGATCTCGACAGTTTTCCGATTTCTGCAAAATCTACAAAGTATTCAGGGTAATTGATTTAAGTTAATCGACGAATTCTCCCAGAAATTATTAAAGATACATACAAAGAGGTTGTAAATGTGAGTTTTATTATGTTGCTGGAGATAGAGGCACAGAATTTAATGTTTACGATATTAAAAGGCCGAATGTCGAAAGACTGAACGCCAAAATCCGAATTTTGAAGGGCCGCTCGAAAGGCCGAAAGCCAAAAGGCCCAATATCTAAAAGCCGAATAGGATGAAGGACCGAATGTCGATAGACCGACTGAGTCGAACCGTCGATTGTGGGGTCGAATGATCGAATTTTCAGGAAATTTTCCTTCACCTAATTTATTGAAATCAATATTTAAAATCATTGAATTAATTTCTTGATGTAAAATGATTTAAATAAATTGAAATACGTATTACGGTTTTCATAGTAACCCATTGCAATGAATCATCTGTAAGTAGCATATTGATGTGATCAAATTTTGTCGGAAAAATGTGTGTCATTTTTGGTTTATTGGTATTTGATGTATCGGTTACATTTTTTGTATGTTTCGTTATAATGACTGTTGTGGATAGGCGATGTGTTTATTTTGCTGCCTTTTTAACCCGCTTATTTTAACTTCACCAGTTTGTTGGTTTGTTTGTTGTTTATATCTGCAAAATTTTATAATCGATATTTATCTCACTACTCAACGTCCAATTGAGCTGATATTTTCCACACACCTTTGGTTCTGGTGACAACACAATATAGTATATTTATACTCAATATTGTAATATGTCCAAAATTGCCGACGCTCCAAGATCGCGGATTACCTTTTTCTTTTCAGCCTACTTGATATTGCGGCCACCTCCAAGATACGAATCGCACCTACTTCTCCACAACCACCCTGGTATGAGTATCAAATGAAAGTGTTTGACGAGCAGAATACGATAAGCTAAATCGATCATTCAAAGATAAAAGTCACTAACTGACATAAATGAAAGAGGGAGGAAATGACATTTTGATTTTTGAGTTCTATTAGCCCGAGTTATTTCATTCATTGAGAGAAATTTATTGCATATACTCATTGTGTAAGTGATAATGCAAGCAATAGTTTTTAGGAGAGGATACAACTTAATTTATTAAAAAAAAAAAATTGTCTGTTTACTTATGTACGCGGGTTAATTCTTTGGCGATAATTAAAAGTCTAGAGCATGATTATAGATACGGTTGGTAAAGTCTAAATTGAACCAAATGATTTAAATTTCAAAAATCAATATTTATTTTCTCATACAGATGATTAAATAAATTATATTTTATTATCTAAGACTACAATAATTATCATTTAATAATTAAAAAATTGATATATTGTACATAAACATCTAATAAATATTTCTATAAAATATATTTTATATTAATATTGTACAATTATTAATCTAAAAAAATAGAAACAAATCCATTTAATTCCTAAATTACCTCGGCTTATGCCGTAACTAAAATAAGATGTCAAGGGTTTTGTTCTGAAGGCGTCAAGGTTTTGTTGGTTAACAATTGAAATTAGGAATACTGATTGACTCTTCATTGGGTAACCATGTTTCATTTAAAAGTAAAATATTTGATTGTTGGATAATAAAATCAGTGAGATCAATGTAGTGAGCACGAAAACTTTGTCAATTAAAACTATATTCTACTATCAATTCTTTCTGTGGTGAATAAAATCTAACATATCTCTGCTGATAGCCTGTAAACGATTAAGCGAAAGTTTACGAAATTCATCTTGAAGGTTAGTTATAGCTGAGCACACTCTTAAACCATGATAGAAGGTTTTGTCATTGTTGTCATACAAACCTTGAAGACTAGTCACCCGCGGCAAAGTACCATACACTATTTAATTGATGTTTTTTGTCATATTCATAAACCATTTCAGGTTATGTGCCTTCATGAGATTTATGAATCGTAGTTGCACAAGCACAAACTAAAATATGTCGAGCAACTTTTATTTTTATTTTTGGCCAATCTTTGGAGTGTCTAGAAAATCAAATCATACAACGTTCACTTCTCCTTCATCATTACGTTCAATCTGAACTAATTTCCCAACAGCGCCATTTGCTAAGCCATCTGATACTCCGATGTTTGTTGTAATCATATAAAAAACATTAGGCACAAATACTGTTTGATATAAGGCAAAAAGTAAAACCTTGTTCAGGCTACGTTGGTAATTTAGTCGAGCAGCGAGTATTTTAGTAACTAAAATCAATGAACTGGCCAAAAAACGTTCGCACTACAGTCGAGTGCAAGTTACAAGTGAGTGAGTAGTGTTTCAAAATAAAGAGAATACGCAACAAAGTAAGAGACATCCATGTTCTATATATTTCGTTGTTTCGTCGGCAACCGGCAACTAATGAACTCGACTAAATCAACATGTTCGCACTTGTTTTGTTTTGAAGAGTGGGGCCTTGGGACCTTAATCGACTAAAGAAAATAAGATAAAATGGATCTGCTCGACTACAATTTTGCTGTTCAGACATATTTAGTTACTAAAATACTCGCTAATTGACTAAATTACTAACGTAGTCTGAACAAGGCTTTACTTAGATAGATTTTATACTAACCTTTTTTGCATCCAAGGAAAAATGTTGTTGTTGTTTTTGTAGTTTGTATCTATCCGATCCGATACTCAGTTGATAGCTTATTTTTTTGCCCTTTTGAAGATTTTGACACTTTTTGTTACTAAATATTTTTTATTTTTCGAAATTTGTATTTAATTTCACTTAATTGAGTATTGTTAAATTTTTTAATTTATTAACATTTTTTGTATATCTGAAAATGGAAAACTTTCAGATTGTTTGATTTGTATTCATTGATCACTTATATTTTATCAATTATTGTTATGTTGGGATTCCTGTTGGAATCATACGTTTTTATAATTTCTATAATATGGCAGTTGTCAAAAGTTTGATTTTGAAAATTTTTTATTCGAATTTATTTTCAATTTTGTTGTATATGTACAATATAATTTTCCGGGTTGGCTACAAAATCTCGGTGCTACAAAATCTCGGTTTTTATAAATTCTGGAAAATGGAAAATTTAATTTTAAAATAAAAATAAATAAAAACCGAGATTAAAACCGAATTTTTTTAAAACCGCGTGTTGACTCATCAACATTCCAACATTTTAATTTTCACCAAATATGAAGTTTTGGTGCATCTATTGTGCTGACGCTTAACTTAAATTTATAATAATACCTATGTATACTACAAATACATATTTTTGATTTTTATGCTGGAAACACATGGGCAGAATTCTGCAAGCAGCAAAATTAGAATACACAAGTTTAAATGAATTGGAATACATGTATTCTGCTTGCCATGTAGAATTCTGCTTCATGCTAAAAACAGATGAGCAGAATTCTGCAAGCAGAAAAATTAGAATACACACATTTATACGGCATGAAATACATGAATTCTGCTTTCCGAGCAGAATTCTGCTTCATGTCTCTATTTCTAATTTTGCTGCGAATCAGTAGGCTACATTACGTAAAAGATAAAAAATCTAGTACGATTTGTATACTTTTTATTTTTTTCAATGATTTTTTTTAATTTGTTGACAGAAAATAAGTTTTTTGTGGCAAGTGCCAAATTGGATGATAAAAATTAAATAATTTGTGACAAAATAAGGCATCTTTCATTTAAAAAAACTGTACATTAAAATTAAATATGTATCAAATAAATACCACAAATTAAAATTCTGCTTGTCAAAAGAGATGCTCATGTAATTCAACGTAATTTCTGCCGGCAGTGCTGCTAGCAGAAATTCTGCTCATGTGTTTCCAGCATCATGTCTCTATTTCTAATTTTGCTGCGATTCAGTAGGCTATATTACGTAAAAGATAACAAATCTAGTACAATTTGTATATTTTTTATTTTTTTCAATAAATTTTTTTAATTTGTTGACAGAAAATAAGTTTTGTGTGGCAAGTGCCAAATTGGAGGATAAAAATTAAATAATTTGTGACAAAATAACGCATCATTCATTTAAAAAAATTGTACATTAAAATTAAATATGTATCAGATAAACGCCACAAAAAAAAATTCTGCTTATCAAAAACGACGCTCATGTAGTTCACCCGAATTTCTGCCGGCAGCGATGCTAGCAGAAATTCTGCTCATGTGTTTCCAGCATTACTTTATATATTTTGTGCTGACTTTGGAAATTAAAAATTGTATATAAAGCGTAGCATTTAATAAAATAAAGCAGAATTTAAATTGACACCAACTAATTTGTTCTCACTAATTAAAGAAAGGCCCCACCAGCGGTAAACTTTTAAGTTTTAAATTTACATAAAATCCGATACAAGGGTTTAACACCGCGATTTTGAAATATAATGAACAAATCATTCTATTAAATTGAAAATTTTGACCCAAAAATTAACTTAAATAAAAAAATAATTGATTTGTTATTTAAAATGACATTTGTTCTGTATTTGATTAAAAAAAATAAAAAAATATTTATTATTTCATTCAAAACAAACGCAAAAGAAAATCACAAAATTATTTGTGCATGGCCAGAAAAAATTCTCTTATAACGGGAATCCTGATTTTTTTTATGTTTTATCCAGTGTTTAAATTCAAATTTCGTTCCTTGCTTTACTCTCTTTCTGCGAGAGGAGACAAAAAATATTTTGGTTTGTTTCTTTCCTTTGGAATGAAATTCAACAAAATAAAATATCTCGTTTCTCCTATCCTTTATGTTTTATAATATTTTACGTTTTTCGATTTCGTTTTCGGGGAAAGAAACAACAAAAATATGTTTTGTTGTCTTTCACGAAGAGAGAAAAAAGAAGGGAACGAAAAAATGAATTTAAACACTGGTTTTATAAAAAAATGTTTTACAGGTGGTCCTTTTAGTTATTATTTTCTATTACAAGTGTTTACTTGTTTAGTCGATATTGTTCAAAATGGGTAAAACAAAGGAATTATCTTTGGAGGTTAGAGCTGCGATTGTAGCGAGCTATTCTGCCGGGATGCCTATAAAAGAGTTAGCACGGATGTACAACTGCCATCGAAATTTGATTGCTTATCAAATTCAAAAATCAAAAACTAAAAGTAGCTTGAAAAATGTGCTAGGGAGAGGGCGAAAATGAGCTACAACCACAAAAGAAAATAAAAGAATAGTGAAACTCCTTAAACGCAACCCTCAGAAAAAACTCAAACAAGTTCAGAATAAAATAAATTACACTCGAAAAGCCAAAATCTGTCTGATGACTGTACGAAGACGACTATAAGAGGCAAATGTCAAAGCTTATACTATTCAAAAGAAGCCGTTCATAAGCCAAACATATAAGAGGAAGGGCTAGTTTATCCTGATTAACCTTTGCTTCACCAACTCCCTGTAGAAAATTATCTTTGTCTTAACTGAACCAAGGTCAATCCTCAAGCTCGGAGCAAACGAAAACGGTTAAGTGAATTTAATATCAAAAACTACAAATAATTATCATCCCAATTCCCATAGTCGTGTCATTTAGTTGTTACGTGTCAGGCCACTTGAAAATTGATATTGGCTGCAATAGCTGCTTCAGGTTGATTGATAATTAAAAACTGGAACTGCTAAGGCTAGCAGTGCAGCCTGGTTATCCACGACTCAGAAGACTATAAGGGTTTTACTCGATGTTATGTGGATTTCGAAACCACGTTCCTTTGACCCGTCAGTGTATTAACACATTGTTATCGGGCGCTTCGTGTCGGTGTATTATGGCGGGAGCGGGCGATTTTTCGAAAAATCTTCACAAATTTTGTCGTTACGTAAAAACACTATAAATTGAAAACTACTCTGAATCTTTTATGAAACTGATTTTCGCAACTTAGAATGTATTCTTAGGATGAATAATCTGACAAATTATCCGCACAAATTTCCTGGTCGCTTTCGTTGTCACTGTATCTCATCTAATCAGTATTTAGAGTATTTATATATAAAAAATAATTAAATCACTTCCAAAGGAAAAGCAATTATTGAAACAGTTCGATAACAAATTCGACTCAAGATAATCATAAAAAATACAAAATATCACGAAAAAACTTGAGATTTTAGACGAACTTTAGACGAACGTCTAAACACCGACAACTACCCGAATTCACTAAAGATAAAACTTCGGGAATATTTATACCTGCGTAAGTGCGTAGTATAGTATGTATAAATAAGCGGCGTAACAAACACACATGTAGTAACTCGTATTGGCTACGTTTTCCGCGTTATACCACCAGTCCATAAAAAACGTATTAGGTACTACGTGATTCACCTTCTATGCACAGTTTGCGAAAAACGTAATTTTACGTGTCCCGACTACAATGTGTTAAATGGATGCATGACGAGGTGAAAATGATTTGGTGCTTTGCAATGGATCTCTTACATTCTAATTTTTTATGTAAAGTTCCTCCGACAGTCGATGGTTATTTATTATGCCTGATAATTGGTCCATTCTCTAATCTAAATGAAATTTATCGAAGATACGAGTATGTCGTGATGCAGTCAATTAATCTAGTTTGTTAATTTTAGTTGTATGACTCTTGAACCAATTACCGTTTTGATGCCTAGGAACAGTGGTGAGAGCCCTAAAAGCCTTTCTGTTTTAGAGCTATGTTTAGAGCCATCCACCCGTTCGCTTGGCCTCGTTAAAGACTTTACAGACTTCTCTTCTGTTGGTCCCCATTGGATGTATTTCATAAATGACAGAACCGATGAGTCCTTGCGGTTTTACTCCAATGATCATTTAACACTTGTGATTTATTTACCCAGAAAGTCAATAGATTGCAGCTATTTTCGAGACTACTCATAGTGTTGTCAGCATTGACGTCGCCTTTAAATCAAATATAGGCCGGTTGCAAAAACTCGCCTAACTGAATGGTCATTGCAATTTAAGCCATGGTGACAAACACCTGTTTGAAAGAATTTTACAACAAGGATGCCCTTGGGGTGCACAAGTAGATCTAATGAATTTTTGGGGAAATTCACAGAGGCATTAGTGAAATTTAAGTATGAATAAAAACCAAAATACAACAAACAACTATAAAAAAAACAGACCAACCGTAAACTGTAAATCTCTTATCAGTTGTAACCGCCTTCATATTAGAAAATCTGTACAAAACAAAATTGCATTTTTGTTTTGTATTTTTCATAAACAACAATAAATATATATAATTCCAATATACCATGACGATATAGATGATGATCATATCCATTATGTCGTGATAGTCTTGTAAAATAAGAAAATGTCGAAAACCAGAAAACAAAACGAAAAAATTATTTCGAAAATTCCTCGAGGGCTCGAAAAATAAAAGAAATCTTCAAGAATTATATTGACTTATAGCTTAAGAATAATATTGCATCTATATACGAGTATACAATCTATTCATTCATCCATCCATCCAATGATGGATGTTTTGTCTGTATATTATTGAATATGTAAAGTATTTTTAGAAAGATAGATTTGACCTGATAGTCATGAAAATAATCTGGGTTATTATTTACGGTTTTGGAAAACATATGAGATTGTAACCAATTTTTTTTTATTTATGAGAAATTTGATCTTTCAGTTTTACTTTTTCCACATAATTTCTGTTTTCATTTTATAATCTAATTTCCGGATTTTATTGAAATATTATTGTAACCACAATATATAATATAATGTATATGTAGAGTTATATACACATTGGTGTGTTCCACATGATTGAATAGTGGCGCCCACGATACTGCGCACATTTCTATAATTACTAAATTAGTAAATAAAAATTATTGCGATATGCATGCAAATGAATCATTGGCACATGACCGTGGTCATGAAATTTTTCTTGTTTCATTACATAATTTTGTGTTAAGCCTTGAACCAGAAATCTTATATATACGTTATATGAAACTGGTTGTCTGGTTATTATAAAGGACAAGCTTTGTATTTGACATTAAATATCTGTCTTGAAAATATATCAATTCTTTTGGGTATTGAAAATAAAGTCTGTAAATTCTATGAATTGTTACTGTACGAGTTATATCTATATAACACCCACCCATGCACATATTTTACAACAAAAACAAATATTTTTGATTTCTAAGAATTTCTATCTTCATGGTTTATGTACACATGTGCAATGAACTGTCAGAATTGATGATGGTTTTTCAAACAACCCATCAAGAAACATATTTTATACCACATATCGTTATTTTTATCAGCATACAAATTACAACGATACAAATTATACTATCAGGATACTATATCACTATATTACCTAACCTAAATTTAAATAAAAAAAAATCGTTATGATTATAACAGTTTTAAATATATAACCAACATTCAACTGTTATACAAAATTCAAAAATTAAAACACAGTAATCCAACTACTAAATTGAAATAGAATGTCAAACATTCATTTGTTTCGTGTTTAGTGGTTTTAAGATGTGTTTTAAATGCGGAACAATTTTTTAGTTGTTTTTTCACATCGAATTAAATTGTTTGTGTTACAATAACGATCAAATAGGCAATATATCCAGTTCTGAAATACTAGTGTGCTGAATTAATGAGGTTCGTAAATTACTAAATTATATATTGTGATTATCTTTTGGCGATTCAAAAACTCGGCCCCACATATTATATTTTACACTAAAAATAGTGTGAACATTTTATTCGCGAAGTAAAGACAACAACGGTACACTAAAATTATCACAAAGTTATTTTGAATTTGTGAGAGCCACCAGAATATTAAAACACGCAGTATGTTAAAATTATAAAGAATACATTCTTATCATTTTGTGTTGACCAAATTTCAAAATGTCGGCCAATAAAAGGTGAAAATTCAGTTTCTTTAATAAAAATTTGGCTAATAGTGTTTTATGATGGCTTTTGAAAATCCGAATTAAGATTTTTAAATAATTTTGTCTTTCAAGAAATAGTAAATTTGTCTGGTGGGAAATTTAGTATGTGGAAATGTTTTTTCAGAAATACCGGTGTATAGCATCCATGTATAAATAGAGGTTAATATTTCGGTTCCGTCGAACTTGTAGTTTAATGAAAAGTGAGAAGATAAGAGGTCAACAAGGATCTCACCATGCGGCTGGTACCTCCGTATACTCAATCTTCTTATCAGGCCGCGGCAACTGGACTGATTGTACCATAATTTTTATTTTATATATCGATGGCTTAATTAATAACGGCCCTAACCCACACTTTTTTCAAAAATGACATTTTAATGCTAAAATGCAGAAAATAACATACCGCATCTTTCTGTGTTATTGTATTAGCTTGAATCACAATATATCACGGTCCACATTTAATTTTATTTAACTAATTATAACTGAGTTAATGACTAAATAATATTTCTTTGCGAGTTTCCCAAAAATTTTACAAATGTGGGTTAGGGCTTTTGTTAATTAAGCCGTCGATATGAAACATTTCACGTCAACCGGGCCACCTCTATGCCCAAAATTTAAAGCATCCAAAAAATTGTTTAAGGGCACTGATATTTTCGTTGGAACGTCTACGCCGAGTGCCGTTTTTGAAAAAAAAAAACAAGATGGCGGCTCAATAAGGTGGCTAAAACTGTATAATCGTTGGGTGGTCTCTTAGTGATTGTGTAACTTCTAAACGACTTAACCGATTGAGGTCATATTCACACCATATATTTGTTTTGTTAAGGCGATGGTTCCTATCTATGCTATTATCCGATAGGTGGCGCTGTAGTCAAGTTATTAATAAATTCTATAATTATGGACCGAAATGATTCATATTTACAGTGTATGTTGGTTTAGTGCCAAAATAGAAAATCACAAAATTTGGACCCGATAGGTGGCGCTGTGGTCGAGTTATTAAAGAATTTTATGTTTATAAATCGAAATGATCCATATTTACACAATATGTTCGCGTAGTCTACAAAATTGTTTTAGAATATGCTGCCGTTCAATAGATGGCACTATTTTTTTTGGTAGAACTCAATTTGGACATATGATCATTTCTCTTTGAATTTCGACATTCAAGCATCATTTGTCTGTGTTATTGCGTTCATCAACTTAATATTTTGATTAATTATTGCTAAAAAAAGGAATTTAATATCAATTATTAAAAAAACAAGTGATATTGCATATTGGGACGTTTCACGTCTACTGGGCCACCGCTGTGCCCAAAATTTAAAGCATTTGAAATTTTATTAATTTTGCATCAATGAAAAGTTTTATGTTAACAAAAATGTAAATTTTGTTAACATCTTTAAAATAAAAATTAGTTTTGTTTCCGTATAGAAGCATGTTTTTTATGTGCATTACACTATTTTAGTGTTACACTTTTTTCTGTATTTCACTACGGTACGACGAAGGGTCCACGCGTTTATTTTATTTAAATATAAAAAATCTTTACGGGTTGT
The DNA here is from genome assembly GCA_963556165.1 of Tipula helvola. Lineage (NCBI taxonomy): Eukaryota > Metazoa > Arthropoda > Insecta > Diptera > Tipulidae > Tipula > Tipula helvola. The sequence continues at coordinate 326,288,954 of OY744481.1, read as the reverse complement.
TAAGGTAAAAAGAGTAAAAATTGATAGGAAAAACAATAATTAAAACGACCGCTTAGTAATCAACGAACAATACATGTTAATACATTGTTAAAGCGGATTTTCATGAAAATATTTTGAATTATTTATCAGATTATTATTTATCAGATTTTTTACTTATTCGGAAAAATGTCGAACTCTTTAAATAAATCGATCACTCACCAAACAATGTTCATTCGAAAATATGTGTAAATATTTTTAATAAAGAACCTCGTGTAGGAAAAGATATCAGTAAAAATATATCGCCAGGCTATCCGAATGTATCGAGGAATTCAAAAATGTGTGATGCATGCAGGAAACTGTATTACGAAAGTAAGAAAACGAATGGATGTGGACTCGACGTTAAGTTCACAAGCGGATTTACAATCAGAAGATTCGAATTTCAGTTTAGATATACCTCCAAGGAAAAAAATAAAATTAACTAGAGAAGAAGAGTTAGAGTTAATGTTATATGATATGAAGAAAAAAATTTCTAGTCTACCTGCAAATGTCCAACTTCGTACATCAATACTCACATTAGCTCCTGATTGTTGGAGCATTCGTCAGATAGCTAATGAATTCGGAACCTCACGAGGCGTAAAAAAGACGAGAAATTTAAAAAAAGTGGAAGGTATTTTGGCGATGCCAGTTTTAAAGAGAGGAAAATCTTTACCTGATAAGACTGAAAAGCAAGTTATTGCATTCTACGAAGATGATGAAAATAGTAGGATAATGGCAAATAAAAAAGATTTAGTCACTGTTAAAATTAATGATAAAAAAGAAAGAATGCAGAAGCGATTACTGCCCAATCGGATTAACAAAGTTTTCTGAACTTAGACCAAAATTGTGTGTGATTGCTGGAGCAAACCGTATGCATAGCGTTTGCGTGTATACAATCCATCAGAACTTTAAGATGATGATTGACGCTATAAATTTAAATAAGAATACAAAAAATTTAAAAGACCCTCTAAGTAACCATTATGTTTGCGTGAAATTTGTCTTGTGCAAAAATCCATTACCAGACTGTTATTTGGGTAGGTAATTGTAAATTTTGTCCAAATATCAAAAAATTTTCTAATTATATTTCAGATATTTTAGAACAAAAAAAATATTTCAGAAATTATTTTTAGTTTATGGCAATCAATTGACAGATGTACACTCAAAAACGAATGCCTTCCATCCGAAGAATTTATTAGCGAATTATGTACTCGTTTAAAGATATTGATTCCGCATCATTTTATTTCAAAAACCCAGTCTAAATATGTTTCGCATAAAAAGAATAATTTGAAAGAAAATGAAGTACTTGTTCTTACCGATTTTTCTGAAAACTACGCTTATGTTGCTCAGGATGCAGCCCAAGCCTTCCACTACAATAACGACCAATGCACTGTTCATCCTGTAGTTTTCTACTACAAATGCGGTACTTCTGTACCGATAAGGCATCAAAGCTCAATAATTTTGTATGATTGCACAACTCATGACACTGCTGCTGTTTATATGATGCAACAATTTATCATCCCAGAAATTAAAAAGGCATGTCCAATAGCAAACAAAATTATTTACGCAAGCGATGGTGCTAAGCAGCACTATAAAAATAGAAGACCATGAAGAAGATTTTGGCATATCCGCTGCTTGGCACTTTTATGCTACTGCACACGGGAAAGGAGCATGTGATGATATAGGGGCTATCTTAAAACGAGAAGCAACGCGTGCAAGTTTACAGCTGAAATCAACTGACGCAATATTGGATTCAACAAGACTTTTTATTTGGGCAAAAAAAAAAAAATTTGAAAATATTACATTTTTTTACTACACCAAAAAAGAACATAATAAGATAAAACAGTGTCTAGCAAAACGATTTTCTACAGCTCCAAAAATAACAAAAATTCAATCAGGACATGCTTTTCTTGTTCTTTCCGAAAAAAAAACCTAGTATTATGCGCTACTCTGAAGATAAGACACCTAACACCACAATTCAATATTAAATAGCATATACACACAAATTTAGCCATATAGACAAACCTATCATGCTCAAGTACAGTATGAAGTTCGTGCAGAGAGGGTTTGGAGTCAGAAAATACTACGGAAGTGACGAATCGTGGGGTCCTTATCTCTGCACTTTAACGTCTTCAGAAGTACGCAGGCTCAGATAGTATGTTGCTTACCGATTTATTTACAAATACGGGTGAATATAGAGAATAATTGGCCTTTTCAGGGCCTAAAGATGTACGAAACCCGATCGAGCAACCTCCACGCGGTGTACATTGGGTAACGCTAATGCCGACGATATAGCAAATCCTTAACTTTAACTATTATTCTCTATAGTGAATTAATTTTTATAGCTGTAGGAGATTTTTGATAATTTTTATAGCACTCGAAAGTAGAGGTTTAAATGGAAATATTAGTGCCCTTAATATGTTTTTTGAATGTTTTAAATTTTGGGCACGGCGGTGGCCCGGTAGTGGTGGAGAACTATCGATAGTTGGTGGAAAACTATCGATAGTTTTCGATAGTATCGCTCGCAATTATTTTAATTAAAATTGAATGAATAAAATATTTTTCTTTTGTTTTGTTATTAATAATTGATATTGCCAATAACAATATTGATACGCAACAATTACAAAATACCGAAACTATCGATAGCGAAAAGGTTCATATTAATTGATATTAAAATCCTTTTTTAGCAATAAACAATCAAACACAGTCAAATGATGCTTGTATGTCGAAATTCAAAGAGAAATGATGTTCATATATCAAAATTGAGTTCTACCCAAAAAAAAAAATAGTGCCATCTATTGGACGGCAGCATACACTAAAACAATTGTGTAGACTACGCGAACATATTGTGTAAATATGATCATTTCGATCTATAAACATAAAATTCTTTAATAACTCGACCACAGCGCCACCTAATCGGGTCCATATTTTGTGATTTTTTTTTCACCAAATCAACATATATAGTGAATATGAGTCATTTAATTCCATAATTAAAGAATTTATTAATAACTTGACCACAGCGCCATCTTGTTTTTTTTCAAAAACGGCACTCAGCATTCGAAAGTAAACGTTTCAGCGAAAATATTAGTGCCCTTAAAAAATTTTTTAGATGCTTTAAATTTTAGGCATAGAGGTGGCCCGGTTGACGTGAAACGCCCCATGTACAGAATGAACTGTGCATGTTGTATTAGCGAATTATACTAACACAGCTAAATTCTCTTACAATTTTTTCTTCGTCACATTAACACAGCGCTATTTTTGTGTAAGCAAATTTAATAATTTACTTTTCTACTTTAACTTGAATTAATTATTTAATTCGTGGTGATTACATGATTGAATTAATTCAAGTTAAAGTAGAAAAGAAAATTAGCATATACAGTAGATTCCGGTTAATTGGGACACTTCGGAACAAAGTGAAGGAAAATTATATTAAGCGAAATAAAATTCCAATAGATAAAGGGTAATTTTAGTAAGTACAGGGTAACTCTATTATTTGATGATTAAAACCAGTTTAGAATCCCATTTGTCGAATTTCATCGAAATCGGTTAAGAAACTGCCAAGTTCCATCAAAATTGGCCATATTCCAGAACTTCATCTACACACCATTTTAGAATCCCATTTCGATTACTTCTGTCGAATTTTATTATAACCGGCTAATAAATAGCCAAATTCTATCAAAATTCTCCATATTCCAGAACTTCAACTAAAATTCATTTTAGAATCCCATTTCCAACACACTTGTCGAATTTCACCATAATCGGTTAAGAAATAGCTAAGTTTCACCCTAATTGGCCATATTTCAGAACTTCGGCTGTTTTCCAAACGAGACATGTGTGGAACCTAACTTGTTCTATACGAAATTACATTGAATAAGTTAGGTTCCACAAATAAGTAGTCGTTTGGAAAATAGCCTTCGTCTAAAATTCATTTTAGTATTCCATTTTCATTGCTCTTGTCAAATTTCATCAAAATCGGTTAAGAAATAGCCAAGTTTTAAAATATGCCATATTGTACCTTATGTAATAACTTGTATTCCGGCGCATTTAGGTATCCCAACATATTGGCATTAAAAATCTACCTCATCCAACAGGTTGCCAACAGTTAGCTTTCCTGAATGAGCCCAATATCACGCTTATTTAAATTATTCTTTATGTTTATGATAGCACCTAATTGTTTCACCCTTTGTTTCAATTTTTTTTTTTTTTTTAATTTGCAACAACAATTTTGTAGTTTGTAATTATAACTAAAATTTATGGGGAAGTTAATTATTTTAATTTAAAATTTATTAAGCACAAGTTAATCTCCGAATTGCCCCGACCTGGTAAGGCATTCCCTCGCTATAGTGCCCTCAATCTCTGTAAATCGCTATTTTGTAGTTTGAATTTTTAATTACAATTTATGTGGAGATTAATTAATTTAATTTAAATTTTTTTTTAAATTTTCATTGCAAATCATTATTCCTTCAGGTGACCTTGGGAGGTCATGGAAAATACATATTCGGTCATACAATTGATTGCCCTTTTCGAATCCGATGTCAAAAACAGGGTTTTGCCTATAAAAAAATGACCTTGACCTCAAAATGACTTAGAAGATGACGGCCAAGGTCACAACCAAGGTCACAACCAAGCTCACCATTAAATCCTTTTTTGAAAATTACCTAAGAATAAACCTTGCTCATTTTTTTTTTTGACCGAACTCCGCGAGATTTTTAGGGGTTTCCATACTTTTTTCTCACCCTGTATATTTGCCTATACGTTTCAAGACTCTAGCTCATCGGGAAGTTAGTTTGAAATCGATTGCAAAATTTGTACCGTAGATAAACAGGCAGACAAAAAAGCGAGTTAATAAAAACGTATAGTGAAATAGACATCATCGCTGAAATGACCTGTAAAACTGATATTACTAAACCGCGGAATCAATTCTTAGACTTTGAGAGAATGTCGGATGTTGATCGATACTGGTTAATGAATCATATTGAGTCTCTAGTTCAACAAATTTTTTCTCAGCAGCTCGCTTCGATTATTAAGGTAGAGTTTAACCACACGCTCGGAAACATGCTCCAATAAATTGAATTTGCATAATAAATTTTAGGTATGCACTCGTACTTATAAAGTGTAAAGAGTCCCGTGAAAATTGGTCTATATATTTTGATGATTGGCAAATATTCGATAATCTAGCAAATCGCAAGACGAGAAAACTCTTAGAACAATTTTACCAAACAAATTTTAATTTCAATTTAACTTTTCCCCATATTCTGTTTCGTTCATATGAAAATTGATTGCTTGCCAGACGATTGAGAATTGGCCCCGATGTCAGTAAAAACTTTATTAATAATACGTTAAAAATTATGGAGTTTTAGAAAAGGTATTAAATTGGGGGCAATTAGTATTGGGGGCCTGGAGAAATTACCGGTCCTACTCCTCCGGTCCTAGTAGGGCTTTGCTATAGGTACTATAGGTACTTTATACTATAAAATATGTAAAACGATTAACTAAAATTGAGGTTGGCATAATTGCGACTAAACATGAAAAATGCGAGCGGTTCAACAAATCTCGCGCAGGGCGCTGAGAAATCTCGAGCCGGCACTGCAAGTTCTTACGAATAGTTACTCAATGGAACGCGAATTTTTGTGATAGCCGTTTTGCCAGATTCCGTAATGAATATGCCATATCGACTGGGACCCATATTATTCAGGGGGCTATTCCTGATTCGATCCAAATTCGAAAGTATAATACTCTTATTTGAATTGAATCAGAATTGAAGCAGACTTACTCGTTTCTTATTTAAATCAATACGAATATTATACATACATTCGAATTTGTATCGTACTCAGGAATAGTCGCCTATGTTCAAGTGAATTTCTTTTAAAGAAACTGTTCGTCTAAAGCAAAATTCACATGAAAATATAAACTTAATACCATACAGATACGAAACGCTCACGGTTTCAAATTAAGTTTCTGTGATCACGATTTGCAAATTATGGTGGCACACATAAACCCAATTATAAGTAATATTTTTTAAATTTACCATTCTTCGGTCTATATAAATAATGTTTAGAATTGTGTCAAACTTTATATGACTTTAAGATACAGCATTGAAGCTACAGCATTGATTTAATATCAGTATTGCTAAACTATACTGCTATCCCATTTACACTTTCAGTCTTTTTTGCATTTAATGTTTATCGTGTTTCTACAACTAGATTTTGATTATCGAGTTATGAATCGTGAGAATCCAATTTCGCCAAGATCGTGTAATGACAGGTTGAAAAAAATTACTATCTAGTCCATCTAGTTTGTGTATATCTAAGGTATAACACTACAAAGATCAACTGAATTTTTCTTCAAATATTGCTACATTTTAAAAGCCAGCATAAATCATTAGATAATAACTATAAATTAGCAGATTAAAAAGTTTCACTTCTGTCGCGTCCCAAAATTCGAGATGGTTTGCCAGAATATGACTTGATATATCCAATTCTGATATGACATCTCGAATTTTGAGATGAGATTCTGATAAGACCTTTCGAATTTTGACTCAATAAATTCTTATCTCATACGAAGAACTCTAAAACCAAAAATTGAAATTCTGATATAACCTATCGAATTCTGACATAGCATATCAAATTTTGAGACGATTTTCGGAATTTTGAAGGCTTCATGATAGATTTATCAAATTGGGACAACCTTTCAAATTCTGGAATGACATAACGAATTCTGATGTATTGAATTTGAACATAAATAACTTAAATTCTGTTTTGACATATCGTACTCTGACTTCATGGGCGTGTTTTTTTTTAATGTCGGAGAAATAAGAGAGAACAGATAGATAATATAACGGAGAAATCCGATAAATATTTTCTCTGATTTATCCGAGAAAAATAAATAATAATTTTGGTAGCGTCGTAGAAATTAAACGTCAGTTAAAGATTGCCAAATAAATATTATCGTGTTCTTTTTATTTAAAATAAATGTCTGTCAAACAACAATCTGAACTTTTTTCCAAAGAAAAAAGATTCAATTTTAAAATTATCCGAGCGTAAAAAAAAACGACACAGAGAAATATATTTTTCCTCGGATACTAAAAAAAACGCGTATCTGTATTTTGACAGTTAAATTATTTCTCAGATTACTTCGATATAAAAAAAAACATGCCCCATAAATTCAAATCCCAACTATGTCAAACCCTATAGTTTTCAAGTATGCCTTGATTGACACATTTAATACATAAATTCCGACAACAAAAATGTAAATTCTGACATGATGTATCAAATTCAGACGTGATAAATTCTCACACGACATATCGAAATCTGGCTTCATATCATAATATATCGAATTTTGACATCTGATATTGAATTTATGACATGACGATGACGTATTGAATAGTGACATGAAGTAACAAATTCTGGCACAATTTATCGGATTCTGGCATAATATCTCGAATATGTAACATGTCGATTTCTGGCACTCTCAACAGGGGGTCATAGTTGTGTTCATCGTAATCAGATGATGAAAAATCTGTTTTGTATCCCGCCTCTATCTGGATTCTAACCCAGTACCTCCCGATCCAAACGCCGCATCGTTTACCACTGTGCCAGCGGTAAACAAAATTACATTTACATTTACACTTTTTCTGGATAGCTACATTTTAGTCAAGAAACGAACCTAAATATTTTGGGCTGAGATTTCCGGCTAATTCAATGACTTTCTCTTTCATCCGTTGAAAATAAAGTTTGCAAAGTTTTTGTTTTACCCTTGATCATTTTACAACTAAATTTGTATTTTTCCAGAATATATGAAGCTAATGTCCATGAGATTACATAACGGCAATGTGGCTCGCATCAGCCTTGAACAAAAAACGTCCTGGTGTATAAAAACAAAAACCAACCTTTCCAAAAAGTTGGTCAGTCTAAATATATAAAAGGTATTTCTGTAAAACTGTTTGATTACCGAAACACATGTTTTTGAACTTTTTTAGAAGGAATTTTAGTAGTAAAATTTGTAAGGAACATTTTCGGACTCATATTTATCGGAGTATTCCCGAAGCCCGAAGTGGCATTTACCTTAAAAAATGCCGTTTATATTTTTATAATTTTGCAATTTTGGGACTGTTCAACAGTGTTATCATAGTAGAAGCGGCGACCGTCAAATCACTTACGCCATTGAAAGATTTGTATACGAAATAAATGGTTGATGACAGAAAAGCATTTACCACTCGGTGTGCCTAAACCTTTAGTTGGTATCTTTGAAACAATCGGATTAATATCGGTACCATTTTCAGCCGTTTAGTAACACATGAAATATAATGTCGCTTTGAGTTAAGGGTCAATTAGTAATCTAATAATCAAAAAAAATTAATGTGACTGCTTCCAACCTGGCACAATCCATTAACGGACCAATCGGAATTAAATTTTGTTAGGTGGTTTTCTTATGTCGTAGGGTAGCAAAGGAAAATATTAATACTATTAAATTGTGATCTACAAGAATGAAAGTTTGCCTCATCTTACCTGGGCATTAACATCCGGCAGACCAAATTTTAGCAGACTAGTAGCGGGTTATCCAAGAAGAACTGGCATTAACATTTTTTAGAAATTTAATGTTTGAAAAATGGTGATATTTTTATTTTAATCCAAAGTACAAACTCCACTCCTCAAGCCGTTTAGATCACACGATTTAAAGGCAACGAGAATTTACATGCCCAAAGGAACTTCTGATGCATTCACTCTATAGTTTCACGGCTTATGAAGCCCGTAGCGCCATTCTGATGGAAATATCAGGTGTGTAAATATGAAAACGGAATTTTTTAGTAAAAAGTACACGTTCATCGTATGATAATGATTAAGAGTATTTTATTCAAAGTATTGCCCATTATTAGTTATACATTTTTCCCATATTTCTGCCAATGCGAGCCAAGTCTGGCGAGTAATCCGAATGAAAAAGTATTTCCCAAATAAGTGCTTCCAACGTTTCTATGACCGGTTTTGCTTTGTGTGATGGTGCATTATCATGAAGCAAATTCACTTTGTGTTGCCTTTTATCATATTCTGGTGGTTTTTCACGCAAAGCTCGATTCAAATTGATCGTTGTCATTATTGTTGGTAGCGTTCAGTATTTATGATTTCACCAGGTTTTAGCAGCTCAAAATAAATCACACTCTTCTGATCACCCAAATACAGAGCATTGTCTATCGTCTGAAGCGATTTAACCTTGCAATCGATGTCGATGATTGTTCTGGATCAACTCAAAACATTTTGCGCTTTGGATTCTTAAAATAGATCCATTTTTCATCACCATAGTCACAATTTGATGGGGAAATGTCTTTCTATTGTATCTGGCGAGCAACATTTCGCAAGTGGTTTTTCTATTTTCCTGTTGCCTTTCATTCAGTTAATCCGGAACCCATTTTCACAGCTTTTGGATCTTTCCCATGGCTTTTAATCGTATGTATAGACGGCTTCTCGTGACACATTCAATTGATCTGCGATTTATTTTTGCGTTTGAGCATCATCCTCATCCAAAAAATGCTTGCAATTCACTGGCTTCAAACTTTTTTGGTGGTCTTCGACGCTCTTCCTTTCTCACGTCAAAATCACCACTTATATGAACTTATTAAACCACTCATAGCATAGTGATTTACCAAAAGCATGCTCACCGTAAGCTTTGACAAGCATTCGATGTGATTCTGCAGCAGTTTTCTTCAAATGATAATGATGTCCGCAAATCTTAATATGTAGGCACAAAACACGACATTTTTAACACGTGAAAAACATGCGTTATTGTTTGAAACTTGTGTGGTTATAAATTGAATGTTGTTGACAGATGTTAAAAAAAAGAAAACAATGGCGCCGATGACGTGGTTTATCGAAAGGTACATTGACAGGTGGCGCCATTTATTGGTAAATTCTGGTTTCATATTTACACACCTGGTAAATATCATCCACATTCAATGCGTCGATTATAGGCCATAAATGATCAGTTGGCATCATTAGCTCCATTACGATATGCTACGAGCTTTATGAACTGTATTTGTGAAATTTCTGCCACTATTTTCACTACCGTATTTTCACTATTACAATGCGTTAATGAAGTGTATAGCGATTTATTTTCGTTAACCGTTTAGTTTTATTTTTGCTGTCAAGTAACAAGTTTTGACAGTTGTATCTTTGACATTTGAAAAGGCATGAGTGTGTTCAAAATATCAGTAATCGTATATATCACACATATTCGTATTACCATTTATATAGATCGAATTATACGTAGTATTGGGTTAGGTGAGATTCCCGAAATCCAAAATTTTGAGATATTTAGAGTAATCTAGATTTTCGGGCTTTGATTAGCGGTATTGAGTTGATTGCTCGATATTTACCAATTTTTTTTTGTCGAGAAAGATGTTTTTCGATTCTAATTTTGTTTGAGATTTTCAAAAATTTCTGATCTTTTTCAGAATATTTATTTTTTTGTAGATGTTTGGAGATGAGATTATGGAAATTCCAGATTTTTGGATTAATCTAAATATTCGAATTTGAATAGCGTTTAAATACTTGGCAATGGAGGATATTCGTGGTTTTACCTTGCCCTTGGTATTTTTCAGATTTTATTCGAGATTCTTCAAAATTTCGGGAATATGCTAAATTTGTTGTGAGTATTTAAGATTTTCCAGAATTTTTAGACTTTTCGAGATTGTCGAGATTTTTCGAGTTTATATCCTTGTTTCTTGATATTTCTCGAAATTTGCAAGGGGTTGAATTGCGTCTTATTAGAGAATTAGTGATTTATATTGTATTTGAGTTACATAGATGACATTTTTCGAAATTATTTGAGGTTTTCAACGATCAATTCGGGTCTAAGCATATTCTCGAAATTTTGAAGAATTCCGAATAAAATCTGAAAAATATCATGGGCATGGCAAAACCACGAATAATCTCCATTGCCAAGTAGTTAAACGCAATTCAAATCCGAATATCTAGATTAATCCAGCAAACTGGAATTTCGATAATCTCATCTCCAATCATCTACAAGCTAAACTCGATTAATCTCGAAAAGCTTGAATAAATATTCTGAAAAAAATCGAACGTTTCTGAAAATCTGAAAATCTCAAACAAATTTAGAATCAAAAAACCATCTTTTTCGACAAAAAAAAAAATTGGTAAATATCGAGCAATCAACTTAATACCGCTAATTAAAGCCTGAAAATCTAGATTACTCTGAATATCTCAAAATCTGGGATTTCGGGAATCTCACAATCCGATCTAACTAAATAAGAACGTAATTGGGTTGCTTGTTATCGAGATTTTTCGATATTTCGAAGTTATCATTGAAAATTATTCTAGATTTTCGAGATAAGGTAATGATTAATGTTACCCACATGTTGTAACTGTTGATTCAAAATTGTTGAAAATTTTCGAGATCATTGCAAATTTTCCAGATTACTTTGATTTATACTCTTAGATTTTATTGAAAATTGTTTGAAATTTCTTCTTTAAACTTTAAGGTTAAGTTAAAGGCTTTTTAAGAAAGCTCCCTTCTTTCCCTATACAAAGTTCCGGTTAACTTCCACAGTTATAAATGTAAATGACGAATTGTAAATCGTACGATATTTTTTGTTTTACTATTTTGATGGCCGTGAGACTAAAAACACTCGAAAACCATAAGTCTCAGAATGCATACCATGTATGTATGACTCAACTTTTAATTAAATTTCCAGTCCAGTTACAAAAAATTATTAAAGTTAAAAACTTTGAAATGTTATGGCGTAAACGTATTAGTCATTAAAATATGGCAATTAAACAGCAAAACTGATAAAATAAAATAAAAAAATTCTTATTACTATAAATCTAGAATATTATGTACATTGTGCGCCAACCTTGACGTTTAATAATTTGCTAAATTAAATGCGAAGCGATATGATAATTAGCGAAATGCAGTTTTCGTAACCTTTTTCTTAATTTGCATATTGTTGCAAGAAAATCCATTTTAACGCCATCAGCTGATAACAAATCACATAAACCTGATGATCGTGCAAATGAAGTGTAAATGTCACAACATAAAATTTATGCATGATCAATTTAATAGACACATACGGTTGTAAGACGTAAGAAGTCGCGCCTACCGCTTGCATATATACATACCTCTTCTAATCTACATATTTGTGTGTGTTTTTTTATATATTCTAATCACAAAGTGGTTTGAATTTTTTTTTTTTTATTTACTTAAATCTTGCTGTTGTTGCTCTTTTATTGTTTCAAAAAAAAATGATTGATGAGATTATTGTTGATCTTATACATATCTTGAATATATAGAAGAACGCCTTAGGATCATTTTAAATTAGAATATTGTATGTTAGAAACTTGTATGTACCTATAATGCAAAAAGTTGTAAATTTTTTTTACGATTATTCTACGACAGGGTGATATATAAGCGTATTATGCTAATTACAGTTTTATTATCAACAAATTGCGGTTATACAAATTAGAAGTGAAACACGAGATCACTGTCAATCAAAATATACGATATTAAAAATTCAATGACAAAATCTAGGCCAACATGAAATCAATACACATTGATCAATAATAAAATTGAGACAATGAAAGCTGCCGGCTTATCGATTAAATACGCACCAAATAGTAATCAAAACATAAATAAAAACAGAGAGAATTCCCAAACCAATAACCAACCTTGTCCGGTTACATTTCGTTACAAACAAATTCAATCGGTACATCCCTCTGAAATATTTCTAATACGTATATTTACAATAATTAGAATATTTTTATTTGCATTATAAAATAATGCACTTCCAACGCAGCAGCGAGATAAGACAAGGCAACAAAAAAAAACACGACTTTTAATTTGTTTGCACATTCCAAAATGCGATCGTAAAACAAACGTCAAAATAAATAAAAAGAAACAAAAAAACAATCATCTGACATTATCACACGGGCACTTTACTTTGAACATAAATAAACTTCATACATCTAGTAGATATTGTAATGAAAACATAAACTTGCGTATATATGATCGATCATAATTTTATATAAATAATGACGATCGTGTGACGTCATAATCGTATTTCTTTGGTACACACTACAGTGTATTTATATAATGTTTATTACTATAAAAATCAAACGAAAACATATGTTTTATATTTTATATGGCCATATATACATATACATGATCGCACGATGTACAAATAACTTAATTCCATCCTTCCGCGAAAACAAGATCAAAATTGATATCGTAAAAAATTAAGAAGTACATATATGTATACAAATAGTAATAAGATAAAAATGAGATAGCGAAGTTTTTTTATTTTTTTTTGCATTGTAAAACACAAATTTATGCGATGTAATAATTATTATCGATCAGCTCAAGTTTTAGTTTAAGCAACTAGGAAATGATCTTATTGCGATTAATTAATGATCATGATCGTATATTTTTTATTGTCTTTTTCTGTATGATTGAGTGATGTGACGAGTATTTAATAATGTTTCACAAGCTCTGGGGGTAGACACGAATTCGAGTTGGTATAGATGTTTTTTTCAGAAGCTCAGTTTGGTGTATTATCCCAAAATACAATTAACCAAATGCCACAGTTGTAACAACCGCTTGTGGTTGTTATGATCTGTTTAATTTAAATCTGTAATTACGGTTGAAAATCCCAACAAGGTTGCATGTTTATCCACTGCGCTGCATAAAATCTCTTCCACTACACGTCATTCTTTCTTTGGCTTAATTTGTAATAGAAAATATTTTTTTTTTTTTGTAGAGTGTACCATTTAGCATTTTATACTTCTCCGTATTTTGGTCGGTTACTCGATTCGTTTTATCATTTTTTGTTTGATGGTGTGTAATGACGTGTAGTGGTTGGTGTGTTGCTTCATCTGTTTTGTTTTGGTTAGCGCGTGGATTTTCCATGTAAATGGAATGTTCTGGTTATTAAATTAAATAGTATGAGTGCGTGTGAATCGATTTTGGGTGATGTCGTATGTGTACGTCATCCGAAATCTATCGGTCGGGTATGTTTGTATTTATTTTTTTTATGATTAAATATTATTTTTGGGAGGGGGAATTTTTTTTTTTTATTTTTGTACGCGTCGGATAAATTTTTGGAGAGTCTAGTTTTGAATGTCTCGAAGACAGTCTCGTTTTAAATTTTAATAAAGAAAGTCAAATTTGGAGTATGGTTAAGGGTGGTGCTGTACATGTTGAGTCCACCAATTTTGAAATAAAAAAAATAAAAAGTTTTTTTGATGTAAAAAAAAAAGTCAAGTTATGGACTCATCTAGAGTCATTAATATTTTTTTTTGTTATGTTGAGTTTAAAAATAAACAGTCAAGTTTTGTTTTGATGAAAAGCAATCAAGCCAGTGATTAGAATATCGATTGCTAGTAATAAAAAAAAAAAAAAAAACCAAAAAAATAATATATTATTTTGGTAAAAATATTGTACGAAATAAAAAACATTAAAAATATTAGATCATCTATACAAATAAATTTTGTTAGTTGCATAAAAAAAAACATAAAAACATTGTTAATTATATATCTGATTTGCACAAATAAAATTGCACTAATTAAATAAATAAAAAAAAATTTTAGCAATAGCAATAGTAAAATATATAAAGTTTTGTCAATTTCCTTGATTAAATGAAAAAAAAAAAAAAACATTTTTTTTTTTGTTGTAACTGGTGATGTTGTGGGTGGAATAATACAATAGTTTTGGCCTATTTTCCGGTTTGGAGTGTTGTTTACGTGGAAATAATAAAAAAAAGTAGTGATCTATTTGTATGAAACAATGGTCGACAAGTCCAACAAAGATTTTGTTGCGAATCAGTGTTGAAAGCCGAGTTGTATTTAAAATTCAGACTATTAGTCTGTGAGGTGGTGTGAATATTGGGTTTGTGGCAGCAACTCCGCCAAACGGAGTGGGGTTCGTGCGAGGGGGCTGCTGCAACTGTTTCCTGCGTCGGCGCTGTGTTGCAGAGGGTCGGCCGGGCTCATTTTTTGGTGTTTATTCAGGTAAGGTGTCACCGGACAAAAATATATAATAAGTCAGGGACACCGCGTGTTTTTTTTTGTATTGGAAAATTTTGTGAGCCAAACTTGGTTTTCTTCGTTTTATTATTATATTTTTTTTGTTATATATATATATAAATTTTTATTTTTTTGCGGGTTTACAGGTTCCGGGTGGCGTCACATGCGACACCCCACAAAATCGATTCGCACCACGTTTTCTTTTGTGATTTTTTTTGATTTTTGGCTAACGTTTTCTTTCAAAATTTTTCTTTCATTTCATTTTCTCCGTTGCTTTTCTTACCGTTCGATTTCCATCCGTAATTACAGGTTGTTTCTTTTTTATGATTTTTGGTTACATTTTGATTTAAAGTGATGTGTTATTAAATGGTTTTGTGTGATCGCGTGAGGATGGGCGGCCTTATGCTGACCTAGGCCTTGAGCAGGGTCGCCGGAGTGGCACCGGCGTCCTTGTTGAACGCAAACCCATTTTATGATTATCTACCACTGTGGTCGTGGCACAGTAGAATAATTTTCTTGTCCCCTTCGTTTTATCTCTATGCGGTTTTCAAGCATAGCAATATGTCTGGTAACCCCCACGCCTAGCGGCGAGCTTCAGCCAGTGCAATACCGCAACCAGACCTCTATTGCTATGTTCTGTTAACAAAATCCCTTTTGGGGGATTTTGTTACAGTGGCGCCCAAACATATTCGGCTAATTTTTTTTTTGATTTTCGTCTTTAATGTCACAATTTTTTTTTCAGCTTACTTGTTGTGAGTACCACGTGCAAAGTCCAACGCTTGCGTTGTTTGAGCTTGCACGGGTGCTCACATCAATGTTTTCTGCCCGATCAACATTCAAATCTGCATTGCAACCAGCGTAAGCTGTTTGATTGCATGCAGATGAGAATGTTGATCCCTATTCTCAGCTCGTCTGATGAATGGGCTTACCATTTCTGCCATGTGGCATTGATTGTGGTTAAGCTCATTCTTCTTTCGTTCTGAGTTTAGTCTTATTAAATTTTTAAAGTCTTCGTACCCTATAATTAAATTAATTTTTTCTATTTCAGTCCGACTACCTACATGGGGAGGGATCCAAGCATGTTCTAACCTTTGGTTATTTGATCTTGCTGGATCGTTCGTCATGTTGGTTCCATGTGTCATGGGTGTTGGGATCGCGAACTTGTTGTTTCCACCAATGTGGTGTTGATTGGACAGTTCGTGATCGCAGTACTCATTGGCACATCTTTAGTCAACTTCTACTTTCAGGTAAAATTTTATTTTTCAAATTTTTTTGTTCAATTCTAATTAAACTACTGGGACCACAGTGGTAATTTTTATTATTTTTTTTATTATAGCGTTCACGCCTAGCTCAGCATGGGGCCGTGCTCACTTCTCACGTGATTACATTTTTTGTTATTTTTTTGATACAAGTAATACATTTTACTTATTTTTCCTTTTGCTTTTTCATTTTTGTGAAATTTTGTTTTTTGATTATTGGTTGTTTTTCAGTTGGTTAATGGAGCAGCTAAAATACTGTTAATAATTTTGGTTAGTTCATTTTTTATATTGTAGTAATTCTATTTCGGTATTTTGATTTTTTTTTGTTTTTGTTTTGGGTTTATATTTGCTTGCGAATGAATTCCGGCAATAATAATCTACCGTGGGATAGACCGGCAAGTGCGGTTGTTCATACAGTGTTTGAGTCGAGTGAAAGTAGTGCTTTACCGCGGATAAGTCCTTGGGATAACCATAGTAATTTTCCAGCTCCTCAATCCTTCCGACTTGTTGATATCTACGTGATTATTATAGTTATAATTTAAAAAGTTCATTCTAATTTTCATTATTTTGTCAAATTATTTTCATTAATTTTTTTTTCGGTTTTGGGATATTGATATTTAAATTAATTTTTTTTTTCGGTAATTTTTTGTGTATATACATATATATATATATATATAAATATAATTCATTTTCTTTATTTTATTTTTTTTGTCTCTCACATTCAGTTCAATAGTAAACTCAGTAAACATAAATTCTTTTGTCCTTTAAATTATATTGAGGTATTAAGCAACACTTTAGATTCCAACACATTACCTTGGGATAGACTGGCGAGTACGGATGAGAAAAAGGTTTTGAGTTGAGCGCTAGTTCAGTATTGACGCGAGTGGTCCAGTGGATAGTAATTTGTGCTCGCAGCTCCTCAAACAGCCCGGCTTGTGGATATCTACTTGGTCATAGTGAGTCTAATTTGAGATTGGTGCTTCAATATATGTTTTCAATAAATTTCTTTAAATAATTAATTAATAATTTAAAAATTTTTTTTTTCTGCTTTAAATTAAGTAATTCTATCTTGTTTTTTCATATATATATATATATATATTCAAATATTTTTATAGTTAATTTTTTTTTGATGGGTAAAATTTATTTTTTTTCAGTAATTGCTTCAATTAAATAATTTGTTTGATTTTTTTTTTGTGGAATTGCCAGTATCGCTGGTCTTCATTTGGTATTCAGTTGTAGCTTTAAATTTTACTAACTTTTGGTTTAGGTAACTTTAATTATAACTATAATTTATTCAGTTTTCTATAAAGTAAATATAAGTTAGAAATTTTTTAAAATAATATTGTTAATTTACATTTGTCGAAAATTAACTCTCATTACGTTTAAAATCACGTTTAAATTCAATTTTGGTTAAATTTTTTTTTGTAGCTTTAAATTTTTTTTTTTTTTCTCTTCTCTGTTTCACTCAATCTTTTCATAATGGACGAATTAATTAAGGCATTTAATGTGGATCCTAATTCAATTGATCAGGCGGAAATGATGAGAGTATTGACGGCTCAAGTTCAACTGCTGACCAACGAAGTGAGAATACAGCTGGATGCGGAACAAGCAGCCGGTGTGCATAGTCAGTTAAATCCAATGTTAAAAATTCCTGTTCCGGAGGTGTCTTTTGGGCCACCTCCTCACCCTGATTTTGCTGGTCCTGCAAGAGATCCACTTGTTTCCACGGCGATAAACCCGCAGGACAATAATTTGCCTGAATTAACTCATTCTTTCATGGAACCTGTCTCTAAAGAGCGTTCATCTCCGGAGCAGGCTACCCAACGTTCCAATTTTCAGTCAGCACCAGATGCTAGAGATCTTCATAATAGTATTTTGAATCCCGTGCCTTCAGCAATTCATAATCCACCTGTTCAGTTCAACTCCGATTTCAATAGACGTTCCTTATCTCGATGTGGGATTTCCTACACAGGTTCACCTTCTGGCATAACTGTGGACATGTTCCTTTTTCAGCTGGACTCTGTAGTGAAATCCAACAATCTATCACCTTCCTCTGTACTTCTGGATCTGCATCTTGTCCTGAAAGATGTGGCACTGCAGTGGTACTGGACCTACCGCAGGTATAATCCTTCAGCACCTTGGGATAGCCTCCGATTAGCCTTCCAAGAAAGATTTAAAGATAGGCGTACTCCCTACGAAATTCGTCGTATGGTTGAGTCTCGTAAACAGTTACCTAACGAATCATTCTTGGTGTTTTATCATCACATGTGGAATTTGGCCCTGCAGTGTCATACCCCTTACAGCGACGATGAATTCATACAACTACTGATGAACAATATGAAGCCTGTCCTTCAGTATCAACTTACTGATCGACACTTCTCACATATCAATGAGCTCATCAAAAGTTGTACTTCATGGGAAGATTCGCTAAAACGTTTTCGTTCTCCACCTGATTACTCGATGCACCCTCGTCGTAGTATCAATGAACTCGGTGTTGAGAGTATGTATGATTCAGAACCAGTCGTTCCAACTTCTAATCCGTCAGTTTTATCCGCAGATACGTCAGGAACCGCATATCGCGTGCCATCTGGTGTTTTTGTTCCGACGTCCGAATCTGTGCAACATATTTCTGCGATTAGCCCAAGTCACTCTTACCGTGTCCCAATGGGAACATCGGCTACAACTTCTACGTCATTTAAATTCCCTTCTACTTCAACTACACCTAATGTAAACAATACCTCCAGATCTGGCCGCAATTACATTTGCTATAATTGTTCTGATATAGGGCATGGTTTTCGAGACTGTCCTCGTCCTCACTTGGGTGCCTTTTGCTATCGTTGTGGTCTCAAAGGCACCATTTCAACAAATTGTGTTCGTTGTGCGGGAAACCAGATCAGTGGTTCATGGAGATCGGGGAACCAGGAACCACAGACCATCTCAACCCCAACCATAATTACCAAAGTAGATGCAGTCAGCAATACCGACCCAGAGTTTCGGAAGAGACTGATGCCAGATGGAAAGAATCAGTCGAACCAGTGAAAGTTCGCGTTGAGTCCTTTGACTCCGCAATCTCTTCTGGATCTGGTTCAGCTGGCTCCGACCTAATGGTATCGGACTCTTGCTTGCCTGTTTCTCCACCTGAATGTCGAGTAAATTCCTTTTCCAAATTGGAACACTCCATTCCTTCAACTTCTTCATTTAACAATAGTTCTAATTTTTCTGATTCCGTTCCGTCTCTCCCCAACACTTTTGGGAAACTCATCTCAGCTCAGTTACTTCGCTCAAAAAAATACTGGGAGCAACGTCGGATTTTGCGATCCTTTGTTGTTTCTTCAGTACTCGGTTCTGAGACAAGCGATAAACGGCCTTATGCTGATATTCTTGTCAATGATGTTCCATACCGAGGTCTATTAGATAGTGGAGCGAGTGTAAGTGTGTTGGGTTGTGGTTCTGAAAAGTTGTTGGCGGACAATAATCTTCATATTCATAATTTTCCTACTTCTATTCAGACTGCGAGTGGTCAATCTCAGAACGTCATTGGGTATATAAATGTTCAGGTTAGCTTTAACTCCCAATCTCATTACATGCGATTCTTTTTAGTACCTTCTCTAAAGCAATCTCTTTATTTAGGGATTGACTTTTGGAATAAATTCGGCATTACTTTGCAATTACCTGCGTTGAGTGAATTATCGGACTCCGCAGAAATATCTTGTTCTCCTAAATTCCATTCTCTCTCTCCAGATGATAACTTAAAGCTCTCTACAATAGTTAAAAAATTTCCGTCAAGTGCTAAAATGGGTCTTGGACGAACTACATTAATCTCTCATGAGATTGATGTTGGTGAATCCAAGCCTGTTAAGCAACGTTTTTACTCTGTTTCTCCTGCTAAGCAAAAACTAATGTACGATGAGCTAGATAGGATGTTATCACTGGATGTGATTGAAGAAAGCCACAGTTCATGGTGTTCTCCTGTCACCATGGTGCATAAGGCTAATGGCCAAGTACGCTTGTGTTTGGATGCCCGTGAGGTGAACAAGGTGACGGTCAGGGATGCGTATCCGCTTCCCCTTATCAACGGATTGTTGGGTCGATTGGATCAAACACGGTATATTTCTACCATCGATCTGAAAGATGCCTTTTGGCAGATCCCTCTTGACCCGCAATCCCGAGATAAGACGGCGTTTACTGTCCCTGGTCGTCCCTTGTACCACTTCAAGGTCATGCCCTTTGGGTTGTGCAACGCTCCCCAAACACTGTGTCGCCTTATGCATCGGGTGATTCCTTATCAACTGCACGACAAAGTATTCGTCTACCTTGATGATTTATTGGTTACTTCGTCCACTTTTGATGAACACTTGGAACTTTTGGAAGTTGTGGCTTCGTTGCTAGTAAAGGCTGGTTTAACCATAAATTTAGAAAAGAGTCAGTTTGTTTTGAAGGAGGTTAAATACCTGGGTTATTTAGTGGGTGATGGTTGCCTTCGCACCAACCCAGAAAAATGTAAGGCAATTAGAGAATTTCCTCGACCAAAAACAACTAAACAAATACGTAGTTTCTTGGGTTTATGTGGGTGGTATAGGCGTTTTATTAAAAACTTCGCGTCTTTAGCTGCTCCACTAACCGATCTGACAGGGAAAAAATCTAAGTCTAAATGGAATCTTCACGCTGAGGAATCCTTCCAATCTCTTAAAGTATCTTTATCGTCTGCTCCTGTTTTAGCTAATCCTGACTATGGGCGCCCTTTCTTCATCCAATGCGACGCAAGTGCTGTTGGCGTGGGTAGTGTACTTTTTCAGCTTGATCCTGATGGCGCTGAACACCCCATTGAATTCTTTTCGCACAAACTTAATGCCGCTCAGAGGAATTATTCTGTAACTGAGTTGGAGTGCTACGCAGCAGTACTTAGCGTCCAAAAATTTCGGCCCTATATCGAGGGATACCCGTTCACGATTTATACTGATCACGCTAGTCTCCGCTGGTTGATGTCCCAAAAAGATCTATCTGGTAGACTCGCCCGCTGGAGTTTAAAACTGCAAGCGTACAAATTTGATATCGGATATCGTAAAGGAACGGTGAATGTTGTACCTGATGCCCTCTCCAGAGCTTTTTATAGTGAGCCCACAGACGATGTAAGTAATGATCAACCTTTTCCTCCTGTTGAAACTACTTTGAATGATGATTCCTCCTTACCTTGTAATTCTCCTGTTATACAAGAAAATGTGTCCAGTTTAAATTCTTCAAGTGACAATTCGGTTCTACACATTGATCTTAACTCTTCAGCTTTTCAGGACGATGAATATGTACAACAGATCAATCGAGTACAACTATTAAAAGATTGCGATCACAACTTCAAAATCCGTGATAATAAACTCTTGATCTTACCTTCCTACGCTTCTCGTTATACGTCCACTGATTTGTCTGAATGGAAGTTAGTAGTTCCGTTGTCCTTGACTGCAAACTTAATTGAACTGGCTCATTCTTCTCCTACTTCTGCTCATATGGGTATTAAAAAAACTGTAGAACGACTTCAGCGGCAATTTTTCTGGTTTGGTATGACTAAACAAATCAAACTTTTCATCTCTAATTGTGTACAATGCAAGATGAATAAGCCTGTAAATTTTAGCACTCAACCTTTGATGGGTTCTCAAACTGAGTCTACTAGACCTTTTGAAAAATTGTTCGTTGATTTCCTTGGACCTTATCCTCGCTCCAAACGAGGTAATACCTGTATCGCTATCGTGTTGGATCATTATTCAAAGTTTGTTCTAGTCAAACCATTGCGTGAAGCTTCCGCCTCTTCTCTGTGTAGCTTTTTGGAAAATGAGGTGTTTTTACTTTTCTCTGTGCCTGCAGTGATTACTTCTGATAATGGCAAACAATTCATATCTAACTTATTTAAAGATCTCTTGAAAAAATATAATGTTGATCATATACGTACTCCTATTTACTCTCCTCAAAGCAACGCTTCTGAGAGAGTTAATCGGACGTTACTGTCTAGTATTCGTTCTTATCTTGATGATCATGCACATAATGAATGGGATTGCCATCTTTCTGAAATCACTGCGGCATTGCGAAATGTTAAACACGACGTCACGAATTTTTCTCCTCACTATTTGGTCTTTGGTCAACACATGTCATTAAACGGTTCAGATTATGCTTTACGTAAACTTTTATCTCCTCAGGATGATAACGAAATACATGTGTTGTCCAAGTCTAATAGATTAAATCTTATTCGTGATCAAATAACTCATTACCTGAAAGTTGCACATGAGAAATCCGCTGCTCGTTATAATTTACGAAGTACCAATAGGAATTTCCTGCCTGATCAACCTGTGTTTGTCCGATCCTTCGCACAAAGTAGTGCTCCTGATAGATTTTCTGCAAAGTTAGCTGCTAAGTTTATTCCTGCTTTTATCACTGATAAAATCGGAACAGTCTCTTATAATATCAGAAATCTTGATGGAAAACCTTTGGGAGTTTATCATGCCAAGGATATACGATTGTGACAAATTATTAGTGAAATTTTTTTTCTCCTTCCCTCTTACTTTCATGCCTGGCTTTGAGATCTTTTCTCGGGTGTGAGTCGTCCCCACGCTGTAACAACCGCTTGTGGTTGTTATGATCTGTTTAATTTAAATCTGTAATTACGGTTGAAAATCCCAACAAGGTTGCATGTTTATCCACTGCGCTGCATAAAATCTCTTCCACTACACGTCATTCTTTCTTTGGCTTAATTTGTAATAGAAAATATTTTTTTTTTTTTGTAGAGTGTACCATTTAGCATTTTATACTTCTCCGTATTTTGGTCGGTTACTCGATTCGTTTTATCATTTTTTGTTTGATGGTGTGTAATGACGTGTAGTGGTTGGTGTGTTGCTTCATCTGTTTTGTTTTGGTTAGCGCGTGGATTTTCCATGTAAATGGAATGTTCTGGTTATTAAATTAAATAGTATGAGTGCGTGTGAATCGATTTTGGGTGATGTCGTATGTGTACGTCATCCGAAATCTATCGGTCGGGTATGTTTGTATTTATTTTTTTTATGATTAAATATTATTTTTGGGAGGGGGAATTTTTTTTTTTTATTTTTGTACGCGTCGGATAAATTTTTGGAGAGTCTAGTTTTGAATGTCTCGAAGACAGTCTCGTTTTAAATTTTAATAAAGAAAGTCAAATTTGGAGTATGGTTAAGGGTGGTGCTGTACATGTTGAGTCCACCAATTTTGAAATAAAAAAAATAAAAAGTTTTTTTGATGTAAAAAAAAAAGTCAAGTTATGGACTCATCTAGAGTCATTAATATTTTTTTTTGTTATGTTGAGTTTAAAAATAAACAGTCAAGTTTTGTTTTGATGAAAAGCAATCAAGCCAGTGATTAGAATATCGATTGCTAGTAATAAAAAAAAAAAAAAAAACCAAAAAAATAATATATTATTTTGGTAAAAATATTGTACGAAATAAAAAACATTAAAAATATTAGATCATCTATACAAATAAATTTTGTTAGTTGCATAAAAAAAAACATAAAAACATTGTTAATTATATATCTGATTTGCACAAATAAAATTGCACTAATTAAATAAATAAAAAAAAATTTTAGCAATAGCAATAGTAAAATATATAAAGTTTTGTCAATTTCCTTGATTAAATGAAAAAAAAAAAAAAACATTTTTTTTTTTGTTGTAACTGGTGATGTTGTGGGTGGAATAATACAATAGTTTTGGCCTATTTTCCGGTTTGGAGTGTTGTTTACGTGGAAATAATAAAAAAAAGTAGTGATCTATTTGTATGAAACAATGGTCGACAAGTCCAACAAAGATTTTGTTGCGAATCAGTGTTGAAAGCCGAGTTGTATTTAAAATTCAGACTATTAGTCTGTGAGGTGGTGTGAATATTGGGTTTGTGGCAGCAACTCCGCCAAACGGAGTGGGGTTCGTGCGAGGGGGCTGCTGCAACTGTTTCCTGCGTCGGCGCTGTGTTGCAGAGGGTCGGCCGGGCTCATTTTTTGGTGTTTATTCAGGTAAGGTGTCACCGGACAAAAATATATAATAAGTCAGGGACACCGCGTGTTTTTTTTTGTATTGGAAAATTTTGTGAGCCAAACTTGGTTTTCTTCGTTTTATTATTATATTTTTTTTGTTATATATATATATAAATTTTTATTTTTTTGCGGGTTTACAGGTTCCGGGTGGCGTCACATGCGACACCCCACAAAATCGATTCGCACCACGTTTTCTTTTGTGATTTTTTTTGATTTTTGGCTAACGTTTTCTTTCAAAATTTTTCTTTCATTTCATTTTCTCCGTTGCTTTTCTTACCATTCGATTTCCATCCGTAATTACAGGTTGTTTCTTTTTTATGATTTTTGGTTACATTTTGATTTAAAGTGATGTGTTATTAAATGGTTTTGTGTGATCGCGTGAGGATGGGCGGCCTTATGCTGACCTAGGCCTTGAGCAGGGTCGCCGGAGTGGCACCGGCGTCCTTGTTGAACGCAAACCCATTTTATGATTATCTACCACTGTGGTCGTGGCACAGTAGAATAATTTTCTTGTCCCCTTCGTTTTATCTCTATGCGGTTTTCAAGCATAGCAATATGTCTGGTAACCCCCACGCCTAGCGGCGAGCTTCAGCCAGTGCAATACCGCAACCAGACCTCTATTGCTATGTTCTGTTAACAAAATCCCTTTTGGGGGATTTTGTTACACAGTTTACATTCGTAACTTCTTCTTTACCACTAGTCTAACTTACACCTCATCCTGAGACTTCTAGTTCTAACTTTGTAAATAGAGAGTTTTTTAGTATCTACAATAATAATTTGATAGTTAAAAAGATGAAAGGACTTATCAAGCCAAGACGTCACCATTAATTTATCTATTAAAACTGGTTTTGTGGGAAGTGGAATATATTCTAAAAGTAATGGCCATAGCAACCTGATTGTACTTTCCTCTAAAGTTCACCACCAGTCTAGCCTTTTGAAAATATGTGGAATCTAATTTGAAGATCAGATTATTAGTAATGTCAATGATTAATAGGTTTATATACTTATTAAAAACTATTAAGTTAAGCGAAACAACTAAGCGGTCGTTTGAGAAATGTGCATCACCACAGACTTTGAAATTACCCTTTAAGGCTTCGTTTTGGAGGATCTAATAAAGGACTGAGTTTGAGGATGTATTCGTAGAACTTAATATATGAAGATCAGATTTAAAAAAGACCAGAATACTGGTGAGGTCGGTTTTATGAAGTGTGGGACCTAATACTAATAAATAAAGCAAACTCAAAAAGTTTTAAAAACGAATTAAAACAGGCAAACGCAAACATTTGCCACCTGTGGGACTCATTATCAGTGCAGGTTCGCAGGCTGTTTAAAAGTATCATTACGTTGAAAGACAATTAATTTATATTATTTACAAATTATTGTTAGAACCACCATCGGGACTCTTTAAATGAATAGAATTTGGTTAACAAGTATCTAATCGTGCACAGAGCGTTGCAGCTACACTATAAACTAACCTAAAAGGTTGTACTGAAGAATATTTAGAAATGTTTAGCATCAAGGTTGGTACAAATTTGCTAAGAATGAAATAGAAGATCGAAATTTGACTCGAACCAAGTGGGTGGAACCTAAAATAAAATTTGAGTGGAGTACAACGTAGATTGAACTTTGAAGTAATGGTTTATGGTAGATACCATCGCCGATATATCCTTTAGGGTCCGCATCGCTTCCTCTGTGGAACCTATTTCATCGACGTTTTTGAATAATTATGTCTAACGAAACTTGTTAGCTAGTTCAATGTGAACAGCGTAATGTAGTTTTACGTAAATAGTGGAACCTTGGCCAACGAGTTTGAGCCCTGTTTTGAGCTTTGGTCTTCAATTCTAAGAATGGGATGCCTTGCTGGTCTGTAAGTCAAAATAAATTTTCACAGTGGAACCTAATCGTGCGTTTTGTACTATTCAAGAAAGGATTGGGCAAATTGAGAAAAACCTTGGAATCTAACTACTGGTATCGTGAGATCAGTAGAAGTTGTATTTCAAATACTAAATAAACTTTGAACGCGGAAAGGCGGACAGAGCAAACAAAAATATGGGGTCTTAAAATTTCAAATGTATGCTAGTACGCTAGGAGAAACCATAATACAATTTATGGATTTAAATTTGTATCCACAGGAATGTCATTTGCAGTTTAATTAGTTTCAGCCATCTAATATCCCATTTTTTAGTTAAGCAAGTTTGTTGAGAAATCTAATAATTTAGGAGAATGGAACTTGTTAAAAACAATAACCTATTGGAAATATGTGGAACCTAATTAATAAAGGCAGTTATGGTGATTTGCCCGATTGTACAAAATTTAAAGGATAACCAAAACGGTCTACGAACCGAAAATGTATTCATTTCTTCTTTGAGACGTATCATTAATTAAAGTCGTTTTTGGATGTTAATTATGTGGACTCTAATTTGTGAGTCTAACAACATTAATATTCATTTAATTTTATCAACTTGGATCAATTGGATTTATTGGGCCAATTCTGGTGAATGGCGTCTAGGATTTTATTTAAATGTTTGTGATATGTGGAACCTAATTTTGAGAATCATGAAAATGATGCAAATATGTTTCTTTGTAATTTAATTTAGTTTTATTTAAAGAAAGGAGTATAAAATATTTAGAAGATTAATTTGTAGTGCACCTCCGTGTGACTCGGCTAAAGTTATCTATTCTCTAAGAAGCCATCAAATATTCATCACCACACTAAAAAACGTCCAACCGTACTCGTTGAGGAAACTTGTTTTTTAATTAAATTAGTAGCACTAAAGCATTTAATTTAAGAAAAATGTTAAAATGTGTCATTCGCTAAAGATTTGAAAGTAGTGGAACCTAATATGATAAAGGAGTGTTTTCTATTATCTACAAAAATAACTTTTTAATTAAAAAATACGAAAAGACTTATCAAGACATCGCCATTGATTTATCTATTGAAACTGGTTTTAAAACTGGATCCACCCCCTTGAAAATATGTGGAATATAATTTTAAGATATTAAAAGTCAATGTTTTTTATTAATAATTCCGTGGTTGGCCAAAATTCAACTAGGTTTAAACACTTATTTGAAAGAGAGAAATTACATTCATCATTGGGGGAAGTGGAATATGTTGTGTTTCTAGCCAAATTGAGGCCAATTGTAGTTTGATATCTCATTGAAGTAAATGGAATTTGATTTGAATTATGTGTACATCTTAAAACCATACGGTGTGAGTAGTAAGGCACAATAAGGATCTATCAAAGATTAAATACATTTTGGTGGTATTTGGGAGTACATTTTCTAGCCTGAAAGCGTGGAACCTACTATAATTGTTGCTTAAGTGAAATATAATCTTGCATAGAGCGTTGCGCTTTAAACTAACTTTAAAGTTTATACTGAAGAAGCTTTGTTTGACTTTGGAATGTTTAGATTCTAAGCAGAAGGGTTGGTTCATATATGCGAAGAATTAAGGAAAGTTGGGCGGAACCAAGTGAGTGGAACCGAAAACCAAATGTTAGTAGAGCACAACGTAGGTTGAACTTTGATGGTTGGGTGATGGTCGTACATTAAATAAGTACATTTGGTTTGTGCGGTACCTGTCCTTTGATAACTGGTATATTCGATCCGCCATCTCGGGTCCGCCAAATTTTAACTTCAAATGTTGACGTTAAATTCGCAATTAGAGACCCCGAAAACATCCTAGGATGTTTTGACTCCAAATATATTTTTGAGATAATTATCCAGCGTTAAAATTACGTTTTCATAACAATTTTCTTTCAGATATTTTCTTTTTTCCGCAATTTATTGTTGATCCGCTATTCCAGCATTAAAAAGTAGACGTGTTAGCTAAAATGTTAAGCCTGAAACAAAAATTGAAACTCACAGGTCTATCTCACCCTTTAATTTAGGATATTTGAAAAATGTTAAGGAAATGATTGATGAGAGTACCGGATAAGGCCGACACCCACTTTATAATTATATCTTGGAAAACTTATTAGCTTTTACGCGAATAGTGGAATCTGGACCAACGAGTTTTGAGTCCTGTTTTGCGCTTTAGCATCTAATTCTAAAGTTTTTATGTAGTGTCTTAGAATTTTAAATGTTTGCTAATACCTTAGCGGAAACTAGGATATAATACAATTTGTGGATTTAGATTTGTATCCAGTGGAATACCATTATCAGTTTAATTAGTTTCAGCTTTATATTCTGATCGGATCCTAATTTGTAATTCAAAAGGGTGGATCTAATTTGAAAAATTTTCAATGTAAATTGAAAACTTGGATTTTAAACTTTTATAAATTTGATGAGATCACATTGCATTTTCATAGGTATTAGATTATTATATAGTCAGTTGCAGGTACAAATTGTAAATAAAATACTATTTTTTTGAGTTGGATTTAATAACTGAATACGTGGAACCTAATTTTGGAATAATGCCTACTTTAGGGATATGCCTTAAATAGTCAAATCACAATATTAATGATATTATTTTATTAACAAGGTTGGTAAAAAGTAACAGAATTAGTTTAATAGCGTTTTGTCAATAGAGATGTGGAACCTATCTTTTAAATCAATTTCAAAACAATAAAGGAATGTGAGAAGGAGTGTGATTTTTTATTTGAATCGTTTTAGCAACTTCTGACTCTATTTCGACAATAATAAGATTTGGATACTTGCTTCCTTTAAAAACTACTGTGCCGTACTTATTTTGGGCAATTGTTAGTCTCTTGACCAAAACAAAATTAAAACAGTCCGATTAATTGTAGGATCAGTTAACGTGTCGATTATAGAAGGACCAAGAAGACATGTAAAAATAAGTATCATTATTTGTTAATTATGGTCGGTTTTGGATTTTAGGCTGTTTTCCAAACGAATACTTATTTGTAGAACCTAACTTATTCAATGTAATTTCTTATGTACTAAGTTAGGTTCCACAAATAAGTTTCGTTTGGAAAACAGCCTTAGGCATACAACACATCGAGTGCGAACTGCGAATAAATTCCACAATGCGCTATTCGTAAATAGACGCACATAGAGTGGGTGCGAATTAAATAAACGACAAATATAAAAATAATTTCCGAAATTTGACATTAACTTTAACTCATGCCGCGCTCGTTGTTCGCTTTACTTATGAGATTTATTTATTAGCAGATTAACATTTGTAAACGTTTCATTTTATCACTGTGCGTAAGAATTTTATGATTCTACGAATTAGAAGTATTTTAGAATTTCATAAAATTTGTAAATTTTGAATATATTTTAAGAATTTCACCAATATTGTTGGTTTTAAAATGCTTAGACATTCAAGAGATTTAACAATTAATTGAATTGTTAAGATACCAAAAATTTCAAGTATTTTCACGGTATGGAATCTTTCAATTAACTATCAAATTTCAGAAAGCAAACCCAAACTTTAGAATTTGACAAAATTTCAATGTAATATGGGGTAACTTTAGGATTCTAGAAAGTTAGCAGGAATTTTGGAATTTCAAAAACATTGCGAATTTTGAATTGGTAGAAGGGCCCGATATTAAATATTTCAATAATTTTAACGGGTTCGAATTACATCTAAATTCATATAATTCTTAAATCTTGTTGTAGCTCAAGGTCTAAACATGTTATTTCTAAACTTTTGACGTTTTGAATTTTTAAAATTTTTTGAAATTTTAAAATTTTAGCTAATTTCGTGGAATCCTAGAATTACTTTATGTTGTGTTGAAATTCTGTAAAATTTTAAAGTTTGTATTTGCTTTTTGACATTTAAAAAAAAATTAAAGTTTTACACATTTCAAAAAACTAACAAACTTTAGCCTCTGATTTTGTTCAATTTTAAGAAATACAAGAAACCTCTCAATTTTAAAATTTTTTAAAACTAACCAAACAAGGAATTTAAAATTTAAATATGTAATTTGAAAATCATAAGAATTTAAAGAAATGTCCAAAAAAATTAAGAGTTTCAAAATATTCAACAGATTTCAAAAATAGTTTGTAGTATAGATTCAAATTTATTAAGAAATTGACAAATTTAAACAATTTCTTATTAATTATTTTAAAATTCTAAGAAGTTTAAGAATATTATCGTAAGTCTAGAATTTTAAAAGGTTTTTTATGCTAACAAGTTTAAAAAAATTAAGGAATTAAGTTTTTTAAACAGTTCAATGGAATTAAAGAATTTCAAAAAATTTTTAATTTCTAAATTTGTTTTTGAAATTCTAAGAATTTTAGAATTTCAAAAAATTTACAAATTTTGTAATTGTAGGACCTTTTTTAACATTCCAAAAAATTTAAAAAATTTCAAGAGCCCGATAATAAATGAATGCTAATTTTAAGATTAATTCCAAGAACTTTCTAAATTTTTAAAAATTGTCAGATCAGAATTTCAAAATTTTTCTGAAATAAGATTTCAAGATATTAAGGATATCAAGAAAATTCAATGTTGAACTTCTTTTCAGTATTTAAATAATTACTGGACCTACTGGAGGGAATATAAGAAAAATAAGGAATTTAGTGTTTTAGTTAAACAATTTCAAAATTTCAAGTTAAAAAGAATTTTATCAAATTAGAAAAATTTGAGATATAGTTTTTTTAAAGTAATTTCGAGTTTCTTTTGAATTTTTTAACAAACAAACAAATTTTTTTTAACAGTTCAACTTCTAAGAAATTTCAGAGTTTTAAAATTTTCAAGTGTATTTCAATGGTTTTAAATTTTTTGAGGAAACTAAAAATTTTAAAAAATTTCGAAACCTTTAAAAATTTGAACTAATTTTCGGAATTTTTGAAAAATTGAACGAAGCCTCGATCTAAATTTCAATAGTTCATGATAATGGAGACCTACGAATAAGAAATTTACAAATTTTAAATTTGTTTTCAGAGTTTCAGGAATTTAAGGAAGGTCATGAGATTAAATACATATTTAGGTATTAAGATATAACAGTCTTCGGCTCCCGGGCCCATTAGTGGTATTGAGCACGGAAAATAGAAGTTTAATATTTTTAGAGTTTCTTCTTTTTAAAAAAAAATATCAAATTTAAGAAACTGAGCAAAATTTTAATAAAAGAATGGATTTTGTTTTTTAATTTAAAGGTTTCCCAGGTCAGAATTTTAAGATTCAACATTTTTAATGTAAATTTTACTAGCATTGTTAGTTGAAGTATTTGAACAATTTCAACAAATTTAAGAACTGACGGATTTAGATAATTGTAAGATAGGATTAATAGATTTAGATAACTCTTAGGAATCAAAAAAAAAAATCAGAAATTTCTGAAAACAAAAAGAAATAAAATTGCAATTACAGAATTTCAAATTTATACATATAATATTATGTAAGGTAATTTTAGGAATCTACAAATAGCTAAAATTTTAGAATTAAAAAAACATTACGAATTTCGAATTGGTTTTAATGAATTTCATGAATTAGGGAAGCGTCACGAGTTTAAATATTTCAAGAATTTTAACAAATTTAAAAAGTGTACCGGATTTAAGGTTTTTAAACAGTCAAGGTTTAAGAATTATATTCACAATTCTTCCTTGACTTTATAAAATTAATTAAAAATGTTTTTCATCATGTTTAGATAGTGATTATTGCATTTTAATATAATTAAAAAATGGGGCTTAAAGTAAGCATGCTAACAACTGTGCCGCCCCGGTGGCACAGTTGTTAGCATGCTTACTTTAAGCCCCTGAGGTGCCGGGTTCGATTCCCGGCGGGTGATGAAAAAATCAAGGCTGGTTAATGTAGGATCAATGAATTAATCACTCATTATCCATTAAAAAAATGATTACGAAACTTCAATATGAAGCGGCCAAATCCCTCTATGGGATGTAGCGCCAGCGACAAAAAAAAAAAAAAAAAAAATATAATTGAATGGATCTCTTCACCTTTAGTGGCAAAGTGCATTGAAGTTTTTGGTTGTTATACATTTTAAACAAATTTGAACAAATTTCACTAATTTTTAGTCGTTAAGGTAACCAGACGTCCTATTTTTAATTTTGTTTAAGGTTGACATGTTGTAGCCATCATGTTTTTATTTTTGTTTCGACATATTTTTGAGAATTTTTCGATCAGCGCATGAACAGTGTGGCCGGGAGTAGAACTATGATTAGGTGTACGCATACAAATACATTTTGTAGTAAACACGGAAATTTGTATTTGTTTTTATTGTATGCCTGGGTTACTGGTTCTTTGTTTATTTTTTACTGTTTTTATTCTTGCGGCATGCGAGACTGTATTGCTCCTTCTCTAAATGTGTTTGTTGTTTATGTAATTATAAACAAGATACAGCATACAGGTACCTACAGTCCCTGGCCAAATTATTAGACGCACATCAATCTTTTTGGGAAATGTTGACTTCTGGCGACTTATGTATTTCACTAAACATTTTTATAGCCTAGCCATACGAAACTATTATGTTTACAGGTGCATTCAAAATACAAAGTTTTACTTTGTACAAAATAATATTTGTACTAAAAGTAGAAACACATTTTTTATCTAAATTAGAAATATCTTTAAAAAATATTTCTAGCTGAGCTAGCTCAAAATATTGAGTGGATGCATGTTCAGTATTATTGACTCTAAATTTCTTTCATTTGGCATTTTGTGCTATCTAGAATAGAAATAGCTCTGAGGACATTATAAATTTAGATAATACTTAAAATTAGTACTTGTTGGTATATGTACTAATTAGTACTAATCGTATTTAGTAAACGAACAAAAGTTATTTTTTTAATTGGAAAATGTAATTTTTATTTGTGTATTAAAAATTATAAGGGCTAAAATTACTTGTTTTAATAAGTACTAATTTTATTCATATTAATCTACATATATTTAATTTCTAGCTTAGATAGCACAAAACGCCAAATGAAAGAAATGTAGAGTCAATAATACTGAACATGCATCCACTCAATATTTTGAGCTAGCTCAGCTAGAAATATATTTTTTTAAAGATATTTCTAATTTAGATAAAAATGTATTTCTACTTTTAGTACAAATATTATTTAGTACAAAAAAAAACTTTTTATTTTGAATGCACCTGTAAACATAATAGTTTCGAATGGCTAGGCTATAAAATTGTATAGTGAAATACATAAGTCACCAGAAGTCAACATTCCCCAACAGAATTGATGTGCGTCTAATCATTTGGCCAGGGACTGGACGGGTTGGGTATGTAATCCCGCATTTCAAAATGTTGCCTTACAAAATCTTGCATTTCAAAATCTCACATTTCAAAATCTCGCATTACAAAATCTCGCATTACAAAATCTCGCATTACAAAATCTCGCATTACAAAAAACACCAAAACAAAAAACAAAAAACTTATACAAAAAAATAAAAACATAAAAATAATAATTATGAAAAGAATCAAAATTAAAAAGACAGTTTTTTGAAGCGTATTGCGCGTAATATATTATTGGGATAGTTTTATGAATAAATTATTTTGAAATATATTGTTTTGAATTAAAATTCCTTAATAATATTTAAAAAAAAACAACAAGTTTTTTCCCCCAAGCCCACCCTTGTTGTTTGAACTTTTATGCTTGATTTTGTAATGCGAGATTTTGGAAATGCGAGATTTTACAAATGCGAGATTTTGTAATGCGAGATTTTACAAATGCGAGATTTTGCAAATGCGAGATTTTCAAATTTCCAAATGCGAGATTTTGTAATGCGAGCATTTATAATGCGGGATTTCGCACTGCTCCCGACTGTACATATAATCAAGTTGTAGCTCCATACGTGCTGGCTTCCAATTATTTTATTTTGCTTAAAACAGTTTGTGTTCATTGGATATTGGTGTGGATTATTTGTGGGATGTGTTAAGAGCAGTGATGATGATGTTTTTATGAGATGGACTTTGAATGATTTTGGATGCTTCGGCGTTTTTGGTGATTTTTTGAGAAATATTGTTGAGTGGAGGTTTGATAGGAACGGCTGCATGTATTTTTAACTTGTGAATGATGGTTAGAATTGTATTTAAATATTTGTGGATTTTAATGTTAAGAATCGGTTTATTCTGTTAAAAAAGTGCCTGTAAAACAAAGAAATTCAGCGGAGTAGGACTTAATCGTGTTTGTCGTATTGAATTTTATTACATGTGTTTTCTAATTGGTGGAGTTAGGAACCCGCACTTGCAAAAGTACAAACTCCAGATAGTGAGCAAAATAAAGGAACTTGTTTGCAAATACATAAGTATACATATTTTGGATTCAAAAGTTTTGAATGATGGAAAGTTAAGCGAAATTTTTTTTCTTTGAATCTGAAAATGATAATAATGTAGTGCAATCTAAAACCAAATATCAGAAGAGACATAAAATAATTGTGGGCCGACCCAGATAGATAAAGTATGAGTTACAGGATGGTTTAATGTATTTGTAGTGAACTTTTTAGAACTTATGTATGTCGGTGAGCTGTGATATAGACGCTTGAAGTCAGAAAATATTTGTTGGCCGGCCCAGATGAATACAGCATGCGAGAGGATGGTTTAACGTATTTGTTGTGAACTTTTTAGAATTATTGAATGTCGGTGAGCTCCAATATAGTCATTTGAATTCAAAAAATATATGCTGGCCGGCCCAGACTAATACAGCATGAGATAGAGGATAGTTTAATGCTTTTGTTGCAGTTTAATGAATTTGTTTAAAATTCTTTATAAAGTATGAACAAGCGAAACTATCATCTATATAATTTTATTATCATTTAGGCCGCTCAACAAATATTTGTTGACTTCAAACACTATATTACAGCTCACTGACATACAAAAATTCTAAAAAGTTCACAACAACTACATAAAATCATCTGGTATCATAGCTCACCGACATACAAAAATTCTAAAATATTTACAACAAATACATTAAACTATACTCTATCTCATGCTCTATTCATCTGGGCCGGCCAACAAATATTATTTGAGTTCAAGGGACTATATTACAGCTCACCGACATAGACAAATTCTTAAAAGTTTACAACAAAATCATTAAACCATCCTCTATCTCATGCTCTATTCATCTGGGCCGGTGAAGAAATATTTGCTGACTTCAAGGGACTATACCACAGCTCACCGACATACAAAAATTGTAAAAAGTTTACAACAAAATCATTAAACCATCTTCTATCTCATGCTCTAATTATCTGGGCCGGCCAAAAAATATTTTCTGACTTCAAGGGATTATATCACAGCTTACCGACATACAAAAATTCTGAACAATTCACAACAAATACATTAAACCATCCTCTATCTCATGCTCTATTCATCTGGGCCGGCCGAAAAATATATTCTGACTTCAAGGGACTATATCACAGCTCACCGACATACAAAAATTCTAAACAATTCACAACAAATACATTAAACCACCCTCTATATCTCATGCTCTATTCATCTGGGCCGGCCAACAAATATTATTTAACTTTAAGGGACTATATCACAGCTCACCGACATAGACAAATTCCAAAAAGTTTACAACAAAATCATTAAAGCATCTTCTATCTCATGCTCTATTCATCTGGGCCGGTGAAGAAATATTTTCTGACTTCAAGGGGCTATACCACATCTCATCGACATAGAAAAATTGTAAAAAGTTTACAACAAAATCATTAAACCATCTTCTATCTCATGCTCTATTCATCTGGGCCGGCCAAAAAATATTTTCTGACTTCAAGGGACTATACCACAGCTCGCCGACATACAAAAATTGTAAAAAGTTTACAACAAAATCATTAAACCATCCTCTATCTCATGCTCTATTCATCTGGCCGGCCAACAAATATTATTTGACTTCAAGGGACTATATCACAGCTCACCGACATAGACAAATTCCAAAAAGTTTACAACAAAATCATTAAACCATCTTCTATCTCATGCTCTATTCATCTGGGCCGGCCAAAAAATATTTTCTGACTTCAAGGGACTATACCATAGCTCGCCGACATACAAAAATTGTAAAAAATTTACAACAAAATCATTAAACCATCCTCTATCTCATGCTCTATTCATCTGGGCCGGTGAAGAAATATTTTCTGACTTCAAGGGACTATTCCACAGCTCACCGACATAGAAAAATTGTAAAAAGTTTACAACAAAATCATTAAACCATCTTCTATCTCATGCTCTAATTATCTGGGCCGGCCAAAAAATATTTTCTGACTTTAAGGGATTATATCACAGCTTACCGACATACAAAAATTCTGAACAATTCACAACAAATACACTAAACCATCCTCTATCTTATGCTCTATTCATCTGGGCCGGTGAAGAAATATTATTTGACTTCAAGGGACTATATCACAGCTCACCGACATAGGCAAATTCCAATAAGTTTACAACAAAATCATTAAACCATCCTCTATCTCATGCTCTATTCATCTGGGCCGGCCAAAAAATATTTTCTGACTTCAAGGGACTATACCACAGCTCACCGTCATAGACAAATTCCAAAAAGTTTACAACAAAATCATTAAACCATCTTCTATCTCATGCTCTATTCATCTGGGCCGGCCAAAAAATATTTTCTGACTTCAAGGGATTATATCATAGCTTACCGACATACAAAAATTCTGAACAATTCACAACAAATACATTAAACCATCCTCTATCTCATGCTCTATTCATCTGGGCCGGTGAAGAAATATTATTTGACTTCAAGGGACTATATCACAGCTCAACGACATAGGCAAATTCCAAAAAGTTTACAACAAAATCATTAAACCATCCTCTATCTCATGCTCTATTCATCTGGGCCGGCCAAAAAATATTTTCTGACTTCAAGGGACTATACCACAGCTCGCCGACATACAAAAATTCTAAAAAATTTACAACAAAATCATTAAACCATCTTCTATCTCATGCTCTATTCATCTGGGCCGGCCAACAAATATTATTTGACTTCAAGGGATTATATCACAGCTTACCGACATACAAAAATTCTGAACAATTTACAACAAATACATTAAACCATCCTCTATCTCATGCTCTATTCATCTGGGCCGGCCAAAAAATATTTTCTGACTTCAAGGGATTATATCACAGCTTACCTACATACAAAAATTCTGAACAATTCACAACAAATACATTAAACCATCCTCTATCTCATGCTCTATTCATCTGGGCCGGTGAAGAAATATTATTTGACTTCAAGGGACTATATCACAGCTCACCGACATAGACAAATTCCAAAAAGTTTACAACAAAATCATTAAACCATCCTCTATCTCATGCTCTATTCATCTGGGCCGGCCAAAAAATATTTTCTGACTTCAAGGGATTATATCACAGCTTACCGACATACAAAAATTCTGAACAATTCACAACAAATACATTAAACCATCCTCTATCTCATGCTCTATTCATCTGGGCCGGCCAACAAATATTATTTAACTTCAAGGGACTATATCACAGCTCACCGACATAGTCAAATTCCAAAAAGTTTACAACAAAATCATTAAACCATCCTCTATCTCATGCTCTATTCATCTGGGCCGGCCAAAAAATATTTTCTGACTTCAAGGGATTATATCACAGCTTACCGACATACAAAAATTCTGAACAATTCACAACAAATACATTAAACCATCCTCTATCTCATGCTCTATTCATCTGGGCCGGCCAACAAATATTATTTAACTTCAAGGGACTATATCACAGCTCACCGACATAGACAAATTCCAAAAAGTTTACAACAAAATCATTAAACCATCCTCTATCTCATGCTCTATTCATCTGGGCCGGCCAAAAAATATTTTCTGACTTCAAGGGATTATATCACAGCTTACCTACATACAAAAATTCTGAACAATTCACAACAAATACATTAAACCATCCTCTATTTCATGCTCTATTCATCTGGGCCGGTGAAGAAATATTATTTGACTTCAAGGGACTATATCACAGCTCACCGACATAGACAAATTCCAAAAAGTTTACAACAAAATCATTAAACCATCCTCTATCTCATGCTCTATTCATCTGGGCCGGCCAAAAAATATTTTCTGACTTCAAGGGATTATATCACAGCTTACCGACATACAAAAATTCTGAACAATTCACAACAAA
Organism: Tipula helvola; assembly: GCA_963556165.1. Taxonomy (NCBI): domain Eukaryota; kingdom Metazoa; phylum Arthropoda; class Insecta; order Diptera; family Tipulidae; genus Tipula; species Tipula helvola. The sequence continues at coordinate 326,250,596 of OY744481.1, read as the reverse complement.
TACATTAAACCATCCTCTATCTCATGCTCTATTCATCTGGGCCGGCCAAAAAATATTTTCTGACTTCAAGGGACTATACCACAGCTCACCGACATAGAAAAATTGTAAAAAGTTTACAACAAAATCATTAAACCATCTTCTATCTCATGCTCTAATTATCTGGGCCGGCCAAAAAATATTTTCTGACTTCAAGGGATTATATCACAGCTTACCGACATACAAAAATTCTGAACAATTCACAACAAATACATTAAACCATCCTCTATCTCATGCTCTATTCATCTGGGCCGGCCAACAAATATTATTTGACTTCAAGGGACTATATTACAGCTCACCGACATAGACAAATTCCAAAAAGTTTACAACAAAATCATTAAACCATCCTCTATCTCATGCTCTATTCATCTGGGCCGGCCAAAAAATATTTTCTGAATTCAAGGGACTATACCACAGCTCACCGACATACAAAAATTCTAAAAAATTTACAACAAATTCATTAAACTATGCAATTATCTTATATCTCATACCGTTTATATTTCATTTTACAGAACAGGGTAGCAAACATTTATTTTTCCTTTGGCTAAACATCATAACAAATGTAGAGTATTTTTTCCAGAAAGGTTTTTGAAATTTCTGTTTGAATTTACAAATATGTCTCGATAGCAATATTTTTCGGCGCTGAGAGCAAAAGTGTATAAACTTTAAGTATCTGTCATGATATAGATATAGTCTTATAGTGATAGAATTTTGGGCTTAGGCCCTTTTCCAATTACTTACTTATTTTGTGGGACCTAATTTATTACATAAGAAATTACATTGAATTAGTTAGGTTCTACAAAATAAGTAAGTAATTGGGAAAGGGCATAACTTCACAAAAAATATTAAAAACTTTCGTGACAGCAGGATTTTCGAGGCTCAGAGTAAATATTGTCACGATAGTACTATTTAGTGTTACCATCGCATTTTTCGAGGATGAAAATTGGGCTAACTTCACATACATTTTTTGCTAAGTTATTTGTGTAAATTTTAAAGAGTGGAACCTAATTTGAGGTTTCGAAAACCTTTATTTCATCAACAAAATTAACCTGTTTAAAAACAGGTAGAAATGGTACAAATTTGAAGAGATATAACTAAATTTGAGAAACCCGATGAAACTGCATTTGATTTTTAAATTGTATTTTTGTGGACCCTAAACAAATTGAGAAGATTACTTTGCTAGATCTATGCTAGATAGAATAGTTAGCTTAAGCATTTTTATTTATTTTAAGCTATTTTGTTTTTATTTTGTGAATGTTAAAAATTGATTCGAGCAACACGGATATGTGGAACCTATTTTATGTGTTTGTAATTATAATAATATAATGAAAAAGCAAAGTTTATCAAGACTTTTAGTAAATTGTGAGGGAGATATACTAATATTGACAACCAGCTTAATCTATAAGTTATTTACCAGTACTTTAACAAAGAATCAAATTGCTTCTAATTTCGGTAGATAGAATACTTTTATTTGTTGAAATAAAATTTACCTACCATCCAGAAAAGCTTCATGCCTTTTATTTTTTCCCCCAACGGTTGTTTCTTTATACTCCTCATTTTGGTACTTTGAATTATCAGATTGGTATGAACTAACTCGATTTAATTAAAAAATTCATAATAAAATACAATAAATTTTAATCAATCTATTGGCAACGTGTGGGATCTAATTTAATTTGAATAAATTTGGCGTGTTACGAAAGCGTTCTACTAATCGAAATTGTATTAATAACAATGGATCCCTTAGCAGACAATAAGCACTGTTAACTTACATATTTAAGAGGTAAATTGAATCAAACAATTTGTAAATTTTAATAAATTGACGATCACAAATTTATTAAAGAACAAAAACTTAGGCTAGTTGATTTATTATAAATAAACTAAGTAGTTACATAAATCTTTCGCCCATAACGGGATGTAGAAGACTAAGTACACGCTAACTTTATTTTTTCTTACATAAAATTATAAAAAAAAACTAAGCAGATGAAAATGTGGGAAACGTTTGTTCATTTCACTGGTACTTTTAATTAATGGAACCTAATTTGTAAGAATTGAATCTTGAAGAGTGGTTGTAAATATGATAATGGGATTTTTGTTGCTTGTAAAGTACGGATTATGGTACGTGAACTGACTTTTCGAATATGCGGGAAATTTTTGGAACAACAATTTGTGGAATGATATAGAAGTTCTTGTTTGATTTTGAAAAGGCTAATAAAATGTGGAACCTAAAATCAAATTTGTAGAACCCTACGTAGTTTACAGAATGGGTTGAATTTATAAATTGCCCGCGTGAATTAAGTAATATATACAATGAAGGTGTGGAACCTGAAATTTAATATTACTGAAACGATCTTTACAGCATCTGGGTTCCTTTATTTCTACCCTCAGAAAGGTGACACTGCTAAATTATAGTCTGTCAGCGGTAAAGGCCTGTCAATAAATTTTTTATATTTAGAATTCTTCATAAATGTATATTAATGCACTTCCCGTTCGTACAACGAATACTACTAGGTTCATACTTCTAAACATGTGGTACACACACAAAACTAAAATAAACAAAACAAAACCAAAATAAAACTCGTTAATAAGAGTGGGGAAAATATATAACAAAATCGCGAAACGAAATTATGTGTATAACAGTTTTATGATAAAGTCGCGCGCGGCGGGGTAATTATTATGTGCATTTTATACAAATCGTCATAACTACTACATCCAATACAACAACAAAACTACCACGTATAAATATTTTTTTTTGTTGTTTTATTAAATATATTTCCATTAATAAAATGTAAGAACCAAAAAAAAAAAGCAAATTTACAAATACATACTTGGGTTGCACAAAGATTTATTTCTCTCGCGCGATTTTCTTTTTCGCGCTACTATACAAACCCCCAAAAGGAAGGCAAAATAAAAAAAAACATGCATTACAAAAATTATCGGAAAATTTAAAAAACTTTTCATTAGACTTTTATTTGTTGAGTTGAAAAGTTTATTTAAATATCTCAGAATAAAAAAAAAAAATAAAAAAATAAAATAAATTTTATTTTTAAACATTAATTTATAATTTATTGATTTTTTTACAAAAACAAAAAAATAAAAAAATAGTTTTGTGCGATTTTAAAAACTTTATAGTGTAAAGTGGATTTTAAATCAATAAAAAATTTAAACAAAAATATTTTAAAGTGGAAAATTATAGTTGCGGGCAGAAATGAAAATAATTATTAACTGTTTTTTTATTTTATGTAAGTTTTAAAAATAAAATTTAATAAATTGCGTGATCATACAAGAAATTTGGAAATGATCAAGCAACAAGTGGTTGGGAAATTTTTTTGTGGAAAAAATTTTTTGTCTGTTTATTTAATAAAAATTATTAGTTCTGGTGCTCTTATCTGCGCGCTTGCTATTTATCAATCAATTATTTATATGGCATCCTGCGTTTTTATTTTTTTTTTGAATCGATGATTTTTGTACATTAATACAAAAAAAAAACTGTGATGATCATTTTACAAAAACAAAATTTAATTTTTGTATTTTTCTTGTATGTGCGCGCCGCGACCTTGCGCGATCTATTTATTTTAATTATTCAACTTGATCTGCAACACGATCATACATATGTACATAAATAAATATATTATGTGTGGATGCATAATCGATTACTGTATTATGTACTGCATGACATTGTGCAGATCGTAAATTACGCGTGCCAATCTCAAGTTCATCGATGTTTTTTGTTTTGTTTGTTTTATTTTTTAAATTCCGATCGTTTATAACAATACCTGCACACTAAAACTGATCTTATTAAAATAAAAAAAAAATGTATTTGTTTTTTTTTTTTTTTTGAGTCACAATTTAAGTATAAATTACGATATGAATTATGAATAATCACGTGTGTGTAAGCGTGTGTCGCGGCGCTATATTTGCGATATGAAATTCAATATTTTTATAACATAAAATTTCCGGTAGAAAACTATTTTAAATAATTATGTATTTTACCATAAAATACAATAAAAAAATGATAGAATATTTCATTGGTTTATCTGTTGGAGGGGCTGTCTGCCTATTAATTTGTGTACACTAATTTAAAAAAATTGTTTATTCAGCAATGATAACGATTTACTTTAGTTGTGATACGATGCTTTACAAATAAAAGTTGAGCAACTACTTGTTCCAGGAATGTGCGATCGCTGGCAAATATCAAATTTGTTCAGATTTAATCATTTTTATTTACTTTTTATCGTCTTTTGCCAATTTTGATATTTTATATTAAATAATTATGTGAGATATCGTTTGGTTAAAAATATGATCAATTTTTTAGCAATTTTTCGTGGGAATTATACAGAATTCAGCATACTAGATTTTTTATTACGTGATTGAAAAAATTTATTGCGATCACTTATTTCGATCGATTTCGATATCATCTGTAAGCCTTGGCATACGATATTGTGACAAATTCTTTGATGTTTAACTTATAATAATTCGATTATTTTCTTTCAAATATATCGATTATCGATACAATTATATTTATTCAATTTTGAAATGAATCCGTCAGTGATAACAATTCTTTCTCGAACATTAAAGTTTTGTTGGTTGCATCACTAAGTCTCTTCTACCGAATCTTCATTGGTTTATCAACGCTAAGTTTTCTTCTTACACAGTCTTTGATGAGTTGGAATCTTTCAAACTAAATCGGTTGGAATTGTGTACAGCTCTGTTACTAGCAACATTGTGTATTGTTAGATGAAACAAGAAAATATTTAAATATTCAAGTTAGATTGTAACTTCGGTAGTCAATTAGATTGAACGGTTAAATTGATGTAGTCTGGCACATGAAATTACAGCAGACGTCAAACTTGATGAATGGTCTTCATATAGGAATAATTCGCAACACTCACTCGTTCGCCCACATCAGAATTGGATGACTGTAGAGCTGTAATTAACGATTTTGCAGTAATTTAATTAAATAATTACAACATACATCGAAAAGTATTAAAACATTTGGATGTGAAATTGCTAATTGGGCTAACCCCGTTGGAAATTCTACTAAAAGCCGATATGTTGTGAAACATTTTCAATATTTTTCAAATTTATACAGGAATCTCATTATATAACGATATTTAAATTTTCAAAATAAATAAATCAACAAATTTTGAAAATTTAAAAAATTTTAAATTTCAAATTTAATAAGATTCGATCGATAAATTAGAAAATGCCTAAACTTCCCAACAGTGTAGAATATTTTCATAATTTCACGACAAACTATGAATTTTGAATGATATATTTGTTTTAACACAAATTCACTCAAAAATATGAAATTTTAAATGAATTCTAAATGCTGAATTCTTAGAGCGCCTATATTCGGGATCTCATATTTCTTGACCATCTGTATGTGGCTCCTTCAATCGGCGCGAGGCCTCATGGTGCACGATTCGACAAATTGTCCAACCAAAATGTAATTTTTTTACGCGCCATTCCATTTTGTTCCTCATCTTAAAATGCTCTCTTCTTTAAAGAATGCAAAGTTGCGTTATGCGACCCACAAAAGTTTTTTCTAAATTTATTAAAATTCGATCGATAAATTAGGGAATGCCTAAACTTTCAAAAAATCTTAGAACATTTTCATAATTCCAAGAAAACTCCAGATTTTTGAATGAAACATTTGTTTCAACACAAATTCACTCAAAATATGAAATTTCAAATGAATTTTAAATTCTGAATTCTTAGGGCGCCAATTTTTCGGGATCTCGTAATTTTTGACCGACTATAAGTGGTTCCTTTAATCTGCCCCGGGTATCTTGCTACACGGCTCGAAGAATTGTCCGGAAAAAACGTAATTTTCCTATTTTTCTAATGAATTTAGGGGTTCACGGCATTTTACATTTTGTATCTCCTGAAACGTTGCCTCAACGTATTAAGCATCCTGCGATGGCCACATATATTTTGGGCTTCATTTCGATCATCCAATATTTTGGCGTTGCGTTGTTAATTTAAATGAAAGGGGGAGAATTGAGAGGAAGGGGCATCAAAGAAACTGTTTTAAAGAAAGCAACTTTAATATGCCTTTAGAAGTTGAGGAAGGATTAAACACGCTGATCTTTTGAAGGAAACACTTAATTTTGTGAAATTCCAAACATTTCCAGATGTGGTGATCAAATTTTAAAATTCTGAACTATTAAATTTAATTAAATTAAATTGCCAAATTTTAAAGTAATTTTATTCGATTTAGATTGTCTGGCAAAATTTAAAAACTTTGAAATTTAGGCATTTAAAATTTCCGGAGAAGTTAGGATTTAAGAACATGGAAAGTTTGCAAAATTAAGCATTAGGGCTGATCATAAAATTTCTTTTGATACCTTTGATACCGGTCGATGTCATTTAGATCGATCTCGCAGAATTTAAGAAAAATTCAAACTCTAAATTCAATTACTTGAAAATTTTAAATAATTCATAAATTTGTTAGTTACCCAGAAATTCGAATTTTGAAAATTTTCCTTAAATAAAACTATCTAAATCTACAAACTTTATCAAAATACGGTAAAATGTAAGATGGCAAAACTTGAGAATTTTAGAATTTTTATAAATAGAAGGGAAGTGTTTTGGTTTGTAAATCGGAAGTGGTATCTAATAAATTTCTCCAAAGATCGTTCGTTCGAATTTTCAAAATTTTAACTCTGAAAACTCTGAATTTTGAATGAAACACTTGTTTTAACACAAATTCATTCAAAATTATAGAATTTCAAATGAATTTTTAGGGCGCCAATCATTCGGGATCTCGTAATTCTTGACCACGTGCTGTACATGGCTAAAAAAATTGTTTAATTGTCGAACAAAAACGTAACTTTACTAATTTTCTAATGAATTTAGAGGCTTACGCCTACAATTTCATACAATGTCCTTCGTTACCTTTAAAAGAATGATTTCGTCTAGATCGATCTAACAGACAACATTATAATTTTCAAATATCGCAGAATTTAACAAAGATTTAGTTAATTCGAACTCGAAATTCATTTACTTGAAAATTTTAAATAATTCATAAATTCGTTAGTTACACAGAAATTCGAATTTTAAAAATTTTCCTTTAATTCAAAATTAAATAAATCTACAAACTTTTTCAAAATACGTTAAAATATAAAATGACCAAAATTTAGACTTTTAGAATTTTAAAACTGAAATGTTTTCGTTTCATTGTTTGTTGGTTGCTGTTTGTTTGTTTTAGTTTGTTTAATCTTTTGAAGGCACCAATTAAATTTGTAAAATTCCAAATTTGGTGATTAAATTTCCAAATTTGGTGACCAAATTTTAAAATTCTGAACAATTAAATTAAATTGCTAACTTTTAAAGTAATTTTATTCGATTTATATTGTTTCTCAAAATTTATAAACTTTGAAATTTAGGAATTTAAAATTTCCGGCGTGAGTTAGGATTTAAGAATTTTAAAAGTTTGCAAGTATAATTTGGCCTTAGTACTGAACGTAAAATTTTTTTCGATAATTTAAAAGAATCATCGGCCGATGTCGACTAGATCGATCTAACAGACAGAATTTAACAAAATTTTAGTTATTTTCAACTCGAAATTCAATTATTTGAAAATTTTAAATAATCCATAAATTTGTTAGTTTACACAGAAATTTGAATTTCGAAAATTTTCCTTAAATTTAAAATTAAATAAATCTCCAAATTTTTACAAAATACCATCAAATGTAAATGGCCAAACTTTAGAATTTTCAAATTTTTCTAAATAGAAGGGAAGTGTTTTGATTTTTAAATTAGAAAATGGGCGCTTTCAGAGCACCAAACAGTTGGCAACATGTTGAGTAAAATCACGGCCAACGCTATGAAATTTAAGAACTTTAGTAGGAATTCAAATCAAATTAGCAATGATTTCACTAAACATGATGCCAACAGTTTGCGGATCTAAAAGCGCCCATTGTATTTAATAACTTTCTCCAAAGAACTTTCGTTCGAATTTTCAAAATTTTCCACACATTTCAAATTAACTAAATTACAAATTTTCAAAATTTTCAATATCAAAATTTTTAAAATTGGATCGATAAATTGTAAAATGGTTAAACTTTCAAACAATCTAGAATATTTTCTCTAACTAGAAAACTCTGAATTTTGATTGAATGAAACATTTTTTATAACACAAATTCACTCAAAAATATGAAATTTCCAATGAATTGTAAATTTTAGAACACTGAGTTCTGAAGGCGTGTAATTCTTGACCACATCCTGTACGTGACTCGGTTAATCGGTCCGAGGTCTCTTGCTGCACGACTCGAAAAATAGTCCACGTAATTTTACTAATTTTCTAATGAATTTACGGGTTTACGCCCACCCCCCATACATTTTGTATCTCCTGAAATGCTGCCCCAGTGTATTTTGGGCTCCACTGCGATCATCCAATATCTTGGTGTTGCGTTATTAAGTCCAATGGGTGGATGAGCTTTGAGGGGAGGGGGACGGCAGTAAAGAAACTTATTTAAAGAAAGCAAAGGTACGATTTGCGACCCACAATAGTTCCTTCTTTAATGTGCCTTTAGAAGTTGAGAGAGTATTGAACACGCTGATCTTTTGAAGGCAACAATTAAATTTGTAAAATTCCAAATTTGGTGATCGAATTTTAAAATTCTGAACTATTAAATAAAATTAAATTAAATTCCTAAATTTTAAACTAATTTTATTCGATTTAGATGTTTTCCAAAAACTTTAAAAACTTTGAAATTTAGGGATTTAACATTTTCGGTGAAATTAGAATTTAAGAACCTGAAAAATATGAAATTTCCAATAAATTTTAATTTTTTAAATTCTTAATTTTGAGGGTGTCAATCATCCTCTTGCTGCACGACTCGAAGAATTGTCTAATAAAAACATAGTATTACTAATTGTCTAATGAATTTAGCGGTTTACGCCTCCTCCCCCCTCTTAAATTTTGTATATATCAACGTATTAAGAATCCTGCGATAGCCACGTATATTTTGGGCTTCAGTTCGATCATTTAATATCTTGGAGTTGCGATATTAATTCCAATGGGTGGAGGATCTTTGAGAGTGGCAGGCAGTAAAGAAACTTTTTAAAGAAAACAAAGTTGCTATTTGCGACCCACAAGAGTTTCTTCTTTAATGCGATTTTAGAAATTGAGAGATACGAAGACGTATTTATCGAATTACATTTGTAAAATTCAAAATTTGGTGATCGAATTTTAAAATTTTGAACTATTAAATAAAATTAAATTAAATTCCCAAATTTTAAAGTAAATTTATTCGATTTAGATTGTCTTTCAATAACTTTTAAAATTTTGAAATTTAGGAATTAAAATTTCCAGAAAAGTTATAGGATTTAATGACTTGAAGAGGTTGCAATTAAAATTTGGCCTTAGGACTAATCTTACAATTTCTTTCGATATTGCTAAGTTGCACAAATTCATTCAATTGGATGTAATTGAAGCAAAACACCGGACAAATTAGAGAGATTTTTATAACAATTTATTTGGAAGTTAATTTTATTTCTTTGACAACGAGATACCGGTTTTAGTCAACTACCTCAAAATCATGTTCATCTAATTGCAATCTCAATCAAATTTGAGTTTTTTTTCAGAATTGTTAATGTCATATGGATACAACAAATTTTGGCGGTCCATAAAGATTCGAAACTTCCGTCCGTAAATATAAGGTATGTTCAGCCTTGTTAAGTGTTCGACTAGCGAAAGCTACTGTTCATTTTTGCCCGTCATATGATTGCGATAGTACTGAGCCAATCGCTATACATTACTAGCATCAGTCGAAATTATAAAGTTTTTCTCGAAATTGGAATACTGCAACACAGGACGCTTTATGATGGCCATTTTCAGTTTATCGAAAACTTCTTCACAATGTGCCATTCACTCATAATTAGGCCCATGTTTGAGTAATGATATTAGTGGTTGCACAATACGGGGAAATCTTTCCATGAATCGACGGTAGTATCTGACAAGGCCAAAGAATGATTTGACTTCAACAGAATTTGGTGGTTTAGGGAAATTTTAAACTTGTTGTCCCTTATCTTGTTCAAATGTTGTATATCTAGTTTCCCTTCAAGTATTTCCAACCTTTTATCGATCTTATTATACCATTTATTTGTTAAATTATTGAATTCTAAATTTACCATATCAATTTTTACTGAATCCTCGGTTGTATTAATTATTATTAACTATAGAATCATTTATTACATCATTTTTGGCTTCAACAATTGAATCACCAACCTACACGCCTAGAGAAATCGTCTGTGATAAACATAATAATTGTGTTCTAGCGGCGATAACAACCTTGCGACTAAAAAATTTTTCAACCACGATTATTATTTTGAAATCGATAAAAGCAAGTGTTGGCTGAATGATTACTACGATGACAGATTTGACAATTCGGTTTTTTTAATCCAGTTGATTTACTAACACACATGCTTTTATTTAACGCTTCACAATGTCGACTAGGTCGATTTAACAGACAGCATTGACATTTTCAGAAAATCAAATTTTGAAAATTTTCCTCAAATTTCTAAATCTACAAACTTTTCAAAATTATCATTTCAAAATTTTTAAAATTGTATCAGTAAAATGTAAAATGGCTAAACTTTCCAATTTTGTAATTTTTATAAATAGGAGGGACCGTGTTTGGATTTGGAAATTAGAAATGCTATTCTAGTGACTTTTTCCAAATAGCGTTTGTTCGAATTTTAAAAATTTTGCACAGATTTTCATAAAAATCTACAAATTATAAATTTGAAAATTATTAAAATTTAGAATATTTCCAGAATTATCAAAATTAAAAATTCTGTTTTTTCATCAAAATTCTAAATTTTGAATCAAAAATTTATTTAAATAAACAAAATCTCCAAAAATTCATGCAACGTTTTAAAATTTCATATGAATTTTAATTAATTCGTTTTGAAATTTTAAATTCTCATTGAGTTTAAATTCTGATTGAAGGCAGAGGTTTGTGCCCCCTCCCTCCGTCCCCCCCCTCCAAATCATATCTTGTGTCTTCCGAAATGCAGTCTCATTGGGTTTGGAACCATGCTTGGTACGGCGCTTAATAATTACAAAGGGATTATATTGGGCGTGGGAGGTGGAAAATAAGATTCTTTCAAGAAAACAATGGTGCGACTTGAGACCCACAATTATAATAATAAAATTAGCACAAAATATTTGTCAGACTTTTACAAGGTCTTAGCCTGCAGACACACTGAATCGGTTCACAAAACTTTCTAAATTTAAAACGAATTTCTCACAAAATTATTCTACATTTTCCAAATTACCCATCACTGTCCATTCAGTTCTGAATGTAATGTATCTTGCTGATATTATTTATGAACTTTTTGTATCTCATGAACTTTATTAATTTACGATTTGTTGAATTCCATGAATTTTAACGAATCGTATGAATCATGCGAATCTTATGAATGTATCTTATGCATATCGTGAATCTTATAAATCCTATGTATCTAAAAAATCCTATGAATCTGATTAATCTTGAGAATTTTATGAATCTTATAAATCTCGTGAATTTTTCCAATCTTATCAATCTTACAAACTTTATGAATCTTATAAAACTTTTATTAATCTTAAGAATGTTATGAGTCGTTTGAAACTAGTAAATTTGTTAATTTGATTAATTTTATGAATCTTGTAAACCTTATGAGTTCTATGAATCTTACGAATCATATGAATTCTATGAATCACTTGGATATTCTTATTCTGATGAATCTTATGAATCCCACGAATCGTATGAATCTTACGAATATTTTGAAAATGATGAAATTTTAAATTCTATGAACTCATCTTCAATTAATCATTCTATCGATTCTAAGAATTATAAAAACAATAAAATACGGAGACTGTTTTTAAATTATTATTTTTTTTCATCTAGAATTCAAATTTTTTGTTTTTTATGAATAGATTAAAATAAAGTGTTTTCATTAGAAAAAATCGGTTCTGTATTCTTTTTATTTCTTGAGTTAACTATCAAGTCTAAAAATACTCGTTTAATTCTCAAAGATGGAACTGTACCAAGCTGAACTTTTGACAACCTAAGCGAATTTAATTACAATTTTTAAAAGATGGTCAGGTAGATCTTGAACGCTTCTACCTATAACAACAAAATTAGCACAAAATATTTGTCAGACTTTTAGAAGGACCCTTAATCTGAATAATTTCTCCAATTGGAGAGTTTTAGAGGACAAATGATTGATATTATTAAATATTCACAGAGATGTGGATATATCAATGGACGGTGTGCTCGATGAATTGGTCTTAGTGTTACGATGAATCAATATAAAATTATAAAAAATTGAATTTAAATAAATACTCGGATGTATTATTTCCTTATACAAGGACAATGTAAGTTTTTTTATTTAAGAAAACGGCCCCCCCCCTCCGAACAAATTTCTGGCTACACCATTGTCTACCAGTAGACAACAAAATTTTCAAAATTGAGAATTTGTGTATTACACTCGAACAAAATGTCCATTGAAAATTCAAAGTTTTAAATACTGAACTAGAAAACTAAATTAAATTAAATTGCCAAATTTTTAAATAATTTTATTAGATTTATGTAGATTTTGAGAAACAAAATTTAAAAATTTGAAATTAAGGAATTGCGCAATTCCCGAGAATTTAGGATGTAAGGACGTGGAATGTTTGCAGGTATATTTTGAGCTTAATACAGATCATAAAATTTCTTTCGATTGATTTAAAGGACACCACTGCAATTTTGAAATTTCACAGAATTTAACAAAAATTAGATAAATCGAATTTCGAAATTCTTTACTCGAAAATATTAAATCCCAAATTCGTACTAAATTATTTAGTTTCGCAGAAATTCGAATTTTGAAAATTTTTATTCGTATTTCTGGGTGGTAATGGTCAATGAAGTTCCCGCTCTTATTCAAAACGAAAGCGTAAATTAGAAAGAAACAACTAAAACTTTTAGTGAAATAGACAAAACAGTTCCTTTATCCTGGGTTAAGTAATGATGAATTAGCGAATTAAACTTGTTTTTTCTAGAATTTATATAAAACTTTAAATGACTTGTAAATAATGAATCATAAAACACCTGTCATTATATTTATTTTTATGTCAACTATTGATTGACCGGAGTGTTCGACCAAGCCATAAGCAAGACATCCCGGAGATGGCCGGGCCTGACCGAACACCCTGTTTCACACAACATAAAGAGGATGGATTTGGATAGGTTTAATAAGTAATGATAGAAATTCACCCGGTTGCAGACACTTAATTATAGCCAATAGTTAATGATAATACATTTCTAATCTAATTTTATGGTTTATTAAAAATTGGAACTGCAATCTGAAATACCGTTTATTAGTTTGCTGTATCAGATTTCTTGGCCACTTCTTAAAAGCCCGACTTAATTAATTTAATTTTAACTTAATGCTTATGAAACAGTAGCTCCGAGGGAACCCTAAAATAATATATATAAAATATAATTAGTTTCAAATAATTATTCAAATGTATTCTAACATACTGTTCATTATACAAGTCTAATCTGTGATGGATGCTGTCCTGTAATAAATTATAGTTAGTGTTAGCAGTAACCAAAATTAAAATGTTATGACGCTAATTAGTTTAATAAGTAAGAAGTCAAAGCTGGTGTGTTTGTAAATTAGGAAGACAAAACACATATCTCTTGGATATTTGAAATTTCTAGAAGCCGAAGAAGATTTCTCAGATATCTCTAAAAAACAGAATTTAAATTAACCCATTTTATTAGAAAATATGTACTACTTAATTAACAGAATTTAACTTATTTAAATCTAAATCGCTGCCCGACCGCGCAACCTTAACAAGAAAGTGACAAACCCAAAACAACCGCATCCAAACACATAAAACCTCTATATTGAGACAACAACCCAAATAAACAACAAAAATGTTATGTGTAAACAGCAATAGCTTTATAATATAACAAAACAACAACATAATAATAATATTTAGTGAAATCTATTGTAAAATCACTTTAAAATCAAATATGTATTTCACGCCATCTCTAATGGTCACATGAGTACAAATATGAGCATCTACATCGTACCCCAAAAATACAAAATTACACAGGCGCACAAAAAAAAATCGTATCCCAGACCGTACTATTCCTATACGTTTTCGAGGTGGCTGAAACTAAATATGATCATAAAAAATTATTCCAATTGCCTATTTTCCCGTTAACACCCGCCTAGGGGTCGAAATTTTAGTTTTCATGCAAAATTGGAATGGATGTTTGGAATGGATTCCTACGTTTCTTGGCATGCTGAAACCGAAAATGATAACAACAAATAAATTCGACTCCTCCAACACCCCTAGCGCCTCTTTACTACCCCTAGAAAAATTCCGATCTCCTCCAGGAGGTAAGAGGTGCTAGAGGGTGATGGAAAGGTCAAATTGACTTTTATTGACATTTTCAATTCCAGCGCCACAAAAAAACGTAGAAATGTACATCCATCTCAATTTTGCAAGAAAATTGAAATTCCAACCCCTTTCTGGTAGTAGTAAGGAGGTGTTAGGGGTGGAGGAAGGGTCAAATTTACTTTTCGTTTTCATTTTCGATTCCAACGCCCCAAAAAAACATAGAAATGCACATCCATCTCAATTTTGCATAAAAATTGAAATTTCGACCCCTTTTTGGGGATAGTAAAGGGTCGCTATCATTTTTGGTTTTAGCATGCCAACAGACGTAGGAATGCACATCTATTCCAACTTTGCATCAAAATTGAAATGGGCAACGGGGGTAACGGGAAAATGGGCAATTGGAATAATTTTTGTATGGTCATATTGGGTTTCAGCGACCTCGAAAACGTAGAATAGTGGGATCTCCCTTCTGGGTCATACCTTTTTTTTTGGTGTGCTGTGTTATTTATCACGTAGAAACTGTTGCAGAAATTTCTATTCATAAAATTATTAAAATTTTAAATTGGGCATTCTTTAAATTTTTTAAAATTCAGGGAATTTTCTTAAGATTCATAAAATTTGACAAATTTGTTAGTTTCTTGAAAAAAATTTTGTACACATTTCTATCAATTCAAGGAATTGTTAAAATCTAATTTTAGAGCCAAATTTGACAAAAACATAATTTTTAAAATTTTTCAGTTTGGTAAAATTTTTGAAATCTATAATCTCGTGGCATTGCTGAAATTTAAAAAAATTTGGAGTTCTGTAGTTTAAAGTTGTTAAAGGTTAACCTTTTTGTGAAGGTTTCTCATTTTTTAAAATTTGTTAGAAAGTCTTTAAAACTGAAAAAAAATTTAAGAAATTTGAATTTGATTCAATTTTATATGTTAAAATTAATAAGAAACAAGAATTTTGAGAATTAAAAAAAAAAAAATAGCAATTTTAAAAGTTTTATGTAGGTACTATTTTGAAATTAGAAAGATTTTACAAGCAGCAGAATGGATTTATTTGAAGCTGGCGTAATTCTTACAAATTTTTCTGTCCACGAAATTATTATCTAAAAAACTAAATTTCAAACAAATATAATTAACCAGGTTTCATGAAAATGGGTATAGAGATATGGAGAAAAGACCTGTATTTAAGATTGGTGGTCACACTAAGTGACACTAGTTAATTCACGATATCTATCCAAAATATGCCCAACAAATTGTTATTCTCAAACATCATATTTACCCTGTTAAAAAATTGAATTCCTTAAATTTTGCATCAAATATTTGAAATATTTCACCTTGCTCATGAAACTTGTAGAATTCGTAGAAAAAATCAAAATTTATAATTTTTTAATGTCATAAAATTAATTAGGTAAATTCTTAAATTTCTTAAAATTTATATTCATAAAATAAATAAAATACTCAACTAGAAATTTTTAAAATTTTTAAAATTTGACAAATTTTTTTAAATTTGTTAGCTTCTTGAAAATTGAAAAATTCTAAAATTTTTAGAACGACAAACTGTTTATAAAAACATAATTTCTTAAATTTTTAAGAAACATGAAATTAATCGTGGCATTGCTGAAAAGTAAAAGTTCTGAAATTCTAAAAATATTAAGTTCCGTTTGCATAAGTGTACAAAGCTATGATTATGAAAATCTACCTCTGTACTGTTCTACGTTATTAATTTCGTAAACAAATTGGTTGAGATTCTGATTAATTTTACTAGTTTAAAAAATTCCGTTCTTTATTCTAACACCATTGGCAAAAATGACCATAATAGTGCGATACATCGGTACTTTTTCTTAAAGCTAGAATTTTTAACTAAAGTATGAAATAAGCAGGCGGGGTTTATACAATTTAAAGTGATTTGTTTGGTAGAGAATTTGGAAATGAAGACTATGGTATTTTTTGTCAATGTTATGCCCCAAGCTTTAATCAACCAATTTTTAAAAATTCAGTAAGATTTTTAAAATATTCAATTATTTTAATTTCATTAAAGGTTCTGTTGAAATTTGTTAAAAACATTTTTTTTTAGAAAAGATTAATACAAGATAGATTTGTTAAAAGACAATCGCGGGCGTTATGTTAGTGAAATATCTATATGGTGTCGTTTTTAGAGCCCAGAGCATTATTAAGGTTCAAGGTACCACGCCTTAGTCTTACAAGAGTAGTACTTAGTCTTTCTTACCGGTCCTAACAAACAAGGTTTAACGTTTAATAATGTCACCCGCCCTCATAATTCTTACAAAAACAGCTCACCACCAAGGATCCATATAAATAAACCGGCATCTGTTCCCTTTACTTCTGGTCATTTCCAAGAAAACGTGGAGTTCGTGAAGGTAGTTGATAATTGATATCATTTGCCCTAGCCTTTATTTTTAATTTTACTTGAACAAATTCCTCTTGTTTATCCCTTGTTTTTGAGATAGGCTTTGCTATAGACAAAATTTGAAGCTTTTTCATCTCCAATGATATCGCTTGATACAAGAGATTTGGAGGATATTCAATATTTTGAAGTTCGTTTGTAGAACGCATTTTCCACGATTATTGTTCGATTGGAAAAGAGTTGCCATATTAATGTTTTAAATGATTTTAGGATATCAGAACCCAACGTTTTACCAATTACTATTATTGGCGTACAATTCAGGGTGCTTTTATCAAACAATATTGGTGACAGAAGCAAACCACAGGCTAGGGATTTAATACCCATCATAGACTACGATTTATTGAATCTGATTTAGGTAGACTCGTTTTAAATTACGGTTAATACACCTAAACAATTGTTGTTTTCGTAATAGTTGTCAAACTAGTACACTCCTATTACATCGTTTTAGCACTAAACTCAAACTAAAGCATAAATACCGTACATTTAACTAATTCTAACCTCGAAAATTCACTAAATCGGATTTATTAAACCATAGTCTGTCTAGGACTTAAAGCTTTATGCGTCTCTCATCCGCTTAATTTTTAATTTTTATTTGTGGCATCGGACCTGTCCGATTATGTGAGGCGTATACGGCATAATTCACATACATATTTTACATACTTGTTTTTGAAGAAAAATTACAAAATATGCCTGCATGTCTAGAAATTCAGAGCCTACAACTTTAAAACCAAAAAAAGTAGCTTGTTTCATCATTATCTAATAGTTCCACTTCGGATATGAAGGATTCAGAGGATCTTTGCGCCCGGAGAACTCGTTAAGTAAGCATCTGGTCCTAAAGTGATGTTCTTCTGGCAGTACCAAGCTTTAAGGTTTCTAATTAAATTAGCCCATTAGCAAGGTACCTTGTCCGAGGGTTTCCTCTCTTTTATGAATCATCTTTGCCTAATGCAAGACAATCAGTCTTCTCCAATTTTCTTTCTCTGACTAATTTAATACCCTTCTTCATGTGGTCTGATGTCGTTAATGCTAATTCAATATTTGATTCCGCCTTATGGAGGTTGTTGCTTGCCTGATCTTCTTTTTTAAAATCAAAGGAGCCACTTCTAGCTACAAACTGTTTAACAAGAGCTCGTTTCTCATTTGTGCCTTTATTAGGTATGCCATGATGTTGCCAGTTATGGTTCATTTAAACCAAGTAAGAATCACAGTACTGCAAGAATTTTAGTATTTCTAGTGAAACTGTTTTAGTTAGTTGCCTATTTGGTGAAAAGGAATAAACAGAAGAAAAGAAATATAAAGGAACAGAATGATTCTGGTGGTGAACGTTCGTTAATCTCAGGGGATTATTATTTTTGTATTTAAATTGGTTAATCCTAAGACCTGAAATTTTAATTACCTTTAATTTTGAAATGCTAATGTGCAGACTAAATACATCGTTTTTTTGGTAACGATGGCCTGCAGTTTTCAGGTTTTGAAAAACTGAATTACCACACGGAATCCACTTTCCATCCAGGTAGTCAGAGAATAGTCCATCCCATTCAGTATACCTCCACCAAATCTCCAGTAAGATTAATTTGATATAAATGAAGAAATTTGAAAATAAACCTAAAGGATCAAAAACACCCATCAGAATTTCCAATATTTCCTTTTAGTGGGTAGGTATTATACTTCCATCCATCACAGAAATCGAAAGTGCTGACTTGCTGTAGTATAAGGACTGTCTTGACGATGTTACTAAAACCCTCTAAGCAGTCATTCAGATGCCTTTCTTCTCGAAATTTAAATAAAATACTCGGTGGCAAGGCAAGAGGGCTCAACCCCACTTTATTTGTCTTAATTAAAGTAGGCACTACAAAAATTACTAGGTATCCATCAAGATAATTTCTTAAGGTTCTAATTTTAGGTTGTATCTATTTTAATTATAGATCTGAATGAGGTAATTGTTTTTAACACTTAATTTTGGATTCTTGCGAAATTAAGTCTCGAATGAGTTGAGTCGAATCGTCCTAGCGCTATCGACAAGCTATTACGAAATCTTGTGTCATCGAACTTCGAAAGAAGTCCACTTTGGAAAAGGTAACCTTATATATGTGTAGTAGTCGGAACAAAAATGTCACTCCGTCTGTCAGTCTGGTTGTCTGTATGTCTGTACCCACAGTATCTCAAAAAGAGCTTGTCCAATTTAGAATTTTTTTCGCTAATCCGTTTCTATGATCAAAGCGGAAATTTCCCGGATACCAGCCATACGAATTGGTTCAAAAGGTCAAAGTGATAATTTACACGTGGTATTATTACGTGGTTTTTGATCTAATATTTATATTGGTTTGAGGACTGAGTTGGGACTTGAGTTGCGGGTGGAATTGGAGTTGAGTTTGGTTTTGGGTTAGAGTTTAGTGAGCAGTTCAGTTGTGGATTTATATATTCGGTGATTTAATTGAAGGTTGAATTAGAGAGCGCTTGAGTTGATTTGAGTTGAGTTCTTGTATACGCATGTAGTTTAACCGGACCGTGTTAATTTGAGAATTGAGTTGGGCATTTAGTTTGAGGTTAAGCTGGATCTTGAATTGGGGTTGAATTAGGGTTAATTTGAGGATTAAGTTAGGGATTGATTTGAGCTTGAGAAGAGTTTACTTTACGTATGCACAAAATTTTCCAGACCGAAGTTCTGACGACCTCGCGAGGTTTCACTTTTTGTACTTGTTTTAATTGCTTTATAAGCATTTTGAAAATTTGAAAAAAATTTGATAAATTGAAAAAATAAATTTTACTATAACTGGGCGATCAATATTTCTAACCCACCACAATGATCTTAATAAGCATATAATTTCACAAAATATTTTTTTTTTTAATTTTCAGACCTTTCCACATTCATAAAACCAGGATCCAGCTTTAAATGTGTTCTCAATCCATATTATCGTCCCGTATGTGGCACGGATAATAAAACATACGGGAATAAAGATTTATTGAATTGTCATAATCATATGGATCGTGTCAAAATAAAACGTAAGTATAAAGTAACTAGAATTGTATGATGTACTAAATAAAATTCACAAAACAATATAAACCTTGAACGATCATCAAGATGTATGGTCATATAAAAAGAGTGCGTAAGCTATCAAGACGATCATCTACATTGATATCATGTCATATATAATTAATTTATTTATTCACAAAATACCAACCATCCTACATTAATCCAAAAAAGAAATAAAAAATTTGAATTATCATCGATTAAATAATATGATCTTGGGTGGTGTGTGGTGATCTTACTTGTGTGTACGCAAATTTTTGATATTTTATTAAAACATGCAACATTTTTAAACTTTACATAAGTTTTTTACTATTAAAAACTAAAATAACAAAAACAACAACATGATATTGATTAAAAATATAAAACGCGATCACATACATAAGTCTTTATACGTACTTGTATAAATAATGAGTAGCATAATAATAATAATATTGATGATCGCGTCGCGAGTGCCAATTATTGTCTGTATACGTACATATGTATATACTCGTACTATTTACATAAACAGAAGCGCGATTTTCTTTGTACCCGCGCGATCGCTGTGTATCGATCATTATTAATTAATCTCTAAAATACGTAATTTTAAAATTAAATTTGTCTTTTATATATGTATATGATGTGGTTTGTTTTAAGTTTATAAATAAAAATAAATAAATAAATATATGTATTCGCATAACCAGATGATTACATATAGAGAGTGCGGCTGATTGAAACGATCGCTTTATAAATAAATAAAACTATATAAAATAAAATTAAAAATCTCTAAGTTAATAAATTTTAAAATTTTGGCTACAATTTTTTATTATTTTTAAATATTTTACAAAATTAATGTTTCTTTATTTACACATCTACGAGTATGTGATATTGAAACGAAAATTACATGTCAGTAGCTTGTAATTATTGTATATAACTGATATGCTGGTGAGTTGGCGTACATATGGAAATACCGATTATGAAAATTGGCGGGAATTCAGACGATGACAATGCAAGTCAGTTACGCTTACGATTTCAGATTCGTTTTTAATTTTAGCATGCCAAAATTTACTAAAAGGTAAATGGTGGTACGGTGATTGATTAAAATATATTCGTTAAAATTCGGTAGTAAACATTGAACAAAATGTTGATAGTTCAAAACTACTTACCCCGAAATTCAATTTATTGATGCGTTTTCTAAATTTCCAATGAAATTTCAAATCAGTTTGGCAAAATAAATTTTTAATTAAAACTCCATTCGGCATGAGGAAGGAATTTTGAACTAAAAATAAAATTTTAGAAGATTCAAGATACTGAATTAAAATTTGACATTAAAGTAACAACAAGAGTGCTAATTTTGTTAAATTCCTTTAACATATTTATTTAGGCTTGGAAATTTGAAATTCCAGAAATTTCTGAATTTCTGAAAACGTGTTCCAAGTTTTGTCTTGTAAAACTGAAAATTCATTTTAAATTTTAAATTTCTGAAAATTATTTCCAAATTAAAAGTTTCAAAAAAACCCAACATTCGAAATTTTTGAACTCTAAATTTTCAAACCTGAATGAATATTTCGGCATCAAAAAGCCAAAATTCTACTGGAAACTGACGTTCAGATTAATAAAATTTAGAATTTTTGACAATTAAATTTCACACTCTAAATTTAGATGGAATTCAAAACGGAGGACGATATTACGAGGTTGACTTGAGAAAATTATAGATTTTAAAACCACATTCTGAATTTTTACTGAATCTCAAGTTTAAATTAGAAAAACTTAAATAAACCAAATTTTCAAATCCAAGCTTCAAATTTTCAAAACGAAAGTTCAAAATTTTATAAACTCTGATAGTTACAGATAAAATGTCAATTTTAAAATTGTAAAATTTTTTTTTTAAATATTAAGCTTCACACAATTTAGTAGATTAATTGACAAAATTCACAAAATATTGATTCGAATTCAGAATTGAATAAGTGTTAAATTTGCTATTATAATTTGTATTTAAATACATTTATTTTGCCTTGGAAATTTGAAATATCAAAAATTCTGAGTTTCTGAAGTTTTGAAAATGGGTAATTTCATATTTTATTTTTCATTTAAAATTTCTGAAAATTACTTCTAAATTCAAAATTTCAAAAAAGTAAACATTCCAAAATTCTGAACTCTAAATTTTTGTTCAATTTCTCAATTGAAAATATGGTTAAATTTTGAAATTTGAACGAATTTCGGCATCAAAAGTCAAAATTTCTAAGGGAAACGGGCGTTCAAATTGTCAAAATTTAGAATTTCTTCAATAAAATTTCACATTCTGAATTTAGATTTTTAATTGAATTTTGATTTACAATTTTATTAGCCCTGGAATTAGAACGATACCACGAGGTTTGTAAAGTGCAAAATTGAAAAAATCAAAAAATTCAAAACTAAATTGTAATTTTGACTAAATACCAAGTTTAAATTTTTAAAATTTAAATAGACCAAATTTTCAAATTCAAAATTCAAAATTTTATAAACTCTGATAGCCGGAAATAAAATGTTAAATTTAGAATTGTAAAAATTCGTTTTTTTAGGAGTTGAAAATTACAATGCAAAACAAAACAAACGTTTGAAAATTTTTACTTCTTCAACATTGGACATAAAAGAATTCAGTAGAATCTCAAAAAAAACCAAAATTCTACAATTCCGAATTTCCATGTTCTATTTTTTCGAATTTCATCTGAGCCAAAATTTACAAAATATTGAAATGAATTTTAAAAGTATGGATTCAGATTTTAAATTTTAAAAATCTTTGAATCTGCAAATTCGACTAAATTTACTTCCACAAAAACAAATTCAGAATTAAAAAGAGTGGTCATTTTACTAAACGTTTAACAAACTTTTAGGCTTGGAAATTTCAAATTCCAAAATTCCTGAATTTCTACCCAAATTGGTAATTATCAGAATTAGCCGTAGTTTTGAAAATGTGTAGGTATATCATGTTTCGTCTTGTAAAATTGAGAATTGAGTAAAAGTTGCAAAAAAAACAAACTAAAAAAATTCTGAATTATTGTTGAATTTCAGAATTGAAAATATGAGTAAATTTTGAAATTTATTTTAACATTCTGAATTTAGATATTCAAATTGAATTTTTATTTATGATTTCATTGGCTGTGGAATGCAGATTGGGGGACGATATTACGAGGTTGGCAAAGTATGAGGTTGGAAAACAGTTGAATTTGAAATAATTAAACATTTCAAACTTAATTTTGAATTTTGGTTGAATGGTCCGTTTGAATTAATTTTTTATTTTTAAATTCCAGCTTTAAATATTTAAAACGAAAGTTTAAAATTTTCTAAAATCTGATAGTTGCAAGTAAAGTGTCAAATTTAAAAGTGTAAATAAAATAATTTAATAGATTAAAGCTAAAGGTAGAGCCAAAGTCCTACAATTTTGAATTTCAAATTTCTAAATTTTCTGAATTTCATAAGAACTAAATTTACATAAAATTGAAATGCAAATAAATTTCCAAAGTATAAATTCAGATTTTATATTTGAATTTTTATATAAAAATCTGTGAATCTACAAATTCCACTCCACCAAAATAATATTCATTCAAATTCAGAATTTACAAGAGTGTTAGTTTTGCTAATTCCTTTAATCAATTTATTTAGGCTTGGAAATTTGAATTCCTAAAATTTTCTGAATTTCTGCAGTTTTAAAAATACGTAACTTCAAGATTTGTCTTGTAAAATTAAAAATTCTTTATTTTAAATTTTATACTTCTGAAAATTATTTCCAAATTAAAAGTTTCTAAAAAAGCAAACATTTTAAAATTCTTAATTCAAAAATTTTGAAATCAGAATGGTTATTTTGGCATCAAAAAATCAAAATTCTACTGAAAACTGACGTTCAAAGTAATAAAATTTAAAATTTTTTCCAAAGAAATTTGACATTCTGAATTTAGATTTTCAATTTTAATTTTTATTTAAAGTTTCATTGGCACTGAAAATCAAAACGAGGAACGATATCAAGAGATTTGCAAAGTATGAAATTGAAAAATGTTGGACTTGAAAAAATTAAAGATTTCAAAACATAATTCTGAATTTTGACTGAATGTCAAAATTAAATTAAAAATTTTTAATTGGAAATTTCAAATCTCAAAAAGCCCCAAAATTCTACGATTCCGAATTTCCACGTTCCAAGTTTTCATATTTCATCTGAGCCAAAATTTACAAAATATTTAATTGAATTTTCAAAGTATGAATTCAGATTTTAAATTTTAATTTTTGTATGTATAAAAATCTGTGAATCTGCAAGAACGACTAAATTTAATTCCACAGAGCCAAATTCAGAATTATGAAGATTGGTAATTTTGCCTTTAATAAACTTATTTAGGCTTGGAAATTTGAAATCCCAAAAATTCTGAATTTTTACCCAAATTGACTAAATATTAGTGTTGGAATTAGCCGAAGTTTTGCACATGTGTAATGTCATGTTTTGTCTTGAAAAAATGAGATTTCTTCATTAAAATTTTAAATATCTGATCATTATTTCCCCCGTTATAGTAAAAATTAAAAAAGAACAAAATCTTGAATTATTGTTAAATTTTGGAATTGAAAATATAAAGTTAAAAGGTCAAAATTCTACTGGAAATTGATTGAACGTCATTTTATGCGATAAATTAAGATTTCTCTAATCAACAATCAAATTTCACATTCTGAATTTAGAATTTTCAATGTGAATGTTTATTTAAAGTTTCATTGGTTGGGGAACTCTGAATGAAGGGCGATGTTATGAGGTTTGTAAAATGAAATTGAAACAATTTTTACATTTTGGTGAAATGTTTTATGTATGGGTTTGGTGAAACTTTTTTAAATAAACCAAATTTTCAAGTTCTGCACTTCAAACTAACTCGGTTCGTAAGTAAAATTTCAAATGCAGGTTGTCAAAATATTCAGACCAAAACTTCAAAATTGTATAAATTGTTTGGGAACAATTGTTTTTTTAAAATTTCTAATTGCACTAAATTAGTCGGAAATTCCAAATCTCGAAATAATTTTAACTTCTTGCCGATTGAATAAGGATGCAGAAATTAAAAATTTTACTCATTGGTTAATCCACCAGATAAGTTTGGTCCTTTAAAAATTAATTGATATTCAAAGTTTAATTAGATAGACTCCTAGCTTCAAAATGAACGAACTGAAATTTTCTTTGAAACTATCCCAACAAAAATTCAAAGTTCCATACTACTACAAATACTCTAAAGTGAGGATTTTTTATAAAATTTCCAGCTTCAAAATATTATTTACAATTTATTAGAAATTAGATGTAAATTTTGAATTAGAAATGAAATTATTTAGAAATTTAGAATTTAGGTGTTTAAATTTTGAGGCTTGCAAAGAAATTCGAACAAATTTGAAAAAATGAAAAAGTTTAAAAATTGTAATTTGCAATTAAGTTCGATTGAATTACAAATTCAAAATCTAAAGTAAACGAAATTTTAAAAAAATCGAATGTTAAAATCTGAATTTCAAAATATCGAATTAAGTTAGTTTTAAACAAAATTTGAGTTCTGAAATGAAATTGGAATATTTTGTTAATTCAAAGGCCCTTTTAAAAATTTATCGAAATTCGACAAAATATAATTTCACAAGAACCAAATGTTCTGTAAAGCGGAATAAAATTTAAAATTCTGACAGAGTTTCAATTCAGAAAATTGAAATGCAAATGAAATTTTAAAATATGAATTCAGATTTTCTATTTAAATTTTTGTAAAAAAAATCTGTGAATATATCACCTAATATTGATTCGAATTCAGAATTTATAAGGGTGTTAATTTTGCTAGATTGCTTTAGTAAATTTATTTAGGCTTCGAAATTTGAAATATCCCAAAAGCAGTAACAATTCTGAATTTCTATGCAAGTTGGCTAAAATCAGAATGTAATTAGCCGACATTTTGAAAATGTTTAATTTCAAGTTTTGCTTCAACCATTTCAAAATTCTGAGCCGTCAAAAGTCCAAATCCTATTGGAAACTGAAGTTCAAATTCGATAAATTCAAATTTCAAACCAAAGCTTAAAATTCTTTAGTTCGCAATGAATAAAATTCTTTAGTTCACATTCTAAACTAAATTAGTTGGAAATCAAAACAAAACAAACGTTTACAATTTTTAATTTAATTTCGAGTTTTTCGAATTTCATAAATCCAAAACTTACAAAATATTGATAATACAAATGAAATTTCAAAGTAAGAATTCAGATTTTAAATTTGAATTTTTGTATAAAAATCAATGAATTTGCAAACTCAACTAACTCTGATTTCGCTTAATTCCTTTAATAAATTTATTAAGGCTTGGATATTTGAAATTCCAAAAATTCTAATTTACTATGCAACGGGGCTAAATATCAGAATTGTAATTAGTAGAAATTTTAAAACCATTTTAAATTTTATAATTCTGAAAATTATTTCCAAATTAAAATTTTCGAAAAACCAAACATTCGGAAATTCTGAATTCTTATTGAATTTCAGAATTCAAAATATAGGTTAATTTTGGAATTTCAACGATTATTTCGGCATCAAAAAGTCAAAATTCTACTAAAAACTGATGAACAATAGTTCGTTAATTAAAAATTGACAATTCTCTAATCCGAATTGAAATTTCATATTCTGAATTTATATTTTCAAATTTTAATTTTTGGAAATTTACAAAGATTGAACTTGAGAAACTGTTAGATTGAAAAATTAAAACTTCATTCTGAATTTTTTTTAATTTTTTATTTATAGTTGATTATAAAAGAATCATTCAACTTAATTTTTAAATTCAAGTCATTGTTCCAAATTTTATAAATTCTGAAGCAAAGTGTCAAATTTAGAATTCTCCGTTTTTTATTTTTTAAATAGAAAGTTTTATAAATTAAAGAAAATCTCAAACTAAAACAAAAATTTAAAAAATTTAACTCTATCAGTTGGGAAAAGAATTTTTCTTAATATGAAATTCATATAATCAATTTAAAAAAAAATCGCCTAATTACAATTCTGATATTTAGCACAGTTGCATAGTAATTTAGTATTTTTAGAATTTCAAATATCCAAACCTTAATAAATTTATTAAATCAGAGTTAGTCGAGTACCTATACAAAAATTCAAAATTAAAATCTAATTTCTTAATATTTTGAAAATTTTGGTATTTATGAAATTCGTAAATCTCGAAATTAAATTAAAAATTTTAAACGTTTGTTTTGTTTTGATTTCCAAATAATTTAGTTTAGAATGTGAAATTTCATTGCGGACTAAAAAATGTTAAACTTTGTTTTAAAATTTGAATTTATTAAATTTGAACTTCAGTTTCCAGTAGGATTTTGACTTTTGACGGTTCAGAATTTTGGAATGGTTAATTTTCAGAAATTCAAAATTAAAAATGAAGAAT
This sequence comes from Tipula helvola, assembly GCA_963556165.1. Lineage (NCBI taxonomy): Eukaryota > Metazoa > Arthropoda > Insecta > Diptera > Tipulidae > Tipula > Tipula helvola. The sequence goes on along the minus strand of OY744481.1, from coordinate 326,223,349 downwards.
TCTCAATTTTACAAGGCAAACTTTGAAATTACACATTTTCAAAATTTCGGCTAATTACAGTCTGATTTTAGCCAATTTGCATAGAAATTCAGAATTTTTGCTGCTATTGGGATTTCAAATTTCCAAGCCTAAATAAATTGATTAAAGCAATCTAGCAAAATTAATCCCCTTATTAATACTGTATTCGAATCAATTAGGTGGTTAGAAGAATTAAATTCAGTCGAATTTACAAATTCATAGATTTTTATATAAAAAATTCAAATAGAAAATCTGAATTCATATTTTGAAATTTCATTTGCATTTCAATTTTCTGAATTATTATAAATCCAACATAGAGTGAAATTTTTATTAAAAGTGTAATTTGAAATACTGTCAGAATTTTAAATTTCATTCCGCTTTACAGAACATTTGGTTCTTGTGAAATTATATTTTGTCGAATTTCGATAAACTTTTAAAAGGGCCTTTGAATTAACAAAATCTTACAATTTCATTTCAGAATTATCTAAATTAAATTTTGTTTTAAACTACGAATAATTTAATTCAATATTTTAAAATTCAGATTTTGGTATTCGAATTTTTGTTGGAATAGGGATCGTATAAGGATGGAAATTTTGTAAATTATTTTAGTTTCAAAGAAAATTTTAGTACGTTCATTTTGAAGCTGAAATTTTTAATTTTTGAAATTTTGGCATTTTTCTTATTCAATCGACATTTAGAATGAACTTTTCTACAAATAACTTGAAATTCATTTTTGTAGGTTTCGCATTTGATTCGTTTGAAGATATGAATTATCACAAAACAATGACTTGATACGCTACTTCATTACTAAAGAGACGAAATATTGTATTTGATTCAGATTCAGAATTAATATAATTAAATGACTTCGAGCTTCAACATTTCTAAAGACCTTTCATTTTGAATTTTGGCCTATTCAAAATACAAAGTTCGATATACCACATTGAAGCTGGAAGTAACAGTTACTTATGTTTGGAACAATGACAGATTCAAACAAATCTAAGGCCCGATTGTATGAACGCGGATAGAAGATTAATCGGCGGATTAATCATCGCTTGGATTGTATGAATGACGATAAATACGAAAATTAATCCAAGGATTCTTTTCTATCCACTGTTTTTATCTTCTCTTTTTATTGTCTAAAACAGTGGATAGAAAATGTTGTTTATTTTTTTTGACATAATTTTAATTTTATTTGTTTGGTTCGGCGCGGCGGAACATTTTGATTGTTGTTGCGTTTATTCAAAAAAAAATCGGAATGGAATCGAAAAAACGTAAAATTTGAAATGCCCAACTCAAATTTTTTTTTCTATTGCAGAAAAACATAAAAAAATACTTTCGTGTACAATAAGTACACACATAAGAATGTAAATAAACAATAAATTAAATTTGAAACGTCAAAAAAGTGTTGACACTCCAAAATAAACTGCAATAAAAACTGCAATAAACAGAGGATGGAATTTTTTTTATCCGTGTTTATACAATCGACGAAAAAAAGAATCGTCGGTTGAAGATTAATCTGTATCGCCGGATTTTTTTTAATCTATCCGTGTTCATACAATCGGGCCTAAAACTGTAAATGTAAGCGCTATTTCAGACTAAACACATCTTATGTATACGAAATTCACTTTTCAAAGTTAAAAAATTTTAAATAAAAATTTTGATATCAAAAATACAAAATTCAGCGAACTAAATTAAAATTGGTATCCTCATCAGATGAACTTTAAAGATTCTTACAGATTATTATTATATTCAAAAAATTGAATTTGAAATAATTAAAAATTTCAAAACATAATTCTGAATTTTTTACAATTTTAAGTTTAATTTCCAAATTTTCAAATTTGGGGTTTTAAAATACCTTAATTTGAAAGTGAAATTTCTATTAGAATTGTAATTTAAAATTTAGAATTGTGATAGTTTTTTTAATAAATTTAAAATTTTACTAAATTAGTGCATTAACGATGCAGAAATATAAAAAACCTACAAAACACACGAAATTTGTTTATTAGCTAGGTAATTCCACAAAAAACTGCTGTATACCTCATTAAATATTGATTCAATTCAGAATAACATAAAATATTCAAATCTTGGGTCTTTCAATAAGGACGAACGATTTTTAAATGTAAATAAAACAAGTGGTGTGTGAGATATCCACTCAATTTTTTATTTAAAAGAATATTTTATGCCATTAAGTATGGAATACAACGTCGTTCAAATGTCCACTGCGTCTTTTCTTAGTGGCACGTATTCGGAAGGTGAAATTTTCGATAACTTTGTCGCATAAATCTGGCTGAATTTGTTGGATGGCGTTCGTTTTGTTGACTTTGAGAGCATCAATTGTTTGCAGTTTATTCACATAGACCTGCGATTTAAGATAGCCCTCAAGGAAGAAGTCTAAAGTTCACGTTGTCGCTAAAGATGATTTTTTTTGACGAAATTTGGGTACGGGTGTTGGCTGATTAATTATCGAACCGGTTGGCTTGAACTTGACCACCAAACGTCGAATAGTGAAGCACTGATTTTGAAAATAAAATTTGACGATTTTCACACTTTGTTCAACGTTATATTCTTCCATGGTGATTTACTACACTACTGAACAATTCACAACAAATTTGACAGATAGTTGCTTTAACCTAATAAATTTCGAGTGTCCCTAAGGCCCTTTTACATTGAAATAAGGTAAATTGTGTCAACTCAGAGGCCCTTTCAAAAGTATATCAAAATTCTACAAAATAAAATTTCAAAAGAACTAAACGTTTACTAAGGAACGACATTTAAATTTATGAGCTTAGATTTTCAAAATAAAATTTTCTTCAAAGTTTCCATCTAAATTGAATGTATAATACCGAATTGAGGGCAATTCAGAATTTTATAAATTGGATTATGTGGATTTAGGTGTAAAGCTTGAAAATTTGAATTTTGTTCAATAAGATTCTTCCAGCTTTTTATAGACAAAATATATTAACAATAATGGCATTTTCAACTTGTTAATCAGAAAAATGAAGAGGCCAATTATTTATAATATATCTACCAAAAAAGTAGAAATATCAAATACCCCCCGCACTTTAACCCGACAGACATACAAAGTGTATCGACTAGAAATAATCGACTGGTAATTTGGTTTCGTCCTGTAAAGCTCGGACGAACAAAAAGTTTGGTCTACTCATCAGGTAGCTACGACAAAACTACAAAAATACAATTCTAACTTCATACATTAATTATGAGGTAAGAACGCATTGACTTAGCGAATTATATTCGCTAAATCAAAACTCAAGGAAAACTTTCATTCTGTGTGTTTTATGCCCACTGAACACACAAATAATAGAAAGAAAAGTTTGTCTGTATTAAAATCAATAAGATTCTTTCGGCTTTTTATAGACAAAATATATTAACAATAATGGCTTTAAAAAAAACTAAAATTTCATTATTTTCAAAATTGTCAACTTAGAATTAAACTACGACATTATTTTGTTTCTAAGAAATTAAGAAAATTCGTTTATTTTTAAATTTAATAAATTAGGCTTATTGAATTTAGATTTTGTAAAATTGTCCAAATTTTCTAAATTGTCCACTTTCTCCGAATTTTACCTTAAAAATGTTTAAACAGATCATTCTATTTCCTCTGGCCAGTTCTGTGAGAATGGAAATTGCAGTAACAGTTCCAAATCAATTTAGAATTGGACTATGGAACTGCCAAGGCTAGTGTCTGGCTGTTTGAGATTGTGAAAATCTCTGTTATCTTATATTTCTTCTTGTAACATGTTGGAGAACGCAGACTGTGTAGTACGAACACCTTAAGGGTTTTATCTAGAGGGATACGAAGTTTGAACCTTAGCCAATTACATTACTGATTTTAGCTCCATCAATATACCATATAGATACATGTCGGAGTAGGACTGATATATCATGCACAAGCTCTCGTTCAGGTATTTTGATCGATAAGTTAGTCCAGCAGTCGATTGTTCGTACCATCACGAATGAAATTTAGAGCTTCCATCGAATTTATTTTGTCCAGGATACTGATTTGTTCTAGATAGCATGTTACTTTAATATTGTTTGTAACTTTTAGGTTGATATAGGGCGAAAGTTCTAAGAGCCTTGAGTGCTGTGGGCGAGACGCTTATTTCAAGCTAGCTAATTAGGTAAAGCAATAGAACGTCCAGGCGTTTTTATAAGAAAATAGGGCTATACATCGTCAACTCCTGAGGGTTTGTAAGAGATCCGATGGATAATTCGTCGAATCTTCGCTGAATTGCAACAGATATTTCCACTTAGAGTAGGAATAAAATCCCTATACTAGTCCGGTCTCTATCCCCCTCTCCCGCAGAAGCAGTTTTCGACTGCAATGACGGCCGTAGAATAGCATTTTCAGTTTCTTGTGATACAAAATTGAATAAAGTTAAAGTAAATTGAAATTTGGTAAGATGACGGTGGATCACAAGCATGTGATCACACTTTTCAAAGGTCGCCTTATTATTTTAACCAATTTTTTAAAAAGCCTTATTTACTTCCGTTACGCTAATTTTTGGGCCAATAACTAAGAATTATGTTAATTATTATGATTGAGGTGGTTTATTATTTTTCACTGTATTGGTGTGACAGTTCATCATTTTGTAATGACCTAGATTAATGGCACCTGTGTCATTATCGTTTTTTTGTTTTTTTGTTAACACTGCAAGTGTTTGCGTTCAATGAAATTAAATCATTATCAGCAAGAATAAATTTTCAGAATTTTTATAACTTCGGAAACGGTAATAATAAAAAACTATGACTAATTGGTTTTGTTTGACTTACTATTTGGCAAATTTGAATTGAAACATTTTGAAACAATAATTGAAAATGCTTCGATTGCAACTTGCCAAATAGTAAATTGAAATCAAACAAAACCAATTAGTTATAATTTCTGGGTATTACCACTTCCGAAGTTACAAAACTTTTGAAATCAATCATTTTTAAACAAATTTTAATTCGCATAATTCTGTTTTAAATAATCCAAATACAAAACTAAAAATAACATAAAATATAAGATTGTTTACAAGTATAGAGAAGGGGTTAAACAAAAAACAAAAAAAAATTCAATCAAAATTGCATAATATCATCCCATCATTCAACGTAGCTTCTATTTATTTATTAATAATTTTTTTTTTTTTAATTTTTAACAATTTCCATACGACGATTTCCATCGAGTCGATATAAAACAAAAAAAAATCTTAAAAATTTCACGGCACAGCGGAGTAAATTCCATAAAACGAGAGACGGTGTTGAAAAGTGTACGTACATGCGGCTTATAGATAAATATTTTTGTTTTATATTTTTGAATTTTGTAACATCAACCGGAATTCATTACCTATAATGAAATTTAATATTTTTATTATGTTTTCTATTTTAAGAAAATTTAAGACGATTAAAAATTATATGATATTATCAAAAATTAACACTTATAGTGTAAATATAGGTAAAAGGGGACCCGAGGCGATATACTTTTGTATTTTATGTTTTTTTTGTTACTTTGTCAAATTGTTTGGAAAAATTTAAACGTACAAGTCAAAAAATTTAATTCGGCGGACGATTTTTTATTTTTTTTTATAAATAATTTAATTATCGCATTTTCTTAACATATTTTCATGTATGCAAATTTCGCAAATTTGTGTTTACATATACATTTTTTAACATCTCGTGATATCAATTGAAAAAATCTACTAAATAAATCAATAAAAATGTTGTTAATGGTTGATGATTATTATGTGCTACCTAACATGTCTAAAATTAAGCCAAAATTAATTTTGAGACATTTTTATGTATATGTGAAAATTTGCGTTGGCCTAATAATCATGATGATCATGACCTTACGATCACATGATCTTCAAATTAATTTTAACTATTTTAATATTCTATCTATAAAGCTGTTGCGTGTTAGTTACCAATTACAGTTGATGATTATTCATCGCATCTCATCATAATAAGTTGATGCACAAAAATGACTTTGCACTTTGAAATTTATCGAGATCAAAATTGATCATCGATCGTCTCTTTAAAGATTAAATTGATCGCAAAGACGTAGGTTGATGATAAGCACTCATCTCGATTTTTTAAATTCACAAGTTGCAATTTCATTCTAAGCTAAATGTCAGACCGATCATATCTTGAAATCTCGATGAGTTTTACAATAACAATACCGGAATATTAAATAAAAATTGTATGGAAATATATATCCTGTATATTAGTTAGTCAACAGTGATTATATGATGTGATAAAATGATGTGATTTGTTTGAATTTGTAATTTTTAACTTAGGTACCTTTGATACGGCCCACTTGTGGAACTACGTATTTCATTCGTTTTAGTACATTTAAATAAAAGCTTGGTTTAGAAAGTTTTTTTTTATCCCCAATTTTGTAACAAACGCTCCTTCCTCTAATTTTCCCCGCTTTCCTGGTTAACTTTAACTGGTTTAGCATCATCACTAGAATTTAATAATTTTACTTGCCCTTTCAATTTCGAATTCTCTAGATTTTAAATTATTTATGTTTTGTTCATAAAATATTTTGGCAGTCTTCAACATTTTCAAATATCAAAATTTTTCATACATTTGAAATGTGCTCATCCAATCCTTTAAAATGATGTCCCATGAAAGGGGGCCGTTGTCTTAATATTCGTACATCATAAATGGAAGAAATGATTTTGATTGCAATTCATAACTGATATAACTGGAGCTGTGTTCGTTGATTTAAGTGGTCCACATGTATGGTGTGAAATGGTATTGGCATCATTATCATTAGGATATGTTTCACCTTCCCTCATTCCACCTTTCGATTTAGTATATCTACATTATAGACTTTCCATACCTTCCTGGATGGTCGTGCTTCATCTAAATAAACGATTATATCATCGTTAACCTATCGAACCAAAGCGTTCATCATTTTTTTTTTTGACAAAGCTCCGAAGCGTTTGTTAACTCAAAACATTTGTGGTATATCAGTAGACACGATACGAGCTAATGGTAAACTCCAATTTTATACACATTTTATAAATTTTAATTGGGCCGAACTTTAATAATTACGTTTCTGGATTTTAGTTTTCCGGATTTTTTTTTCTGGAATTTTTTTTCAGGATTTTTAGTTTCTGTATTATTTTTGCCAACCCGTGTTGTGGTTGGCTTAATTCGTTGGGTTAATATATGGTATCGACGAATTGTATCGCTCTTAACGCTTCTATACTGATCGATGTTTCAAGGTCCACCAAAGGTCTAAAAATGCATATAAAATTGAATTTTTGGATTCCCTCCTAGATTTGTTTTTTGGCAATTTCTAGATTTTTTCTTCGGGGCTTTTTTGACTGGATTGTACAATTTCTATATTTTTTCAGGTACAAATAGTGATCCCAAAAATATCCCGGAAAACACAAATTTTATTTGCCAAAAGATCCTATTAGAATTTTATTAAATACAACGAGCTACAATTTGATAATCAAAAGATGCTAGATAATTTCTTGTCATCACGTTTTTTTATTTTAGGGTGTGAAACAGAAATGCAAAGCATTATTGGATATTTAATAGGTCATCAAAGCGGGAGTTTTGAGGCGGGTACCCCATCCGCCAAGGTATACAACGAATTAGAACAACTTTTCAAAAAGTTTGTATAATTAAAAAACTTGATTTTGTGGAATTGAATTTTTTTGTGATTTTTTGCTTGCCGAGAGTAATTTATTCCTTTCACTTTGATTCGGCCTTTCGACACATTCAGCCTTTCAACACACTAGACCTTTTGAAATTCGGCCTTTCACATATTCCGCCTGTCCAAATTCGGCCTTTCGACATTCGGCCTTTCGATATTTCGGTCTTTCGATACTTTCGGCCTTTTGACATTCAGTCTTTCGACATTCGGCCTTGCGACATTCTGCTCGGCCCCATTTCATATTAAACATTACCTGTATATGCGCTAGTAAATAATAATTGCTAGTAAATAATAATTCAGACTAGCGGCATAACGAAGGTTTTGAGAACGGGTTGGTATCGTTATCCATAATGAAAAAATCCCGAAAAAGTAAAAAATCCTAAAAAATCTAGTTTTTTAAATATAATTATATTTTTGAAATACATATTATTTTAATTCGTTTTATACCTTAGAGTATAGGAGCGGCGGTCAACCCAAACCCCGTTTTGACGTTTTTTTTTTAATTCTAACATCTATAGAGATTGGAGCATTTTTGAAAAATTATGTTTTTTAATAATTATTCACAAACTAAAATAGAGAACTCCCCAAAGCCGCTTTGCATTGGACCCTTTGCCCAAGAATAGCAGGAAAACGGCAGAAAAATTTCAAAAATGTTTTCATTTGTAAAAATATTTACGTTTGTATTTCACATAGTAAAATAAAATACTCCGCAAAGCCGCTTAGCATTGGTCCTTTCCGCGCAAGGATGACATGAAATTATGTCTTTTTGTTTTCATGTTGTAGTTAACAAAAATTTAATGGGGTCTTCCTTTTCAAAGGGGCAGTTTACTTTGTACTTATCGGTATTTTTTTCGTTCGGGAATATGATGGTATCTCTTTAAGAACTAATAATACCATCCAGAGATGGATAATGTTGAAAAGTGGATCAACGACTCAGTTTTTTTACACTTTTGACACGAGTTCTTGAGAGTCTTTTAAAACCTGTGTTTTCAACACTTTTTGACAGGACTGTTGACAGGAAAACGAAATTTCAAAAATTTATAATTTTAGCTTCATTTATAATTAGAACAGTTTCAGCAGTTGGAACCGTTTCAAAATTGCCGGTATATTTCAAAAACATGCTCATGAAACGCTTTCTCTTTTTTGCAATATGACTATTTTTGACATTTTCAGCTAATTTTTGATACTTTTCGATCGTTTTCGACAGTTTATAACCTGTTTTCGACAACAGTCGAGAAGTCAGATTTTTTAGCGTTTTACCCATCTCTGATTTATGTTTACATAAATCTCCATGTCTGCATCTTTTGATTAGCCCGTCTGATTGGGCATGATAGTTAATTATTTTCAGATGATCAATGTCTAACGTCTTCGACAGCTCGTGAAAAAAAACAACGACTCGAACTGCCGTAATTTCACTATGGAAACCCAAGCGCGCAAGCCATCCCGAAACTTAATTTTTAACTATGGTTTCAGCCGTCATATTTGGGATTGGAATTGCTTCCGATCATCTGGAATTACGATCGATGATTGTAAGAGAATCTATTAGATCGATATTAATGTGATCGAAAAGTTGTTTTGATGGAGCATTATTGTCAACACTTGTGATTTATTGTGCTGCGTTGTGACTTTGTAACGTTGACGTGGCACCTAATTTTTAACGAATTTTTCACAATCTTTCCAAAGGTTTTCCATTCAAACCTCTACGGAACTAAACTTTGTTTAGGAAATTAACATCTGGAATTGTAATTTTTGTCAATTTAACTGTTAGATTCTTATCGGTTCCTCTAACTATTTACATGTTTGTTGATCAACCAAACGCTGGTGAATTAGATAGGAAAGTCAGGGGAGCGCCCCGAAATCTTGCATTACAAAATCTTGCAAGTACAAAATCTTGCATTTTTTAAAAATCATGCAAAAATCAAAATCTTGCCAACCCAAAATCTTGCAATTACCAAATCTTGCAAGTACAAAATCTTGCAAGCTCAAAATCTTGCAATTACAAAATCTTGCAAATACAATATCTTGCATTTAAACAATTTTGCAGTTTTAGTATCTTTACCTGTCTTTAGTATCTAACATAATATTTATTGCGTATGTATTCATAAAAGTTCAATATAATTAAAAAAAATAAAATAAAAAAATTGTGCTGATAGCGATCCGGATAACTATGCGTCAAGAAATACGGCTAATATTAAAATTAGAATAGAAATCTCCATTTTTCAAAATATTTCAACAAAATATTCTGGATAAGGAAGATTTAATCTTCATTTTCCAGAATTTACATTTTCGTTTCTGATTCATGAAGATTTAATATTAAAATTAAAATGGAAATCTCCATTTTCCTGTATATCTCAACATAATATTCGGGTTAAGAATATTTAATCCTGGACATTTGATTTTTGATATCTCAAGCAAAATTCTACTGTATAATTTTCATTATACAGTAGAATTTTGGCAATGCGATTTGTTGTCTTGCATAAATATTTCCCGTACATTTATAGAATCGCGCGCACGATTCTATAAATGTACGGGAAATTGTTATGCAAGATTTTGTAATGCAAGATTTGTAATGCAAGATTTTGTAATGCAAGATTTTGAAATGCAAGATTTTGTAATGCAAGATTTTGTACTTGCAAGATTTTGTAATGCAAGATTTTGTAATGCAAGATTAAGGGGCTAACCCGAAATTGCTGTAACGTTGGATTTTTCTGCAATATGATTGATATGCGTAGAAAATTGCGAGGTAAAATCCAAATTTCTGCTTGAAAGCAAAACCAATGGCTTACGATCAGTGTAAATCCGACATTTCCTTGTTTACATCATGTATGTGAAATATCTCACTGCCAAACAAATAGCAACTGTCGTATGTATTGTATTTTTCTTGTGTGTCCAACCTTTTTTGGAAAATGCATATTGATCAATAATTCAACACCCCTATTCCCTACACACATTTTTAAAATTTTTAAATTTTTTTTAAAATTATTCCCCTATTCCCTTAGTCGTGTCAGTTGTACCGACAATCAAATTTTGGTATAATCGTCGTTTGAAGTGACAACCATCCTTTTCGGATTCTCTTATATTACCACTTCGATCGACTAAGAGAATACCAATTTAAAATTGAAGTGACACGACAATTGTCACGTCGTATGAAATGACACGACTAAGGACTAAGGAAATAAGGGTATTGGTGTAGATATTTGCCTATTGCAATATCTGAAGGATCAACGGATAGTGCTAATTGTGCATTTAGTGAATGATGATCCAACAGGGCTACCGTGGACAAATCTTTTTTACAATTGTTGAATTGTTGCACCGACTCTGCCTCCGCATTTTATATTTTTCTTTCTCTCCTAAATTGTACCTTACGCTTAGTTAAAAAGACTCCAATCAGTACATTTGACCCCCCCCCCCCCTTATCTATTAACCCCATGCTAGCTATGCTGGATCTGACTGCCTTGCCAGCCGCATGTTGTTGGTTGATCCACCGGCGTTTTGTCTTAATTTCTAATGCATTGTGATTATTTGATTTTGATCTTGACCCTTCTGCTTTTTGTGATGTGGTCCATGGTGCAAAGTCGAACAAGCTCATTAGCTTTTATATTCCCTATACATACTATTAAAATGCTCTGGCACCCTTACTAGATGGATGCTGAACTGATCTGCTATCTCGTTGAGAGATTGTAGACAGTTCTGTACTACTTTCGTCTTTAGGAGGTGGGATTGGAACGCTTTAAAGGCCGGATTGACTGTACGGAAAAACTACGAATACTATTGGCTGCAAATCGCTACAATAGTCGGATCCATCCACTTCTAGATTCGACAGTGCCCGAATTGTAACTCCAATAAAAGCCTTCCTCTAAATCCAGAAAAATTACCATTGCGTAGTCAATATATAAGAGAATGAAGAGCTATCTCCACAGATGTCTCCTTGCAATATGCATGTTGAAATTTTGACAGTTTTCCGGCAGTATCGCGCCTCTAATATAAACTTCTATTTGTCTTTCCAGTGTTTTTAAGAGGAGGGAAGTTAAGCTAAAAGGTATAAGATCTCTGGGATTGCAGTGTAAGCGTTTTCCCGCCTTTAATATGAATATAACCTTCACTTCAGACCATTTGTTAGGAATGTGATATATGGTATATGTATAGTTCCAGGCTACTTTTGAAAATTATTTCTACCGGGAAATGGTTAAGTCTTTGAATACCCGCAGGAATTAAACCATCAGGCCCTAGCGACTTATATGGATTAAAACTCTTAATCGCCCACAGAATTTTCCTTCTAATAATAATTTGACTTAAAAGACTACTTGCCCTGTTGCCATTTGATTCCGTACTACCTATCAGTGGTGTATTCGGTAGTTCAACATAACTTGGGATGAAAATGTCAGTAGATATTACTTTGCGTAGCCTTGACATCTCTAAAGACTCCTGGATTCTACGCAGTATGTCTCCAAGATCTATTCTTGGCACTTCTTAATTCGGATTTGTATGTTTTGAGTATTTCTTTACAGCAGTCGCAGTTAAAAGCCGCTCTTCTTTTCCTTTTTTTTAAAGAGTTTCTTGCATTTTTGACGGGTTTGATGAATCTCCAGGCACCACCTAGGTGACCGAGATTGACCGTTAGGTATACTAAGAGGATTAGAGGCTATACCATCGCTTCATTACACGCATTAGACAACTTAATTCATTAAACGCATTATGTCACCTTTACTGGCACTGACAATTTTTTTCGTATGGACTGGAAATCGACTAAGGCAAACAAATAATGGGTAATTTCCAATCCACATTTGCCAGCTCATTTCGTAACGATTGTGAGCGCATTCTGCATTACGTCCAAAATCGTGCCCAGAAACTTCCCAGAAACAGCTATCACCACGTCGTCTGCATAAGCATTAACTTCAATAACTTCTCTCTCTCCAGCTCCAGTAGTAACCCATTTACCACTGTGTTCCAGAGAAGAGCCGAAAAGACCCCCTCCCCTCCCCGCGAAATCCTCCTAATTACTCGGCTTTTAATGGTGGAATCCTCCAGCTCCGAGCTAACAATTCTGCTTACAAGCATATGATTAATTGACCTGCTTACAGGGGGAAGTTCACCCCTTTCCAGATTACCCCTGCCTTCACATTATTAAAGACGCTCTCTATATCCAGGAAGGGTACCAAACAGAACTTTACAAGTGAACCGATTTCTCAGTCGTACGCACCAAATCATGCAGAGCTTTGTCCACATATCTACCCTTAAAGTACGCATGCTGGGTCCCACTTACTGGGTCTTATTTCCACCCTAATGTACACATCCAACACCCTTTTTTTTTCGCTGGCGCTACATCCCATAGAGGAATTTGGCCGCTTGATATTGAAGTTTCGTAATCATTTTTTTAACGGATAATGAGTGATTAATTCATTGATCCTACTTTAACCAGCCGTGATTTTTTCATCACCCGCCGGGACTCGAACCCGGGACCTCCAGGGCTTAAAGCAAGCATGCTAACAACTGTGCCACCGGGGCGGCGCTTCCAAGGATTTAAAAAGATGATACGAGTTATTGGTCTTAGGTCCTTAGGATAGACATATGAGCATTGAATATAGCTTCCAGATATCGAAGAATAGTTATTGAGTTGTTTTGAAGTTTCGCTGGTATAATCTGATCCAGACCAGCCGATTTATATGGTTTAAAACCTTTTAGTGCCCATAGGATCCGTTTTTTAGTTACAACATCCTCTGTGTACACTGAAATTGTTTCCTGATGATTACTATGCACCATCAGATCGTTAAAGCTCCCTGGGAAGGGGCTCTCATAAAAAAAGCTCCAAAGATTTCACTAGAATCTGTCCCCGACTCGTCCAGTTTAATCAAAAAACTGAAACTTGTTGTACTTTTGGAAAGAATCTAGGTGAGAGGTTTCTCAACTCTCTTATAAATTCTAAGTTCCTCCTTATAGTAGTTCCAATCCTGAGCCTCTCTTGTACCTTTGGCTCTATTAAAGGCTGTCCTACAAGCCTTACGATAGGTCACTAGTTCCCTGGACCACCATACTGGTTTTTGCTTTCCCCTAGGCTTAGCCAATGGCCATCATGTCCTCCAGTTCCCTTACGATCACCGAGGTCTCTGGGGCCTTTCTGATCAGAAAAGGAGTGTTCCTTATCCAATGTGGGTTCCCGCCCTATATTACAAAAAGTGTCTCATCTCTTTCGTTGCTATTCGTTCTTCCTCAGATAGTGTGAAGCGCATTAGCATCAACTCCCAGTATCACACCGATCTTCACTAATTGCGCTTCGACGATCAGCTCTTCCAGGCTTTCCGGAGGAACCTCTTTTTCCCGGTTCATGTAGGCCGAAACTAGCCAGAATCTACAAATTCCGACCTCCAGGCTGACTGCTATTGTGTCACCATTGATGTATTGGGAAAGTAAGGAAAGATTTAAATTATTTTTCCCAATACAAGATCTGATCTATCAGATCTTCTAGAGGATACAATTTTGTACCCCTTGGTTTTCTGAGGCTACATATCTTATTATTGTTAATCCAGGGTTCCTGAAAACAACACGTTTCCTAAAGGAATGGCTTGAAGGAATTTCCAAAGACTTCTAACTCTGTATTAACTCTTTCTATTTACTCTTTCTCTTGTGATTAATCTTCGTTGAAATAACAAATTTCAATCTCACTTACTCTCTATTTTTTCTATTTACCTTGAAGAAATAAAACAACAGTACTCGTATATAGTCTCGATCTGATCGTTGAGGTTGACGTAATTTATTGCAGTTTGCAAATCGCCTTTCATGCAAAATTACGTAATTTTAAAACAAAGTGACAGCTATTTCAACCAATCAGCATGCTGATTTTCAAAGAGTTGGAACAAATTATAATTGTTTTCTAACTCTTTACCCACATGTAAAAGCTCGAAGATGTTGCACAAGAAGCAGAAACAAAATTGTGTGAGGATTGAGAGTAAGAAAAGATGGTAAGGTTTTTTTTAACTCTGAATCTACCTAAAGTAATTCGGAATTTGATTGCAGATTTACTTGAACTTTTCTGAAAGTAAGGTTATGTTAAACAATTGAATTTTCTAAAAATGACGCTATGTTTAACAATTTTTTGTCATTTAAACAAATTATTTTTTTATATAGCTTAAATCCAACAATACATAAAAAAAATGCCAGTTCCAGTAAAACACCAGCCCTCTTCAAAACTAATCATTTTATGGAGGTATATACCAATAAAATAAAAATTATATAATCAGATTAAAGTCAGCAAACAACTGCACATTACGTAAAAACAAAAAACATAAAATGTTAATGATTTTTTTACCTCAGGTCATTAATTCATCATGCATATGCATGCATTTCTGTTGACATTCAAATCAGATCATAAAATTTGTGTGCGGCATTTTAATTGGAAATTAAATGAAATAAAACAAATTAATTAAATTATTTAACAACAGGAACGCGCGTTATTTTAATAAAGCGTGTACATGAATGAAGGTTAAAACATTTCTTTAAGATTAATTGAAGATGTACACGTATATTTTATTATTTTTATTGCTATTGGAAATTTTAATTAATAAACAGTGACAAATTAATAATATGTGTTACATTCTAGATTAGATTGACGTAAGAGAAAAAAAAAATGTAGATGTCACTGTTTGTTACGCTTACACGGAAAATGTATCCTGCGCGCTCTCTCTCTTTAATTAATTTGCTATTGACATTTTTGAAGAATTTAAATGCAGTGTTTTATGTTAAAACTTACCTTGAGCCTTGAGGTGCATCGGCCACCCGATGTCATTTGAATAAATAAGTCACCGTCACGTACGAGCATTACAAATTCACCCATTAATTATTTGCCTCATAAAATCTTGATAGCAAAATGCGGTACGGTTTATGATTTATGACAAAAAAAAAAATTAAAAATTCTTAGAACTTAAAATCTAGGACAATATCGCGCTTATAGCGTAAATTAATTAAAATAAAATTCTGATAAAAACCAGCTGTGTAAAAATAATTTTTTTTTTTTTTTGTATTAATTTTCAATTAATTAATTATTGTTTGCATCTAATGCATGAACGGTTTTAATTAAATTTTCGAGATTTATATCGTTTAATTGGAAAAACATTACATTACAGATTAGTACAATATAAAAAATGATGATTCAATGGATCGGTGAATAATAATTAGTAATTATGGCCGGGAGGCGGAAGTAAATTAAGAGTAAAAATACAAAATATTTTTTTTGATTTATTTTTATTTCGTCCAAATTCTGTTTTTAAAAAAATTTGTTCTCTTTTTGGTCACCCAAACGGGGGGACACGTTAAAATTTTGGCAAAATTGCACTCAAATCGAATTTAAATGTTTTCCATGTTTGCAATGAATTTTCAGTTGGAAATTTTATGGTGAGTTTTTTTTTTAATTTTCGTAACGACTGCTGATCATACTTCTTCTTGATACGTTGCGTTTTCTCGAAATTTTCTTGCTCCGGTGTTGATGTTGCTGTCGGCGTCGTGAAAAGTTTACGTTTTGGTGGTTCCGATTTTGTAAGAATTGAGTATTTAATTTGTTTTTCGGTTGAAATGGTCGCGTGCTGTGGTGGAGTTTGATGAAAATCAAAAATTTGTGTAATTTTTGAATTTGTAAATATTTTTGAAGTCGTTAATGGATTTCCGGTGATACTATTCCGCCCGTTTGGTGTATTTGGATTTATATTACTAAATGGACTGCTGCTCGACATATTTTGTGACCGACGATTTTGTGCTTTATTCGAATTTCCAGCCCCGTTATTATTATTTTTGCCACCGCCACCACCACCACCACCACCACCAGCACGCTTGAGCGTTTCTAAATCTCCGGTAGAATGATGCCGTTGTCGACCACTACTACAACTTGTCCCATTCACTGAACTAGATCTAGTCCTATCATTTACCCACTTCTTCACTCGCTTCATAAATGGTGTTATCATAAAAAATGAATTCGAATTAATACCTAAATTCTGTTTAGATACGGTATCGTGCCGCGACACCGGTAAATATTCCAGACGAAACCATTCGCACGATTTAATTTCGTTCCGTGTTTGTGGCTGGAAATTTGTATTCCTCGGTACATTTGGTACAATGTACAATCGGGTGAATTGATCACTAACTATTGATTCAATATATTCGTTTGGATCAATTAATTGGCTTATATCAAAGCCAGTTTCTTCGAGTACTTCTCGAATAGCACAACTAAGCGGTGGTTCATTTTCATTGATTTTCCCTTTTGGGAAACCCCACGAACTTTTGGCCCAAAATGATTGAACCAATAACACATATTTTAAGTCTTCGGATAAAATTATGGCGCCGTATGTTGGTACGGATAGTTTGTATTGTCTCCAATCATCAAAAATTTTATCAATTGTTGACACATGTTCACGGAGAAAAGGAATATGCTGTTTTTGGGGGGAAAGAGAATACAAATTATTTATGTGGCCTCAATTTAATCGCACAAGAATTTTGAGAAATTGTAATTTGCTACAAAGATTTTGCGGTTACAGTAAAATATCTTGTTTATCGTAATTTTGCGGTTTAATCACCGTCTCAACAATGGACATAGGAAAAAAAAACAGATTTAACCACCAAAAAAATAGATCAACAGCACATCAGAAGATAAAATTAAAATTTGGGCTAATTTAGGGATTACAATTTCTCAAACACAAACACAAAAACAGCACATAAATAAAAGAATAAAAATATTCCCATAACCT
Source organism: Tipula helvola (assembly GCA_963556165.1). Lineage (NCBI taxonomy): Eukaryota > Metazoa > Arthropoda > Insecta > Diptera > Tipulidae > Tipula > Tipula helvola. Next base: position 326,205,934 of record OY744481.1, on the reverse strand, counting down.
ACCTGAAACAGTTGCATAGCAAACACTTTATTCCCAATGCCAGTAAATCCACCACCGGATGGATTTTGCTTACATATAAAATCAATATAAAACCAATAAGCGAGCTCAATTTGAAAACACAACCTTATTACATCAGACCGTTCTTCTACGGGAATATTTATTATAAATCGACTCGCCAAATCATCCAAAATATCAGAAGAAATCCGTTGATTTGGTTTTATATTCTGTTGATTCTCCATTTTGCTTGTCCAGTCTGCGAAGAAGTAGAAGAGCTCTCACACCAACAAATTTTTGTTTCTTTAATTTTTTTTTTCGCTCGACTCGCGCACTCAAAACTTTTCTTTTAGTCACAATTTTTATTTATACACTAAACACTTTAAAAACGTACATGAATTATTTATATTTTGGAGATATAAAATAATGAATTTATTTAACATTTAGAACAAATTAAAAATTAAAAAATTTTTTGATGGTCCACCACCATTTGTTTGCTGTTTTTGTGTGATATTTTGAAGTGTTGTTGTGAATAAATGTCATTCGATTTGGTTGCGTACAGTAGTTTGGTTTTTGTATATTGCGTTTTATACCAATTTGGTTTATACGAATTATTTTTGTAAGAGAATGGTCGAATTGATTTGAGTTTTTTCGTTTGTTTTGTCTAAAACCACGTCGTAGTTAGTGGTAGAAAATGTGATTTGAAATACTGCAGTATAAAGTTACAAAATGAAGTGAAATAAATCTTTTAAATGTTTTTATTAATAAATAGTTTATTTGTTTTTGTTATGTACTATAATTGGTGAGTTTTATTACATTCTATTATTTGTTATAATATCGTAATGGAAATTGTCGTTGCAATTAATTTTCTTTGAATCATAATTTTAAAATAATCAGTATGAGAGTCATGTGCTATCGTGTTCGATGTAATATTGCTGATGGAATGCCCAAGTTTTAGATTGTTAAAACTATTTTTAGTTGTAAATAGTAAATATTATAAGTAAATTTTTTGGGTTGGAGGCCAATGTTGGTGTTACTATTTTTTTTTTTGCAGATATTGCAGCTTTTACTGGCTGTGAATTTGCGATACCATCACTAGCGAAGCTAGGAAGGTATGAACCAGATTTCTGGTTTCGATTGGGCAAATTATTTATTTATTTAATATTCCAATTTTATTACAACATGACAACTAGGTCATTTTATGTAATTACACTGTAATTACATTGAATAAATAGCAATAAGTCCACTTAAGCCGCATTAGTTTCTACCACAAATCAATAATAAAAAAATAAAAAAAATGTTAATCAATATTTGAAGAAATAAAATTAAAAACTAAGTCTTCAAATTTATAACTAATTATAAGTAACTTATAATTTAACATTATAAGCAATGATTACCTACAGCCTACAGCTTTTGATCATTAATACCGTAGACAGACACAAAGTTAATCGCGATTTTCATTTATCCCAATTGTCAAAAATCGCGTTGTGAACACGAAATCCGGTTTTTTGTGAAAATCGTGTAATGACAGACAGGCAAATAATCTAGATTCGCGATTATTCGGTTTGTGTCTGTCTACCGTATAAGATAATTCACACAATCCATCCTAATACCGTAGACAGACACAGAGTTAATCGCGATTTTCAGTTGTCATTTTTGTCAAAAATCCCGTTGTGGAATAAAATAATCCGGTTTAGGTGAAAATCGTGTAATGACAAACGACTGTCATTACACAATCTTCACAAAAAAATGGATTATTTCGTTTTCACAACGCGATTTTTGATAATCAGGATAAATGAAAATCGCGATTAACTTTGTGTCTGTCTACCGTATAAACCTGTCCAAACGTGTTAAACATTTAGGCCCGATTGTATGATCAGAATGATGATGATTGCATGAATCAGATTCTCTGATTTAGGCCCGATTGTATGAACGAGGATAAATGATTAATCCTCTGATTTAGCGTAGTTTGCATTGGTTTTTCCAAACGCCGACTTATTTCAGACTTATTGACTTATTTGACGCCATCTTGAATAAGTCAATGAAGTCATTCCAATTGCTTTTATCGACTTATTTTGAAAATTTTTGACAATACACAATAATTAGACAGAATGTTTCCATGACACCAAAAATAAATAAGTTTTCTCTAGGAAAAATTACTAAAGAATAAGTCACCTTTTCAGTAGACTTATTTGAATAAGTTCGAATAAGTCAATAAGTCGGTGTTTGGAAAACAGCCTAATACCGTAGACAGACACAGAGTTGATCGCGATTTTCAACTGTCATTTTTGTCAAAAATCGAATTGTGGAAACAAAATAATCCGGTTTAGGTTAAAATCGTGTAATGACAGACGACTGTCATTATACAATCTTCACAAAAAACTGGATTATTTCGTTTTCACAACACGATTTTTGATAATCGGGATACATGAAAATCGCGATTAACTTTGTGTCTGTCTACCGTATAAGGCTACCTAAACAGCCTAATGCAAACTACCTTGTATGAAACAATGCAAACTACGCTAAATCAGAGGATTAATCATTTATCCTCGTTCATACAATCGGGCCTTAGGCCCGTTGCACATTTCAGCTAAGCTAAGCGAGAAATGTAGTTTTCGTTAGCTTAGTTAGCTCGCCTAGCTCCCCAATTGCACTTTTCAGCTGATAACTAGCCTTATACACACACTACACACACATTGTTCAGTTTATATCTTCTCATTAAAATTTATAATTTTCAACCGGGGGATAAAAATTTAGCTCACATCGCTCAGCTTAGCTTAGCTGAAATGTACAACGGGCCTTAATATTGGGAGCGGAATATTGCTTTAGGAAATCTGAAGCTTAGCGGTACCAGTAAATTGCGTGCAATTTATAAATATTGAGATTCGTAACATAACAAATAGTTTAATTAGAAAAGCGAAATTCAAATTCTATAGTGATACTGATAATGATAAATTTAGGTGGTGTAAAAACTCCCCCTCAGGTTTCTGGGGTTGTTGTAAAGATCTTGGGATCACCAAAGCTAAAGCAAACAATTTTGTACCTAATCCTAATGAATTTAATGACTATATTATATAACACTGGTGCACAATTCTACATCTATTCGACCTCTCGATTGTTACAATTGCTGTGACCATATAAAGGACAGTTTTTCCTTTTCCAATGTTGGCATTGATGAAGTCTTGAAAGCATTGATGAGTATTAGGTCTAATTCTGTTGGCCTTGATGGCATTCAATTGAAGTTTGTTAAGATTATTTTACCATATATCTGTCCGTTTATTGTCGGTATTTTTAATTGTATTGTAACTACATCTGTTTACCCGAAAAATTGGAAAATTTCGAAAGTTTTGCCTGTTGCGAAGGTTTCAGATCCAAAATCGTTATGTGATTTTAGCCCTATAAGTATATTACCTTGTATTTTTAAGTGTTTTGAAGTAATTATGAAAGATCAAATGATGAGATATTTAAATTATAATCAAATGTTGTGTCCTTTTCAATCCGGTTTTAGACCTAATCATAGCACTTCTAGTGCTTTGCCCTGTTGTATTTGTAATGATATTCGGAGGAACTGTGATTCTAAATGTTTCACTGTTCTTGTGTTATTGGATTTTAGTAAAGCGTTTGACTTTGTGAATTATGTTAAGCTGTTTCATAAGCTAGGTAATGAATTCAAGTTTTCATCGAGCGCGATTAGTTTAATAATGTCGTATTTATCTGATCGCAGACAAACAGTATTTGTTGCTGGGCAGTTTTCAAAGGTTTTATACCATTGAGTTCAGGTGTATCGCAGGGTTCCGTGTTGGGACCTCTTCTTTTTTTATTATATATTAATAGTCTTTCGTCTGTCGTTAAATGTGCGTCGTACCACCTTCATGCTGACGATTTGCAGATTTATTTAAAAGGGACAATTAATAGTGTGAGTGCTGTAATTGATAATATAAATGAGGATTTGTCAGCCATTTCTATGTGAACATCAGATAATTGTTTGTCTTTAAACTCTTCTAAATCGCAGGCGATTGTTATTTATAATTCTGTGATTGACACTAGTAGTTTTCCGCCAATTTATTTAAATAACGTAATTATTCCGTTCTCCAAAACGGTTAAGAATCTTGGCTTGGTTATGAATCAGACTCTATCGTGGTTTGATCATATTTCAACTATTGGAGTTAAAATATTCGGAATGCTTAGAATTTTATGGAGAACCTCCTCTTTCACTAACATAGGTTTTAGGAAAACTATGTTTTTAGCATGCCTCCTTCCGCATTTTCTATATGGGTGTGAGGCTTACTATGAATTATCTCATTCTTGTAAATATATGGTTGATCTTTTATTTAATGCTTGTATTAGATATGTCTTTAGTTTAAGAAAGTATGATCATATATCTCATCTTAAGACAAGTTTACTGAATATTGAAATTACTGTTACTATAATTATAGAGTTTGTTATTTTATTTATAGAATATTAAACAACATTGAACCGTTATATTTGTATAACCAGTTGCAGCTTGGCCAATCATTGCAGAGAGCGCTTATTATACCGAAAAATGCATGTAAACTTTATCATAAAAGTACTAGGAGGTACAGCCCGTCCTAGGACGGATTCATTTTAGATATAATGGTGATGTGTAGGAATAGCTCGAGATTTTAGGCTTTAAAGGATTATTGTACCTTAAGTAGACCTTAAACCACAGAGTAAGGGCTTTTAAGGATAATTTGACATGTGTTGGGGCATCCCACAAAAAACCTTACAGACCGACAAACAGCGGGAGCTGTGGTTTTCTTCCAAAAAAAAAATCGGGGGGGGGGGGGGAGGGCTGTGTCGTCTACAGTCTACACGGCCTGTAGGTGTTATGTGTGATAACGTTTATAAAATAAAGATTAATTATTTTAATTCAATATAAATTATAAGCCACAGTTTCTTTACGCACAAATAAATCAGGGATTCTCTCTCTATAGTGTTCTCAACTTATTATTTTGCAGATATCAATTTCATTTAAAATTTATATGGAGGTTAATTACTTTAATTTAAAATAAATTATCCAGCATAGTTTCTTTACTCACAAATTGAGATTAGTATTGCTCCGGTCAGATGAGGGGTTCCTTCTCTATATCTCAAGTCTCAACCATTGTAAATCGCTATATTGTACATTTTAGTTTTAATTAAAATTTATGTGGACATTAATTATTTTAATTTAAAATAAGTTATCTGCCACAGTTTTTTGTATGCACAAATTAGCACAAGAATTACTCCGATCAGAAGAGGCATTCTCTCGCTATAGTGCAGGCAAGCCATGTAAATCGCTATTTTGTAAATTTAATTTAAATTAAATTTAGTGTGGAAATTAATTATTTTAATTTAAAATAAATTAATCATCATTGTTGCTTTACGCAAAAATTGACTTCAGAATTGATCGGATCGAATGAGCCATTCTCTGGCTACAGTTGTTCAAGCATTTAAATCGCGCGAAATCAGAGGTTCGCGGCCCGGATATCCTTGCGGGCTTGCGGCCTGCTGACGTCGTTGCGATAATATTATGCATATGGCATGAAGCATAAGGACCAATCTGAGAAATTATTTATGGGTAATTTATTTTTAATAAATTGCGCTAAGCAGGGTGTTGGTCTTTAACTAATATAAATAAATGTATATAGTATAAAGCAAATTGTCTTGGCCTTGTATACAATTTTGGAAATTTTAAAGTGAACTTTGAATTCTAGAAAATGCAAATTGAAAAATGTGAATTAACATTGATAAATATAAATTAGAAATAGAAAAATATAATTATAAAATTGACTTTTATGTAACTTAATTGAAAAATAAGAAAACCAAAATTGAAAAAGTATAATTTTGGTCCAGAAAAGTATAATTTCAAAGTGGAAATGTATCAAATGAACCCGGAAATGCTATAGTAAGGTGTCAATCTATCCCTTCGTTTTAAGCCAAATATGTATCTTAAACATTAATTATATACCTACTCTTTTTTTATTTTGGTAAATAACCAAAAACTTAATTCAGAAAACACCGCATCACAATAAAACAAATTACTTAGAATTAAAGATCTAGCTAGTAGAATCCTCACCTTAATTGTAGTAAATGCAGAGTTACGCCAAAGCATTCGCAACCCATTAAACAATTTTTGCATTACAGAATTCACATGCACATTCCAATACAAGTGTTTATCCAAGGTCATACCCAAATTCCTTACTGATTCACTGAAAGGTATATTGTCAATTCCTACTCTAACACTAGTTAAGGTCACGTCATAAATAAAAGAATTACGCTTCTGAAAAAACATAATCACCTGAGACTTTTTCGAATTTAATAACAATTGATACTCCGCCGACAACGCAATACTATTTTTAATATCCCTGTTCATATTTGCAATTACTTCATTTATGGTTAACTTTCTATCACGTTTATCAATCTCAATTTCACAAAAAATTTGGAGGTCATCCGCAAACAAATGATAGTGACTAGTGAGAGTGTCGAATAGAGCTCCCAATATCAATATATCATTTAGATACATCGCAAATATTAAGGGTTCCATTATAGATCCCTGAGGGACACCCGTAGGCAAAGGCAAGTAACTAGATTTAACTCCATTAACTTCAACAAATTGAAACCGATCAGTTAAATAAGACAACATTAATTACGACGCATTAGATGAAAAATTAAAGCAGTTTTTCAATTTATTAAAAAAATTAACGAATGATGTATGTACAGGTAAAAGCTTTACTGAAATCAAGTAGGCTTAGCAAAACATAATTTCCCTTATCCAAGCAGTTCCTAACAAATTCCGTCAAATTTACTTAAGCTTGAGATATAACATCGGCAAAAAACACTATAGTACTCATTTCCAAATTCTCTACCAACCAAATCACTTTAAATGATATAAGCTCCTCCGCCTGCTTATTTCATACTTTAGTTGAAAAAATTCTAACTTTAAGCTCGCTGCACGAGAAGGATTATTTTTATCTAAAGATTATTTTTCAATAGAGTTCAAATTTCCTTGAGAATTAATTTTTTTATTTAATTTCATATACGAAAAGACAAAAATTTTAATGTCGTAAATAAGCAAATAGATATTTCAATAATGGTCAAAAATTGTTGTTCTAAATGATTTTTTTGTGTTGTTATGTTGGCCGTCTGCAAGATTATTTGCCCAATGTTGGATAAATTTTAACTCGCGAGGAGAAATCTTGAAGGGGAAATTTATATTTTTTTATCAATACAGTGATTTCATTGGGCGAAAATGTTGGGATAAAAATAATCTCAGAAATAATCTCGCCCGTGCAGTCGGCTTTAGGGAAAAATATACTACTATGGTCTTTTTTTTCTGATACTATGGTATTTTTTTCCGATGTTATGTCCTAAGCATAAGACCGTCGCAGTACTACGTCTTTCCCTAAACCCTGACTGCAGAGAAGTTAATAAATTACTTGTATTAAGGCTTAATCTGATCAGAAATAATTCTTTCAAATAGTTTTGAAAGGACTGAGAGTTGAGCAATAGGTTTTACATCAGACGCTGATGCAGGCTCCTTAACTTTAGGTAGCCCAATAACTTTACTAACTTTCCAAACTTTAGGATAATACACATATTTTTAAATTTTTTTAAAAACACTTGTTAAATATTTCGCAAAATTACAAAAGGTTTAAAAAATCACTCGATCGATTTCGGCTTATTAGGCCATCATCAGGAGTATCTACTAAACTGTAAAAATAAAAATGTAGTTATTTATATATATAGTTGGAAAAAGCAAAAAGTGAAACCAAAATATACAAATAAAAAAATGTGGGAGTGGTAAACAATAAAATTGGAGAGAGCAATAAACATTAAAAATTAAAAATTAAAAGGGGGGTGAGTTAAACACAGGTATATGATTAAGATTATTGATTAGTCAACGGTCGAATAACAAAATTCCAGATGTTGATTTTTTTTTTTGTTTACCACTCCCACATTTTTTATTTGTATATTTTTGTTTCATTTTTTGCTTTTTCCAACTATATATATAAATAACTACATTTTTATTTTTACAGTTTAAGATACTCCTGATGATGGCCTAATAAGCCGAAATCGATCGAGTGATTTTTTAAACCTTTTGTAATTTTGCGAAATATTTAACAAGTGTTTTTAAAAAAATTTAAAAATGTGTGTATTAAGTGTGTTTCGCCAAGCGCCTACGGCAGAAAGTGTAAAAAGTATTTTAGGATAATATTTATGCTCCACGACCACGATACTATTAAACAAATACGTTAAATGAGGTATAATCACAGGAGCTATAATTTTTAAAAACTTTAGTGGTAAATTGTCAGCACCCATTGCATTAGGCGTTATAGAGCCTATTGCCTCAAGAACATCGCCATCAGACATACATAATAGTAAAATTAAAACAATTAGAACAATTAAATGGGGTTCCAGTTTCAGTATGCTGTACCAAATTTATTATTGACACTTTAACAAACTCCTCATTAAGTTCATAAGGAGAAAATTTAGAAACAAACTCAGCTGAATCATTAGTTTTAAAACCGTATTCCTCCAAATTCCTCCATAATAATTTAGTGCCAACGGATCCAATTTATTACGCAAACAATTTCTCTTAGCCGATCTCACTATCTTATTAAGTTCTTTTTCATAACACTTTTAGGTTCGTTTGTCCTCCTCACAACGAGATCTTATCCACACATTTTTAGCCATATCAACAAGTTGTTTTTTATTTTTAATAGCATAACTAAACCAAGGGATAGGCTTGATTTTTTGCTTAATTATTTTAAAGGGAGCTACACTATATCGAGATTTTATCATATAAAAACTCGAAACTTCCATCAATCGTATCAATCCACAGATAGTTTTTGTGCCCAGACGTTGAGGATGGGTTTTCCAACTGCAGGCACAACAACACCGAAACTTACTGAGGACAATGTCACATTAGGTTTTAGTAGAGGGCGAAGGATTTTGCATGGCTGGTTGTATGGCTGCAGAACTAATATGCGTAACAGCAGGCGATTCCGAAACAGGTCTACCTTCTACGTTTATTAGCTCTTGATGGTATAATTGGAATTTTTATCAAAAGCTCACTTATTGAAAATAAAGGTTTAATATTTCTAAATGAACTGTAATTTGAGCAAAATTTCAAATGTAAAATGATCTAGAAAATATGCCAACCTTCCTTATTAAATAACAACACATATTGAAAGTAATTTAAATTCTGGATTTATTTTATTTGAGATAAGTCTACAAATTACAACATCCCAAACCAGTTGACATTGACAGCATATTCAAGTTCAGATCTCAACTTGACTGATGGAATCAAAGGTTTCCGCAAAGTCAATATAAATAAATAAAGTCAAATACTATTCGTCACTTACGTAGTTCCTTATTCTGACATAGTTTACCTTATTCTGTTTCTCAATTAATTTACATTGATTATTAATAACTGCACCGGTGGCACAGTTGTTGGCATGCGTGCTTTAAGCTCCGGAGGTCCCGGGTTCGATTCCCGGAGGGTGATGAAAAAATCACGGCTGTTTAATGTAAGGATCAATGAATTAATCACTCATTATCCGTTAAAAAAAATGATTACGAAACTTCACAATGAAGCGGCCAAATCCCTCTATAAGTATCTCAATTTATTCTTTCTGTTTAACCCCCTCCGCCCCCTCCCCCCCCCCATCACAATGTCACAATGGAAATAAAGATTAAATCTTACAAGAGAATAATGAACTTAAAAATATCGGAGGCGCCTTTGCAGCCAGTGGAAAAATCAAAATGGCATTCAAACTTTGAATTGGCCGTAACAGAGTCCAGATGCTAATCCGATCGAATACGACTAGGGTAAAACTTATTCATCTTTAGTTTAACCAGTAGGCTTTAGGCCACTATATAAATTAAGAGATTTAATTTAGGATTCAGTCACCTGCTGAAATTTATTTAGATTTTACGGTATACATTAATACGTTGATCTTAACAAACTAAAATTTTAAAACATGATGCCTAAATAGGCATTTGATATTATTTAGTTAAATTATTTGGTTTCTAACTGCATAGAGTTTATTAATAATTTTCTTTTTCTACATCTACTCCACTCTAACTTGAATTAATTATTTAATTCGTGTAATCACCAATTCAAGTTAGAGTGGAGTAGAAAAAGAAAATTATTAATAATTTGCTTCCATAGGAATAGCGCTGTGTGAATGTGATGAAGAAACAAAAAATTGTAAGAGAATTTGGTTGTATTAGTATAATTCGCTAATACGACCTGCACAGTACATTCTGTATATATAGAATGAAAAATTGTGGTACAATCAGTCCAGTCGCCGCTGCATGATGAGAAGATTGATTTTTTCATAATCATAAGCTCATCAATTCGAAGCTGGATTAAATTCTCTTACAATTTTCGGATATTAACTTCAAACAAATTAAAAATTAAAGCATAAAGATTATCTTTATTACTATGATCAAAATATGCGACTAAAGGTTAGAAATTTAGAATTGTGTGCGTGTTAATAAATATTAATGCATTTTATATTATAGTATTGATAAATTCCATTATGAAATATATCCATTTTAAGACATCGTCTTCGTTGCTTTAAATTTGACGTGCACTTTGAAATTGTAGTCGTTATTAGTCGTTAAAGCAATTTCATCTTTCAAAAAAATTTTATATAATTTGAGTTCCGCCAGTAAGTTATTTGATCATAATCATTTTGTTTAGATAAATGTTCCCACTGTGAAGCACGGATCCAAGTAGACTTGAAGTATAATATTTTGTTACAATATGCATTTGTTATGTTAATTATATGCTACGTTTTATCACCTGCATTCAAGAATCAAACCTATAAGAAAACTAAATAATTTCAATATTAATTCTTAACAGGAAAATTTAAATTTTTAACATAATTATAAAGCTTATAAAAAATGACAACAATATTGTTAATTATTATGCAGCCTAAAGCATTTCAACATATAGAAGATAATTTACGTGAGTAAAGTTATTAATTAAAAATTATAATTTAATAACGAACAAATCTTGTGATTCAAGGATTTTTGAATTTTCATTAGACTTCACATTTCCAGCGATTTTAAATTTTCTCTATGCGGTAGGGCTACTAGCTCAAGAAAAAGAAAGGTGAAAAACCGCAAAGTTATGTGATTTGATCGTGTGCCATGTGTCAAAGAAATTAATGATGTTTCTTTTCTTCTTCAAAGTATTTTCTTAAATTACTTGTGTAACTTTATCTATATACAAATATTGAAGATGTTTGTTATTTGTACATACACGATTTTAACCAAATTACTTATTGTTACCGTGTAGGCAAATTTTATTACACGAGTCATAAAAATAACACTCATAAATCATTTATTATTGCTAACAAATATTGTTGTTGGTATGTCATATTTTCTAAGATCAAGAATTATTGTTATACACACATTATTTTATAATAATAAATAAACATAAAGTGTAAACATATTTTATTTGATCTTGGCGTTTTGTTTTTATTAATTTAAATTTAATTATTGACATTTTATTAATTTATTAATGAAAATATAAATAAATTGTGATTTCATATGGAGTAAAAATTATTTGTAAATTATCATTAATTAAATCGTTTATATTAACGCTAACGGACGTATTGAGATTTGTTCGTATATAAATAAATATTAATTTATGTCGGCCGTTTTGTAATTAAAAAGCTACAAATGCCGTTTACTTAATATAATTAATAATATACTGTTTTATTGATTTAGTGTACTTGGTACACCTTGGATTTGAAAAACAGAAAGATGATTTGTTGGTTTATAGCTCTCTTATTATGTAAGTATGTGCGAATTCTTCTGGGCAATTAAAACTCGATTGATGTGCTAATTACAGATAAAGTTGCAAATCTTGTAAGATTTTCATTGAAGGTTAGGTTTTTGATAGAGTAAAACTTTTTATTGCTTTAATTCAAGGCAGAAATTTGGCAATATCACTAAAAAAAATTCTTTTACTTTTTCAAATCTATCTATTTAGAAAATGACACCTTTAGTTGATGGCAAATAATGCTCCACATGTAATTTAGGATGTCACTTAACTTAGCCGCAATGTTTAAGGCCATAGACCTTTAAATTATTACAATTATTTGTTTTTAACCTATTTGAAGCTAATATTGTGAAACAATAGAAATACAACTAAGATGAGTTAATAAAATCCGCTCAAATGGACCGTATCCTATGTCTAGTAAAATTTTATTACGCTGTACTAAGTGGATATCCATATCTTATCAATGTCATGCCAAGCATAGTAAAATAAAAATAATAAAAAATCAATTGGAAATAAACGTATAATAAAACTGAATTCATAGAGCCACGTACAGTGGTGTGCATTAAAATAGGTAATTTAAAATTTTTTTTTTTTATAGTCGAAAGTAAAACAAACTTAGGAATAAATCATAATAACATGTATTTATTTCAAGTGTACATTTCATAAGGAATTCAAATTTTAAAATTACAGTACTTCTTTTAATAATAGATGTTTTCAGTTACTACGAATTTAAGTTACTACCATTTTTAGCTGTGCACGAAAATAAGTAATTATTACATTATTAATTATAAAAACGCAATAAAAAAAAATTTAAATCAGCTGTATCTCAAAATTCAATATTTGGTTGTGAAACCTTTATTTGCGATTAGTGCGTTGCATCGCCGGCCCATAGAATTCACTAATTTTTGGCATTTCTCCGGTGGTATGGCCATCCAAACTTTTTTGACATTTTCCCATAGTTCGAGTTTATTTTTTGATTTCGGAAGTTTACCTAATGCACGTTTAACATCCGCCCAGAGATTTTCTATTGGATTTAAATCGGGTGATTGGGCTGGCCATTTCATAATTGTAATCTTGTTATCCTGGAAGGAACCATTTGTTTACCACCTTCGCTGTGTGTTTCGGATCGTTATCCTGTTGAAACACCCAGCGAAGGGGCATATTGTCCTCGGCAAACGGTAGCATTGTATTGCACAAAATGTTGTTTAAATAAATCTCTTTAGTCATAGTATCTTTAACCCAAACAATAGGGCCTACACCACTATATGAAAAACAACCCCATATCATGATATTACCACCGCCATGTTTTACGGTTTTAATTGTGTATCGCGGGTCATATTGCTTTTTTTTCGGACGTCTAACATATTTTTGTGCACAATCCGATCCAAATAAATTAATTTTTGTTTCGTCGGACCATAATATATTTCGCCATTTGGTAATTGGCCAATGCACGTGGTCTCTAGCGAATTCCATTCTGCTGTGGATGTTTTTTTTAGACAGCATGGAACACTTTTTGGGCAAACTAGCTTTCAGATTGTATTCTAATAGACGTCTACGTATTGTTGAACTATCAATTTCCAGGTTAAGTTCTTTTTTTATTTCACTAGATGTTGTAAATGGATTTTTCTTAACGAAGCGTACGATTCGAGCGTCAGTTTTAATTGAAGTTTTCCTTTTTCCACCCCGAGTTTCAGGTCCAGTTTTATTTTTCAGAGCATTTGAGACCATGTTGATCGAACATCCTATTAAATCCGCAATTTTTTTTAATGTTAGACCACCCTGTCTAAGTCTTTTGATATTCTCTCGTTGGCCTTCGGAGCAATGCGTACTTCGCCCCATTTTGATTAAAAAAAAATTTTTTTCTAAAAAAAAATATTTCAGAATTTACTTACAATTGTGAAATATAACATCCAAAATAATAAATCACTATTTAAACGACAATAAATAATAATTAACAACAAAAATTTAATAATTACCTATTTTACTGCACACAAAAATTTATCAGAGGTAGCAATAATATTTATTTCTTAACTAATTTACGCCGTAGTAATAGCAATACTGATTGTAAAAGTTAAAAACAATATACAAAAATCTGGTCATGACAGTAATTTGGGGAATTCCCTTTTTGTTTGGGTTCAACTGTGGAAAATTTTTTAAAACAATGTAATTACCTATTTTATTGCACACCACTGTACGTACATAATACAATTATTTTTATAGTTTACAAAACGTTTAATTTTCTACAATCTGTCTGGCGATTTACTTTCATTTTTCATTTTCAAATATGTAGCAAGGAAAGTATTTTAGTTGTGACAATATTTAATGAATATTGTTGGGATATCCTAGATTAGATAATTTCATGGTTTCTTACTAAGGGATTAAGTGGTGTGTTCCAAAAACTTGTGAAGATAATGCTTAAAACATTTATTGTAAAGTCATGTGCTGTCAAGTTATGCCTCATCAGATTTTTTTTTCTAGCTTTACATTCAATATTAGCTGTAAGCTATATCACTCTATATAAAAATAATAAAAATTAATAAATCTATTACTATTTTTATGCATTCCGTCTAGTCGATTTTAAAGCAACATACATAGTTAAAAATAGACATAAAAATTAATAAAAATCAACTTTCTTCTATTTTGTATCTTATATCAATCATCAAATAGATCATAAAATAATTTCAAATTGTACATTAATATAGATGATTTTCTTCTTCAATTACATGTACTTATTTGTGTATGATCATGTAATTGGATCATAATTAATTGTCATTTGTAAATAGTTAGTTTCTGTATTATATGCGCCTATGATATATTGATATGATATAATCCAATATAATTAGCGCGTTTGTAATGATGGGAAAGTGTATTCAGATTCCAATAAAGCTAATTATTTATAAATAATTTTTTACTACACTACAAATTGGTAAATTGAGATATAAAGTAATGTAATATACAACTATACTAATATGACAATTATTACGGTTTTGTTTACATATACAAATTATAACCGGGGTAATTAATTATTTATCTAGTGGACAATTATGATAATTACAAAAAAAAAATATTTTATGATTTGATTTAATTTAATTAATATAAATAGATTATATAAAGTAAATATAATTTACATATTTTAATTAAAGGTATTTCCATACTTAGATTAGGTAACTTTTATGCAAATTAGGTAAAAAGTAAACAAACGGCACGAAGTGTGGTGTAACCAAGTTTTTAATGATTTACTTGGTTGGTGTACAAATGATTTATTAAAGTAGGTTGTATTTTTGAAGAAAATATTACAAAGCAAATAACTGCGTTGCCCGATACAACTGCATTACACCCAAATCCATAACTTTAAATAAATAATTAATTTTTTACTAATCTTTAGAAAGCACAATTCGATAAAGTATTCCTGTCTCTTCTGGGCTCATGAGTTTAAAACTATTCACATTTGTGACATTTTCCCCCCTGAATATTTAATTTAATTTATGGTTTTTTTCGTGTTAAACCTAAACGTGAATTTACGCGATGATCGTGTAAAAAGAACCGTGTAAAGAGGACCATGTAAAATCAGTCTTAGGTGTCCTCATTTATTAGCATCTCAAAGCAATGCAAAATAACGCAATTAATTATCATTTTTTATTCGATTTGCAATTGTGATCGTTTAAACATAAAAACCGTGTAAAATAGACCGTGTAAAACATGTTTGTGTGTATTGTTGTGTTTCGCTTCATTTAATATTGAATTTTTGTATGCCATAATGGCAATGTGCATCATGTGTCCCAGTGCGGTTTGCGAAAATGTGTTGCGCTTTAGTGACCAATGCGATAAAATAGCGTATTTACTTGAGACATTTACAACAACAATTGCAAATTTTGTTTGTGCTTATTTAAATCTTATGCGTGCGGGTTTAAAAAAATCAGTTTTTGACGGAATACCAAGTTCCAAAAATATCCATTGATTCTGTGATGACCATAATCACATTTTTAAAATGAATAATGATAAGCTTGCAAGAATTCTGTGAACAATCTGAATAAGATATGCAAGACTATAGATTACCCCATGCTCGATAATTTAGTAAATCGCAATTCGCAAGTCGAAAAATACGATTAGACCGGTTTTAGCAAGCTAATTTTAATTTCAATTTTTTTTTAAAATTGTTATTGTTTTTACAAACAAAAAACGATGTAGCTAATTGCTAACAATTTTTTAAATCCGCAAAATAACATTAACAACCAAGACAATGAATACTATCGATAGAAATTGGTTCGTAAAATATTTTTTAATTATTTCATATGAAAGTTGCTTGCTTGCTAATCAATCGTGTATCTGCCTCTGTATGCCAAATGGTGATTTATGTACTAATTCGGTATCGAGTACAGACAGTATTGTGAACTATAACGTAGTTGTGCCACTTTCAGTGGCGGATTATGGAAAATACGGGCCCTGGACATGCTTTCGTTTCCGGGCCCTACGAATTAATAGAAGAACCGAATAGACAACATAACACTAATTCATTGAGATAAGTATATAATTTTTTGTTAGTAGTTTTAGTTATGTTCCAAAGCGAATACGGTGTAACATGCTACTAAGATCTCCCCTTAAAACCATACAACTTTCTTATGGGACGCATTTTCCAGAAACGCTTGGCTTTCCAGATACTTCATTTTTCAAATGAACACACAAGTAAATCGTCTCAAACTAATCCATAAATTTTGCCAGGAAAATTCAAACTAAAAAATGAAAAAATTATCACTATTTTGAAGATTTCATATTCAAAAAGCCGTCCATTTACAAGACAATTAATTTAGCGCAGGGACTAGATTCTGATGAAATGACATTTTTTATTAGAATAAAAAGCATGCCTGAAAAAAATCAATTTTTAGTAACTCTGTTTTTCATTTTTAAAAATCGTTAATTCATCAAAATCCATCCTTATTTTTATAGCTTTTTTTTGCTTTTCAAATCTACAAAATTTTAGTACAGTGACAAAAAAATGTCGTTTGCTCAAAGTGAAAGACCATCCAACGCCGTTGAAGGTAGCGGATGAGAATCAAACCAAAATAAATTTATTTAGAATCACCAACAAAACAAATATTTGTAAAAGTTTACATATTTCTACGGAAAGTTATATTCTGCTTGACTATCAACGATAAACAAGCAAAAGAGGAGTCCGCGATCCTACAATTTTTAAGGTGGGTCTGGCGATCATGTGAGGAACTTATATAAACAGTTGCTTACCTGCTCTTCATAATTCCAAACAATTTTCAAAGTTCCAAAAGTTCCAAACTGAGACCACCTACAATTTTTGGGATAAATTTGAGGGGACTTGGCGCAATCAATGTTGATTGGCTATATTTAAGTATATTAACAAGGAGTTTAAGACGATGGAGAAGAAGTTCAATACATCAGGGACCACGAGAAGTGGTTACTTATCTGAAACGATTAGAAAAGGCAATGGAGTTGAATAACAAATACAAATTCATCAATAAACTTCTTGGGAAAAAATAAGGAATCGAATATAAAATCGAGAATGATCACGCAGGAGAAACACTTGATTCGATTCCACACTCAAAAAACCTTACTGGAAAACGACATAAAATCTCGTTTTTCCCAAAGGCAATTCGCTTGTGGAATATTGGAATAGGGGTGAATACAATAAGAGGGATGAAAATGACAGCTGAAGGCCCTTATGAAGAGCAAAAGTACTTCTTCCGTTACCCAACATGATTAACTTATTTAAAGAATTCTCGAGAATATCGGGAGGACCTGGAAACCCACATTTTCCTTACAGGAAGAACTTGCCAAACCTGCAAATCCCATATTTGTATGCATTAGTTAAAATGCACAAGACCGGTAATAAAATGAGACCTATAGTTTGAAATACTTGTGCACCAACGAAGAAATTATATCGAGTTGGCTCGTGTATGAATGAATTAAAATAACGAACGAAATTATATCTTTTCGGTAAGGTGATCGAATGCTTGGTAAAGAATTGAAAAAGTGGATGGTAACAATATACGTCCAGTCGAATTTTAAATTCAAGGATGAAAATATAGAAACAAAGTTTTGGAACTTGAATGTGTAGCAAACTAGCTGCGTACCTGACCACCATATTGGGATCTCCATCAATAGTTGATGATATTTTCGCGGGGATTAGCAGATCAGATCTGAACTTCATTTGGGTTTGAAGGTGATAAGGAATTTGAACATCATATTGTTGGTATCTATCGCAAGCCAACAAACATAAAACGCTAATCAGCAGACTCCAACCAGAGTGGAGCTCATTAAAAGGCAGCATCTCATTCCTTGATAAACGGTTACGGTATTAAGTTCGTTGAATAGATTTAGAAAATTAGAATAAATAAACATAAACGGAATAGACTGATTAGTAAATAGACAATCCTTACCAGCCACTCGGAACCTACCTCCATGAATATGTTTGCCTTACTCGACTCCAATAAGTGTTTTTTTTTTTTTCAAAAAGTTAAATTTGGAGCTAATCCCCAAAGTACAAACCTTTGAGCAACCATAAACAAATACAAAGATGTCACTCACTCCATTATCAGCAAAGTCCAGCATTTATCAATTTACGTATATACCAAATGTAATGTAATTGCGTATATACCAAATATACGAGTTTAGTTTTAATTGAACGCCCTGCCATAAAGCTATAATTTTAACTCAAATTCCTCTCAAATCAAACTATGTAGCATACTACGTATATGAACTATGACTTTTCGAATCATACAATTTTGCAAAATCATTGTTCTATAATTTGCACTTTGCACCTAAAAGTGTGTCTGAAGGACAACGTTGTACCATAGGCAACTCATTCCATAGGCAGCTCATACCAAAGGCAACTCATTTCAACGCAACTCATATAAAATCAAACACTTTATTTTATTCTACACAGGTGGAAATTTCTTTTATATTTTAAAGTAGGATTTATTTGATGGCAAAGGATGATAATGTATCCCAATTTTACCGCAAAACCCAATTCGCCATTGGTTTTTTCGAAACGGAAGCAAACCAGACAAATACAATTTCGGATAATCGACATACATTTATATTTTCCTGTCCGAAATGGTCTAAATATGTAAGATCTACCCTTTTATATGATGTATGAGTATCTTACTTGACCATGTGAAAGAAAAATTGGTTTTTGTTCGTCAATAATTGGCCTTCCTAAAACTGGCCAAAACTTCTCATTATTAGATATTTTCAAAATAAAATTAGACTTTTTCATAAAATCACATTCAAATCAAATCTACTGTCAACAACTAAACTTAAAAAAAAATTAAAAAATCAATAAATACCGGCCAAACGGCACAGTGGTTAAAGCTACGGCGGTTGGATCGGGAGGTACCGGGTTCGAATCCCTATAGGGGCGGGATGCAAAAGGGATTTTTCATCATCTGATTACGATCGATGATGACGATGAACACATCTATGACCCACTGTTGAAAGTGTGGAATCCATGGGCCGACCCAACTTTCATGTCATTACTATAGGCTGGCATTAAGCAATGCAATGTGCAGGTGGTTTAAACAAAAAGCGGGTCTATAGCCCTACGTCCTCGAGTTGGCTGGCAACGGCGTAAGGTAGGACGTTAAGAGGGAACTGCGAAGTTGGCAGTGCCTTGAGCCCCAGAAAAGATTGCAGAGATAAGAGACAAAAAAAAAATCAATAAATAACTTAAACTTCAAAATTTAAAATATTTTCTAAAGCAAGTTTAAAATATTATCCTACTTTAGGCATTACATTTGAAAGACAAATTTTGATTATAATAAAAATGTTTAGGAAATAAAGTTTTTAAATTTAGGAATTGAAGATTTAAAATTTTTGGAATTTTACTTATAAAAATGAAAAATTTTTAAAATAAAATTTGCGTATTTAGGATTTTAGTTTGGAAACTTAATTTATAAATTTAGTAGTGTAAACATTTCAAGGTTGGAGAATTCCGAGTTTTAAGAATTCAGACGTTAAGAAAAATAAATTAGGAATTGTTGACAAATTTTTTAACATTGCAATGCTTATTGATCTGATCACACTCAAAATGAAAATGTTTTTACCAAAATTGTAAATTTCTAAATCTTTAAATCTGAAAGTATAAATCTCAAGTTCTAAATATCCTTTTACCATTTTTTTTTATTTTAATTGAGAAATCCAGAAAAAATTCGAAATAATTTTTAAATTTAAAAAAATCCAGTATAGGAATTTTATAAAGAATTTGATGTGTTTGATCCAAAATTTGCGAATTTAAATATTTTATGTGTTTTTCAAGATAATAAAGAAATTCTAAAAAAAACTCGCGATTTAGCTTAAAATTTAAAATTGTAGCGCATTGTGCATGCACAGAACTGGCAAAAGTTGCAATTATTTATGAAGTAGGTTTACAGGATTCTACCTAAATTTAATTTTTCGGTAGTTTCGCGGTAGTTGGGTAGCTACGCAATTATAGTTCATAATATGTACCGTGTTAGACTGATATTCAAATGCGCAACTCCTTCGGGAAGGGCACTCACACAAAATTTTATACAATTACATTTCCTCTCAATATTAAAAATCCATTAATCACTGCCGTATCCGATTTAATTAATTACTATTTTAATAAAATAAAACGATTAAATCTGTTAATTACAATATTTCAGTGCCATAAATGTATGCAATTACTACGTTTAATTGATTGTTGTTAAGTAAACGTTTTGACATATTATCACCTGTCGTGAATATTTCTTTTTTATATACAATAACAATTGTTCTATTATTTATTTAATACTTCGTCGATCGATTTAATTAATGAATCGTGATATTTTTAGCATAAATCATTTTTTTGGGGTCATACATTCTTATAAATACATCACAAAAACGACATGAAACATATTTTGTAATAAATCATAAATCGAATGTATGAATGCGAATGACATAAAAAAGGCGGCGACATGAAAAGAAATTGATTAAATCATTAGTCTCATATTTATGTCGTTTATTAACCCTTTTTATTGCAAACTAATCAATTATATAACTGTATGTAGGATACACATAATATGTGGACAGTTCTGATTCCGATTATGCCACTCTTTCTTGAGTTCAAATAATGTATAATTCATAAAAAATAATCTCCTATTTAATGATGTTATAATTGGTGCATGAAGTCAGTCATTCAACTTAGAAAAAATATTTTGTTTCTTAAATAAAATTTGTTAAGAAAGTCATTTAACCTTGATCTTGTACACCTCATTGGCATACGTACCTTATGCAATCGAAATCTAAATATTTATTAATGCAATTTTGTGGTTCGTTCCCATTTGCTAAATAAAATAATTTATGTGTCTTATCAGTTTACACAAAATTCACATATTTTATCATGTAAATATTTATATAAGAAATATATAAATTTAAGAATTTAAACAGAATATAATGATGAGGAGGCGACAATGAAAGATTCGGTTCACTTAAAAATTTTTTATTTTATTTTATTATTTAATTGTCTTAAAATATGTGTATGTTTACGTACAGCTTCACTGAAAAATATTTTGATTAGTAATAAAAATTTTCAATGGATGCATTTTTTTTTGCCGAATATAAACCGGATACTTACGTCAACGCGTGCAAGCAGAGATTTTCTAGATAGAAATAATAATGTACTGTGATAACATAGAGATAAATAATAAAATTAACAGCATGAATTTTTAGATTTGCAAAAATTCCGTTTTGTTTGTTTTTATATAGCTGATTGGTATAGCGCAAATTAGATTTGGATGTGAGCCAAACATTTTAACAAAAGTGAAATGCATTTTTCAGTTGTATTGTAATTTTGATAATGCCAGCTGATCGAGGCTAATTAAGGATTTTATACTTAATGTCTACCATCTCCGGCGTGTTTTTCACTTCTCCAAAAATTCCCAACAATAGCTTGTGATTCGTTAACAAATAAATATATCTAGCTACGTTATATTTAAAGAATTTTTTTTGATCCGTGGATAATTGCAAGAGCTTCTTTTGCTGTTGTACTATACATGTACTCGGCATCCTTTAAAGTTATACGAACAAATTCAATCCGTTTTCAAATTCCTTCCTCATCTGTGTCTGTACAATATGAACAAGCTTCATCATAATGTACTAACATTTATCTGACAGTGCATACTGATTCCTTTTTAATTTTATTGGATGTATCCTGATAATCTTGGCTCGACTCCCACGGAACTATCGCTTTTAGTAATTTGTATATTGGATCCATTACAGTTGCAACATCTTAATTAAGCTCGCTGTTAGACCACTAAAACGCTGTAACTTCTGGCACATTTTTTTGGAACAGGTGCCTTTTTTATAGCTTCATTATTGTACAATTTTCATACCCCTTTTCACCTGTTCTATGCCCTAAACAGTCGATTTCCTCTTTTTCAAATAAACGTTTGGTTTTGTTTACTTTCACTTTCAACCCTGCATATTTGAAACGATTCATCACTTTGTTGACAAATTTTACATGCTGATTCAATTCTTGTTGTCATTACCACATCAACTACAAAACAAACTACCCCGTTGAGAACTTCTAGTGCTCCTTCGATTTCTCTTTGAAATATATATCCGAAGTAGGTTTTACTCCTTATGGTAACCGATTCATGTTATAATTCCCAATATGGCAACTAGTTTTCTGGAATGTTCATTCAGCACAATCTGGTAACACAATTACAAAATTACGGGTTACAAAATTACACTTAGCAAAGGCATAGCTAAGTGTAATTTTGTAAATACATATACGTTTTCCTCGTAATTTTTAAATTATATCGTTAATTTTTAGCAACGGATAATTCATGTCCGCTAAAAATTTGTTTACAGTTACTTATAATCAGCGCATATTCGAATCGACCCGTCACTTTTGAGTATAGGTACTAATGGGGTTCCCCATTTTGTCTCATCCAATTTTGTTATAATGCCTTGCCTTCGCAATCAAGTTTTTTAATTTGCTTTTCAATTTGATTTCTGTATACACATAAGGAACCGGTTGTGCTTTCAAAAACCTCGGAATAGGCTGCGCCTTTATTGGTAAACTTGCTTGAACATTTTATTGATGTCTTAGCGCTACCTCCCCTCCAATTACAATAAATTAAAATTTTTTTATAACGCCGTCATTATCTAAATCTACCTTAAACTTACCAAATGCTCTTAAACTATATGTCTACCAGATCCAGTAGTTTGAAAGTTATTCTTCACCAGTTCTATAACATTCAAATATTTATTAAAAACTACTTGCGGAATTACTGATACTGGTGAACCCGTATCAATGTGAAATTTGATCAAACTTTTGGTTCCCTTCGCAACTATTAAGACATCACCACCCTTTTCTGCTCCACACGTTCTCTGAATGTGTCTCTCGACACCACATTTATTTATGTCATTTACAATTTTTGAAGCGACAACTTATTTCTTGATGATTATTAATTCCAGCAATGTTAACATTGCGTACATTTTTGTCTCGTTCGGGCAAAATTAATTTCACTGCTTCCGTTTACTTTCATCTTTCTCAATTCATACGTTTTATCCATCGCATATGCCTTCTCCATTTTTAACTCACTCTCGTTTTCCTCACATAATTTCTTTCAAATGTCTTCCCGCTCATGCCCGTTACGAACTTATCCTTTAACATAAATTCTAATTTATCACCAAACTTGTACTTCATGGCCATCGTTCTTAAATGCCCAATCCATTCTTGTACCATATCTCATCCTCTCTACGTGCGTCGTAAAACGCTTTCCTTTCATAAAACTCTATATACGCGGTCGTCAAATGTACATCCAAAAATTGGCATAATTCGTTATACGTATCACGTATGTTCAACCGGCACTTTTGGATGACAAATACTGTATTCGTAAGTCTTCTTAACAGCTGCAAAACTGCTATAATTCCTATTTTTCATCCATACTACAGGGTTGCCAACTTTTCGTTTGGCCAAAACGGGAGAATTTCGATTTTCAAAAATTATCCTCAGAGCTCTTCTCTATATCAATTTTAATCATGACTTCGGATTTTACTAGTTCGATCCTCATTCGGGTGTTGTTTGGAGTCCAAATAACTATTTCCAATTATTGAAAAAAAACCTTTCAATAAAAGCATTGCTCACCGGGATGCTTAGCACTTTTGACACTACATAATTTATAAATTTCGTTTAAATTATTATTATTTTTTTTCGCTGGTGCTACATCCCGTAGAGGAATTTGGCCGCTTACATGATGAAGTTTTATTGATTAATTCATTAATCCTACATTAAAAATAAATATATGTAATTCGGGAATAGTGGGATTCGTCAAATCATCACTGATTGAATCTTCCTGTTTTTTTATAAATTTCCAGACTAGATTATCGCAGTTGTCTTCCCCTTATTTAAAAAGTAGAATTTGATTTCAGGATCACAAAAGAATTTTATCAAATGCGTTTAAGATGCTGATACAATGAGTTGGGACAGTTTTTACCATTTGTGAATATTCTAAGTTAAAAAAGTCAAAGCAAGATTTTAGTTTCCAATTTTTGTTGTGCTAGATGAAAATTCTGAATTCATTTGTTGACGAAACTTTCTATATCATATGATAGCATTTTGCAGTATACTTTGCTACACTATGCACAACATGACAATTACAATTGCTTTTCAAAATGTATTCATTTACTGATTTCAATTTCTGTAATATACAGAGCAATGCTCCTCATAATTAACATTTGCATTATCAGCAGTGTATGAAATCACATTGTTAATGGATAATCCATTTTTATTCAGCCATTCGAATATCTTAGTGGTGATAAGTTCTGAACTTTCATAATCATCGGCTTACAAATCAATGGTAGGTTCAAGCACACAATAGTTTAAACCGTCTTTTAAATGTAGAGTTGTAACCATTTCAATGGTTTTAGACATTTTCAACTAATGGTTCTGCCTTAGTGTTAGCGCAAAAGATCTGTGTTGAAAGAATGGAATCTTTATATACCTTCGAATTAAGTTTTATCCCACAGTCAGAACTAATATAGCTATGATGGTGATTTAAGCTGCGGTAGACGAGTGTCAGCTCTCCAATAGATCTTTTAACTTGTAACAGTTATAACCTCAAGTTTTATTAAACTGATGCCATCACTGTCGCAGACTTCCTCTCGGTTGTTCCAGAGTAGCTTTTTCAGCCGGCTAGCGTGCAGTGGCTGGGGAGGTTCTTTGCTGGGCCAAGAGGAAGCTAGTATATGCTGCTATCTACCGGGTTACTTCGCACTGAGTAGCAGTTGAAACCATGAACGGCTGTTCAAGGACTTATAAAAAACCTACTTAGCCAGACATATTATTTAACTGACAAATCAACATAAAACCAAATATTTTTGATAAAAAAAAATGGAATTGCAAAAAAACAAATTATAACATAAAATTACTGTCACGGATGTTGCTTAATTGATACTCCAGATTAACGGTCAGAGAAAAATTGTGTAAAAAAACAATATGTACAATAAAAAAAGGAAGAATTGAATATTAATAACTAAATAAAGAAAAGTAAAACGAAATCCAGTATGTAATGAATAAGCTTATAAAAATAATGACGAAAAATTGGAAAAAGAAATAAAATATGTAAAGGTAATCGTATACTTGCTGAAACTCCGTAATTAACACCAGACACCACTGATATCCTGCCACTTTTGGAAATACATCAATCTGCTGCTTAAAATGTTGGTCAAGGTTGCATCCGTAAGTACCAACTCTTAGCGTCTTCGCTACAATTGGTATAAACCGGTTAATATAGGTGAAACGAAGATAGTTCAGTTCCTCGTGATTAACGGTGCCCAAAACAAAAAGAAATAATAATCCTGTTAGTATCCAGGCCACAATCCCGTATGTGAAGTTAATATTTAAGGTGTCTTTACATACCTTTGTAACTTGGTGCATACGTTTACGTTAGCACCAAGTTGTCCAAATTATTTCAGCACAAAATGTTGATAACCGCTACTCAAATTGTTATTGCTCGTACCATAAAAAAATATCCATTCAAGAATATCGTCATGTGAGTTCTATCTTGTCCTATAGACCATTTTTTCCTAAAATGAGTTATTAATGTATTCTGATGTTTTTGACCATGCTCTTTCAGAATTTTTGGCTAAAATTGCCGTATCTCTTATAGTTTCGAAGATAATATTTTTTGTTATTGTCCTATAGACCAAAAATTTTGTTATTTTTTTACACGTTTTAATTCTTGTTTGTCCCATCTGTTAAAATCTTCCAAGTAGGACACATATGTATATATGAAATTTACCTAACGTAGCATATGAGTTCTTTAGTGTCCTATATCCAACGTAAATGGACGTAGGACCCAAATTACAAGCAAAACAAAAATGTTTATTTTATAATTTGTGACCTATTTCCAATTCCAACATAATATTTTTTCTAAGCACTTATAGCATACGACCTAGAAAATGTTTTCTCTTTACCAAAAGGGAATATTTAAATTATTTTTATAAAAGAAAGTTCAACCTTTATAATTTGACCGGATATTGCCACACAAACAAAATTACGCACAGAACATAATATAACAATATAACAAAAATCGCACAGAGATATTCAGTTCCTGGCCATTCTATAGGATTCAAGGACTTGTTACTGTACATAGCATTATAGACAGGTATTTAAAACATTTAAGCTACCATAGTCCTGTTTCACTGATTAGGCATATAAAGTCAATGCAGTACGATAAAGTGCACTTAAAATTAATGAAGATGCTGTGATTTTTATAACTATACAATCAAGCTTACTTGGGATTAAACTTTAGTAATTTAAAATTGACATTGGCAACCGAAACATTATATTCAAAAGATGATACATTAATAATTAAATATAAATATAAAGAGAAGTACGGTGAAATGTAACCGGAACAAACGATTCCTTTAATTGTTCAATCAAGCCGACGAGGTAAATTTAAAACTTTCGCTGTAGTAAAGCTACCCAATTCAGCACAATTAAACTCACCCGGTGTAATTTCCAAAGAGAACATTAAAGGCATAGTATCGATGTTCGACTACATGCTACTATGTAGATGATCAGGAATTCTACAGAGCGATTTTGAAAATACCGCACAAAAGCCGTGACACCTAATTTAATTTTCACGTTGACATACCCAAAATATGATTGAAATTAAAATATATTGACTGAAATACTTATATAAATCGGGTCTAGTGTCCTATATCCGATGCATTTCATCTTTATTTTACATAATAATAAGGTCAATTTCATATAACTATAGGAATTGTCCTATATCCATTTATCCCATTTTTGCTCCAAAACGTTTTCCTTGCTCCAGTTTTAGGGATAGCTGCATTTTTATCGTTGGAGCATTTAAAAAAATACCAAGGCTTTGTATAGGAACAAAGAACACTTGGGAATTTATTGAAGCAGTTAAACGTATTTATGCTTAAAATTTTAAATTTGATTTCTGTAAAGTTTTACAAATGGCGTATAGGACAAGATAGAAATCACGTGACGAATTGTTCACCCAAAACAATAAAAACAATGATGGCTCTCGAATTTTTTTTCCCAACAAAAACCAACTGCTTACGGTTACACACACAACAGAACAAATCACCAAGATAAATTATTTATTAAGTTTTTGGTATTTTATTTTTGATGATTTAATCACTGGACTACAAAATTCATTTTCTGCCCAATAATCAAGTTTGTTTTTCACAACTACAAATTCCATGTAGCCATTCCAAAAATTTAAACGCTATCACTTTTATGACTGTTTATAAGCACAAAGGAAAATTTTCAAATAATCAAATCGAACCATTTAATTAAAAATCATCACTTTCAATCACATACATAGCTTATTTTATTCATTCATAAGATTCCATTAACAATTATGTGGATCAATTATTAAATTCAGTTAATTTTATTTCAGATTCTATATAATATGTATTATAAACAGTTTTTTTTTCTAAATATCGTAAGTTATATAAATCAATCTTAAAACCAAATTTTAAACACAAAAAAATCTCAAAAAGAAATATATTTTTTTCACAACAACTTTTCTCGATCACATCCCAAAGATCAGTCCCATCTCGTTCCGCTATCTCTATCATTACACCTCCCATTCCCCTCCAATCAGTTTGCGTTCTTTTGTTTTATCAAAATATTTGGCTTTCAGTGCTGGACAACCTATCACCGAAAAGATCACCATCATCGCGCGTGGTGAATAAAAATAAACAAAAACTTCCGGTTTACCGGTTACAAACTTGCGAATCGGAATTTTCTTATGCGCGTTTAAAAAATTCACAAAATGTAAAAAACCGGAGAAAGTTTTGCAATAACCGAAGACCGGAGATGTACCTTAAAAACCGGAGTCTCCGGGTGAAAATTTCGAGTTGGCAACCCTGTCCATACAAACCAAAAAATACCACTGAGGCAAAACATATTTTAGTGATACGTATAGAGATACTCATAAGGAAAAATATATCGCTGTTGTTTTGTAATTAATGTATTAATGTAAACACACCAACTAATTTTATAAACAAATTACAGAAGACTGTCAAAGTATCATATATTTTGTAAACAAAAAACATTATAAGTAATAGATCATGTTTAAATGTCAAATTTTCAACAACCGCCAGAGCTACCATCTTTCGGAAAACTCCGAAAACACAAGCAACTTTCACATAATGCCACTAGGGGTCACTAAATATTTGCTGTCAAAAATTGTATGACATTTTTATGTGTGCATTTTGTAACACAAACAAAAATATGTGTTATAAAAGTGTTTATTATTAATATGTGATAATTAAATTGATTTTGATTATCCCATTTTGAAAAACGTCAGAAATATTCTATTGATTGTGTAGTGACATCTAGTGGCAAACGCTCTGTACTTCTTTTTTGACCGTTCTGCCTCTTTCGGAAAACGCTCTGTACTTTTTCAACCATCAAAACATGATCATAGACATCCGTTTGCTACAAATTTTATTTTTTTTTTCGGTGGACGTACGTTTTTCTAGCATATATATGTAGGTACTACAAGCAAATAATACTTTTTTTATTTATCATTAAAATTTGCGCTTGATTAGGCTCCTGGATAGCTTGATTTCATGAAATGTAGCTATTGTCGCCAGATACGAGTATTTCCTTAGACCATACAATAGAATGGACCGCTAGCAAAGTGATGTTTCCACATAAAATTGTAAAATAGGTTGCCTCCAACATCTGCAGTGCAAAGTAGCCTTGTGACCGATAGGGTATAATCAAAATTAGTACCCACAGATGTCACTACAAAATTCAGCAGATACATTTAGTACCAAAAGATGTCACTGCAAGTTTAAATTTACTTATAAATAAAATAAAAAACGATAATTCAAAAAATTATTTTAATGACCCATAAAATGGATAATTTTAGTTCTAACATAAGATTTAGTTCTAACATAAGATAATTCTAGTTCTAACATAAAATTTATTATTTAGATTTATAAGATTTACGATGGATGAAGTTGCAGTGACATCTGTTGGTAATAAATAAATCTACTTAATTTGATGGCAACATCTGTGGGCACTAATTTTGACTATACTTGCTATAGTTACTCTATCGATCACAAGGCTACTTTGCACTGCAGTTGTTGGAGACAGTTAAAAGCCATTGCTGGCGGTCCATTCTATTCTAGGGTCTAAAGTACTTTTCATACCAGGCGCCTCGCCTCGAAATTTTTAGTTACCACAAATGTGAAGCTGAGACCCTTTCATACCGGTGGCGTCGGCTTTGTACATTTTGTTGCTATCAAATATTTTATATAGGTCCATTTTACACGTGAATTATAGCAAGAAATGAGATATTATGAACTTGTAAGCTACATATGTGCTAGATTTTTTGGTAAATATAAAACAGTTGTACCAAAAATGTGATTTGTAGGTTATGTTGACAAAGCGCTTCGCTTTGTACTACATACTTTGAAATGTCGCAGTCGAGTGTGGAACGCATTGCCTTGGCTTTGTAGATAACTTCATTGCAATATATTTTGATTTTTTTTAAATTATCTCTTAAAAATAAATTATTTCTCAACAAATTGAATTTATTTCTATAAAATTAAACGATATCAATCAAATAAAACTAATTTGCATAGTTGAAAAATGAAATAAAGAATTTTTATTTTCGAAGCTCAAAGCCGAGGCGCCTGGTATGAAAAGTACTTAAGAGTATTTCATTTTCACCATTTTATTGTTATCTTTTATTTTATTATTTTGTTACCCCGGTTAATACGATTCACCAGAATGGTTTTAGATTCATCCTCATCAATTATGTTAAGTATAAATAAAACTCACGGATTTTATTATACGGTGTTACACGATTAATATTTATTTCTGATCATAATAATAATTACAGATAACTTTTACCTTTATTATGTACATACGTGTACGCTCTTCTTAGTTTCTATTCTTCCCGACACAAGAAATACAATTTCTAACAATTCAGTCGGACGTACACAACACTTATGGAAGAAGATCACTCAAAAATCAAACGCACATTAATTCAACACCCGACCGTGTTATTTTTACTTGCAAACCATGAGGAATCGAAAATCCAGGACTTTCAAGTGACAAACAAGCGTTGTATAGAGAAAATTTACCACGATGTTTTGTCTAATTATTATGCATACAAATAATAATGAGTGTAACGTGGTGACAAATAAAATATAGTATATTATTCAACGAGCATATAATGATAGCTATTATTCATGAAGACGAAGTTTACCGACACGACGAAGTTTACCGTCACCGATAGGCGAGTGTCGTAAATCATATGAATGAATAACAGCCATTATATGCGAATAGAATACGATACTTTGTCCACGACCGACAAATAACATTGTATTTTATAATCATATCTTTAAAATAATAAAATAATTTTTATCGGCATTTTGACGTCTCAATTTAACTATAAAAAAAATGGCAGGAGACCACTAGGTAAACTAGCAGAAAATAAATTACTTGAAAAATATGAAAATAACGTTAAATTAAAATACTGAGTAATCATGGTAAAGAAATATTGACGATGATTTATTCGCCCTTTTGGAAGAAATATTTTCTCCAGAAAGCCGCTTTTTTTACCGAACATTTTTTATTTAACGTTACCGGACGATTTCAGCAACAATTCAACTTACTAGCTGATGGCTTCATGTTCTATGTTGTCTTTAAATTCGAAACGGTCACGGTAAAATTTAAATGGCTAACT
This sequence comes from Tipula helvola, assembly GCA_963556165.1. Classification (NCBI taxonomy): domain Eukaryota; kingdom Metazoa; phylum Arthropoda; class Insecta; order Diptera; family Tipulidae; genus Tipula; species Tipula helvola. Next base: position 326,174,911 of record OY744481.1, on the reverse strand, counting down.
AAAGATATTTGTTTATTCCTTGATTTACTTGTCACAGTTAGTCTTAGCGAAACACCTTCCCAAAATTGTTTACGTATTCTTATACTCTTTACAGACTAGGGATTAGCTAAGCGCGATTTGTGATTTTTCGAGATTAGCTGTGGTGTGTCAAGTTGAAGATTAGCTAATCTCTTTTTATTTGAGGATTAGTGACTAATCAAGATTAGTGCACTAATCTTTGAAAATTTTGAAGTTTATCTCGTTCTATTGGGTTTAGTGATGGTACAGGTAGCGCTACAATGCGAAATAATTCTTTTCAACATGACAGAAAGTGCAAGTGGCGTGAGTTTACGATATAGTTAAATTATAAAATCAAAGACATCTTAAACAATTTGTGCTGAATACATTTTGAGGTTATGTTTATAAAAAAAAATCTAGTGTATCTCAATGTATAAATCTTAGAAATATTGAGTTAAAAATTAGTTCAGCTGATTTACGAGCTATATTTCAGCGAATCACCATCATAGTATTTTATTTCTCTGCCAAGGAAACTAATCCCTAGTCTGTCAACGCAAACTTATTTTTGATGAATTAACAACAAACTATAAATATTATTCATACCAGAAACACTTACCACTCAAACTGAATAGAATAAGCGCGCACAAAATCGCATAAATATAAATACATAAATCATCAATAACGATAAATTAAATTGTTATAAATTCCAAATATAAATAAACAATTGGTGTCAATTAACACTAAATATTATGGAGATAATGTGATTTATTTATATTATTAAGCTTTTAAATGGTACCATTATGTGACAATTATACAATAATTATGTCAGACAGTGTATATTACACAATTGATATAAAAATATTAAGATTTTTATCTTTTAGTAAATTCTGTATAATTATGCAAGTATGTATGTACAATGTACATATATGTATATACGGTGGAATCTGATATACAGCTTTATTGTGAAGTAAATGTCAAATTAATTAATTTAAAAGTTGGCTGTATGAATAATGGAAAATTATTTTTCACGTGTAAAACAATATCTAAATAATGTCGAACATGTCGGTTATTTTAATTGTAACAGACATATTGACGCTTCTCTGGACGTATATGTACATACTCGATATGTATCGATATAATAATTATTTGTACTGATCTGTTGCTAATAAAATAGATAAAATTTCATTACACGCGACTATTATGTTTAGAAAACTTTTAATTATCTTAGAATTTTATTAAATAGTGCGAACAAAAAATGCCTACTTCCGAATTATGCAATTTGCAATTTGCATTCAATACTATACAATATACAATATTAGATTATGATCTAATACAAATATAAAAATTAATAAATTATTTAAAATAAAATTATAATTTGTCTTAAATAATTTATATGTCAATTATGTATATGTATTGAAAGGTATAGAAACAATAAATAAAATTCAATTGGCATAAATAATAGTTTTTGAATTTGTAATTGCGATGCATATTTAAAATTTCTGAAACGTTTTACATATATTTGACGAATAACAGCTTGGCATAACATATGTTATGTCAGATGTAAATTACAAACGTTAGGCACGTTTGCAATGCTACAGGTCAAGTGGTAATCAAACACTTTTATTGAGAGTTAACAAACACTGAACTTTGGCATTATGTCAATATTGTACAAATAACTATGTAAATAAATATTTAATAGATTGCTACTGTGTTAATAAATTATCTTGTTGACGTTTTTAATTGAAATATTAATTGTTGTCGATCGGGAAAATTTTTCCAATAAATAAATATAATTTATAGTTTTCCTCGTTACCGCAGAAAAAAACCTTGATCCTCTATTATAGATACAAACAATAATGATCAAACGATTTTGTTTATAGTAATTGCTATAATTGTAATCAAGGTGAATAGAAAAACATGTAAATTCAATTACAAATATATCCTATAAGCAGCAAAACCCCACCTCTAAAATGATTTTTTTTTTAATAATAGTTAAGATCATCAAAATATTTTGTAAAACGATTAGTTTCTGACATCAGACAAAATTGGTATTGATAATGATTTATAACGCGATTTTTTTAATAACATTTTAAAAGGTTTTTGTTGTATTATACATAATTTAATAAACTCCACTATTGTATTTTACTTTATACTTTTTGTTAAAGCCGATGATTTATAGTAAGAGGTCTAGATTTAGAACTAAAATAATTATTTGTTAATTTTAAGGTGATTATGCAAACTGTCGACACCAAATTTTTGGGTAATTTTTTAACCAACATTTTTTTTGTCGATAGTTTTCGTTCAAGCACATTTAAATTAAGAGTCTGCTGTAGCTTACTTAAATATGAGTATCTCTTTTTTGTCTATTTTTTAAAATTCTTATTGAACGGTGACTATTATATGAGTTCAGACCCAACCGTCTAGTAATCTTGTTCTTGAAGGTGACTTGCCGTTTTTTAAAAATGTTAAGCTGAGCCGTTTCTAAAAATTTTAATGCTTAAATAATTTGTTCTGTTGACAAACCGCGATAAATTGTAAAATTAGGGCCTTTGTTGCTTTGTCAAAAATTTTTCAGATTGTGCGTTATTCGTTTCTCTTTGTGATTTATTTATCAGATACAATTTATCACTTTCCTTCCGTCCTTCGATACTCCCCCAAATAGGTTGATACAAGACAAGAGACACTATGACCGAGTGTGATTAGCCATATTATTATTATTATTATTATTGTTGGAGGGCCTTGTGGGCGTTCAGCCACCTTGCACTGCGACATAAAAGATCTTTTGTGCTTGGACCCTGCTTAATTATCCGTCCAGTCAATATTTAGGCTCTTAATGAACCTAACAGCGCTGCCGGCCAGTACGCGATACATATTATCGGGGCTCATTGCTCTTCCTCCTAGATGTTTACTATAGCATGTACTTCTGCTAGAAATACGGTTGCATTGGTACCCAAACACTCACCTATACTCCTACCCCTGCCCCGTCTTCCATTTTCATTTTACTCTTACAAATTGCTGGAAATGAAATGTCGCCGGTGGGTCACCCGCAGCTTTACTACAGGAATGCTAAATAAAGCTGGAGGGTTCCTGGTATCCAGAGTTCGGATACTTTGGACTGATTAACCTATCAGCCATTCAACCATCGGCATATGCTGTTCCACCTTAGATTATGGTTTATTATCAAGGATTTCTTCTTTAGCGGCGTACTTGAGCCTGTGCCAAAAGGCCAAAAGGGTTTAAATATTTTGATGTTGTCATAAAGTGTTTGGTAGCCTGCTGCAATCCTCGATGATATGCCCTCAGAAACGAAGTTTTGCTCAGAGATTCTAGATATTTGAACTCTTTCACATTTTCTAACTGTGCGTGTATCCTGAAAAGAGGTCTTCGCCTTCTTGCTATGACCATATGTATTTGGACTTTGCTTTAAAGGCTAATTTATTGGACTGCTTATTTCAGAGGAAGGAGAAACTCTTTCAGGGAGAGTATATTGCGGCAGGGTATGCAAATATCTTCAGCGTTCAATAGTAGTTGGGTCGATTTATAATAAAGGAAGCTGCGCTATGCTAATGAAAGGTTGAAGAGACTCCAGATGTTATTTCAAATGCATCCGAAATTTTGTTTTCTAGAAGCACCTTGCATATTGAGCGATTAATTTCACTTAAATAGCGAACCTTAACTTTTGTCACGGCACAAAAATATACAATCCACACGCGACCGAAAACGAGTAAGGCAAATTATTGACAAATTTTATATGACTGTCGTCTCGAAGAAGCCTGTTTTTTTAAAGGCATCATCTTTATTTGCATGAATATTTTTGAGGTAACCACTTTGAGTGAAATTTATTTGACGCTCGAAAACGATTTCAAAATGATGTTCTAAATTAATCGCTTTTAATTTGTAAACAAATAAACATTGAAAAGTTCCGTATAGATAAAGAAGTATAATTACACAAAATACCCATACATAATCGGTGGAACCAACATTGCCGACGAGGTGGATCGATAAACCATAACGAGAAAACAGAGTTTCAGCGACCATTTTAAATGTGTGGCATCCCAACCAATAGCTTTTCGTGGCATCTCTGAAATAGCCGAACAATAACACTACGACTGTGCCAACATCGAAACATTTCTTCAACAACCACAAATATCTGAGGATAACTACCAGAATTATCCTTGATTTGTTAAGATAATCCACAACCGCACCCACATCTAAAACAAAGTATTTACGCCCACATTATCCCAGTGGGTTAACTTCAAATTTAGGGCCCCCCACAAAATTATTCTACCATGCTCTCGCTGGCGTTACATCCCATGAAGGGATTTGCTCACCACTTAGTCAATCGAAGTGACGTAATATGAGAGAACGCTAGACACGGTGGCCGAGTTTGATTAGGGCCCTTTAAGTTTTAACGTAGTCTATCGATCGGGTATTCGGTTTCGTGCGAGGTCCTACTTTCCTTGGTGCTATTTTAAAGGCCTGTTTGGTGATCCGCTTTTGAGGACGAACAATATTTCCTTGCCGGTGGACGGTATATTCACATGCTGCTTGTCTTCAGTTTAATCCTCGCCGCTGATAAAAAAAAATCTTTTTCTTTGTCTGACATTTATTAATTTTTTATTGGACTGTTGCTTTCGAGTTATGTTTTCCTGTTATAGTAAAAATATTTCAAATGAAATTTTCTGATCAAGATCAGACCTAGAAAATTACAGTTGAAGCTTCTTTGTTCTCACCCATTTTAGTCTAATGAATATTGCGTAGAGTATTATTATACCACATATAAGTATATCAGATGAACCATGGTTTTTTGATCTGCAACCCAATATTAAATGTGTCTGTAATATTTTATCATGGACCTCAAACTAGTACAAAAATGATTCAAGTAACACCATCTATCGTAAATAAATATAAACATTTTTGTACAAATATTTATTTTATGTTAATGTGTCTCTACTAATTGTCTTTCTTTTCTTAAAGATTAGATGGAACCTCACACCTCAGTAAAAAATAAATTGAATTGGTTTGAGTTTCAGGTTTAGGTTCCAGAGCCTCTCTTTAGTCTTAACCTACGATTTTTATTTATTATATTACTCTTAGATTTATTATATTACATTATGCACGAGCTTGAAATTAATTGAATGTTATGTGAGATTAGATCTCCGCGGGTTCCAGGTCCCATGAATGGAGGATTTTGCGGAGGAATTCTACCTCAGCATGTTTTGTTCTATCCACGAACGTTGCCTGGAGGCGCCGGCCAAAGTTGTATAGGGTTTCAAGGTTTGCGCGCTTCTCAAGTTCGGATGTAGGGGTGCATTTGAAGGATGGAGGTTTCGAGCAATCGTCGAACGCGAAGTGAAGGGAGTTTGTCTGTATTGGGGAGAGACTTTTCCAATGCGTGTTGAACAAGTCTCCCATCCAAGCAGGGATGGCGTAGGTAAGGATAGGTTTGATGTAGGCTTTATAGAGTCTCAACTTGTTTTGAGGGGAGAGGTCACTATTTCGGTTGAGGAATCGATAGAGCATGTGGCGGGCAGCAAACGCTTATTTCTTTATGTGTTTCAATTGAGGCAACGGTTATCAAGAATGAGTCCCAGATATTTTACTTGAGGTTTGTATTCGAGGACGTTTCCCTCAAATGAAATGGGATTGGTTTTGGACATTTTGGAGTTTTTATTGTGATGGAAGTGAATAATTTCCGTTTTACAGGAATTGATATTGATCTTCCACTTCCTCGCATATTACGAGTACCGTTCAAGGTGTTTTGTCGAGGAAGCGAATATAGCCGTATCCGCGGCGTATATTTGAAATTTTGTTGCCTTGGTAATATCGTGGTAGTATAGAAGGAGAAGAAGTGCGGGCCAAGTATTGATCCCTGAGCAACCCCGCCAGCCACTGATTTAGTACTGGAATTGTGGTTGTTCAGCGAGACATAGAATTTCCGATTGCTAATGTAGGAATATATTAGTATGATTAGGAAGTGGAGAAGTTGCATTTTATCATTTTGTAGATTAACCCTTCGTGCCAGACGGCGTCGAAGGCTTTTTCTGTATCAATAAAGGCAGCGATGGTTGATCGACCGAACCGTTTAGCGTTTTTGATGCTATTTTCAGCCTTAAGATAGCTTGAGTTGAAGAGTGTCTGGCACGGAATCCGAATTGTTCATCCGGAGTGTAGGGTTGGAGCAGCGGAAGTAATCTATTGAGAATGACTATTTCTGTTCTTTTGCTTAATCCGTTTAGGAGTGAAATGGGGCGAGTGTTTTCTATTTTATTGCATGGCTTTCCTGGCTTAGGAATAGGGATTACTTTGCCGATCTTCCAGCAGTCTGGAAAGTACCCTGTGTTTATTATTCCGTTAAAGATATCGGTTAATTGAATAACTGCTTTATCGGGGAGGTTTTTCAGCGCTTTTTCATCTTTATCGACCGTCGTAATGATTGGATCGTGCGGTTGGGAGTTAAGAAAATTTGCGACGTTGTTATTGACTAAAACTCGAATTGGGGATCTTTCAATGCCTCGTTCTGAGAATGGACTTTCCCGTAGTGGGATGCGATTTGTTCAGAAATTTGTTTAGGATCAATAATAGGATTGGGATCATGCAGAATCTGGGCAATTGGATTGAGTTTCTTGTCATTGAGCTTCCGAATTTCGTTAAAAATATCGGGGGAGTTTTCGGATACTTCTTTCAATCTCCTTTTGAAGCTTGCATTTTTCAGTTCACTGAACCAACATGAAATCATCTTCGAAAGGAGATTGATTTCAGTTTTTGAGACGGATCCTGGATATTTGTAATGGAGACGGTTCAAGCGGTTTCGTTGCTTGATTAGGGATTGGAGTTGGTGTGGTAGTTTAGCGTTATCCTTAATCAGGGTAAGTGGGATAGTTTTCTCAATGGCTATCTGAATTGTTTTGGTAAGAGTGGAAGCCCTTTCCTCAATTTCAGCAATGGTGACAGGGACAGGGTTCTCATCTAGGAGACTACAATGGATATGGACTTTGAATTTTGCCCAATCAGCTTGGGCGAAGTTCCGCTAGTTTATTTTTGGTTGGACTTGGGTTTTGAACGGGACTTTAAAAACACCGGAAAGTGGTCGGAACAAAACTCATGTAAAGTTTGGGGAATTGTTTGGCAGAGTGATATTCTTGGATAATATCAAGTCGAATATTAAATTTCCCCTAGGAAAAGTGGGGTCGCTCGGGGCGTTTAGTTGCAGATTAGAATTTAAGCATAGCTTAAAGAATGATCAACCATTCTGGTTGTTGTTTGGGCAGTTCCAGGATTCGTGTCGGGAGTTGAAGTATCCAGGCAGTATGGTACAAAAATACAATTCTAACTTCATACATTAAGTATGAGGCAAGAGCGTACTGACTTAGCGAATTATATTCACTAATATACTGATTGAGCGAATTATATTCTTTTGTAGTTTGGTCATAGCTACCTGAAGAGTAAACCAACTTTTGCTCCTGCGAACTTTTCAGTACGAAACCAAACTACCACATAAAAAACTCAAGGAGGGTTTTCATTTTTTGGGATCGATACACTTTGAATGACTCTTTGGTTAAAGTACTGGGAGGGGGGATTTTGATATTATTCTTAATATATTTTGTCTATAAAAAGCCGAAAGAATCTTATTGATTTTAATACGGACAAACTTCTCTTTCTACAAAATATGTTGTTTACTCGAAAATTTAATTTGAAATATTCGTTTTTAATAGACAATCAGATTTTAGTAGCGTTTATTCTAGTAGTTTACAGCAGCATGTTAATCTACTCTCTTACCACCGCCCACCGTTACGTATACGTTAGCACTTTTTCAATTTGCTAAAGTTCTTATCTGTTACATATTTCTTTTCTGAAGATTTGGGTCCCCACGGTTAGGCTCATAATTCTCACAAATTTTTTGGTTTTCATATTTTGAATAGTTTATTATTTACAACTGATTCCGTGCGGTTAGAAATTTTGATTAAATAGTTCTTCAAAATCGCTGAATTGGTTCCGGGGGCGCACGATGAAAAATGATTGTGAACCTGTGGTTTAAAATATACTCTTCACCTGATCTACCATTGATCTAATATTTGAACACAAGTTATGGAGGGCCCCATTGGGCTTACCCACGACTGCGGGTGCTGCGTGTACCTAACTACGCCACTGCATTATCCGTCTTTAGTTAATAAGCATAATCTCAATACGTTTTTTTTTTAAAATAACATGGAATATGTTTTCTGGGAAACACACCTCACCATAAAATACCGCACAGTAATTTTTACACATTTGATGTCGTTTGAAATACGCTTGGGCAGCCACAATTTAACCAAAATTATGAAAACAAATTGAATAACGGATGAGCTCACTAAACCGTACACCTAAAACAAAATTGCAAAATTATGGCAAGGTTTAGGTTGATTTTTGTGTTTTCTTAATTTTAACCATGATTAATATCCTGTTTCCGCGATTTACTCACTTCTATGCGATTTTTGAAGACAAATAAATCGTCAATAGTGCAAGAAATTGATCCAAATCGAACAGAAGTTGTTGTGGACTCGAATAGATTCGATTAAAAAAAAAATTTTGAATTCGTTATGTTTTTTGTTATTCATTTTTTGATTTTATTTAGTTTTTACATTGATTAAATTTTACGATAAAAAAAATATGTTTAGTTAACTTTTAAGACTGTTTCATAGTTTTGTAGAATATTAATGATTCATACGCGTTTTTTCACCTTTTGAACCAATATACAAAATATTGAATATGCACTCGAATTTTGGTCGGTATATAGGAGTTGAGAAATGAGAGTTTCGTGTATGCCATACAAGGACGTACAAGCTGTTATTCACACAATAAAAAATTGAATATTATACATACATACACACCTTGTAGCTTGATGAAGCTCATATCTGTTTTCTTATTTTTTGACCAAAATTCGGGTACTGGCCAAATAATTTATTCAAAAATTGATCGAGTATTTATCAGTGTAATATTAACAGTGATACATAATCGAAATAGATAATCTTTTTGAGACTTTCGAATTGTTGCTGTTTGAATTATCGTACAACAATACCAACAAAACGTAAAATCTGTGGTTTGAAACTTCAGGATATTAACATTTTTTGTTGTGTAAAGATGTTTTTGTAATTTACATTGTTGCATGATTGTGCCACTGGCGTTTATATTGTATGAATTCAATAAAAGTGCACAAATAATGCGAAAGCCAACCAGAGGTATTACCTTAATTCTTTCATTCATAAATTGATTCCAAAAGAGGAAATCGGAAATTGTTAAATCTGAATAGCAAGTCCATCTTATGTCGTGTAAAGATCCCGAGTTTCCAGTTTAAAGTTGTTTGGTTTCTTAGGTTTAAAGTTAATTATTAGAAAATTATAATTTACTACTTTGAAAGTGTTTCTTTATTAAGTCGCCATTATACCATTTTCCCTAAAAAAGGACATCTCAACAATTGGTATGTTGCGCAACTGGTGGTAGATTTGATCAAATGTTTCAAGTTACACTTATATGTACAATCCTCTGACGGACACAGCTAAACAAAGACGCGAAATGCTCAATACCAATCACCTACTTTTATTCCCGCACAAAACCATAAATTCCCCACAAAACTATCATAAACTATCAAAGTTGCATTTACCTTTTTGTGTATAACAAATGATTCAAAATAGAACATGATGCTTAATTATTACAACAAGAATAAAACTAAATTATAAATATGGTCGTTTATTAATATCAAAACAATTAAATAAATCATAAATATTTATTGCATTGTGACACAAATGAGTAATAAAAAAGATTTTTATAGTATTTTCTTAGATAATCTGAAATCAAATTCATAAGCAAAAAAAAAACAAACATAATAATCTCAGTAATAATATTCTAATTTAAACATATGTATCGGAAGTCATATGCAATAAAAATTTTCATTTCGTTATTTTTGCGAGATACACAAATTTCCATCGACTCTGCGCTTTATATCATGGAAAAACGTAAAATTTCTATAATAAACGTTTATCATGTCATGGGAACACACCCACCCACACACGACTAAATTTGGTTGTCGTGCCAATTCTTGTCTTTTATACGTACATATATAATTGTGCCAAAGCATCTCATAAAGCAACGTACTCATAATACACGAAACCAATCAAATCAAGTAAATCATGTTACATTTTATTAAATAATTAATAAATTGAATGAGTTGCAAAATTTTGAAAGTATAACTATAACATTGTCGTGTACGAATAAAATTGAAATCACTGCATATCTTTGATTTGATCTGAGTATAGAATCGTTAAAATACTCTGTGTATTCGGAATATTAATTTTATGATGTACATTTAGATGTTGTTTTTACGTACATACATAATGTAAATGACTCAAATTACCCCATTTAAGGTCATTTTGTATGATTTGATTACAAATCGTGATTGATATACCACAACCTCCCCAATATACAAGAAAATATTTTAGTCATGTAGTACATATGCTTTGCTTCCGCTTTGTGGTTAACCAATATGTTTATGCACGATAAGATTGATAGGCGATGAACGTTAATAAGGCTACTAACTAATTATAAATTTATATTTCATATATCAATTATGACAATTTATTGCCAATTTTAATAATTTACTATACATTGTGCAAATATGTATATAGGTGTGTCGAGTTTATTACAATATTGAAAACTATATTTTAAACTATTTCACCGTGTCATGAATAAATGCCATACATACCGTGCAACAATGCAATAATATTGTTCTCGTATGATTCTCAATGATTACGTAAGTCGCTGTCACCTGCATAATTTACATAATCACTGATAATTTGTTACATCCGTTTATTTATTTTTGAATTTGTAGCGATAACAACTGCACTTCCTAAACTTACATCATCAATATATACAAATTTAATGTAAACAAGAGTTTTTATTTGTGATAACGATTTTCCAATTAACAAGACATTGCAAAATTTTCATTATCACCATTTATAACAAGAAAATGTTTATCTATGTCAATGGCAAAGTCTTATATTTACATTATGTCATAGTTGCAGCGAAAAAAATTCTATAAACATTGTAATGAAGTTCACAAAACACGTCATGATTCAGATTATAAATTATAAATGTTGATATAAAGATGCATAGCCAGACGAATGGAAGATGTCGGCGAATCGAATAATCGCCTATTGAACGAATGTAATCAAATTGCTATACCTATAAACTGAGTAAGGATTTTGGTCGTAAAATGAGACTTGAGAGTTTCAATTTGCAAGTACATTTTGTTTTTATTAAAATCGCAACACTCAAGTCTCAATTTATGACCAAAATCCTAACTCTGAGTCATCAATAGTAAATTTTGTTATTGTTTGGTTTTATTCTTATAAAATATGTAATCTGATAACAGTTGCAAATTTTATGTGTTGTACATACATATGTAAAATTGCATTTCTCAACTAACTCTCATTTTACGACCAAAATCTGTATATAGGAAATAATACCGAGCACAATGGGCTCAGTAAATTACTTTGAAAATTTAAGAAAGTTGGTCATAATTGGCCGTAATTCTACCCATAATTTGAATCATTCAAATTAATGTAAAAAATATTTCAATGCCGCATTATTTAAATTAAGCGCGTTTGTTTAACATTCATAATTAATTATAACAAAACTCTAATCTCTTATCAAACGTACAATGCGAGAATTAGCTTATCTCGAAGAACAGTTCCGCGTAATTTTCTTATTATTTAACAATTTTGCCAATTACCGAGCATCATTTTTCTAATTTTGTAAATCTAATCTTTTATATAGAAAAGATTACAAAAATATTTGAAATATTTTCATTCATAAATTTTCTCAATATTTTCGGCAATTGAAAAATAATGAATTGTATTTTCCACCTACACTCCATACCATGGTATTATAAATATTATTTATGCGTAATGTTTTTTCGTTGCCAGACAAATTAATAATAATTCAAATGGTTCATAAATCGATTGACCACGAAGCGCACTTGAAATTGCATTTGCTAATTAATAGAATTAAATAACTTATGATTTTTACTTTTTTTTTTTGTTGTATATTTCCAGCTGTTAAAATAGCAATGCATCGTGAATGTAAACCGTTGATGTGTCCATCATATGATAGCTTGATTAATAAAGCGTGGCCAAATGTACAACCTGTGTGCGCCAGTAATGGATATACGTATGGTCATATACATCAGGTGCGATGTTTAAAGGATTTCTATCCAGGTTAGTATTTTTGTAAATAAAATCATATATTTAGAATATTAATTGATTTTTGTATACTTTATAGATCTTCAAATAAAACACGAAGGTGGTTGTACATTATATGAAGCTCGTCGTGGTCTCGGGCGAAATGCACGCCAAAAAGCTTGTCACGTTAATCGACGTATGCTTGAACACAATCCTGTCTGTCTAACCAATAATATAACGTACACGAATGCGTTTCAGGCGATTTGCACAAAACCACATTTGACAGAAAAAACTGGTGGTACATGCCAATGTCCATATCAAAAGGCGTGCGAACAGTCTGACCGGATCATGGATTCATTGCGAACAGCGCCTTTGGCTGAACGAAACCGTTTCATCGTGTGCGGTAGTGATTACAAAAATTACCGATCGGAATATCATTTGGAATGTTCGCGGCGTTATAACCCATGTAAGTATACAGAACATATTGTTTTGTCGAAGTAGATTTGTGTTAATTTTAAATGTCTATTTTTAATTCAAGATCTCTATAAACTTCGAAACGGACCTTGCCGTAGAATGCGTAATCCATGCCCCGAAACCTTAAAACAAGTTTATATTCTAAATCCCGTTTGTGGATCCGATCATCGATCATATATTTCATACGAAGCTCTGTTATGTGCCCAAAATCGGATAAGTCATCAACTGACATTCTTACATTCAGGTGCCTGCGTTAAACGAACATAAGCAACAAATAAAGGTCATCAGGAAACGCTTATTAACAATCCCGAAATAAACATCATGTTAATTTACTAATCGTTTTAAATTTAGTTTAGACTTAAGTATTTATAATTTTTTTTTTTTGCGATTTCGATACCATTAATGATTAGAATTTAATTTATTAACAGCTATACACGACATCAAATCACGCGTTAACCGATATACGAAAATTAATAAACAACACTGCCTTTTAATTAGGCTACTAATTTTACAAGGTAATTAGTTTGTAATATAATCTAGTTGAATATTTTTTAGGTGTAGGTATTTTTCGGGAACACTCGCTAGTATACCAGGACGTGTTTTGCTATTGTTAATAATGATAGCCAAGTTATTAGTGAAATAAACATGCACACAGATAGAAATTGTAATTAATCCAAATATATTTATAATATAATATAAATTATTATTAATTAATTATTAGAAATTAAATTATTAAAAATTGTTGTTTTTGTTTTTTGAATATGTAAGGAATCTGTGATAAGACAATGAAAAAAAAATTATAATGAAATTAATTTTTTTATTATTAAATAAATAAAAATTGGTATTAATATGTGTTTATAAATTATTTAATTTAATGTAATTATGTTATTATTATTTATAAATATATTAACTGCTACACAATTTTATTATAATTATTTTTTTTTAAAAAATTAATTATTTAATTATATATATAGTTGTGTATTATATATTTAAATTAAAATTGAATTAATAAACAATTTTTTAATTTACTTGTGTATTAATTATAAACATTTATTTTTTTCTACTTACTAATTAGGAAGAAAAAGTTAAAGGAATCGTCATCATCGTGGCCTTGCTAAATTAAATCGATCCAATCAACCTAATTAAGAAAATATCTAGAGATTAACAATTTTCGTGAAGAAACTAATTGGCAAACAAATATAGTATGTTCAAGGTAAGTCATTCGTGTGCTTCATTTATAAATCAGTTCTAAATAAAATAATACCATTTTTGGGTCAGGCCTCTTTTGGGCACTCCAATTTAATATTTTAAAATTTAAATGATTTCCAAAAAACTTTTGGTAAAATGAAAGTCAAAATAAATTTTAGTTTTTCAAACATCAGTTTCACGACTTCATCATGTATAGCTTAATGTTGTTTATTTTGGTCTAGTTTTAAAAGAATCCATATTTTGTGATTGTTCTGTACTTTTGGACTTGTTGTTGAGACATGAAGGAGTTAAATGTCTCTTTCTCTATCTTACGGAACCGATGATTAATATTTGGGTTTTCAAAATTTTCTCGCAAATATTTGTTAATTACAAGGTGATTACATCATTACCACACTTTTGTCCCCGATATCGCAATTATCTAAAATCTGCGAGATGGTTGATAGAAGTGTAAAAAAATGTAAACATTTCTATTTTAATATTTTCCAAAATTTGAGTTTTATACAAAAAAAATATGGATTCATTCAATTTTTTCAGGAATCTGTAGTTTCCATCCTAGTTGAGATGACATTCAAAGAAATTTGTAACAAGGAGTATATTTTTTGCCACCATTTTTAATAAATAAAACATATTTTTAGGATTACGTACGTCGAATGGCTCCAAATTATAGCATGATAAACTATAAAATAACGCCCCATAAAATCGTGTACGCTCCAAAAAACCGTGTAAATCGTACACCAAAGGTGAAAAGGTAAACCAATAATGGAGATTAATACAAATGAGATCCATAAAGGCAAATTACGGCATTCTCCGCCGGTCAGAGCGTCTGCATTTTTAGAAAAAAAAAAAAAAAAAAACAGAAATGAACCAAATAATATTTTCCAGAGGCAGGTCCGTTTGAATGGTTTTGATTTGTGGAGTTATTAGTTAAGCTTATTTTTAACAGTTCTGATCCCTCTTATTCTATGGTTAAATTTTGTTCATATTGTTTTCACCAGATGGCAGCTATTTTGTTGGAAATCGTGAATAGGCATTTTAAAGGTGCAACCCGACTCCTTAAATAAAATTTATTAATAGCAAATGGCAGTGTCATATTCGGTAAAGAAATCACCAAGTTCCTTCCTAATTGGCCATTTTCCATAACTTTATGTAAACATTATTTTAGAATAATATTTCCATTGTGCATGCTCAATTTCAACATTCCTTCCTAATTCGCCTGAATTTGACTTGAAAATGCTGTTGATGGATAAACTTCCATACGGGATATTTAAACTTTCTACATTTAGATCTAAGGGACCACCAAAAATCAGAGGTAGGCCAATTAGGCTCCAATTTCCAATTAGGCTTTTATACCAAGGTTTTACTGTAATATATTATTCCTATGCCGTTAGTTAAACGAGTATAAAAAAAATCGAAAAAAAATTTTCCGGTCAAACTTTTGAGACAAAAATGGGATCCTGGGACCACGTTTTGAGAAACCGTAGTTTGCACGAAAAAACGACAAAAAGAAATATTCTATACAAAGTCAGAGCTACCGAATCAAACTAAAATTTTACGAATATTCCAGTACCGTACGACTCAGGGACTAAGCAGCGATACCATATTAGTCTATTCTATACAATATTAGGCTATTTAGCGGGGGAAACTTACTAATATGCGGTGCATTTAAGTTAAGTTACAATTTTATTCCTAGGATATCTTTCTATAAAGTCAATAATCTGACGATATATTTCAATTTCGTATGAAATCAGTTCCTCGTTTGCTTACCAGGCGCGACGAGTAACAATAGGTCAAAATCTATAATATATAATGTAAATTCTTTAAACTGTGGAATTTCTACAAGTACACGGATTTGCAGTCTAAAGCCTAAGTGGTAGCGTGTCTGTGGTTGCTGGAGAAAATCTTCTGTTTAAAGACGAAGCTCGGATCATCCGTGGGATTTACGATACTTGTAGTATTTATTGTTATGGTAAATTTTATTTCGCATCTTGATGCAGATTCTATTGTGAATGAGCTGTTGCTCAAAATGCATAGAATCTGTAACGGTGACGTGGATATTGTTTGAAAAAATATAAGAGATTTTATGGCTAATAGCAACTTTTTTAATTTTTTTTTGTTTTGATTTATTTGCTTCCATTTGAGCTTTTCTACAAACAAAACTGTATTTTTTTGGAAAACAAATTAACCGAATTTTTCGTCGATTTTGAAATATGAATGGAAATAGCTCACGTTCAATATTGAATCACAGGAAATATTTAGTTTCATTCATATCTGTCACTTCAAACTCATTCGGCAATTTTTCTTTCACCAAATTAATTTCCTTTAAACTGTTACATATGAGAATGAGATCATCCACGTACAACAATAAGAACAATTTTATATCACGTGTCGATTTTTCGTACAAACATGAATCCGAGTTCGTTTACCGAAACTCTAAATGAATGATGAAATCATGGAATCGCTCGTTTCATATTCTCGATGCTTGTTTCAGTCTGTAAAACGCCTTAGTCTGTAAAATCTGTATACCGTTTTCCCAACTGAGAACTCCTCCGGTTGATGCATAAATAATTTCGCTTTCAAGTTTCCATTCAAGAAAGCGTTTTAATCTATTTGATAAATCACAATTTTTTTTATGATTCGCACAACTGCAAACAAAACACATAACGTAACCAATTTAGCAACTTGGCATAATTTTCATTATGATTGAGGCCAATTTTCTGTGAATATCCCTTTGCCACAAGTCTAACTTTGAATTTCTCAATAGCACCGTCCACCGTGTTCATTAGTATTTATTTTAATTACTCGCTTGCATTGAATCGCACATCGATCACTTTCTAATTCTATCAACGTCCATGTATTGCTTTTCTTCAATGATGGCAGTTCATCAAGAATTGCATTTCACCATTGGGGCCCATCGCTGCATGGCTTCGCCACCTCTAATGCTTTTGGATCATATGCAACATAACTTTCTGCACTCAAGGCAAAATTTATAGATTTGAAGACATATAATAATTTTGAACCCATTCCGGTTGCCGCCGAATTCTCGAACCTCTTCGCAGTTCAACTTTTGTTTCCAATCCATTCAACATAACGTCCCTGTAGCTATAATAATTTGCATTTAAATTGGATTCCATTGACTGCATCCGTTGATTGCATATTATCCTATCATAATGCTACGAGACGATTTCTCGTTCAATTTTCTTTTACTCTCCTTTGGAATATGTACATATGCTTCGTAACCGAAAACTTTTATTTTTGACAAGTTTGGTCTTTTCCCATACCATAATTCGGTCGATGTATAACTAACACGATTACCTTGCAATGCGCGAATCGGGCTTCTATTTAATAAATATGCCGAAGCTAAAACAGACTCGTTCCAAAATTGTTTATCTAATTTTGCATCACATATCATTGTTCTTGCCTTTTCTATAATATTTGTGTTGAATCTCTCTCTAACGCCATTCAGTTTGGGAGTACATATAAGGGACTGTATACTCTTGTTGAATTGCGCTCATTGAACAATATTATTTGAATTGGTCTGATGAATATTCACCACCATGGTCCACTCTAAGTCGCAAGATTTTTGTTCCAGGTTGTCTTCTTTCACCTCTGCGTTTTGTTTTCATAATTCTTCCGCTTGTTGAATTCACATCCACCCACCGACTTAACGAAATCGATATTAAAATTCTTATATTTCTAGTGCACTCACCATTGAATCACACGAACCACACAATGTCAAACACTGGGCTAAGCCTGTATTTTAGAAACCAAAACGATAAATTTTATATTTTGTGCGGATCTTGTCTGTTTGCCATTCGATCGCTGCTTTCAAACTAAGTTTCTTATATTTTTTTTCACCTCTCACAAATCGAACTAATTTTACAATTAAATAAAACATTTGTCACGCGATCTGGGAAAATTATTAGTTCTTGATCTTGTTGCTGTTATTTATAATAGATACTCATACAATCTTACTTACAATAAACCTTTGAGTAATTGTATACTCAAAGATAAAAATAAGATTTATGTTTTCGAATATGTTATGATCTAGCCAACATACAGGCGAAGTAATAAATGCTGTTGTGCAGAATGAATTCGCCTTAATATATGCCATTTAGATCATATATTGATTAATCGATCATAAAATCTCGACGTTCAGGGGTATTTTTTATGGTAATTATTTTAATTAAAGATCACCCACAACAAATATTTTATTGTGATACCAATACGCCAACGCAATGAGCACGTGAGGAAATTGAATCTGTACCAATTATAATTTTATTTTAATGAGGCAATCAGTAACTACAAAGAAAAAAAATACAATTCCATAGCAACACACATAAATTCGTACATGATGCGATAGTAAAACGTGATATTGAATATTATTATAACGACATTAATTTACATAAATAAACACAAATTATGTATAAAATAAATCCAAATATGGATATTTAATGTATGTGTGTGTCCATGTTGAGATTTTTATATTTGGGTATATGTACTGTGTATTATGTACTGTACATGTATAAACGAGTATGTGCTATTAAATTAGGTACTGTCAATGGTCATTTAAAGTGGGATTTTCTCTTCGCATGCATATGGTGTACGAGTTGTAAACTTACTGTTTGGATATGTGATAAGTATGTACAATAATAACACAAAAAAGGAAAATGTATGTATGGATGTATATCGTGCTACTTGAACAGCAGTAATTAAATTAACAGAGTTAAAATTTCTTTTGCAAAAAATAAATAAAGACAATAATAACGTAATTTCTGTGTTGTATCTTTTAAGTTTAAACGCAGGTGTGGCTGGTTTTGGGTATTGGGCATGTATTATTTGGTTAGGTGCGCTTGGTTCAATTGATTATTACAGTTTTAAACGGGTTCTAAACAAATTATTTAAGTCCACAAATTTTTCCTTTTATGGCCTATTCCAATCCCTATAAACTATTCCATGAACGATTCTAATAAACAATTCCATGAAAAAATGTCAATCGGATGTTTCTCAATTCTCATAAGACAGAATATGTATCTAATTTTATTGATGCATCGCTTTGATCTTTGAATAAGTCCAGGGAAATATTTTTTTAATATTTAGCAGGAAAATTACCAAATTTACATAATTGTTTTTGCTTCGCGCTTTTGACAATTGCGTTTTGACGATTTTTTGAAATTCTAACATTCTTAGAAATTGGAACATTTTTAAAAAAAATTGTGTTTTTTAATAATTACTCATATACTAAAATAGAGAACAACCCAAAGCCACTTAGCATTTATCCTTTCTACGCAAGGATGACAAGAAAATATTTAGTTTCCTTTTCTTTTCATATATTGTCTTAACAAACATTTAATCTTGTCTTCCTTTTTAATGGGGCACGTTATTTTACATTTTTTTGGATTTTTTGTTCGTGAATATGATGGTATCCCCTTTATTTTCAAATGTTGAAGATGTTGATTGTATTTTATGCGAAAGAACCGGATACCAAATACAATATAAAATTAGAAACTATTAGGAAAATGCAGAAAAATTCTGAAGAACTTTCAGTTTTTAAGAAACAAAGTTGTAATATCTATCATAATATTTGGCAATTGTCAATATACCGTTCCGGCTTAAATCGTCAAAGTGGTAGTTAATTAAATATCTTATGCTGAGGCGATGTCTCATGCACAAACGGCAAATCGGCATTTCAAATCGTAAATTTAGTTTGACAATAGCCTGGTCTTGACGGCAAAATTAATTATAGTTCTAAAAATTAATTTTATGATCATAATTTGGAGTTAATATCGTCTTGACGGTAAAAGTAAACTAGTACCCTCCCTCCTTTCGTTAAATGCGCGAACTGGTTAGTCTGTTATTGTTATTAGACGTCAAATTTTGAATTAGGCGTGTTATTTACTATTAGCACTCAAGCGAATTTGTAATTTGTATTTGAACAAAATTAACAAACCAAAAAATCAAGAAAATATGAAACCAAAGAGAAAACAGAAAACATTCATTTTTTAAATTTGTTGACAAACTGATCGACGGAATCCACCCGTATTTTCCGAGAAGTAGAAGTATGTTCCAATTAATTATGGGTATTTAGGATAATTAATTATAGTACTAAAATGTACTAAAAATGGGTAAATTATGTTCGTATTTTACATTTACTGTGTAACAATACTCTGCTAAATCAAATTATACTCCAATTAATTACATCGTCAAGACAAGGCATATAACGTATTTATTTATTTTATTTTAATCACTTCTTTACAAAAATTTTATAATAGTAAAGCAATCCCACTTATACAACCCACTTTGAGCTAATGATCATTCGTAGCAGATTATGCAAGATGAGGTGAGAATTAACATAAAAATCAAATTTAAATTCGTATTTAAAATATAATTTTTTTTAAAATTAGAAATGCTAATTTTATTTTATATTTGTTAATTTTTTATTTATTTATTTTATAAGTTTATTTCCTTACAGTAAAATTATTTATTTTGATTTGACCCAAAATTGTGTGAGTTCGAAACCCTGGTTACAAGTCAATAAAAATTGACTTGATGAATCCACTTTTTCGAAACAAAATGGAATACAGACAGTTAGCCACTTTGCATTTTGATTCAGAGTTTAATAAAAATTCTAGTAAACATCTTCAAAATTTTTTTCAAAATTATGGTTACAAAATTGCTTATAAAACTCAAAATTGATTGGAACAGAAAATAAAACCTGAGAATGATTTAATTTTGGACACCGGAGTTTATAAATTAAAATGTTCAGATTGCCCTTCATTTTATTTAGGACAAACTGGAAGATCATTTGAACAACGGGTTTAAAGAAGAGCATCTAACTTTAATACAATGGATATTGGCAAAATTAGGACAGAATCATATTTCGCTGAACATATAAATGATACACAGCACAATTGTCAAGGCATGAACACAAATTTGGAAGTTTTACATCGTATGAAGAAATGTGACTTATTGGATCGGATGGAAGAAATATTAATTTACAAAAATAGAAACAACACGTTCATGTTGAACTCAAAAATTAATACAATAACCAACAAAATTTATGAATTTATTTTAAATTCCTAAGTAAGCGGAACAATTTTTCAAATTGAACAAAGAAAACCCTGAAGTGACAATTTTTTGGGTACAAAAAAGGCGAAAAATCGTTAATGATTCGGATAATTCTTTAGCGGTCAACTGAGGATGATATAAGTACCTATATATCGAAATCGATTTTGAAAAATCAAAATAAATAATTTCACTATAAGGAAATAAACTTATAAAATAAATAAATAAAAAATTGACAAATATAAAATAAAATTAGCATTTCTAATTTTACAACAAAATCAAAAAAAAAAATCAAATCTTTGAAGTCGCAGTTGTAACAGTAAATGCTCAACCCATATAATTCATCTGGTAAACTGGTACATTTACCGCTTGGAACATTAGATGTTTCATCTAATAGATGGATGTATATGCCGGGTGATTTTTTTAACCTGATAAACTCAAATATCTCGGAAAATAAGCACTCTACGAAAAAAATGGTAGAGATCAAAATTAAATTATTCCGCGGGGGAAATATATTAGTGTTAAATTAAGTACACCTTCCCCCTTCTTGTAGGTGGGGCGGGGGGTAACTATGAAACTAAAATAGGAACCCCTACTTTTTATTGCAGATTCGGATTCTACGGCTAAAAATACGAAGGATTTTACTGAAACATTTTGTTCGTTTCATGATAGATGGCGCTGTAATTGACGATATTCAATTTTTTCGATTTCTCTTACTGAGAACCTACGCAAACGATTCTGTAATACGTCTGCAATAAAAATACCATGGTTTCATTGTAAATACACGAAGTTAGTCTTAAACAATTTCTTCATTTTGCAAATTTCGAATAAATGGGAAAAGGGTGCTTGATTTACATGAGTCCCCTCGCCTGATCATCTTTCAATTAAATTAAGTGCTTAAAATGATGGCCTTCGACTTCAATGTACTTAATAATCTGCATTTCAAATTACTGTACACAACTGAGAAGTGTGTCTGCTTGAATATCAGCACAAGCATTTCTGATTCGCTCAATCATATTCTCATGTGTTGTTGGGTTTGTTTATAAACTTGGTCTTTGAGATAGCCCCATGAAAAAAAATCTGGCGAAGTAAGATCTGGTGATCTGACAGGCCAATTTACCGGACCAGCTCCCCCGATCCAGCGACCATTGAAATCACGTTCAAGTACACGTGCTACAAACGAATGGTGTGCGGGGCAACTATCATCTTGAAACCACATGTTCCGTCGTACTTCTAAGCTCAAGTCTTCAAATAATGTTGGCAGTTCATTTTCCAAAATATCTCGGTACATTTGACCATTCAGGTTGCCTTCAATAAAGTGGGGGCCGATGAGTTGTTGCCAATTATTCCACACCACACATTGACAGTCCAAGGAAGCTGATGTTCAACTTGGCGAAGCCAGTGCGGATTTTCAACACTCCAGTAATGCATGTTGTGGCGATTAACCGTTCCATGGTGTGTAAAAGACGACTCGTCGGAGAACAATACGTAACGAAAAAAAATTGAGTTTTGCTGTATTTGTTCACGTGCCCACTGACAAAAAGTTACCCGATTTTAAAAATCAACGCCATGAAGATCTTAGTGTAAAACACATGATACGGATGATACTTATGAATGACGTTTTAAAATTTTCCAAACACTGGTCTGGGACAATCCGGAATCGCTAGCTATTTCTCGTCTACTAATATGAGGATTATGAGCTACTGCAGCCAATACATCAATTTCATTATTTTCTTCGGTGCCTGTTGCTGTACGAGTACTTTTTTCGGTTGAACACTTCCATCAGTAATAAATTGTTTGACAGTACGCTGAAATGACGCACGTGACTGAATCCTATCCGGAAAACGCAAAGCGTAGAGAGTGATAACATTAGCAAGACTCCGGCCAGCTTCTCGATAAACCAGAATCATTTCAATTTTCTCTTGTACAGTTAAATACACCATTCTGAAGTAGTATTGATAGCTTTACACAGGTATTGTTGTTTTCGAAATAATCTTCGGACTGAATCGATATTTTTAAAACAAAATCCAAACAATTTCATTAATTTGAAAGCCGATTTAATCGCATGTTCCTGGGTTACGATAATGACAAGCCATTTTCCAGTAATTGAAAATTTAAGAAATACAAATTGTTTAAGACTAACTTCGTGTATTTATAACGAAACCATGGTATTTTGGTATTACCCCGCCCCAGTGGCACAGTGGTTAGCATACTTGCTTTACGCTCCGGAGGTCCCGAGTTCGATTCCCGGCGGGTGATGAAAAAATCACAGCTGGTTAAGGGTAGGATCAATGAATTAATCACTCATTATCCGTTAACAAAAATGATTACGAAACTTCAAAATAAAGCGGCCAAATCCCTCTATGGAATGTAGCGCCAGCGAAAAAAAAAAATGGTATTTTTGTTGCAGACGTATTGCAGAATCGTTTGCGTAGGTTCTCAGTAGGAGAAATCGAAGAATTGAATATCGTCAATTACAGCGCCATCTATCATGGATCGAAAAAAATGTTTCAATAAAATCCTTTGTATTTTTAGCCGTAGAATCCGAATCTGCAATAAAAATAGGGGTTCCTATTTTAGTTTCAAAGTTACCCCCGCCCCTCCTACAAGGAGGAGGAAGGGTACTAATTTTAACACTAATATATTTCCCCCGCGGAATAACTAAATTTTGATCTCTACCATTTTTTTTCGTAGAGTTCTTATTTCCGAGATATTTGAGTGTATCAGGCTAAAATATCACCCAGTATAGCATTATTTACAAGCTACAACGCTTCATTTCACGACTTTTAATCACTTCAAACGGTACGACAGGGACCCACGGTTCGTGTATTTTCGCATTTTGAGCGAAAATGTTGATGCAATGCAATTTTTCCTTCAACATACACTGGAAATGAATCGCCCGATTATTCGGCTTAGATGAAAATCTTGGATAACCGATGTAATTACGAGTGAAGTTGGGCCATTTTAGCCAATTAAACAATTATAACTAAACTTCAATTATTAAATTACCATAATAATTAAAAATAAAAATGAAAAATAAATATTGCAAGAAAAAATAAAAAATAAATTCGACTGATATTTGAAACTTGTATTAAACAATATTATTTTTGCTTTGATAATAAGTATTTCAGATTCACTGATGGTCGCTACCGATGGGCTCTCCTCTGTCACCTTTGTTAGCAGACATTTTCATGAATTTCTTCGAACAAACGATTGTATCAAGCAATAATCCTTATTTTCGTCATATGATCTTTTGGTACAGATATGTTGATGACATACTATGTCTATGGAATGGAACTGATAGGCTATTAACCTCTTTTCTCACTTGGTTAAATTCTCAATATCCCACCATTAATTTTACGGTAGAAAAAGAAGAAAACAAATCTATTAACTTTCTAGATATAACAATAACCAGAATTAATTCTTCATTAGAGTTCAAAATTTATAGAAAACCCACGTATACAGACGCCATTATACCTAACTCGTCAAACCATCCCCATAATATTAAAATGTCAGCTTTCCACTCATTCTTAGATAGATTAATAAACATTCCTTTGACCATATCCAATTATAACAAAGAGCTTAATATAATTTTAGAAATAGAAGCGAATAACGGTTATGCAACTAAGACTATATTAAAACTATTAAACAGAAAACTGAAACATAAAGCTTTAGCTAACATTTATCCACCTGATAGCCCAATGCCGAAAAATTGGCGCCGCTTAGAGTATATAGGAAAAACTAGTCAACGGATTAGTAACATCGTAACACAATATACAGATATTAGCTTTGCTTTTTATAACAATAATACAATTAAGAAAATGATTTTTAACAACAAACCAAGAATTGATCGCCTTTCCAAGTCTGGTGTTTATAAGATCAATTTGCAATGATTGTAGTTCCTCTTATATCGGACAGACTGGGCGCAATTTTGAAGTTAGAGTTAAAGAACATTTATCTGGTAGCCATGAATCATCCCTTTATAATCATTTAACGTTAGAAAATCACACATCCAGTTTTAACAATTTAGAAATATTGCATGTACAACCAAAAAGCAGACGTTTAGACAACTTAGAATCTTACGAAATCCGAAAAGCTATATTTCTTAACCAAAATATCCTCAACGAACAGAGAGAAATCCGTTTCTCACCAATTACCGACCCCGCATTGTTTTATTCACATACTCCTTCCATACCATAAAATTACTAATTCGTCGGGCTATAAAAAAAAAAAAAAAAAAAAAAAATAAAAAAATCAACATCTGGAATTTTGTTATTCGACCGTTGACTAATCAATAATCATGTTTAACTCACCCTCTTTTAATTTTTAATTTTTAATGTTTATTGCTCTCACAAATTTTTCCTGTGTTTAACTCACCCCTTTTTTAATTTTTATTGCTGTCACCAATTTTATTGTTTACCACTCCCACATTTTTTTATTGGTATATTTTGGTTTCAATTTTTGCTTTTTCCAACTATATATATATGTAACTACATTTTTATTTTTACAGTTTAGTAGATACTCCTGATGATAGCCTAATAAGCCGAAATCGATCGAGTGATTTTTTAAACCTTTTGTAATTTTGCGAAATATTTAACAATTGTTTTTAAAAAATTTTAAAAATGTGTGTAGACAAATAAAAGTATAATCTTTCTAACGGTGAACAGTTTATAGCCAAATTAAAAAAAAAAATCCCTAATACTTGTTCAAAAAATAAGTAAATTCAAAATCCCGTATATTTTTGCATTTATTGTTTCTCTATTGCTTCATTTTCTCGTTTCAACAAAATGTGGACTTGCCCCACTTTCAAAATAAACGGCTCATATATCGATTTTCTGAAATTTAAATTTTTCATAAATTTACCCCCACTTTACTACAAAATACTAACACCAAGAAATGATAAATGTCAATCTGACATTACTGACATATCATTTTATACAAATTGACATTTCAAAATGGCGGGAATCATATAAATAATCGAAAACAAATCACCAATACAATAAAAACAAATTGATGTTTTTTTCTCGCCTTCTTTTGTGACACGAAAATTTAGAATTTTTTCAAAAGTCAAAAGAAATCGACATAAATAAAAGGTTCATCATTTTTTAAATTCATAAAAGCTCGTTGTGTCTAGAAACACAATTTTAGTAGTTTCCTTAAAGTTAAAGGTAAAACAAAATGTTTTGTTTTCAATTTCCCACAATTATTAACGATCAAAGTCTATTGATAGATGCATGATCTGACGAAAATGTGTAATGCGTCCGGCCGAATGTTCAAAAGAAATGAGCGAATTGTTGCTAGAGAGAGCATGCCCACGATCCACCTGTAATATTTGGCCGAAGAGTAAAACGTAAGACACAATAAAGAGCTGAATTAAATAATAACCACTCATTTTCAATCATTCCCCAATCCCCACTCATTCTTCATTTATGTTCCATTTACCTTTCACTTGTAAATTTTCACTCATTTTTCATTCATTTTGCATTCAAATTTCACTCATATTTTTTACTTATTTTCAGTAATTATAAATGAATGATGATGAACAAATATTTTTTTCCAAAACGCTTTACTTGGAATTATGTTAGTATAAATCTTTACTATTTAAGCGGTTTTTATTTCAGTTCTGAAAATAAATCTTAACCGTCAATAATGAATATGATGAATACGGTAAAATAGGAGCATCATAAAGTCAAGCACAAAAATAATTCGTAACTGGTTACGAGTTATTTTTGAGTGTTTGGCTTTATGGTGTTCATATTTTAGTTCACTCGAATTAACTGGTTTCGAAATTTTAGTTTAAATGTAAAATATTTAAAGTCTTGTCTCAATTAATAAATGACAAATTGATTGATTGGGGAAAACAGAGTCGATTGCTAACCTTGTGATGTATTTAAAATTGATTAATTGGAGTGCAAGACTAAGCTAAACAAGCCTCTCGGAGGAAGGGGAAACCATCCCTCACCAGTTACTTGTACAGAAGGTTATAAAAGGTTTGCTAGTAAGGAGGGAATCGACCCGGTTACAGATACCTTAGAAGTCGAGAGTTACGTAGCGTCGTACTCTAATGATGTGTGCTTCATGTCGATTTTTTCGACTAAATCATTGATTTTTCTAAATTGTTGACTGGTTCATGCTAGTTATTCATAGATGGCAGAAGGGTCAATAAGGCAAGCTGTGCCTGGCTTTTAATTATTCTAAACAGCGACTTTTGGAACGCCAATTAAAAGTTATTATTCTTTGACGGAAATAACTAGGCTTACTGTTTGAAATTTCGTGTACATATTTTTCGTATTGGCTTGCGTGCCAGTTAATTTACAATGTTAATTTGTGTCTTTTGGAATTTATCATTATTTCGTACATAAAATTGTTTACAAAATATTAAATTAATTTACTATAGTTATATAAGAAAGTCTTAAGATTTTCATCGACGTAGATGGTTCGCTCAAAAATGGAAACAGATTATTTGCTAAAGCAAACTAAAGACTTATTTTCGGCATAAAAGTTTCGGCTCCAAAAGTTGGAATCACGATTGTAGTAACAATTATGCGTTTACAAACAAAATAATCACTCGAACCAAAACTAACCTCAATAAGGTAATGGTATTCACACAGAAAAATATCAATTCAGCTTACTTTATATGAGTGCGTTTACAATCTTTTTGATAGAGGAATTAATAATAAGAATGTTGAGCTGGTTGACGAGGGCATATAGTGTTATGGTTCGGGTATAATCCGTTATACAATTTTTTATTAGCTCCACTCCATACATTCAGAACTTGATCTAAGCAGTGCAAACCCGTGTAATGTTACTTCCTCCGTATTAACTGATATTACTTGATAGAAAAGACCTTCTCAAAGGTCAAAGCCAATGGAAATGAATTTATTAGAAGGCATGATCAAAAGTAGGGTTGGAAAAGCCACAGCTACATGGACTACTGCAACTTCATCTTAGTTTTAATGAATTTAAATTAGGGTTTTGTTTAACAAATGGTTTTGAAAATAGTTTCACGTAATTCGGAAACTGGTTCGTTTAATCCGAAAACCCTATAAATAAGGTTCGATTTGGAAAGATCATACTCACAATCATGAATTATTTTTGCCAAAAAGTGGTGAGAGCACGGATTGATGTTAATTTCGTAAGCTTGTTTTCCTGATTCAGAGCTTAATCACAAAGAATCCAACGGGATGACTTCCATAAATCTGGTACGTTCTTTCACTCTATAATTGTTAATTTGCTGCTCGTTATGCCCTTGCCCGTCAAGATCACACAACAATGATTTCAATTTAAAAACGAAAAATACTCGTATAGTCATTATAGTATCAGGATCAGCATTTCACTACAAACTTGTGGCATAAATTAAATTTTTTCGTAATAAACTGTATAATCCAAGCACTCGCAATAAAAAATTACAACTAAAACGAATAGCATCCTCGCGAGGAGGCTTTTCGTTATCCATCTGGTGGTTAATAGCATAATGTAGCATTATTTAGTTTAGTAAGAAATTTAGTCGAAAAAATCGACATGAGGCATACAGCATAAGTACATTAAAGCCTGAGGCACATAGGGTTTCTTTCGTCTCAGCCCGTTTTCCAAATAGCTATAGGCAATCGGTTCGGTTTTTTTATAGTTTAAATAAACTATATTTTGACTTTTATGATTATTTTGTTTTCCGAGAATAGAAATAACCAAGTTACCTCTCGATTTTCTATATTCTAAAACTTTACCTAAAAATAATTTTAGCAACTGTAAAATTTCACCATTATCGGGTAACAAATAGCCGAGATAACCGTGATCATCATCATCATCATGATAACCACCACCATCATCACTATCTACACTATCACAACAACCATCATCATCTTCTCAATCCCTATATCTTCATCACCATGGCCATCTGAAAACCTTACCATCTATGATATTACGATTCAAAATGACCAAATTCCATTATTTTCATCTGATTATCATTAAAGAATCCCATTTCCGTCGTATCTATCGAATTTCATCATAATCGTTTAAGAAATAGCCAAGTTCAGGATAATTGGCCATATTTCAAAAATCTATCCAAACAGCATATAACAATTCCATTTCCACTGTACCAGTGAAATTTTATCATAATCGGTCAATAAATAGCCAAGTTCATTTATTTCAAAATTCATTTAAGAATTCCATTTCCAACCCATTACCTGTCGAATTTCATCATAATTGGCTATGAAATAGTCAAGTAAAAATTTTCCATATTCATAAACTTCATCCAAAAATCGTTTAACAATCCCATTTAAATCGTACCTGTCAAATTTGCAGGCTAATTCGTCATATTCCAAAAATGTATCCAAAAATCATTTTAGATGCTGGGAATATTTTGGATTTTCGTGATGCACTGTTGTTTACAAAAAAAACACAATAATTTTTTTTTTTTGGAAGGTAGCATTTTTATTTGGTATCATAGCCCCTGTTTTGCCATTTCCAATATGTATTTCACTTTCTCCTAATATACTTGCACGAAGCGATCCCTCCACAATCACATGTCTTGGATGTTCTTTCGGCTACAATTCACAAATTATCACTCACTCTCACATCATCCACCTGATCAATCACTTGAAATTTAATTTCATTTGCAAATTAACCATAAAATGATTATTTTGAGTGAAAAATCATTTCTTTAGGAATATAAAAAAGAAAACACAACCGTTTGACTCGAAAGTAACGGCTTACCCCTCCAAACTTCTTAAGCATTAAATTCATGAACATTGTGGGATTTTATTAAATTTTATTATCTAACTGAATTAAATCCGCGGAATTAATACACCGAACATTTTTGGTATGGCGAAATTAATTTATTTTCAATATGAATTAATCCGCGACATCTAATTTATTTAAAGTGATTTGATTTCGCGCGGAGTTAATTTAGTTTTCAAAAATTCAATTTAATTAAATTATTTTTATTCTTATTGAATAAATTCAAATTTATCGACGAAATTAATTTATTTTTCAATTGAAATTAACTCCGCCGATAAATATGAATTTATTCCAAAATTTAAAAGCTTAAAATACAGATCGTTGCCGTAGTTCTATCTTGGTATATACGTCCAAACTCACATTTTTTTAGCTCCGTAAATTTTCATGTTTTTCGAGAAAATAGGTTATCGTAGGAAGGAAAAAGAAAAACACAAATGCAAAGCATTACCACTTTTATCGATTTGGATCGAAATATCGAAGCCTAATTATAACAGTAATGCTTGATTAGATCTTCAAAGTGGGGCAATATCCTGAAATAGAATCGAAATGTTACACATACTCGTACATTACACCTCCATAAAAATGTACTGAACAATTTATTGAATTACAAAATATTGAAACAAATTTTTACAAGTAAATGAAACAATTAACAGTTTTTTATAAAATTGCGGATTTAGTTTATAATTAAAAATGAATTAATTTCGCGCGGATTTAAAATAAACTTGAAGCTATATGTCACAAACAAATTGTGAGCTTTTGAATAATTTTTTACCAATCTTCTTGTAGTATATCTTAGTTTTAGCAGACAATCTTTCTGTTTGAGTGTTCTTATTATGAATAGAGTTGCGTAAAATGTTTCTTGTTTAAGTACAAAAATTCGAAAACAACTACCCAATATGTTGTATTTATATAATAGCATTCAGAAGAGATTTTCTCGCCAGTTTCATTATGAAGATCTCGGAATTCGAAGCCAGGGAGAGGTTAGCAATCTAATAATAAACGGGTGCAATTCTTAGCTAAATTTTGTAGCGAGCAGTCTACATAATAGTAAATTATTGCATGACTATCAAGTATTATTGGAACAGGTTTCCATCTAAAAATGAGCAAATGTCGCAAAAATTAAACGGAAGGTAAACATCATCTGATCAGTAAATAAATATTACGTATTTACTTAAAACAATAATTTATTCTGGAATTAGCCATAGAGATAAATATTTTTACGAAGACAAGGATGACGAGGTTTATGAAAAATTAATTATTGATTGAATTTGCAAAACTCTTAGCAATTTCTCCTCTTCGTAAAGCTATTTGCTTAATTCAAAAAGTCTAAATTCTCAAATCCTACCAACTTTTTTAAAATATTAGCACAAGTTAGCTACCGGTTCACATCTCTGACAATTTCAATTCCATTTTCTTTGTACATACATCTTTAAGTAAATTAAAACTAATAATAATAATTTCCTTATTTAATAAGAAAATTAGTTAATGTCATGTTATTTTACTATTTTTGTACTTGTTGCTGCATCATATAAATATAATTACAACATGAATAATTTTCATTTTCATCTTTAACTTATTTTTGTATTTCTCTCTTATGGCAAAATACTTCAGGCATACATATACTCGTATACATATTGGCGGTTGCTTCTGTCTTTAGTTTTTTAATATTTTTGGACTGTTATTGTGGTATGGACATTATTTAAGCGCAGTTTTTTTATTTTATTTTTTGAGACAAATACAAATCGATCAATTTATCTTAATTTTGTAAAGAATTTCAATTTTAATCTTGCTCCTTGAATCTTTGCAACATTTTATGTTTCATATTAATTGCAACGCGATTCTACATCGCGATATGATGACACAATGGTTATTTAGTGTGTGCACTCGTTCTCTAGAACACAGAGATATGGCAAAACAGCTGAACAGAATTTTTAATTATTGCGACTTCAGAATCTACAAGAAAATTTGCGGACACGAAAGAAAATGAAAATAATTAGCAGAATGATTAATTAATTGTTAGTGATTGTGTTAATGATTAAATAGTTATAGGTATGTGTATAAAATAGTCACAACTATTAATAATTAATGATTATCTTTTGTGTGATAAGTTGATTGTATGTTTAAGAATCTTGTTTGCAGTATCTAAGGAATTAATGATGTGTGATGCATTCCATTTGATGCAGTTATGTATAGTGTTGCAATTATTAAATTCCTCGATAGTTTTTCTGTATTTGGTAGTATAGACTATGTATATGCTATGCATTATTGAAAAGTGTGTGAAGAAGTGGAAACTTCAATTTAAAAGTTAGTGCCTATATAATTTTAGAAATCGAAATTTATCTTTAACGCCGAAAATCAAGTCCGTAATGACACGTAGAAGCGCTTGAGTTAGGTTTCCAAACCGATGTATTATATTCATATTTCAGTAAGGCCTTTGATAAAATAGATCGCGGTTTGATAATTAATAAACTCTATATCATTTAGATTCTAATTCAAATACCAGTGCAATGAATACTATCAAATTTGACAGGTAGAAAGCAGTATGTTAATATTAACAATTCCATTTCAAGAAAGTTTTTAGCATATTCTGGCCTACCTCAATCTACCAGATGCAGTGGAATGGGTGTCGAAGGACCGAATGTCAAAGGGACGAATGTCGAAGAGCCGAATGTATCGAAGGGCCGAAAGTGTCAAAGGGCCGAATGTCAAAAGGCCGAATGTCAAAGGATCGAATTTTGTTTTTGTTTTTTTTTTGGTTTTAGAAATATAATTGTTTAAATTTGTTGTTTTAAGGAATATTTTGTAAATTTTTTATCAAATATAAATTTATTTTTTATGAATTTATTTTATTATGTTTAATCTTTGGATATTCTATCGGCAAAAATATTGTGTTAATTTAAAAAAAAAAACAAAAAACGGCCCTTTGACAATCGGCCTTTTGATATCATTCCCATACAGTCACCTGGGTCCACTCTTTTAATATTTTGTTCTTTTAAATCTATAAATCTATTAGGGACATTTCTTATCATTTCAAATTGATATCAATATTTTCGTTGAATGGTATAGTATAGTATAAACTCCTTGCTGCTTACCATTTCCAAATACAAAACTATTCTATTTAATAATTTTAAACAAATTACGTTTTGTATTCATTTACAAAATATTCTAATTTAATATAAAATGCTGCAAAATTTAGCCTAAATTATATCCGTGGCAGAACAAATGTACAAAAATATTAAATTACATTCTCCACATTATTGTACCACTTGTTGTAGCGCCCAGACTAATTTATTAGTTCCAACTTTTTTTTATGGTAAAGTATATAAGTAATTAAAAAATAAAAACGATTTATTTTTATGCTCGTTTGATATAATTTTGTCACTAAAATAGTGTTTTAGTTGGGTACAGTTTTATGTTTTATTTTTGTTCTAATTTAGTTTTGTTGACAATAATTAACGCGCGATAATTACATGAAAATAAAAAGTTTATGGAGATAAAGAACAACAGGTGGTATTTAATTACCACATTACTTTTGATGTTAAAGGTTGCATCCTTAATTTAGCTGACTTTTCATTGCTCAATTATATTCCATAAATTAGATTTTACGTACCAGATTTATTTCAATCATTTTTAAATTTATTTATTTGTATGGAGGTTGTGTGTGTAGGTAGAAAAACTTGAAACAAAAATTCATTTTCCTTTATATTCATTTAATATAAATAAATTGGAACATATTATGTATAATAACGAGCATAGCTTTAAAGCTTGTTTATGTAGGTTGGTGCTTCAAATAGCAGGTTTAATATGAATCTGTATTTGTAAAAATATATTTTTGAAGTGCAAAATCAACCACTCAGTCAAAACTTAAAAGAAAAGCTGCAGGCAGAGCCATTTTAGCATAAATTTGGAGGCACTGGGCTAAAAAAACGTTAGTTCCCTGATAAAATAGTTGTTAATAAGGAAATTTTTCTGATATGAGAAATTTGATGATAATCGCATTAGTGTAATAGAGGATTAATCAGGCGACATGCGGTGGCTATACCATCCAAAACGAAAAAAATATATTGTTACGATGACATCTAGGTTAGAATAGAATAAGTACCTAATATTATAATAGGTAAAGTGCACTAGTGGTGACATCTAGGCTGGAAAATTATAGTTAATTCTATTAAAAGAAATGGTTTCATACTAAACTGTTCTGCATTGTACTGGAATAATGTTACTGGAAAAACCGTAATTATCCTGGAACTTTTGCTCGCGTGATTTTTGTGTTGCATAAATAAATTAGTTTGTATGATAATTTGAATTGGCTGTCTTATGAACACACGCAAAACAGCAACTGAATATGATGCTACTATTTTGTGCGTATTCATTCTCCCCGCTTTGAACTCTCCTCGAATTCAAAATCAAGTCAAATCATATTTTAATGATGGCTCGTTGATGGCCTGTTTGGGCTTTAATGCTGACTATGCGAACTAAACCATTAGTTCCAGGGTTTATTACGACAATTCTCATCATCTGCCTTCATCGGAGGAAGATTGTTATCCTTAACCAGCACAATTTGACCAATTTCTATGTTTGGTTGTTGAGCAATCCACTTCCATCGATGCTGAAGTACTTCTAGATAATCTTTTGACCACCTGGTCCAAAAATGTTGACTCAGTTGCTGAATGAGGCGCCATTGTTTATTGTACCCAATGAACTCATCGGTGATATAGGGTTCTGGTATGGCAATTAATGGTCGGCCGATCAAAAAAATCCAGGAGTAAGAATTACTGTAACATCGGGAACTGAGGTGAGTGGTTTTATGGGCTGAGAATTCAGAAACGTGTCCACTTGTTTGCATAGCGTGTTTAATTCTTCGTATGTGAAGATTTCGTTTACCATGTGACAGCGCAGATGAAGTTTTGCCAATTTTACGGCCACTTCATAAAGGCCGCCAAAATGCGGAGATCGTAGTGCTGCGATACTTTATTGAATTTTATCTGCTTGATACATATTCTTTATGCTCTGCTGCAAGTTGGAGTCTTGAAGAAATTGGTATAACTATAGTTTAAATTAGAATTTGCTCCCACGAAGTTTGTACGATTATCAGAAAACATCTTCCAGCGTACTTCTCTTGTGTCACAAAAACAACTAAATGCACCCAGGAAGGCAGCCGAAGAAAGATCTGCAGCGAGTTCCAAATGGACGGCCCTTCCCATTTGTTGTACTATTGAAGTAGAGTTGACTCGGCTTTATCGAATGCACTCTCGAAATACTTTGGCTGCTAATTTTCGACCATGGATTAACCAAAACGATTCACGAACCGTTGCCAATAATGCTTGAGGGCCAACACGCAAATACTTTCTGTGAAAATATGTAAGGAGAGTTTTACTAAATGGATGGAAGGAAGGAAATAGGATAGGCCATTTCGTGTAGAGTATGGCAGTGAGTAAAACTGCAATCTACCACCGACTCGAATCAGACGATTCGCATCAAAGAAAAGTTATAGACTTATCAATTGGTTCGAATGCATGACATAGTCTATCCTTTGTAGCGCAATTTTTATGTCTGGAAAACATTTCGCTTGAACGAGAGGAATAATAAATTGCAAATCTTCTTTTGAAGTCTTGGCTGTTAATTCAGCCGCGATTCGTTCATGGTTCTCCGGATATTGTTCTGGAATCTGCTAATATGCCATCACTTTTGACAATGTCTGCTAGTTTTTGATGTATTTCATTTTTCATAGAATATTGTCTTCTTGTGCGGGTACAGTTGTAAAAGTCGTGGCCCTTTTGTATCCGCAGTGTTTATGGTCAGAAACAAATGGAGTCCTCGAAGTAAGCCATGAGGACTTTAAAGGCTGTAACATTGGCGGCCCATGAAACCATAAATCACATTATGTCAAATCTTTTGGCATTTTTCCTCGAGATACGACATCTGCGGGTTTTTGTGTCGACTCAATATGATACCGTTGTTGGGGATTCGTCAGTTCTTGTATTTGTGAAACTCTGTTTGCCACAAATGTTTTCAAATGTTAGGGTGACGACTTAAGCCAATAGAGGACAATTACTGAGCCTCCGTCCAGTAAATGATATCACTGACAGGAAAATTAGCAATGGCATGAACTTGTGTTTTCATTTGAGCCGTTTGTCGTTGAACTATCTGGGTTGATTATGCAGTTGTCAGGAAGATAGTAGTTTCATGCTGAAATTTCATCATCTGGCTCCATATGCTCGAGTGCTAAATATTCGTCGAAGAACAATTTATAGGTAGCTTGAAGTACAGGATAAATCGTTCTCTCCAAATTGTTAAAACGTCGCATGGCCATTGTCGAGGGTCTCTCAGGACTGTAGGTTTATGAGTAAATGGCAATCTGATGGTAAATCTACCTATTTCATCTTGTCTAACTTGCTCAACAAAATATTTATCGCATCGGTGATCCTTCACAGTAATAAATTTGAAGCCTTCTGCAAGTATGTCGAGCTTCTAAAATCTTTCAATGTCCTCTTCGATGGTTGTTATAGATGATGTTAATAGTGAGATTTCACCTAATATAGAATCCAACCCAGGACCGTGTTTTGAAGACACAGCAAATTATCTCCTAATTTGATTTGACCGCAGGTCGATATTTTGGGAGCTTGCAAAAGTTGGATCATCCAATCGTAGATTGCTTGGAATGGACTAGACAGTAGTATTTATCGACACGGATGGAGCAATATTCGTAATTACAGGGAAAACTAATATTTCAAGGTCAGTAGCAAAATTGGTTACTATTGATCGTAGTTTCACGCATTCAATTTTGACAAACACTTGTTCCAGTGGAAGCCGCAGTCTTAATACAAATGAATTGCTCATAAAATTCATTTAATATCCGGAATCCAGTAATACCCGTCATACAATGGGGTGATTAAATTTGTCCAAAATTTGCACCAGAGCTGTAGCCAAGTCTTTAAAGGATGTGAGCGTAGCAGTCTTGGACGACGTTGGAATAGCTGTTTGCTGTTTATCGTCGAGTCTCTAAAAAGGTGCTAACGGCAAATTTGTCGCTAGCCCCTGTTCCCGAAGAATAAGGAGCGGGGTCAAAGGATTATGATTAGGGGGAGAGGGCAATGAATGCCCCAATTGAAGGGAAGAAAAAAGAGTATACACAAACGTTGGCCAAAATAATACAAGTACCATCTGGAAGTTTAGAAAGAAATTGTAGAACACGTCATGCAGAAATGGGCCGAAGATCTTCCCCTTTTACAAAAAAATTTGCATTTCAAGTTCTCGAACGGTATAAGTCCATATTCTACAGTATGTTGGACCACAATAAGGACCACAATAGTAAAACACTGAAATGAGACTGAAACAAGATCGACATTACGCTTACACACCGAACTGGTAGGACTAGTTTATTTTTTATATTTGACCTGTCGCTTAATTTGATTATTCACCGTAGAGGTAAAATATGAGTTCACTATTTTGCCCATCCCTGATTTACGAATATAATAATTATTTTCCATGCTGAGTTTTATTAATTACCATATATAAACATACATGTTTGTCTATTTGCCGATATACACACATTACATATTCACCCTTCGCAAACAGACAAGAGTAATTAATCGTAATACGCTATCATCGTACAAAGTGACGTAATTAATTATTCCTCATACCAAATTCAAATAAATAATTTTCTACATTAACCCCGATAATCGTTCTCCAATGAATTGAATTAAAACATAAAATCCATTTCATTCCTAATTGACATTTCAACTTCGCAATTAACCATCTACAATATTCAAATTTAATGGTTTTCGAAGTATATTATCTCTGCTGCTAGATGCAGACATTAAACATTCCTTCCTTCATCAATGTCACTATTAAGAATAATGTAAGTTAATTAATTTTGTTCTAATCCAGCCATTTTAAATTATGCACGTAAGTTAATTTCGATTGGGATAAGATATCAATTAAACCGGGAGATATTTTATAAATATATATTGCGCCATCATAACTAAACGGTAAATTAACGTGTTTTTAGTAAATCAATCGACGTTGTCAATCATATGTCGGCAAAATAAAAAATCAAACTGACCGATTTTATAATTGGAAATAATTAACCGTGATAAATTTACACAAAAAACGTGTGACATGAAATAAATTCCGAAATTTCTTGATAATTAGTAGTTAAGAAGGTATACACAAGGAATTATTAGTCTTTTATCTTTTTGTTGTTGTATGTACTATATAATTGTGTGTTGTGTTGTAGCATACCAAAATGGTTTGAGAAAAGATAAATGCCAGCCAGATAAAGGGAACACAACACCGAAATGATGATACATTTTTCTCAATTAACAACTATGAAGCAATTAATTTTTGTGATGCGGTGATTTTCTGACAATTTTTATTCTTCGTCGTTTGATGTTTTGGATGCGACAAAGCGACACTAACATTACATACATAAATACATTAAAAAATCATCGTTTTTTCTTATTGCCGCTAAATATTTCTATTTTGCCACCTATATGTATAATACAAAGTTGGTTCTTTTTTGATGTGCTGCTTTGGTGTCTTGCGCGCGGGAAAACAAAGACATAAATTATGAAAATTATGTTTAACATGATTTATAATTTAGATTATAGTATACATGATGTATTTATGTAACGCACTTTAATGTTGGCGTATAAATCATAATGACATAATTAATTAATAATTTGTTGTTGTTAATAATTTAATGGGTAGATTAGAAATATGCGCTTAGTGCCACAACATCAGATTAGAGCCAATAATTAACGAGGATTCATCTTAATTCTCTAAGGCTTCCTGAGAGGAAGTCTTTCCCCTTTTAAATATTTTCCCATGAAATCGCGCTTATTCCATATAAAATTCATGCAGTACGCGATGGATGCAGCAGCATATAGTTAAAGACGTTTGAAAACGAAGTTAAATCTCTTAAGACAAAGGAGGACATTCTACTCCTGACCAGAATACAACTGAACAAGAGTACCATACGGCTGAAGACGAACTAGCTCGGGAAACTGAGTGGATGAGAGTTAGAGGTCAGAAAAAAAAAAAGAAACGGAGTAATACGCCCTCCGCACCTCAATTAGAGGATATTGTTTCAAATATTATCCAGAAACCACTAAAACCAAAAATACCACCCCACCACCAATAGTAATGAGAAAATATAACCAAGAGCTACCACTGATAAGTTTAATGCAAAGATGATGAATGGAAACATCAACCAAATAAACTTGGAAGATAGTGAAACTTACTGAAAAAGACAAAAATGTTAAATGAAGAAAAACGTGCTTGGCACGCGTTAAAGACAAACAAACCAGATCAATAAGGGTTATGGCTAAAAGTCTACACTCTACGTGTACCCCAGAAAAAATTATTGATGACCTGAAACCAAAAGGATTTAAGGCTACTGAAGCATAAGTTAAGCTAAACGGAGAGGCAAAGCACCTCTCAACATGTTTGTACATATTGACCTCCGATACTGATGAAGATATCGAAAAAATTTATCAAATTAAGTACGTTTTGGGGTGCAAGGTGGCTGGATAAGATCTAATCTTATACCACGATGTAAGAAATATCAAGCCAGGTGCGTCAAATGTTTAGGTAAACATAATACAAAAAGTTGTGTAAAAGATAAAAATGTTCAGCTTAAATGCGTTCACTGTGGAGAAAATCATCCAGCTAATTACAGAGGATGCAGCGTTGCTATTGAACTGCAAAATATCAAAAATAAGAATGTGATTGCTAAAATCCAAGATTATTCAGGAAGCAAGCAGTTACGATGAACCAACCTGAAGTAATTCGAAGAGGCAACTACTCCTGGACAATTGGGTAAAATGACTTAAGCTCAAGTAACGGTGAGTAACGGAAATTCAGGAAAAACTGGTCAAAATGACGATATAAGTCAAACATTTAAATTAATTTAATTAGAATTCTGATTATAGAAACTGGAGTAAAGAATTGCAGGTTGTCCTGGACATAAAAAAAATCGATGTGTCTCATTACGGAAATACACTTCAATAGACACACGATCATTAAATTTAAAAATTATCAAATATATCACACTATTCACCCAGAGAACACTGCTATAGGAGATAGCAAGACGAATTTAGTACGCAGAGTTAAAAGAATCAAACTTTTTGAGCTGGTGTAACTTTTAGCTTAAACAGCATTGTGCTGATCTAACTAAAATCCACTACAAAGATGTGGTTTACTTAAATTTACCAGACGCTATGGAACGCCAATGGGAAGAAGCCATAGATTAATATAAGTTACTAAATTAAGTCAGAAACAAATTGTTCATTAGTCCAGGAGACTAGATTGTTATTACATGAAATAAATATAAAATTTATTCGTATAGTGCGTAGAAAAATACAAAATTGGATCTTAGCTTGCCTTTACGCCAGGAAAATTTTTCAACAGTCTATTGGCGATTGCCATCAACTGTAGTCGGCGTTGGTTTGTATGAAAGCAAAGGGAACGAGTATTGTCAAATTCAACTGTAACAATTTTGGTCCCCTCTTGTTGGATGGCTAAATTTTGTTCATATTGTTTTCACCAGATGTCAGCTACTTTATTGGTAATCGCGAATACTATAAAACTTCCAAGACAGATCAACATACTGAAAATTATATCATTAGCCTCGTTCTTACTAGATGAAGCAGACGTGCATTGAGTAATTGAGGAAAATTAGACAATATGCAATATGCATCTTGATCGTGTATAAGAAATAACCTAAATGCAAATTAAATTAAAAATTCTTCTTAACCACGTCAAAATGATGAGAGATGGTTAATACAATACGTGATGTATTAAGTAATATCGAAGATATTATATTTTGCTCCAAAAACTTATGAAGGTGTTTATCAGTGTAAACCAATCACATCGATAACCGGGATAAATCCTCAATTTGAGCTGTAATCAATTTTAACCTATATAACATATGTCGATTATAAATGGATTGGCATTTAAAAAAAACAATTTAATTTATTTTGTGTCTCTTCGACCGAAAATTTTGCATCTATGAAATTGAAAAAAGAAAAAGAAAAACAAATCACTCAGTAGCAAGAAGTTGTATGTACCTACATAAGTATGTGATATAACACGATTATAGCAAAAAAGTTGAATATCGTAAAACCGCATAGTTTGAGCTTCCGCGAATTAATAAACTCATAAATCACAATTTATTGAAAAACCCATAAAAAATATTTTATTTCGCCAATTCATTCCACCGCCAAACCGCATATTATCAATTGTCGTCTACATTGCAGTTTAATTGATTGTTTTTTATTATATTAAATTTATTGGTTGCGTTTTTATTTGCCTGATTTGCATTTTGTGGTAAATCAATGTTTAATTTATTCAAAACGGCATGCATCAAAACATGTCATCGAGTTGTTTATTGCCATTTGATTGACGTATAGTAAAACATAAAAGACTTTGTTTTGTTTGAGTTCCGCATTCACTTTCGAAGAATATAGGTCGATGGCCTTGACAGTTGTTATTAGTGGTTTAGTACAGGTTACAGAACAACACCGCAACAATTTTCACGCCGCAGTGATTTTTGATTTGCTGCTTGAGACCTGGAACCCTCTGGAAATTATCGATTGTTGAGACAGTATGAAAATTAAACACTGCTTTTCTTACTATCCGATTACGTTATGGCGTTGTGCATATTTATTAAGGATGCAAACTAGCAATTTGACAAATCCAGTATTAAAAGGGATTGTTTTTATTTTGCGAAATTGGGCGACATAATTCATAAGATCCCTTCCCAAATTTTAGAACGAATTATCGTGGGCAACTTTGAACATAAATCGGCAGAATAACAAAATGAAAAATATATGGGTAGAGAGGGCCTCTCTCAGTTCAGTTTATTTGGTCTTAAAAAGTCATAAAAAATTATGAATTAATACACAGATTTGTGAATAATCTAAAGGCATAAAAGGGTTTAAAGAAGCCATTTGATTCATATCATTTGAAGTCATCAAGTTATAGTGGAAATCAATATCAATTATCAAAATCAAATTCAAAATCAAAATCAAAATTAAAATTTTAATTTTAATTTTAATTTTAAATATTAAATATTAAATTTTAAATTTTAAATTTTTCCAATTTTTTTAATTTTTAAGTTTCTAAGTTTTTAAATTTTTAAATTTTTAATTTTTTTAATTTCTTAATTTTTAATTTTTTTGTTTTTTTTTATTTTTATTTTTTAATATTTTTATTAATTTATTTTTTATATTTTTTTATTATTTTAAATTTTAATTTTAATATTAATTTAAATTTAAATTTTAAATTTTAAATTTTAAATTTTAAATTTTAAATTTTAAATTTTA
Source organism: Tipula helvola (assembly GCA_963556165.1). Classification (NCBI taxonomy): domain Eukaryota; kingdom Metazoa; phylum Arthropoda; class Insecta; order Diptera; family Tipulidae; genus Tipula; species Tipula helvola. Next base: position 326,132,889 of record OY744481.1, on the reverse strand, counting down.
AATTTTAAATTTTAAATTTTAAATTTTAAATTTTAAATTTTAAATTTTAAATTTTAAATTTTAAATTTTAAATTTTAAATTTTAAATTTTAAATTTTAAATTTTAAATTTTAAATTTTAAATTTTAAATTTTAAATTTTAAATTTTAAATTTTAAATTTTAAATTTTAAATTTTAAATTTTAATTTTAATTTTTAATTTTTAATTTAAATTTAAATTTAGATTGAAATTTAAATTTAAAATTACAATAAAATTAAAACTTTTTTATTTTAATTTAAAATTTTACATTTTTTTAAATTTTAAATTTTTTTATTCAAATTTTTTAGTTTTTATTTAAAATTTTTAATTTTTAGTTTTTAAATTTTAAATTTAAAATTTTTTATTTAAATTTTTAGTTTTTAAATTTTAAATTTTATTTTAAACTTTTAATTTAAAATATTACATATTTTAAATTTTATTTTAAATTTAAATTTAGATTTTAAATTTAAACTATAAATTATATTTTTAAATTTAAATTTTAAATTATATTTTTAAATTAAATTTTAAATTTTATTTTAAATTAAAATTAATATCACTATCAATATCAACCTGGTTTTTTTGTATTTTTATTTATTAATTTTTTTAATAATTTATTATTTATATTTTTTTATTATTTTAAATTTTAATTTTAATATTAATTTTAATTTAAATTAAAAATTTTAATTTTTTTTTTTTAATTTTAATTTTAATTTTTTAATCTAAATTTAAATTTAGGTTTAAATTAAAATTAAAATTAAAGTTTAAAATTTAAAATTTAAGTTTAAAGTTTAAAGTTTAAAGTTTAAAGTTTAAAGTTTAAAGTTTAAAGTTTAAAGTTTAAAGTTTAAAGTTTAAAGTTTAAAGTTTAAAGTTTAAAGTTTAAAGTTTAAAGTTTAAAGTTTAAAGTTTAAAGTTTAAAGTTTAAAGTTTAAAGTTTAAAGTTTAAAGTTTAAAGTTTAAAGTTTAAAGTTTAAAGTTTAAAGTTTAAAGTTTAAATCTTAAAGTTTAAAGTTTAAAGTTTAAAGTTTAAAGTTTAAAGTTTAAAGTTTAAAGTTTAAAGTTTAAAGTTTAAAGTTTAAAGTTTAAAGTTTAAAGTTTAAAGTTTAAAGTTTAAAGTTTAAAGTTTAAAGTTTAAAGTTTAAAGTTTAAAGTTTAAAGTTTAAAGTTTAAAGTTTAAAGTTTAAAGTTTAAAGTTTAAAGTTTAAAGTTTAAAGTTTAAAGTTTAAAGTTTAAAGTTTAAAGTTTAAAGTTTAAAGTTTAAAGTTTAAAGTTTAAAGTTTAAAGTTTAAAGTTTAAAGTTTAAAGTTTAAAGTTTAAAGTTTAAAGTTTAAAGTTTAAAGTTTAAAGTTTAAAGTTTAAAGTTTAAAGTTTAAAGTTTAAAGTTTAAAGTTTAAAGTTTAAAGTTTAAAGTTTAAAGTTTAAAGTTTAAAGTTTAAAGTTTAAAGTTTAAAGTTTAAAGTTTAAAGTTTAAAGTTTAAAGTTTAAAGTTTAAAGTTTAAAGTTTAAAGTTTAAAGTTTAAAGTTTAAAGTTTAAAGTTTAAAGTTTAAAGTTTAAAGTTTAAAGTTTAAAGTTTAAAGTTTAAAGTTTAAAGTTTAAAGTTTAAAGTTTAAAGTTTAAAGTTTAAAGTTTAAAGTTTAAAGTTTAAAGTTTAAAGTTTAAAGTTTAAAGTTTAAAGTTTAAAGTTTAAAGTTTAAAGTTTAAAGTTTAAAGTTTAAAGTTTAAAGTTTAAAGTTTAAAGTTTAAAGTTTAAAGTTTAAAGTTTAAAGTTTAAAGTTTAAAGTTTAAAGTTTAAAGTTTAAAGTTTAAAGTTTAAAGTTTAAAGTTTAAAGTTTAAAGTTTAAAGTTTAAAGTTTAAAGTTTAAAGTTTAAAGTTTAAAGTTTAAAGTTTAAAGTTTAAAGTTTAAAGTTTAAAGTTTAAAGTTTAAAGTTTAAAGTTTAAAGTTTAAAGTTTAAAGTTTATATTTAAATTTAAAGTTTAAAGTTTAAAGTTTAAAGTTTAAAGTTTAAAGTTTAAAGTTTAAAGTTTAAAGTTTAAGGTTTAAAGTTTAAAGTTTAAAGTTTAAAGTTTAAAGTTTAAAGTTTAAAGTTTAAAGTTTAAAGTTTAAAGTTTAAAGTTTAAAGTTTAAAGTTTAAAGTTTAAAGTTTAAAGTTTAAAGTTTAAAGTTTAAAGTTTAAAGTTTAAAGTTTAAAGTTTAAAGTTTAAAGTTTAAAGTTTAAAGTTTAAAGTTTAAAGTTTAAAGTTTAAAGTTTAAAGTTTAAAGTTTAAAGTTTAAAGTTTAAAGTTTAAAGTTTAAAGTTTAAAGTTTAAAGTTTAAAGTTTAAAGTTTAAAGTTTAAAGTTTAAAGTTTAAAGTTTAAAGTTTAAAGTTTAAAGTTTAAAGTTTAAAGTTTAAAGTTTAAAGTTTAAAGTTTAAAGTTTAAAGTTTAAAGTTTAAAGTTTAAAGTTTAAAGTTTAAAGTTTAAAGTTTAAAGTTTAAAGTTTAAAGTTTAAAGTTTAAAGTTTAAAGTTTAAAGTTTAAAGTTTAAAGTTTAAAGTTTAAAGTTTAAAGTTTAAAGTTTAAAGTTTAAAGTTTAAAGTTTAAAGTTTAAAGTTTAAAGTTTAAAGTTTAAAGTTTAAAGTTTAAAGTTTAAAGTTTAAAGTTTAAAGTTTATATTTAAATTAAAATTAAAATTAAAATTAAAATTAAAATTAAAATTAAAATTAAAATTAAAATTAAAATTAAAATCAATATCAATCTGGTCAGCAGGTGACTTAGTGCTAAAACTGAGCAGAGGAACCGCTGCATTCCTCAATCAGGAATCCTCAATTATTTTGCTTGATATTTCGGCATTTGAGCACGTTTAGTCCAAGAATTTGCTGTGCAAATTGGAGGTCATTGACGTTCACGATTCAGTAATTTATGAATTGAACATTTCATTTATTTTGGTCGCAAAATTTAACTAGTGGTAGTTGGTACGATTTCCTCACCACTATCGATCCTTAAAGAATCCTCCAGGGTTTCGCTTTCCCGTGCACTCTTTCTAATTACAATCTATTCTTATGGTGATGACAGTTCACCTTCCTTCATTTACTGGTTACGTTCCTCTAGAATTCTTTATCGGGGGAAACAATATGGCCGCTAGGTAGCCACTTACCATCTAACTAGCGTAACCAGCATGTTGATTAAATAATGCGATTGTTGCGGCTAAAAATATCTCGTTATTTACTACTATGCAAGTTTCATTTATCTGCTTCAGAAATAATAACAATTTACAGAGGTATACGTAAAGCCCAGTTTGTAGTATAGCTCCCACATTTTGAAAGGTGCCCGGAAATAATTTCGATTGAACCCGACTGACTTCAAAGAGAATCATACCAAACATACATTCCTGGATGCTTTGAGTTACCTCCGCAGTCGACTCATTTATGGGCTTTCTCGAACAATTTTAAGATATCTGTTCAATTTGAAACTGAAATGCGCCAGAACTAAGAAGTTTCAAGACTCATGTTTATCCAGAGTACTTTGTACGGGCTTTGTGACATAGGGTGAATGATCATACTTCTCCTGGCTTACTGTTAGTACTACAGAAATTCAAATTTGGTATCAACAGTAATATTTTTCTTGAGGCATAGTGATCTTGATCAGATCAAAATTTACATTGAAAGCAATAACAAAATTTACCAAATTTTTGTTTTTGGATCAAACCTAAGAAGTTTCAAGACTCAAAACAACAAAAACAAATATTTGGTAAATTTTGAGCTGATCAGGATCACTAGCCTCAAGAAAAATATTAATGTTGATACAATTTGATTAATGTTGATTACAACCCCATTTCACAAAGCCCGTACAAAGTACTCTGAATAAAACATGAGTCTTGAAACTTTTTAGTTTTGGCGAATCAAATAAAAATAAGATTGAAGGCAAAAACGAAGTTGCAGATTTAATTAGAAGATCGAATGTGCTGGTCATTGCGAGCTTTTAGCGTCAAATCAGGTAAAATTTTAAAGTTCATATTTATTATTTAACGAATAGAAGAAAACTCGTAAATATTTTATATGAGTACGGTTTTACAAAGTTTTCAATAAACCATAAACACGGCATGTGCTTCTTTTTAAAGTAGAAAGGAAAAACAGTTTCCATCTGTTTCATTTGTATAAATGGCTTAACGACTTAAATTTGAAGGAAACATAAACTAACAAACCTACAGAAGTTTACGACGGTACATGTATGTATGTACATAAGAAGTTGATTTATTTTATTTGCTTGCGACTTTTTTTCTTATACATATTATAGTTTCCTTTTTGTCTTTTAATTTATGTCGTAGCTGAATTGATTTTAACATTTTTAATGGAATTTTAATCTGAATTTATAGCCAAGATCAACTAATATAAGGAACTATTGTATGTAAGTATATATGTATGCGATATACATATAGTTGAAGTGAAAAAGGTCAATGGAGTAGTAAGGGTTGGTGTTATACCAAACTCGAGTAAAAATGTATTCCGGACAAATAAAACTCAGATGTCACGCGCATTTATATTATGCTACACATAGGCCAACCTACAATAATTCGTGACCTAAACACATCATCACCGTTAAATTCAATAACTCAATTCAATAACATGTTTTTCTCTCTTTATATGATACAATTTTATGGATTACATAATTCCATTGAAAGCATAATCATTCTTATTTTGTTATACAATACAAAATCAAAAGTTACCCTGAATCTGTTCATTGTCCTATAAATTCGTATTTTGTTGGTTCGTTCGCCTTCTTGTTAGTATATACACAAAATATCATGTTGATAATCAATCGTAAAACATCAACCGGCACAACACATCAACAATAAAAACAACAACAACAACGAAACAAATGAATGATAATAAACGAAAATCATCCATTTCCTTCCCTACATCCATTTTTATTGTCCTTCTACTACTACCTACCGCTACAAAAATTTCGTTGCGTCTCTCTAAATCTCTAAATGGCATATCTCCGTACGTACACAAAACTTAACAAAGATTGTAGTGTGTTTTGTTTTCTTCTTGGGTGGGAGACGACAAGAAACACATAAAAAATTCCAAAATTAAATAGAACCTACATCCTCAATACAAATGTACGCACGCAAAGATTAGATACACTATAAACATATAAACACACAGTGATACATAAAAAGCGGAAAATTTAGATGAACCAATTTTTCATCATTGTTGGATTGCTTTTTTATGACCTTTTTTTTGGTAGATCCTTGGATTTTGATTAATCGCATAGCAATTTTTAAGTTTTTTGCTTCCTTTATTTACGAATTTTATGTTGTGTGGTGGTGTATGTGTGGGAAATTTTTTTTTCTTTTTTTTTTTGGGCTTGGAGGATAATTGAATTTTAATGCGGTACACATTGGAAGTACTTGCGGTTAATTTTTTTTATATTGTGTTGCTGTCGTCGTGCGGCATATTATTCTTTTGTGGAGACATATACATCCATACATACATACATTTTTATTATTTTTATTTTGTGGAGCTCGATAAGGAAATAGATTAGATTTTATGTGGCGGAATTAAAGTTTGAAGCAAAAGCGAGGCAAAGACCTCATGATATTTATACGTTCGGGTTCAATGACATTATTTTTTAAGAAAATTTCATTGATATTTTACCGTAATAAAATCAATGGTAAAGATTCAAAACGTATGCAACATTAGAAGGAGCGGATTCGAATTGTGTGGGACGAACTGTGTGGTGGAGCATTCGGTTGCATTTTATCTCAGATCGCTAGGATTATTAATTTTTGATAATAATGAATAGGGATAACATAAAACAGTATTACTTAGGATTGTGCTAAGAAAAGCACGTTTTTTTTTAAATCGCCGAACGAAGGCTTAACATACTTTTTATAGTTTTGATATAGTATAGTTATTTAATCTTTCGTTTTCGGGTCCCACGAATTAATATAAAAATCCGAGCCCTACCCACCTAATTTTAGACAATGTAACACTATTTCTTAGAATGATAGGATTGGATTCGCACCACTGGAACGGTGGATTGGTTCATGGAAATTACATATTATTCGAATCCGTACAAATCATGTTAAATTATAGGAAATTGGTCCCAAACCAAAAAAAATGACAATTTTAATTTTTCAATTTCACACTTACAGACCTGTATCCGTGTTATCAGAAAATATACGAGGTATGCGGCCAAATTGTGAATTTTCAATAGGAATTTTTGATTCAGAATATTGACATTCAAAAAATTGTTCCCGGTTGACTTCATCCTGTATTCTTTCAGATTAGATAAAAATTTCAGAATAAAAAAAAACGAAGCAGAACATGCTTGAATTTTCTTTCATTTTGTAAGATTCAAGATAATAAAAACGTTAAATGAAATTCATTTGAAAATCTCCACTAAATCCTTATGATTATTTAACTCTATTTCCAATACAACAAAACAAATCCTTTTCAGTAGGTACCGGTTTCGTAAGGTAATCTGCTAACATAGGATCGGTTTTGATGTATTCAGACTTGACTCTTTCCTTCATTTACTTTTTTGCTGATGACGCACATCTGTTTGCTTAGTCCTTGGTTGATACGAGGTTTTTTGCTGAGAGTAGCTCATTTATTGTCGCACTTAATGAAACGAGTTTTGTCATTTTGTTTGAATACTTCAATCGACACGCTTTTTAACCATAGAGTTTCCTGAATGGGACTAGACATGGCCATATACTCTGCCTCGGTGATAGATAGAGCAACGGTGTTTTTTTTAGCCCGCAAAGAGATCGCTCCTCCATGTTTCATAAATACGTATCCGGTTGTTGACCACCGAATCACAATATCCTTGTAATTCACTCCCTCCATTCTTGTGATAATTTAACTTGTACTACCTCTTCAGAAATCTTAAGATGCGCTTTTCTGCGAGCCAATTTGACATTCCAGGTATTTGGTTAAATCTACTCACGGAATTTACAGCATATTGATTATCTGGTCGAGTCAGCAGGGATGCAAATAATATAGAACCCACAGTTTCCTGAGATGGGATTCTTTCCATCTTCTTTCAAAACATTTCGTTATTCGGACAGATCTAATTTCAATTTTTGATTCACATCAATTTGCGAGTTTACCGACCAAACGGTGCAGTGGTTAAAGCTGTGGCGGTTGGATCGGGAGGTACCGGGTTTGAATCCCGATAAGGGCGGGATGCAAAAGGGATTTTTTGTTATCTGATTATGATCGGTGATGCCGATGAACAAAGCTATGACCACCTTTTGAGACTTTAAGAGTGCAGAATCCATGAGCCGACTCTCCTTTCATGCACTATAGGTTGGCATGAAGCAATGCAATGTGCAGGTGCGGTTTAAACAAGAACGGGTCTATAGCCATAAGTCCTAGATTTGGCTATTATGACGTAAAGAAGGACGGTAAAATGAATTTCGAAAGAGTTGCGGGGAGTGCCTTGAGCCTCAGAAAAAATTACATAGATTAAAAAAAAAAGTTAAGATTTTACATAATTGCTGTCTGCCATCCCAAATCTTTCCAAAATTTCTTAGACATAGCGGGTCTTATGGAATGATATGGATCCTGTGGTTTCATTTCGAATAATATGGCTCCGATGCCCTTTATTTTGAAGATTGCGTTTTAAATGGTGTTTTATACATTCGATCGTTGAAAACATTAAAAGATCATTGATACTGCAATAACTAAAATGCTTTTTTCATTGACTTGATAATATATCCATTCATCGACTTTAGATCGACTCAAACCAAATTTAATAAAAACTGCATTTAATTTCTGATTCCAGATGCGACTAGCCTGCTTGAGTCCTACAATGACTTTTTAAAGCGATGAACTTTTTGCGTCTTATCATCGAATTGGTCTGCTTCAACCATATAAAAAATACGTTACCGCCGTTATCCTTCTGATCAATCTGAAAGTTATGCTTCACAACCATGGAACTCAAAAAACGAATTGAAGCCTAACGCACTACCAGAGAAAACGTCTCCTAGTAGTCTTTTCCTTCTCGTTGCGCACATCCTTCGTTGCCATTTCTTTTTGCTTTGGATTTCCATATTTAAGTTGATTATTAAAAATTATCCGATCTTCATCTTCCTTCTCAGGACCTTCGACTGGCTTATCTGGATTGTTCGTGGCAAAAGTTTGCGTTAGTCCACCCAGTTGGTCAGTTTTATTTTCCGCATTTTTTAATACAAAATAAAATTGACTGCTACCTGATGCCTGACGAGTGACGATCGCTTGCAATATTTTCATAGTGCTCATCTTCGAGAAAAACTTTTCATTGTTACCGGATCAAATTCAAACAGCCGATTCGCCTTAGATTGGTTTCTGAATTCGCGAATGCGTGTTATAAGACTTCGAATAGCGTTTTTTTTTGGCACGTGCATAAGAACTTTATACCCAAACACTCTAAAATGGGACAACGCTGACCGAACGCCTGACTATACTTCTTCTGGCGTAATATTGCCGGCGCCTCGACAAGGTGATCGATTTATAATATATGCTGCACTCAAAATTGAATGGATACATACATACATCGTATTTTTTTTAACAACGTCCAGTTCATGCGGATGATTTGGGCATATCAGTTTGCACTGGTGTATACGGAGCACTAAACTGATACACAATTCCACAAATCCTTAAAAAATTTGAGCAAGTCTTGTTGAAATATTCCGTTTCGTTATCTGTTCGCAGCCCTTTCCTTTTTTGACCTGTATGATTTTCAGCCATGTACTTAAACTTCTTTAATTTTGCAAACACCTGCGAATTTTGCTTGAATTAATAAACGACGACTTTTCTACTATGTATCCAAAACAAGTTAATTTGCTGCAACAACCTCGTTTTGATTTGATCGGACAACATTTTTATATCCGAACTTTGGATCACCGCGATCATTGGTATATAATTATTACTTAAACCAGCTCTCAACAAAATCCACTCATCATCAATCGTCATTCTGTTCCTTTTAATTTGTGTGCGGAATTATTGATTCTGTTCACATATTCCTCAATTGAGCCACTGCTTTCAAGTGAAATAGTGATTAAAGTTCGCAACAAACCAACTTGTCTCAGCAAGCCCATACTTCTTATGCAGCTGGGCCCAAAACCTGTTGCAAAATAAGCTAATTTGCAGAGTATGATTGCAGATGACTTTTTATTAAAATATAAACTAAACGCGTTAATGGTCATCAAGCCGAATTTGATAAACTACCCACCAGTACTCATCCGTTTTTAATTAAATTACTTGTCAAAAGCATTTTATTAATTTTCTTTTTGTTGGCTGTTGTTCATGCGGGAAATTTCGAAAAAGTATTTGTTTAGTAAATGTGAATTGTTTTCGGTTGTGATGCATTGTTGTAGATTTACGCCCGCAATTATGAGACTGTGCTTATAGTGCGATGGTTAATTTCTCTAGCATTAGGTTTCGGTGCGCCAACAATTTGACGATATTTCTTACTTCTAACTAATGATTTTAGATTTACTCCAACAGCCAAACTTGGATATCCTCACTTGAAAATTCAAAAAATTATTATTTAAAAAGATTTATAAAAATTTTCTAAAATTCGGATTTCTTTCTAATTTTCATTCTTATTCTTTTAACTTCATTAACCCTCACATTGCTCTATGTGGACATCATTGAGAGGTTCCTTGAAATTTAATTTTTCAGATAGATCCGGATCATTGACTACTTCATTGATAATGTTTTGGTTAGCACATGACATCCGAGTTATAGCTTTTTTCAAAGTCATTTTCTTTACTGCGACATCGATCGAAACCTCTAAACTATTAATGGTTTGGTCAATTAATTTGTAAGATAAAAACAACATTCTTAGAAAATCTTAATGAAGGATAGATGTCGGTTTAGACTGAATAAAGTGTAAATGGCTGCTAACTGTTTTAAGTGAATTTTTTGAAACCAATCTTCCGGAGCATCACTCGTATTTACTGGTCAGTCATATTTATGATCACTCGTATTTATGGTTAGTGAAGTGTCTTAGTAAAAGAGAGCTACCTAACTTCACTTCTTCAAAATATGTATTCAAATTTGGAAAATTACACACGAATATGAAACCGAGCTCATCTGTTAAGTCATTTTACCTGATATGGAGGTGGAGCTAACTGTAACTACAATATACTAACTATAATGATCAATCTTTTCTTTTTTTAATATTGTTTCACGATGTGAAACTATTATGTAAAGTTAGCTGTAAGTTTCCAGCAGAAAGTAAAAATATCGGTAATGCAGATTGTATATCTCAGCTTAAAGTTACCAGTCGACATATTTTAGCTGAAACATAGTTTAAATAACAAGAAAAATTAACAAAACAACCTATAACTGGTATTGTCATGAAGTGATTTTACGGCTGGATGTATATGCTCATTTTGGTTTGCCACTGTTTACCATACGAATTATACGTTATTTCGAGAGAAGAGCCAAATATGAAATGTAAAAATTTGTATAAATTCAACCCTTAAAGTGTCATATCTGGAAAGTAGTTCAATGGGGTGCGTAGCCAATAGTTATACCTTGAAAAATTATCATATCCAGTTTCTTGTGGGGAGCCGGGGAAAATTCGTTTGAATGAGATGCCCTTATAAAATTTAAAAATTTGTATAAATTCAACCTTTAAAGTATCATGCCAGTAAAGTATTTCAATTAGTGTGCCCAGCCAACACTAGATAAATTATCAGGTGAAGTTTGATGTGGGCCGCCCGGGAAAACTCGTATGAACAAAAAGCCAAATGAAATTTAAAAATTTTGTTTAAATTCAACCTTTAAAGTATCATGTCAGCACCCTGATTCTCTAAAAAATAAGATAATGGGTAAACCTGTAAACTTGCAAAAAGCTAAGCCTACTTTAATGAATTCGCAATTTTTCGATTTGATTACTACTTCTAATAAAATCGAAAAACTGCAAACTAATAAAAGAAAGCATTGCTTTTTAAGAGTTTACACATTGACCCATTATCTCGATTTTTAGAGAATCAGGGTGCTGGAAAGTATTTCAATTAGTATGCCTAGCTTACTGTTGTCTCTGAAAAATTGTCAAATCAAGTTTCATGTGGGGAGTCTAGGAAAAAATTTAAAAATTTGTATAAATTCTACTCAATTTCATTTTACCTTACTCTTTGGTTTATAATGGAACTGCCAACAAAACATTTAAGGTGCGATGAATGTTTAACAGGGGTTATTCTGGCTCGAAAAAGATGATCCCTCCATATTGTTGTGTGTAAATGGTTCACAAACAATTCCTCATAGAAAACTTACAGAGAAACACATGATCATTAAAGAACTACTGGTCACTCAGGATCGTTTTATAAAAATGAGTATACATACCATCCCTCGATTTAAGAAATCTCTTTTTACGAATTTTCGGAAAATTTACGAAAAATTTGGTTAACGAAATTTCAATTTACACCCATTCCTCGCTTAATGAACTAATTCGTCCCAAAAATTGGACGTAAATCAAAATTTCGTTAACCGAAATTTTCGTAAATTTTCCGGAAATTCGTAAAAAGAGATTTCGTAAATCGAGAGATATAGGCTATTAGGGAGGTAATTCACAACTGCTGCAAAGCAGCAAATGCTAAGTTTGCCGTCCACAATCTTTAAGTAACCTTGGATACAATATGGAGATGCCTTGCAGACCACATCTTGCATCCTAAAATATCAGCAATACCATTAACAGTAGAATATCAAAAAGAGCGAATTGTAATTCGTTAGAGAGTTTGTAAATTGGACTCTCGATACTTTGGAAATGCGTTTGGTTCGCGAACGAGTTGAAATTCTCACGTTATTCTTCAAAACGATGATCAAAAGTCTTCCGATGACCTACTGAGTGGTTTTTGCATTGCAATATTTGCGAAATAAATTTATTTGGTGGCGGATAAGGGGCAGAGTTTCGAATACGGCCTTCAATGAGCTTCATATAGTAACTGTAGGCACTTTAAATAGTTCGCGGTACATAACGAACTGCGTATCGTACATTACGTCTTAGAACCATTTACCTAGCCGTCTTGTAACCCGTACCTTAATCTATAACCAACCACTCTTTAAGAATTAAGACAACATCTGGTGCAAATCAGGAACCAAATTAATAAAGATCAAGTTAGAAGTTTAGTTTTAAGCCGTCGCAGTCAATATCAGGAATATTTCATGAGTATGGCTCCCAATACATGAAATTTCTCTGATAATATTTCTAGGGATAACTGTTGGCTACATAGGCACACTAATTTTAATACTTTTCAGACATGGCACTTTAAAAGTTGGATTTATACAAATTTGTAATTTTATTTGAGCGGTTCACTCAGACAAATCTTTCCGGGCTCACCACATGAAACCATTGTCCTGATAATTTGTCTAGGCATACTTGTTGACTAGATACACTAATTGAAATGCGTGTTGTACTTATTTATTTGAACTTAACTTCAAACGGAAACGCTTAACAATTCGATTTCTGCCATGTCTTCTAGAATAAACAATGCTTACTTTACTCATAATGGTGTTTTACAGCGAGACCGTCTTAACAAATTTGATTACAAAATACTTCCCAGACATCACACTTTAAAGGTTCAATTTATACAAAATTTCAAATTTTATATGGATGTTTCATTCAAACTAATTTTCCCGGGCTTTCCACACGAAACTTGACCTGATAATTTTTCTAGGGATAACTTTTGGCTAGGCACTTATATTGAACCATTTCCAGACATTACACTTCAAGGGTTAAATTTATACAAATTTTCGATGGCCCTTTCATTCAAATGAATTTTCCTGGCTCCCCACTTGAAAATTGACCTGATAATTTTTCTAGAGGTACTTGTTGGCTAGGCACACTAACTGATTGTGAAATACTTTCTAGACATGCCATTTCAAGGATTGAATTTATACAAATTTTTAGATTTTATTTAGGACTTTCATTCAAATATTTTTTTTGGGCTCCCCACTTAAAATTGGACCTGATAATTTGTCTAGCGATAACTACTTACTAGACATACTAATTGAACCACTTTCCAGACATGACACATTAAGGCTTGATTTTATACAAATTATTAAATTTTATATTTAGCGCCTCTAATTAAACTTAACGTGTAATATCTATCGTAAGCAGTGACAAACCAAAATTAGCCTGTATCCAGCCGTAAAATCAGTATTTGGAAATAACATTTTTTAGGTTATTTTCACAAATTTTAAATTATGTCGGCTGATAACTTTCGCCTGAGATAGTCAAGACACTATCTGCATTACTTTCGACTGAAAACGTTCTGCTAACTTTAACAGGGTCTTACTTAATGTAATCCGATTCATGTTTTGTTGTTGTCAAAATTATTTATTTTCATTTTCCTTTTCTATTATACAACAATCAGCCGCAGTTATGATCTAATCAAAATGGAAATGACATCAAAATGACATGTACATATATTTCCTAGTTCCAAATAAAGATATCCTTAAAGAGCACATCAACAGCTTACAAATGACTATATTTAACTTTTTATTTCTTCCACAAAATAATAAATAAAATAATTCTTGATTAATTTATTAAAGTGTCTATATGGAAGTAATAAGAATTATTTCATTCAGAATTTTTATGACCGTTATATAAATTTCGACTCATCATCATGACGTGGCACAGTGAAAATGTGACACCAAAAAAATATTTTTATTAAGAAAATGGAAAGCAACAAAAAAACAAAAAAAAAAGGTTTTTAGTCTATAGATTTTCATTCGGTGTAATATTATAGTGTTTAAGAGGTGGAGGATGGGTTGTCGATGATTTATGTGTCTTCCTTTTATTTGCTCCGGGTATATTTTATTCGTTTTATGTTTACCGAATTTTCATTTTTTTTTCTTTTTGTAGCCAACCATTGCTATTTTGAGAAAATCATCATGATTATTATCATAATATACAAATGCGATTGAGTCATGATGTGTGAGGACGTGTGTGTGTTTCGTAATATTTGTATAAAGACATTTTAAATTATCCATATCTGAGCGATTCCAATTTTTCTTTCCAAAAATATTAAATGCTGGGCTAGGGCACTATTATCGACCACACATTTAAATCACCAATAATTGCCATTACAATTCAATATGCGTGCAGACAGACCATTTAAAATTAATCGACATATACACAAAGATATACCGTCAATTATATTTTTTTCTACGTACTACCGCACAATTGGTTTTTACTTTCATATTTTATTGTATCGTTAATTGAAACAATAAACGTTTTCTTAGACTTGTAATTGAATTTATAGTTTTAAAATTTATGTCTGTCAAAATCATACATTTTTTGTTGTATACATATATGATGTTATGTTTACGAAAATTCTATCGCATATAATCAGCATATGTAGTAAGGAACATAAATACATGAAATCTAATCAGTCTTGATATAAACATAAATATTTGAAAAACAAAACTTTTGACAGTAACAAATATTTGTGTTTTATGTAAATACCGGAGTATTCACCTCCAAAGTGAGGTTATATGGCGCGTGGTTCGGAATTCAGAAAAATTTATCTATAAATCATTCAAAATCTAAACTTTTTTGTTTTTTGAGGTTATAATACACAAACACTTAATCGTATTACCATAAAATATGTGTACGACTGAGTGTTTGTGTACTATAACCTCAAAAAACAAAAAAGTTTAGATTTTGAATATGTATCGGACAACTTTAAATCTCTTCAATTTTTCTTTTATACAGAGAGTTCGTTAATAAGTCAAATTGATTTTGTTTTTATTGTTTGGCGTATTTTCTAATAAATCAAACTTTTGCCAAAGTTCTTTATACGCAAAGCAATAATAATCCGATAAAATTCAAAGTGTTTGTTTTGAAACTTTTTATTAAGTGTTACCTGTGTGTGGGCTATATCAATAGTTTGCAGACTCACATGTACAGTAATTTCTTGTGTATTACAACCTCGGAATGTGCAATGATTTACGTATTGCAACTTTCGCTTAGCGCAATATTTTTTGAAATACAAGTACTCGTATATTACAACATTCTAAATTTTGTTCTCTCATTCTAAAGATGCCGTCGCCTAAATAAACATCTTAGCATCAACCAAAAATGCGAAATTTTGAAGAAGATTGAAGATGAAGAGAAAGCTCGGAAAGTACCCTTAAAGTACTCTTCTAGGCATACCAAATCGTAAGCATGGGTTGGATATCTTCTTTTAAAAAAAGGCAGGGCGCAGGGCCCTTGTCTGTTGAAAATAAGTGACGAAAAGTTCAAAAGGAAATCCACTAATATGTTCAAAGGAGCTTTAAAGGTTCGATGCGGACGAAACTGGGCTAGTTTATAAAACCGGGAAAATGCCCCAGGTAGAAAAAAAGAAAAAGAACGGTTGACAATTATTATTACCACTTACACGTATGTTGATTGGCGAAGCAAAAAAACCGAGAGCATTAAACAATTTTACAAATGCATTATCGGACATCAAAAAATCTATAGCAGAAGCAAAATCTCTGTCTGTAGCTATGGTATCGACTTTTTTTTAGAAACAAAACTGAGCAAAACAGAACGATTTAGCATATCCCTTAACGCCACATGTCATTGTGACGCTAAGTTGTTAAACCCGATGATGAACTATGACAGTCTTATTTTTCCCACAAAACACAACCGCTGCTCTCCAGTCTCTTAATCCTGTCTTTGAAACGGCGTTACCTAAAATGCTATTATTTACTTACTGGCAGCAAACGGCGATAATGTTCATGAAACGTTTGAAAAAATCAACACTAAAGATCCAATTTTTATAGTTACTGAAGCTTGATTAATGTATCCTTAAATCTACGGTAAGCAATGGATTTAAGTACCTTGTTTATACGCTGATAATATAATTTCTAATTTGAATTAGAAATTCACCGACTCTGGCTGCGTTCATCGCCGGTTCGTTTTTGACATTTATGTACTGCACAAATCGAAAAGTGAAAATAGGAAGAGTCTCTAGATATGTTAGATCAAAATGTTATACCGCTTGCTCAGCTCTATCATTCAAGTAGCAGAAGAAAGTTGATTAACGAGGAAAAGATAATGGATTGGGCATTTGGAAATTTTTGAAAATCGCTTTGAGTCTGAAAAGCCAAAAAAAATGCGTCCGTCTGTATGTTTGGATACCTGGAAGTCTGTCTGTATGGTATTTCGAGAGCAGTTTTGCCAATTAAATATTTCGCCAATATGCAGTGGCGTATCTATGTAGGTACTCGCAGCACCTGCAGCCGCGGAGGGCCCACTTGGGGCCCGCGATGTTCATCAACCTTTCGAATATTAATTAAAAACCTAGATTAGATAGATTATGGTAGTTCAGATTAAACTTAAATTAGACCACCCAAAAAGGGATATTCCTAGGAAATTTTAAGAAAAGTTGGTGTTCTAATTTTTAGAGATAGAAAAATTTGCATTCGACACCAAATTATAACGATTTTAATGTTTGCTGGATTGATCCTATATTAACCAGCCGTAATTTTTTCATCACCCGCCGGGAATCGAACCTGGGACCTCCGGAGCTCAAAGCAAGCATGCTAACCACTGTGCCACCGTTGCGCCATGATTTGCTTCAGTTTGATATAATTACGGATAATTCGATAATTGAGAAATTTCTAGCATATTCAAGATACTTTCAAAATTCGACATTTTTGAGATTATTTCGAAATTATTGATATTATATATCTCGTGCCAGGTTTGAGTATCACATTTCTTTTATATAAAATACCTATTGGTTCGCGGCGTAGAATTGTGTGTTTCTCATTTATTCTTAACATTTTAACTAATTTTAATTACTGGTAAATATTGTTACCGTTATAAAGAAACTATCTTCCACTGAATCAGTTGAGATTTTTTTCGGACACTAACACTCATCTGCACGGTTTTTATTCGTTTGATAATTTGGTAATTGGAACTTCAATGTTTTTTAACACCTACAAAATTAATAAAAAATTTTAACTTGAAAAGATTAAAATTTGCGCAATTACTTAAATCCTATACTCTCGAGATCAGATAATTTTATTTAATGCTATAGGCTGTGGATGTTAGATAATAGGAAGAAATAAGTTTTGAAGCTAATTTATATGTGAAATAAAAGCTTTGCTTATTCATAGGTATTCATACCCAAAAAATTACGCCTGCTGAAGCTTAGCCTAATGGAGTGTTAATCAAAGATTTTTTGGGGCGAAACAACAGTCGAAATGTAGGCTTAGCCCATCTGTAACCCAGCCATGTCGCGAACATGTGTTATTACGGATAAGTCATATATATTTATTATTCATGAAAATATTAGAAGTTTACGTACAAATTTTGATTCATTTTTAGCTAATATTGCTGCACTCGAGCTGTTGCCACAAATCATTCTACTGGAAGTCTGGATTTAACATCATGTACTAGAGAGAGGGGTTTGTAATTTTTGGTAATTGCAATTCTATGTTTAGAGCAGGAGGTGTTGTTGTTTATCTGAGGGATTATATTAATGAAAAAAATGTGATTCGTATTGATGCTAGTAGTGCTGACCTTTTATAGGTGAATTTTGAATATAAGTCTGTTTTGTTTTCAGTTATATGTATTTATAGGTTACATTCGGTCCGCACATCTGTTTTCATTGAGGAACTCAATAATATTTTACAAGAGATCAAATCAAAAAATTTAATGGTTATTGGTGATATGAACTTAAAAATTTTTGAATTTCCACGGTCCTCAGTTGATTACATGCTCATGATGGCCTCTCACGGCGTTAAATTACTGATAAATAAGCCAACCCGTTTTACAAGCAGTTCCTCCACCTGCATTGATCACTTGTTTTTCAGACATTCACCGAAGTTTGAGTTTAGCTACGAAGCTGACATTCGAAATTTAAATATCACTGACTATTGTATGACCAGTATTGAATTTGTACCAATTTATGGGTCTATTTGTTACTCACCCAAATCGAAACGGAATATCAAAATTACTGTTTACTCTCAAACTGATGTGGCGAGCACTTATAGCTATTTCATAAATCTTTTAAAATTTTATGTTGAGGGAAATACTTCGTTGGTTGAGGTTAAAACGAAAGATCGAATAATTAAGCCTTGGATAAAGCCTGTCCTTCTTAGGAAAATTAGGTATAAATATAAATTTTCGAAATAGCTTAATAATGGTTTAAATGATCCGGACTTCACAAACCGAAGGAAATAATCTTGGCCAAATCAATAATAAGTTTCAAGCTGTCTGTCAATTATAACATTAAACAAAATTGGAATATATTCGATGAGATTTTAAATATAGCCAGGTCAAATGCTCAAATTGAAGAAATATCTGTTGATGAATATGCTTCAGTAACCGATCCATGTGAATTGACTGATTTGTTTAACAATCACTTCGTAAATGCCATCGGAAATTTGAAACAATCCATTAACTGTGATGATGAATCCTGCGCCAATCTTATAAACAGTAATTCTCAATTAAACTCTTGTGTGTTCTTAGAAACCTTTCCGCTTAAAATTTTAAATGTAATATCGGAGCTTAAATTATCGCATTCGTCTGAAAATGATCTATGTAGCAACTTCCTCTTCAAAAAAATCTCCATTTATATTGCTGATGTTTTTTCACACATAGTAAATTTAAGTTTTCTACCGGTGTTTTCCCTTCTAGATTAAAAGAAGCTGTTGTTATTCCAATTTTTAAAAAAGGCGATAGAAAAATTTCAAACTACAGACCAATTTCATTGCTCTCTGTGTTTTGCAAAATCATTGAGAAGCTCGTCCATTCGAGGGTTATTAATTTTTTGGACAGTACCAATTTTTTGCATGATAGCCAGTTTGGCTTCAGAAGATGCAGAGGCACTCAAAATGCTCTAATAGAATTCCCTAACTTTTTATGTGAAGGACTTGATCAGAGAAATGCGGTTGCCTCTATTTTTATTGATCTTACGAAGGCATTCAATATGGTTAACCACAAAGTTCTTTTGAAAAAGCTTTTTTGTGCTGGGTTTCGTGGTGTCCCTTTGCTTTGGTTTTGCTCATACTTGTCTGTTAGATCCCAGGCTGTTAAGATTAGAGGTATTGTGAGTCAGGCTAAAATCTTAAACAATGGTGTTCCGCAAGGTTCAGTACTAAGTCCATTGCTGCTTTTAATATATTTTAACTCTATTTTTTATATTAACTTTAATTCCCAATTGATCGCTTTCGCGAATGATCTGGTGTTCATGTACAATCAACCTGATGGTAGCATTGTTTTTCAACATATGCAATCGGACCTAATTCTCCTGAGGAACTGTTGCTCTGCACATACAATGTACTTAAAGAACTAATGTTCTTTATCACGCTCGTAATTGCGACCAAAGTGCTTGTAACGATGGCTGTGTTAAAATTAGATTCGTTGGATCTTTTAAGTACTTAGGATATATCGCTGACCTTCGTAAGTATCTCATAATAATGAATAGGAAATTTTACCTACTATACTGACTGCAGTTTTAAGAAATATATACTTTGCATTAGTTGACTCGAAATTATCTTCTGGCTTAGTTTATTGGGGTGGCACTTACTACTCCAGAATTCAATCACTCATTATTGCGCGGAAGCATATTGTTAGAATTATTCTTAATGCGGAGAGGACTTCTGCTTCATGGCCTGTATTTCAATCCCTGGAGATATTTCCACTTAGACATCTATTTGTGCTTAAAGTATTGAAAGCTTTTTTTCTTATCATTATGAACCAGTCGAAGGTCAGCACAGGATACAACTTGAGGAACCCTCAGTATATTCGCCTACAAAGATTCAACACAATAAATTTTCAAAACTCATTTTAAATTTTGGCTCCCAAAATGTTCAATAGCCTTCCGGATGAATTGAAAATTTGTTGGAATTTGAAATATTTTTAGTTTAAAATCATTTTTATTCGAATGTGATAGTGTGAGTGATTTGGTGCAATTTCAAGTGTTGGTAATTCCAATTTTAAGTTTTGTATAATTGTGTTTTTAAACTTTTTATTGTATTAAAATGAAAACTTTTAAACTTATGTTTAATGTCACTTTTTTAAAACTGTTATGTATAGCAGCAGTTAACACTGGATTTAAGCATCCACAGATTGTTTGATAAATAAATAAATAACTAAATTGAGTTGGACGTTAAGTTTGAGATTCAGTTGGGAGGCGACTTAGAGGTTCAGTTAGGATTGAGTTGAGGTCTTAGACACGTACAGTTTCAAGGCCGTGTTGGTTTAGGGGTTAAGTTTCAGTTTGGGGTTAAATTGACATGTTGAGTTGGAGTTGGGATGAGGTTTAATGAGGAATTCAGTTGTGAATTTATTTGGGGAGAGTTGTGGGTTCAGTTGGAAGTTATGTTTTTTTGTAAGTATTTTTTCGGACCTTGTTGATTTGGAGATTGAGTAGAGCGTTGAGGTTCGGGTTAAGTTATGGCTGAGTTGGTAGTCGGGTTGGGGTTGGTTAGGGGTGGGTTGGATTTTTTTAGTCTTTCAGGTGGGGATTTATTTGGTCGGTGGCTGATTCGTGTTGAGTTTAGGTACCCATGTACTTTTTGGATCATGTTGAATTGGGTTTTGAGTTTAGGGCGGAGTTTAGAGTTGAAGTGTAGGCTAAGTTGGGGTTGAGTTATGGCTGAGCTTTGGGTTAGGTTGAAGGTTGAGTTGAGATCGAGTTTGGGATGAATATGGTTTGTTTTGGATTTTTTGTGTGGGTTCGGTTGTGGATTAATTTTGGTTGAGTTGAGGGTTAAGTGGGAAGTTAGATTGAGTTGATTTGAGTTGACTTCATACATGCACCATTCGAAACGACTTTATTTCGGGATTGAGTGGGCCGTTGAGTGTGGAGTTGAGTAGATGGTTGTAATTTACATCGAGCTAAGTTGAGAGTTGGGGTTGAGTGAGGGGTTCGGTTGAGGAATTGAATCTCTTTGACATTTCACAAGCGTTCAAACAAAAATTGTTCATAAAATCACTTATGCACAATCTTATCTCAAACAGTTTTATTAGTACTCCACTATTTTGTGTATGGGAGCATTCATTTCAAATTTCATCAACTATAGGCAGTGGCGGCTTCTGTCATAAATTTGCACGCATGCAACAAATCGATATTTTGTTTAGCAATCTGAACTTATTTACAAATTGATTTGTGTATTTTGGAAAAGCAAATTCTGGTTACTAAAATAATTCCAACAGTAAACAATCAAAGTTTCCGTTCTAATACAAAACAGTAGAAGTAAATTAATTGAAAATAAGAAAATCTTGTTTAAATCCGCCCTAGCTAATAAATGCATTACGATGGTAGATAAATCAAACAGGTTAAAAGTTTAATCTAAACTTTTCATTTAATCGATCCGATATTTTCGAAATATTTTTGAACTTTCGAAAAAAAATAATAATTTCACGGAAGAATTAAAATACAACAAATTTACTTTCACAGCAAGAATTATTGTAATCCACCGAAATTAAATTTCACCGTCTCATATTTCGAATTATGAGTTTCGTCAACTGAAATTCATAAAGTCAATTGCGATAAAACTTAATTATGAAAGCATGATGAATATAGAAAATATCTTACATAATCGAGTTTCGTCGCTATTTCTAAATTCTTGAAGCTAGTTTAATGCGTACTGCTGACACAATCCTATAGGTTGTTCAAAATCAAGATTTTGAAATATTTGAACCAACCTATAGATTTCCTGTTGTCATTATGATTAAGTTGTTTCAACATTACGCAATTATCAACGTTATTCGATGATAATTTCAATATGATTATTGAATATTTTCGAGATTTTGTGATTATGATATTATATGCTAGTCTCATTCGGGTTTATTGGGTATATTCACGTTTCGTGTTCGATATTACTTGAAGGTTCAGTTGCGCGACGTCCCAAAATTAATGATATTTATAGATTTTTATTATAGTATTTGCATTTGTGTTGAGGTAGCATTTAGTTAAGTTAAGTTTGATGTGTGTTGAGTTACATATGACGTTACAAAGGTGAAGCTTTGTTGAGAATATTTGAAACTTAATTTAGAAATAATTTTGAATTTATCCGAATATTGCTAATCTAAACACTTTAATATGTATTAAAGAATTTATTCAGCTGTCTTTAAATAATGTGACAACACATACCAAAAATGGAACATTTCAACATAATAACATAAAATTTAAGAAGGCCCTCCTTGCTACGCGATTTCGTTAGATATTATTACGATAGACCATGTCAGTCGGGTGTAATGCTGCTTATATACAAAATAAATCGTATTTTAATTCGATATAACTCCAAAATTGAATACGGTGAGATGACAACGATGACAATGGATGTGGTGATACGACATTTGTTGATATTGACGTTGTTTGTACAACGTGCACATTAAAATGATAAAATGAATAGAAACAATAATAAATGATCGCGTGTATTTTTTCTAGTAATATACTGTGTGTAACATTTGAAGCTATGCTCCTTCGTAACCTCAACACATAGAGACTCAGTTCCAGTCATTTTAAGCTAGGTTAGGGCCACTCTATGAACTGGTTAATTTTCAGCTCTCTAACTAAAGCCGTTTGGCCTATGAAACCCAGACTGATTCGTTGTTATACGACTCATCCAGTTCGATCTCATTCGTCTTTTATACCTAAGCAGAAGTTACAAAACAATCTCGATTTTTTAGAAAGATTATTCGAGTACAAATATAGAGCAGTGATATATTAGTTTAGCAACGACAATTTTTTTTTCCTAACCTAACTTAATTACAAAACCCTAATCTAGGTCCCACTTATTATTACTTATATAAGTAAACGATACCCATATATGTTGAAATTCAAACATTAAATGTCCACGCATTGTTCGCAAGGCGTGACAACGTTACACTCCAGTTGAATCAAACCACAAGTTATTTTTTAATAGGTTTATACTAACATCTAACGAAGTACACGAGGTTAATGAAATTTATATTGTAGAAGATTAAGAAAAGAAAGTAAATCTAAATTTTTTTCGCTTGTATATGGAAGCATCAATTTCAGTCAAACGTTATAATATCAATTTCCTTCCTAAACTAACATTGTTTTAATATACACCCACACTGCAATGTCGAGTTCATTAAGCTGAAGAAACGACGAAATAGAAGAACCCACACGATTGGTTCAAAAGGTTAATTTAACTTACTATCAAACAACTGTTGTATGGTAATTAAATTATTCAATCATTTTAATGACTTGCATGTAATTGTATATAGCACCCCGAGATATATTTACTATACGATCTATAAGTTTATTTAATCCGTACTACATTCTTTGCCCAACTATAATAAATTTTGAAACAGACAAATCAACAAATTTAATTTGAATCTCGCATAAATATTCCAATTAAATGAGGTGTAACCTTTATGTACGCCAGCAGAAACAAATTGAAAATTGTAATTTTATTATTTTAAATCGAGCCCAGAAGAGACCAATTTTGATTTACAACCGCTCGTCATAATATGTATATGGTACATGCAAGTATAAGACTCAGAACAACCTACATATGTACATTCATAAAATCTCAATTTTCCATTCCAATTTTTATTCATTAATTTTGATAGCCTCCAGGGCATTTCCAATATTTTATTCGGATAATTTCATTTGAATGCTCACTTTCATACAAATAAGATTTTGTTGTAATACATTTTAGCACACAGCATCTTATACGCATAAATAGTCGGTGCAATATAATCTCTTGTCTGTATCAATTTGTTTTGGTATTTTGTTGTTGTCCAATTTTAAGTTTTTGATTGAAAAAAATTAAATCAAACAAAAACAAAAAAAAAATGAAAAGTAGTTTTTGATTCGCGCCACTTATACCACTGATAAGGCATGATGTAACTTGTTCTTTTTATATACTACATATGTACGTAAATATAACGTCTTTAAAGTTTTAAAGACTTTTGCAAGTTGAACCGTGTGGGTGCATGCCAAATCAAATAACTGTACAAAAAAAAAACTTTATTATAGTGTAGATGATAGTAGTAAAAATAAATTTTATTGCATCACAATCAGTTTTCTTCTGCTTAATGGCTGCGTTTCGTTGCACAGTTAAAGACAATTACCACAGTAATAATATTCGCTGTTTTTTTTTTAAATGGTTATGTGAATGATGCGATGTTGATAAGAATGTAGGAATTTTTTTTTATTATTATTATTATCGTATGGTTTTAAAAACGTATGCTGTTTTATTTTCTTAAGTGTGACTTAATCTTATACTTCCTACACTCATAACACAAGTACTGAATCCTTCAGCGCCCAGTTGATTCATAATTCGTCGAAATGCAAAAAATCTATATAATATTTGTGGATTACTTATATGTATACTGAGAATTAAGATTAATAGTGTGTAGGAAAATTTTTATGTTGGTGGATATATTTGTGTAAGTGGGACGATTTATTTTTCAGTCTAATTAATTTGTCTTGTAACAACACAAAATCAAGATTTAGTTAAATTCAATCAAACCATTTCAAATATTATTTAAATTAAGAAAATATTGTTTTTTAAATTGAGCACGATTCAGCTGCTTTTAATAATGGATTTATTTAAAAATGGTTTACCTCATAATCAAACAACACATAG
Source organism: Tipula helvola (assembly GCA_963556165.1). Lineage (NCBI taxonomy): Eukaryota > Metazoa > Arthropoda > Insecta > Diptera > Tipulidae > Tipula > Tipula helvola. Next base: position 326,108,320 of record OY744481.1, on the reverse strand, counting down.
AAATATTTGAAAGATAACCAAAAAAAAAAAAAACGAGCAATCCAATTTGCAACCATATTCGAACAAACCAGTTGCAAATGACAATCAAGAAATTTAAAATAATAGCGTTGATCAATTGATTACAGCAAAAGCAGTCGATTATTATAACTGTGGAAACATTTCCAAACTTTACAGTTCTTTCAAATCAAACGACATTCAAACAATATTAAATATAATATTGCTGCGAAATCGCCTTTCAACCAAGATTTTTATTTCTGGATTATGAATAAGCCATCCATTTCAAATTAACCTAACAAAAATTCCATAATCGTCGTTTAATGTATACACTATTCACGCTTAAGGTGCATTTTAAATACTTCGTCTTAATGTCGTTTAAATTTCTAGACTGGACACAATTTTAGTATAATTTAAGAGAATATCAGATTCTATTTTATTCGACCATGACAATAGTTCTTAATACCATCGTAAATGGCGCTACTTAATTTGGAATAATTTTGAGGTAATATACACTAGACACCTAGCGTAAATGTGTCTGAAGTTATTGTTTAGTACAAGTGCTAAACAAGTATACATAACGACACTTGAATTACACAATTTACCCAAAAACACAATTAACAAACACCCATATTTCACTAATTCACTTTCACAATATTCACACTTATAAAAATTGTACTATAATTGCAATATTATATTATAACTTTTCTAACTTTTCTTTTCACTCCAAATAGGTACGAATAATCCAATTCGACTGCTTTCGTCTTTTTAAATGCACTGAATGCGCCCTATGTAAAACGAGTAATCCCGAATTCGAAAAACCATATTATGTATTCATTCATCCTTGTAAAAACAGTGTTAGGTCTTTCCCCAGCGCGATACAGCAATTACCCTGCTTTTGAGCCTTTGATATTTCTGTCTTGAATTTTGTCATGTTCCGCTGATCGATAAGCCATCAGGAACATCGATGTACATATGTTGATTCCACCCAGTAGTGCTTGATTTTCTTCACGGCAAGGTAACTGATTGTATATGGGTTGCCCCCGAATCTAGTGAACTAAATTTACCACCTCATTCCTGATCCAAAACTAAGACGAAAATTCATCAGTGACTTTTTCTCAACTCTAGCCGGCGTTTATCTTGGAAGTAGATTTAGATCCCCTTTCAGACAACTTAGTCCAACTAAGTCCAACTTACTATCCGAAATTTTGCAGACAGTATAGGATCGGTGACTAATCAGAAAAAATGAAGAGGCCAATCATTTATATTATATCTACCAAAAAAGTAAAAATATCAAAATCCTCTCCCGTACTTTAACACAAGAGTCATACAAAGTGTATCGACTCAAAAAATGAAAACATTTCCTTGAGATTTCACTGTGGTACAGTGATGGAAAACGAATTTTTTGAATTGTACTGAAATTTGAAATGATAATGTACTAAATTTTGTTGATAGAACGTAATTTTTTTGATGTTTTTTTAAAAATAAAAGCATTACCCAAAAAACAATTTTCTCCGTACATCTCAGTCATTGATACTTCCGTTAAACAGCAAAAATAATCTTTATTCAATTGCTCTTAAGAAAGCTAACTACTAAACGTCCCAATTTGCTCGAATTCTTATCTGCTGAATTTAGTTGTTTCAAAGCTGCTCAAAGAAATAAACGTTAATAAATGAGGATGGTCTCCGCAATTGCCCTCAAGAACTCTTTTACTTCCTTAGCAAAATCACTTAGCAAGCTATTTTATATATCTTTCGATGTCAATTGGAGTTTTACTGTATTTATGGAACATTTTAAATAATCATCCAGTATCAAAAACGGGAATAAAATCAAAGCTTTAGAGTCAATTGTTTCTAAAGTTATAAGGATAATAATAAACTTTAAGTTGAGAAACTATCTTGAAAAATAAAACTTAATTTTTGATCGTAATTGTGGTTTTCGTAAGCAAATGGTGCGGTGTCTTACTGTTGTTTACCTTTTTTAAATTTATTACTGCAAAAGATCCAAAGAATTCCATGAAATGAAACAATAAATGCCATCGTTTAAACAGTATTTTAAATCCACCAACCTTGCAAAAGATTCTCACGTTCAGATCGTTGAAGCAGGTTTTGAACAATCTAACAAATGTATTGTAGATCAAAATTATTATCACGAACCACCAAATTGTGGGATGGACTTGATGAAAGCGCATTACCATCAATTGAACTTTTAAAAATAAAAATAATCACGAAGACCTTAAATGATTGAGAACATTTTCTATATTTCCTATCCCAACCATAATATTACTATGCAACGTATGCTATGATTATGGGCAACGCCTAAGTGAACTTTAGTGATACCACAAAAAAAATGTCAGCATTATAATGTTCGGTTTAAGGTAGTACCGGTTGTAGTTAAAGAGATTGTTTTGAATATATTCAAACTCAAAATGTATATTTTTTAGACAAATTGTTAGAAAGAATTTCACTAACATGCAGCTTAACAAACAGCCTAAAGAAATGAGTGTGGGAAGATTAAGTTCAATCAACAAGTTGTACCATATATCCCAATTTTGTATAACAATTTTTAGTTTTTCGGAGAGAATTTTAACATAAAGAACCAAAAAGATCAATTTGTCTAATACCCTAGTAACTACACTTCTCGGATAACCGTTTTAAATTGAAACATCGGTTAATATTTTGAAATTTTCAGAATGAAAAGTCACATCAGTTAATCTCAACATAATTTTTCGGCTACTCTTGCTTCACTGACTCTTACCGTGTTATTTTTGAAAGATGATGAAAACCAAGCTTTATAATCTAGGTACCGAACCGACCGTGTTTTTATGATACAAATATGTATAGAGTTAAACTTTATATCCACCATCATTACGTATTAACGTTCCATCATCATTACGTCTAGAAAGGCTAAAGGCCCCTACCCCTTTGTATTTTGATGCGCAGAATCCGAATTTCGGCATAAACATTTTTTTTATCGTGTCAATTTCACCCCATTTTACTCCTAAAATGGGAGTGATAACGGGAAATTGACACAATACATAGGGGTAGGGGGATCTGTCTTCTGGGTTCTGGGTCAACAACTTCATTTTTTTGGGTGGCTGTGTTTCAACCCGCATATAGGGGTAAAATGGGGGTGATAACGGGTAATTGACACATTAAAAAAAATTTGTATGCTGAAATTCGGATTCAGCACATCAAAATACGTCGGGGTAGCGGGTCTGGGTTTTGCTCAAGATTACATCAGTTATAATTTTGTGATAAGAAAAACAATTTTTTTTACAAGATAATTAAAATTATTGCCTCACTTAAAATTTTTTAAAATGTTCAGAGGAATTTCCACATTTGATAAATTTACAATCCACTTTGTATCGAAAATCTCTTGGTCTTCAGTTTCACTTACAACGAATTATTTGAATTCCTGCTGCAGACTCAAGTGGCTGTCTTAATTCCGAAACTTCTACCTATGACTTGTTATTAGGATATAACTCACTATTATAATCTTAATTATTTTGATTAGAGTGAGTATTTTTCAAATTCTACCCTAGTAACTAAGAAAACATTCATTATAAAAAATATTCATTTAAATTATTGTATAAATTGACAATACAGTTGGAACGTCGGTTTTTTTTATTTATTAATTAATGAGATACTATTAAAACTTTGAAGGTTTATGTTTAATTTTTGTATCGTACGCAATTTTTATAATTTTCAGTTAATTAAATTAAATTGGGATATGGGTTAAATTTTATTTGGTTTTTTAAATTTAATAAGGCAAAAAACGCGTAAGGAAAATTGTTTGTTTAAAATGTTAAAAAAGAAATTATGTACATATTCAAATTTTTCAGATTGTACTGAATTTCACTGACTGTTGTACTTTTACAAATAAATTGTATCGAAAAAAGTGCAATTGTACCTAAAATTCCATCACTGCTGTGGTAGTTTGGTTTCGTACAGACAAGCTCGCACGAACGAAAGGTTCGGTCTACTCATCAGGTAGCTACGACCAAACTACAAAATACAATTCTAACTTCATACATTAAGTATAAGGCAAGAACGTCTGAATTAGAGAATTAAATTCACTAAATCAAAACTCAAAGAAAACCAATTTTTTGGTAGATATATTATACATGATTGGCCTCTTCATTTTTTCTGATTAACAAGTCGAAAAATATTATAAAATATTCAGCATTTAGCGGATTTGGTAAAATAAATGGCCTAGCGATTATTGATTATTTTGAGTTAGATGTTTAATTGATTAATTGTACGTATCGTACAATATTAATTTCAATTTAAAAAAATTCAAAAAAAAATTTTAATTGGCTGAGATAATGAAAATTTAATTTTTTCGGTTCTAAATAATTTTATCGGACGAAAAAAATTAAATTTTCATTTTCTCAGCCAATTAATTTTTTTTTGAATTTTTTAAATTGAAAATTGTATTGTCGGTCAAGAACCAGGAGATTTGGTGAAAACACAACAATAATTTTGGAATTTTTTATGTAGGTATATCGAAAAAACTAAATCCGATTTTTCTTTTCGTTTTTCAGTGGGTAAAGCGCTTTAGAGTCAAACTTTCTAAACCAACGCAATTTGTAAATTTCGGTTTTAACCTCTTAACACGTTCGCCACTCATCTGTTTTTTGGTGTACAAAAAAAAACTCACATGTTAAAAACTCCACAGTCATACAAATAAAAATACATCGACAAATGTGTGTATTCCATTAGGTACTGGATGAGGAAACAATTGATTCGATACAAAATTTGATCCCAGCTCAACCTTAAGGCCGAACAAATTCTTCAGGCCATGAAATAATAGGTTTTATATTAGGAACTATTTGTAATATCTACAATATATTTCAGATATAAAATTTCACTAAAATCCATCAACAAACATGCTTGTTACATTTGATGCTGAAGACTGAGAAGAAAGTCTGAATTGGCCAGTATGTAACAATAAATTTGGCGTATATAATTTTTTATTTGACATCATCAGAGTGTTTTTACTGTTCAGTATTCCGCAATATTTCTTAAATTTCAGCCATGGTTTAAATACGAAATCCGACCGCAGATGATATGGCTGGAGGAATTCTTCAGAGCCGGAATTCATTATATTTCTATTAGGAACTATTTAAAGAATTGATTTTACAATTCAAATCTCAGAACTAAATTTTTATTAAAATCCATCCACAAAAGTTCTGCCTAGTTCCATTTTGAACTAGGAATGGTGAACCAATTATTGCTTAATGGTACCAACCATAATAGCATTAGTATAGTGTTCCGCAATATTTCTTGAATTTGGCTGTTATTTTATTTAGAAAATCCGACCCCAAATGATATGACATAAGGAATTTTTCAGAGCGTGAATAATTTAATTTTATATTAGCAACTACTAACTGATTCGACTTTATAACCTAGATATGAAATTTCACTAAACTCTATTAACAAACGTGCGTGTCCCATTTGGTGGAGGAACTGTAGAAAAGGCCTGGATTGGTTATGTACTTAAAAAACAAATTTCTTTTTGAATTTTTTTTTTATTATAATTTAAATACGTTTAAATTTATGTACCAACAAATTACCAGTGTCCTGGAATATTTATTGAATTCTGGCCATGTTTTATTTAAAACACTCAATCCCTGCTCCAAACGGAACTTCTGCGATTAAGCACCAATTCCATTGAAATTTATTATCTGACTTAACCAACATATTTAATGATAAATGAATTAGTTGCGGCATTCTCAAATTATGAATCGAGGTGGCAGGTTTTGCAACTTTCCTAAGTGGAGAAATTTTACTACATATCTGTTTTTTAACCAACGGATGTCGTCAACACCAAACCAATTTTATAAAGCTTTTTTTTTATAAACACAACAAATTTCGAGACTTAAAAACTGTCTTGGGTTTTTAAGACGAAATGTAATATTTTTTCAAAATTGTTCAGTCTTCGTTCAGGTTAAGTTGTTTTTGACCTGATCACCCTAGTGACAACTCTCATTTTGGCTATCGGTTTCTTGTAATTAATCCAAACGCAACATGCTTCTTAATTTAATAAAATATCGCTAAACTCGTAACATTTGCGATGGTTTAACAAGTGGTTTTTGCGAGAGGTTTGAAAGTTTCATATAAACACGCGGAATGTTTAGCTGCTAGCTCGGCGATTTTTTACTTTTGGAAAAAATGGAATAAAGAATCTAAAAGAACTGTACAACAGTTTGTTGAATTTGGACCAACAGTAGTACCGAAAGGACATTTGCTCGGAAGTAGTGGAATAAAATAAACGATGATCCAGAACTGCTCGAATGGGTCTTACTCAAACTAAGGGCTAATGGTCAGATCCAAAAGAATATGAAGGTTCTGCTTAACAGTGAGCTTCGATTTCAATGGCATACTATGCCAAGAGTTATTCCTACTACGCAGTAACAATAAAGATTTCTACCTGGAAGTTACATTTCGCTGCTTGTTCGTAAATTTTTGGCCCAAAACAACAACGTTATTCAGCCTCCGTATTCACCGGCCATTGCAAGCGACTTCTTCCTGTTCCAAAAACTAAATTACCGAGAACCTTTTTGACAGCCAACAATAAACTAAACATCCAATATAGTTATAAATGTCATCATACGTCAAGGACAAGTGAATCAATACAACAAAAAAACTTGCAACAACTGGACATGCGTTTTCTTTCAAGCTTTCCATATTTCTCAAAAATGTTTGGTATGCATAAAGTTTATATTATGTTCAAATTGATTTCATGCTTTCCCAAGTCCTAGCATTTCGATATTTGGAGTTTATAAAAATAATAAACGTTTTTTCCATTTTTTTGTAAGAATATCTGCAAAGAAGGCCGATTTCTAAAACTCAAATTTTCTTGGCGTGGCGGACAAATTCCTAAACGTGCCAATTTGCACAATTGCACCAGTCAACGCCAATTTGCACAATTGCAACAGTCAACATTGGCACAATTGCAACAGTTGTTTAATTGTGTCAATTCCTAAACTTGCCAATTAAACGACTGGCATTGATTCGGAAATTTGGTGGCTACTAAATGAAGAACAAAAACTAGGTTAGTTGGAAATTTAAGAATTTTTAGCTAACAACATTCTATTTGGAAAAATTTTTATGTTCTAAGTCATAATATTTATTTGATATTGTTCAAAGGTTTCGTAGCTTCACTAAATTATATTTCAGAATTTTGGAAAAATTTTCAATTTAAATTCAAACTTAATATCCATATTGTAATTGGAAACATTTAAAGTTCGTTTAAATAAAATAGTCAGTGAAATATCCAGTCAAATGAAATTCTGAGCATTTTCTCTCTCATTGTGGTCATATATTTTAATCTTCCAAGGAAAGCGATTGTTACCCTGAAATATTCAAAGAAACGATTAAGAAATTTAAAACAATTCCTTTTTTACTTTTCGCCTTCCCTTAATCCGGATAATGACGAAATGTTTAAAAAACAAATATTTTATGTTCCTAATTAATTAAACGTGATATTGCTTTATAAGATCTCCACTTACAATTATTATTGAAATGGTCAGTTCTTCCGTTACCTTAAATATACTTAAAAAAGTGCGATTTTATGGATATTTTTGTAACAGTTTGTTGGAACAACCACATTATTTATAGGGTAAAAACATATAAAATACTAATTTATTTAGATTTTTTGTAATGTTGTGGAGGAAGGAGGTCAACAATAATCGTTATTTACGTACGCCTAAAAATAAAATTAAAATTTTGTTATAAACATATAAAAGCTTAATAGCATAAATTCTATTTTATGTTTATAATGACGCCCTTTCATGATTAAAAATATGTATTCACATTCCACATAATTGAAATAGGCATAATAAAATTAAATTATACAATAAATTGTTTATAATATTTGAATGATGGGTTTTCTGATACATAATATCCATGTCTATATAAATATGCACTAGATGTACATATGTGATGATGCATATCACAAACAGCTAATCCAAAATAAATTAATTGGATACGCCAACATCATTTTATTTTTAAGACGGGGTGCAAATATCTACATACAGCACTTTAAAATATAATTAATCTTGTGACATGTAATTTCCTTTTACATTCGTATTTCTCGGAAATGATGTGATTGCAAATTCAGATTGATTCACAAAATTCTTGTGAAAAACGCATAGAAAACGCATAGAAGTGCAAGTACATATATAAAATGTGGTGTTTTTAAATTAAATTTTAATAAATTCGGAAAATTCGTATAATTCTAAAAATTCAGATATCGATTAATTTTGAAATATAGGGGCCGCCAAACCTAGTGAAGTAAATTCACCATATCGTTAATGATCCAAAACTATGTCGAAAATGTCTTAGCGCTTTTCCCTATCTGTAGATGAGTTTTAGGTAATCGTGATCTTACGGTAAAATACAGGCACTCACTATTCCAAAATGAATCAAATAAATGATGACTCATCGTAAACATATTGTTTTTATGTGTAAAATTTAAGTCTTAAGTTTTTATGTGTAAAAGTTAAGTTTTAAGTTTTGAAGGGCGATATTATTAAATGGGTGCTCCTCCATAACTAAATTTTTCATAAAATTTTTATTATTAGCCCAATGTATTCAAGATGGGGGTGTATAACTTTCACAACGAGCATTATTGGGCAGTTGAACATAGAATTCGTTGATCGTCGAAGTTAAGTTGAACTTCGTATTTAATGAATATATTTATATACAGCATTTGTAGTATCTTCCATTTTCTTAGGTTATTATTTTAACCCCTTGAGCTACAATTAAAACATATTATTTTTTTATTTTAATGAAACCTTAAAAAAATTATCGATAATATTATCAATGGACACCAACAATTTCGGAAAAACTTTTGTTTAAAGCGCGTTCCACAGCACTGTATACTTTGTGTTAAAGGTAGATATAAATAAACAAATTGATTATAAATAAATGAAACGAATCACGACAAATATCGTTTAGCAATTGAGTGTAAAAAACATTTGACTTGCGGGAGGTGGGAATGAGCATGTTTAATACGTTATTGTAGCTTAACACGTTCGCCACTCAACGTCACATATATGCGACATGCTAGTTTAAAAAAAATTAATGTCATAAATGTGTGACGCAAAATTTAATTCTACGAAATGAAAGAATAATTTTGTGGTAATTTTTGTTACGATTATTTGCGATGCGGCTTTGTTTCTAGAAGTATCTAACACATATGTACTTGTGCCAAGTAGTTTCACTGGGAGCCCAGTCGTCGCCCATATTCGTGGCATTTTATTTCAAAGATCTAATCAAAATAGCAGAATTAGCAGAAAGGGTTCGACGAAGTTCGAATGAAGACCTAAAATTCAGAATCGTTAGGTATACATATGTACTTCATCCATTGCAATCTACTTAGCAATTTATGTTACGACAATAGCTGAACTAACAGATTTTTGTTCGACAAATCGTTTTGAGTTTCTATGTTTACAGATGTATATTATACAATTAATTAGGATCCGAACGGCCAAAGACAATTGTCTGGGGTTAAGATATTGGACCCGTCTCGGAGATAATAATATTCATCTTAAGTTATTTTATTCGCTCTCTTCATGTAAAAAATTGCGTTGAAAAACAAAAATAAAAATCTAGCGTATTATTATGGCCCGATTCTGACTGATTTTTTTATGTTGCACATAAAAATTTTTTTTACGGAAATAGCTAGCCACACAAACAAATCAACTGTTTAAAGAAATAGTTTTATTGGCACGCCAATAACCAACTATTTGCGAACACTGCTCTAGATCGAATGCTGCGCGTTTTCGAATGCGTCACGAACAACGCAACAATTCAAATTCATAATTTATTAATTTTATTTTCTTATGTAACCTACTGTATATCAATTATTGTCTAAATTCCGAAATTATTAATGTGCCTCACTGTACTCACTCATCATTTCAAGTTTTAATACGGTAAAATACCGTACGAAATTAAATTAAAAAAAAAAAAAAAACCTGATTTTGTTCTTGATCGGATATTCTCTTTATGTAAATTAGTCGTAATTTAAATTTGAAAGTGAAAATAAATCCATTGTGCGAAAATGTGTGAAATGCGTGCTTATCAAGTTCAAAGCTGTGATTCTACATTTAATATCGGGCTTTTATAATTGTGACTAAACCGTATGAAGTGTATTGTACATTTTAGTGATTTTAGCGTTTGTGTTTATTGCGTTTGCAAATATGACGATTTTATTATAATATAATGTGTATGTGGGTGCGGTTGCCAAAAAGAATGTTAATGGTAAGTGATTTGATTCTTTCCTATACAACGTAAACAAAATTAATAAGATGTGATAAAGATAGTGAAAATATCATAGATTTGTATTAAAAAAAGTCTAGGTCAGGTTCATTTTAAGATCAACACAGTTATTTTAGTTATATGATTCCTTTAACGATGTTTGGTTAAAGTGTTTTTACTGGGTATGTCGAGAAAATTTTTAGGAGTTGCAAACCAAATTTTTCCGGAAAATTACCTCATTTCCCCGTAAAATTTTCACTTTTTCTAACAAAAATTTCTATTGTAATTTTTTACAAAATATTTAAGAAGAGAAGAAATTGTTAAGAGTTTGCAATTCAGTTTCGATCTGCGAGCATGTGAAAAATAAATCACCTTTCAGTACATCGCATTCCTTGAAGCGACTGAACTGCTAATTTATTACACTGATTTTTTCCTATACATTGGAATCAACCGTGTACTTCGTGTTATTAGCGAATTTTACATTTCCCTTTTTAAACTTTTAACTTTTAATATGTAAAAATGTGCAATTTTTTTTAAAGACTTTGATATTAGGATTTTATTTCAATAGTTTTTCGATGGTGCAAGGAATTTTTTCTGGAAAATTTTGAAATTTTTAATTTTTTTTTGTTTTGTATTAAATTATAATTTTTATTGAAACAGGAAGAATTGTATAAATCCTCTAAGATCCTCTAACGTTCACAACGAATTAAAGTTATATTAAAGAAAATGTTATGTTTAAAAAATTTGCCGTTTTGTTGGGGATTTGTGGTACTATCAGAAGAAGCGATAAGATCGATACAAATTCTATGTTGTCTCCAAGATTGACCAATCAATTATTACTAATAAAAATATATAGAATAAAAAGTGGAAATTGGTTTTATTGTTAATATTAATTTGTACGTATAAAAGGTGATTGCAATAAATTTTCTTCGCTGGAGAAAAAATAGCTTACACTTAAAGAATTTCAGTTTAAATTTGAAACTTTTGTTAAGTTTAAAAATATAAACGTATGTATAAGTTTTGAAAATCTGAAAGTAATATTTTTGATTTACGATTAAATAGTCTTGTTTTAATTTTTTAAAGTTTTACCTTCAGAACTTAAAACTAATTAGAGTTAAAGTGGAACGATTATGTTTGTAAAATAAAAACTTTTAGTTTGAACACTCAAACGCTTAGTTTTTTAGTTATAGTTAAAAAACTTTGAGTTCTCAAAAGTCCAAGCTTAAATTTAATAGCACTTTGTGGAATTATAATTGTTCGGGTACAATCCAACATGTGAAATAATAAAATACCGTTATTTCATACTATACCGAAAATCAATGTTTACGTGATTGATTTCAGCTCGGAAAACGAGCTATTACGTATAGTACAGAAAAATATAAAATCAAAGAAAAAAAAAATAAATAGGTAGGGTAACTTGGTAATTTTAAAATCATTTGGATTGATTTTCTTTAAATTCCAAACTCATGTTTTTACTTTAAAATTAAATTTTCATGTAGTATGAAATAAAACGATGTACGTTATACGTACGTTAAATGATCGTCACAGTACTCGTTCAAAATTCTATAAACGTCGAACTCGTACTGTAACAACTCATTTACCGCCCTTGTAACGTAAATAACTATTAAGGAATTAGTTCCTTATTCAATTGCATATTCAATAGCCTATAAAAGTTCACTTTACAGTCTCTGATAGTTTCTAAAATAGAAGGGTACGTTTTTTATTTCAGTTTATAAAAGTTTAATATTTAAGGAATACGAGTTTGTTTAAACAATTCCCAGTCTAAATTTTGCTTTTCCTCGTTGACGTAATTATTCGAAATATATGGGACATATGAATAGCTTTATCTTTATTTTGACTAAAATTTTTGTAATTTATTTTAGTGTTACAAATTTACATAAATGTTAGGATACAATATTTGCCATTTCTGTTGTAAAATATGTGATTCTTCAAATTGAAGCTCAAAATCTAATACGCTCTAAAATGTCAAAAATAAAAATCAATTTTTGTTAAAATCTATAAAATATAAATTTAATACTTTTGAATGCACGACGGAATTAGAAAATTCTTCTCTCAGCTTCGTGATTTTGGCTAATAAAACTTTCATCTCTTTATTGTTTTTTGAGTAAAGATTTTGTGTTCAAACTTAACCACAAATACTGCACATTTTAAGTATTTTATGTTGACAGCTTCATCGCAAATCTACAACTCGATTGTTGCAGAAGTTGTCTCTTAAGTTTTCGCTTACCGGTGAATTCATGCAAGTGCAAAATCTTCCATTTAATAATAATCTTGCATTAAAAAATCTTTCAATTACAAAATCTTCAACATAAATTTGTTTTTTCTAAAATTTATAAATTTTCAATTAAAAATTTAAATACACACTGAAGTGATTTTCGTGTATGTATTTATTTCAATTTCATTATATAAAAAACATACATAGCTATTAAAAATAAAATAAAATTATAAATTAATAGGTAATATTAAAAATAAAGAAAGTTAACATAAAAGAAATTATCCCGCAACTTAAAAAAGGGATGGGAACGTAATCCCGCATCCCAAAATGCCGTTTATAAAATCCCATTTTCAAAATCCCGAATCCAGAACCCCTGATTGCAAAATCCCGTATTCCAATCTCCCGTATTCCAAAATCCCGTATTTCTAAATTCCGTGTTTTAAAATCCCGTATCCTAAAATCCCGTATTCCAAAATCCAGTGTTTTATCACGACACATCGGCTTATGTTAGGTTATAGATCGCGCGATTTTTAACCTAACCTAAGCCGATGTGTCGTGAATCATGATAGAATACGGGATGTGTGTCCCGTGTATGTGTGTGATCTAAGACTCGGGATCACTAAATTTGCCTAAAAAAAATTCAGGAATTTTAAAATCCAGATTGGTTGAAACGTAAAAATCCAGGAAAATAAAACCCCGAAAAAAATCAAGAAATTAGTGGAAAAGCAATCCAGAAAAAATATTTTGTTTAAATAAATCCCCTCCCCTAATATCATTTTTAGGGGTATATCCTCCAACAGGTCGCAAATAAACTATATTTGCTCCTCAAAATCTAACTACTCGATTGATTTTAACATGAGATTTCCAATTGAAATTTCTTTTTTTTGTATTTTATTTGCGACTGAGTAGTAAAAACATAGAAAAGCTACCACCGGCTTTTTGACGATGCAAATAAAATCAAGCAAGTCAAGACAATCAATACTGCTCAGTCGCAAAAGCAAATGAAACACATAAAAAGAAATTTCAATTGAAAACTCATGTTAAAATCAATCGAGTAATCAGATTTTGAGGCGCAAATAGTTTATTTGCGACCTGTTGGAGGATATACCCCTTAGACTCTTGTCGTCACTTGAAACATTTGTCATACATCTATCAGTTGAAGCGATACGAGCGATACAATTCCTTTGATTTGTGTCTGCAATGTTGACCAAGCCTTAAATAAACAATTCGCTCCAACATATTCGTCAATACCATACTAACCAGTGCCGGATCATGGATGTTCCGGGCCCTGAGCCAATATTATTTAAGGCCCCCCTCCCACCCAAAAAAAAAAAAAAAAAATTATTCAAATATATTTTTTATTCATTTTAACTTAGTACATACCTACATAACTATATAACGCAGGAACTAAATTCAAATTAGAAATTATAATAAAAATAATAATAAATTAATTGTAGTAGGTATATATATATATATATATATATATATATATATATATATATATATATATATATATATATATATATATATATATATATATATATGTATATATATATATATATACATATATGTATATATATATATGTATATATATATATATATACTATATATATATATATATATAATATATATATATATATATATATATATATATATATATATATATATATATATACCGGGTGTTTCTTTTAAACTGAGACGATCAAATATCTCGAAAAATAGCCACTCTACGGAAAAAATGTCCATAATCAAAATTTAATCATACCGCGGGGGAAATACATTAGTGCAAGAAAATAGTCCCCCACCCCCCGCTTTGTAGGTGGGGCGCGGGGTAACTTCGAAACTAAGATAGGAACCCCTATTTTTTATTGCAGATTCGGATTCTACGGCTAAAAATACGTAAGATTTGACTGAAACATTTTTTTCGATTCATGTTAGATGGCGCTGTAATTGACGATATTCAATTTTTATCTCGGATTAAATATCTCGGAAAATAAGCACTCTACGAAAAAAATGATAGAGATCAAAATTGAATTATTCCACGGGGGAAATACATTAGTGTTAAAATTAGTACCCTCACCTCCTCCTTGTAGGTGGGTGTACTAATTTTAACACTAATGTATTTCCAGCGCCATCTATCATGAATCGATAAAAATGTTTCAGTCAAATCCTACGTATTTTTAGCCGTATAATCCGAATCTGCAATAAAAAATAGGGGTTCCTATCTTAGTTTCAAAGTTACCCCCCGCCCCACCTACATGGAGGGGTGAGGGCTACTAATTTTAACACTAATGTATTTCCCCCGCGGAATAATTCAATTTTGATCTCTACCATTTTTTTCGTAGAGTGCTTATTTTCCGAGATATTTAATCCGAGATAAAAATTGAATATCGTCAATTACAGCGCCATCTAACATGAATCGAAAAAAATGTTTCAGTCAAATCCTACGTATTTTTAGCCGTAGAATCCGAATCTGCAATAAAAAATATGGCTTCCTATCTTAGTTTAAAAGTTACCCCGCCCCACCTACAAAGCGGGGGGAGGGGGACTATTTTTTTGCACTAATGTATTTCCCCCGCGGTATGATTAAATTTTGATTATGGACATTTTTTCCGTAGAGTGGCTATTTTTCGAGATATTTGATCGTCTCAGTTTAAAAGAAACACCCGGTATATACTTATATATTTTAGTTTTATATTTAGAACTAAAGAGGGAGCTGTGACAAGTGAAATGATAGTTGGTCTAACATAATTTAATTTTGTATTAACTTTTTGCGAGCTTTCGATGTTGCAAATTCATTAATAATTTCGTTTATATTAAGTTTATCAATATTTCCATTTTCAATATATAATAAAGACAACGATGCTAGTTTAGGTTGGGCCAATGTGCTTCATAAATAGTTCTTTACCCGTTTTAATGCTGAAAATGATCGTTCTCCACTTGCATTACTTATTGGAAATGTCAAAAAAACTCTCAAAACGATATCCAAATTCTGGAATGTCTTATTTAAATTTGTATTCAAAATAAATTTATACCATTCCATTGGTTTATTATCACTTTTTTGGATCTCGCTCAGGTTTAAAAATGGACCAGCTCACTCTTTAGTTCTGTACAATTAATATCTTTCTTATAATGAACGAACAATTCCGAAAAATCGGTGTTAGCTATTGATTTTTTAAACAAACATTGAAAACGAATTTAAATATCTTTATAAGCATTACACCTTCGTTTCAATTTCGCAGCTAAAACATCACATAATACATAAATGCTTTCTATTTTGAATTTGTGTCTGCCTGCTGAAGGAATCTCATTTTCTTCCGCAGTTCCTTCGCCAAAAAAACGTTTTCGTTTTTTTTTTACGACTCTCTACATATGTATATGTCTGAAAGTAGAATTAGGTGCAATGTTCTTAGCTTCTTCCTCAAACTCGTCAAATTTGTTTCGAATTGATTTCACAAATTCTTCCAATGAATTGTACAGATCGGCAGCCATATCACTGTGTTTATGCGGGCGGTTGAACTAAAGTTGAATTTAATGGGTGAAAAGTTTGTGCGATAGAGAAGTATTTAAATAAAGAAAGCTACTCATTTGATTTTTTTGTTACATTTCTTGTACATAATACATTATATTAAACGAATTTTATGAGAAATTTTAAATTTTAAATTAATTTCTTAGCAAAAGTGTTTCGCTAATCCGGGCCCTCAGAATTACGGGCCTGGGGCCATGGTCCAATTGGGGCATATGATGATCCGGCACTGATACTAACCCATTTTAAAAATGAATTAAGCCACCAAAAACTAACTTGAAACATTTGTGGTAGAACTATCAGTATAGAAGCGAAGTAAGCGATACGATTCCTTTGATCTGTGTCAGAAAGGTTGACGAGGCAATTTCCATTATCATAAATATTAAGAACTTTACGGAAAAACTCAAATTTTATTGACATTTTATTAATTTTTTTTAACTTGGGCCGCACTTTTATACTTGTGTTTCTGGATTTTTGTTTTTCGAATTTTTTTTGTTTCGATTTTTTTTTTCTGAATTCTTTTCAGGATTTTCGATTTAGGTATTATTTTTTTCTAGATAAGGTAACCAATCCCTAATACTCATCTCCTCAATATCTCAACGGTTGTCCCAGACGAATTACTGCACCTCTTCTTTTTGAACCTCCTAACCTGCTACGTCACTTTACAAATGCTTCCGTTGACAGCGATACACATTTCTTCGACTTAGAGACGTAATTTCGTCAGAATTAAGCAGCATAAAATGTAAAAATTAATGTGTCAATTCGAAATTTTTTCTTTCGTGAAAACAAAGTACTGTAGAAAAAGCTAGGTAAATGCGCGGAATAAATTCTTCAAATTATACTCGTTTTACTTGTATGTATATAATTCGATTTTAGAATATAAAAGTGTTTGAAAAAATTAAAATAGTAAATTGTTATTTCTAATTTAGTTAATCCCGTAATTCCGAAAAAAAAATCAAACTGGTGGATTTTAGAATACGGAATTTTGAAATAGGAGAATTTAGTCTACGGGATTTTCAAAACGGTATTTTAATGAATTACAGGAGTTTGTGCATCTTGGATTTTGGAATATGGGCATTCGTACCGATACCCTTCAAAAAGTATGATGTTGTGCGCGATTTTCTTTTAAAAAATCATCTTACAGATTTTTTCTTTTTTTTAAGTATCCGTTTAATTTTTTCCTTTAGTTATTTTTCATTATTGTTTTTGTTTTCTTAGAAAGGCGTCTCCGGATTTCACTTTTTCTATTTGAGGTTTTGTCACAATTAGTTCATCTGACAATTTTTTTATCTTGTAAACTCCAGCATGCCGTTGTCCGACTAAAATTTTCAGGCGCCTGTTCCAAGCTTTCTCATAATTTTCGGTACGTGGAAAATTTTCTGTAAATTGTCCGCATCAGCAATTGACCAAACTTGTGGACTATGTCTGGGTCTCTGTTTACGTCCCCTAATATCATTTCTTCTGAACCACCGACTAATTAATTTCACTCCACTATTAGTAAACTTTTCATATAAATTTTGGTAATAAGTTGGTATTTCCTTTGGTGTGATAGAAAACGTTTGTTTTATTAAAATAACAATAAAGTTTAAAATTTTTATGTAAAGTTTTTTGAACACAAGAAAAAGTTTTCGGTTTTAATTTTATTTTTTGTGGTTTTAAGAAGGTGTTCACCTAAATTTCTTTCGACATTTTTTTTTAAATTCGTCTTGAACATATTTGAGGTTTTCCGGGATATTAATAGACTGGAAAATATTCGGTTCTACTATATTAGTTTATTACCTCGGATACCCTCCATTTTAATTTTTTGGGCGTTTTTGGATGGTAAGTATACTCGTGAGTTATTATGCTTATTAGTAATACTATCTGCTATTATGACGGCAGGCGCAGCTTCCGAATTTTTATTTGAAATCTTTAGTAAATTATTAGTATCAAATACTGCTTTCTCAAAAGCCAAGGGTTCATGCGAATGGTTTGCCTAAGATTTTAAAATTCATGCTTATCGCAAATATTAAATATATTTTTTGAAATTTAAATATATTTTTTGTTTTTCTATTTAAATGGTGGCTGGGTCCATCGACAATTAATTTTTCCTTGCAACAATCTTATAGTGCCATAGCCAGAAAACTGGGCATATTTTTTCTATATTTAAACAGTTTAATTGACTTTTAAAAATAATATTTATGTGGTTTCAATAGGTGCGCAAGTTTTTTGGCCAAGGACTGTAGATCGAAACGTTTTCCACATAATGGGGGTATTCTAGTCTAGAATTTTGAAAAAATTCAATTTTTTCATATTCTTAATGTACATATATACCTTTAAGAATGTGTCCTCGAAAGAAAATTTTAAAATTCCAATAATTTACGTAGTTAGCTATTTTAGACTTAGACCGCTGCGGCTACCTTAAACGTTTGCTCAAAACTTTAAACGGGTTTTTCTCAAAATCAGTTTTAAGACCTGGTTGACATCATAGCACAGACAGTTTTTGTCCGATCGAACTAATTCAAAATGGATTATGTTCAGGAAATGTGTCGTTATCGCCAAATCGCACAGTTTTTTTTATTACAATTTTTTTTTTATTTACTGCGTGATTTTAATTGACAAAATATACAGGGCTGAAACCTCACGAGGGGATCAGAACTTCGGTCTTTGGCATCTTCAATAATGTCATAAAGTTGGTGTGACAGTTTTGACATTATTGATTTCTATTTTAACCAACATATATTTACTTATACAACAACAGCCAAACAGGTCAAAAGCGTCAGTAACATGGGTACAGGCATACAATTTAAAACGAAAAATTATATTCTAGAACTTTATACCGAAAGTAGTATAACAAATTATACTGATACTTCTAACCGTTTAACTGACCATATTCCAGAAATTTATCCAAAAACTCATTTTAGAATGTTCCAACACACATATCCAATTTCATTATAATCGGTTAAGAAATATCCAAGTTCCATCATAATTGGCCATATTCCTGAACTTCGTCCAAAAAACATGTTAGAATCCCATTTCCAACACTCTTGTCGAATTTCAACGGAATCGGTAGAGAAATTAACAAGTTCCATCATACTTGGCCATATTCCTGAACTTCATCCAAAACTCATTTTAGAATCGTCATTTCTAGCACACATGTCAAATTTCATAATAATCCTTTGAGAAATAGGCGAGTTCCATCATACTTGGCCATATTCCAGAACTTCATCCAAAACTCATTTTAGATTCCCATTTCCAATACACATATGTCGAATTTCATCATAATTGGTTGAGAAATGGGCCAGTTCCATCATACTTGGCCATATTCCAGAACCTCATCCAAAACTCATTTTAGAATCCCATTTCTAAAACACAAATCAAATTTCGTAATAATCGGTTGAGAAATAGACAAGTCCATCATACTTAGCCATATTTCAGAACTTCAACCAGAAATCGTTTTAAAATTCCTGAACTTCATCCAAAAAACATTTTAGAATCCCATTTCCAATACAAATGTTGAATATCATCGTAATCGGTTGAGAAATGGGCAAGTTTCATCATACTTGGCCATATTCCAGAACCCCATCCAAAACTCATTTTAGATTTCCATTTCTAACACACAAATCAAATTTCATAATAATCGGTTGAGAAATAGACAAGTTCCATCATACTTGGCCATATTCCAGAACTTCATCCAGAAAGTGTTTCAAAATCCCAGAACTTCATCCAAAAAACATTTTAGAATCCCATTTCCAATACAAATGTCAAATTTCAACGTAATCGGTTGAGAAATGGGCAAGTTCCATCCTACTTGACCATAATCCAGAACTTCATCCAAAACTCATTTTATAATCCCATTTCTAACACACATACTAAATTTCATATTAATCGGTTGAGAAATAGACAAGTTCCATCATACTTGGCCATATTCCAGAACTTCATCCAGAAATCGTTTTAAAATCGCAGAACTTCATCCAAAAAACATTTTAGAATTCCATTTCCAATACAAATGGCGAATTTCATCGTAATCGGTTGAGAAATGGGCAAATTTCATCATACTTGGCCATATTCCAGAACCTCATCCAAAACTCATTTTAGATTCCCATTTCTAACACACAAATCAAATTTCATATTAATCGGTTGAGAAATAGACAAGTTCCATCATACTTGGCCATATTCCAGAACTTCATCCAGAAATCGTTTCAAAATCCCAGAACTTCATCCAAAAAACATTTTAGAATCCCATTTACAATACCAATCATCATGAAAAGGGCAAGTTCTATCCTACTTGGCCATATTCCAGAACCTCATCCAAAACTCATTTTAGAATCCTATTTCTAACACACATACTAAATTTCATAATAATCGGTTGAGAAATAGACAAGTTCCATCATACTTGGCCATATTCCAGAACTTCATCCAAAGATCATTTTAAAATCCCAGAACTTCATCCAAAAAACATTTTAGAATCCCATTTACAATACCAATGTCGAACTTCACCGTAATCGGTTGAGAAAAGGGCAAGTTCCATCCTACTTGGCCATATTCCAGAACCTCATCCAAAACTCATTTTAGAATCCGATTTCTAACACACATATCAAATTTCATAATAACCGGTTGAGAAATAGACAAGTTCCATCATACTTGGCCATATTCCAGAACTTCATCCAGAAATCATCTCAAAATCCCAGAACTTCATCCAAAAAACATTTTAGAATCCCATTTCCAATACCAATGTCGAATTTCACCGTAATCGGTTGAGAAAAGGGCAAGTTCCATCCTACTTGGCCATATTCCAGAACCTCATCCAAAACTCATTTTAGAATCCTATTTCTAACACACATACTAAATTTCATAATAATCGGTTGAGAAATAGACAAGTTCCATCATACTTGGCCATATTCCAGAACTTCATCCAGAGATCATTTTAAAATCCCAGAACTTCATCCAAAAAACATTTTAGAATCCCATTTCCAATACAAATGTCGAATTTCATCGTAATCGGTTGAGAAATGGGAAAGTTCCATCCTGCTTGGCCATATTCCAGAACTTCATCCAAAACTCATTTTAGAATCCGATTTCTAACACACATATCAAATTTCATAATAACCGGTTGAGAAATAGACAAGTTCCATCATACTTGGCCATATTGCAGAACTTCATCCATAACAGTTTTAGAATCCCATTTTCAACGCACATGTGATGAGAAATAGTCAAGTTCCATCATTCTTGGCCATATTCTAGAACTTCATCCAAGACTCATTTTAGAATCCAATTTTCAACACACATGTCGAATTTCATAATAATCGGTTGATAAATACGGAAGTTCCATCATATAAAAAATGTGTCAACTATTCACTACACCCAAATCCAACCCCAACTCAACTCCAACTCAACTTCAACTCAACGCGCAAATTGACCCCTAATTTAACCTTCAAATCAATTCCCAATTCAATGCCCAATCCAATAATCAAATAAGCATATATAAAAAATCGTAAATAAAAGCCGGTATTTTGGGTCAATTCGTATTGCAGGTACCCCACCCCCTTGACGTACAGTCTCCAAAAGATTTTCAAATCTCCGTCTTGACCATAGAACAGATTGGCGAAAAAAAAATCCAAATCGGACAAGCCGTTCTCGAGATACCATGGGTCCAGACATCCAGACATCCAGACAGACGGACGGACATTTTTTTTTTTTGCATTTTCAGACTCAGGGACTTTCAAAACGTCGAGAAAAGTGGTTTTGGACCCACCAAATTTTTCGTCATTTTTGATAGGATTTCAATACTTTGGTCTTTTTAGACCGAAGTAAATCATTTTTCTGAAGCCGCCATTTTTTCTAATCGAATTTTTTGAATTCTGTACGATGCGGCCATAGTCCTTCACCTATATTTAGTATTTTTGAAATTTTTATTTCAGACAATCCGAACTGGAGTTATGCCGTCAACCGCCAGTGACGTTTTTTCGATGGATGTTATTTGCCGGCCGCTATAGTGTCCATAAAAAGTCATAAAAAATCTGTATTCTTTAAATTGTCTTTAATTAAATGTGAAATTACAAATTGATCATCCAAACCATTTTCTTGTAAAAAATTCCGAAAAAATACATTTGCTTTCGTCATTTAACACTGTGTAACTGCCCTAAACAAAAAATATGTATTCGAACGATTATTTAGTTTATATCCAATATGCCGGTTTTGTATAGTATCTCCAATTGGAGAGTTTATCCATAACAAGAGTAGAACAAGGAATCGAACTACCCCATCAACCCAAACGCCCGTCAAAAGTTAATCTCATTCTAATCAAACTAATTATTGATATCGCGATCCGGAGTAGACAAGAACACCAAAACACGCCCAATGTCTTAAAATAAAACAGCAACACATCGCCCGTATGTAACATTTCAGTTAACCACCAAGCTCCAATGCTATGTACATAAACTACAAATACAATATTTTCAGCAAGAACATATTAATGAAAAATTCGTGTCATGCTGCCTTTACAGAAAAGTGTCAGATTTGCATTGAACATTGCCGCATTTCAGAAAAGTGACAGAAATACTGCTCTATAGTGAACAGTGAGCAGTTCCTTTTCAGTATTATGCTGAATTAAATTTAATAAATATTTTTTTAAACATTTTATTCATAAAAAATATTAGAATTATGTATTTATTGCTTTATTAGCTTTTTGAAGCTTTCAAATTTTGTAATTCCTTTTTTCAAATACGCTAATTTTTTTATTGAAAGATTTGAGAAAACGCCTGTCTTCTGTTCTCTCCTTTTATATACGAAATTATTTTATTATTTAGGTTATTTAAACTGTCCAGTGAGTATGTTGGCGAAAGTGGTGTGGCTTGGGTTTTCGAATGCGTCACGTACAACGCAACAATTTAAATTCATAATTTATTAATTTTATTTTCTTATGTAACCTACTGTATATCAATTATTGTCTAAATTCCGAAACTTTTAATGTGACTCACTGTACTCACTCATCATTTCAAGTTTTAATACGGTAAAATACCGTACGAAATTAAATTAAAAAAAAAAAAAAACCTGATTTTGTTCTTGATCGGATATTCTCTTTATGTAAATTAGTCGTAATTTAAATTTGAAAGTGAAATTATATCAATTGTACAAAAATTGTGAAATGCGTTCTTATCAAAAAGCTGTGATTTTACATTTAATATCGGGCTTTTATAATGGTGATTGTGACTAAATAGTATGAAGTGTATTTTAGTGAGTTTTGCGTTTGTATTTATTGTGTTTGCAAATATGACGATTTTATTTTAATATAATGTGTATGTGGTGGGTGCGGTTGCCAAAAAGAATGTTAATGGTAAGTGATTTGATTATTTCCTATACAACGTAAACAAAATTAATAAGATGTGATAAAGATCGTGAAAATATCATAGATTTGTATTAAAAAAAATCTAGGTCAGGTTCTAAGATCAACACAGTTATTTTAGTTATATGATTCCCTTAAGGATGTTTGAAAGAATTGTTAAAATTACCTCATTTTCTGAAAAAATTTTCACTTTTTCTAACAAAAGTTTTTGTTGTAATTTTATTCAAAATAATGTAAAAATGTGCAATTTTTTTAAAGTTTTTAAAGATTTTAATATTAGAATTAAAATTGAAACAGGAAGAATTATATAGATCCTTTAAAGTTCACAACCAATTAAACTTATATTAAACAAAATATTATGTTTAAAAAATTGGCGATTTGGGGGATTTATGGTACTATCAGAAGAAGCGATAAGGGCGATACAAATTCTATGTTGTCTTCAAGATTGACGAAGCAATTATTATTAATTTTTTTAATTAATAAATTTAATTAGTAATACTTATTTACTATTTGTGCAAGATTTGTAATTTACATTAAAATTACATTATTTATAAAAATAAAGAATACAAATAAGCACAGTTAATCAATTAAATTTCATTCTAACATAAAAATCTAATTTTGTTTGAATTTTATTAAATTTTTTTAATTTTTTAATTCTATAGGAAGTTCATTATACAATTTTAATCCCTTATAAATAAGTAAATTCTAAGTTCTAGAATTTCTAAACAAATCTAACTTAAAATCAAATTTGTTTCTTAGATTAAATTGAGTTAAATCGCCCACATAGTTAAACTCTCCCATTAAATATTTCGGAAGATATCCATTTATAATTTTATATAACATTAAATTTAATTCGTTGATCCACCCACGTTCAACCAGTTTAATAAATTTAATTAAATAGAAACCAATTTATTCTTTCTTAAAATAATACGCATTATATTTACCATTTCATTATTAAACAATACAACTACTTTGCGATCTTTTACAAATGTAATCCAGATGTGACTAAATTTAATTTATTTTCGATAATTACCCCTAAATATTTCATTTTATTATTTTGATCGATACATGTATCATCAATTATAATATTACCATTATCTACATTACTATTTAAAATCATGTATTTAGTTTTATAAATATTTAATTTCATCTTATTAATTTTAAACCAATTACTTAAATATTGTAAGTCGTCGTTAATTTTATTAACAGCTACTTGAACTTCATCACTCTCCACATAACCGTCGGCAAACATAAGAAGTTTGCCATTCGTTACCACTCGTCTAATATCATTAATGTAAATTAAAAAAAAAATACTCCCAAAACAGTTTCTTGCATCCATAGAAGTGCTAATTTTGGAAGAAATTACTTCATTTACTTTTGTTTGCGGCGTTCTGTTTCTCAAATATGATTCAAGCCATTTTAATTCGATATTCGCAATGCCACTATTAATAAAATATATAGAATAAAAAGTGGAAAACTGAAAATTTTCTCGAAAAATGTCATAATTTTTCTGGAAAATTTGGCTTGCATCCTCTAAAAACTATAAATATATACTATCCTACATGCAAACATTTTCAAAAAATATACATCTTACCTGATTTTGGGGATGTACCCAGTAAGTAAATTAACGCCATCTTTATGAAGTTGGCCCAAAATTCTATCCCATCACCTTAAATCTTATGATAAACAGTAACGATCACAACAGAAAAATATTAGGCCTGTAATGTCACGATAATTTCTAATAATCGATAATTTATTTTTTCTCCAAACGTCTTAAAAGTAGCTTGTTTTAATACTACGAGATATTATTGGGTATTAAAGTTGGTTTTATTATTAATATAATTTGTACGTATAAATAGTGAATGCAATGAATTTTCTTCGCTGGAGTCAAAATAGCTTACACGTAATCAATTACAGTTTAAATTTGAAACTTTTGATAAGTTTAAAAATATAAACGTATATAAATTTTAAAAATCTGAATGTCATATTTCTGTTTTACGATTAAATAGTCTTGTTTTAATTGTTCCGTGTTTTAAAATCCCGTATTCCTAAATCCCGTATTCTATCATGACACATCGGCTTATGTTAAGTTAGAGATCGCGCGACTTTGAACCTAACTAAGCCGATGTGTCATTACATGAAGAAATACGGGATATGTGTCTCGTGTTTGTGTGGTATGTGTGTGGGATCTAAGACTCGGAATCACTAAATTTGCCTAAAAAAATCCAGGAATTTTAAAATCCAGATTGGTTGAAATGTAAAAATCCAGAAAAATAAATTCCCTTAAAAAAATCTCGAAATTAGTGGAAAAGTAATCCAGAAAAAACATTTTGTTTAAATAAATGCATAAAAAAAAAATCAATTTTATAGGTATTTTTAGACTTTTGTCATCACTTGAAACATTTGTGATACATCTATCAGTTGAAGCGATACGAGCGATACAATTCCTTTGATCTGTGTCTGCAAGGTTGACGAAGCATTTACGAAGCATTAAATAAACAGTTCGCTCCAATACACTCGTCATTACCGTACTAACCCAACGACAACCAAAAACTAACTTGATACATGTGTGGTAGGAGACTATCAGTAGAAGCGATGTAAGCTATGCGATTCCTTTGGTCTGTATCAGAAAGATTGACGAGGCAATTTACATTATCAAAAATATTAAGAACTTTACGGAAAAACTCAAATTTTAATTTAACTTAGGCCACCCTTTTATAATTGTGTTTCTATGGGTAAAAGTTTTCTAGATTTGTGTTTTTCTGAATTTTTTTGTTTCTGGATTTTTTTCAGGTTTTTAAGTTTAGGTATTATTTTTTGCTAGATAAGTGGCACTATTCTGGTTTGATAAATACGTTATTTCGTCAGAAATAAGCCCGTATAAAAGGCAAAAATTACACAGGGTAGGAGCTCGGCGCAGAAAATACCAGGAATTTTAAACGAAATAAATATTCCAGAACACCTGCTATATTAACTTGAAATCATTTAATAAGTCCAGATTTTTTTTGAAAAAAAATAATTGTTATGTGTTTATAATTTAGATAATCCCGTAATCCCGAAAAAAAATGGTTTAGGTGGATTTTAGAATACGGGATTTTGAAGTATGGCGATTTAGTCTACGGGATTTTCAAAACGGTATTTTAACGATGTACGGGAGTTTGTGCATTCTGGATTTTGGAATACGGGCATATGTACCGATCCTCTTAAAATAGTATGTTGTTGTGAACGATTCTCTTTAAAAACACGTTCTCCGGATTTCACTTTTTCGATTTCAGCTTTTGCCACAATTAGTTCATCTGACAATTTTTTTATAATCTTGTAAACTCCAGCATGCCGTTGTCCAATCAAAACTTTCAGGCGCTCCACATTATTTCGGGTACGTGGAAGGTTTTCTGTAAATTTTAAGTCCGCATCAGCAATTGACCAAACTTGTGGACTGTATCAAGGTCTCTGAATACGTCCACTAATATCATTTTTTTGGAACCACCGATCAATTAATTTCACTGCACTATTATCAAACTTTTCATATAAATTTTGGTAATAGGCTGGTATTTCGTTTTTGATGGAACGAAAGCCCAGCTTTTAAGTATTTTAATTTGAAGTAGAAAGTCTTCGGAATTGCATACCTAGTCGCCAACCGTAGTTTATGGATTTTTGCCATATTATTTGTCAAAAATGGAAAGGTCAACCATTAAAGGTAGCTTCCGAGAAAAATGCAGATGTCGATAACACTATTGCATTTTCAAAATCCGTTATTAATCTTGACGGTTTTAAATTATTTCCCAGTTCCAAGGATACTTTTCTTAAATTGTAGAATAATATATCATATACTTTCATCGACTTTTTGCTCATTAAGAAAAATATTAATGATATGATTTGCCCTTCAACATTCCCATGACTGGAAAAGAGTTGTCGCATGATGGAAGGAACTAGTCGAAGGAACAATTTTATTCCGCAAGTAAGGTTAACGATGAAACAGTTAGTTCGCCTTTAACATAAACATTTTTATAACTATGAGCCGCTGTGGTCTCCATGACAAAATTAAAAAAAAATTCCTGAGAAATTTAGATGAATACCTTCTTAAAATCATAAATTAACAAAAAAATAAAATTAAAACACAAACATTTTTCTTGTTTTCAAAAAACTTTACATACAAATTTTAAACTTCATTGTTATTTTAATAAAACAAACGTTTTCGATCACTTAGTGATCATCATCAGGTTTTGTTACAAATGAGAAATAAGAATTGTTTGTTGTAACAAAACCTGATGATCACTAAGTGATCGAAAACGTTTTTTTTTTTTTTTAAATAACAATAAAGTTTAAAATTTGTATATAAAGTTTTTTGAAAACAAGAAAAATTTTTGTGTTTTAATTTTTTTTTTTTAATTTGTGGTTATTTTTTCTTTGGAAACAATTTTTTAAAATCGCCTTTAAAATATTTGAGGTTTTCCGAGATATTAATAGACTGGAAACTATCCGGTTCTATTAGTTTATTCGGATACGCTGCATTTTAATTTTATGGGCTTTTCTGGATAGTAAGTATACTCCCGAGTTACTATGCTTATTAGTAATACTATCTGCTATTATCACGGCAGTCGCAGCATCCGAATTTTTATTTGAAATTTTTAGTTACTGCTTTCTCAAAAGCCAAGGGTTCATGCGAATGATTTGCCTAAGATTTTAAAATCTCATGCTTATCGTCCACTTTACGTCCACTACACGTCCTTTACACGATACATTTTTCTGATTGCTACAGACCCATTTAACTGTATTTTTTGTTTTTCTATTTAAATGGTGGCTGTATCCATCGACAATTAATTTTTGCTTGTCCTTATTGGAAGTATTAACTGAAATACTCATATTAAAGACCTAAAAGAAATAAATTAATTTATAAGAACTAGAAACATTATATGATTTAATTAAAATTTAAAGTTACTTACCTACAGAACATTTTCTATGGTATACGTGTAGTTTTTCACTCACTTTTGTTTTTATATCATAACACAGTGTAGATTTTTTATCTTGCATATACGAATTTCCCGTACATTTATAGGAACGCGCGCGCGAAGATTTTTGTGCAAGGTTATTTAGAGTTTTGTCTAGGTTATGTCACTAATCTTGTTTTCCCGGAAAACTGGGAATTGGGAATTGATACCAGGTTTCCTTCGTTAATAGTTTAATAGCTTTATAATACTATTATTGTATTATTCCTTAACGAGTTTCCATCATTTGGTATTAAGTTCGAAAGCGTTTTAAATTTGTGTATGGGAACTTGGCCATACTTCATTATTTTGACAGCAAAAAATGATTAAACTCTTGTTTGTGCATATTTTAGTTACATGATAAATATTACTTGAAGAAGTAGAAGCAATGTTAAAAACACAATATCCACATCCTAAAAATTCAAATTGAATTACAATTACATTGAATGAGAGTTAAAATTACAATTTACTGCCTTTGAAATTTTTGATAGCTAGTATAATGAAATATTATAATAAACTATATTACCAAATTCGGGTTTTTATCACCATAGTTTAATAGTATGTATAATAATATTATGTTATTATACTGTGACGAAACTTGGTATATAATATTGTGATGTTTTTAGTGTAATTTGGTATTATTTTTTACTTTTCAAATTTTTGAAAAAAATATTTAAATAATAAT
Organism: Tipula helvola; assembly: GCA_963556165.1. NCBI lineage: Eukaryota > Metazoa > Arthropoda > Insecta > Diptera > Tipulidae > Tipula > Tipula helvola. The sequence continues at coordinate 326,079,302 of OY744481.1, read as the reverse complement.
ACCAAAATACACTAAGATATAAATCAATTCCCAATTCCCCGGGAAATCCAAAGCACGAAAAATAAAAAGATAATCAATATTTGGCTTCAATTTTTAAAGCGACCGTTATACACCGAGAACCCTGGAATAAGAAGATTTATCGAAGGGGTTCCAAAATTAAATTTTCGATTTTCCAAAAATATCAAATTCCAGAATATCAAAACTAAAAAAAAAATGTTGAATTAAACAATAATTTATTTTAAAAAACTAAGAATAAATCAGTCGGCCAAAATTGCTAATCGCCAATTACAATTTAGCGTGCACTTCTTTGTTTTCTATCTGTAAGATTTACAGCATTTAGGGTGACGACGCAACAATTTTTTAAATTCGATTTTTTGGATCATACTTAAAATGTTTCTACAGGACAACCCAAATTTAAGAAAATTTATAAAACTATTTAATTTAGACTATTTGCGATATTTTTGTGTTTTTTCGAAAGTAAACTGAAATCTTATAATTTTGGATCGCGTTTTTAGAATGATTCTATTTGTTGTTTTCTCAGCTAAAATATTTATGTTACGCCAGTGGTACTATTCTGGTTTTCCCGGGGAATTGCGAATTGGGAATTGATTTATTGTCAGTTTTTAGTGTATTTTTTTTTCTCGGTATTTTGTTCATGTTTTAGGAAAAAATAATTCCCAGCCAAATTTTTAGGGAAAAGTAATGGCCTTTTCACATGAATCGCGATTTTGCTCGTACAAGTAAAAGTGATTCACCGATTTCTCTTCAATTACATGGCAAAATATTTACTAGTCACTTGAAAAATAGTAAATAAACGATTTCGAATGTAATATCATTGGAAACTTTTTTAGCAAACGCACATTTCCTAATAATAATTGCAAAAAAGTACTTTCTCGCGCGAACTTCCCAATATGGCGGCGATTTAAACATTTTTTGTAGCTTTTATTAGGAAATGTGCGTTTGCTAAAAAAATTGTCAATATATTACATTCGGAATTGTTTACATACTATCTTTAAAGTGACTAGTAAATATTTTACTATGCGATTTAAGAGAAATCATTGAATCATTTTTACTCGTACGAGAAAAATCACGATTCATTTGTATAGACCATAAACAACAAAATTGCTATGAAATGAAACTATTTTTACCCAAAATTTAGTGTCCTTTGAAAAAAAAGAATACCAAATTACAATAAAAACTGACTATTCGCAATTTCCTGGGAAAACCAGAATAGTGCCACGGATTAGTGATTTTTTTCTTCTTAAAATCAGCAAAATAGTTTTAGAAAAATACACTAGAATACCTTGCAATATAAACTATTCATAATAAAAGAAAATTAAAAAGAATGAAAAGTTGTAATTCGCAATAAAAAATAAAACATGATAAACATTTAAAATTTGATAGCTGTCAAATCGGAGTGTTATATTTTATATTTGCTATTATATAGTACTACACCATTCCGCCACTACGTCATCCACGGTATAAAGTCGGTATTAACCAGCTTTACATAGACATATTATGTATGTATATATAATATAACAGGAGTGATTTAGTATTCACACCCCCAATAGGTTACTACAGTAACCCCTGAACCATGCCATACTGAAAAAAAACATTGTGAAATTTTTGAACTAAACAACGTATAGTCGTTGGCCAAAAAACTTGAGCACCTATTGAAACCACATAAATATTTTTTTTGAGGCGTACAACAGAACTGCAAATTACGAATAAATTCCACAATGCGATATTCGTAAACAGACTCTATGTGCGTCTATTTACGAATATAAATCGCGCGGCGCGAATTAAATAATTAGTTTTCTATGTAGTTATTTTCTTTCTGGCTATGGCTCAATAAGGGTGTTGCCCAGTTTTAATTAGGGCTTGCGTCCTTGGAATTCCTGGAATGGAATTCCCGGGAATTTAAGGAATTAAACGGAGCCCGCTTCCCCGGGAAGGTTGCCGCTGAAAACATAGAATTTGATAATCTTACTCAAAATTTCACTTTAACACTACTGCACGTGAGATAAAAATTTTAAATACATACTTCAAAATATGACGAAATATCACGTAAGCAAAACACCAAAAAAAAAACGATTTTTTTGATATAATCGGATTTTTAATGGTTCACTGTCTACAAAAAAACATTTTTAAATAACAACTAACAAAACACTACAAACGAGTCATCCCTGTTCACTGTAAATAAGCATACACAGACACGCTCAAGCGCTCGGTTAACTACCCTATATTAAGGCAATCGGCTAAATGCACTTATAAACAACAGCACGAGGATGAATTGCGCGTCTCATAAAAGAAGTAGCAGCAAACTTAAATAAGAATATAGAAAACAAAATATAAATATTTTAAAATGTTGAAATGATGTAGCCGCGCAAATATTTTTGACCAACGACTGTAAGTGTGTACTCAACAATAAAATAATCGTTTTTTTTGTTTTGTTTACGTGATATTTCGCCATATTTTGAGGTATGTCTAAAGTATGTTTTCGGAAAAATGGATGGAAAGGACATCAGCGACAAACAAAAATCTGGTATAACTGCTGTCATTGAAACTAGGTAACAATCTTATAGTGCTATAGCCAGAAAACTATAAGGCATATTTTTTCTAGGCGCAAGTTTTTTGGCCAAGGACTGTAGATCCAATCGTTTCCCACATTAAAAGGGATAGTTTAGAATTTTTAAAAAATTCAAATTCTTTTTTCATATTCTTAAAGTTTAGACCTTTAAGAATATCCTCAAAAGAAAATTTGAAAATTCCAATAATTTACGGAGTTAGCTATTTTAGACTTATAGTAGACTTCTGCGGCTACCTTAAAAGTTTGCTCGAAACTTTAAACGCGTTTTCTCAAAATCAGGTTTTTTGACCTAGTTGACCGCATAGCACAGACAGTTTTTGTCCGATCGACCTAATTCAAAATAGCTTCTGTTCAGGAAACGTACAGTTTTTTTTATTAACCATTTACTAAATAGCCACCATTTTTTCTAATCGACTTTCGTTACTGAACACTGTGTAACTGCATTAAACAAAAAATATCTATTCGAACAATTATTTAGTTTACATCCAGAGGAGAGTTTATACACAACAGGAGCAGAACAAGAAATGGAACTACCCCATCAATCCAAACACTGTACAAAACTTAATCTCATTCTATCCAAACTAATTATTAATACGATAATCCAGAGCAAACACGACACCACAACATACCCAATGTTAAAAAATAAAACAACAACACATCGCCTAAAAGCATGTAACATTTTATTTAGCCACCAAGCTCCAATGCTACATACATATGTACATAAACAACAACTACAATATTTTTTTAATCAAGAACATATTAATGGAAAATTCGTGTCATGCTGCCTTTATAGAAAAGTGCCAGATTTGCATTGAACATTGCCATTTCAGAAAAGTGACAGAAATAGGTACTGCTTTAGTGAAGGTGCAGTTTTTTTAGGCATCTCAACTCAAGCGAAGCGCTAGAGCGAGAGAGATGCCTTATATCCTGGCTATTGATGTCTGTTAACAAGTATTAAGTCGAAAAGTACTTATCCGATTTTCATGAAACAAAGACAGACTTATAGACCTTGATGAGATAAGAACAAAATGGTATGGCTAAGCTCTTTAGGTGGTCGGGCTCCAAAGTTATAGACGCTTAAAGATTTCCTTTACAACACATTCACGTAAAAAACAAACAAAAAACAATGAAAGTTCATATAGAACCAAAAACGAACAAAAATGTTTATACATGTTCAAAATTTTTTTTTTCCTTTCAATGAATAATAAAAATGATTTTGTATGGATGTATATAAATTAGTGTATATAAACTAGTAAGTAAGGTATATAAAACTACTACACAGTATGTTGTAATGATCACACAAACAATGTTTGAACAATTAGTGTGAACTTTCATTGAAAATTTTTTACTAAAATAGCAAGCCTGTTAAATCAGTCTATTTTGAGTCACGTGTACGAAATAAACCAATCAAAATAACATTACACTGATAATTTCCCTAGGGATGTTATCAGTGTAATGTTATTTTGATTGGTATATTTTGTACACGTGACTCGAAATTGACCGATTTAATAGGCTTGCTATTTCAAAAAACCATACTCTGGCTACTAGATGAAAAGAATTTATAGTTTTATTTTACAATAAATACTGTTTCAAAATGGCACTTTCATAGAACAATTTACAATCTAGCAGCCTTACTACTAGAATAAAATAAAATTGCAAAAAATTTTCTCGTCGAATACCCCTCGAGCATTGATAAATACCTCATAATTTTATTATATTTTCCTCAAGCACGTTACTTTTAGGTAACAGCCCTCAGCCTACGGCTTCGGGCTGTTACCAAGCAACGTGCTTTCGAAAAATATAATAAAATTATTTCGGGAAATTATCAATGCTCTTGGGATATTACTGCTGATAATTAAATGATTTTGTTTGAATGTATATGTATGTATGATCAGGAATATATTTATTAAATTCGTCAAATTTGTTGGTTTGATAGAACACATGTTCAAAAATTTTTTTTCCTTTCAATGAATGAAAATGATTTTGTTTGAATGGATGTATGTATATAAAGTAGTGTATATAAACTAGTAAGTATGCAATGAATATAAACTATTTTTCTGTAAGTGTTACTTATATTTTCTACTGTTTTTGATACAAACTACAATTTAACACTAGAACTACCGACCGGTTAAATGACCGGTTATACATTTATTAAATTCAATTTTTTTAATTATTATGTTAATATTTTTGTGGGAATCTGTGTAATGACTTTTAATATGACAACAAAGTAATTATGTTAAAATTCATCATAAACTTCCAAAAACATATTAACAAAATAATTTAAAAAATTGAATTCAATAAATGTACAATTCGTCATTTTGACGGGTTGGTGCTTCTAGTGTTAAAATTGAAATATGTAAAGATTATACGGAGTTACGGCAATAATACTTACAAAAATATGTAGTAAGTTTTATGTTGTGTTTATACCGCAAATACTACGGCTTGTATAAAAGCGTTTGTTTTTAATTACGATAGCTAAAATATCGTGTACATATAATGTATTTGCTAAAAAATAAAAAATTTCAATTTATCGTCTTAAATTAAAAATTATCAACGATAAATTGAAATTTTGTTTTTAAACTGTTAAAATTTTAAATTCGTTTGTTAGTAAATGCACGATGTCATGGGTATCGTTAATTAAAAACAATTCTTTTTTATTATTTTAATCGAAAAATCGTTCTCGACGCTCCTTCTCAATGTGTACCGGCCTTAATGGTATACATATGTAGATACATATTATATACATAGATGGAATTGTTGAGATGCCGGTAATGCGATTACATCCTGTAATGGGTTTCCTACTTTTTCAGTATAACATGCTGAATTAAATGAACTACATTTTTTTTTTAAATATTTTATTCATAAAAATTATTAGAAATATTGATTGGTTTATTAGCTTTTTGAAGCTTTAAAATTTCGTAATTCATTTTTTCAAATATATACTTTTTTCATTGAAAACTCAACGGATTTGAGAAAACATCTGTCCTCTATTCCCTCCTTTTCTACGAAATTTGATTTATTATTTAGGTTATTTAAACGGTCCAGTGGGTGTGTTGGCGAAAGTGGTGTGGACGATTTGCTTGGGTTTTTTGTGTTTTCAGAATCAAGTTCATCAAGCTGAAAACTGTTGGTGGAAACGTCAATTTCTCCGAAGTAGCTATTTTCCATCATGCTAAAATAAAATATCAAAAGTTGTAACTAAAAATAATTAAAACATAATACATATTTGCAACTTATGTTCGCAGCTTGATAGAATCATCTATAGGAATTGCAACACTATAAGCAGTTCCTAAACGTGGTCCCTGTTAAATTTTGATCCAGTCAGCTGTAATTGTTTTTTCTTTTCCCTAACATGTCGGTGTTAATTCCACTCCATTTCTTCTTTGCTTAAAAATTAATACAAACAAAATATTACAAAACTTATCAATTATCCTATGTATTATTCCTTCAAATATAAATCCCTTCTATATACACTCCCCGACCTTAATTTCTATCTTATCTAACTTTCCAATAATTAATACGGTTAATTGCAAGTAATGCGAAGTGAAAAATCCCCATTTCGATTTTTTTACTTAAAAACCCATTACGTTCTATTGTTTTGATATTTTTTCTATATTAAATATTTAGTGTGCCCTCCATTGTTCTTTACAACATCATAAATTCTATTAAGAACTATAAAGATTTTAAAATAATTCTATCGGTACTTTCTCGAAAGCATCATAACAGCTGCCATAAGGTTATTCCGGCATTCGTATTGCTTTTCATTTAAATAAATTTTTCTCGATAACTATCCCAAGTGTGCCACAAAGTATTAAACTGAACACAACTAAATTTATTTGCATGCACCTTATATCAAAATGAAAGTGGTAAATTAAGTGTCGCAGTTTAATTAAGCAAAAGAATCGAAATGGGGATTTTCCACTTTTTCACCATGAAAAATTGCATTATTAGTCATTGGAAAGTTAGATCAGATAGAAACCAAGGTAATGAAAAAATTTCAAAGAATTAAGCGCATTATCTTAGATTTTTTTGAAAACTTTTCAAGTAAGGGTAATTAAGTGTCTTTGTAATTTTTATTGGCTTTGTTATACAACTCTGGATAATATTTATGCTTTTCAATAAATTCTTGAATTTGAAATTCTATTTTTTAAAATTCAAATTCTATTTATTTTATTCAAGATAAAACTGGAATAAAATGTATTTGTTGTCAAATGAATTTTTGGGTTATGCTATTCGTAAAAATAGAAAGTTCGTCTATCGTTTCTACACGAACCACGCCGCCCCGTTTGAAAAGTTCGTGGAGTCTCGCTTTATTCTACTAGTAGAAATACATCTTTAACTAAAGTCGACCTGACGAATAGTTTTGTTCATACAAAACATGTGGTTTTGTATTTTTTTTTAAATGAAAAAAATCCACAACGTGCTGGCATTAAATCCGTTGTGAAAAAGTTTCAAAGGCTATGGGAATTTTAAACTGAATTGGTAAATGTGTTAGCTGATGATGCTGCTCCTTCAAAAATCAAAATCGGCAAATAAGGTTATATAGCATCTCTCAACTCTTATGACTAAAAGAAAAACCTACCATATGTTTCGTGTAAATCCATCCCTATCCAACTGTCCAAGCCCGAAACAGAAGACTAAATGAGGAAAACTTGTTTCCAGTCCATATAATACATTCAAAGTCCTTTCCCCGCAAAAATACAAGCACCCGTTTATACATAAACAAACACCAACACATAGTGAGAAAATAAACCCCGTCTCATGCAAACTGAATGAAACAATACAACAAAACAAATCACCTCTAAGTACAACAGGGTACCCGCAATGCGTATACATTTACGTAATTAGATTTATCTGAATTCTAAATTCATTCAACCATGCACAAACAACAATAAGCAATTACTGCATTTATTTAAACAAAAAGCATACAATTTGAAGAACATTTGATTTCCCTTGACACAAAACTTCTCAACGTTTCGGATGGATAATAGTCCATCCATCATCCAAACATTATTAATACAATTTTTCCATTTGTGATGTACATTCACGGAATTCATAAAGCTCCGCACTATTAACACAAATTAAAAACAAATATGAACAAAAAGCTGTTTATTCTCGACTGGATTCTTTTTTTTAACAGAACATTCACAATGAAAAATTTTTTTACTTTTGACTTACAGTTTTGTGTGAATTCCCAACATAATGAACAAAAATTTTTGTTCGTTAAGTTAGAAATTCATTGAAACCTGTAAGTCAAAAGTAAAAAGTTTTTGCATTGTGAATGCGCTGTTAATTGTTTTTATTGCGGAAAATGATTTACAAAACCACGCCATTTGGAAGAACTTCCTTTTTGTATATAGAGAATATAATTTTTTATTTTATACACTTTAAATAAATTAAATAAACTAAATCAGAATTTAATTTACGAAGAAAACAAAACGCATCATTCTCGTGGCGCACCAAAAAAAAAAGTCGTTACACGTTTTATCACAAAATTGGGGAATCACCATAAATTAAGTTTGTTATATTTTAGATGTTTCTAGACTATATTTAAACATTAAAGATTAGACATTTATTTTTAAACAAAAATATCTTCCTTTTCGCCAAATTAAAACTAAATATAAACCGTAAGTTTTCGTTGATTTTTAAACGGGATCGTAACGATATCCCGCATTTCAAAATCCCGCCTTATCAAAATCCCGCAAAAAAAAAAATCCCGCTTTTTAAAATCCCATTTTTCATAATCCTGCTTTTCAAAATCCCGCTTTTTAAAATCCCGCTTTTAATAATTAATATTTATTTAATAAAATTGAAATTATTAAAAATTTAATATGTATTACGTACAATGCGCTAGTACTTTAACTACATGTTGCTTTCTATATATACATACATACATATATAGAAAGTAATCAATGGTAATTAACAAATCATTTATGTTCAAATGAGTATTTTTATATTATTACCGAAAAAACAACCCGAAAAATGTAATAAAATACAAATCAGCCAAGCCTATTTAAATACATACTACAAAGGCATGTGAACATATAGGAATTGACGTTTTTGATAAACGCTTCTTAAAATCTCATTTTTCATATTCCTGATTTTCAAAATTCCGGTTCTGCAAAAACAAAAATCTCGGTTTTCAGAAAATTGCGGTTTCGACTTTTATTTTACTTTAAATTAAAATTCTCCTTCACCAGAAGAGGCGGCCCGAATTAAAAAAATACCTATACATATTTTGAAACCAGAATTTTGGAATTCGGGATTTTGAATCCGGTACTTTGAAGGGGGGATTTTGAAACACGGCAAACTTATCCTCCCCGTGAAATTCTATTGCCCAATTATTTTTCTTGACATTGCACTACTACGACTTGGGTACACAGAACCTACACAAATATATCTGTGGTTTTTCTGAGAAACTAGTTAACTGCAAAAAGCCATTTTTGGGAAATTGCATTTGAAACAAAAATGATTATAATTCAAATAATTTTGAAAAATTTATTTATTTTGTTTGTATTATCAAATTAACACGATGGCAGAAATCAATTTGCATACACATATTATGTAAAACCAGTTTTGTTATGCTGTAAAATGGAAATATATCAGATATCCTGTTTTGAGTTATCTGAATTTAAATTCATATAAAATCGATATCTGCAGATAGCTAGTTTTATTAACAAACAAGAGGCTCTTTATAAATTTTTAAGTAAAGATAACTAGTTTGAAAAAAACGAAAATTTCTCCATAAATTAAAAAGTTTCATCCGATGCGAAATGGCGAATTAACTACATTTAAAAATGGTATAATCTAATCATTTAGGCATTTTTGATGTGAAAACATCTTTAGTGGCAGGAGTAAGTAAAAAATTGTATAGACATCGGGTTACGGAAATAAAAGTGCCGAACAAAAAATATTGCTGGTATATGTGTGAATATCGATAAGAACAAAAAATAAATAAAACGTAAAATCAATGCAAAATCTACGCATACACATGCAATATACAACATCATCCGGCATTTCAAAAACATCGTGAGCCGAATACAAAAAAAACTGCCTACTTTAATAAATTTTGTTGTGAAAATATCTGCTATATATGGCCGCAGCAGCAAGTGTTTTTGAAAATGGAAATTACATACGAGCAAATGGACCACAAATTATGCGGAAATGGAAATAGCGAGCTGTGAAAATTGCACATATACATTGAGACATATTAAAATAATAATTTTGAAATTGTTTAAACGGTATAGCTACTTTCTAATTAGTATTGCTCAATGCTCATGCTGTTAGTGAGTTTAGTTATGTGGAAGCTATGCGATTTTGCTTTGTTCAGCGAGTTTGCAGTGACCATTTACTACTATGGAATCTTGAACAAGATTGCCGTGTTTGAGTAATGATATATTTTGAAGCGTACATGGCAAATCTAGGTGATTAACTTAACAGAACTGTACTTTGCTTATGCTCAATAAATGTCAGTAAAGTTCGTCCTCCAAATTCAAAATAGAATACTGCCGTGCTAAGAAAAATGTCATAAGCGCCAAAAGTTCAAAAATGCGTTAGGGGCTTATTTGGATTCTTCAAACAAATACCTATATTTCTGATTTTTAAAAAAAGTCAAATATCGTTCATCAAATAAATGCTATAAAATCAAGTTATTTAATAGTCAAGTTTCATATAACGACATGGCAAACAAAAATAGAAAAATTGTTTGTAATTATTACTCAAAACTGCAAAAAGGCAGATGTGACTTTTTCTCTCAGCACGACAAAATAACTTACTGACTTTTTGAACCAAAAATGTAACTTAGTTTAAATACTGAGCGAACAGCATCCGTCTTTATGGAGAAGTTTCTGAACCTTATCGAAATGGCTTGAAATGATTCAATAGATATTTATACAAAAAAGTTTTCACATAATCTTTTGCGAGTTGAGGGTGCACTCGCGCGTTGTTTTTTTTTATTTCATAACAAGTCGGTAATTGAAGTTATTTATATTTAATAAAATGGAATAGTTTCAAAAAAACATTTTTTTGTTTTATAGAAACTATATAACTTATTATAACAAGTTCATTGAAAAAAAAAAAATTATTTAAATTTAACTAATATAGTAATAACTTCACTTACCTTTTTATTTAACAAAAATATTTATTTTTTTGAAGCAGTTATTCACTTTCAATAATTTTTTTTGGGAAAATTAAGGGAAATTTGGAAAATTTGGCAAAGTTATCCGAAAATTTTCATAATTTTGGGATGTATTTCATTCATAACTCAAAATCGACAAAAATGCAGTTAACTAGTTTCTCAAAAAAACCACAGATATAAATAAGGCGTTGAAAACGGGTCCCAGGAGATTATTCTGCCACAATTGCTTTATTCTTATAACTTCGAACCAGAGTGTAAGAATTAATCTTGAAACTTCTGGTTTTAGAATACATGTAATAAAATAAATAATAAATCGGAGCACATTAGTCAAAGTCTTGGTTCATTTTTTGATCGGAGACGAAACTGATCCATGTGATGAATGCCCCCCCCCCCCCCCCCCCCCCTCCAAGTGCGTATTGTCCTAAAAATCTGAGGTTTAATAAATCCGGTTTAGTGTTTTTTTCAAGATTAGTCCTTATGTCCACATCAGTTTTAGCTAAAGGTTTTTTTTTGCGTACTTGAACATGCAGTCTGCCTAGGATATTAGAAACAATTTTGTAAAAAAAGCATAAAATATGAGTAATACATATTTGCCGGTATTTTTAGTAATATAAGGTACAATAAATATGAACAATACGAATCATAAATTAATTTGCAAATTCCTTAGAAATAATTGATAACAAATTGTTGCGTTCTGTGAATGAAATATTACAAGAAAAATATCGAAAACCATAAACACGATCTGCTCACCTCATACAAATAATACTAACCTAACTAAGTAGAAGGTAAATTTGCAAAATAGAGCATTTACAATTTTGCAGATTTTTTCTAATACATTTAACCCTATGAAAACGCTGTTGTCGAATGTACCTCACTGACGAATGTACATACTTCAGTTTACCCCTCATCCAGGTTGAAAAAAAAAATACTATCATATATTATATAACTTATTTAATTTGCGAGATTTTAAAAAGCGGAATTTTCAAAATCGGGATTTTGGTTTCGAGATTTTGAAGGCGGGATTTTGAAAAGCGGGCAAACTTACCTTCCCCCTCGGAATAGGTAAAAATATTTTATATAATGTCTCTAAAAATTTTTAAAAATTTGTAGATATTACTAAAAACTTTAACGCGTCAAATCTATATTGATATCATAATTTTACGGTTATTGTTTTTGGCCATTATTTTGAACGGCTTGACAAACGAATAAAAACAAGGGAGTCGTATTTTATAAATTTTTCCAAAACAACTAAGAATTACTTAAGCCCTGCGGTGTTGGCACCAATTTATCAATAGCCATTACTCTGAATTTTTTCAGAATTTTGTTATGATTGGCTTGGTCAAATATGCCGCAACGCTCGTGAATCAACTGAGTCTGACCGGAAAATATGGAGATTTCCCGGTTTGCAATTTTTTTATGTACTATTTTAACTCTATAACGGCATTGTAATAATATGTTACAGTAAAACCTTGGATTAATGGATTATCTGGCGACTGGCTTGTCTCTTATTTCCGATTACGAAAGCGAAGATTGGAAGTTACTCAGGAGTCACTAAATGAAGTCAACAACAATGCAGAACTATTGAAGCGTATCATAACAGGTGGACAAATTCTCTGATCCATTTTTTATAATAGCCGATTTTATCAAAATACATGTAACCTTTTTAAAAGCTGACAACAGACTAAATATCCAATATGGCTAACACTGTATAGATACTTTCAGACATGTTTACCAGCAAACAACGAAAAATTGCGCGAATCGGGCTAATACAACGAGCGAAATTACAACATTCCCGTTATTTTTGGAACACACTACGTATTTTAGTGAAATCGGATTTCATCTTAAGCGGTTAATAAACAGCCAAGTTCCTTTCTAATTGGCCCTATTTCAGAACTTAATCTAAAAACCATTACCAATATGCATGCTCAATTTCGTCATAATCGGTTAAGCCTTCCTAATTGGCCTGAACTTAACTTCAAGATGCTATTCATGTATAAACTTTTGACAGTCGAAAATAAGAGACGGGCCCATCCCAAATTAATCTCTTAAACCGAGATTGTTTTGTAATATATTTTTTCTATGCGGTTAGTGAGTTACAATATATAAAACAAATAAATCGAAAACGGGGAATATCGAGATTTCCGCAGAATTCAGTTTGAGAATCTCTAAATTGCCTGTAAGCTAATGGAGCACATAAACTAAATAAATTGAAAACCGGAAAATCTTGGATTTCCCAGTTTTGAGACCGGGATCCCTGAACCCGTTTGAGAAACCCTTGTTACAATAGCTGGAACTCTGGATTTTTCTATAATTTAGTCATGGGGATGTCATTGTCAAACATGGTTCCAAATCTCGTCAATCGTATTTAATTTGATTTTAACAATTCAACTGATTATTTTCAGTTTGAATTGTTGAAACCAATCTCATGTTGATTGTCTATTTCTCTTGTTGATTTTTTCTGTGCTCGATGGTTCAATAAATTTTGCTAGTGTTAGGTATATATCTTTCCGATTTCTATCAGACAGAATCGAAAATGTACAGGTTAGGCCTGATGTGGACTTTCTGAACCAAATTGTCTGGAATACATTAATCTAACAGAAAAATTAAGCTTAACAGCTTTAAATAACGAGGAGAGATAAGGGCATATTGTTAGAAAACTGGGCTCTTGTGAAATTCTAATTCACCGTGTAAATCACATTACATCTACACATTTCATCTAAAAAATGAAGCAAGTCTACTGTACGGTTAAATACCCAAAAATATCAAGGTACCAATCGCGCCTAAATAAAGATAAAGTACATTTATTATCAAATCAAAACATTATTATGTTTGTACCAAACCAATCATAAAATTTTGTGAATTGCCATTGAACAAATAATCAATACACATACACCCATACTTACTTGTATCCCAATTTCATTTTATATTTGCTGTATTTTCGTGAAAAATTATTGCCGGCTGAAATTGGAACACATTGACACAACATTATAATCCTTTTCGATTTTATTTGTTATTTTTAATACGAGATCCCAATCCCATGATTGCGGGTGTAAAATGTTGTGTTTGGTTTTGTTCAAATTGAAATGGCGTAACAAAATTTGCAAACACATATGAGCCGTTCAGTGCACAAATTGATTAACTCCATAAAACAAAATGTTGAGAAATGCGATGAGAAAATGTACTGTTTTTTAAAATTCCCTTTATAATGTAAATTCAAATCATATTGTAGAATGCATAAATATAGATATACCTTTCATAACGATATATCAAATTAATAAGAATGAATAGCCAAAAAATAATCCTCAGTAATGTTACAATTTTTATGTGACTAGTGGAGTTAATCGATTTGGCAACTGAAAAAAGTAATAAATGAAGATATTCAATGGCCAAAAATTTTTTTCAGTTTAATGGTGTTAATCTTTATTATTCAGGAAAATTATTATAAATATAAAAAGTTATGACTATACCAAGTGCTTTGACACTTAAATTTAAGATTTTTCAAAAAGTGGAGTTAATCGATGTGTGCACTGAACGGCTCATATATACACAGGCTTAACCCAAAAAACATTGGGTAGCTTTGTTAACGACATTTGATAATCATAAAACGTTTCCCATTATCCTAGGTCAGATTTCCATGTTTTATGTTTTACTTTCGCCCAAAATGTATATACGTATGTACACGTATAATATGTTGTGTACATGATGACGATGAGATAATAAAATTGTTATACATACAATACAACAACACAACAATAAAACGACAAAATATAAATAAACATAAATTCAACATAAACATTTTCGTGTAGTTTCCTTTTTTTCGGATTTAAGTGATGAGAGCGTGTAGGGTGGGGTTAGGTACTCAATAAATATGGAGACAGAGAGAAGGTTTATTTTTCCGAAAATAGAATTAAATAAGAGATTTTCCATTTGTCTTGAGTCTTGACGTCATTCTAGTAGTTGACTTATTTTTTTTTGGGATGCTTATATGGTAATGGTATTTGGATGTGATTTAAGAGGCTGCGGAATTACATATCAGTTAACTGATGTTTTACACATGATGATTATTTATGATTCTTTATTTTGTATTTTTGTTATTTTATGGGCATAACATTATTAAGGAAAATAATTTGGCATAACGAATGAAATTAGAATATGTTTGTAGAGGACAGTAAAATCAAACTGGCATGAAGGTGGCAGATACAACATAATGATAAGGGAAATGTATCAGTCTGAAGTGTAAAACTGGGCTTAATTTAAATTCAACCAAAATTTCAAGTACTTCAATTTAGGAAAAAATTGGCGATTTTCTTTAAGTATAAGCGTTATCTATGGGGATAAGACTCTGGACAGCTGCAAAATTTGGTCCGGAACACGAATTGCATAAAATGATTCCAAAGATTTTAAAGGCCGGCAATTATATTGTTTTTGATATATTTCGCAATTTTATTCGCAACCGAGTCAAGTTACTTTGTGCAAATTTCACATTGATTACCACTATACAATTTTGCATCATCTCATTTTATCCACTTTAATATTTCTATCGTAATTTTCTGTCTCTTATCTTCTACCTCTTCAAAGAACACAAATTAACTTCTTTAACGCTTAAATGAAGTAACTTTTCTTTATAAGCATTTATTTTTTTTCGTACTAATTGTTGTTGTTACAAATAGTTGTTATAATCAGTTGTGAGATTTTTTGTTATATTATTATCCGGTATCTGCAGCAAAACTACCAACAAATAAAGTTACAAAACTTATCTAAAAGTTATTTAATTTGAAAGTTTTTTTTTTTTGTTGCAAATCTAGCAAATTTGTTGGCTATGTGCGATGGGACTTATTTTATGCTGTTTATAAGGGTGGGTTGTTTGTTTTTGCTTAAGTGAATTTTAGTGGGTAGCTATAATATCGCGAGGTGAAAATAAAGTTTCCTTGCGGGTTAATAAAAATGACACAAATTTATTAGTAAGTTCAGCGCACACATTAATATGTATAAATATGTAGAGTGTGAATATAAAATTAGGGCCAAAAATAAATTACTTTCAAAATTAAAGCTATTCTCTATTTTTATTATTATTGTTTTGACTCAAAAATTATTTATCCGCTTACACACATCAATCGCTTACCAAAATCGATTTTTTCCTCCTAAAAACAAGGTATCAAATTCTTTAGAATTCCAAAAGCCAGCCACAGAATGTTGCAACATTTCAACGAATTTTAACCTAGCAATTTTCAATTTAGTCAATAATTTGCCGCCTATACTCTTAAGTAAATCAAACCAGATTCATTGCCGAAAAGGAAAAAATTTACCGTGGCAGCTTCAAGTTCTGAATAAATTCTTACTGAAGTCAAATTTCACAATAATTTTGGGAAATTGGGATGCCAGTTTCGACAAAAATTAAAATTTAGGGAAACTACATCTTTCTTAATTTACTGCCATCAACTGAACTTTGTTATTACTTTACTAAATGTGATTCAGAAGTTACAGAACCACGCTTCATTTAGGTGCCACTTTCAGTAAAATTTCAAACACCTCTCTAAAATCAATTTCATAAAGTTTAGCCTGAGTTATAAGTCAGGTAAACTGTTTCAAGTTGTCAACACGAATCTACCAACTTTTGAAATATGTATAACCTTTCCGAAACCTAAGTACATCCATATGGTTTTTAGAAATCTGATATGTCACAAAATACATGCTTCCATAAATAAAAATGAGAGTTGCGACAATATTTGGTATTTGTAAATATTGTTGAAATTTTTGGTTTCTTCTTTTCAAGGTCTCAAAATATCAATAAAATTGGGTCACAGTTGTGCCAATATTTCAAACAATAGAAGAATTCGGCAAACGTGTATTCATCAAGAGAATATTAAAATTATTTTATTCAAACAATTGGCGCTATACAGAATAAATAAAATTTTACGTAAAATTATTCATCACAAGCACATACTAATAATCTTGGAGTAATCTCTTTATTATCTGATGAAAACCTATAAACTAGATTTCTTGCTGCAATATGTCAATCAGTTAGTCAAGTTCTCAAAGATATTGCTGCACCCTCCTGAATAGAAAAATACGCCAAAAGATAATTTGTGGATAACATAATTTTGCTAGTCAATCAACATTATTTAAGTTTGAGTTGTATGAGGTTCGACAAGGCGAATTTTCGGCCCTTTAAAACACATTGAATTCAATTTTCTCAAAGTTTTTATGTGCCTAAAATTTTAAGACCTCCTGAATATAAAAATGTTACTGCTAGAACAAAATCTAGTATCAAAATGAGTGCAAAAATTGTATTGCAGCCATACTCCTGTATTGTAAAAAGGTCTAAATGTAAAGTTCTAACTTTTTGAAGAAATTGATTTAAACCTAAGTATTTTCTGCTACGGAACATTCAAAATTTCACACATCTTCTCCCTTGCCTGGTAAGGTTAAATTATTGCTTACTGCCGAATTGCTCTGCGGCTATCGTTTTATACTCAGAAGAACTCAGTCTAAAGCTTTAGGTACAGGAAAAGCTTTCGGACTTTAAAACATTTTCTTGTCTGATAAAGTTAACTAACTGTATAATTTGTTTTGTAATAACATTTTTATGTTCAAGGATTAGAGCATATTGATTTCAAGGTATTTTACACGACCAAATCCTCCTGGCCATATTTTTAAAATTTAAACTTCCTTATTAATTATATTTTGTGTGTAAAGGTTACAACATTTCAGAAGTATTCTTGGAGTTATATTTTTTTATTCAAGGATTGAGTATATATTTCATGCGACTGAAAGCCAGTAATTTTGCAATTTTTTTATAAAATTTAAACTTTAAAGCTCCATCTTAGCGTGCGACAAGGTCTACATATAAACTTGAGAGGAGAAGCAATAATTTTTATATTTTTTTATGAATTGTTATTTTGAAAAATTTATTAAAAGGAAAAAGAGTTAATTGACTCCTTACATGCAGGGTTTCTATGTTTTGTGGATCAGTGGTTTGACTGGAATATTATTGAGTGTTTGGCATCATAATTTAAATTGGAATTTGTGATCCTTATTACTCTACTTGCAACATTTCATGTTCATCAATAAATTAATAAACTTCAGAAGATTGCTCTTTCAGTACATTACAGCAATCTTTATATCTTTAGACTAGCAGACCCTGTTAAGTTAGCATAAAGTTTCCAGCCGAAAGTAAAAAGTCGATAATGCAAATTACCTTATTAACATTCCAGCCGAAAATAAAAAAATTTGTGGTTTTCTGCCGAAAGTAAATAGGATACATATGGCTTGTAATAAACAATTTTGTAAATAGTCTTACGTGGAAAACTTTGTTTAACCTAATCGCGGAAAACATTGGAAAATCCGAAGAATTCACAAAATTGAAATAAAGTCAACCTATAGAGTGTATATCTGAAGTTGAATCGTTATTATTGGATTTGTCAATAGCTATCGCAGGGAAAAAAATCAGTTCTAGTTTCCCGTGGAAAATCCCGGAAAATTTGATTTTCCAAAAATCATTAGAAAATTTGCATAAAATCAGCCTATAGAGTGTTATGTCTAAAGATGTATTTTATTGATGTGACTTATCCAATAGCTATGGCAGAAAAAAAATTCAGTTGAAGTTTCCCGTGGAAAATCTCGGAAAATTCGATTTTCCAAAAATCATTAGAAAATTTGCATAAAATGAGCCTACAGAGTGTTATGTCTGGAAATGTATTTTACTGATGTGACTTGTCCAATAGCTATCGCAGGAAAAAAATTCAGTTCAAGTTTCCCGTGGAAAATCTCGGAAAATTTGAAAAACGTTCCAGCTGCAAGTAAAAAATAAATGTCAGCCTCTAGAGTGTTATGTCTGGAAATGGATTTTATTGATGTGACTTGTTAATATTTATCGCAGGAAAAGAAATTCAGTTCTAGTTTCCCGTGGAAAATCTCGGAAAATTCGATTTTCCGAAAATCATTAGAAAATTTGCATAAAAACAGCCTCTAGAGTGTTATGTCTGGAGATGTATTTTGTTGATGTGACTTGTCCAATAGCTATTGCAGGAAAAAAATTCAGTTCAAGTTTCCCGTGGAAAATCTCGGAAAATTAGGAAAGGCGAATTTTATGCAAATTTTCTAATGATTTTTGGAAAATCGAATTTTCTGAGATTTCTCACGGGAAACTTGAACTGAATTTTTTCCTGCGATAGCTATTGGACAAGTCACATCAACAAAATACATCTCCAGACATAACACTCTAGAGGCTGTTTTTATGCCAATTTAATTTTTTTTTTCGTTTCTCGAGTTTTCCACAATTTTCCACGAGGAACTGCATCCAGGTTTTGCTAATTAAGAAAATTAACAAAGGTATTCAGTGATGGTTATGCATCCTTACATTCCTTAGTAGTTTTTAGGCTAAACACTACCGATCGATATCGACTTCATTTTTTTTATTTTTGGCTGGGAAATAAACGCACAATCTGCATTTCCGATTTTTTTCTTTCGGCTGGGATAACGCAATCTGCATTACCGGTTTTTCGGATGGAGTAATACACTGTGCATTACCGACTTTTCACTTTCGGCTGCCAACTTTCGGCTAACTTTAGCAGTATGACTAACGGTGAAGTTAACAAGCGACGACAATGGGCGCTTTCAGTTCTTCTAGCATGTTGGCATTGAAAATTTACCGAAGAAAAAAATAACATTCGATCTATTAGATTGCCAAGCAATTTTCGATAAATCGGGCGAATTCAGAAAACATCATGATTATTTTACTCAACATGTTACCAACAGTTTACGGACCTGAAAGCGCCCAGTTACACCTGATGCGGATTATTTTGTTTTTTGCCTAATTTTGATTTTTGGGCAATCGTTTCTTTGAGTGGGTCGTTAGCTATATTATTCGTTAGGATCTCCCCGTAATAGTTCGCACCCAATAAGATGCCTATTGCACCTGGGTTTATAAAAAAACAGGTTAAGTTTAAATTTTTGAACAGAGTACCTTGATGACTAGGTTATATTTGAATGAAAATTGGTTTCAACGCATTTCCAACTTTTGTTGTCCCCTGCCTGCAATTTCTGCATAGACCGCTTTCTTTTTAATTTTAGTTTCATGAAAGTTGCTTGAGATGATCAATTAATGTGCGAATGAATTCCCAATAAGTTACTCTGCGTTCATCAGTGGTTGAGTTTCTGTTTGATTTAGTGTTAGTTTTGATCACGATTACGATGTTTCGTAAAACGTTCAGCTCCAAATGTTGAGACTCCATTCATTAAAAACTTTCAAAATACATAGTGATTTGGTTTTCCAGACATGATTGATATTATTAAGATTTTATTATTACTTAATTAGAAATTCTTACATTTCTTTGGATGAATCTAGTTTTGTTTTTAATTTTACCACGAATTTGCTCATTATTCATACATCGTTCACTTAGTAATCTCTGATTATTCCCTCATTTATCAATCTTTATTCACCGATGAATGACAAATGCACTCATTATTTATTCATTATTTACACATTTGTGGACATTGGTCGTCCGCACTGGCAACTTCGTCAGTAAGATTAAATTCAAAACCCGGCTGTGATTTTAACAATTTTTATTGATTTTTTATTAAACAAAAGTTATTGAAGACAGTTTTATCACACGGTTAAAACGTTTCTACTCGTGTCCTGCCTCTTCGGGTTTTCCTTCTAGACTCAATTTTTGTCCTCTCGTGTCGAGCGTCATCAACTCCTTGATCTTGATTAGGATTCTACTTAGCTTTCAGCGTTCCGGCTCACTTTCCAGGATTTTTTCCACCAAAGTAACAGATGGGCTTCAGGAACCCTCCTTTCTGGTATTGATATAGGACAGCAGCAAGCTCAAAGCATTTGGATATGGCTAACACCGGCTTTTTCGTTACCACTCGTTTGTTCACCTCCCCAACCAAATGGAGCGTGCTTCCCTAATAGATCCGATTGCGGTCTTGCCACTACCCGAAATTTTGAATGAGCCGCCGAAAATAATTTGCTAAGCCGTAAAAAGTTCTAACAGCACGTATGTCTTTTGGCGTTGGGAACTCTTGTACTGCCTTGACTTTCGAGGTACCTGGTTGTTTTGAATTTTAGGAGATCTCGAACCCTAGGTACTCCATATTTTGATCGAAAAATTGGCATTTCTTCAGGTGTTATATCAGTCCTGATTTTTAGATTAGATTTAAAATTGTATCTTAATGTGAAAACCGTTCGCCTACAGTTCGACTCGGTATAATAATATTGACTAGATACTCCATCGCAAAGTTCTACCGAAATTTCCTCAAAATTTTGTTGATTAGCCTTTGGAAAACCGCTGGCCTATTACTAAAATCAAACGTTATTGTTTTGAATTGGTAATGTCCCTCCTGCGTATAACGATGGCGGTTAGGTATCTACTTTTCCTAGCTACCCGGATTTTATTGTATAATACCCGCTCTGTAAATCTAAACAAGTCGCCATCGTACTTCCGACATTCACAGATTTGACGTATTTCCGTTCGGCTTTCTTGCCGCCATCAGATGTTGTAACAGTTCTGACGGGCTGCCGTATTTTGAAATTGGATCCAAATGCGTCAAGTGATCGACGTTGTTTGGTCCTCTCATTATCCGCGATACCTGGGTGTGATTAGGAAACCCTGATTTATTCACTAAGGCTAGTTTTTTTTTCGTAGTAGTCGGTTCCAACGCACCATCTATTTCGCAGCGTACGTTTAGGAAATTTGCTCCCAGCTATGTTTTCAATCCTCCCAATTCCACTGTTCCTTGGATATGCTATTCTTCCACAATTTGGCATTGCCCGAAGTCCACTAACCCTGAAATGGATCGACGCAATGTCGCTCTAATTGTACAGAATCCCGTTGTTCTAAATTTGGCCCATGTAATCATATCCATATCAATTGTCCACTCTGCAGGATCATATGTGAGTAAATTTCCGCGATGTTTTAAAAATGTCGAATGCCATCTCGACATTGCCGCACACCATAATCACTATTTACGTCCCAATTGTCCAAAATCACCTGACCAACCATCTTCGAATTGTTGGCTCCGACTCTGCTTCCGTTCCTTGTAGCCCATCTTCTACACTTGGATTTGCACAAGAATTCTACTGACCACTAAAACTCACGTGTACACCGCACTAGAATTTTTTTTAAATAATTTCTCACAATCAGGAACTTTAATCGCACACGCACATAGAATTTCGATCCCACTTTTGATATTTGTGGTCAATTAATTCTTCAGTTAATTGGTCGTCCTCACTGGTAACTTTGCCACTTGGATTAAATTAAAAACCCGACTCTCATTTTTACAATTTTATTGTTATTGAAGGCAATTTTATTACACGGCTTACACGTTTCTACTTGTGTTATGCCTCTTCGTTTTTTTCTTCTAGACTCCATTTTTGTCCTCTCGTATCGAGCGTCATGAATTATTCACTCAATTCTCATTTGTTATTCACTACACATAATTACTCACTCATTACTCACTTTTTATTCCCTAATAAATTTACTAACTGTTTGCCGTTAATCTAAATATTATTCATTCATTGCTCACTTTTTATTCACTGATGAATGATGATTTCACTTGTTCATCATAAAGTAATCTCTCATTATTCACTCATTATTCGTTAGATATACACCCATAATCACTCAATATTAATTGATTATTCAATTATTATTCAGTCGTTATTCATAAATTATTTACTTATTATTCACTGATGAATGATGAATTCAGCCCATTCATTATTCATTCATTATTTCCACATTATTCGCTCGTTATTCGCCGAAAGATAGGTGAATAATCAGTGCATAATGAGAGTATAACGGGTGAGTAATGTTTGCATATTGAAGGAATTCATTTATAATCATAATAATCATATATTGATTGAACAAACAGTGAAAAACAGTGAATAACGAGTAAATAATGAAAGAACGAATTTCACTATTCATTCATTATACCTTTACAGTCATCAAAAGATAACACTGTCTTTAGATCTGGCGGGAAAACCGCCACTTTATCCCTTTCGCTAAAGATTACTTGCTACTGTTGAGCAAATCAGGTAAGAAGTATATTTTTTGAAAATTTTTGAATGTATGATTGTGTATTTATAGTTTTTAGGAGGTGTAAGCCAAATTTTTTCGGAAAATTACGTCATTATCCGGGAAAATTTATTTAAAAATATTAACGTGACACAAAATAGCTGATGATGCCATCGAATTCAGCACCCCAAAATTAGTTAAGAGCATTAAATAAATTAATTATTTCAAAAGACGGCATATTTCAGAATAATGATAAATATTTATTTGTTTGCTTTTTATAACGTTTCACTGATATACTAAAACAACACCTCTACTATTAACGATTAATCAAATCGCGATTCAATAAAAAAAAGAATCTGTCCAAACATACAATTTTCACTTAGCACATGCAAATTATGTATAATCAATAAAAAAAAAAATGTTAAAATTATATCGTGAAAATTGAATTGGAGAAAAAATAAAAATTTAATCTTTTAAGCGTCAAACGATAACGATTTTCAATTCATTTTGTTGAATCTTTAATTTAATACGAAAGTAAAGATTTTTTTTTTGCCAATTAGACAAGAATTTCAAGATCTGTATAAATAAATAATAAAAAAAAAATTATTGAACAGCGCAGCATAAAATCTATAATTTATGAGTAAACTAGTTGGACAAGACATATGATAAGCTGCTGCCGCAACCGTTGTTGTTGTACACAGTGGCAAACAAAAAATCATTTTTTGTTTTATTCATTCATTCACAAAAAAAAAACAGCGTTGGAAAATTATTGTGGGAATTTTTTGATTAGCGGACGAGTATATCGCGAATTGGATTGAAAAATATGCGCGAGTGATTAGTTCTATCAACGTTCATAAAAACCTGTTCAGTATGCGTACCAACCGAGCGTAAAAAAATGTGCGGAAAATTGCATTTTTTAATTGATAAAATTTAATTTAATTGTATATTATATATCATGATATACCATAAATGCAATGTGTCAGCGGGATAATATAAGATTGATGTGTATTATGGTATATGAAAATGAAGTTCAAATCGATAAATTAATTCATCATGCCTCATTACCATCATCATCATTATAAATCTTATCGTTTGTTAATTTATATCCACATAATATATGTATAAGCCAAAGTTGTAACATAAACTAAAAAAAACATAAAAAAAAACTGTTATTAAGATTAAATGCAATTAAATTCGCATATAAAAATACAATAAAATGTGAAAATTGTATAAATGTTTTAAGTAAAGGTTTCCAATAAGACATTTTCTCGTATGTATTAAACGGCTTTGATTTTGTTTTATACTAATGTCGATCTATCTAAAATAAGCCAGTTAAGAAATAATTTATAGTCCATAGGCAATAAAAATACCTCCTCACATCTAATATATGTATGGTGGATGTTTTATTGCTTTATACGACTAAATGATAATTGCGTGCGTTTTTATGTCAACCGTTATATATGATTTAGAACAAAATGACAACGACCTATCTCGAACAAACTAAAGTTACATTTATGCCATATAACCTAAAATCGTGTAAATTAAATAATAACATTATTATGTTTGTCAACATTTAGCAACGTGATGATAACCCAACAAGCGAATAGTATTCCTTCGCTCCTCAAAGACAAACCAATCGAATTTTTTAATGCAGTACCTATGTCAAATATTCAATAGAATAAAAATTTCTTTCCTTATTTCAAGGTTAAGCGAGGAGTGCCCGAGGAAAGCGGCGGCCGTTTTGGGTGATTTAAGCCCGCCTCGCGCGCGCCCTTAATTTTTTGTTTTTTTTTTTGCTTTTAACGAAAAAATGATGAGGCGTTAGTTTGTTTATTTTTGAAAATAGGACGGTGTATCTATCGACTTTCCTTAAAATTTAATTCTGTAATGATGTAGGTACTAAAAAGTAAACACGCAGGTAAACATTTTAGGAACAGAAAAAAATAAAAAAATTGGGCTTGAAATTTTAATTTAATTTGAAAAACCCCGAAAAACTGTGTTTATCCCTGGGATTGCTTAGGTTTTGGGTCAATTTTAATTGTGATGGACGTAATATCCTGTAGTCGTAAAATTGATTTTTTTTTCCTTCTGCCTGCCAATAACTTTATTCTTGCTTATTTTTTTTTAGCAACACTAACAGACACGAGTCTTACAATCTAGAATATATTGTTTTAAGTCTTATTAATACTTATTACTAGTTTACCGACTTTGCGATATTATTATATTTTTTTTATTTAATTAATTAAATGAAATACCTGTTAGACTCAACATTTATAGTGAGATTACAATTTAAATATGTTAGATTTAGTGGGTTTGTGTATAACATCTCAAAAGAAAAATATGGCGTTAAAAGGGAAGGATGTAGTAAGTATTACGTATTTTTGGGCTATTTCTTTACACTTTTCGTTGTTATTGTATTTGGTCAAGTTGGCACAAAACCTTCGAATTTTGTATTAAATTGAAAAGCAAATTATGCATTTTTAATTAAAATGTATTACATTCAAACTTTTATTGCAAACACAAATTGGTATAGTAAAATTAGCTAAACGAATCACTAGTACATTAGTGATACTACGAAATATTATTATTACTAGATTACGAAATATTATGAAAATTTGAAGACATGCTTGATTATTGGTACCTGCTTTAGAAGAAAATGGGGCAAAATGGTCATTTTAAATGTTTAAAAAATATTATTACGCTTTTACCTGGTCAACGAAGGCTCGAATCAGTGGATTGTAAATAAAACACCCAATTACAGTGGCGGAATAAGGAAAAACCGGGTCCCAGGCAAGCTTTCGATTTCGGCCTCCGTCGTAATAATACGAGAATCCGATCTTTAAGCAAGCTTAGTTTTTGGAAGGAAAACTTCATTTTCATAGATAAATAATGAAAATTAGGCTTTTGCCCTATTTTCTATTTTTGAAAGGTCTGATTTCCGCCTTGGCAAAACCGTCTATTTTCCGCATTGTAGGCTACTTTTATATCAACGGAATATCTTTCATATCAACGGAAGACCAACTAATTTGGCCATTTCTTATCATACATGATAAAGAATGCCTTTCGGAAAGCCTAAATTTGAATTTACCACAAATTGTAAAAATGGACATAGCACTTTAACAGTATTTTAATCACAACAGCCATTAATTTTACCGTCTTTTGTTTTGAGTGTTTTGTTGAATAAAAAGGATGATGAATAAGCTTCGTTGTGCCACCCAGAGATTATTTCATGTTCCCAAATTTGAAAAAAGAACTTTACAGAAAGCATTCTGATAGCGATGTGTCACTTCAAGTTTAAATGAACATTTAATAGTTAATGCAAAGATGTAATACATTTATTGAGGTTCGAGGAGAACACATTGAATAATAAAATTAAGCAAAAAAAATATATCCGTCTCTTTCGGTCTCATTCCGCGAACTTAAAATTCCCCTCTCGTAGAAAGGTTCAGTTACTCATTATGTTTAATTTTTTATTTGTATCAAGTTCGAATTATCAACAATTTTCGGATACATTTACTTCATATAGAAATAAAATTAAAAATGTTTAATCTATACAGCAAATCGTAATCATTTAAACCTATAATGAATAATGATACTGGACACTTCGAAAAGAACAACATCATGATTCCACTCTCAGTTTTGAGTATGCTGATTTACAACAGATTATAAAGTAAGAGATGACTTCACTTTTTCAAAAGTACAAATAAAAACTGCAATTATAACCCTATTGGCAGCACAGCTATTTTAATTATATGTACACGTACTTTAGCTTAGTTTTTTTTCGGGTATGTGGATGGACTATTGCCATAAACGCTGGAAATCTGTCATTTTATCGTAGTAGCGACACTATAGAACTCATGGTGGTAGCATCTACAATGCCAGTTTTAGATTTTTTTTCAATATAACTTTTAATTAACTTATATTATACTTTTTTCTATTAGCTCCGTATGCATTACATGCAGAAAGATAAATTATTTTCAAACAAAATTTAAAATGTAGCATGCATTTCTTAAAGCAACACCTTCACTTTGCACAAATTATTGGCGTTTCGGAAATATAGTAGTCTTCTGCAGCAAAGAATCGATGTTTAATTTGATTGTTCGGACGACAAAGAATTGGATCACAGGTATTCTAATTATAAGATAAAATGTGGGAACGTCATGGTTTGGGGAACATTTACCTTGCGCGGCAATATTTAGATAATGTATCAAAACATGTACAAAGACACCAAGATACCCTTAACCCAATCGACATAACGTTTGAACAGAAGTTGAGCGATAATTAAAAAGAAAAATAATACAGAAGACCTGTTCCAAAATATTGATGTTGCCTTATGTCAAACATTTGTAGTCAGTCTTACGAGGCGAAAAAATTACTTCCGATGTGTAAAAAAGGCAGATGTCAATTTTTGGGTATGTTTCCCGGGTTCCAATTTTCTTTTTTGTGCAGATGATAGTTTCTCTCTTTTAGCCTCTGTGTTTTGTGCAATGGTGTACATATTTCAAATTTTTTGTGGGCGCAATAGTATATATACATATTTCAAATTTTTCACCTTTTAAATGAAATTTTTGGCTTAAGTCCACTTTCCTACACAACCTCGGGATTTTTATGAAAATTGGCCCAATGAAACTAGACTTGATTGGTACACGAGATATTTAGATTTTAAAAATCTCAATTTGACAGTGACATCAACTGTTCAGCAGAACAAACAAAAAAATAAATTTAAATACATTTTGTTTAACAGTTAAAGTTTGTATTATTTGTTTGTATTTTTCATGAAAAGGTCTAGTTTCATTAGGCCAATTTTCATACAAATGTAAAAATTTGAAGTTCAAGGGCCAATTCTAAGCGGCTTTGGGGGAGTTCGGTATTTTAGTATTTGAAAAGCAAAATGTAAAACCAAACTATTTTGAAAAGTTTTCCCATTTTCTTGTCATCTTTGTATAAATGGAAGGGGGCCAATGCTAAGTGGCTTTGAGGAGTTATCAATTTTAGTGTGTCAATAATTATTAAAAATACTTATTTTATAAACATATAACATTTTCCATAATCTACAAATCTTGAAATTAGCATAAAGTATGGGAAAGCGGAGGTTTGGGGCGGCAACCCCCATTCTCTATGTATAAAATGAATTAAAATAATCTTAAAAACACTGCTACATTTATTAAATTTGCTTTGATTCTATTATTATTTTATTAAACAAAGAATTTACTGAAATTTTAGTATAATAACAATCGCCATCTACCTTTATTTCTCTTCAATATTTTTATACAACAAATATTTCTAATTAAGCTATTCGGCACAATTTTACACAATGGGGCATGCAAAAAGAGTTTGTTTTTGTTTCCGCTCACCAGATGTCATTACCGTCGTTATAAAGGTTACAATAAAGCTTGGCGGTTAATTTTATGGCTAAGAAGTTCGAATGCGTCGATAAACGACTTATAAATATTTTAAAATATAAAAATTGTTTTGTGTTATTAAATACACCATACAGTTTTGATAGAAAACACTAATGCCATTTGATATTCTAACCTGTACCGAGGGTGATGCATTTAAAAACAGCGGCGAATATTGTTACTATAAGCATGCCCCATAGCAATGTTAGTACAGCTACAGAAACCATTACTTGTAATAAACTAGATTTTTTAAAATCTAAATATTTGGTGCACCAATTACTTCCACGAAAAAAATTTATATAAAACTAATCGTGATTGAGTATAACTTCATTGTGCCAATTTCCATAAAAATCCGAAGTTGTGTGAGAAATTGGACTTGGTCCAAACGTTTATTATTTATTTTATGTTTTATTAAAATATTTTGATAATCATTTTTCAAGTAGACCATACTCAATAAATTGTATTAAAACGATTAAAGTGTATATAAAAAACTTTGAGTGGGACCTATCTGAAAATGGTGCGCTGTAAGTTTAAAATTAAACAGGCAAAAACATATTTAAAAATATTATTCTTGCATGAAGCGTGAAATTTACGGGCCCCATAATTCACGGGCGCTTCAACCTTAACTCCAGCATCAACCCAACGCTAAACTTAACCATAACTCAACAATCCAACCCTCAACCCAACCCTAAACTCAACGTTCAACTCAAGCTCTAAATCAATACGGTTCAAAAAGTACAAGTGTACATGAACTTAACTTAATCTAATCTCCAACTTAACGCCCGACTCAACCCACAAATGAATCTCCAACTAAACCCAATCGCTAAACCCCAATTCGACATCCTACTAAATAACAACTCAACCCTCAACTAAACGACCAACTCAGTCCTGAAATTAATATGGCCCGAGAAACTACCTATGCACATACGCTCATGAACTCAACTCAGAACAAGTTAAGCAAACTTCCAACTCAAATCTCTACTCGCCCCAAATAAATTCCCAACCAAACGGCTGAATTAACCCCAACGGTTCGAGGAAAAATATGTGCGCACTTGAGCTCAACTCAAGCTAACTCTCAACTTAAGCCACAACTCTCCTGAAATAAATCGCAACTGAAAGCCTCACTAAACCTCAACTTAGCCCCAACATCTAACTAGCCCAATTCAATACTCAAATCAACGACACTCGAAAAACTTGATGACATACATGAATTCAACTCAAAACAACTCAAACTTACTTCCAATTCTACTACTATCGACAAAATTTTTATCAAAATGAATCTGTGATCACTTATTAAAATGTCATCCAACAGCATTATACATTTTATTATTCAAATTGGAAATCACGTGATCTAATAGTGAAATTGTGTTTGATTTTCTGGTGTAATATGAGCTAATATTATTTACAATATAAAAACCATTTATAGTGAGGACGCGATTATACTTCCCTACGCCAATTTTCTCTTTTCAAAAAAATTAACATTAAGATCTTCAATAATTATTGCTTTGTGATATTTTTCTAGGATTGTATTAAAATAATTTAAGAAATTGTCTAGGCTAGTATGACCCAGTCTGTAAACACCTATTATTGAAATTTTAAGTAGTTTAGGCTTTAAAACAATAACATCATTTTTTAATGCCCGATTTCAGAACAAAACAGCAATTCGCCAGATAAATAATATTTCCTCTCTTTTTTCTTTTATGAAATTGCAATTTGTCTCATAATTCAAAATCAATGCTATCTGATTATATTTCTTTTTTACATGAACATTTTAAAGGGAGATTAAATTTTTATTTGAGCGATATTGAAAAGTCAAATACAGTAAACCTCGCTTAACGAACCCTCTAAATCGATAATTTTTTTACAAAATAAATTAAGAATTTATTTTATTTTTTATGATATGTTTTGAATTTTTTAATTTGCGAATTTTATTATTTATTTTATTCTAAATAAAATTGAATTTTTGTATGTACTGAAAACTTTTTTTTTACTAAATTTGCACTACAGGAACCAAACTAACAATTTCTCATATAAAACCATATAATTTGATTGATACCTCGATTAACGAATCCTCGCTTAACGAAGCATTTCCAGGAACCGAACCCATTCGTAAAGCGAGGTTTACCTTTAATTCTCCCTTTAAAATTCTCATGTAAAAAAGAATTATGATCAGATAGCATTGATTTTGAATTATGAGACAAATTGCAATTTCATAAAGAAAAAAGAGAGGAAATATTATTTATCTGGCGAATTGCTGTTTTGTTCTGAAATCGGGCATAAATAAGATTCAGAGTATAACAACTCAAATTACAATTCGCTTTTACAATAAATTGAAATACCCCTATACCGGGCCTGTTATCTCTAGTTAAGTGAAATTCCCTATATCCCGAAAAATTTAAAAATTTGGTTTCTGATTTGCTTAAAAATGTTTCAGTTAGAATAATTATATCTACGTTTATTTTACTTCAGTATGTAAATAAATTTTCTTTATAGTCAATTTTGTTCTTGAGCCGATTAATATTTACATATATACAATACGTCAGTGCCTTCTATTGAACCCACAGCTCTATTAAACTGGTTTATGTCTAGGAGACGTTAATAATAATAAATAAAAAAGAATAATAATAATTATAATAACAAGGATGATTGGTTGCTATTTGATAGATGAGAAGTTGCTGTGTATTTGATGAAATGGATTGCATAGGCATAATTTAATTTGTATACCTTGTTATCCCTTGAATATCGCCGTTGTTTTGGTAATATAAATTGTACCGTTTTTGTACCCACTTTTGCTAATTTTTTCAAGTTTTGTTGTTGCTTCAAGTAATTCAATATTTTAATATTTTCGTTTGTCAGTCTATCACAAACTAAAATTTTCATTTTAACAGCGTTTCTTATTAGTTGGTCATTAAACAGAGGACCCATTTGGTACTTTTTCATTAAAAAATTCATTTTGGTTTCATGAGATACAAATTTAATTATTAGATTTGCCTTTGTTTGGTTTCGTTTTTGGATGATTTTATAACAATGTGACACATTATCAGTCCCAAAATTGTATAATTCGTTCAGTTTCTGTAGAAGTTCACAACGCAGCATACTATTATTAGGAATTCCCAAAACTATCACATCATTGTTAAACTTGTCTGTCTTCATAACGTTGACCTCACCTTGCAATGTATTTATATTTGTAATATTTAAGTTGGCTGATTCAGCGAAAGATTTACTTGCTGTTCCTTTAGTTTTAATATCAGCAAGCTCAGAATAAAATTTTTCAACTTCTTCTGTCAAAACATGAATTTTAGTTGTAAAATCAATTAGCTGTGAATTTAACTCGTCTTGACGATTTGCAGAATCCTCCAAACATTTTATTTCTTTTTTGATGCTTTCTATGCCAGTTTCCAGGGTTTGCAACCGATTAGTATGGTGCTGTTGCTTCCTTTCCATCATTTCAAAATTCTTGGTTAATGAATATATTACCTTATTATTCGAAGAAATTTCATTAAATAATTCTTGTGTAACCTGGGGCCTAACTATGGAATTCGACGACTGTTTTCGACGGCGAGCGTTTTGTATTAGAAAGAACAGGAAGAAAGGAAACAATAACCATTGTTTTCCTTTTCCTTCCTGCACCTTCTAATATAAAACGCTCGCCGTCGAAAATAGTCGTCGAATTCCATTGTTAGGCCCCTTCATTAGATCTGCGTTGGTTGGTTCGTTTTTTTTAAATAATTTGTCAATTTGAATTTTACGTAATCGCTGTGACATTTTACTTATAAACTATACCAACAAATGTTCACTTAAAAGTACACAAAATTATTAATATGTATCCACAAAATAATTGGATTCTTGACACACAGAACAACCAAACACAAAAAATACAAAATTTCTCCATTTACCGATTATATATGTAAATTATCCAATAAAAGAGTCTGATTTTACTTTTTTTAGTTCTCCTTTTCGAAAACTATCCACTTATCTTAACTGTTAGTACCAATGCACCAATTTCAATTATTACGGCATTCATTTAACATTTAAATTATATTTTTCCTCTA
This sequence comes from Tipula helvola, assembly GCA_963556165.1. NCBI lineage: Eukaryota > Metazoa > Arthropoda > Insecta > Diptera > Tipulidae > Tipula > Tipula helvola. The sequence goes on along the minus strand of OY744481.1, from coordinate 326,047,107 downwards.
CAAAAATGTTCACCACTTATTCGGTTGACATAGCTTGCTATTAATATATTTCGTTCATACAATTCTTCGAAGACTTTGGTGGCGCAAAACCGAAGAATTTACGATGCTTCCATCGATAATATTAGTTTTTACAAGGGGTTGTCAACGACGTCAACGTACTACAAGGGTTAAAAAGTTTCCTGTAGTGACACATTGATAGCGCTGTTATCATGCTGTTAGTTTGCATTTCACAAACAAAAAATTGTCAAGTTCTGCATTTTATGCAGACTAGATACATTTCAAATTCGCGGTGCATTTAATCATCTTTATTTAAAAGGCTTCCTATGAAACTGTCTATTTTTGTGTCCACGAATTTAAAAGTAACACAAGTGTTTTTGATGATGGAAAACCGTTGGATGAAGTGTATTGAGTTAAAAGAAGATTATATTGAATATTTTAATTTTCATCCTATGTAGTACTGTTTAGTCTAGTATATCTGTGAAATAAACTTATTATGACGATATTTAAGAGAGACATAAGGTCCATAAGGGATTATAAGGTCACGGTGCTGCAAAGAGCCTTGAGTAAAAAATACATTTTTGATGTACAAAGGCATTTCATTCAAAAAAGCAAATCAACCAAAACGTATTGAAGTTCAATAATTTTTGACTGAACTACCACCTTTAAAGGAGGATCGTTTTGTCAAACATATAAAAGATATTTCAGCTAACTTTATTTTTTTTGTCCTAAGTTCCTTTCTAAAAGTACTTTTATAGTTAGATATTTAAGTGGGAAATTTTCTGACTGAAACTCCTTTCGTTTTATGACTAAAATGTTTTCACTGGTATTCCAGCAGCCGTGCCCAATACTAAAGTAATGATGATAGATAACCGCCTGATAATACCATGTGTTTAATATCCATGTCTTTTGGGCCAATTCGTATGGGAGGTACTCGATAATCTTGACATACATACCTGATTCAAAAGCTTTTGAATTCTCCACCTTGACCATAGTGATTAGTAATTTTTGATACGATTTATTGGTTAGTAATTTTACGATTAAATGGTTAGTAATTTTTGATACGATTTTAGTTTGGTCCTTGTTTAAAACTACCGGGACTCACGCAAACCAATACATTTTGATATAAAGTTTAATTATGCTAGGATTTTCTGAGAAATCGAGAACATTTAACGAATGGGTCGGTTAGTTGAAGTTTCAAGCCACAATATCGATAATTTATACTAAAAGAGTTGCACTTCGCCTTTACTAAAATAATAATCTCAATACATGTTTTAAATATTATGTTGAAAATTGGTAAAAACAACCTTAAACTATTTTATTGAAGAAATCTGTTTGAAATGTCACCTTAGAAAGTACACTACAGAGAATATAGGTTTTAGGTCAGCTAGAGATTACAGTAAAATGAAAAAGATTTATTAGACGATAGACCGTCTTCCTACAGTTGGCTGGCATACTTTGAAAAAAATCGAATCCGCCCTAAAAACAAAACCTTCTACAATTTTATATAATTTAATTAATTCCACTAATAAATAATAACAAACAAAAATTTGTTCCAAGTTACATTTCTTCAAAGATATTTATCGCCTACAGCCGCTCTATCAAACGTGTGCATATATGTACATTGTACATGTGCATACATATATAACAACAATAATCGTATATTTTCATTTAGCAATTAATCTATTTCAAATTTCTAAACTATCGTCTTAAAATCCAAACAGCTGTATAATTAAACATTAAAATAAATAATTATTCAATTCACAATATTTTATTACAATTTTGTATGTAAGGAGTGTATAATAAAAATGATCAATATTTTTATTTACAAGAAAGATCGTCTAGTATATCGTATAGCGATTGTTTCGCCTAGATTTAATTAATCATAAAAATAAATATTATTTTATAGTAATATCTATAATTTTTTATTAACACACCCCATTTTGACAATAAAAATTAATTAAAGCTGTGTCAGTGAAACACGAAAAAATTGTGCAGATCTTGTTTTACGCAGAGAAAAACAGAAAATGTCTTGAGGTATCTTGTATACATATATTGAATCAGGAAACTAAAAGAAGAACACCTCTCGATAATCTGTCACTTGGTTATTTGGTAAGCCTAAATCCATAATTGGGAAAATTATATGATATTCGTGTTCTTGTCAACAATCCGTTGCACCACAATTTCTATAACCACACAACTAATAATCTAATAGCGCATATTTAATTCAATATCTCATTTAAAATGCAAAACGAATTCAAAACGACAACAAATACAAGTTAAATAAATAAAACGATTTAGGAAGAGAAAAACAAACCAAATCCATCATTAAAATAAATAAGAAATCTCCCATGTACCGCGCGGTATACAAGTTTTCTTGTAATTTTCTTCGATACAGATTTGATTGAATGAATTTTATGATAATGAAGAAATAAATTAAAATTAAATAAATGTGTTAACACGTTCGGGCGCAAATATTACTAAGCGAACGACTCTTAAATTATATCAAGCTCCTTGTTGTGTTCAAATAACATGACTAACAATCAAAAACAATTGTTAGTTGTCAATGTTTTTCGATAAATAATTTTCCATTTCTTATCGCACACAAACGACATGCTGTTACGATGTCACAATCTAATCAAAATCGGACGATGATCAAGTTTATGTGTGCATATGTTAGGTTGTAGTATACGTAAGAGCTTCGGAGAAAACAGTTAAATCTAATTATCATAATGTATATAGTCGTATCTGTAACAAGTGTACACTGTGTCGAGTTTCATCTGAATTTAAATCGATTCTATGTTGGTTAAGTTCATGTTATCAAGATTTAGAGAAAATTTATAGTTTCATATCTTATCTGATTTTGACATGATATTTGTTGAAATGCATTTTAATTTTATGGTGACGCTGATGATTATGATTGGAAAATCGTATCAGCAATTTGATGTGAACTGTGATAACGTAGTTTAGATGGAAACCTTTACGGGTGCCAGTGAAAGAAGGCTTGTACAGGTAATCAACAAAAAACAGAAGAATAGGAGAAATTTTAACCTTCAATTATTGCATACCGTATTAAGACGCCAGATGAAAGCAGCTCTCTAACAGGGTCGAGAGAAGAGGAAACTCCAAAACGTTTCGGGAGGTGTGACGCTTTATGAGGGGCAGGGGTAATAATTTGTTACAATTTGTTACCGAGGGAGGGCTTTCAGTTTTTTTATTTTTATTACCGGGTTCGGTACTTAACAGAAACATTTCGAAAAAAATCATAATTTCGTTTATTTCACATTGGAAGCCCTTTCTAAATTTTTCTATTAGCCGTATGCCTTTTCTAAATTTTTCTATTATATTGGTAGTAAACAAACAAATTTTGCCAATTTTATCAAACTAAAAATAAATTAAAGATTATTTACGATTTTATAAAGTTCTAAACGTTTCAGAATTTGCTACGCACCAATTTTTTTTAAATTTTTACATGAAGATTACTAATCTTAATAAATTTTATAAGAAAAAAAATTATTTTCACTAGAATTGTTGGGTGCGGAGTTTATACGTATTTAATTTTGTAAAAATGTAAATTAAGAATTACAAAATTTTAAAATATTCTCAACTTTTATTTTATTTGAACATTTAATTAAAAATATTCTAATGAAACGGAAAATAATTAAAGTGACAATAGAAATCTTAAATGTATTTAAATGATTGGATTTGTTACAGGAATTAGTAAAGTAAATGTAGAACATTTTTCTACATATTAGAAATTTTAAAGTTGGGGCATTTTATAATTTTTGGAAAATTTTCATAAAAGATAAATTTTAAAATTCACTACGAGTTTTATGATTTACAATAAAATTCTATGAATCGTTTTGAATTTCAAATGTTTCTACAAAAATTATATTTGAAATCTGGAAAATTCCAGAAATAAAAAATATACCTAAAGATGTTCCGAATGTTTTTAACATTACGTCATATTTTAACGTTAATTCTAAATATTAAGAACCTATTTTGAGGTTTTACAACTTTTTAACTCTATTTGATCATTTCTTGAATCACAAAATTATTTTTTGTTTTTAATATTAAATTAGAAATTAAACATTTTTAAAATGCTCGTAAAAATTTAAAAATTACTGTCGACAATTTTACAAAGTTAACCATATCAATTTCTAGTTCTAATGATGTATATTCATTTAAAATTGTTCTATGACTCACGACTGATTCAAGAATATTTGTTCCACATCCCTATGCTCCTTGCGATGCTGTAAAAATAATTATGAACTCCTCTGAACTTACGTAACGAATTGCTTATGCTGAAGAGATAATAGTCAGGCATATGGTAGAGGCCTGTATTGGATGTATGTGACTTCATAGGTAGGGAAGATTCTTTGGAACAGCCTGACATCATAAATAACTTGGAAACGGTCGAACTCGCCGTTATTGCTGGGATTGAATGTCTTGCAATTCTCGTACAAAGGAAGCATAAGTGAGCCTCATTACTTGAAGGCGAAATTGATCAATTAGAAAATCTTTTTGTAGATGACTGTAAATGTAGATAATGCTAAATTAGTTTATTCATTTTGTGATCGTTAAAGTGTAGCGTTTTTTGTTCTGACTTCAATAACTCGAAAATAGTCGTCATATCCAGGAAATAATTTTACAACTCTCCTTATCAGCCATTTAGCGAATAGCTTGTTGTGGTTGGCTATCATGATGCCATACTTTAGTTCCAAATTTGTATGTTTGGTTTTCCTTTTGTATCTCTGCTGAAGTCTTGTCAATTGTTCTAGTTGCCACCTCTTCCAGAATTGATGATACATTTTTTACGACGTGCTTCTTCTGGAAATTGATGAATTTGCCCAATTAGAAACTGAGCAGATCTGGAGTGTAAAATGCCTTCGATCTGTCATATCAGTGTTGAAAATTCCTCAAGCATAAGTATGTGTCACAAATAGTTCTTTAGTGGTTTGGGTTTTGATTGACTTAACTGTAGTATCCCATAATCCCCCTTGATCGAGTGCTGCAGTGGTATAGGATCATTGTTATTATTCAAAATTCTATAGACTCTTACGGTAATTCTGGTTTTTCTAGTCTACTCCCAAATCTCGTAATTCTTTTGGCATCCAGGAAAGGATTTAGCTCCAACAGTCACCACTCCAATTATCATCTCTCCTTGATGTTTCTTGACAAATTCTTTATTAGGATGTTTTTTTCAGTTTTAAAAAGGTTAAGTACTTCAGAGTCAACCGCAGGTAGGGCGCCGCCTTTGGGCTTCGGTTTGGTTTCCGCCTTTAAACTGGTTAACTTCGATTGATTTGTTCAAATTTTTTTCTCTTTTCCAGCCAAACTGGTCCATTCCGCCATAATCTATTTTTCGAAATTTCCACGGCAGATTGCCCACGAGTTGCTCAGTCGGCAGGATAGTGTCTGAGGTCGATTATTTCTACGGTGCGGTTGGCGACAAATGTTCTCCAACGTCTTGCGCCTGAATAGTACCGACCCGATTAGTTCAAGTCACGGAATACTGTTTAATTTCAGAGGTGACACCTTCTTGGCCTTGGCCCAAATTACCATCGCAAATTGTTTCGAAGATTAATCCATGACAATTGTACTTCCGGCGGTAGCTGTTCGTCCTATCCAATATTTTACAACAACAAGCAATGGAACTATTTGTTGATCAAAAATCTTACTTGCTTCTGAAAAAAAAAGCTTCGTTTAGCACTTCCTTGTCTTCTAAATTTAATTGGAAGATGAAATGATTCCAGGAGTTGGCAACCCTAATACTTTCAACAGCTCCAGATGGTCAGAGAATACTTTTAAGGTCTTGGAGGGACTACTTAACATAGTTCGAATTCTGGGATTATTCGATGACAAATTATTTTCTTAAATTGAACTGCCTCTTCTCCCCCCAATCCTTAAAATACAATATTCAAAACGGCATCTTCCAGCTTCATCAGGGTTGATGTTGTTGAAAAGCCAGTCATCAGATCATCCATGTAAATGCCCTGTTCTATGGACCATCGATTCAATACAACTTATAAATGCAATAGCACGACCGTGCTTTGCAATGAGTTTAAAACTCAGTAATTTGATAAGCTAAAGTCGGGGTTCCTTAAATATTCTTACTTTCTGTGTTTGTAGGTATAATTAGCACATTTGGTTTCTGGTTCAAATGCAATAGGCTATGATGCTTACTAAAACATTCACGGCATCTGCCTGGTATTCTGAAGTCGTAAATCGTTTATTCAGAATTAAGAAATTAAACCATATTTGGTTTTTTCCTATTAATTTTCTCCACTCTTCAACCGATAATTTCTTAAATCGTAGTAGCCGTAAATCTGTTTCTCGATTTGCTTAATATATTTCCTTTTACTGGTTGCGGGGGACTCATTGTCAGTGTTCTCTTGTGCCCATAACCTGTGGGTCTCATCTTTCAGTTTTTGCAGTAGTAGGTAGGATGAACCTCTGGCTTCGGGTCTGTCAACTAATGCTTCATACCGCGCATTGCTTCATCAAGAATATCTATGGAGTAATTTCCTTTAGGCATACTGGTATTTTTAGGTCAGACTGTTCTAAAAGTTACGAAATAACGCATTAATCGTATGGTAATTGTGATTGTACCGTTGCGTTAAATTTTTTAATGCTTCGATACCACTGGCTTTAATAGCTTTAACATATTTTATAAAAAAATGCATCCTCTCTAAGCAAGCCAATCAGCCTCTTAACCAATCAAAGTAGTCTATTTCGTAAACAAATTTCTCCTTCCGGACTGATAATTGTGAAAGAGAATTGTGTGCCAAATTATTAAAAGAAGTAGTGAAGTTTAACAAAGCACTTAAGCCATGCCTACTTCTTCCTTACTCGAGTTGAAACAATTTGTACTTTAAGCAAAAATAACGATGTATAGCACTACTATAAAATTTCTTCCCGATGTTATGAGCACTGCAGAAAAGCGGCTAGTTTCTTAATCAAAGTTCAATCAAATTACGAAAAAATCTCACTCCAATGAAAAAGTCTTACGGAAAGGAATGGAAACCATTGTATTGCGAATAATTTCCCAGCTTGGCTCTTATCATTTTCCAACATTATGTTTTGTGATTGAAAACGTGGATAAATTTCGTCGATTCTATTGTGATTTTATCCATTTTTTTTCTGTAATTTTATGATGATTTTTTATTACCATTTTGTATTATTGTGTTCCTATTTTTTGCTCTTATTTACTGGCGCCGTCACATACAGTGCAAAAAAAAAAAAGCAGAAACAGAAAGACCAAGCGCGATTTTAATGGTGAGATAATAAATTCCTCGTGTTTTCGTATTTGATGATGATGTTGATGATAGCGCATTGTCGTTTGATGGAGAATTGCAAATATTTTATTTTTATTTTTTGATAAATCAATGACATCGAATAATAATATAAATGTTTGTGAGATTTCAATAATAATAATAATAATATAGAAGAAGAAAAGAATTTTATTTATATCGTTTTCTTAATATAAATATAATGTGCAGAGGAAATGACATTTCTGAAGATGATGCATTGATTTTTATTTTTAATTTAATTGGATTATAAACACGTCGCTGCACAAGTTTTTATAGATGCAGACAATTGATATATAGTCTACAGCTTAACAAATTTATTGGTGTGTGACTTATGAATTATTTGGAATCGTTAATCTTGTTTGTGAAAGGCGTCTTGACAAATTTGTTATAAATTTGAACTAAATGCATTCTTATAAAAAACTTTTTTATAGCACAATAAAAAAACAATGAATTGATAATTACGCCAATAAATTCGCAAACACTTATGTCCTTATAAATTTTAGCATTATTCATACAACAAACTGTCCCTGAAGATATCGATAATGAGTGGCCGAGTTTATTTATGATGTTTACGTGCATACGTATGGCAATAATTAAAGGCAATTCATGCGACTTTGTTTCTTTGAGCTCTTTTATTCCTCCTGTTAGTGCTTTTAAAATGAGCAACTTAATAAGACAGAAAGGTACAGTTGCGAACCGTCTGTGTGCAAAAATGTATAAAACACCCCTAATTAAACATCGTAAAATTATATTTTATTACGATTAACAAGGTTATATTGTCATATTCCTCCGAATTTCCAACAAACAAATTTTTGTATATCAAAGACTACGAGAAACCTTAGGTTTTGTATTTAGAAAATGGCATCTTATGAAATAGAATCTGAGAAAAAATCTTGAATTTTTAAAATCGCTGTAGAAGCTAAAAATTGCTATTTAAAATATGAAAAGCGGAAGGTTCAAGAATATCGCAACATTTTAGAATATATTGGTGTGATTCTTATTTCCGCAAGATATACCTACTCCCCAAGTATACAGCGGGTAAAAACTATGCGTTGATTTTATTGTATAAGAGGAAACCAAAAAATTTCGCGATATATTAGGTTGAAACATTCTAAAAATTCTAATCCTTTTGACGTGATAACGTCTTACACCGCATATTAAGAAAATTGACGCGAAATTTTGCCCTTGGTCGTGGGCAATTACAAGCATTACCTTTAATTTAAATGAACGAGTTCTCAGGTTGGTTCTTAGACTTTATGCCTCACGCGTAATATTATCGCAATGATCAGCGAGCAAGCCGAGCCGCGAACCTCTGATTTCGCGCGATTTAAATGTTTCAACCCCTTTAGCAAGACATTCTGGTGTTGCGTAAAGAAACAGTGGTAGTTAATTTATTTTAAATTAACCCTCTCAAACGCCTTGTACAATATATTGTACATCAACTTTCATCGCTTCGACCAACCGTAATTTTTAATTTTTGTCTCATTTCTCTTGTGCGATCGTTCTCTTATGTATTTATGTTCACACTACAGTTTTATGAGCAATGCCATATCATAGCAGTGCATAATTGTGCTACGTATTTTATTTTTGGAAGAAAGTCAATTTTAAATGGCGTTTGAAAGGGTTAAAGTAATTAACCTCCACATAAATTTTAGTTAAAATTACAAATTACAAAAAAACGATTTATGATTGAGGGCGCACTGTAGCGAGAGAAAGCCACATCTGATCGGAGCAATTCTGGTGTCAATTTGTGCGTATAGAAACTGTGGCAGATAATTTATTGTAAATTAAAATAATTAATCTCCACATAAATTTTAATTAAAATTAAAATTTACATTGTGACGATTTACAAAGCTTGAGAGCACTGTAAAGGAGAATGCCTCATCTGTTGCAATTTTTGAAGTAAAGAACCTGTAGCAGATAATTAAGTGTCAATTTTTGCGTAAAGCACCTATAGCAGATAATTTATTTTAAATTGAAATAATTAATTTCCACATAAATTTTAATTAAACAAAACAGCGATTTACAATGATTATAAGATCACTGTAAAGAGAGAACGCGTTATCTGATCAGAGCAGTTCTAATCTCAATTTGTGAGTAAAGAAACTGTGGCGGATAATTTATTTTAAATTAAAATAAATAACCTCCAGTTAAATTTTAATTAAAACTAAAATCTGCAAATAGTTATTTTCAATGGTTGAGAGCACTGCATATAGAGAATCCCTTATCTGATCGAAGCAATCCTGGTTATAGTTTGTGCATACAAAAACTGTAACAGATAATTATATTAAATTAAAATAACTAATCTCAACATCTTATAAACGTTATCATGAAAAATACCGACGACTGTGTAGACGACACAGCCCACCCCGAATTTTTTTAACAACGGGCATTACGCACTTAATTGTTTAAACGCAACGTGATCGTTCAATTACCTAGTCCAATTTCTAAAATCTTTCGAGGTAAAATATTATCAACAAAGTTGACGATCTAGGAAAAGGCTTCTTATCGAAGCCAGTATATAGCACAAAAATGTGTAATATTATCGAGACAAAACCACGACCCTAAATAGTTTTCTATTGCCCTTTGACGGTTTGGTTATAAAAGAAATTGTAAACAATATTTTTACATCTATTATGGGTCCCTTTCCAAATAATTACCGCCATTTTATTGCACCGCCGATTATCGTAATACCGTTAAAACAATATCGGCGTTTTTTGCCCTTGTTTACTGTACGTTGAATTTAGAAAGTGGCGATATCCACAAAAAAAAAAAAAAATTAAATATTATTTCAATTCGTTTTATGCCTTAGATAATTTGTGGCTGCCACCCCAAACCCCTGCTTTGACCGCATTTGTTTTTTTTATAATTACATATTAACATACCAAAAAATAGAAAACTCCGCAAAGCCGCTTATCATTGGTCCTCGGTGCGCAAAAATGATACGAAATTATGAAGAAGCCTTTTATTTTCATATTGTACTTATAGTCCAGTAAATGAAGGGGCCAACCTGTCAATAATTCCCTACCACATTCATACAGCCAGTAATAAGAGATAATTACACACCATTTAAAATAAGCCAAATTCTACAGGAAAAAATTTCCCGGGCGGGCCTGAAAATGGCCCCCCCCAAGACCGGGAAAATGTGTTTTCCGCCAATATCTCCTAAAATATGACATTTACAGATTTTTTGTTCAGATAAAAGATGAAGATCATTTCATTCTCTACAAAAATGATCCTTAACATTTTTTTCGTAACATTCATATTTTTTGCAAAAAACAGGGTTGAAAAATTCACAATTTTGAGCCAAGACTCCAAAAACAGTGAAAAATTGGAAATTAACAACCAAACTTTTTATTGAAACGCAACTTGGGTAAAAATGCATATTTTCTCATGATTCAAAGTTCATGTGAAAGAGGAAATCTGCCGCTATCATTACCTGTGACTTGAGTTAGGTTTTGACTCTTTGGCCATATTGGAAAAACGGGTGAAACTTTCTGCTCCGGCGCAATTTTGACCTCGCGAGGAATTTGCTCGTACTTTTTTTGTAGTACACTTATTTACTCCGAATTTTCCTGAATATGGATCCTCGAAAGGTCCATAGTCATCCCAGAAAATTGGAGAAACTAATTTTCTTGCGTTTTAATAAAAAGTTTGGTTGTTAATTTCCAATTTGTTATTTTCCTTTTGTCTGAACAAAAAATCTCTAAATGTCATATTTTAGGAGATATTGGCGGAAAACACATTTTCCCGGTCTTGGGGGGCCATTTTCAGGCCTGCCCGGGAAATTTTTTCCTATAGAATTTGGCTTATTTTAAATGGTGTGTAATTATCTCGTATTACTGGCTGTATGAAAGTGGTAGGGAATTATTGACAGGTTGGCCTCTTTTTCACTCTTCATTTACTGGACTATATTCCATTTAGTGCAGGAGGCCGAGAAAATAGTCTGTTTTGGCTCTGTATGGAAAATCAAAATTAACAAAATAAATTTTTCGTTCATCGGTTTACAGTTTGGGCCTTATTTGAAAAATCCGATCCCATCTCAACATTATGGCGAAAAAAATTTTCAAGTTTTATATTAGGAACTATTTATATGATCTACAAAATATTTCAGATATAAAATTTAGCTTGTTCCATTTGATGCGGGAAACTGAAAAAATAGTCAAAATTGGCTAAGGATATATAAATCAATTTGACGAATTTTTACTTTTGTGGTGTTCCGCACTATTTCTTAAATTTGGCCCTTGTTTTATTTAAGAAATTTAACTACAGATGATCTGGCCAAAGTAATTCATAAGAGGGTGAATAATTCGGTTTTATATTAAGAACTACTCCCAAATGGAACTTTAACGATTATTCATCAAATCCATTGAAATTTCGTATCTGGTTTAAACAACGTATTTGATGATCAATTAGGAGCAGCACACCCAAAAGATGAATCAAGGTAACGGATTTGAAACTTTTCTAAACTGAATTTCTTTACAATTCTGTTTTATAACCAGTGGACGGTCGTCGCTTCTAAATCAGTTTTATAATAACTAACTTAATGCCCCTTTTTCTCAAACAAAAAATCACTAAGTAGTCTAAATCGTTCATTTATATGACGTAACTCAACGTCAAAATTCGACAAGGAAATTTCCAGGTTGGAAATTTGGTCAAATTTTTTCGTAACATTTATTTTACGCTCGGTAAAAATCGGATAGTATCAAAAAGTTTAGATTAATATGTTAACCTTATCCTATTTTTATTTCCCTTCTAGAGTCGCCTTCAGCAGCTTTGGCAGAATCTAAGAAAACTATTTGCTAATTTTCAAATATTTTGGCCGCCATTCATAACTAGGTCCTTCACTAATCTGCAACAAGGAAACCTTGCACCATTTATATTATAATAATAATTGAGTCAACTTTATAATTTTCCTGGTGAACGTTACGGTGAAACATTTACTTATATTAAGTCGCATTTGATTTAAAGTATACATAATTAGGTCAGATTGCAGGATATCTACGTCTTCAGTTGTCTCAATAATATTAAAAATCTTTAAATCATCTGCATATAAGAAATGTCGTAAATCAGTTACGTTCGAAATATCATTGACAAAAAGAATAGACAGTAAAGGACCCATGATTACCCTTGGGGAACTTCATATATCGGTTGAAAGCCATTCGATAAAATGCCATTAAACTTGACAAATTGAATTCGGTTGGTTAGGTACGAATAAAACCATTTATGTATAATCGTTAGTTTATTAAACGATTCAATTTTACGTTACAGAATTGAATGGGATACCTTATCGAAAGCCTTAGAGAAGACAAATACAGTCAAGCTGCTTATTTTTGTCTAATGTATCAAAAGCTAGATCAAAGAATTCGGCAGAGTTAAATAGCGTATAGACCGTTTCGGAAAAAAACATGTTGAGTAGGTGTAACGTGACTATTTGTTCAGGACCAGCACCTTAGTTAATATCTAGCGATCCTAGAACTATAAGAACTTCTAATTCCGAAATAATTGATTTCTTTCATCAAGTATTACTTAAAACACTTGGTGGTCAGTTAGTGTCCTGTACATAAACAGATTTGAAATTCTCAACAAATAACTTACATATTTCTACATTGCTGCTCGATGTTTAAGTATGCAAAACCATATGCTTTGGATTTTCAGATTTAGCTCGAAGAGTTTTGATACCCCCAAAATGAATTAGGGTTGCGTTTAATATTATTTTCAACATTTGCGATAAGTGCCAGCCATTTCTAATTTCGATTTTCAGCTGTCCTCTAAAAATCTTTTTAGCTATGCTCTTATAATTAGAGAACAAAGTATAATCCAGCAGATTCTTGCTTGAACTAAAACGTTTATGAGGTTTTTCCTGCATCTTAATAAGAAATATTACTATATTCGAATACCAAATAGGAAATTTGTTCCTTTTTTGGGAATAGAATTTGAATATCTGTTTATTAGAGAAAATGTCTATTGCATCATCACCAGATGAATTACATAATAAAGCATCCCAGTTAATAGATGTAGGATCTACTCTCAAATTTGAATAATCAAGCTTATAAAAATTAATTTGCGGAACTGTTTATGATTGTAGATTTCTATTGATAGTTAGAGAAACGGACACAATAAGGTGGATAATAACGATCAGCTTTAAAAAGTATGTAATCTGCCTTTTTTATATAAATCTTATTTGAAGCAATGTTTGAAAGGAACAAATCAAGAACTCTATTTTGACTACTTCTAGTATAGTTATGTTAGTTCTAAGGTATCGACCAAATACATGGCGGCACGCCTTTATATTTAGAAGCAAATTTACATGAATAGTTCAGAATGTTCCATTTGATCGAGGAAAGATTGAAGTCACCGATAAATTAGAATTTGAATTACACGAGGTAACTACATGTTTAAGATGATCAAAACATAATTTATAATCATTAAAAGAGATGCCTGTATTTAACTACGTAACACACACAATCAGCGATGAACCATTTTTAAGATTAACCTTAATCAGTTAAATCATCTAGTCTAACAACATCCGAATCACTATGTGGCAGCAATAAAGGCGCCACCACCATCAACGTTAAATCTAAAATTAAATAGTTCGACAGACAAATTATATTAAATCCGCACGCCTGGACAGTAATATTGAATGGTCTAAGTTTTGTCTTCAGACCCCTGGTTTGTTGATAATACAGCTCAAAGTTGTCGTTTCCTGTAATAATGTTAATATTAATGTTACAGAAAAGGTTTTTTTTATATCTGTTATTGAAGACTATTGCCATGTGACATCCAAACATAATTACATATGTCTGTATACTGGTTTACAGTTTCCTTATTTTGTAAATATATTTTGGCCTCATACAGAAAATATTTTTTAGCAGGGGAAGATGTTCCTATTAGATTTGCTGTTAAATCCATCTGCGGAATCAGGAAAGCTTTTTCAATTTGCAACACATTACAGGCCTTTTGTAAATTTTGAATTTAATTCATTATACATAGGTCGAGCAGTAGACTTACATATTTCTGGTGCGATGAACGTAATTGAATACGATTCCGCAATATTAAAAGCTACAACAAAATGAGTTTATAAAACGCATCCACTTACGTTTTCATATTTGAAGTGTAACTTTTGTAGCCGCGTTATAGCATTTTTTAGAATGGGTAGTAAAACCGATGTAATGAAAATTTATCGTCGCCACTAAAAAAATAACAACATTTTTGATATATACGTATACACATTAATACAGGCAAACCACACTAAATGGGATTGAAATCCGATTCTCAAATGATTTTTAGACGAAGTTCTGTATTTTTAAATAAAGTTCCGGAATATGGCCAGTTAGGAGGAAAATTGGGCATTTTTTTTTATTAAATTTTGATTGACAAGGAAAGCAAATGCTTCATTCTCTGCAGCCTAATCAATTAAAACTACAATCTGACACTTGCAAGGGTAATTGGTAAGTTACATCGTGGTATAATACTGCAATGATATTGAAATCTCTATGAAAAATTGAAAAGGTGCATGAAGATGTAAAAAACCAAACGAAAAGTTGTCAAAAATCATTGTGTTGATCTTGATATTCTGTACCTTTTTAATAGGCCCGATTTTATGAACGAGGATAAATGATTAATCCTCTGATTTAGCGTAGTTTGCATTGTTTCATACAAGGCAAACTACGCTAAATCAGAAGATTAATCATTTATCCTCGTTCATAAAATCGGGCCTAAGTTTGTTGTAATCGTTTTGGTTTGTTTATGTTTCATTGCACTATTGTGTATATTTAATTTGTCCTATTCAGAAAGGGTCTTTTAGAAACTGGCTCGGTCGATCCAATTTTAAAATCTGGTTTTAATAGGCCAATGGACTTAAAACAATTAGTTCAGACCAACAACAAAACTAAGTAAGTACACAAATTAGAAGGACTGAATTAAGTCCGAGGGACTAATTCCGCCGAAAATTTTTGTATGGCGAAATATCAATTCATCCTGAATATGAACCAAATCCGTGATATCAAACTTCTTTAAAATTAATCAATTTTGCTCGGTTTTAATTCAGTTTTCGAAAGCTTGCTGTCTTGGGCCCAATACATACTGAAAACGAATCAAATTCGTGCAGAACTAATTCTTGTCTATCGGCGAAATTTAATTCAGGCCAAGATAAGCCAACAATTTCAAGTTCTCAACTAGATACTATACATATATGAATCACTTATTTGAGAAACCATATAAGTCCCATAAACATAGTTCTGAAAAAATAAAAAAACTTTCAGTCTATTGAAAGCTGTAATTTTTTTTAGTTTAGCTATTGATAAATGTCAATGATTTGTAGGGTTTATAACTCAAACGATCCGCCTTGCTGTTAAAAACGGATATTTCATAAAATGTCAAAAAAATCCATATGATGGTTATATCGGGTTTCTCAATTAAGTGATTCATATGCGTTCGATTCCCGAGACTAACTAATGATTCATTTACGTTTAATCTTGACGTATCCGTTTGAATAGCCCTCATCCGCTGCGTTAAACCTCGCCTTACCAGCCACAGTAGAATTTGCATTAACACTCTCAGAGCAAATACAAATTTCTTGTTGAATGTTGGATTCAGAACCCAATGCTTCCGATTTTCTGGTGGACTATGCGATTGCCAATATTCCAGGCCCTTTAAAGAAATATAGAGCCATTATACTAAAAATTAGGATTGAATATGAAGTCATTGTTGTACGTGGAATACAGAACCCCACGAGAAAAACGGCTTCATATCCAAGACTTTGTCCAACATTTGTTTTTTAACATGGCGAGGTTAATGGTAATTTCCTAGGCCAACAGAAAGTCATCATTAAACCGATTATTATGTTTTGCCATGATTAAGAAAACGTTAAATTCTAAATTGAATGTTCAAAAATGACCTTGTTGCATGATACACCAATCCATTGAGAGAGTATACAATTTCACGATGCCAACATGTCGAGCGTCGACCCGACAATACGGTGGCATGGGGTTTCTTGATCAAATTGGAGACGCGGTGAGCTATCACAGCTAGCGGACTGCTGTTTTCAATGTTTTACCAAACAAGTAATTACTATCCATAATGTCTTCCATAATTGCGATATTTCGTAGCAAGGGCCAAGATAAATTTACTTTATAATTTTTGGCCGGTAGCATGAATTAAAAAAAATTAACATTTTCAAATATTATTCAAATTTAATTTTCAAATATTATTCAAATAATTTTATTCCTAATTTATGCTTTTTTAGGCCTGCGTATTTTCTCCAAATATATAGGATTAGACGATTTTTCAAAATTTTATGTGATTTCTTTCCGCCAAATATTTCATGATTTACGACAAGACATGAAATACAGTGAAACAAAACCACGCGTGTGGGGTAGGAATCTCCATAATAAAAAGTAAATAGCTATCGCTATATAAATTGTTGCTATTGCCACAATCACACAAGGCTATCTATTTTAATGACCAGTCACTCAAAATTTAAATATATGAAAAACCATTTGCTAGATTTCTGTCGCTGACAGTCTCATGTACGTATGTAATCGCAAGCATATATTTATGTTGATTTAAATCAATTTTATGGGACAATAAACAACTCGGATTTATATGAACATATGCGTTTGTGATGTATAACTATTCCATCCAATTCCATCCAAAACGCTGTTGATAATAATTTATAAACGCGAAATCATAATTAAGCAGAAAAAAATCATGCATTAAAATGTGACTGGTGATAATACTTTATAAGTAACACACAACAATCGTGTTAATCTGTTTTCGCGCGCTTATGATACACATCATCAAAACAAATATTTTGTAATGTTGTATTGTAAATATATGATATATGTAGTTTGCAAATTTATCTTAAATGTTATAATTTTCTTCATCTTAATGGTAAAACATTCAAGATAAAAGCAAAATTTTGCAAAAAACCACCAACATAAATTAAAGCGTGACCGTGCACAAACAAAACGAATTAGATATGAAAGTTGGGAAAACTATAACACAAAGAAAAGTAAAATTGGATCGTATGCAAATGACCGTCAATGTTCTGTTACTAATTAGTGTAATAAAACCGTTGACTGATAATGGGTTAAGTATTCAACTATATATTCATTTCATGTATTTATAAAACATCTTAAGTGCTTCTGCTATATTTTAGAATTTGTAAAACATTTTTTTTTTGCATAAATCATAATTTTATTCTTGTTGTTGTTGTCCGCTTTTATTATATCATAAAATTATGAACATAAAAAAAATGTGTAATTAGCCAGACGCGTTATAATGATTTATATTTTACATTAAATAATGAGAATAGGTAATGGTCTGTGGAAGGGAATTTTAATTAGAATTTTCTTGGTTGCCTTGGGAGTAGTTGAAGCGGCTACGAGAAAAGGTCAAAAAATCAGACTACTATACTCAATTTTGTATATTTTCTCGGTATTTAGCTTATTTTATCAATATTTTTTAACCCGGAAGTTCTCAACCCTAAAAATTTGGCCAAGTTACTTTGCGTAATTTCAATCAGCTCCTAATCTATACCGCGAATTTGAACTCAGGCTAATCCATACCATTCATCTCGTCGAGATCTAAGAGGCTTCTTGCCAATAGTTTTCTTGACAGATTATACCGGAAACTGGGGGAGCTTCTTTGAAGATGCCTCTTAGTCCAGTATTTAGTAGATGACTAGTTTGATCCATGGGTTTAATACGATTGCAGGGTATTTGCTCAATATATTCTAGAGAAACAGTTAGAGTTTTATTAGTCAGAAACAAATTTTATGGGACTAAGAAGTGGCTTCTAAGCAGAAATGACAGCATGTTGAAATGCTTTCGCTATAATTAAATTGTTACGAAATTCGAGTATAAGTGAGCTGGGAAAACGAAATAATTCAAGCAAACAGTGGGCTTCAACTTAATTTAACCTCCAACTCAACCCCCCAAATAAATGCATACAAGGACACAACTCAGAACAGCTCGAGCTAACTTTCAACTTGAATATCAACTGAACCACTAAACAAATCCCCAACTAAACGACTGAATCAACCCTAACTCAAACTCAAACTCGTCTCTAAACTTAGCCCTCAACTCAACCCCAAATCCAAGACCCAACTCAATCCTCAAAGCTGCTTATAAAAAAATGGTCCAGGCGATCGAAAACCACATGGAAGTACTATATGTTAATAACCAAGTGGTTTGAGTCAATTCGTGTGGCAGGTACCCGACCCTCTATTGACGTAAAGTTTCCAAATGCTGGCCAAACAAATTCCAAACCGGTCAAACCATTCTTGAGATACCATGACAGACACCTAGAAAGACGTATGTACATTTTTTGTTGCATTTTCAGACTCGAGGATGTTCAAAGTATCGTGAAAAGTGATTTTGGTCTAAGAAAATAAGAAATATTCCATTACCCCAGTTAGCCACAATTTTTTGGTGAATGTGATATAATTTATAGACGTAAGTGCGCTAAGTGAATTCGTAAATTCGTCAAATATGCGTGCAGATGCCAAATTAAATCTTTAGGAAATGCAAGATGGCGTAAATACTCTATAGCAGAAAGAAACGGTATCGGTGGGCCCAGAAAAGAATATATGTACACGTGCAAAAGTGCTAAAACAATTTGTAAAAATATAAAAAATAATTTTTGAGACTGACCCCTGCGTAGATTCTATTTAATGTATCATTATTATATTTAAGTAATATTTAATGTATCATTATTCATAACAATGAATCCAATGACACCGAGTGATCAGGATACTATCAAACTTTACATTGAAAGTAATAATAAAATATGAAATAATTTTTGTTTTTGGTTCAAAATTTTGATCCGAACGTTGAATGACAAGGCAAAAACATAACAATCCAAAAAATTTATTCAAAATACAAAATTAAAGAGGATTCATTTTTATCTTTTGTCGGCTAAGCTCTCTTAAAACCTAATACCATTTATACAGGTGAAAACAGATTTAATTAGACCTATTCAGGTGTTTCATAAAGGAAAATCGATCAAAAATCGTAGTTTAAAGCCTGTTTGTTTGCATCAATCTTTACGCGTTTTTTATTGGAAGGCATTTCAATTGAAATTTTGGGATTAGTTCAAGGCGATGCAAACTTTTTTTTTTCAAATTTGTAATCTTATCAATTATTTATGTAGAAACATAATTTAATCAAGAACGGGCGTGATTACATAAAACAGAATTTATGTGCTATTTAGCTTATTTAATGTTTCTCTCAATAAATTAATTTAATTTTTAGGCGTTTCCATTTTAACGATTATTGATGCCCTTCCTCTTGAATCCTCCCTCTTACAAAATCTAGAGAAATCAAGTAAGTGGCGTAACCGTTTCGATTATATCTTCCACAAACTAAGATAATGTTGCTGTTTACTTTGTCTATATACATATGTGAAAATGTTACATTACAAAACTATAATAAAAAAGTTTAATTAACATTTATGTAGTTCTTTTTAAAGTACTTATTTTTAAGATAACGGGAGAGGAATAATAACAAAACGACCATATCAATAAAATTGTACGCATAAAACGATCTTATATGTAATTAAATGGCCATCAGGATTAATTATTTATGATGGACATAAACTTATTATTATTTTTTGAATCTCTGTTACTTTTTGCTAAGATTTGTGTCTTATAGGTTGTGTGTCTATTGTGTAATTTTTCATAAATAAATGTTGTTGACATCGGCCAGATATTAGATTGGTTTACCTTGGAAGTTTGGTTCAATATGTTCTTAAAACAAATCCAATTGCAGACTGGCTTTGACGCTGCAAGTGATGTATGTAGATAGAAAATTAAAAAGAATCTGCTTGAGTTTAAATTTTCGGCGGCATCAAATTAGCCATAAAAGGAAACAGCTAAAATAGGTTAAATTCAGAAACATGTGATATGCACCTAAAAAGATCAAAGGTTTTAAGAAATCTATGATGGAATAAAACTCCGGAGAGTATCAAATTTAGGGCTTGAAACGTAACTTCGAAATTGTGGCAAAAACTGGTAATAAGTTGTAATGAGCTGCAGAAATGGTCGTCTGCAAGAGAGTGTTAAAGTAATCTGAACAACAAATTACTAAAGAGTGATTCTCTTTCGTAAATTTTTCACAAAAAAAACATTTTAAAAGTTTATTGGGTACAAATTGGCAAGGACACTAAGGCACACTAAGTATTGCATTCTCATTGAGAATAATATAAAAACAGGTGACTTGATGGATCAAAGAACTGTCACTAAAAAGGAAAGTAGTTTACCAATTAAGAAAAGTACATCAATAGAAATGGGCTGATAATCGGTAAATAGGTAAAGAGCTTGACTAAGTGGCACATCGCAATGCTTTCGTTCAATACTCGGTGTGAAATGGAACTCTTCGACAGGAAACTTGGTTAATGTCGAGTTATAAGTGTTTGAAAGATGTAACAACCATTTGTGAACAACCAATGCTCAGAAAAATTTGAAACTGTAGTAAAATGTACCAATACTTTGCAAAATTCATCAATAACTCCAGAGGTGAAGACCCATCTAGCCATGAAGCAATTTAATCAATGTAGGAGAACATTTTTTTTTTTAAATTTACTCGATATATGATCGGTGCTGATCGCATCTAATTTAATAGAGTTTGAAGCATATTGAAATAGTTAAAGAGATTTTTAAAACCGATATTTCGAGACGCTCCCGTTTGGATGAAAGCTTCATAGAAAATTAAAATATTTGTATAAATTCAACCTATAGAATGTCATGCCAAGAAATTATTTTAAATAGCATGCCTTAGCAGTAGTTATCCCTAGATTAATATTCATCAGTAAGTTCCTTGTAGGGAGCCCGGAAAATTCGTTTGAATGAAAGGCCTATACAATGTATAAATTTTCATAGTAAACCACAGCAATGAATTATCTAAAAATGAACAAAGGTTAAATTTCTACAAATTTTTAAATTTATTTCGAATTCCCTTTCGGGCATAACACTTTAACGATGGAATTTACACGAATTTTTACATTTTATATTTGGATATTCTTGAAGACACAAATTTGATACTGGTTTCATAAACAAAAAATTTTTAATTGTATAAGAAATTCACCATCCCCCTATTTCTACATTACTCGATTTACATTTTTTGGGTTTTACACCCAAAATTCGCTAAAAATTCGCTTATTTGTATAATCTTTTTTTTTGTGGTGACTTTGCCTGCAACCAACCAAATAGCACAGTATTCTATGGCGATCTGTGGCAATTGGATATGAAGTTCGAATCTCTAACGGGGAGGGATTCTAAAGGTATTCCTTTAAATTGCTGATTCTATATTTTGAAATTTATCATATTTTTAGTCCATAAAATGTTGGTCATTTACGTAAACTCAACGGCTATCGGCGACCGGGGTATTATAATGCAATAAACTTTAGCAGTAGTAAATACACATGGGAGAAAGTAATGGGATTCCTTGCAACCATCAAGCGAAAATTATACATATAGAGTTGAAAAGGCGCGTTGTCATATCTGAATGTGAAAGTTGAACGATGCTTGATGATTACGATTACCAGTCACGAGTGTGAATTTGGTAGTTCGATGGCATTAGACAATTTGTGTAATCAGGAATTTGATTCGAACGACGCAATGTACAGAATTAAAATACATCGAATAGTCTGGGTTGGTCACTCGGTTCTCTATCGACGATGATGATTCCTCATCTTAGAGGATGCCCTCGCATATTTTGATTGTTTAGAATAATAAGAAAAGCTGATTCGTCATCGAAATCAGATTGGTAATCAAATAAGTCCCTGCATCTACTGGGATTTCAGATAACAAAATCTGATCTTCGGCCCAAAACAAATTACGATTAAAATTAAGGTCAACGCGGGTGTTTGGTACTCCTACTACTTAAAACAAAAATTCTAATCTAAAATTTCGATTTCAAGTATTAACCAATAAGTTTATACCAAAAGACTTGGTTAGATTCACTGTACATTAAAGTCGATATCTGATAAAAATCCGCGGAAATTTAGAAGCTAAATTTAAAGTGAAAGTTAGGAATTTAGGACTACAAACATTTAAAAATTTAGGAATTTTGTAATTTCAGAGACTTATTTTAAAATAAAATGTTATATTTTGAATATACATACATATTATAAAATTGGTAAGCGTGATAACTTTCAACTTAGTTGATTACATCAAAATTGGTAGTTGAAAAAAAAACCTAAAAAAAAATCTTTCGATAACTCTGAATTTTGTACGAATCAATTTTATTTTATACCGGGTTGTCCCGGGTCACGGGGAATATCTGATTTCTCCGTTTATCTTATTTAGTCGCTTATAAAATAATTTCGTCAAAAATCCCACAATAACAACCCGATTAATTAAATAATTTTTTAATTTTTATTGCTTTTGGCCAATAGGCAGAATACAGATCTGAATGTTTAGTTTTATAATTAAAATATATGTAGGTACTTCAATGGCGCTAAATATCAATAATAATGATGAAGAAACTGAGTTCTTTACTCATTTATTATCACAAAAATCTCTGTAATCTCTAATCTCCCCCGATGTAATAAAAAAAACAAGCCATTTATCGTAAAACACTATTTTCGCGCAAATCTAAATTTTATAATGTGTAAGCCAGTCTGTCTTATTAGCATTTAAAATTTTCTAATGACATAATTGAACTGAAATGTAACCTCGCGATGAAATCTTTGTTAACCGTCTGGCGGTGAATATAGAGTTATGTATAGTTTTGACATTATTTTAAAACAAAATACAGAATTTTGAACTGAGGAATAAACTAAAAAATTTGCCGCTCGATAAGTGTTATTGATTGAGATGTACGACGAAGCCTAAGCAAGATGCCTGGGAGACGCCGGGTTCACTGTATGCCCTTTTACATATAATGGATAGGAAAGGAATGTTAGCCATATAGACTCCACCCGGTTTCAGCCACCTATACAGTCGATAGTTTTTAAATTTTTTTTTTTGTCGCTCCACTATTTTATCCATCAGGGACTTTTGTAACTTTTGAACTAATATGAAAAATCTGGTTTGTGGATGGTTAATATTACGTAACATGTAATATGACGGGAGCGGTGGAGTAAGATAATTTGACGAGGAGGTATACGGACCCCCTCGAATGGGATAACTTCATCCCAGGAAAATTTGAAATTACCTCCGACAACACAAGCGTAGAAACCTACCCCAGACCTTTTTTTCTACACTATTAAGTGTACGAACTTTAAAATCCATCTCAAACTTTTTACTCGGGAAAAAAAATCCATCCCAGGAATTTTATTTATTATAAGATTATTTTTATCGTATAGTTAAAAATAAATAAAATAAAAATATAAAGAAAAAACCTGCTGATCAGGATTATCCCTACCCCTACGTCATAGAATTTTCGCTACGTCAATAAATGTTTTACTTTCCCATAGTTAAAAATGAATAAAAAAACTGGAAATAATTCTTCTGATCAGGATTATGGTGTGCCTGAAATTTGTAACATCGGTTAATTACGGCGCTTCTATTTGCTACCTCTTGGCCAATTCGAACGAGGTTCGCTTGTTAGAATAAGGATATATATGGTATAGGTAAGTTATGTAATTTCAAAATCAATATTTCACTCGGATCCAGGATATCGAAATAAAAAAATTATTACATGTCGACTTGATCCGGTTCCTATAAAAATTTTGTTTTATTAATCAGATTCTAGGTGAACCAACACGCTAGAAAATATTTCTGTGTAAAATCTGGACGAAAATGGCTATTAAAAATTTATTTCCATTAAAAAAATTCATTCCAAACATACTTTCTTCAACTTTAAGGTGCATTTACGCAGTATGTATACGATTTAACAGGAATACCTAGCCTTTTTGAAACGAATACCGTTTTGGTTACTTTTCAATCAAATTACAAAACCCGAGGGCACTAATTTGGTAAATTTTGAACTGTCATTGAATCTTCAAGCCTTAGTTAATTAAAAATGAGACTTTGTTTATTATGTTTCTCTCACAAATCTGGCCTTTGCCCTTATCATATTTCGTGTATTATTTCGCCGTACTTGCACAACATAACCCGAATTAAATTATGTTCAAAATAATGTTTTCGTCTTTTATTTTCAAGAAATATTGAAGCACATTACAGTAAGTAAGGTTAAATCCCATTTTTTTGCCGTTCGTGTAAATACTCAAAAATGCAAATTTCATCAAAATTGAGGGGAAAATTGCATGCAATTTACAGCAAACTACAATTTTCACAGAAATTCCGTTTTAAGTATTTTTCTAAAAAAAAATGTTGAATGGTTTCGGTTCGTCGTCCGTCTCCGTACGTCCGTGTTGTCAATAACGTGAGCAAAATCTACCACATAGAAAACTCAAGGAAAAGTTTTCATTTTTTAGAGTCGATACATTTTGTATTGACTCTCGGGTTAAAGTACGAGAGGGATTTTGATATTTCTACTTTTTTGGTAGATACATATATTATAAATGATTGAGTTCTTCATTCTTTCTGATTAACAAGTTGAAAATTGTTGTGAATACCATTATTGTTAATATATTTTGTGTGTAAAAAGCCGAAAGAATCTTATTGATTTTAATTATACAGACAAGCTTCTCTTTCTACACAGAATGTAATGTGCATGTTGTATTAGCGAATTTTACTAATACAACCAAATTATCTTACACTTTTTCTTCTGCACAGTATCTTCTGTTTATATAGAATGTAATTTATGAATTTAGCTGTACTTTAGTAAAATTCGCTAATACAACCTGCACAGTACATTCTGTATATATAGAATGTAAAATATTTTTATGCGCGGTAGGTATGTACATATGTATGTTTCGTAATAAAACGGAATAGATATTGACAAGAGATTAAGAATGAGAAATTGAGTGACACAAAATAAATCAACACAGTCATTTTATTGGCCCCGATCAAAATGACATATTTCAAAGCGATATAAGATACAAACCAGAGTAATAACCGATTTTGATGAAATTCATCATGTTTAATGGAAATGGTGTTCGAAAATTATATTTACAGATTAAGTTCTGGAATATTAGCGATTAGGATTCAACTAGGCTATTTCTTAGCCGATTTTAATAAAATGGGATCAACTAATATAGGATACAAAGAAATTAATAACTTTTAACTGGTATCAAGATTATTTTATTTCTGTTATTAGCAAATCTGCATAGTTCTGTAAACAACAAAAATGTTTCTTATTTAATTTTTTTTTTACGATATTTTTGTCTAATCTCTCTTTTGTAGGAAGTCGGCCAGAAATTATTTTTTTTAATTTCAATTTTGTGAATCAGACTGAAAAGTCAATTTTGGAAATCCATAATTTAGCCGGTATCTTGTACATTTTTCTAAACAATTTAGTATCAAAAATTAAAATTGTAATTTTTTTTGGATCAATTCCCTAATTTAACATGATTTGCACGGTTTCGAATAACATGGAATTTTCAAGAACCAATCCCCCATATGCAGTTATGTAAATCGGAGGATGTAAATCGAGAGTATGTTATTTTGTTTTCAGGTTCCCTTTAGGAATTCCAAAATGTATATTTTTGTGTAAGTAGCGGTACGAATCCAATTCTATCATTCAAAGAAGTAGTATTGTGTTGTCTAAATTAAGATGAGTTTATCTCGGATTCTCCTTTTATTTCATGGAACCCGGAAACTAAAGCTTACTTAGGGTTCGGATTTTTCCTTAATCTTAGATGTGCTCGAAAATCTTCATTCCTTTCAGCAACGTTGAACAACTCACTTAGAGGGCTTTAAAAATATTATTGTTGATATGACTGTCCTTTAGAAGAAATGCAAACTATTTAGATGTATAAGAATATCATCAGAAACATTCAAAAATTTTCTTTTTACTACATTTCAATATGATATTAAATTAAGAAATACTTGGTTTGTTAAACAAATTTAGATATGTAAGCGCGCACGAAATCAATCTTAGTAAATTGGTCACGTTGGAATTGGAATGGATTTCGGTAAATAATAATGAGACATGAATAATTTAATTTTGGATTTGGTAAATTTGTGTGATTTATAGACAAATTACTATAGTTGATGACATGGATTGAGTTTAAATTGTTTTTTTTGTTAAATTTTATTGGTTTTAGTGAATAGTTTTATCAATATTGTTTGTTTTATTATGGGGTCTTAGCGGATTTTTTAACTTGGTGCCAAAAAACTCTGTTAAATTATGTACACGTGCGTTTTAGCAATATTATATCGAAAACAACTTTCAAACATGCTCTAAAATGTATTTTACTACTAATTTTTAATATACCACGGTGTTCATCTCTATAGACAAAAATAAATTACACGGTATTTAAAAATAACGCATATAAATACCATCGTAATTGAAAACATTTGTTTGTCGTTTCACTGATGGGTAAAAAAAACGTCGTGCAAGTGCCATATCACACCAAAATTTAAATGGCCAATTTATTTAATGCGCCCAATAAAAATAATTGTTACTGGTTTTGCCAGAGCATTTAATTGCGCTCGCTTCAAATAATAAAAGTATCAGTTGTCAATGAAAATGACATTTTTGAAATGGAAAGTATACAACTGTCCCCTGGTGTCGGGCACAATTTTTTTTTTCGTAAATATTTACATACATACATACATAGTTACAAGACGCGATATATGTATGTCCATATGAAACATTTTAAACATTAACACTTATATTAATGTGTCAGTTCTCACACTGGCAATAAATCATTCGGAGTCACAAAACATACAAACCAAACGCAAAAAAAAAAATCACTTTGAATTGTATATTTATAATGAGAGCAAAAGAAGATTTACTTCTTATTATTGTCTTATGAATATTGTTTGCATATTTTTTGTGTAAACATTGTTGTTGGGAATTTTTGATACGGTGCCAAATAATGAGAAATAAACAAAAATCTTATATTCATCTTATGTGTCGTATAAAGCTTTACATCAAGCCGCATAGCTATGCACACGTTATAATAAATAATTTTGGAAAAATATAAATTTTAATTATAATTTAATTTCCTGAGAATTTTTGATTGCATGCGAAGACATTATAAATGCATCATCTTGTTGTTTTCGCTAAATAACATCGAGTTTAACAGATATTTCTATAAGATACGTAACTTTTATGAATTTGATTTCCCGGTTCCTTTAACCCTTAAGGGACACACTATCAAAAATTTACGTAAGAGACACACTGGGTGATTTTTACCCAGCGATACTTTGAAAGGTTATATATCGTGATCAAATTGATCAAATTCAATCAATTTTTTTTTCAATTAACAGAAAAAAATTTCAAAAACATAAAAACATAAGTTTGTTGCGATAAATTAAATAGGTGCAAACATATTTACAAAAAACTAACGGAACTTTTTTTAAAAATCGTTTTTTTTTTAAATGCTTATATTTCTATCAAAAATTAATATTTTGACACTCTGTAGGTGACCGATGAAAAGCTAAAGAGTTGAACCTCAAGGTGGTACTATGGGTTTTTCCATCCATTGCAAAAACTATATTTTTTTTGCAAATCGAAAATAGGAGTTTTTGAAAACAGCAAAATAGAGGTAAAATCTAAAAGTTGGCTATTTTGCGTGAAAAAAAAAACGTTTTTGAAATTAATAATCGATATCGCCCCTTAGGCCAGATACAGTGCGCTTATAGAAGCCGAGCAGTGAGCGTCGTAAAAACAGGTACGGGTAAAAATTAACCAGTGTGTCTCTAACGTCAGAAAACATGTTCATTTCAAAAATCCTTTTTTGTTAAATATCGTGTGTCTGCGATAAACATATAGGAGTATAATTTTTGTCTGTTTGAACTAAAATATGTATATGTATACAGAGAAACTATAACGGACATCGACGGGACCAAAAAAGTTGTCCATTGAAGTGAGGTGCTTGAACTGAGGATTTGTGATTTTTTTTATAAGAATTTTATTGGGATTCCATTTCTTATCCGATTTTAATGAAATTCAGCATATCCAATGTAAATGGGATTCTCAAATGATTTTTAGATAAAGTTCTGGAATATGGCCAATTAGGATGGAAATTGGCCATTTCTTATCCGATTTTGATGAAATTCAGCATGTGCGATGGAAATGGGATTCTAAAAAGAGTTTTAGATGAAGTTCTGGAATAAGGCCAATTAGGATGGAACTTGGTAATTTCCTATGCGATCTTGATGAAATTCAGCATGTACTATGGAAATGGGATTCTAAAATGATTCTCAGGTGAAGTTCTGGAATATGACCAATTAGGATAGAACTTGGCTATTTCTTATCCGAGCTTGATGAAATTCCGCATGTACGATGGAAATGGGATTCTAAAAAGATTTTCTTAGCTGATTTTGATGAAATTCAGCATGTGATAAGGGATTTTAAAACGAGTTTTAGACGAAGTTCTGGAATATGGCCAACTAAGAAGGAACTTCGCAATTTCTTAACCGATTTTGATGAAATTCAGGAAGTAGGATGAAAATAGGACTCTAAAATTATTTTTAAATGAAGTCCTTGGATATGGCCGACTAGGAAGGAACTTAATATGATTTTATGTATTTCATGACCTGTTTTATAAATAATTTTAGAACCCCATTTCCATAGTACATTCTGAATTAAATCAAAATCGGATTAAAAAAGGCCAAGTGCCTTCCAAATTGATCATATTCCAGCACTTCGTCTAAAACTCGTTTGAGAATTTCCATTTTAGTTCCTTCATAATTGGCCATATTCCAGAACTTTACCTAAAAATCATTTTAGAATCCCATTTTCATCGAACATGCTGAATTTCATCAAAATCGGACAAGAAATAGCCAAGTTCCTTCCTAATAGACCATATTCCAGAACTTCACCTGAAAATCATTTGAGAGTCCCATTTCTGTCGTGCATGCGCTGAATTTCATCAAGATAGGATAAAAAATTGCAAAGTTCCATCCTAATTGGCCATATTCCAGAGCATCATCTAAAAATCATTTGAGAATCCCATTTCCATCGAACATGCTGAAATTCTTCAAAATCGGTCGAGAAATGGCCCAGTTCTTTCCTTCTTGGCCATATTACAGAACTTCATCAAAAACTCGTTTGAGAATCCCATTTCCATCACACATGCTGAATTTTATCAAAATCGGATAAGAAATGGCCAAGTTCCATCCTAAATGGCCATATTCCAGAATTTTTTCTGAAAATCATTTGAGAAATCATCAAAATCGGATAATAAATGGCCAAGTTGCTTCGTAACTGGCCATATTCCAGAACTTTATGCAAAAGAATCCCAATCCCATTAGGAATGCTGAATTTAATTAAAATCAGATAAGAAATAGAATCCCTACCCCAAATCCTCAGTTCAAGGGACACCTCACTTCAATGGACAACTTTTTGGTCCAGTCGATGTCCATTGTAGTGAGGTTTCTCTGTATATACATATTTTAGTTCAAATAGGCTAAAATTATATAAGTTTAACACAAACACACGATATTTAACAAAGAGAATTTTTTAAATGAGACGTTTTTCTAACGTAAGAGACACACTGGGTGATTTTTACCCATACCTGTTTTTACGACGTTCTTGCTCAGCTTCTATAAACGCACTATATCTGGCCTAATGGGGGATATTAGTGGACATTTCAAACTTCCCTAATCCACTAACCCGATGGTCCAAGGACCACGCGTTTTAAAATGGCGCGCGTTAAAAAAAAGACCTGGGTTAATTTAACCCAGTGTGTCTCTTAAGAGTTAACTCAACGAAAATGATGTAGAGTTTAGAAAAATGGTTTATCTCATCCTGGGATTAAAGCACGGTTAAATGTTTAGCAGAAAATGTCATCTGGCCTTCAGCTAAAAATATTTGAATCTATACTTAGACTTATATAGGTCCTTTACCAATCTGTAATAATATACGTTTTGTCACTCTGATTGATTGATAAACAAGTTGGATCAAAGCAATCCCCGTTCACTCGCACATGTCGTGGATTATTAACGAACACCCACCCGAACTTTTATATAGCCATAAAAGTCACTTGGATTTAAATCCGGTGAGTACGATGGCCATTGAAAACCTTTATTAAAATGGCCTGGAACGCGATTCGAGACGACTCTTCCATCAAAAAATCGTGTAGATATTCCAAAACCACATCTGCAGCATGCGACGGAGCGCCATCTAACATAAACCACGCATTGTTAATTTCTTTTGCCCCCATTCCTATATTAGGGTTTTAATAAAGTGCTCATCGAGCAGCTCCAAGTGACTTGCTGAAGTAACATTTCCTCGTGCAACAACCATTAGATACCTGTAGCCGATAAAGCATACCAAACAGTAACCTTTTGATCGTGTATTGGCCATTCATTGGGTTCCTGGGATTTTCTGAACTTCAATACCTTCCATTTTGATTGTTCACCTGCCCCGTGAAGTAGAAGTGTGTTACATCACTAAACGGGTTTCCCCCCAAGATGTAATTTCCATTTATGTAGGTGTTCCAAAAAGTTTTGCGCAAGAGCAAAACGATTCACTTAAGCCCTCTCTATATAAGCTCTTGAACTTTTTTGAATTTTGTATGAACGATACTTTAACGATTTTTCGAATGATTTTATGTGTACTTGTACGGGAATTGCGCTCTTGATTTTGGGGAATATTTATTAATCCAGATTGACGTTGATGTTGATTTTTAACCAACCTAAATATGGCGTGCGATACTTGTTTAAATTGTGCTTGAAATTCCCGCTTTATTTCTTTAATTGACTTGTTTTCACTCATAAATTCGTTTGATCGATTTTTCCTTCCACACACATGTTACGCCGCATCAATTTGATTGATGCGAGAAGTTGAGGAAAATGAAAAAGAGAGAAGATTGGACGATTGGATGCTACCATGACCCAATATCAAATGAGATAGTAATGGTTGTTTTGAATAACTATGGCCCCTATTTGAACGTGACATCCGCATTTATCCACGCAATGCTGATAAAACCAACCAACAGTTTATCAATCTTAATATCTTGAGTCCAAATCTTGATCCAATTGGAATCAGGAATAACGAGTTAAATCCAATTATCAGTGCTGGTAAGCTTTCATAATATTGTATTGTTGACTCATACCTCTGACGGCAAATTATGTAATGAGCTCTATCGTCACTGGAGTTCAAGCTGGACTTCCGGTTATTATACAGTCTACTTAAATTAAGATGCAAGTTTGGACCACTGATATGTTCGGCATATCTAAAATGGTCAGAAATCACATCAAATTTTAAATCGGGTGCGATTCTGTGAAATGACGAATCCGATCGCCCTGATTTAGTCCCACGAGTTTTTAAACTGAAACTAAAGTCACTGATGGACGATCTAACGGTCAATCATATCTTGGGTCGATGTATTTAATTTGTTTGTATACCAAAGCAATTTAAAAAAAAACGCTTGGGACATGTCGATGTTTAGCAAATTGAACACTTCTGAACGAATTGATCAAATTATGGGTGCATAAATTGCTGACGTGACATAGACACAGAATGCAAGACTGAACGAAATTGTAATATGATGCATTATGCTTGGACTTTATGGCGCCGCTAAACGGTTCGCACCTTGTATGGAAATTGGAATATGCAAGAAGTGGTTCCCGAAAAAATTCCAGGCATGCACAGTTTCAAATAAAAAAGATTATCGATACGTATTTTCTGTTAAGATATGATGCTCATATCAATGTGGAGATTTACACATTATTGAAAGCGGTCACAAATATACAAAACTTACTGCGCTACTGCCGTATTTGGATCTGGCAATCGGGAACGAATTATTCTTGATGAAATTCATGCTGAAGCTTTTATTGATGCCAGATAAGTCAGTGCTCCTGCATGATCGTTCTCGTGGTGCTTTTATTCGTTTGTCAGTTCATTTGTTTCAACAACAAAGTATAACGAAAATAAAATCATAGCTCGCATATACACTATTCGATTTAGCGAGCAAAAACGCTTCTACCTTCGACTTCTTCTATCAGGTACCGGTCGCAACAAATTACGTTTTTCTGAAAACCATTGATGACGTGGAATATAAAACGTACACAGAGACTGCATTCTGCCGCAATTTGTTTTCTTCCGATGACGAGCTGGAAAAATATCTAGGTGAAGTATTGTTTTTCCAAATACCTTGACAAATGCGACAAACATTTGGATTTATTTGTGTTTATGGCATACCGATAAAACATTTGAAACTATGTGTTCTTAAGCCATCTCGAAGAAGCCATAGCATCCAATTTTGCTCTACCACGACATAGCGTCCAATCTTTTCCAGCATGTATTTTCTTGCTTATCATTTGGTTTGCCTCAACCGACAGTAGTTAAATAAATATCTCTTCTATTCAAACCAGCGGATGCAGTGTTAGAGGCTGAGAGACTCATGGGAACATTAAACTATCAGCAATATGACGCATATATAAAGATAACAAAATAAATCGAGTTGCCGATCATCACAAAATCTATATCTCTACAATACTTAAATAAGCTTTATTCGAGGTATTGAACGGAACGTGCTTGGATTTGTATAAACAGAAATTACTACGAATTTAAGATCCCGGAATCAGGAGTCCTAGCCTCCAAATTCAAATGTAGAAGAAGCAGCGACCAATACCGATCCCGAATTTTACAGGATATTACGCCGAAAGCAGGATTAAGTTCGGTCCTTACACTATGGCAGCACAGGTCACAATCAACACAAATAACATCCAGACCGAATATATCTTTTCATCAAACGCTTAAATAATTCAGAATTAGACCAGAAATTAAAAAGATAATTTCCACACAGTTCACTCGCTAAATGGGGTTCACAAACGCCGATTTTTGAATAGCGGAGCAAATATTTCAGTATTGGTTCGAGAGGCAAACAATCTCTTGCTCAAAATAAATTCAAAGTTCATAACTTAACCTCGCTCTTATCCACTGCAAGTGGAAAAATTAAACGCATAACAGGACATGTCTTAGTCATGAGTATTTCATGAAAAGGAAAAATGAAAGTAATGAGGTTATATATTGCTCCCAATCTATCGAAACCGTTCTACCTCAGTATCGATTTTTAGGAGGTTTCTGGGTTAGTTACCTTATACCATCTGTGGAACGAGATAAGCACAGTCACGACTTGGATCCCGAACAGCAAACAATTGTTTAGGTGATTGCGAATATTCCATCATTCGAGGAAACATGGATTGGGTAAAAGAGTAGTATTGGCGCTTAAAATTGATGTAGGGGACGCTATTTCGGTTAAACAGAGATATTTTTCAGAAACACGAGACAAGAGGACATTCATCGAGAATTGAACCGGATCTATCACTGAGGATAATAGAGGAGTGTCGCAGCTCATAGTTATCCCCAGTGACACGAGTTCTAAATGCTAATGGAAAGGTTCGTCTATACCTTGACCTTGATGCTCTCAAGGTAAATTCAGTTGCCGTGCAAGACGTTTATCCTTTGCCATTGATTAAATGGTTGCTTGAAGGGCTAGAGAAGAGCAGGTTTATCAGCATCCCGGATTTAAAGGATGCACTAGGAAACACCTTTAGAACCAGCATCAAGGGATGATACTGCTTTACGTCTTGCCGTTTGGGCTGTGTAATGCATGCAAGCCATCGACGAATACCATGTCTCTAGAAATTTTAAGGCATCACGTATATAAGTTCCTGAGAATGACCGGCTTCTTTAACAGATCTACTCAAAAAAAGAACCAAAGAAAAATGGGATAAAAAGGTGCAAATGGCATTTGAAGAGTTGAAAAGAGCATTGGTCACAGCACCGGTGTTTATAAATTTAGATTTCACCAAGCAATTTTTATATTCAATGTGATGCTTCTACAACGGGAATCGGACATATGATATTTCAGCGATACGAAAATTGGGTGCCTCATAGCGTTTATGTCACACAAACTTAATAAAGCTCAAGGAATGCATAACCGAAATAGAATGCTTAGCAGCTGTGATGAATTTGAAGCAATTTAGGCTGTACCATATATTGAAGAATATCATTTTACGCTAATTACGGATCATTCCAGTTTACGATAACTGATGAAAAAGCGGGATTTGTCGGTTGGGTTAACTCCATGGTTTATACAATTACAAGCTTTTAGCCTGTCTAGAGCCTTATCGAAACGATATAAAAGCCAATCGATGGACTATACATATAAATTTGGATAACGACGTCATCAATGATTCAATTTTTTTTTGTACATTCCAGCGCCAGTTTTTCACCACATTTTATAGAATATGGGCAGCACAAATTTCAGCATGATTCAAGAACTACTAAGAACTAAGAACTTCTGCGGTAATTGAATAGTTTAGTAGATGATAACCAGGTGGTTATCGAAAACAATGTGGACCGTTTATCAACAGCACAAAAGACGTTCTTATTTGGGGAAGGCGCATGAACAACATGCTTTTTCGTCTAACTTGCGTTCAAGATCACGAATATTTATTCCTGAACAAGAAATTTTTGTCCAGAATTTGTACAAAGCAACACAGCTAAACATTTTTCTAAAAAGTTAGCATTCAAATTTATAACGGCGACGATTTTGAAAAAAAAAAAAATATGCAGTGTGTCTTACGACACCGTAAGATCCATGGGATCTATTCATTAACGTACCGATATTGTACCGAACGAAGGTAACTCACCATTCATATTGAAGCGAAGACAGTTCCGAATTATATCGCCGTGGAGTCACAATTAACGAACAGCAAGGTCATACTTTTGAAAAAGTAAAGCGACATACGGCTCTGTCAAGATTAGAAATCGAGATAACATCAAAATCTTGGTAAAACAAAATGCATCATAAGGTAGATTGCTTGGTATAGATGCGTGGTTTACATAAAATGTCTTCCAATGTTGCTAAATAAATTGTCATTCTTCTTTTTACTATCAAAAAATTTACATTGCATTGAGTTATCCTGCAAAATAAAACCGTGTAAGGTAAACAAATAAATTTTGGATATTTTAGTATTTTAATAACTAAATTGTTTCATTTTGGTCTATAAAAAGTTTAAAAAATGTAAAAAAACTAGCTGAGCCCAGTCCGCCTTGCTGGCCCTAACTAAGCCTTTTGTGTTGTATTGCCTCTCGATTTAAATAGATGTCACTGCATGTAGTTATCGAAAATTCATTTTTCGCATATCTTTTCAGTAAGTACATTATATTAGAGCTATTGGAATGCAAACTGCTTTTAAAGGGTGACAATGGAAAGATATATGTAGATGATTCGTAATATACGCAACACAATGATGCCTGTACCTATGGAAGAATATTTTTAAAAATGAAATAAATCACTGGCAATGTTTGTCGAAAATCACGTGCCAATAGAATCATCGCACCACCAAACCGGTTTTGGTTGTTTTATAAATTTTGCATCGTGCGGTCTAATGCTTCCAAAGATTTTTTGTGTGCCATCGTGCATTCGTTCCAAACGATCAATTTGCTTTGCTGCAATACTTTGGCCATCGCAGAATTCCTTGTAAAGGTGCATGTTGAAGTTTCATTAGTTTGCATGTTCAACGGCAACTTGAATGCTCAATGAGCTGTTCGACCGCCTTCCAACAACTTTGCAGCAATATCTGATGAAGCAAGTGCACGTGCAATTCCATTTTGCGATCGAATCGTTGCCAAAATCAATGATATTAAATTTTTTCAGTTCCACTGGGTGCATCTAAGAAAAAAATTCCGCCAGTTCCATCGTTCAATATTTTCATGGGCGTATTGTAAGGATATTTTTATTGCTGATTTAAAAGGAGAACGTTTCTTTGAATGGTTTTTCTCATTACTTCGGAGTCGTATTGGGTTTCGCGTCTTAACTCTTGATTAAATGCGTCGTGCATTGGGCAATTGGGCTTTGTCATTCCTAATTGTGTTAATTTTTTGTTGGTAAGGATTAAGCACATGTCCTCAATTAGAATTAATGCTTCATTGTGAATTTCTTCGTTCATTTGCAAATCTGCATTCGATGTTCTAAGAGGCATCTGATGCAATATACCTTCGGCCATATGATGTTTATATTTGTTCCATAAATCAATCGGTATTGATGGGAAGAATGTAGACAAAATTATAGAAAACAAATTTTTGTATTTGTTTAGCATTTGACGAAATCACAGCATCTTCGAGAGTGTGGTCCCAATGAGTATCATTCTCTAGCAATCCCACACGTTGACAGACTTTTTTTTATGTGCCGCACAATACACCATTAACAGTTCGCAGATGTTGGAATGATGTTGGGCCGCGAACATTGACTAATAGTAAACGCAAATAAAAGCACTCGCCTTGGCTGGGATGAACTGTGTAAAGACGTCCTAGTGCATCGGTGGAAAATACTTGTGGATAATCTGGAACTGGCTGTCATTGTTTCCGCTGTTGAAATTTCTTTGACGATTGATTCCAGGTATAATATCTTGGCATTTCGGAGTAAAGCAGCGTTCGGGCAAAGTCATCATTCTGGCATATTTCAAAGATGCTGGTCAATGTTGTCGATGGCGGCCTGTCAGTTCGTTGTAATACATTCTCCGCTGTAAAATACACTCTTTGGCCATTTCCCAAATGTACAGCCAAGTGAACAACAGTGGGGTGTCTTTCATGTATAGCGATTGAAAAAAATACGCAACATCGCTTCGTTACTGCTAACATAGCGGCCCATTTTAAATTGAGTGATTTCATGTATTTGCAAATGTATTTAATAGATTTTACGGAATAGCAATATTTGACATTTATTTGTGCTTTAAATGCCTTGGAGAGTAACAGTTAAAAGGGAACAACCCAACAATTATCAACTTCAATGCCTGGTTGATTCATACTTTGACTATTGTTGCTCTTCCATTGTTATCAGTGGATCGGCGACAATAAAGTGGATAACCATCATTTTCAGCAATATTTTCTGCTACTAATTGTCTTGAATAGAATTGGGGAATTCGGATTTAATAATCCGCAGGGACCATGAATCATATTTTTTGTAACAACCTCATGTAACAGTGAATCTTCTTCATAAGCGGGGATTTCCGCTGATATCATATCATCGATTTCATTCGGTCTTATCCTCTCGACCAACCAAATGAGGATATATGCATGTGGCAATCCGCGTTTTTGCTACTCGACTGAATAAATCCAACAGCGCGTCTCGCCGAACACGCGATACTTAACAATAAAATCCATGAGTGATTTTAATTTTTTTTTTTTTAACGTCATGGCGATCAATGGGTGATTGACCAGGAAATAATTCTTGGTTGCTGCGCTTTCATACATAATAAATTGTAAACCCCAGGCTACTTAATTTGTACCCAACTATCCTTAATGGTGCAAGTACTTTAATTTAGTCGTTAAGTTTTCTGAAATTTTCCAATTTTCTGCGCACTTTTCTTAATTTTTCATTCCGTAAGAACCTTCTACAAAGTATTAGGAAACTTAAAAAAAAGATGAATGAAATCGGTAAAGGCGTTCTCAAGTTATGGCGTGACCAAGGAAAATAGGGACTCATTATTGTACGAAAATTTCATAAACTATCAAGTTTTGAAGCTACGAATAGTAGAAGTTGGACAATTCTGGTATTTTTTGTTTTTATTTACGTTTATCGATTTTGTATAACAGATTTGTTAAATTGTAAATAATTAATTAATAAATAGGTACTTAAATCGTATAATTTTTAAATTCAAGTAAATACGATATAATAAGCGAGTGTAGTATATAAATGGAGGATTACATAAAATAATGAAAAAAATTTAATGTTTAAGTTATGCAAATTGGAATATAAATATGTATACATCTACGTATATACATACTCTGGATGTTTCTTAATGACGAATAAA
The DNA here is from genome assembly GCA_963556165.1 of Tipula helvola. NCBI lineage: Eukaryota > Metazoa > Arthropoda > Insecta > Diptera > Tipulidae > Tipula > Tipula helvola. The sequence goes on along the minus strand of OY744481.1, from coordinate 326,009,001 downwards.
TATTTATATTCTTGATGAGGATTACGTCAAACAATTTTTATTAATCACCTGTGCACTAAATAGACATTTAACGATGGCAGCACCTGGAAAAAATACACAAAACAAATAATAATAATAAATTCCATGGGCCTATACAGATATACTAATTCAGATGATATGTGCCAGATTTTGTGCTACCCATCTATCAATATTATTGATGTTCCAAATTTCGAACATTTACTTTAAACAAATTTATTTATTAAAATCTTGATTTACCTATCCTAATTTTCCAAGTAAATATTTATACTTCAATTAAGAGTAGCGTTGGAACATTATCGTTTTAGAATGTTTTAATTAAATTATAATTCGTAATTATGTTGTATAATTATGAATGCTAGCATAATTTTATTAACATAATATTATGCGGCACAGTAAAAGCTTTAATAAAAAAATGCGCTGATTCTCCATTTTTAATTAACACTTAGTTTTATTATATGTATGCTGTAGAGATGAGCATGATTGATATAATTAAATGACTATAGATAATACTTTTGTAATTAAAGTTATGTATAAGTTAATGGTAAAGATTTATACACATTAAGGTCGTTAAATTTATGTATTACGAGCTGTGTAGAGCTACATATTGTAGATTAGAGTTATGCGTATCGACGTTTATATGATTTTCGAAAATACAAGTTTATAAATATATCAAACTGATAAATCAAACAAAATTATCCAAATATTTATTTATTTCAATTAACTTTTTTTAAAATAATTTTTTTTTTTGTAAAATTCGCATATACACACAAAATACATAATCAAGACGAAAGATCAAATAAGTTAAATTGGTTCGCAAGTCTTTATGAGTTGCTAGATATATGTGATATACGTGGGATTTTGGGTTTCGTAAATATAATTTCTTAAGATTTGTGTAAGAACTTTTTTTGTTTGTCTTTCATTCGAGATACTCGTACACTAGACAAAATCTATTTATTTATTTTGTTTGGTCTGGTTAAACGAATATATCGCATGTGCATTTACGTATATCCATATAGCTATACATGAATATATTTAGTGTGTGGATTGGATGGTTTGATGATTGTGATTGTTTGTACATGTTGCTTGCCAGACTAATTGTGGCGGTTTGTTAATTTTTGTGCAAACTGTGAAGAATCTGAAAAGAGAGCATTTGATTAGAATCAGTAAAATGTATTTAATCATATACGAAGGTTTTGAAATTCAAGCTCAAAAATTGTTTAATCTAAAAATGTAAAAATTCGTGTTTTATTTCTGATTTTGAAAATCTTTAAAATTTAAATACTGATTATTTCAAAATCGCATAATTTCGGCTTCTAATTTTGAAAATTCATTAGAACTTAAACAATTTTTAATCTTATGCTTATAATTATAAGTCTGATTTGGAGACTTAATTTGTCTGATAGAATTACACTCTTGAATCAATTTTGATAGTTGTTGCTAGTGAATTTCGAATTTATGTTTATGTGAAGGACACATTTTTTGTATTTGCAAAATTTTATATTTTATGTAGGTTTAAAAAAATTACTGAATTTCGAAATTTTGAATCAAAATTGACATTTAACATTTTAACAAATATTAAACAGTTTTGAACTCAAAGTTATCGTTTGGAGTGCTGAAAAGCGCTTAATAAAGTGGATCGAATTCGAATTCTATAATTTAAATTTCTGCCGTAGTTTGAATTTTGAAAAGTATAAGTGCTTTTTAAAAACTTAAATTTTTTAATTTAATTTCAAAATAATGTACAATTTCATAGTTGAACAAAATTGGAATTATTTTGGTTTAATTAATTTCGAAAATAATCTGTAAAGTTAAGGCAAGTATTTCCTTTCAAAAATTTTAAAATTGCTATATTTGAAATTCTCTCATTATCGATTGAATGTTTGGATTTTTTTTTTAAATTGAATTTAAAATATAATCCCGAAATTTTAAAATGCTTTGTTACCAAATTTTTCACATATTTCTTATTTCAATTTGATTTATGGAATTTACATAATTTTACGTTTACAATTTTGAAACTGAAGTGGTGGAATGATTAATTTTGTTTAAGTTCGAATTTTGAAATTTGACGTCATATTCTGGGAACTAAGTTTTATGTATACACAATTTGAAATTGTAATTGTTAAATTTTAGTTTTTGTTACTGGTCAGCTAATATGTTAAATTTTTGTAACCGACTTTTTCTTAATTTTATTTTAGGAAATTACTTAACTTTAATAAAAGTTTTCATTTCCATGTATATTTTTCATTAATTCATATTTCGAAATTTTAAAAATTTTGATTTTGTAGCGGAATTCAGATTAAATTAAAGAAATATAAACTACAACTGTGGCCGGTTTTTCGATTTTGGAATTTCTCTTAAGTATTTACAGCTGTTAAATTTTTATAAAATAAATTTGTACAAAATTTTGAATCTCGCAGTTTGTGATTCCTTAAATTTGGAAGTTTGGAGATTTTAAGAATTTAATTTTATGACAACAAAACATTTTTGCAAACATTTATGAATCGTATTTTTGAAATTTACTTTGAAATATTTTTTCAACTGTAGATATATAAGGAAAATTCTTGAATCGATTTTTTCAAATGTCAAGTCGATTTTAGCTATCATATATTGACTATATTTAATACACATTTTGATAATTGAATTTCTAATAATTGAATTTTAAATTTTTTTTATTTTTTTATCAATTAGACAAAATTCGAATTATTTTGTTACACACCAGAATTGGCATTTTCTATTCGATTTGTTGAATTTGAAAATTCTCCAAAAATTTAAAATTCCAGCTTTGAAATTAAAATTTTGAAGTCTTGAGTTTCTTCTAATACTATAACTAAAAAAAATCCGATTTAACCCTACAACTCATGACTTTATACTTTTTCCTTCCCACTCATGACTGGGCTCGGAATACACCTCACGCTTTTCGTGATCTTTAAACCAGTCGTATGCTGATAAACAGACTTTATCATTCATTTCATTTTTTCATAAGGAAGAGAATGGTGCAAGAAAAATCTGGTTTTATTTACATTTAGTTACTGAAAACCCCATTCGAAGACTGAAAATTGGAAAAAATCAGCAAAAAGCTCATTTCTTTAAAAAAAAATACTGTCACTCTATTCAGTTAGGAAGAGACTTGAGCCATTGAAAATGACGAAAATCCAAAAGCTGAGTAGTAAGAAAAATCATTGAAAAAGTAACCAAAATTTGTATTTTAAAGGTTTCTTTTATTATAAATTCGTACAAAAGTTAAACTGACTTAACAAGATGAAGTGCCGTACAAAAACGTAATCAGTTACCGCATAATTGGTGCAAAATATAAGAATTTGTGCTTTTCGCACATGCTAGCGGCAGACTATTGCACGATCTGTTGGTGGTTTGTTATACCGGTAGTTCACCGTATTTGACAATTATCCTAAGATTACGTAAAATTATCCTCAGATTACATAAAATGTTGATTACAATGTAAAATTAACTTACTCCCAGAAAAGTTATATGTAAACTCGTGACTGGAGTGCAACACACCCCACACACAATTTCGTAACACACTGCATGACAGCCAGCGATCAACTGACCTGAGCCCACTAGGAGTCGATAATATAGCTCGCCAGCTCAGGAGTCAGGAGCGTAGTTCAAAGTTCGCGTGAGGTTTGGTTGATTCCAGTCATAAGTTTAAGGATTAAGATTTTTGCAAAATTTTGAACTTTGGTACTATTTCAATTAATTATCCACAATTAGAAATATTAATCCGACATTTAAGAAAATGTTACATTCAATTATGGGTGACATGTTTACGTTGGTGATCGAACCTTGCCGTTTTGTTACCTAACTTTAGACGTACAATTCTGAATTGTAAATTTTAATTTACCTTACGATAATTAGACAATTTTGTATTTTTAAAATATTAAATTTACAAATTTTTATTAAGTGGGACTTTATTCATTGAGTCCGGATTTTGCCATTTTGCCAGATTAACGTTTAAAGCAATATGAACTAAACTCATGACCAATTTTTTAATTTTGAAATTTATCAGATTTGCAACTGACAAATTTTAATAAAATGCGTTTTTCCAAAATTCTGAATTTTGAGATTTGCGTATCCTTAAATTTGAAACTTTAGTGAGATTTTATGTTGTTTTAGGGACATAAATTTTATTCGATTCCTATTCGAATTCAAAATTTAGTTTTATACCAAGAAATATTATTTGACAAACATTAATTAATCGTATTTTGGAAATTTGGAAGAAATTCAAAATTACGTTGAAATACAATATTTTTATAACCCTCAGTACATTCCTTAGAACTAAAATTTTCGGGCTTGATTATAGTCATTAAATATAAATTTAAATTCGATATTTGAAAATGTGGATGGAAAATTATTGAGCCGATTTTGGAATATTTTAAGTCGATTGAAACTATTGACAATATTTAAAACAAATTATTATAAAATGGGATTTTGTCTTTCAGTCCGGATTTTGAAATTTTAATGCTTCCACCGAAAATTTTGACACCTTGGGCTAAGTTGAATCCCTTCAACCAAATTTTACTACTTTGCGATTCCTTTTAAATTTTCTTTAGTTTTTTATTCTTTTTTCGAAATTTTAAACATTTCGATTTTGTGTAGAAAGTCAGATTAACTTGTGCTTAAATATGTATATGAAAGATAGTAAACCGCAATAGCAATAGCAATTAAATGCTTGTTTAAAAATTTGTTGTCCTACTCACTCCTTATGAAATGAATATAACAGATAAAAAAGACACTTTCTGAATCAAAATTCTGAATTTGAAATTTAGATAAAGGAAATTTTGGAACTTTGGATTTTAGGATTTTAAAAGAACAAAAATTTTATTTAAATTCTATTCGTATTTCAAAATTTAGTTTTATACCAACAATATTTTTTTGAAAAACATTTAAGAATCGAATTTTGGAAATTTTGAAAAAATTCTAGTTACTTTCAAATATTTTTTATAACCAAAAGTTCATTTTTTAGAAATAAAATTTTCGGGCTGCATATTCTCAAAAAATATAAATTTAAATTCACTATTTTAAAATGTGGATGGAAAATTCTGGAATCGATTTTTGAGTATTTTAAGTTGATTGAAGCTATTAAATTATTTAAAACAAATTTTGATGGCAGATGTTGAACTTAATTTATTTTAAAATGTTCACAACTTATTCGAGTTTTAAAGTAATTCGAATTCTGAACATAATAAATAGGGCACCAAAAAGTAAAATTGTCAATTTTAATTTCAATATGCATTACACGAATTAGAAAATTTTGAAAATTCTAAATTCAGAAATTTTTCTAATTCCAATAAATGTAACTAAATTTTAGTAAACCAAAACTCATAAAAGATGACGATAATATATAGATCTAGATTTTAGTATTTTATACCGAATTTTCAAAATTTGATTGTTTGTTTGTTACTCTAAAACTCAAATCTTAATTTTTCGAATATCGAATTACGGATTTTTTTTTTTTTTTTTTTTTTGAAAATGTTAGAAATATCAAACTACGAAATTTATGATAAATATATGAACAAATTTTGAAATTTAAAATTTTCCATTTTATGCCGAAATTGGGGTTAATTTAAAGGAATATGAACTAAACTAGTCCGGTTTTTTGTTTTTGAAATTTCTATCTTATTTACAACAACTGTCCAATTTTACCAGAAAACTACTTATTTTTGAAATTATGAATTCCGAAATTTGTGAACAAGAATATAAATTTTATTTAAATTCTATTTGAATTTGAAAATTTAGTTTTTCGCCAACAGAAATTTTTTGAAAAACTTTTTTGAATCATATTTTGGTAATTTTAGAAATTCAAAATTACGTTATTCGTTTGAAACTATTATCAATAAGTACTTAAAATAAACTTTGATGTCCGATTTTGAAATTCTTTAAAACAAATTTAACTTAAAAAGTTCACTACTTACTCGAATTCTAAGTTAATTCAAATTTAAATTTTATTTACAGCTTTAAATTTCATTTTTAATAAATGAATTTTGAATTTAATTGGATTTTTTTTTAATTTTTATAAATTATACAAAACTTGAATTATTTTGTTGCAATGCGGAATTGGAATTTTCTATTCGATTTTTTTTATTTGAAAATTTTCGATAAAGTTAAAACTTCATTTTTGAAATTAAAATTAAAATTTTGCAGATTTATATTTCTAATTTTAATTTTCGATATAACTTTGAAAAAAAAAATCGGATTTAACTAATGCTTTAACATTTAAAAAGATTTCATTTAATTTTGCAGTAACATATTTATGTGGGTTACCAAACTTTTAAGTTTTATTATCTAAGTTTCATAAGTAAAATTCTGGATTGATATTTCAATTTACATTAAGAGAATTAGACAATTTTGTATTTTTAAAGATTTAAATTTATAAATTATTATTTACCTTTAGTGTCGTAAGCTGAATCTTATAAACTGAATTTAGCTTATTCATTAATCTTAAAGATTACGACCATAGATATTAGATAGAATTTCAAACCGAATTTTGAAAAATTAATTGTTTGCTTCTGATTCTTGTAGAATTAGAAAATTTCATAAATTTGGAAACTTTTAATTTACAAATTTTTATGCAATGGGGTTTTGACATTTTGACATTTCTTTAGTTTTCCGAGCATTTTGCTTCAAGTTTTGTATATATTGAATTTGAAAATTCTCAAAAAGTTGAAATTATAATTTTGCAATTAAAATTTAAATTTTTAAATCTTGTATTTCTATTAGCCCCATATTTCGATGTAATTAAAAAAAAATTGGATTTATTTTGAAATTTATTTGAAATAATTTTGCTTAGTTTGAAGTATTAATCCTAAATTTAAAAAATGTTACTTAAAATTTTGCAGTAACAGGTTTAGGTACGTGGGTTTTTGAAATTTGAATTAGTGGCCAGTTGTTTATTTTTGAAATAATAAAATAATTTTATTTGGTTTTAAGCTTAATGTTTTATTTATTTTTATTTATTATTTAATAAAAACCCGACGTTTCGACGATACATTGTAGTAAAAATTGTGCCCCTGAGAGTGACGGAATGTACCGTCGAAACGTCGGGTTTTTATTAAATAATAAATAAAAATAAATAAATCATTAAGCTAAAAACCAAATAAAATTATTTTGTTATAACAAAAAAAAGCTTAAAAAGTGAATTAAATATTTTTGAAATCTTTCTTATTTTACGTAATGTGCTTTTCTAAAATTTTTAATTTCGAAATTTGAGATTCCTTAAATTTGAAACTTTAGTTCGATTTTAGGATTTTATTATCCTATTCGAATTTTAAAATTAATTTAGTTTTATACCAATCACATTTTTGAACAATAATTTTGAATCGTATTATGGACATTTTTAAGGTTGAGAGGAATTTATTTATTTCATGTAGTTATTTACAAAAAATTTGAATGATATCAGCCCCATACTTAGACAATCTATTTTGAGCTAGAGCTCATTCAAAAATTCAAAATTTCTTGCAAATTATTTTATAACCAATAGTAAACAGTACAATTTTTAGAACTAAAATATAAATTTAATTCCAATATATTTTAAATGTGGATGGAAAATATTTTAAACGATGTTTGAAAACTTTAGGTCGATACAAACTATTGAAAATATTTAAAACATATTTTGCTGCCCGATTTTCGTATTCTGGTTACCTGACTTGACTTTAAATGTTCACAACTTTCTCTAATTCTAAATTAATTCAAATTTTAAGTATAATATGGCAAACCGGATCATTTTGAATTTACATTTTATAATTTTTGGAATTTTATTTAAAATTATAAACTTCATCTCTAAAAATTGAATTTTGAAAATAAATGAAAATTTTTCAATTTTTAAGAATTAAAAAAAAATCAAATTATTTTTTTATTATTTTAAAAAATACACGCATTTAAGATTTTTGCAAAATTTTTAACTTTGGAACTATTTGAACTAATTATTCAATATTTGAAATGTTAATCCGAAAGGTTTATGAGGGGGGGGGGGAGGGGGTTATTGAACTTTCAAGTTTTGAATTGTAAATTTCAAGTTACATTATGAGTATTAGAAAAAGGTTGGATTCAGAAAACTTTAAATTTACCGACCTGGAAATGTTGACCCATTTGGTGTCGTAAGCTGAACCCTAGAAACTAAATTATACTTGTACCAAAGACATAAAAAATATCATTCGTAGATACTAAATTCGTATTTCAAACCGAATTTTGAAATTTTAATTATTTGTTTTGTTACCTTAAACATCAAATTTTAATTTTTCGAATTTCGATTTGCCAAAAATATTATTTTTGAAATGTTAAGCACTTATTAAAAATTTGGAACTTTTTTAGTTAAATTTTAGGATTTTATAAAACCTCAGATTTTATTCAAATTTTATTCCAGTTTGAAAATTTAATTTCAAAAATATTTATGTATCTTATTTTGAAAATTTGTAAAATTCAAGATACAAAATTTCAAATATTTTTATAACTACATAGTATACCTGCAGTTTTGAATACTAAAATTTTCGAACACATGAATCACGAAATATAAATCCAATATTTTAAAATGTGGGTTAAAAATATTCGAATCGATTTTTAAAAATTTCTAGGTTAATTGAAACTTTTGGTAATATTTAAAACTAATCAAAATTAGTTAGATTTTATTTTATTAGATTTTTGAATCCTAGAAGCTAACGAATTTAAATTCTGTACTTTTTAATAATTATGAATCTTGCAAATTCGTAGTAAATTATGGAATTTACAGTTTTTAAGCGATATTTTATGATTTTTTTTTTGTTGTATTTAGATTAGAAGATGTCTAGTGTGCGCGGCAGCTTGGAAATGTTCAATAACTTAGAATGCAAATTTTAACCTTACCCTGAGAATTTTGAATAATCTGACACTTACTTTTCTCAGATTTGTAAGAAAAATTTTAAATTTTATTTTCGAATTTTGAAAATAATTGATAATTTTATAATTTTTATTAGTTGAGTTAGACAAAATTCGAATTATTTTCTTTAAATTCGGAATTGGAAATTACCGTTTGCATTATGAAAATTTTGTATTTTGAAAATTTTAAATTTACAAATTTTGAAGAAATTTTTTTTTTATCTGTTAGTTGGGGTTTTGAAATTTCGATAACTGTTTTGAACATACAGACACAATGGCGCATTGATATTTCAAATCAAATTTTAAAAATTATATTGTTGGTTTGTAGGTAGGGCTATTTACCTAATCTGATTTTTTTGAGTTTTGGGTTTGCGGAAAATGAAATTTTGAAACGTTGAAAACATCAACTTCCGTTTTTTAAATTTTTAACTAAATTGGTAGACATTTAAAAATATTGAACATAAGAAAGCTTTAAGCTATCTAGTTTTCACTTCAAAGGTAATTTTCGAATTTTGGATGCTTAATATAAACATTTTTGAAAATAGCTCTGAATAGTTTATTATCTTTAATGAATTTTTATCAAATTATTGTTTTTCTAATATTGAACTTTACATTTCAAATGGAAATTATTTGGATCTACTAAAGATTTCGAAATTAATTTGTAAGTAATTACTAAACAATAAAATTTTGCCATTATTTTGCTCGATACATTTTAAAGTAAACTGACTCTTAAGTGAATTGTGCTGATTGATTACATCTTACACAACTTATTTATCTAAAAACAAATCAATTTAAATTTAATTAACACCATCGCGTGTTTTGCATTTATTTACCCTACCAATGATAAAGCGCATAATTACAATTTATTGAAAAAATCGCGCAATCCATTAATTTTAACACATTCATAAATCTTGTGTTGGCGAAACATCTCAATTAAAAAAAGCGAAATGTTTGCGGTTTCTTATCTCAAATATATGTACCTTCAATTTAAAATATAAAAAAAAAACTGCAACATTATAATAAAATGCGACAAACAACTCATCTAATCGGTTTTTAGGAGAAAAACTTAAAAAAAATAATAAAATTTGCAATGCAAAGTGTTTAAGTTTAATGCTCAGTGGTAACATCTAAATTATGGTCATAATTTTCTTATTTTTATTATACGCCAAAGCTTATCCATGTATGACTTTGTGTATATTTCTACAATTGTATGCATTTATAACTTATCAAAAAGCAAACACAGCAAATTGTTATTATGCGTGTGACCTAAACTTCTTATTTCTTAATAAAATAAATAAATTTTAAGCGACTTTCTTGGAATTATGTACAAGTATATTATATACACTTTGATAAGTTACTTTGCGTGTTGCAATGCAACATTTTGACGTTTTTATTTTTTATTTTTTTGTTTGTTGTGTATAGCGATTATAATTTAATACTTAAATTTTAATAAATCATAATTTATTTAATAAATTTATAATTTATTTATATTTAATTGATTTTTGATTATATAGCAGCCAGCCGTGCGGCATGGTGCGACTCAGCGAGAAATGTGGTACGCTCGAGTATACGTACGCACAAGTTCGGAAAAAAAAATTTACTAAATTATATGGTAGAATATAGCTTAAGGTGTTAATTTGAAGGTTTATTGTTACATAACCTTGGAGGTATAATTCAATTAGATGAATCCGTATCGTCTTCTTCTCTCATTTCTTTTTTTTTCTATTTTGATATGATATTTATTTGCCTTTAAGATAAATACTATACAATCATAAATAAATTAAGAACATTTGAGATGTTGTGTGTGCGGCTTTGAGCAGATGGCTAATTTAAAAATGATTGGTGTAGGTCAGTTAGTAAAATTATTTTTAGATGAAATTAATGATGTGAAAAAAATGTGAACAGAATATTTTAGTTTGATTGACACTGCGATACGCTATATGTCTTCAAGCTAAAAATAAAAATTTGAATAACGCGCGATGTATAGGGTCGGTGGCATATGTAATTCTTGAATCGAGCGATGATTGAACAAGTGCGTAATTATATGTTGTGCGTACTTTTGATTATGAATCGGAAACTTCTATTTTCGGATTAATTAAAAAAAATAAATGAAATTTATTTAAGTAACTGGAAAATCTGTTTTATTCTCAACAGAATGACGTCTTAAATAAATTTTACTAGTACCTATAACGCGATTGAAGGCCCTCAGGTTTTGCAACTATTCCTTATTTTATGTTATTAAAATAAATTTTTCATGTCAATTATAAATTTGAATATAAAAGAAGTTGGCTACTTTACGACATACATACATATACGCGATCATGCGATCGTCAACTCAATTTTCTATTGTTATCAAATGAAACTGTCAACTTGTCAATTGACTATAATAATAGCGATACAGCATTTTATTCAATTTTATGAATATTTTCTTATAAAAATCGACCTATTCTGTTCTTTTATGTCCATGAATTTATCTAATATTCCGGATGCGACGTCATGATCATAATAGCATGTACATACTATACATACTCGTTTATATTTGCATTAAGTTTCTAAACTCATTGATATGCCATCACACATATGTACGTAAATGTTTGGTTTCAAAATTAATAAACGATTTTTATTTTTGTTGGGTATATTATGTATGTATAGATATACGCACTGTCTTTCATTATAACAAAGTATTAAATAACATTAATATTCAATTAATTTTTTTTTTACCAAAATTTGCAAGAATTATATACAATATAAATATTTAGGAGGACATGTCAATCACTTCAACACTGATTATATATTGATATTCATTATCTACCATCGCCCGCGTTCAACAGATTCTTAGAGTTAACCAAATTTTTTTTTTTTTTTATAAAAACACAAATCGTGATTTTATTTTACAAAATAATTGATGCGTGGCACGAAATAGAATCAAAAAAAAAAATGTTGTTTGCTATTTATGCCAATTAGATTGTCTTTAAGTATATGTTCATTTACAATATAAATGACTTGTTTGTTGGCAGGCTGATTGTTTAATATCAAAATAGTTTGCAATATGTTAATCTTTGCGTGATCGTAATCACTTGAATTTTAATATAGCGTTAAAAAAATGTTTTCCTAAAGTTCTAACTCGTAGTAAAATTGTTTAACTGAAGTTTAATATTAGATAATTAAAATTCGCATAATGCAACATTCCCCAAGAAAAAGCGAAAATTGAGCAGCTTTACTTTTAATAATACCGAATATTTCATTAATATGATTGATGTTTGATTTCTGTCTGCACTCAACAACTTCGCGAAAAATTTCACTCGGTGGGAAATAATTTTCGAAGTCAATCAATATTTTGCAGACTAGTCTCCAGAGTGGCAGATATTTTTCAAACGGGTTGAACAAATTTGACAATCTCTAGACGATGTGTAACTACTTTTCATAAACTGATCATACTAGGAACTACTTTCGTGCGACTAGATGTTATACAGTTAGTTCCATCAGTTTTAAATTCGTGGTTTCGATGAAAATCGCATTTAATAATCTTTCTCTTTACTTTTTAATGATATATGTAAGTAGCGAAGAACTATAGCATAGGTAACGCTGGTTACCTTAATTTGCATAGTTTTTATAACAGAGAGATTTAGCTCGCTTAAGCTTACCTAAAGTGAGAAACTGGAAATTTACCAATTTGCTTGCCTTAGCTTTGGGCAGTTTTCTTATATCTGGATGTTGTAATACAACACTTTGTTCTAGAGAAAACATCGTAAATTCGAGTTTCCTTGATTCTCTATAAATGAGTGTGACTGTCTCAGTCCAGTGGTTATTCTGTTAGTGAAATAAGGTGCTAAATATATGAATTGGTCGAAAAATATAGACGGACACGTTTTAGTGTAATATTTATATTTAGAAAATGTGAAGCTGAAACAAATCATCATCCCGGGAAAATTCTGGCGCTCAAAACATATCACAAATAGATGACGTAATTTATTTTTAACTTTTAAGTTTTTATTCATTGATTGATGAATTTAAAAAATTTTGTATTTTAAAAAAATTTTAAAATTTTATTAACAATTTGTTGTTTATTTTAATTTAATTCTTGTGAGTGCCGAATTTAAAATTTGCTTGATGTTTTTCTTGTTTTCTTTTTAATTTTTGTTAAGTTTTTCGTTTAAGTGTTCTCGAGATTACAACTGAAGACCAATTAATAAGCCAATTAACTTTTAAATATGAAATTATCAATAAAATTTATAATACAACAAAAAAAAAATCCTGGCACAAAAACATCTGCTTGGATGGATGCTATGAAACGGTTCACTCCCATAAAATACTAAAGACATGAAAAAGGATACCAAATTTCGAATTTCCAAAAAATCTTTATAACTTTAAACATTTTTTTTGATAAATTAATAAATAAATTTTATCTTAAAATCCAAATTTACAAATTCCCGGAATTCTTGAATTTTTGAATAATTTCACTTTAATTCTCTTCTAAGATTTTAAATTCTTTCAATTCAAAATTTAAATTTTGTAAATTGTTCCGATGATTTAAATTCTATAAATTCGTTATATTTCGTAAACTCTTACAATTCTTCAATATATAAAACTTCTGTAAATCCTTTAAATTCTATAAATTATCAAAATTAAACTTTTTTAAGTTAACAGATTCTGTATACATATTTGAAAAATTCAATAAATTCCTTAAAACTTTTAAATTTTTTAAATTCCTTAAATTTTATGAATTTTGTTTGTGAATTATTTAAATTCTGTAAATTTTTAAAGTTTGTATTAACTCACTTTTTAAACTGTAAAAATGTTATCATATACGGACTCTCTCACTTCAACAATTTTACAAATTCTATAATTTCTGTGAATATTTCAAATTTCATAAATTGTACCAAAATTTTCATTTTATAAATTCTACCTAACAATTTTTTAAATTCTATAAATTTTTAAATTCTATAAATTTTTAAATTCAAAATGTTTTTATTTTTATTTACAGGATCATAAGTGCTATATTCAATGAAGTGCTGTAGTCGTTCTATAATCCTACAAATTTTACGATTTTTTTATGTAAGTAAATTCTTTTTATTTTGCAAATTCCTTAAATTATATATAATAAATGAATTCCATAAATTCTTCGGGTTCTGTAAATTTTTCTGAGATGATGCAGAAATTTCAAAAGTTGTTAAGGTTCAAAAATTCTACAAATTTCATGAACGGTTTAAGTTCCATTAATTCGTAAAATCAAGTAAATTCTTAAATTTTATAAATTTTATAAATCATTTTAATTGTCCAAATTTTATGAATTCTTTATAAATTCTTAAGTCCTACGAATTATTTAAATTCTAAAAATTCTCAATTATAAATCATTTCTAAATTTACATATTCTGTATTTTTTAAAAATTCTATAACTTCCTTGTATAGAATATTGGTTTGATAAATTTTGTAAATTTTGTAAATTCTTAAATTTTATAAATTCTTTAAATTCTGTAGGTTCTACAAAACTTTTATTATTTATAAATTCTTTAAATTCCCTTGTTGTCATCAATTTTAAAAAAATTATGAATTTTATAATTTCTGTATATTTTATAATATTAAGAATGAAATTTGATTTGAAGAGTTCAAACTCAATCATTTCTAATAAATTCTACGAACTCTAAATTTTGAAACTCCTGCAAGCTCCATAAATTCTAATGTTATTGTTTAAATGAATCCTTTGATCTCTACAAATCCTTTAAATTATAAAAGTTCCAAAATGCGTATAAATTCTACATTTATCTATTTAAATAAATTCTGCAAATTCGAAAATTTTTTAATTTAAGTTCTGTGAATTTTTAAATTCTTCAAATGTTAGAAATACTATAAATTCTACTGATTCCGTAAACTTTTGGACTCTGTAAATTTTTGTTATCATATGACAAACAAGTTCGTTGTTAAGTTTATTCTTAAATATAGTACGTTAAATTCCATAAATTCTATTATCTATCTACAAAATTGGTCTTATGTAATTATACAAATTTTCTAAATTTATTATATCTTATATAAATTATTAGAATACTTAAATCCTAAAAATTAGCTAAATTCTACAAATCATCAAATTTTACACTTTTTTAAATTTAGAGATTCTGAATATTTTAAAAACTCTAGAAATTTTTCAAATCCTATAAATTTTGTGATTCCATTAGGATTACTAAGTCAGCAAATTCTGTAATTTTGTAAGTTCTACGAATTGTTTAATATCTATAAATTCTTAAAATATTTTAAAATCCATAAATTCTTTCAATTTTAGTAATTCGGTAAATTCTATAAATTCTTCAAATTATAAAGGTGCCAAAAATCTAATAAATTCTACAAATTTTTATTTTATTGTTCAATACATAGATTTATAAAATTTGTACATACATTTTACAAATTTTATAAAATCTATATACATATTCTAAATTCTGATATTCACATATTTTCTAAATTTTACCGATTCTGTAAAATTTAGAAATTCTATAAATTTTACGAATTTAATCCGATATATTCTGTTGGTTCTTTAAATTGTATAAAACCTTTAAGTTCTACGATTTTGTTAATATTTATAAACTTGTTATATTCCTTAAATTTTATAAATTCTAAAAATTTTGTGAATTCTATAAATTCTGGAAATTTTTTAGTATTAACACTTTAGCTTATAAACTCTACCATTTCTATAAATTCTTCACAGAAACTGTAGAATTTAGAGAATTTGTCGTATTTATAGAATTTATAGAGTTTGTAGAATTTATAAAATTTAAAAAATTTAAGAGTAAAATATTCATAAATGGTTAATTTCAGAAATTCTTTAAATCATATTAATTGTTAGAATTCTTCCAATTATAAAAGTTCTGTAAAGAATTAACGAATTTATCTAATAAATTCTAGACCTTGTTTTATAAATTGAAGCATATAGTTTTTTAAATTCTATTATTTTTATAAATTCTTTATATTTTATTGAATATTTCTCGAATCAGATGCTCCGTATTTAACGAATCCCATTCTCTCAAAGAATTTATTCATTGAATACTACAAATTCTTTAAATTCTATAAATTATTAATACGAATTTTTTAATATTATTTCTATAGTTTTTAATATTATGAGTTTTAAAATTCATTATATTTTAAAAATACTATAAAATTTAGCAAATTTATAAATTCTTTTGAATTTCTCCATTTTTTAAACATATCACAAATTTTATAGGAGTTTTAAATTTATAAAATTTACGAATACCATAAATAAGTTAAATTCTGTTAATTTCAAAAATCATTCAAATTCACAAATTTAAATAATTTTGAAATTTAAAATTCTATAAATAGAGAAGAAATATCATTAAGATTGTTAATTTAATAAATCCTGTTAATTCGTCAAATTTTATAAATTCTAAAAATTTTATGAACTCTACAAATTCTGTAAATTTTATAATAAATTCTATGTTAGTATTATTAAAAAACCCTTTATAGTTTATTTATTTGATAATTTGTATAAATTATTAAAAACTCTCGAATTTTAAAAATTTTATAAATTCTACGAATTCAATAATTTCTAAAAATCCTACAAACTTCATAAATTCTATGAATTTGACAAATTGCTTGAATAATATGATATAATTTCTGTGAATGTTTCGAATTCCACATTAAATTTTAAATCCTAGTAATTGTTTAAATCGTATTGATTCTAAGAATTCTTGCGGTTATAAAGTTCTGTAGATATTCAAAGAATTCATCCAACTATAAATTTTGTAACTTGTGTGAATTTTCTACAAATTTCTATTCTTAAAATTACAGGTTAACCTCAATAGAGCGGATCAAACAAAGTACACGTTAAATGATTGATCCGTTTTTATACTTATGAAAAGAAAACTTCAAGATGCGACCTTCAAGGTGCCCGCGTAATAAAAAGTTCGCTATACCAGGGGTACACGGTAAACCCTTAAGTTCTAGGAATTCTTTAAATTATATTAATTCTAAGAATTCTTCCAGTTATAAAAGTGCTGTTAGGATTCAATGAATTCATTCAACTATATAAATTCTGTAACTTGTGTTAATTCTTCATTTCGTAAGCTTTCATATTTTTGACATTTTATGATCTCTATAAATTCTTCAAATCCTTTAGTTTTTTTTCTTAGAATCCTTTAAATTCTACAAATCTTATAAATTCTGTAAATTTTTAATTTTTATTTACAAAATAATTCTATAAACCATACATATGTCCTTGTATTTAACGAATCCATGACCTTTTCACATTCTATTCTTCAAATTACACAAATTACAGTGTAACTTCTCTGGAACGGATGCCGACAGAAGCAAACAAAGTACTTATTAAATGATGTGTCCCTATAACGTAGGTAGCTTTGCTTTTGAAAAATAAACTTGGACTTACAAGGTGTCCACTTAAGAGAGTCTCCGCTAAACCGAGGATTTACTGTAGAAATGTTCTGAAAATTCTCTAAAATCTACATTTTTTTCTTATAGAATCTGGTGAATTTCTATAGAATTCTCTAAATCCTAAATATCTATTAAATTCTACAAATTTTGAAATTTTTATTTAAAAAATCATACATATGGGTAATTGAATGTAAAGTTCTGTAAACCTACCAAGCCCCTGAAATTCTATAAATTCTTAAATTACAATACAAATTTTTTTTAATGAAAATTCTATGAATTTTCAAATTCTTTAATTGCTCCAAATAGTAAAATTTCATGAATTCTTTCGGTTTTCTAAAGCTTGTCCACACTTTTGGACAGTTATTCAGTCTACGAATTCCATAAATTGTTTAAATTTCATTAATTTAATAAACCCTGCTAATTCTATAAATTATTATATTATGCAAGTATGTATGTATCTTCGGTAAATTCTCCAAATATAAAAGATCTACGAATTCTATATTAGTTCTATAAATTCCCTAAATCCTTTAAATTCTACTAATTTATTGAGATAATTGGGTAATTCTGTAAATTCTTAAATGTTATATATTCAGTAAATCTTGTAATTTTTACGAATTTTTTAATATTTATAATTCTTTAAATTTTCTAATATTAACAAAGTTTTCACACTTTATAAACTCAATTATTTGTATTTTATAAATTTGACAAGTTCTTTAAATTCTATAATTTCTGTGAATGCTTTTTGAAATATTCACGGAAATTATAGAATTTAAAATATTTGTTGAATTTATAGAATTTTTGAAGTTAAATTCTAATGATTTTATGAATTATATAATTTCTGTAAATTTTTTAATACGCCATGTCTAAAAATTTTTCTCAGATATTTTGAAAGAATTTAGATAATTTGTCAAATTTACAGAATTTATGGAGTTCGAAAAATTTATAGAATTTAAAAAATACGAGTGTTAAATATAAATAAATTGTAAAGTTTTAGAAATTCGTTCAATACTATTAATTCTAAAAAGCCTTCCAATTATAAAAGTTTTGTTATGATTCAACGAATTTCTTAACTATAAATTATTGTATACCTTAGGTAAATTCTTTTTTTTAAATTACAAATTTTAAATTTTATAAATTCTTTCATAGTATTCTGCAAATTGTATAAATCTAAAAATTCCCCAATTCTGAACTGCTCTGTTTCTTTTTGAAAAAAAAGAAAAAAAAATTGGTTTAAGCCGCGTTCGACTGCTAAATTCGATCATTTTATTTAGTTTATGAACGCATTTTTATGCGATTTAACTAATCATTTCTTTCGCATTTAGGTTTCTTGAGTAATATCAAAAATTTGACTGTTTTTGATTCTGATTCATACTTGCTCACCCATTTCTCGTTAACTGTACCAATCAGGTTTATCATTACGTCTTCTTCGCATAGTAGTGATGAATTTCAAAAGGTCGTTTTTCCCAGAATCGAAAAACGAATTTCAAACCGTAATTTTCAGTTGTTGCTATTCGATTTTCATCTAAATCAATAAAGGGTCGGAATTTAAAAGAATAAGGAAACTTTTATAAAAGATTCACATTAAAAATATCTAGGTGCACCAAAACGAGTTTGTCACGTATTGTTAAAATCAGTTAACTCAACGATGATTCAAAATGAAAAATGCGGTCAACTGCAATATTTAGTCACCATAATTATACCTATATTCTCTAAAAAAATTATAGCGCCATACGCAATTGTTTTAATATTTATACACCGCGTGTCTTATAAATATGTAAACACAAACTTATTCTAAGAACACCCTCGTCATTCTCTCATTCCAAATATAAAAATCCAAATAAAATTCGTTACACTAAATAAAAAAAAAAAAAATAATCGTTTCTCTTTTTTTATTTTTGTTAACCCGCGCAAAATTAATTTTACCCGCATTAAATCTGTTCGCACTTTCATAAAATTTAATTTGGATTTAACGAGGTGCGAACAGATCTCATAAAAATCTTAATGATATTGTTGATGAGACGTGCAATTTATATCTGTATACGGGATGTTTGGTTTGCTGATCATCTTTTTGGGTATTTTTCTAGTTTTTTTTTTGCAATGTATTTACCCGTATAATATGGGGCGAGCGTTATGGAAATTAACAATTTTTATAGTGTTGCGCGTAGGCATTTTATTGGAAATTTTTATACGCCATTTATTAGAATTTTCAACTTAGTTTTGTAGATTTTAATTTTATTGTGATGCTTTGATCTTTTTTTTTATTAATTTGTGTGAATTATTTTCTTTATATTTTTGTGTATATTTGGACATTGATGTAGGTGCAAAAGTTTCTTGATACAATTATAATTAACCTCAATTTTGCGATCAGTTAGAACAGTGAGCATATGCCGCACGTATACATATGGAATATACAATTTTTATTTAACGATAAAATCTTATGTTTGGTTCAGATGAAAGAAATTATGTACATTTGCTAATTAATAATTCCTATGTTTTATTAAGATAAAATACATGAAGCATAAATTTTTTGAAAAAAGTTAAGAAGAAGCCAGTCATTTATAATATATCTACCAAAAAGGTAGAAATATCATAATCCCCCCGTACTTTAACCCGAGAGTCAATACAAAATGTGAAACAAACAAAAAGTTCGGTCTACTCATCAGGTAGCTACGACCAAATTACAAAAATACAATTCCAACTTCATACATTAAGTATGTATGATGCAACACCGTAGTGACTTAGCGAATTATAAATTCACTAAATCAAAAAACTTCTAGGAAAACTTTCATTTTTTGAATTAGTGAATTTATAATTTGCTAGGTCACTACGTTCTTGCCTCATACTTAATGTATGAAGTTTGAATTGTATTTTTGTAGTTTGGTTGTAGCTACCTGATGAGTAGGCCGAACTTTTTGTTTGTGCGAGCTTATCTGTACGAAACCAAACTACCACAAAGAAAGCTCAAGGAAAGTTTTCATTTTTTAGAGTCGATACATTTTGTATTGACTCTCGGGTTAAAGTACGGGGAGGATTTTGATATTTCTACTTTTTTGGTAGATATATTATAAATGACTGGCCTCTTCATTTTTTCTGATTAACAAGTCGAAAAATGTTGTGAATGCCACTATTGGTAATATATTGTGTCTTTAAAAAGCCGAAAGAATCTTATTGATTTAATACAGACAACAAAGCTTCTCTTTCTAAGATACTTATTAATCGGCATTTGTATCAAGGGGCTGATATTTACAGCTACAGTTATTTTTGTGTGGCAATAAGTGACTAACTTATGTGTTTATGTTCATAGGCTCCTGTGTTAACATAAAATTGATAATTTACACAAAACTATTTTTAAAAATTAGTTAAATAATTAATAAGATCATTAAATTTTGTATATCATATAGATTTTTTTTATTAATTGCATAAAATATAAAATTTTTTCATTTTATATAAACACAAAATATATTTGTTAAATATAAATTAATTTTGCTAAATTTATAACTATTTTGATAATTAATTTTTAGTTGAATTTTAATTAATTTAATTAAATATTTTATTATCTTCATAAATTTAGAAATAAGCTAAACAAAAATTTATTATTATTACTTTTGAAAATAAAATACTCTACAAAACTTTTTGTATAATTGAATATTGAAAATCTAAGAAATTGTGTAAATAACATAAAATGTTTGTGAAGAATTATTTTATTTATAATAAACTTTTTTATTTCGAATTTAAGTTACTTAAATTCAATAACTTGCCTGACGTGAACGAGCCTCTACACAAGTTTGGCTTACGCAAGTAGATTTCAGCTTCAAAACTGATTAAAACATAGACAATTTTTTAAATTATGTATATATGTAATGCACTTTTCGATAATCCGTACATAATTTAATTCATTAATCAACATTTCATATTGGACCCGATTTTGATTTCTAAAACTCTTTGTTATGTTTTGTTATTTTGGAGTTTTCAACCCGAATACAAATTCATGTAGTAAACGACGTCCATGGTAGATAACGTACAAAACATTAGCTCTATTAAAATTTATATACATTTATAGATATTATTTCATTAAAACTAGGATTTTTTTCTAATTTTATTCCAACTAAATGGTCTGTTAACGATTTATTAAAAATTCAATCCATGCAGGATAAATGGCAAAGTCTTTCGCTAATAGAATCTAATCATATTAATAAACGTATTCTGTCTCTATAGAGGAACGTTTTTTTAAAAATATAAAGGGCAGAAACCTCACGAGGTGATCAGAACTTCATCTTTGGGTTTTTAATGGAGATAGCATTCACCTATCACCCGTGTCATAAAGTTGGTGTGACAGTTTTGACAATACTGATTTCTATTTTAACCAACATACATTGACTTGTACAACAACAGCCAAACAGTAACAAGTAAGTATTAATTAAAGTATTAAAGTAGTATACAAAATTATACTACTATTTCTAACCGTGTAACTAACCATATTCTAGAACTTTAACCAAAAATCATTTCAGAATCCCATTTACAACGCACATGTCAAATTTCATCATAATCGGGTAAGGACTAACCAAGTTCCATCCTACTTGGCCATATTCCAGATCTTCATCCAAAAGTCATTTTATAATCCCATTTCCAATACACATTGCTGGCATTGACAACTGTAGCAATATCTTTGTTAAAAAATATCTAATAGTATTATGTGTTTTCATACATTATAAATATTAGTTTTTTTTTTTTTTTTTTTTTTTCGCTGGCGCTACATCCCATGGAGGGATTTGGCCGCTTCATTTTTGAAGTTTCGTAATCATTTTTACGGATAATGAGTGATTAGTTCATTGATCCTTACATTAAACCAGCCGTGATTTTTTCATCACCCGCCGGGAATCGAACCCGGGACCTCCGGAGCTTAAAGCAAGCATGCTAACAACTGTGCCACCGGGGCAATATTAGTTTTGGTTCTGGCATTTTCCCAGCTGGACTAAAAGTAAAACTCGTTATTCCTAATTTTAAAAATGGAAACAAAGCTGATGTTGCAAATTACAGGCCAATTACTTTACTATCCGTGTTTTCTAAACTTATTGAAAAGAAGCTCAATATAGTAGCTGGTTTTTTAAATAAAACAAATTTTTTGCATAATATCAGAGCCTTCTAGCCATGATCGCAAATACGTGGCACGCGTGCCAGACTTGGCACGCTTAGAAATTTGTCCGGCACGCCAAAAAACAAATTGGGTTTTCAAAATTCGACCTTTTTTGCAGTTATTCTTACAACAAAAATGGAAAACACGTTTTTAGAGTTTTGATAAAGTCCAAATATTGAAATGCTGGGAAATGGGAAACCACGAAATCAATTAGGACATATTATAACTACCTTTACGAATACCAAATATTTTCGAGAAATACGGAAAGCTTGAAAGAATACTACTATAGGTGATAAAATACATGTTTGGATCAAAAAATCGACGGATTTTTGAATTTGGGCTGCATGTCTAGCTGTTACAAGTTTTTTTTGTTGTTATGGTTCACTTGTCTCTAACGTGTCTCTAACGTATCATGACATTTCTAGCTATATTGGATGCTTAGTTTATTGTTGGCTGTGGAAAGTTTCTCAGCAATTTAGTTTTTCGGTGTCGGTTTTTGGTCAAAAATTTACGAACAAGCAGAGAAGTGTAACTTCAAGGTAATACTCCTTATTGTTGCTGCCTGGTAGGAAGAACTCTTGGTAGACTATGCCATTGAAATCGAAGCTCATTGTTGAGCAGAACCTTTATATTCTTTCGAACATGACAAGCGTTTTGCAGCCTTGCCTCTTTAGGAAGCTTCTATTAGGACCATTATGCCTTAGTTTCGACGTCATATTCATACACTCCTGTTTTATTACCAGTTAAGACCCATTTGTGCAGTTTTGGTTCGTCGTTCACTTCATTTATCTTCTTTTGGTCGAAATTCAATAATATCGAAGCCAATTATGCTAGCATACGTTTCATACCCAAAACATTTGAAAAAAAGAATGTGACATGATCCAAGTAATATACCAACATCGTCAGTAACCTCTATATCATGGTGATTCAGCAATTGTCAAAAACCATTTTGTTTACTTTTCGACGATGTCGTCGGTTGTTGGTGTGCTGGGTCATTTTCAATGGCTATAAGGCTATCTTTGAAGTACCACTTTGAAGTACTTAGTTCGTTGGTACCACTCGTAAATTTTTGTTTTATTCATAGAAGCCCAAACATTCAACATTACCAATACCGTTGTACATTTCATCCAGATTCTTTATTCCATTGTTTCCACAAGTAAAAAATCGCTGACCACACCAAACCACATATGGTATAACTTATCGATAGCTGAAAAATCCACGTATTTTGATCAAACATCTCGCAAAAACCTCTCTAAAAAACTATCGCAAATTTTACGAGTTTAGCGATATTTTATTCATTGGCTTAAACATCTTTCATTCTGGATTTATTTCGTATAACAAATTAAGAAGCACGTTGCGTTTGGATTAGGTACAAGAAACCGATAGCCAATCAGAGTTGTCATTAGGGTGATCAGGTCACAAACGACAAAACCTGAACGAAGTCTGAAAGAATTTGAAAAAGTAGAACATTTCGACTTAAAAAACCAAAGCAGGTTAAGTCTCGAAATTTGTTATGTTTGTGATAAAAAAAATGCTATATAAAATTGGTTTGGTGTTGATGACTGACGACGATCCACTGGTTAAATACAAATTTTTAGTGAAACCTCTTCTAAAAGTTTCAAAACACGCCCCCTTGATTCGTCATTTGAAAATGCCGCAACTAATTTATTTACTATCAAGTATGTTGGTTAAGTCAGATACCAAATTAATGGAATTGGTGCATAATCGCAGAAGTTCCGTTTGAAGCAGGGATGGAGTTTCTTAAATAAAACATATCAGAATTCAACAAATATTCCGGGACATTTTCTAATTATATTTTGGCACACACATACATTTAAACCATAAATCAAAAAATTAGATTTGCCAAAGAGAAATTTGTTTATTCGATACAGAACCAATCCATGCCTTTCCTACATTTCCAGCACCACATGGGAACACGTACGTTTGTCAATAGATTTTAGTGACATTTTATATCTAAGTTATTCATCTGGTTGGTCGCTTTAATCAAAAAATTGCTTCACCAAACGTTTTTTTTACATCAACAACCAATCCATGCAGTTTATTTCTCTCCAGCTCAAAATGGAATTAGGTAGCACTTCTGTGGATTGATTTTATTAAAAATTTACTTCAGAGATTTGAGATGCACAATTGATTCTTTAAGAATTCTTTATCGAGAATTCCTCCGGCCACATCATCTGGGGTCGGATTTCTTATTTAAATTTTCGCTAAAATTCAAGAAATATTGTGAAACACTTCCAATGATATCAAATGAAAATGTATATTTGCCAAATTCATTTTTACATACTGAACCAATTCAGACTTTCTTCTCAGTATCCAGCATCAAATGGGATAAGCATATTTGTTGACGGATTTGAGTGAAATTTGATATCTGAATTATGTTGTAAATAATATAAATAGTTCCTAATAAAAACCCTATTATTTCATAAACCCTATTATTTTGATTTACTCAGCCATTTATTTTACGATGTCAATTATCGTATAGTGGAATTTAGCGTGCCAGCTGACAATACCTGAACTAACAGATTTTCCTTCAACAAATCGTTGTGAGTTTCTATTTGGACAGACGAATATTATAAAAATAAATAGGAACCAAATGACCAAAGAAAATTGTCTAAGGTTAAGTATTGGACCCGACTCCGAGATAATAAAATGTACTATTCGTCTCTTCCTGTGAAAATTTACGTTGAAAGACAAAAATAAAAATCTGGCGTATTATGGCTCGATTCTGACCGATCCTTAATATAACAAATAAAAAAAATTACTTTACGGAATTAGCTGGCACGCAAAAACTGCAATTGTTTAAAGAAATAATTTTATAGGCACGCCAATAACCAATTATTTGCGAACATAGAGCCACAATCATTATGACGTATTTTTTAGAAGCTTTTTTAGTGGTATTACTTTTCACTGATTTCTATAGAAATCCATAGTATAAATGGTGTTTTTTAGCTTAACGTTTTTCAATGAAAAAAGCAAACATGTTACAGAATATTTTTACAAAATTGTTCTACATATCTTTAGCAGCAATATTCAAGAAGGTTATATTGGTATTAAATAAATAATAATTGCAGAAATTTTAAAATAAAATTATTTGTAAAATATATTTTTTGAAATTTCATTTTGAAAAATACATCAAAGTTGGCTCTGACGAATTAAAATAATACTTGCTAAATTTATCTTTAGTTTTGCTAGTACACGTTAGATGTCTAAGATTTGTACAGAAAAATACGAAAAAAAATTATTTAATCCCAAATTTAATAAAAATTATCGCACTTTCTTAATATTTTGAGAATTTGTTTTGCTTTTCCTACAATTTTTGAACTTGAAATTTCCCCAAGTGGCGATTTTTGGTACGGTTTTTCAAAATGTTTACTGCCCACTGCCATCTATGTATATTGGCTTAATGCACACGATTTGTAGTAAGCTTTTTTTTTAATTTGACCAGAATGCTGTTGTTATGAACTTTTCTTTATATTTTGGTTTAAATAAATCAATTATTACAAGAAAATGAAAACGATTTACTTAAACGACCTTCATATATGTTAAAATTCAAACATTTATGAAAATATTTCAGAAATCATAATTAAGAATTTGCTACGTTTTCATTTACAAATTTGTCTTCGGAAAAAAAGTGATTTCCCATATGTTTTATGTGTTTTACTATGAAAATTTTGGTTTTTTCCTCGTTTCTAATTCCCTTATAGAAGCTTCGTTTTTTAGATTATGGCTTGTATAATCATTGCATTTATTGCACAGATTTCTACAGAATAAAACCTGGTCGATTGGTGAATTATATGGAATGAAATTCGCTATATCAACAATCGATTGAGTTAAATTCGATAAGTTATTCTTACTGCAACGTTGGTTGCTCTTTGCTTAATAAATTGGATTCATGATTTCGATAAATTAGTACAAGACTAGTTAAAACCAAATAATTAAAAAATTGTCTCTTGATTATTTACGTTTTATATGGCATTTCCCAAAACCCTTTAGCGGCAGTGATAATGTTCGATTTTTGCCTTTAAGGCAATTAAAATAGTCGCATCGAGTAGGCCAGTGCTTCTCTGTGGGCCGCGACTCCCTATAATCGTGGAGCTGTTGCCAAGGAGCCTTGAAACCTTGTCTTAATATCTTTAATAAACCGCACAATTTCCTCGCACGCAAATTTCTGAATCTGTATTATCAATGACCGCTACGGTATTCTCTTCCGCTACGGTGCTGTGAATGGTTTTTTTAAGATAATTTGATGTGTATATTCCACAATTACGAGGATTTTGATAGGTAAGTTCTTATTCTACAATGAACATGGACAGAAATTTACAATTGCAAAAATTGATCTACGGGACAAAAAATCATAGTTAAAATTTAGTCCTTTTATGAAGTAGAAGAAAGAAATTTAGGAGCTAAGTGTAAACTAGAAACTATAGGCACTTAGGTCTATGAAAATTTGCGAAATTGGACATTGAAAATGTACGTATTTAGTGTATAACTATGTAGGTGAAACCCGCCAAAAATGACGGAATCTGTTTTGTAAAAACAAAGTATGCCATGCCGTTAAAAAGTTACTCGTACTTTAATTTGAAATTTCAAATGATAGCTTGTCAAATTTGGCTCCAACTATTTCAATTTGGTTAAATAGTGTGTATATCATGTTAGTGTTGAGAACTCCAAATCGAAAATTCCAGTTTTTTGTATAGAGAATCCAACACCGATTTTCGGTAAAACGGTTGATTGCCGAAATGTTGGTAAATTTTTGGAATACTTAGCGAAAACTTCTGTAACTGTCTTCAGATAAAATGCCATACAAATTGTTAATAAGTTTTATGAATTTGTTGAAACCTTTACTTTGGTTTTACACATAAAAATGTCATATTCGTCATTGGTGTCATTCTAATTTTCAGACTAAAAATCTTTGGATTGATTTGAAAATCTACCCAAACGTACCAAATCTAAAGAGAATTCAATTAATCCGATTAATTTATCATGAAAGTTGACAAAAAATAGGCACCAGGTATGGGGAATAAAACCCTTTATTATTCAACGCAACAAAGTTGACTAGAATTATAAAATGAGTAGCAGTTTTGTTAGCCTGGCGCACTTTTTAACTATATAAAACTATCTTTCGTGGAATAGAAAGTGCCTTTTCGGCTGTAGGGCAGTTTTGCGCAAAATGTAAATTTTTGCTTAGAAGAGAACAATATGTAATTATAACTATTGATAAATTTTGTTTAATACTAAAAACGACCATATGTATAAAATTTAAATTAAATCTTTATTTTTAGTTCTAGCGTATGCAGGCCTCAATAAAATAATGGGGTCAGTAGTTTTCTAAAAATTAAGAACCAAAGTTTGTGCGTCAAATTACTAATACAAACAAACAATGAAAAAATTGAGCTTTCGATTCGATAAGTTGGAATATTCTTTAATTATTTTCTAGAAAAGTCAATTTTTCGGTAAATTACGGATATTACAATTAAAAAATTACCAGGGATCTAATTATCCCCCCCCCCCCCCCCTGTCAATGTTCGGTAATTTTCTATTCCGTAGGTATTTGGGGACCCAAAAAAAAACTGATCTACTTTCATCTACTGAGGTATCATTTTCTATACTATGGTTTCCGTTGTTTTTATTTTTATAAGAACTCGTCATAAATAAAATTTCAAATTTTGAATATAAAATTGTTAAGAGGGCCAACGCTTTCAATTTGGTTGATTACGTTGAAAATTTGTAGTTGTAAAAACATAAACAAACTTTGGATAACTCCGAATTTTGTACAGAAAACTTCAATTTTTTTTAATGGTTCAAGTACTTCCAGAATTTTCAAATTTCGATAATTCAGAAGAATATATTAAATCCAAATTTGGTTTTAAATACCTAAGTAAAAATAATTTGACACAAAAATTTAAAACGAACCAAATTCTGGGCCTAGATTCTGATCAAGTGACAAATGACAAATGACAATTTTTTGTGACTTTGTACTAAAATTTGAACTGCTATAAAATGACAATATGGTTGTGAGTTCTAAAATGCGATTCTGATGATGTGACTTTTACCAAATGTCACAAGAAAAAAAAAATGACAAATTAAACAAAATTGTCATTGATTTGGTTTTCTGTGACTTTTCTCACTGCATTTTAAAATAAAATATGTGTGAGTATATTTTGTTAATTTTTATAATTCTTATGTTATAAATTTTAATTTTTTACATTTTAATTAAAATAAAACAATATTTTATCTATTTTTATATATGTATATAATGTGTAGCTGTAAGCTGTAACTGAGTGTGCATCATCGAGCTCTTCGTACGCGACAAATGCTCAGAAAGATTTTGTGGTCGGGTTTCTCGAACATCATCTAGAAACTGCTAAAAATCAGTAATTATTTTAGAATATTAAGAAAAACAACAATATATCAAATTTTATAATTAACCAATTTTTTTAATAATTTTAATTAATTAAATTTTATATTACATACCTTAAAATATAACTGCGGTAAACTAGAAATGCAACTACTGTAAACTGCTGTTAATGTCATAACTCATTTCGTCAGAATCGCAAATTTTCTGTGACAATATTTTGTACTAATAACAAAATGTCACGAAAAATTGACATTTCATCAGAATCTAGGCCCTGGTCGGATTGCGGTCAAATTCGAAAAAACTTGCAAAAATTAATTTTGACAAATTTAGAATAGTATTAAGCTCAAAAATATTTAGCTTTAACTTAAGTTTAGTCATTTCGGAAACTGTTCTGCTTCACTCATATGTCCACCTAAAAAAGTTAGTTCCGGAGTTTTCACGCTACATCTAATCTAATTTTTAATAGTTCCTTATGAAAAACCCTCACATGTTTTTTAAAACCAAGCTTACCAATTTTCTGGAATTCTACAATTTTTACGTATAGGCATTTTTTAACCTGTGTATCTGATTAAGCTGGAAGAATATTTTGAGTTGGTAGAACATTTTTTATTTTTTTAAATTGGCGGGACTCGTATATGAGACATCTGAGCTCCTTGAACAAGAATGCCCAAAACTGCAAATTAATTATTATTGAATACAATTTTTTGGACCTGGATTTTATTTTTTCGATTTCGGGGGCCGCAGTATTAAAATTTTGAGAAGCACTGGAGTAGGCGATAATAAATGACTTTAACCCTCTCAAACGCCTTGTACAATATATTGTACATCAACTTTCATCACTTCGACCAACCGTAATTTTTAATTTTTGTCTCATTTCTCTTGTGCGATCGTTCTCTTATGTATTTATATTCACACTACAGTTTTATGAGCAATGCCATATCATAGCAGTGCATAATATTGCGCTACGTATTTTATTTTTGGAAGAAAGTCAATTTTAAATGGCGTTTGAAAGGGTTAAGGCAAAAATAGAAAATTGAGCATAATTTAATTTTGAATACGGCAAATTTTTTTGCCTTGCAGGAAAAATTACATAACCCTAATAAAAGTGACGGCTATTTCAATCAATCGGCGCAGATTGGATAAATGTAACAAATGTTTTGTTGTAATTTGTTTTAAAATGAAATTTTGTGGTATTTTATAAAGTGTGTGAATTTGGAATTTACGTTTAATATTAAGTTTATCGATAAATTAAAAATGAGATTAATTAAACTCATTAGGACCTTTAATGAACAGCGTCGTTTGCGCTACATCCTAATTTTTATACGATATTCGGAAAGTTTAGGCTTGTTTTAATAGTCAGGAAATACACAAGCTCATCCAAATTTTCAGTAAGGCTTGGTAATTACCGTATTGGATTTTAAAAATTGTTACCAATTAAATAATAATTCTAAAATTAGTGTCAAATGAGCATATTTATTACAGATTTCATCTACTCGCAGTCTAAATTGGGTTTAATTTAATTTTTTCTTTCTTCGACGTAGCAAAATTAAACCGATATTCCAAACACAATTATAAACTCCTACGCCAAACATAAAGCATGAAAGCTTTTTTGAAATTTGAATTCCTTTAATGTTCTCCTATCTGCAGTTTCCGGCATATACAGCATCTAAACTAGAAATCTGAACCTAGTACATACATTTGCCAGTTAAAAATATACTTAGCGCCAAACTTTTTCCAGATGATATTATTACTTTATAAATAGACCACAAAAATTCGTTCTAATAGTACACGAGATAATTATGTATGTGCACAAGTGTATAAAACTGAAAAAACCAAATCCCATAAATTTTATATACAAAACATTAAAGAAAAAAACCCCGTTCATTCCACCAAATTAATTCTCTGTAATTATTCAAAGAACCACACAAATCACCGCGCATAATAAAATCTTATCAAATTATTCAAGAAAATCGTACACACACACACAAACACTCAGCTCATTCATCATTATTCACAAAACATTTACTTGTAAATTATTTTTAATTCAACCAGTGACGTAAAAATTTTCATTACGAAAATAAATTTTGAATATACAACAATTCGCCATCCACACTCCACGACACACAATTAAAGACTAAAGACGTAAAAGTAACATACTATATACATAAAATAAGACATAACTCGTGCGTATTCCCCACTTTAGTAACAAAAATAACAACAACAACACACCAAATAAATTCTCTGTTCATAGTTGGTATATTTACCTCCCATTTCTTATAGCATTTTACATTGTACCACATTTTCATTCAATAGTAAAGTATAGTGTTTAGACCGCACATAATACCATCTCCACAAGTAGTTTTGTACATAGTGTTGTACGTTAAATAGCCAATTTATTAAATAGTTTTTGTAAATATAAATCTCACCTATCACAAAATTGGCAAAATCGCGTTTTAAAATAAATGCAAAAGCTAGGGGAAAATTTGTGTCGTTCAACAAATTGATTGAATCGGAATTACGATATCGCTCTCTGTTTTTTTCATCTTTCTTGTTTGAGTGAAATTTTTAGTACCTATACACGGGGAGTACTTACATTGTATTTTGAGTGGAATTTGGAATTTAATATTTCTTTTTTTGTTGGTGAGATTGTGAGGATAGATGAATCTTTAAATTTTTGTATGTACGCTATATAAGAAATGTATTTTGAAAAAAAAGTACAACAACAAAATTTTATAGGAATGAATATTTTTTTTTGTTTTTTTTTAGTTTTTGTTAATAATATTTTCAGTCAACAGCGATTTGTCGTTACAAACGGACGGTTTTTCATAAAATTTTCCGGATAAAATTTTGTCGATATTTAGTGTAGTATTTGGTATATATATATTGTATATTAATTTATTTAGCTATAAATGATTGTGATTTAATTGATAAAGTTTTTTTGGTGTTGGCAAATCTCGCGAGTTTTTTTTTTATTTTTTGTTATTATAGTTTCTTGAGAGTTTTGGTACGGTGTGACAAATAAATTTTTTGTAAATTTATTAAAATTAATTCATAAAATAATAAAGGTGGAAAAGTATAATTTTTTTTATGTAACCAAGAAGTGGTGAAAAAAAATCTTGAAGACGTTTTGTTTTTTGTTTTATATATGTATAAACGTTTCTTGGTATAAATATAATACGTACAGTGAGTGCAATTTATTGTGATTAATATTATTGTTGGTTGGTTTGTCTGTTTGTTTGCTTAAGAATAAGAAAATTTTGAATAAATAAAAGTACGTGTTGAGTGCTGGAAGTGTTAAAGTAGGATTTTTTTTTGCTGCTTCTGTGTTTTGTGTTTGCACTTGGAAGATTAAGAAAAATATTTAAAAAAATGTTGAATTGGATTTATTGTGATTAATGAAGTTTTTTAAAGTAGTTTTGTTTGATATGCAAATAAAAGTGTTAAAGGTTGTTATATAAGTGAAGTGTAAGTTTATTTTGCAGTTTTTTTAAAAAGACTTTGTGAGATATAATGTAAGTGGATATCTTGTTACTTATATAGGATTTGATATATGATGCGTCAGTAATGTTAAAAGTTTAAGAAATAAGATAAATTTAGTAGCTACAGTCGAGCTTTAATTTAGTGATTCTTATTCTTCTGCATTGTAGCCAAGTTTCGTAGGATAACGTGACTAGAAAATAAATTTGTCTTTAAGTTTAGCAGTTTTACGAAATGTTGAGTTTTTTTTTTTCAAGAATAAATTATTTTTTAATTGTGTATTTAGCTTTGTTTATTCAATTTTTGTAATTTTTAGAAATATGTACTTTGCACAGACCTAAGGTAATAAAAACACGCCCGCAACTCTAGTAAATTTGTTATATCAATCAAATTTCGAACACAAATGTAATGTTTCAAAGAGGAATGTTGCTTTGGCGTAAAGTGCCATCAATTTTTTTTTCTGTTATATCTATTGTGCTTGGTTGGGATCTCAGAATCTTATTTCCAGCATTCTGCACTAATGGAAACGAATATTTCTAGCATTAGTCTAGCGAATTTTTTAACTAGTGATTGGTGAAGTAAAATGCATTTTTAATGTTAAAACAAATGAAAAGTCGAATTCCTCTAATCTAAGACGCCACCTAGTTAAACGCGATGTATTTTTTAAATTTTTTAGGTAGACTAAAGGATGATGGTCAGTTACAATGATAAATTTGGTTCCGAACACGTAAGGCCGGAATTGCTCTACAGGCCAAACAACGGATAATAATTCTTTCTCAATTGTAGAATAATGCTTTTTGTGACAATTGAGAACTCTACTGGCAAATGCGACGGGATGATCGAAGTCATCATGATCTTGTGATAGTATCGCACCTAGGCCATATCTCACGCATCTCTGGCTTTACGAATTCTTTGGAAAAATCCGGATATTTTAATATTGGAGGGTTGATGAGGTGAGGAATGTTCTTAAACGAATAAACGATTCCTCGCAAAAAGGGATCTCATACATATTTTGAATTCTTTTTTAAAAGCGACGTAAGTGGCTGGGCGATTTTTGCGAAATCCTTTATAAATCGCCTATAATATCCAATTAATCCTAAGAAGGATTTTAATTGTTTTTGGGTAGTCGGTTAAGGATAATTTTCAATGGCATTTACTTTTTTTTTGGCTCGGGCTTTATTCCATTTTGTGTAATTATGTGTCCTAAATAGTATAGCTCTTTCCTCAGAAAATTGCACTTTAATGGATTAAGCTTTAAGTTATAGCGTCTGAGGCACAATAATACACTCGAAAGGCGCTTATTGTGTTCTACTAAATTATGACCGTAAATGACTATGTAATCTAAATAGATGAATCATTTGATTCCGTGTAAACCGGAGCGTACGGTGTTCATTAAACGTTGAAAGGTATGGCCGGCGCTCCTTTCAGACCAAATGGCATACGTCAAAATGGCCCAACTCTGAACTGAATGCAGTTTTTAATCGATCGGTAGGTTCAACAGCGACCTGATGATACCCATTACTCAAGTCGAGAGTACTGAAATAGTTGGCTTCACCTAACTGACCTAAAATATCAGTAATGTTGGGTAGTGGATAAGCATCACCTATTGATAGCTCATGTAGTTTACGGAAATCAACTACAAGCCTCCACTTCCGTTCGTTATTTTCTGAATAGTTGTTTTCATTGGTTGTTGTCGTTCGAAAATCTTCATGACTTTTTTGAGGAACTAATAGATTAGGGGAGTTCCACGGACGGGTACTTGGAACTATGGAAATAAATAGTTTAGGGTGTTTGTGTCGGCACTATTTGGATAATTACTATTTATATTTATTGATTGATTTGCTTTAATTCTTTAGCCAGAACTACTTGTGAAACCAGATTCTGTGATGATGATTCGGACCTTGGGCAGTTTTCCGATTGATGATCCTGTAAAATTAAAGATTGAGTATTTCCACCCAATAATCTATTGTGATCACTTCTAATTTTCTTTCTGCATTGCGAAATATCATGTCCTTGACACTTACAGTAATTACAGTATAAAACATTTACTGATTTAACTGGTGAGATAGCAAAATTAGATTTTGTTGGAACATTTGCGGACTGAATCCAAGAACGAGCGCGATTGGGTTGAAACAAATTTGGGTTTCCTGACAATTTATTAGGAAATGATGTCGATGGTAAATTTATTCGAAAACAATTCATTGCTGAATGTCCTAATTTCGAACAAATTTGGCATCGAATTTATTTGGGCGAAATGGGGTTTGGATCTGCTATATTTATTTATTTACCTACTAAAACTTCTTCTTCGCAGGTTCTTGTGATAGCTTCTTTTAACGTGACACATCTGCATGGTTTGATATAGCTTCTGATAGGTTATAATAAACCTTCCACAAATGCTGTTAAAGCCAGCTTTGAGTTTGACGATCGCACATAAGTTGATGCTTCTTTACCTTCTCTGGCAATACTTGCTTCATTGAGGCATGTCGTCAATTGCTCTATTCTTGCTGCATGTGTTCTGGCATCTTCGTTTCGCTGCTTTTTAATGTTAAATAATTCCACATGTAATTGTTCTACAGAACGAATTTCTGCAAATCTGGAATTTAATTCGGTTCGTAGTTCGGGGGTTATTTGAATTAGAATATTTCTTAATTAAATATTTTATTATTGTTTTTCTTAATTATTTAATTTAAATTTAAACTAAAAAAATACTTAAATGGACGAAAGAAAAAAATTTCAATTTTTTTTATTTTTTATGACTCTACAACTAACTTACAGTTCACTAAGGTTGTAGATGCTGCGTGATGTTGTCCAATACATCTACATGACACAATGTAGATCTTTAATTTTTTATTTTTGATTCTCTTCTTTTTGATTATTTCTTCTTTTTGATTATTTTTGATTTTAAACCTCGGAACATCGTAAAAGGCTGAGTAACTGCATCAATTGTCGGATGATAAATGATTTAACGGATATGTGGATATGTTTTGTGAAGGTAACAAACTCGTTACTGTACTTTGACTGTTATAGTCATTCATCGCAATTTGGAAACATTTTCATCACACGTTGTGCACAGAACTACTTGAAATGCGTAAAATAGATTCTAATATTTTTTTAGAATCCCATTACCGCTCTCACCAATTTGTTATGGGGCAAACCTCTAAATAGAGAGATTTAATCGTAACTTCGAGTAATGAAATAAAATTTTCAAACTACTGGAGGAGAGAATATCATTTTACTACGGGCGTTAGGTAATGTTGAATTTGGAAGTATCAGACCATAAAGCATATCATTTATTTTCTACAAGTCCTATTGTTCAAAAGCGGTCAAGATTTCTAAATTTAAGATTTGATATTGCCCCTAAGTATTTTATGGTATCTTGCTAATTAAATTACTGTATTAAATATTTTTCGGTTTCAAGATAGCTTGCTTCTTAACAGGGTCAATTTGTATTGCCCATTTAAGACAATAATCAGAAATTTTGTTGATCTGCATATAAACCAGTTTAAACAGACCTATTGATGGATTTAATTAAAGCAGTTGTATAAATGGTACGAAGAAGTGGAAGCACCTGACTCCTATAAATATTACAAAGAAAAATAATGAGTCATGTTGGAAGCGGTTTCGTCTGGTCCCGGAGATTTTGTATTTTTGAGGTTGTGTATATGATATATTTCAAACATTAAGTTATTCCGGAATTAGGCCAGATAGATAAATATTTTAAGAAGAGGACTTACATATATAATGTCTCTGAGAGGGACTAATTCCGTCGATGTAACTTTGCGAGATTCGTGTGAAAAGTGGCAATTTTGAGACTGATTGGGATTTGGGTTTTCTAATTCCCGGGAATTCCCGGGATTCGGGACATGCCAAGTTTGTAACCCAGTATGTAGTACTAAAATTCAAACAATTTTAAATTTTAGGTCGAGAAATGGAAAGAAAAAAAATTAAATAAGATTTAAAATAATTGAAGAAATAAAATGTGACGTACTGACTGTAACTAGGTACCCGTAGCATCCGCAGCCGCGGGGGACATAACGGTTATTCCGGCCCACAACATTTATAAAGCATTCGAATATTAACTCAAAGTCAAGATTAGATATAGATGGTAGCTCAGATTTAACTTAAATTAGCCACCTTTTCAAATTTTTAAACCGGAACATTTATAGGGAAATTTAAAGAAAAGAGGGCGGTTTAATTTTTATGCTTAAGACAGGCCCAACCATTTTTGATCGGTTGTTGAAGGTGAATGTCAGAGTAAATCTGACTCCACAGAAATAAAAATGCCTTTAGATTCTGAAAGATATATAGATTCAGAAGAACACTGGCTAAACTTATTTGAAATCAAAGCTTTCGACATCAAACAAGCATTTTGCAAAACTAATTCAACCTTTTGCCAAATCATGTTTTGATTAGAAAATGTTGAACTTTATTCGAAAAAGGAACAATCTGATTTTTAAAAAGGAGCTAATACTAATTTGCTTTGCTGCTAAGCAGCTTGCGAAGTATCACTGTGATGTTCATAAAAATCAAGACAAAATTGTTGAAAATTTTTTCCTAGAAAAATATCTAACCGCGACTGAACAAGATTTTTTGTTGTTGTCATTAGAAGCGCCTTTGTCTTTAGAAAAGCAATCAACGGATGTCGGATACTTGACCCAAGTCAGTTATGGTACAGAATTAATATATAGCTCAGCTGTAGATATTTGATTTGTATGACATAGGAAGTCTTTCTATTCTTTCTATAGTTTTTGTTTATAGTTTCTCATTTACGGGATCTTTTCGATTACGGGTAAACGTTTAATAAAAATTAGATTTACTGGTAAACCCGGTGAAACCGGTTTATTTTTAAAAACTATTTACATATCGAAAATACAAAGTCCAAAAGAATTTTGCAATTGAATCGTTTAATTTGAAAACGACCAAAGTCGCATTGCTAGAAGTTCTACTTTGGTCATTTTCAAAATTATCGATTCAATTAGTGATGGTGCTGTTTTGTTTGTTTTCGGCTGAATCCTCCTGATTTTGGATACTTTGGTCACTTTCCGATTTCATATCCCCTTACCTCGGATTTCATCTTTTGCTCATTTTTTAAATTTCTCGGGATTATTGGAGTTTAGCATGGAAACGAGATGCATGATATTCGAGTTCGAAACTTAATTGGTAATTCGTTGTTTCGAAAGAAACCAGTTATTCGAGATTTTCTATAGATAATTCGAGTATTTTTGAGATGGTGTTACTAGGTATATTAATGAAGTTATTCGAGAAAAATCGAGATTTATTCTCTGTGAAAACCTTTTTTTGGGGCAACCAAGA
Source organism: Tipula helvola (assembly GCA_963556165.1). Classification (NCBI taxonomy): domain Eukaryota; kingdom Metazoa; phylum Arthropoda; class Insecta; order Diptera; family Tipulidae; genus Tipula; species Tipula helvola. Next base: position 325,971,424 of record OY744481.1, on the reverse strand, counting down.
TTATTCCGCGGTTATTCTAGATGTCTTAAGTTTCCGACATTTTTAGGATTATTCGAGATTTTTAGAGATTTTAAAATTTATTCAAATTTTGAATGGCAATGTTCTGCGTTCTTTGGGTTGTGGGAACTTACAAATCAATGAAAATTTCGATATTTCTTCGATTTCTTAGGTTATTCGAAATTATTCAAAAAAATCCAATTAATTTATTATTTAAATAAATATAAATATGTAAAAAAGCGAGATTAAAACCGAGATTTTGTAAAACCAAGATTTTGATACGCTTCCCGGATAATTCGATATTTGAGAAATTTTTAGAATATTCAAGATATTGTAAAACCCGTTATAGCATTTGAGTTGATTTCAAGATTGCCAGATGTTTAATTTTATTTCTTAAATTCCCGGGAATTTCATCCCGGGAAATTCCGGGACGCAAGCCCTAATTGTGATGTGTAATGTGTATTCATTTGTCATCGGATAAAGAAGAAAAAAAATATTTTATACTCGGTCAACACATGTATGTGTTATTCTATTTGTTATTCAAACAGAGGGAAAATGAAACAAATAAATAGAAGCGTGATGTTTTCATCATTTTCGCAAAAAAAATTGTCGTTTCTCACCAAATTTTCATAAAATAATTCAATTTTTGTCCAAATTTATCACTCAATACTGCCTTCTAGAATACTTATATATGAACATTAAAATCATATTTAAAAAATTCACTAAACGATATAATTCAGCAGTGAACGAGTGTAATTATTTAAAACCAACGAATTTAACTTGGTTGTCTAAAAAAAGACAGAGCAGTGAAATTAAAAAAACAAAGAAATTATTTGGAAAGCATAAAGTTTACACTTATAATAAAAAATTGGGAAAAGTTTATAATTATAAAAAAGAAATATTGATTTGGTTAAAGAAACTGGTATGCAATTTTATGTATAAGAATTTAAGAAAAATTGCAATTTAAGGCACAATGGCATATAATTAATGAGCCAACCGGTACGAAATTAAAACACAAAAGAATTCTAAAATTAATTGGCAAGGAACGAATTATTCAAGATGAACCTTTCGTTATTAGATATGTTAACCTTTAATAATTGTTTTACATCAATTCCGTTTAAATTACTTACAAACATCATTGAATCACCTCTGCATTACGTGCATATACATCAATCTTATTTTTTCGAATTATTAAAAGCCAAACAAATTATTTCTTATCACTTGCAATAGTGGAATAAAATTTATTAAATGTATGCAGAAATGATGGCTTGGATTTTTCAGTAATGCTCAATATGGCTTTAGAGAAGAGCTAAATACCGAAGACGCTTTGTTATATTTTTTAGATAAAATATACGACGGCTTAAATAATAATAAAAAAGTTGCAGGACTATTTACAGGAAAGCCTTTAATATTGTCAAGTTCAATTTTGTTGTTTGCTATGGTATGGAATGCTGAAAGTAGAGGAATACGTTTCGGTAGGTACAAATCTTATTTATCCCGTAGATCACAATCGGTAAAAATTAATAATATAGTGACCCATTACCTGTCACAGTTGGTGTACCACATGGAACCAACTCATTTTTCTCGGTTGATAGACCAACTCTTTTTTTAATATACATAAATTCTATTTTTAATACTGATCTTAATAGGCATGCCGTAGTGGTTGCTGATGATAATGCATGTATTTATCGTACAAATAATCGGGCGATATTATAGATGGCATCTAAAGTGATCTCCATCAGCCAAAATAATTTTGAGACCAATTAAAAGATTTTAATTTGTTTATAAATTTATTAGTTAACCCCATTTTCATCGTAAATGCATTGTTTTTCATGAAAATCGGTAAAGAAACAGTCAAATTTCATCCAAAATGATCAGAACTTCCATAGTCCAGAACTTCATATAATTATTATTCAAATTGCGATCAGTTTAGATATATCCAAGTTTCTTTCCAGAACATTTCATAGCATTTGTCGAAATTCATCAAGATCGACGTTTATCCATCTCGCACTGCGACCTAAACGATCTGTTGTGCTTGCAGGGACCAAGCACAAAAGATCGTTTAGGTCGCAGTGCGAGGCGGCTAAATGCTCACATGCGACCCTTTAACAATAATAATAATCTCCCTGCTTAATTATCCGTCCAGTCAATATTCAGGCTCTTAATAAACCTGATAATACTGCCGGCCGGTACGCGCCGTTTACTATAGCAATTACTTCTACTAGAAAGACATAGTATTACTTCCCAAGAACTTCGAGAGGGCAGTCCCACTCCCATGTATTCCTAGCCGCTAGCCCTGCCCCGCCTTCCAATTTGATTTTACTCTTACGAGTTGCTGGGATTGGTAAGTCGCCTGTAGGTCACCCAGCTTTATTACAGGAAGGCTAAATAAAGCTGCGAGTGGCTGGTATCCAGATTAAACTATAAGCCATTCATCTATATGCTATTCCACCTTAGATTAGTTTTTTTAAATATTTCTCCTTTAGCACCGTACTTTAGTCTGTGCCAAAAGAGCACAATGTGCCTAATGGCCTCAATTACCAGTGGTTGCCCCGAGAAGGCAACACATGCACTTGCGAATTATGACCATGTTATCCCTTACACAATTGTACCTATCGCGCAGCTGCCTAATACATGACCAAGGACAGCTCACGTGATGTTCACCCTATTGGAATGTTACGGAGCTGATACATTAATCTACTCAACTTTACCCCCCCCCCCCCCCCTAATAGACGCTAAACTAAAAAACAATAATATATTTTAGGATCGTATTTCCATTGCACAAGTCGGATTTGGTCGAGGCCGGTTTAGAATTATCTAAGTTCCATCCCATTTGGGCGTCAGAACTTTATCTAAATGCATATGAGAATCGCATTTTGATCAAACAATTATCCAAGTTCCATCTTAATCGAAAGAACTTCATTTAAATTCATTTTCGAACTCCATTTTCATGTCTCATTGTGGAATTTCAACAAAACCCGGAATTTCAACAAAATCAGATCGGTTCCATCCTAATTGGCCATATTCCAAAACTTAATCTTAATTTATTTTAGAATCCCATTTTGATCATCAGAACTTCATTTAAATTCTTATGAGAATCACATTTCCATGACACATGTCGACTATATCGGTTAAGAATTAACCAAGTTTTATCCTAATTAGCCATCCATATAACTTCATTTTAATTCATGTTACAATCCCATTTCCATCAAAATAATCAGTTTAATTCATTAAGTGATTTTGGAACGTGTCATTGCGACGTAAAATGACTGCGGTGCTTTTTTCGTTACATTTGTCTTTTTCTTAACTTTTTCGAATATAAGTACCGTTTATATTATAGTTTCACTTCAATACATCTTTTATTCATGAAAATCATTCATATACCCTAATACTCTCAACGGAGTAACATCCAAATCAATAGGGTTCTTTCCCTTGGACATGTTCAGTTTAGAAATTTTGTTGATACACCCATCCGTTTTCAGGGCTATGTTCGCAAAACCAACCGAAATTAACTGCCAGTTACACCAACCCAATGTGTATGTATCCAAAGTGGTGGCAGTATACATTTGATTGGAGGATAGCGTTGTTAATATGTATATGAAATTTTGTTTTTTTACATATAAAATGTATAAAATGACCTTATTTAAATTACACGGATTTGACCGGCAAAAATCTATGTAAATTACATAGTGTACTAATTTACTCGCCCAACCGTGCTTTTATACTAAAAGTGTAAAATATAGAAAGGTTCCATACGGAAAAGGTTCCATAGAAAATAATCGATTAGATTCAGGCCACTTATATACAAAAATTTCAATTAAAGGCCACTTTTGCAATCTTTCAGACTTATCTCACAATATTTAAGTATGGATTTTATAAGGCAATGCATCTCAAACTTTTTCGTACTGCGGGCCCCCCAAAAATTGTGAATGTATCGCGAAGCATTTGGGCCGCTAATAAAAACCAGTATTTTCCATCCAAAAAGCGAAATACTTCAATCTTTAATATAATATTATCAATGATAACTTTATATTTTTAGAACTTCTGGAATGGTAAATTAATTTTTTTCATTATTTTGTTTTTTTTATTCTTTAATGATCCTTCCGCAGGTTCCCCTGCGGAAACCTTATTACGACTTTTATTTCCTCTAAATATACAAGATCAGTCAACTTTTAGTTCAGTCAAAACAACCGCAACACAAGAAGCATCACGGTGATCGCCTCCGAGGACCTCACTAACATATTCAATCGTTAATAGCGACGGGCGGTGTGTACAAAGGGCAGGGACGTAATTAATGCGAGCTTATGACCCGCATTCACTGGGAATTCCAGGTGTATGTGAACAGTTTCAGGCCACAATGCCAACCACGAAGGTGGTTTAGCGGTTTACCCCGGCTTTTAACATCTAAGGGAATCACAGATCTGTTATTGCTCAATCTCATATTGCTAGACGCAATTTGTCTATTTAAGAGGCAAGTTTCTTATTAGGGCAAACCACTAGGTACGACTACACTATCAGACAACTATTACATATTAAAACCACACCCTGAAGATAGAATAGATTGATATAATTGAATGATAGAATTTTTGTGTACAAATTCAGAGTTATCCCAATTTTTTTTAGATCTCGTAGTTCAATACCAATTTTCGTTGTAATCTAGCAATTTGAAATTTGTCTTACTCGTTTATCATTTTTATTTAGAATCTTGGAATTTTCGGTTATTTATTTATTTATACAGAGAAAAGTCTACAAATTTGACTTGAATTTATAACATATTGAACAGGGTAGAATAAAAATTAAATGAAACAAAAGAATTAAAATTGACATAAAAATATTTTTAGGTTGGAGCATAATGTTGCTTCAACCTACGTTTAATGCTAGGCTAGGAGTATTAAACGCTAACTCTAAAGTTTAAAGAAATTGAAATTACAAAATTATTCAGTTGTAACTTTCAAAATACAATTTCTTAAATTTTCATATTCCTAAGTTGCTAGTTAACGTACTTTCTATTTCTAATTCAGATTTTTGAATTTCAATTTACTTTAATACTTGAAACCAAATTATTGAATCGAATTTTTATTTTAGGAAATTATATGAAACTTTTAAAAATTCTGATTACAAATTGTATTATTCCATAATATACCAACCATTCACTCGTTGCTTACCTTCATATTACCCTTGTGATTCGGCCCAAGACTTAGCCGGTTGCAATAATCCTTATTATATTCAATCTCACTCTATTGTTCTTCAAATCAGATACCTCTCTAAAGATAATTTTTTTAACCATAATTTTTCTGTTCTGCAGGTCAGGTTTTGGAATCTGAGATTCCTGTTCATGTTCATTATATAATAAGAACTCGCCTATTCAGAAATCCTCGAGGATATGGAAAATTTCAATATGGAAAATTTTAATAAATTTCTTACAAAACCCATAAGATGCGTGATTTGATATATTTTTATCACGCAGACAAGAATAGTTGCCATTATTATTAGGCCGATTCAGGACAATGTGTTGAATTTTTTCCACTTGTGGACGTTAATTATTAGATTTTATTTTCAACATCCATAAATAGTCATATTAGCAACTAGAACTTGATGCTCTAAACGAAATATTATTTTATGATGTAAAAACTATTTAGGAAACAAAACTCTTCGGTTCCATGGTAAGAACTCCACGGTCCCTAGGGGGCCGTGGCACATAGTTTCAAAAACACTATTATAAAGCATGAGACAGCGAGAGTTCATAAAAATATTTATTTTCAAAATAAATCTTCGGTTTTAGTTATTTTCAATGGTGAATGCTACAGAGCTATACACTTTGTCAATCAATGAATATTTTGCATCAAATGTTTGTTGTCAAAATGATCAAATGATCGTGTTTGTTAATCAAATGATTGTTACCAGATTTTTTGTGGGTCTATCTGAAAAGCAAAGTATATATAAATCGTTCACAGTCACTTACCGATCTGAAAACTAATGTCGTTTTCGATTGATCAAAAAAAACAAAACTCAGTGCAAAAAAAAACTAAACTCGCCATAGTAAAAAATGTTGAGTTTAGTTTTTTTTGCACTGAGTTTAGTTTTTCTGGTCAATCGAAAACGACATAACATTCGACAAAAAATTACCAACATTTCGACCTAACGACTATACAGCACGTCATGAAAAATGCGTCAATGCTAGAGGTGGCCGTTTTCATACCTCATAGCAAAACGAATTGTAATGATGCCAATAAAATATTTTGTTTCAGTTATTGGGTTATTCAACAAACAAATCGCTTATTTAATTATGGCACACCCTATACAAAGATAAATTTATTGAAAAATGATTCGAATTTATGAAAGCCATCTTTATATTAAAAACCATCCGTCAAACTTACAACATTTTCATTAAAGAAAACGTATTTCCATCTTTCATCAGTCGGCATGTCGAAATTCGTACTCCGAAATCGTCGAAGTGCCCCCTGTACATTGTTGTTTCTTTAACTCTAGAACCTTTCGTATGAAATGTATGATAATTTTATGTTCAAGGACCACATCAAAGATAACTTTTTTTGGGAAATGTCTTCTAGTTAAGTCTCTTTTGGGAGGTTAGATTCTAAGTCGTTTATAAATGTAGTTAGATTTTGGAGTCAATTTCAAGGAAGCACCCTGCGTCGAATCGCATTCAATGTTCACCTTCGTCGCTGGTACATCTAAAATGATTTTATGCCTAATATGAAATTTATCTGATTTCCGATTTCTACTATATTCTACTATCATTCCATGGTTATTGATACTATCGGATGCTTCATTGTTACTTGAAATTTGGAACTAAAAAAACAGTAATAGGACGAAAACATTTGTTATTCGTGTTACAATTTCGTTTTTTTTAATTTTTTATTATATGTGATACAATTTTGAATAAAATCCGGAAAATATTTCATTTAGTTACGATTTATAGTTCTGGTTCAGTTCCTGTGCGAAACTTATAGTTTTACTACTTTCTGAACTATTTTTCACAAAAAGAAAATTTGTGTATAACATTTGAACGCGAATAAGTATTTAAAAGCTCAATGAAGTTCTTAGAAGCACGCAGGAGGTTCAATTATTTAACCTTTCAACTAGTTTGTATCTCTAACTGAATATGTTTACATTTAAAAGCTCTAACATGGCTAATTTCGTAGGAGCTTTAAAGTTCAATAAATATGAAAAAAAATTAATTCTTGTAAATTTATTACTTGCCTTAAAAGTTTGATTTGAAATAGGATGCAATTATTAAAAGCTTTATTAATCTCTTTAATTAAATTTAGAAGCTGTTATTGATTAAAGTAAAAATAATTTTTTTGTTGCAGTTTTAATTGATTTGTTTTTAGACATACGACATTTAAAATAGGTGCTTAATTATTCGAAATTGTATATTTTTCATTAAAAGCTCATATTTTTTTAAATTTAAATAGGTGAATTTAGTGATGCTTTTCGTGAAAAGAAATTTTATTTCGGTTTAAAACTCCACCTCCACTCCTCTTTTAGGATATGGCCTCAAAGCTTTCATTTATAATAATTTTTCTTAATTTTATGGTTTGTCATAAAATAGGGAGCTTTTCATTCAAACCTTCTTTATTTTTGTTTGACCATTGTGTCGTCGAGAATAAAACGACTCGTTTTCAACACGTACAAATCCTATCACATATCATCATACATCTAATTTTATCATGATTTTGTATGAAATGCGGCAAATTAGGATAATTTAGATAAAAAGTGTCATTTTTTCTTTATTATAAAAAACTTTAATTTAAAAAGATAAAATACACACCCGGTATGTCGTGCTAACAAAAGGGTTCAAATTGACCCGAGGCTTGGGAAATAATCTAGTAGATATTTTAAGAATACATATATGATTATATAAGAATTTAAAATTAATTTACTCATTGCTTAAAGCTTTAGAAAATTATATTCTTGTCTTAATCCTATTTAATCAATACTAATTGTATTTTATGTATCGCTAAGCGATTTTTAAACTAGACAAGCGCTAAAGGTTTGAACTAAGCATTCTCTTGACAGATTTATTTGAAGTACTTTAAACAATTTTATAGAAGGTGTTTTATTAGAAGATTCCTTTATCAAATTTATTTTTAAACGAATAATAAATTACACGTTTCCAAAATTATATCGCTAAATAATGTGCTTTGTGTATTTTAGTCGGGAAGCTCTGCGTATTTTATTTATTAACAATTATTGCGAACTTTGAACTCAATTGAACACTTTTCAAAGAGTTTCTTCCAGAATTAAAATTTGGCTTAGAAAATCTTTAAGGTCTGGTTTAGCTTTGTGCCAAAAAGGCAGCTTTAGTAAAGTAAAGTTTTAATATATAATAATTTTGGCAGATTAACTTTCCACCAATGTCAAGTTATGCAAGAGTCTTTAAAGTAAAAGACATTTTTTAAAAGCTTTGTTCAATTTTATTTTTGCAAAAAATACAAAGCTTCTAATATGTTAAAATATTGAGATTTTGCTTAAACTTTCAATCATTTGAAAGTTTTTTTTTTGGTGTTTTAGGTAATTTGGTTAAGCTTCAGTAGAAGCTTTACCTGTTTAATAAAATTTCGTACAATATTTCATAAAAGTTCTTAAGCATTAAAAGTTTAATTTATAAACGCTCCAGAATTTGTATACTATAACATTAGAAGCATTTCTTGACAGCTTTAGTTCAAATTTTTTTCTCATTTCAGCTATAAGGCTAGCTTTGCAAACTTTATTTTTAGATTAATTTTCAAGGGAGTTCAATAATCAAAGCTTAAGAAAATTGATTTACCTGTTAATCCTAACAAAGGAATAATTTTAGGCAAAGCTTAAACTATAATACATTTTGAATAATTTGTTTTATCGATATTTTTGGGTTGTCTAGTTCATTGTGTTAATTGGAAAGCCAAATTCAGAGATACTGGATTTATCAAATTGCTTTAGAATAACACAATAATACGATTTCAGGATACGAAGATTCGGAAGCTTTTAGTAAAAAGCAATGCCTTTCTGAACAGGAACTTTTCAAGTTTTAGAAACTCTACATACATTTGGAAGCAAACAATATTTTACAAATTTTATTGATAGTTAACATTCATAAATAGTAGGGCTTTTAGGTATTTTAGAATAAAGTAAAGTTGTATAAAGCTTTTTGCTACAAATTTCACTTGATTTTTAAAACTTAAACAAAATATAATTTTAAAAAATGTTTAAATTCGGTTACAAAAAGAGCTTCAAAAGTAAAAAGCTTTATTATTGAGAATTTTGATTCAATCGTTTGAGTAAATCATCGTTTTGGAACAAAATTTATTAAGCTTACTTGAAAGGTTTAAAAATCAGAAAATTTTTAAATCCCTGATTTAATTAATAATTTTTAAAAGAGTTAAGAGAATTAGCCGATTTTACGAGTTACTAAAAGTTATTAAAGCTTTCAGCTATAAAATTTTTCTTTATTTTTAGTTATTCGTAGTTTTCTATTAGGAAACGTCTAAAACAATCTTTAAACAGTAACATTCTAAAAAAAGAGTTATCATCTTGTAATGATAAAGCTGGGTAGTGTTACATTTGGATCTTATTTTACTTTAAATAAATTATTTCTAAAATGTAAATTAATCTAAGTCCTCAATCAAAATTGTCTTCAACGTTCACTCTCATTTTTATGCAGCATCTGAGCTGTAAAATAAAAATTTGGTATAAAAGCGAGGAGCTTTTAAATCTTTCGTAAGTTAAACATTTTATCCAACATTTAAGAAATTGTGTAGAAATCCTTATTTTATTTTCATTTTTAATATTTAAACCTGAGTTAATTGGATTTTTCAAATAAAAACAAAAATCGAATCAAAGTACTAGAAAGCCCGTACTAAACTTACTAAAACTAAAATTTTCTTTTAAATATTTAAGATTTAAATAAATTATTAAACGATCTAAGATTCATTTAATAGCATACGAGAGTTTTCTAAATTCGTAAATTTCTATTTAAAATATCTGACAAAAGCTTTCAGTGTTCATATTTGAAAAATTAAAGCTCAGTGTATACCAAACTTATTGTTACGTAACATTTTACTAAAATCTCTTAATAAAATTAAAAAAATGGTTAAAAGCTTCACGAAACATTGATATAAATCAAATTTTGTAGAACTGATGATTGATTGATTTATAATAAAGGATGAGGATAATTAATTAAAGCTTTTATTTTTTTCCCAAAGTTTACTTTACCTTGAAGACCTTAAATTTCTTTTGTCATAGACTTTGATTAAATTAAAAGCTTTTATTCAGTATTTTATTAAATTAGAACGCCATTATATTTTTTAACACCATATGAAGCTATAAGAATTAATCAAATTAAGCTCACAAACTATTCAAAAATTTTTGCAATTTTTGTGATATTTGTTTGATTGGTTCGCCCAAAGCTCTGTAGTGTTTGCGATACAACCACAATTTTCTAAATTTTTAATTTAAAAACTCGAATTGCAAACATTCATAACTGGAATATCCATTTTATTAAACTTTTGTAGAGTTTTCAGCATTAAATTTGTCATTTAGTTTTTAATTAAGAGCCTTAATAATTGAATATTCCATTTTTCCTGTTTTCATAATTTCGTAAACAATTGTTTAAACTCGGTAAATGTTTATTAGTTTGATTCCAACTTAATTAGAAAACTCTTTAGATTACGGTTTAACAGCTTTATTGATTTTCTGTTACTTCTTGTTTGAAAACCAAAATTGTTAAATACTCTTGAACTTTAAAATTGTGAAAATGCGGAAGAGCTTTGGTTTACTGCGTAGATTATTAAGAAAAGACACAGCTTTTGATAAACTGTTTTCAAGATTGATCAGTATTAAAATTTTTGAGTTATTCATAAATTTTAAAGAAATTATAAATTTTTTTATAAAAGATTATTATCGGCTTAACGAATTTATTTTCGGGGATCCTAAATTACAAGTAATAATATAAATAAGTTGTTGTAAACGTTGCTATTTGGTGATATGGTATTAAAATCCAAAGTTTAAAATTTTCTCTCATCTTAGAATTTCAAAAGCTATAAAGATGTAAATCTCGACATACCACCTAAAGAGCTTTTAAATTTTACACTTTTCTTTTGGATAATTTCTTATTATTTAAAGTCTAAGTAGGGGAAGTAATACATAGTTGTAAGCATCCAACGGTTGATATTAAGATGAAGCATTTATGTTTTAGAAATGCATGACTTGATTTTTTTTACTTACAAAAAATTATTTAAAAATTTAATGAGCTTTTAATTTTTAAATTTTAAGTTTAAAATCACAATCGAGAGTAGAATGTTTTATTTTTCTAACATACTTATAACAACGAAACTGGCTTTACCTTCGATTTATATAGAATTTCACAATTGAAAGTTCGTCAAACTTGGAGAGGAACTTAAATATTTTTTTTTAATCTTAAAATTAAATCAAAAGTTTTAAATTCGACCAGATCCTGAAAGTAATCTATTAAAAGTTTTAACGCTACAAAAAAGCTAAAAGCTCATTTAAAAGGAAGTTGAATAATTAAAGCAAAAGCAAATTGTGTTTTTTTCAACCCTAACGCTAAAATTGGTATGAAAATAGAAAGGTTTATATATGGTTTTTAACAATCGTGGCTTTCGAGGCTTCAACGTTTCGTGTTACTTATCATTTGGATAAAATATTAGTTAAACATTTTTGGGAACTTTAAAACAGTGGAAATTCTGAAATGCTCTGGATACACAATAACTAGTAGCTTTGCAAAAAATATAAATCTTGCGATAATCATTTTGAAGAATCTTCAGCCTTTTCTTAAAGTTTTACTTTAAAATATTAAAGCTTTTAGCTTTCGAAAGTTTCATAGTTTGATAATAAAAAATTTAGTAAAATTTAAGTTTAATGATAAAATTTGCCCATTAATTGTTTTATTTTCGCAGATAAAATATGCTAAAGTTCTAGTATTTTTTTAGATTAAAAAGTTCACTTAAAAATTTAAGCTTTCAACGATAATTCCGTAAGATTTATTTAGTATTTAAACAAAATATAGGCTTTTAAAGTTTAAAATATGCAAAAATGAATACACAGCAAGCAATGTTTCAATGTGCGCCCTTTGTAAGCTTCAATTTTGAAAGCTTTAAATTAGTAAACAAGTTCAATAAAGGTATATACGATTTTTGTTAGCAAAGTAGCAACGAAAAACAAATAAAAAATTTAATCGGCTTTTGAACATTTTATTAAAACAAATGTGTATTTTAATTAAAATTTTTGAGAGTGCTTTAGTTAAATGTTAACAGACAAAAAGCCTTAAATTTTTTTTCAACAATATTCTGCGAACCACATATTAACGAACGTTGCTCTCCACAGAGTATTTTTTTAATATAATCACTATTCAATTTATATACGATACACTCACCAACCACTGTAAAGAATCTCTTCTCTCATTATAACAATGTAAATGAAAAATTTCCACTTTCTGTGAATTACAATTTGCCACCACATAACCGTTATTTGTCACATTTACACAGCAGGATTGGTTAGATTTTTCAAAAATACTGTGTACCGAACAATTTTTTTTTTTGCTCTCTAATTTCATTACAAAAATTATTTTTAAGTGGTTTTAAGTGGATTTTCATTTCATTTTTCATCATAATTTTTATCCTATTTTTTTATGTTGCCATACATATATACATATGTATGTACATACACATATATGTATATTGTTTATTTGTTCTTGAGAATGAGCAACACAAACGATAAAGACTAAAATCTAAACATGAAAAATTCAATTTTACACATCATTTTCTTTTGTGTGTTTGTACGAGTAAACATGGAATGATGGAACAAAATCAAACAACATCGACGACTGTGCGGTAAGAAGGATTAAATTTATATACGAGTTTGTTTGTTGAAGAAAATCCGATTTAAAGATTTTAAAGCCACCATTATATACATACATATATGTATACGATATTGAAAATTTGTATTTGCGGTGATGAACTTGAGATTGTAAACAATAAAAGCAAAAAATGGAAAGATAATAGGATTTATATGATGTAAGGATGATAAAGATGATGCAGCATGATAGTTTTATTGGATTTTGGATTGATGCGATTATTTTGTCTGATTTATGGTTTTGAGGTGAATTTAAATTTAAACAATGAGAATATCATTTTTTTTTTCTGGTTGATATCTAATTTTATTCTGGGTTAATATGACGTAATTCGTTAAAACTTTGTGACCGAATTTTAAAATTTTTGATGATTTAAAAAATTTGTATAATGATTGATTGGCAAATATCAAAGTTCAAATGAAACGTGTTATATATTTTCTAACCCGCTTTATTTACATATCAGTTTGAAATTCTTGGAAAGCCTACGCAAAAATTATTCTTAGGGATGCCTTATTTCTCGTTTATACGTACCATGTTCATTTAAAAGAAATTTAAGTTTAAAGAAAGAAAGAAATTTAAGTTAAGACATAAAAAAGTTTGTTAATAAAGTTTGAGCATCTCTGTTCCAAAAAAGAGGGGGGGTGGGGGGGGGGGGGTGATTTTAATAAAATAATTTTTAAATTTTGTTTAAGCGTTTGTTTAAGCCATAATTTAGCAATCAATATAAGAATCAACAATTTAAGGTAGAATTTTTTCTTAAGCGTAGTGTATTTTGTAAACAACTAAACGAATATTAATTAATAAAACAATAAATATTTAACATACAAATCATAAAAATAAAAATTTCCATATACATAGATGGTACATTTCTGAACATTTTGAATTGCCTCTGAATCTATTTTGTACGATTTTCTAAAAGATCAAAGTGAAAATGTTTTTTCCTTTTACTAAAATTGTCAGAACGGGAATCTTTAAACTACAATACTTCAATAGTTACAAAAATCAATTTTGTAAATAATTTCTTATTAATATTAAAGCCTTAGAACATCAATTGAATATTCATGAGAATAAATTTAATTTCAAAGTGGAAAAATAAAACTCGCAATATCGTTGAATATTGTAATACCTAGTATGTATATTTAAATGAATAAATTTTTTACACGGTATTTCATTTAAAATTTTTTTCTGATTATTTGAAATACGGTTTTACGTACAAGAATCATCCGAAATGAGGTTTTATCAAATGTTCCGTAAAAAAAAATCCGTGATAAGTTAAAAACAATGTAAAAAAGACCGTGTAAGAAAAGAGTTGAGTGTAAGTGCTACATACAGACCTATTAGTCTCACATCTTTTCTACTGAAAACCATGGAGAAAATTCTGGGACTTTATATTAGATCCAATACCCTCCAAAGTCACCCTCTGGACTCTAGGCAGCACGCCTACCAAGCAGGGAAATCTACAGAAACAGCTCTTCATGAACTGACATCGGAAATCGAGGGCACGCTCAGAAATAGGGAATTATTACTATGCTCCTTCATTGATATCCAGGGAGCTTTTGATAATACTAGTTTCGAGGTGATTCAGGAACAATCATTAGCAAGGGGCATACACCCCTCCACCGTGAGGTGGATAATGAACATGGTAAAACCAGGAGGATTACGGCCTCCTTTGGAGACAAAACCATTACTATAGCGGCCACCAGGGGCTGTCCCCAGGGAGGCGTCCTCTCGCCCCTGTTGTGGCTGATTGTGATGGATCAATTACTCACAAGATTGAGAGATCTAGACTTCTCAAACATTACCTATGCGGACGACCTAGTCTTGATGGTTAAGGGCAGATTCGCAGATAGAGTTGGGGAAAGAATGAAACAAGCCCCTAGAGGTAGTAACTGATTGGTGCACGGAGGTGGGCCTTACGGTAAATCCTAATAAGGTCAGCTGCACTCTCTTAACTAACCGGAGAAAACTGCCCTCCCGCTGATAGCTTTGGGGGGGGGGGGGGTAACTCTCCAACTGTCAAAGGAGGTTAAATATCTGGGTGTCGTACTTTACCTGCCAAAGTAGGCCTACTTTACCTGCCAAAGAAAGATTGGCAAAACGTGGGGACTGAGCCCACAAATGTTAGTTTGGCTCTACCGGGCCGTTGTTATAAGACCTATGGTCTCTTATGCGGCATGTGTGTGGTGGCCTAAGACGGAGCAGACTGGTGCACGAAGAATACTGGACAAGATCCAGAGGTTAATTTGTGTAAGGGCAACTGGAGCAATGAGGACTTGTCCAACAGCTGCCCTTGAGAGAATACTGGGGCTCTCACCACTGCACCTACACATTAAAAAAGTAGCCGGTTCAAGAGGTCTGAGCCTGAAAATCACTGAAAAAATAAAAACCATGAGGCCAGGACACAACAATATCCTACATAAATTCAATCTCAAGGAGGAATTGATCCTACTATCAGATTTGATGGTAGAGACAATCGATTGTCGGAGGAATTTTACCATCAGGTTGCCGGATAGGGCACTGGTAGAGAATATTATCTGCTCCCTCCCCCTCCATGCTTCTGTATGGTATACGGATGGGTCAAAGTCGGACGGGGGTACCGGTGCAGGGATAGTTGGGCTCCCCCACAGTTTTTCAGGCAGAAACCCTTGCTATTGAGGTATGAGTGCTTCAATGTCTGAAAAAGAAATATAGAAAGACCGAGATCTATATAATCTCGGACAGCCAGGCAGCTTTGCTAGCTTTAGGAGCTTCAGTGTTCAACTCGAAATTGATCTGGAGCTGCTACTGCAATCTATTAGAACTGGGTGAAGCAAACAAAGTTACCCTTTTGTGGTCTCCTGGCCACTCCACCATTAAGGGAAATGAGGCAGCAGACCGTTGTGCAAAAACGGGAGCAAGCCGCGTTTTCCTGGATCCCAGTCCTAGTATCGCTTTTTCAAAAAACCCATTTGGAAAGAGGTATAAGGGACTGGGAGCAGAACCATAGGAATTTACTCTGGGAGTCCTCCATTGGGATGAGACAGGCCAAGAAACTACTCAGTTATAATATTACACATCTGGGAGAGGCACCGAGGATGGATCGCCAGTCCCTAAGATCCCTTACCTGGTTTTTAACAGGGCAAGGCCCTTTTAATGGCCATCTATATAAAATGGGAAAATCCCTTACGGACCTATCATCCTAAAAAGATTCAAATTTCTCAGTGCACACACAATCCAGTGGCCTAATGCCGAGCCTGCGCATCAGGTGGCGGCGTTAATCAAGGGCATAGACCTACATTTCAACTAAGAACCTCTAGGGACGCACAATAGGCCTCATTGGCCGCAGTGCTCTGGGCTGCTAACACCCACCCTAATTTAAAAAAAAAAAAAAAAAAAAAATGCTTCATACTAGTTTTTGAAAGTGGGTTTATGACAAAATCCCGAAGTATAAAAACTCGAAGGACAAAATCCGCCAGAAATAAAATTTCGAGAGTACAAAATCCACGGATACAAAATGCTGACAAACCTATGCATTTGAAGTTAGCCCGAAAAATATCCCGAAAAAATCGATGGCAACACTAAACTAACAATATCACAATATCACGACATTTATTGATGCCATCCCCAAAAAAAAAAGTTTTATCTCACGTTGTTTTATGATGTCATCCCGAAAAAATGTTTCTGTCATGATATCTTTTGGTGTCATTAATAAACAAAATCTGTCACGACATTGTTAATGTCATCCCGAAAAAATTATATTTCTGAATTTTTTTTTATCGTTCAGAAAAATCTTTTAATTCGTTAAAAACAATTGTATTAACGGTTTGTCGATTATAGCCGTTTGAAGTCATGCTAGAAATGGATTACCAATAGGGCTAGGACTTCCATATGATGAAATATATACAAAATTGTAGTAGCCGTTTGCCGGTTATCGTCGTGTGAAGTTAGAACGGTATTTGGTGCCCCTGAAAGTGAATTTATCATTAAATTATTTAAAACTATAAACGGTGATTTTTTTTAAACATTTCATTAAAGTTACCTTTAGAAATACCAAATTCGACATGGAATAGTATTTGTGACCATCAAAATAACTGTTTTTTGCAAAATACCTATTCTACAGTTGTTGCGGTACTGTTGAGTTCATTCACTGGATGCTTAATCAGTATTAAAGGTTATGAATATAAACAAAAAATCGATTTCAAGACTAGCCTACTGTTCTCCCAAATATAAGGAAACTGAATGCAGAACTTACAAACGTAAGCTCAGTTTACACCTCTCGTGAACATGAACGGGAACAAAACATTTTTTGTTGATAAATCTGAAATTACTTGATTTTTTTCATTAAAACTGATTGGAATAAACTTGAAATAAAATTACGTATCGAATAATTATGAAAATAATGAATAAAATGTCATTATAACAATATTTTTTTCAATTCCCCGATAAAATGTCTGTGAACAAAATGAAATCATCGGGGAATTGAAAAAAATATTGTTATAATGACATTTTATTCATTATTTTCATAATTATTCGATACGTAATTTTATTTCAAGTTTATTCCAATCAGTTTTAATGAAAAAAATCAAGTAATTTCAGATTTATCAACAAAAAATGTTTTGTTCACGTTCATGTTCACGAGAGGTGTAAACTGGCCTTTACTAACAAAAATTTATCACAACACACATTTAAAGTATTTTATTCTTGTTTGCGCAACTGAATTGCAAGCCGCAAAAAAAAAAAACCGAAACAAATTCACTCTACTTTGTTTGAAATAAATTATGTTCACAGTACGAGGAAAATGTGCAGAGCGTGATACCGTTATGTTCACAGCACAAGAAAAAACGTGCAAAGCGTGAATACACTTCAGGACAAAGTACGTACCGTTTCACTTGTAAGAAAGGTCACAATTCATGGCAAAAAAATTAACACGAAATAATTCTCTATTCTTCTCGAACACAATACAAACCAAAAACTCGAAACAATGTAATATAAATTTTATTAAATAAAATATTGTTGTTAACTGTTGAAATAATTGATGAAAATGTTGTTTCCCGTTGATTCAGCTCCGAAAGTTGTAAATTTTCAAAGATTGC
This sequence comes from Tipula helvola, assembly GCA_963556165.1. Taxonomy (NCBI): domain Eukaryota; kingdom Metazoa; phylum Arthropoda; class Insecta; order Diptera; family Tipulidae; genus Tipula; species Tipula helvola. Next base: position 325,953,484 of record OY744481.1, on the reverse strand, counting down.
AGATGGCGATGAACAATAATTGCAGTAGTGATGAATTAATAATACGCAGAATAAAGTTGATCCGAGTCGTATGATGATAGAATTGAAAAGAGAAAGATTTTTTGTTTTACATGACAGTCGTCAATTTTGGTTGTGTCAAAGTGTGAAAGCGGCGAATTCATTTTTTTGTTTGTTAATTTTGTTCACTTAATTTTAATGTCTGTACCAGACAATTCTAATATTCCTATTGTGCACCTTTTTATGAAGAGTTCTCATGTTTGTCAATAAAACCGGGCACTTTTAAAAAATATTCTCTTAAAAAAAAAACTGTTGAAAATGTAAAAGAAGATATTTTGTACCAGGAAGACCCAGATTTTGCCGTGAGCCACAAATCAATAATGAAATGTAAAGCAGGCGATGTGTACTATAAGGAAAATAAAATCTGAAGTAATTAAGGATCAAGATGATATACTTGAACTACATACATATATACATGGAAATAAAAATACAAAGATGAGAAACATCAACTCAGTTTCTAACTTTCTACAAAGATTTCCTGTAGTGCCATTTTATACTATTTCATGCTTGCTAATGCAATATGAAGTTTTAAAAATGTCACGACAGAGTAATGGCAATAGGTTAATTGTTTATATAGACGCCACCGGTGGGCTAGTTCGTCCACTAGATGAAGAGAATAGAAACATTTTCTATTATGCTATTTTCTATTATCCTATTCAAACATGCGCTAATGAATCTTCAGATCCTTTTTCTGTCACTGATTTAGTCAGCGCAAGCCATAATTTTGAAACAATTGGGCATTGGCTGCGGGTATTTAAAATATTTGTAAGTGAGCAAATATCTGCTTGGCCAATATTTAATACAGTAGTAACAGATTTAGTTTTGCTCAAATCAACTCTGTAAAGGCTTCTTTCAATAATTTAAATATTGTTCAATATTTGCAATAATCATATAGCTATTTAACAAAACAAGGAAGTTTCTGTATTTTCTCAGAAATACACTAAAATTCATTTATGTTGTTTACATTTAACGAAAATCTCGTTTAGGGATATTAATCAAAATTTTCCCATAAATTCCAAAGTTTCAAAATATATGAAAGAGATCACATATTTAGGAATTTGGCATTTTTACTTACATCGAAAAGGTCCAATGAAATGTCTGTTATTCCATTAAATAATATTTTAAATTTTACTCAGGAGCATGACCTTAAAAGTGATTTTACAAATCAAGAACATTTTTTCGAACAAGATGATAGAGTAAATGAAGCGGCCGATGTAAATTCTATGAGCATTTATGAACAAAGCCCGTCTTTTAGAGATTTTGATGAAAATTTAAAAACATCAATTAGCCAAAACGAAAATTGCAGTAATAGAACCAGTCCAGAAATATGTTTTATAACCGAAACTTTATCGATAAGTTCTGCAAAAAATACTTGACCTATGTCTGTATGTTGTCTGTAAATCAAGAACAAAGGTTAAGTAACAGCCATGTAGAAAACTATTCTGCTACAGTCGAAAGACGATGTCGAACAGCGCCGCATTTGAGAGGTTACCGACGAAATGTTTACGTTTTTTAAAAGTAATTAATACAAGAAACCAAACACAAGAAAATTATGTTTGAAATCCCAAAAAAAATATTAAAGGACTTTAGTCATAAACTAGTAATACTAACATACTACAAAGTACAAACAACCATTTAACATTGGCAAAAATTTTAAATAAAAAAGAAAAATGGGGGCCGAAAAAATGTACACTAAAAAGAAAACAAAATCACTTCAACGTAGAAAATATAATAGAATTTAACAAATAATCACCAAAAAAAAACAGTTGCAAATAGCTCCTAAATTACAAATAAAGCCGCAACATTTTATAGATCAAACAACTGCAAGAAAGTTCAGTTTAAGCAAATATTTAAATAATGAAATATCACATTTCACTTTTTTGTTAGATGGAAATCTGGATTAAGGAGACTTTTACAAAACCACCTATGGTTTTGATGCTTTTGCTCAATGTCTTGTAAATTTCCATGAGCTATTTCACGAAACTTTGTTTGATCAACCTACTCATTTATCGGCAGTTGTTAAAAATTTACTCGATGGTGATTATTTATCGGCCAAAAATATTCGTTTTGATGCTGCTTTTTCGAAATTTCCAAAAATAATTTTGATTGTTACAGATTATTATTTGAAAATGTACCCTAGTTGTGTCGTAAATTTTATTTGTTCAGTGTGCGGAATGTGTTCTACAGAAAGTCGTCAATACGTTAATGTGTTTGCCATGAAACTAGAAGAAGTGGAAATTCACAATCTCCATTTATGCTTAATGCTTATCTACCTACAAGGCTACCCATTCTAAAATTTGTTGCTAAAAATGGATGTTACAATAAAATAATATAACAAGTTCGTAGTTAATTGTGAATATATGCATCCAACGACTCACAAGAGAATGTATATTAGTGACATACCCCAAACTGTAGAATTTGGCGATTTAACTTATAGTTTATATTCTATAATTAATTTCGTGCCTACATCGAAACACTATACAGCTTATTATAAATTGAGCCACACATATTGTTATTTTATAAATAAAAGCAAAGCGCTTACGGATTGCTAGGTAATTAATCATACCTACTACCTTGTATCGTAAATCCACCAAATTCCGCTATAATGCAAATCAAGATTCAAACAATACCCTAATTAAAATCACTAATTTATGGAAACTATAAGTTTACACTATCACAAACAAAGGGAATGGGGATGAAGGGCCGAATTTCAAAGGGCCGAATGTTGAAGGGCCGAATATCAAAGAGCTTAATATCGAAGGGCCGAATGCCGAAGGGCTGAATGTCAAAGGGCCGAATGGGTCGAAGGGCCGAATGTCGAAGGGCCGAATGTGTCGAAGAGCCGAAAGTGTCAAAGGGCCGAAAGGATCAAAGGGCCGATTTTTTTTTGTTTTTAGAAATATAATTGTTTAAATTTGTTGTTTTAAGAATATTTTGTAAATTTTTTATCAAATATAAATTAATTTCTTATGAATTTATATATTTTAATATGTTTAATCTTTGGATATTCCATCGACAAAAGTATTTTATTAATTTTGGTTGTTCATAATTTATGTTCTACGTATTCAGTCAGTGATACATTTTTGTGGAAGAAAATTTTGTGATACGCCACCTGAGACATTGGCGCCTTTGCTATGTTAATCTTATTATTCCTTTTGTTATTATATACAAGCCCTTGTACACGACATAACAGATCCAATACATATGTATATATATATATATATATATATATATATATGTATATATATATATACATATATATATATATATATATATATATATATATATATATATATATATATATATATATATATATATATATATATATATATATATATATATATATATATATATATATATATATATATATGTATATATATATATATATATATATGTATATATATATATATATATATATATATATATATATATATATATATATATATATATATATATATATATATATATATCGCACTATCCGTGCAATAAAACGATAACTCAAAAACATAGTTTTTCAGGAGAAGGCTTTGAAGTTTGAAATTATGAAGGAATCCCATGTAAAAACGTTTCATTAAAGTTGAATTACTTGTGCAGGAGGACCTGAAGGTAAATACTGGTTAGACAGAACGATAGAGCACCTTGCACAGATTTCAAAAGTGCAATCATGCAATAACGCGATAAGTAGTACTTATCGTTTTATTGCACGGATAGTGCGATATATATATATATATATATATATATATATATATATATATATATATATATAATTAATATATATGAATAAACCTACATACATGTACATAATGGATATTCCTTTTATATTGATATAATAACATTTGGTTTTGGCGAAATATTTATTATGTACAAATATTGTTTACTTGGCACAAGGAACTCAAAATATAAACAACCAAAATTACTGCAATGTTTTTGTTGATAGAATACCAAAAGATTAAACATATTCGGCCCTTCGACATTCGGCCCATTGACATTCGGCCATTCGACATTTGGCCCTTCGTACCATTCGGCCCTTTGAAATTCGGCCCTTCGACATTCGCCCCTTCGACATTCGTCCCTTTGATATCATTCCAAACAAAGACCTAAAACAAAAAAAACAAAAAAAGAAACTGAACCAAATACTCCAAAATTACAACCTTGACGTGGTAAAGCGGCTTAAGTCTTCCAAAAAAGAATAACTCTTTTAAAAAGTTGACAACCAATGTAATGAAACTTTTTGGTACTGATCCGACAGATTGGACTAATGTTCTAATCGACAAACCGCTAATACAATTTTTTTTATATTTTGTCACACGTGAGAGTTATTATCTTCAAACTCCATACCAAGCGGTCCTTGATAATACATACCTAGCAATACTTCAAACAATTGTTTTTTATATTTCATGATATGAAAGCTCTATTTATTACCTACAATCTCCATGACTCTTTATTTTTACTTTAATGTTAATTAATTATAAAAGTTAATTTCGAAAAAAAAAAAATATTTCTGGTGATCAATTATAATATTTTATCCACTGTTTATATATAGATCGATAACTGGTGTTGATTTCAAATAAACAAAACGTAAAATAACATTTTGTTCTTATATAACCCACTCTGCTGAGGCAACGTGAGCGATATTTGCATAACTCACTGAATAAAAACAGATCAACAAAATTGGGTGAAACAATATATTCCAAAAAATATCCAAATAAAAACTCATCATAATCAGTGAAGCAACAGCCACTATGATACAATACATACATATATTAAAAATTCAATGTTTCAGTGTGAAAACACTAAATGAAATTATTTTTCTTTCAATTTTGAAATTTATTTCAACAAAAATGGATGAAACGAAATGTGAGAGCAGAGAGATTTTAACCACTACGGGACGGGTCTGTAAAATACTACTTTCGAACTGAAAAATAAATCGTACTACAAACGCCTACTTTTCGGACGATAGCATAAAAATATTTTTTGACTGATTTCACTATCGCTATAGTTTTTATATCAAACTATCATAATAATTAATTATACATTAATTTACTGGCTAGATACGAAAAGTATAAGAAGTATTGCCATATTAAAATATAATCATTTTTGGGGAAATTTTTCGGGCTAACTTGTTTCGTGCAATTTTAGGGATGAAGCTCCAGTTTGAGGTTCATGCCATCTAATTTTGTTTGGAAACAGAAAATTATTACTTCTACAATGGAAAAATTATTAAAAATTAGTTTGAATTCGTAATCACCATCAAAGCAAACAATTTTCTCTTTTTGAAAAAAATCAGAACTTCGAACAGGAACTGAACTGGAAATTATTCCAAACTGTAACACATTTAATAAAAAGATTATAACAACGAAGCATTCGATATTATCAATAATCACAGCTTGTCTGATTTAGAAGCATTTATCATGGGAAAAGAGGAACGCACTTTGAACAAAGCTTTGTTTCAAAACAAAGTTGTGTCTAATACAAATTTGATTTAGCAAGTTTTATACAGAGAGTGAAGGAAAATTCAATGAATATAAATCCACGGTGAATCGATTTTTTTCAATGTCGTGTATGTAAATCCCAAATCGAAAAATTTCTTAATATATTTGTGAGGGCATACCAGCCAAGCAAAACCAATATCTCAACTTTTCTAAGAAATAATACACATACATATGTAGTTTGTGACAATACATATGTATTGTCATTTGTAAATGACCTAAATATTTCAATTTTTTATGCCTGACCGGTTTCGGTCCTAAAACTAAACCGAAACTAAAATATTTTCCGAAACTCAGAAAAAAAAACTGGAAATTAAAATATTTAATATAAAACCAACCATAAAAATACAATGAAAAAGCTTCGAAGCTTTAGTTTTTTACTTGTGGCTACTAAAATTAGTTCAAAAAGATAAGAAAATAGGTCACCCAGTATTTTGAAGTAGTAATCAAGCAAGCTTTATAAGTTAATCAATTAAACGAGTAATTCATTATCGAATTCGTCAAATGTATTGAACTTTAAAGCTCCTACCGAAATTAGCCGAAAATTCATGTAATAGCTATTTGAAGTTTAAATAACAATGTTCTTGCATTTGTGAACTTTCAAAGATACTTAATGTAGTTTTCTGTTTAATGCATTTTGTTAAAATTATTAGAACGATTCAGCTTTCAAGCTTCCTCTTAGAAAGTTTAAAATAAAAGGTCATATTCTGTAAAATATTTACTTTTCTTATTTGTCTGTTTCAAAATTCAATTATCATATTATCAAACTCTTTCAATATAAAAATTTTGGTGTAGAGATGCAACTTCTTCCCAATTTTATGATGAAATCTATTTTATGCAAAATTATTTTTGATGTTCTCAATTTTTTGGTTATTCGCATATCTTTCTTATTTCTTATGCTTTTCATCGTTTTTCATGCAGAATACATACATAATACACTTTACACATACCCGCTGGGTTTTAATGAAATATAATTCCTTCGCAATTTTTAAATTGGATTTCTACACCACCATACCAGAGGAGTAGATACTCAGAATGAAATTCAATAAGAAAAAATGCAGTCAGCTAAACAAAACATATTTACATAAGGAATTTTTTTTTTTTTGACTCGTGCTTTTATCATACAAGATAACAAAAATATTTCCAGACAGTCTGGAATTTCCAAAAATATACCCAACAAATTATGATGAATAAATTAGGCGGAAAAGTGAAAAGCTTTCGACAGGTATGATTTTCATCATGATATCAGTAACAAAAGCGCGCGATTATAATTTATATATTTCAAATGTATTTTGCATTTATGATAAAGCTTGCAAGCATAAAATTGTATAAATTACTATTGAATGTCCAGTAGTGTGGCAGGTTAAATTAGTCGCGTGATTTTAGAGCATTTATTTTCTAGATTTGCATGCATCGCGTACTATATTATAGTGTGGCAGTAAAACACTTTTACTTAAGAATTTAAATTTCCGGATATACTCAATGACAGATTAATGAGTTTCTGTGTTTGAAGTTTATAATAATTTGATGTTTTATGTTATTTCACAGCACTACACCGGAATATCACACACATGTGTATTGATTCAGATTTTTGTTTCACATGAAATTCAATTTAATGTTTACCTCCTCAAAATTTATATTTTTGATTGAATTTCTTATGTACATGTATGCTAAAACGGTAAGGCATCGTCTGAATATTTTTTTATATACATATAATGTCTCCTAGGGAGACAATTTCACTGGGACAATCTACTTACAGTTTTGAGAAATAGAGATTTTGGGATACATTTTGGCCAACATCTTCCCTCACCTGTAAAAATGTTAATTAAGTTACATGCTAGTTTATTAAAATTGGCGATTTGTAGTTTTTTTTTACTTTTCTAGAACTTCCATTAGATAGGTCTTTTTAATTATGTAAAGGGATTTGTTTTTGTTGGGACAATGGAACCACCAATGGGTGCCTTTTTAAATATGAACCGTTGACAACAGAAACCAAAATATTTTAAATATAGAAAATATTGAACTATTCCGAAAATTTGGTTGGCTCTGCTGCTTTCAATTTGCAAATCATATTGTGGATGATATCAAAACCTGGTATATTGCAATGATGTGATCAATTTAATAGTTAAATGACAGACCAAAGTAACCAATTTAATAGTTATGAACTATAGAGTTGCACAATTAAAATTGATCAATTTTCTCGATCATTCGCTTCAAGAAGGTTTCAAACAAAAGTTGTTATTAAAATTGACGCCGAACGGAGCTCTTAGCGAGGGTGTCTCACTCGTTGACTGAAAGAAGAACTTATAAAAATATGGAGAATCACTTAAACCTGTTTAGAGAAGTAGAATTATGGAATACGGTTGATTAACAAAAACTGAAACATATAAATTCTCAGTATAAATTTCAAATCAATTTGATAAATTAAAATTGAATTGTGGTAAGATATGATAAGGAACTTACTGAAATCCTGAGTTAAAGACAAAGTAAGTTCTTGCTTGCTGATGATACAATTTTTTCCATAAGTAAATCGGATCCAGTACAGTTTTCTTAAACAGCTTATTTTAAAACTCGGTTGCTACTCGAAATCGGAGTTTACCTACTCGCTATCGATGTTGGTTGTATTTTGTGGATTCGGTACAACAACGATCTGTCGGTTTGTCGGACAGTAGATCTGTCAGTCGGCCGGTTATCCGTCGTCTGTTTGTCTATATTTCTATCGACCTGTCTGGTGATCTCTTTGTCGGTCTGTCTGTCATTCTGTCTTTCACTCTCTTTCTCGATCTGTCTGTCGGTCTGTTTATCGGTTTGACTCTGTTTCTTTTTTAGGTTTGTCTGTTTATCGATCTGCCGGTCGGCCATCTGTCGGTCTGTCTATTAATCTATCTGCCTGCTCTCTGTCTGTAGGCCTATCTGACTTTCTGCCTGTTGATCTAGCTATTGATCTGTATATCGGTCAGTTGGTCCATCAGTCTGTCTGTCATACGTAAAACATACGATAAGCATACGATCAGTGCTGGAATTTTACATGCTAAGGACCTACTCTCACTGCACACCAACTGGTACCGCTTTTGCATTTATTCGGTATGATTTATATTCGCCCTCGTCGGGTCTCTGCTGCTTTCTTGCTCCGGATGATTTCTCCCAGTCCTTTCTTGAGGTTAAATGTTTCGATCTACTACCGTATCACCTCTCAATGTCCGGTTGCTTTCCGTTCTCTCTCGATCGTTCTTTTAATTATCATTATTCCTGTTATGTAGGCCTGTATCGCCGTAATTTGTATTATGCTTGCCGCATTTATTCTCGTGCTTGCAGTGTTTACTGGATCGTGTCCTATCGTTATCCGACCCTAGGTAGATGAATACGGTGTGTCCTGCATGATTCATTCCATGATTTTTTAATGTCTGGGTAAGATAGTATCCGACTTGGCCGAGCGTCTTGCCATGCCACTCTGATATGCTGGGGATGCGACTCTATGTAAATTACTCTTTGGAGTGCTCTTCCGTTTACGACTTGTTTTCCATCATCCGTTTCGTGATTCCCTTCGGTGTCGTATAATTCTACCTCATGCTTGTCATGGATCCTCTTCTTAAACTGTCCAGAACGCCTCACCGTATTACGCCTTTTTTACTCCGGCCAATAGCCGTCCCGCTCCCATCTTGTCCTAGGTCTCTACTCATATAACCTTCCCTAGAGTACCTTATGTACCTTATAGTGGACGACGATGTTCAGCTATTTTCTCTTTTCTGGCCTTTGGTTCAATTGGATTCCAAAGTACTTTGCAGAATGTGAAGCAATGTTTATTGTATCCTTCCAGGATTAGTTCGGGTGGAGTAAATGGCATTCTGTCTATGAAGAGCATCGCTTCCATTTTATCGACGGCCATTGTCAGCATCGTTTCTTTCAGCCATTTACTAGTGCGACGGAGGCTTTCGTTGGTTGTCATATATTCTGTACCCGACTATTGTAGCCCACTTGGGAGGCTAAGATTTAGAAGGCCATCATTTACATCTCGTTCCACAAGAAACGTCCGAGGACCCGTCCCTGTGGGTCCCTCGCTGTTACTTCAAATTCGACTTGCCTACCTTCAGAGTCGTAAATTATAAAGTATCTTTTTTCCTTCCACGATGAACTTTTGTTTCTCCCCTCGCGTTAAGATTAAGAGATGCGTTGTAAGTTTTGTCGTGTCGCTTCCTCGCTTCTTGTATTTCCTCTATAACCAATGGCGCCATTTGGCTTTAAGTTGCTGTCCTTTCTTTTACTGCACGTTTACGCTGGAGGAGGGTTATCGGAGTCACTATTTCTTTAACCTATTTCTAGCATAATATTCCAGCTATCTGTTTCGGACCCCCACAGTTTTTTTGTAACTATTTTATAGTGTATCCTCTTTCTTGTTGCTTTGAAGTCAGCTTGCAGTGTGACTGACTTGCGTTATACCTTGCCCAGAATGCCGACAGATTTCTTTTGTAGAAAGTCGCCTATTTCGGAGTTCCAACAATATACCATTTCATTTAGGTTCCCACTGCATATTTAGCGAACTCTTCGCCCGCCTCTGAGAGTTTTTGCAGATGTCATTGACGTTTTGAGTTTCGTTATTTAATCCCTGATTCTCTTATTAGACGGAATTTCAAGTACCGGTAGTCGCCAGTAGCGATGCTTTCTGATGCTAGCTTTACATCTACTACTGATCCAATATTTATTCCCTCTTCAAAATGCGAACGAATTTCACTCGTTGAGAACCACTAAGTCCAAGTTTACTTTTATTACTGGTAGGACTTCTCCTCTGTAATCCATTTTCATGGGTACCCATTCAGTCGACTCAAAACCCGGTTGTCTCACAGCTGTACATAAGAAGTCCAGTGTTGGCTTGCCAACCTCCCTAATCCATATGCATCCGTTTAGCGCCATCGCTGCTTTGCTTGTTGGATCCGGCAACCAGGTTATAGTAATCAACTTTCTATACTGTTTACTAACAGTCAGCGCATCAACACATTTTTCTGTGGCTCTTGCATAATAAGGGTTTGTGCCTCATCCGCCCTTTTCAAATTTATTTGCAGAAACTTTATCGCTTCATTTTTCTAGTGCTTTTCGAAACAACAAACACTTTGCACTACCGAGTATATGTTTTGCATTCCCGTCTTCTCTGCTGCATATTATGCAGTGGGCTTCATCTTTACAGTCCTTCAGAATACCGGTGTCTTTTCTTTTACCCGACACAAAACCCATCTTGTTTTTTCAACTCCTTCCTGCTATTGCTCCTAGCACGGTCACTGCTTCTATTTGCATCCCTCCGAAGTTCATCTTCAATTGGTCCAGGTCTCTGATTTTTAGAATATAGCTCCGTTTCATTGCCACACGGTTACTATAACACCTAGATGAATGGCAACAGCGCCTATCAGTTCTTCTTTTTGGTTTCCCGGAGCCTGCATTCTAGACATCCCCGATGAGTTTGACCGGTATCTATTTGTCTAAAGGTCTACCTATCGGTTCAACTGCCGGTCTGTCTATCGGAAAATCTACCTGTCTATCAAAATTAGTTCAAATACCAAAATCTCCCACACAGCGTTGCGGCTGCTTGCCGCGTTTGTGTGTATCTGAACAATATGGTAAAACTGTGGGATGGCGAATTTTTTTTTTTTTCAGATTGATGTCGACGATTATCAATGATAAGAACTAGATCATTTATATGATCTTATTAATTCGGGCACTGTTTTGTAATCGCCTACCTTATGCAAAAGTCGTTCAATCTTTACTGTCTGTCTGCAATGTCACTTAGAAACTGTGTTCGGTTATTTTTTTGGTGTTCTCACTCAATTTGCAAGGCTTGGAAAATATTGGCATGCATAATTATTCGGAATAAGCTTTTGTATGTATATTGCTTCGGAAAGAGTGTGGGCTTGTTTAATCAAAATTCACCTCGTGAAAACTTGAGAGCTTTGCTTATATTAACTGCAGGGATTTTGTATTTTATCTTGCTCTTAGTGTGGCAACAGTTTAAGAAAGGGCTGTTTAGATGTTTCTGACAAATTAAGACATTGAGAGTAGCTTGTTTAAATTCACCAATGCTTGATTTATTGAATTAGTGGGCTAAATGATGGAGGCAATAATCACAACATATCCTTCCTAATTACTTTTTCCTTAAAGTTACCCAAACATAACGAATTTTACAAAAATGGACAACAAAAAATTTAATTTACTTCTTAATCCTTCTACAATTTTGTCATAAAAAATAGTAAAAAAAAAAAAAAATCATGAAAGGCACATCATAAGCTAAAACATGTAGCCATCCCAAATATACGGCAAAAAATCTCGATTAATAAAAAAAGAAAAAGCAATTTAGATGACAACCAGATTTTTTTGTGCTGCCGAAAATTAAATCAAACCCGCAACGATTAAAAATCCTGCAGACAAATACGATTTTTTTTTTGTTTTTATTTGCGATTCGATAGTTTTTCCATTTAAACATCGTACACAACATATTGGGTATTTTTTTTGTGTTCTAAAAGTTGATTAGTAAACCAGCAGACAAAATGTGTCTAGGTATAAGGACAATTTCTAAATTCGCATAATTTTACTGAACTCGACATAATAATTTTCCAGCTAACTGCATTATTATACTGTCTGGATGAGTTCAGATTTTTTTCGATACACATATCATCTGCCAAACGCGAGACTATTTCTAGTTTTGTTTACTATCTTTGTATCGAATATACGCACAGACTATATACATATAATCATGTGCTCGAAACAGTTCTCGACAGAAATTAATTGCTGTGCTGGAGCAAAAAGATTTGTCGACTCTTTCATATTGTATTCGGATTGTTATTATCAGAATCATAAGCAACAAAAAAAATAAATTTCTTTATTGGATATTGTGTCGTATATTGTCAATAATAAATATTGATAAGGATAATAGTGTATGGGACTGAGATGTCTGGTAAATAGTTTGTCAAATGTTGATTTACGTCAAGTTTTCTTAATTTCTACCATAGAGAATATAATTCCCTAGTAAACACAACCGACAATAATAGATTTGTGTTCTATTCTTGTTTTTTATCCTTCAAACAATACAATCTATTGTCTTGCGTTGAATACGGAGTATTCAGTTTTGGAATACCAAAAAACTATAAAACCTTCAAATCCACTTCATGTATTGTAAACAAACATAATGAATTGTTTGCTAGCTAACTTTTGATTAAAAGCTTTACTCGAGTGCACAAAATTTTTAAATTTGGTTGCGGTGCGCTTTGTTGGTTAATAAATTTTCATATTTTATAGAGATTTTCATTATGTTTGAAGAAATTTTTAATTCCTAACGTTCTATTGTTTATTATAATGTTTGTGATATACGGCACGTCTCGTACACGAGTTTTTTTTATTGATGCAAGAATACAACGTAGGGTAAATATATTTTTTTGTTTGCACTTCTGTCGATGAAAATTCTGATGTTGAGTTTATGCAACAGATTTAAATCTAATTTTGCAGTGTTTACAAAATAAATAGGAAATAGATCAGAAATGTTTGCTGTTGAGTTATCTATATAGTATGTCACTAGAATTTGATTTGATTTGAATCAGTTTGCACTGGTACGATTTAACAAATGTCAATCTATAATCAAATTTGTTCGTATGGCAAAGGACTAAAGGCAGTTCAGTTTCAGTTTTGTTTTTTCATCGTTCGCTTGTAACTAACATGAGACCTTGAATTCTGGATATCTGGGATCATAATGTATCATGAAAATCACATTTTAAAAAATCGATATAGTCTAAGGAGTTACAGATTTTTTTAAAAAAATATTTGGCCATCAAATTTCTCAGATTTTCATTGTAACTTAAGAGATATATTGATTTCTGGATAGCTGCGGGATTGTATCACATCCAGATAAGTAATTTTAAAAAATTCGATCATACTACCTTGTAACCAATATTAAGTATACATTTCTAGACAAATCATTCGGACAAACAATTTATTAATTGATTCTAATGTACGACCAAGCATTAAGCAGGATCTCCCGGTAATTCTAAGAATTTTTGACGTCAGGCCCACCGTACACTCTTTTTTACATTTACTTAGAAGAGTAGGATAGGATTGTTAGTATAGAATTGAGATCGACCCGGTTACAAACACCTTGACGGTTCATTGTTAGTATTTACATTTTTCTACTAAATACTAATTACTTTTCCCGTGCCTTCTTCCTCTTCTTGGCGTCCTGAAATAAATATTAATTGGTCATCCATTCCCTTATATATTTCCCGCCACCCCACTTCCTCCAGTCCCTCTTAATTGATTGCTGGGTTCTTAAATCTCCCGTCGCCCTCTTAACCAACTAAGCCTAAACCCAAGATTAAATGAAATAAATTTCCATAAACCTGTTATTAAAGAATCATTAGAAAACCTTTTCCCTCCTCATCCATTCAACATTTTCAATACCACCTCATCCAAACTATTTCCTTTCAAACACAGCATGAACACAGTCAATCGACATCCCAAAACCTTAAATACACTAATCACACTACATTCTTCCATTTATTATTTATAAGCAACTGAAACTAACTACACGATGCGTTTCCGCACTCTTTTCCCTAGAAGAGTCCGACTCAAGTAATTTACTTGAAAGCGATGCGGAAGAAGAGTTGGATATGCAATTATAATTTACTTATATAGAATTAAAACACAAACAATAACAATTTTCAATTTCTATATTCTCCGTTCACACTATACTGCCTGTACATGTAACTTACAAACTTATTATTCAGGTTAACTACTCCACTGTTTTCTTAGATTATAATAATGGTGAAAAATACGTAAAATCACAAATTCACTATATGGAGCCCTAAGTCATGTTTTAACCTTACGACTTCCATGCTGCCAATGCATAGCCTCGATCAAACAAGACACTTTGAAATGGTTTGCTTCTCCCTGTTGCTGCCGCTGTCAAAGATACAGGGTGTCATATTTTAAGAAAAATGACAATCACGATGTTGCATTTATGGCAATAAAAAAAAAACAATTAACCGACAATTACGATTCCGAGCTCATTCTAAAGGTAAACCAATAGTGATTAACAAAAAAATACAAAAATATGTAGTACGTTGTTTAACTTCTTCTTCCCTAAACTTTCCGCCAAAACGCTACCCTTCAACCCTATTCACGGAAAAAAATAATTTCTAATATGAAGAAAAAACGGATTAGTTCAAGAAAATTTGTACATCATTTTTCAGCTAAACGAAATTTTTCTCACCACAAACTTTACGTTTCTCAATTTGAAATTCTTCTAAAATATTAAAATAATCTTTAATTTTTTGATATGAGAAAACTAAATTCTTGATACAAGAAAACGTGATTACACAGAGAATATTGTTTTCTTCATGGTTAATTCTTATTTCTTAAGTTTAACAAAATCGGTTTGTTTGTAGAAACCGATTCTTTTGATTGAAAACTAAAAATTTGTATGGTGAGAAATCTCGTTTTTTTATTTAAGTAGCATTTTCTGTAAATAGATAGATATTTTCTTGCTGGAAAACACATATTTTCTTGAGTAGAGTAAAAATTTATCAATCTATTGTTTGGATTTTCTTGTATGCATCGGTTTTCTTCTTACAGGAAACTTGAATATTCTTCACTAGAGGAACACTTTTCTTGTGACAATGCAATATTTCTTAAGGTGTGGTTAAACAATATTTCTTCGTTTCAGAAAGATTTCTTCAATTTGTGAAATGGTTGTTTAAAATAATACAAATAATGAAAATTTATTTTTGTGTTTTCTTATTCCACCATCAGATACAGAAAATATTTAAATACAAATTTGATAATTTCGATTATTATTTATTTCATTAAATTTAAATACCTAATTATAATTTTATAAATAATTTTCACTTAGAACTATGCTATAATCGTTGTAATATAATGTTAAGTTCAGACTTTCAATTTTTGTTTTTTAACTAAGAATTTAATTATCAAACATTATTACAAAAAGTATCATTATATCAAAAAATTTGTAGATTTTAAATAGATGATAAATTTGGTTTAAATATTTTAATTCCATTTGGAAGTGTAAATTAAATGATTTAAATGTGTTAGATTTGTTTTCTTTACATGTAATAAATTCATATTTTGCCTTCTTCTGTGCCAACATAATTAATGCCAATAATTTTTCGCAGTTTTTTTTTCTGTAAAACAGGAAATAGGATTTTTTTAAAGTAATTCTCTTTACAATTTGTATATACATACAATTATAACAATTTAACAATAATTTTCTCGTCTTAAGAAAGGCTTACTTAGTTGAAATACTTTATTCTATTGTTCTGAGAAACAAGCTTCTCATATTATGAAATAATTTCTTGTATTAAAAATATTTTCTCAGATTAAGAAATTTTTGTTCAAACGAAAAATGCGATTTTTAAATAAGATCGTTTAAGAGAAGAAAATGTTTTCTTGTCCTGAGAGACGTAAAATCATAGTTTTATTGTTAATAGAATTTATTAAGGAATAGTTTCTTCAATTGAAGATTCTTTCTCAGTTCAAGAATAACATAGACAAATTAATTGTTTCAAAGATAGAATAAATGTTTCCTTGTTCTGCCACCTAATTAAAAATATTCTAAATTATTCGGAATGCTGTACTATATTTCCCAAATTATTCATATTCTGAACCATACTAGTATACCGGCAATTTCAGCTATAAAAAAGAACAAAGTTAGCAGCATATATACAAAATGCCTTAATCTCTCTAAATAATTAAATTTGAATTAAAACATAAAAATGCTTTTATGAAATTCATTTATTTATTTCAATATATCGTCGGATTAGTTCTTTAGTGTTCTATCTCACATTTTGACGATTTTTAGTTTCCAACTGTTTCTCAGGTTTTGAAACGAGCTCTTTCGAATGTGCTAGTCGGTGTTGCTCTACGTCTTCTAGTTTTCGAGATAATGAGTTCATTTTTGTTCTATCTACACTAAATGTAACTTTTAGCTGTGTGCTTTAATGTTCTATGGTGACGAGAGTTTTTTTGTCCTATCTCCATTTACTGCTTCAGAAAATATTGAAATCTAACTGTTACTTCTTTTTTGTTCAAGCTCGTATAATCTGCTATATGGAAATTTCTGTTTTGTTCTATTACATATATCTGCCTTTATTTCTTTACTGTTCTATCTCAACATAGAACAAAAAAGAACGAACATTTCTCTAATTTCTTTTTTAGTCAATTTCATACAAAATTATTCATTGCACCAAAAAGAAAGCAAAATATATTACATTCTTTTTCCGGCAACCTCATGTACTGAATTATAGCAACTGAATTTTCAAAATTGTTTTAATTATTTAAAAGGATTTAGACTAATGATCACCAATTTTAAAATTTACTAGTGATGCAGCACAGCGATAGACATCAACAACAGTAGTTAGCAATGAAAATTATAAGGATAAAAAATGTAGTATAATTAAATTTGATTTCTGAATTTTTGTATTCATATAATTTTCATTAATAACTACTATAGTTTGTGTCTAAATAATAAAAAGTTGCATTTCACACTAACTGTTTAATATAGGCACAATCTATTGACCAAAAAAGAAATTACAGAAATATTCATTCTTTATTGTTATTGGCGAAATATTGACCTAAAAAGAAATTAGAAAAATTTTCATTCTTATTTGTCCTCTCTTTGGATAAAACACTAAATATTGAAAAAATCCAATATAAAAAAGTATAATATTTATGCTGTTGCATGAAATGTAATTTACTGCGCCCTATAATAAATAATGAGGCACGAGTTCGATAACACCCAAGATTAAGGTTCAAATTTTAATATTAATACTTTAAATCATCTCTTAAGATAACAAAAAGTCTCAATAATCCCTAAAACTAATTCATAATTGTTTTTATTTTTCTAAAATTCACCAAAAATCGCCTTAAAAATTAAGGTATAATTGTTCTATACCACACAGTCACGGTAATTCAGTTTTGTTCTATATCCATTAGATTCCATGTAAAATTCAGTTTGCACAAAAAAGAAAATAGCAACAGTTTATATAGATAATGGTATAGACCAAAAAAGAATCGTGCCAAAATTTTGAATTTTCCATTTTCTGAAAAATCTAAATATTCTAGAAAACTATAAAAAAATGAAAATAAATCGGAATACTTGAAAGTTCTAATACCAATCAAAAAATTTTTGTTAAAAATAGAATAAAACCAAAAATACACTAATCTAAGTTTAAAATGAGATTATCTCGAAACTTACATTTGTGTAGTTAGAACACTAAAGAACTAATCCGACGATATGTATTAAATTTTTTAAATGGCTGATTTCAAGAAAATTGGATAATAACTATATTTTCAGAAAAGGTCTATTTCTAGATTTAAGAAAAATTCAATCTTATCATTAACATTTCAATAGTTTCTTGAATCAAAAAATAGCATTTGTGTTGATCAAGAAATTTTTTTGTTTTTAAAATAACCAATTCCAAGAAAATTGGACAATATAGCTTGAGAAAACAGTCAATTTCTATTTGCAAGAAAAATGGAAAACACAACAATCGTATTTTTCTCCTTTCGTTGTTTTTTTCTCTTCAATCAAGATTTGTGAGCAGCTATAGATGCGAGAAACTAAATCTCAGATTACAATTAAGCAACAAAGTTTAACTCAAGAATTTTTGTATCATTTCAAGAAACACAAATCTTACATGAAGAAAAACGCGAAAGAAATAAGAAAATTAGATTTTAAATGTAGAAAAAGTACATTTTCTTCAATTAAAAATCCGTTTTCTTCGTGGTAGTAACTCTAGTTTTTTCCGTGTTCCTCCTTCCTTTTTTTTCCTTCCTAAAGAATGCGACAATCAATATTCCACAACACATCAAAAAACTGGAACAACGTTATCCGTTGCACTCATGCAAAACACGTTTCAGCGTGACAGTCTACACATTTATTATACCCAAGCGCACTCGACAGAAAACGAAACGAGATGCTGTCCCGATTCTCCAGAATGTCCAACAGAACCAAACAGTGAAAAAAACAAAAAAAATACAAGCACATGGGAGAAAATCCAAAAAGAAACCCTTGTCGGCCACTTCTAAAAGGAAGAAATAAAAGTGGCACCACCTCTACAATCATTCCACAAGCCCTACTCATGCATCCCTAAAATGAGCCCAATCCTACAACACTCGAACAATTAGACTCCCTTCCACAGCAACAAGCCCAATACCAAATGCATTGAACCTTTAAACATTTGACACCATGTATCCTAAAAAACAACAACAACAAGAAAGTTACCCTCCATAAATGTTTTGTTTAATTAGTGCTAAACACTCGAAACAAAAAAATCTAAAAATTAAAATATAACTTCAAAAAAAAATTGATTTGACGAATTTTTCACTATGGAGAAAAATACGTCAAATTGCGTATCTTTATATGTGACCGGAAGTCATGTTTGAACCCTATTACCTTCATGCTTCGGACGTGAAGCACCGAGTAAGATGAACAATTTATGGAATATAATTTTTGTTGTTGTTGCTGTTTCCCAAGGTAGAAGGCGTCAAACACCCAAAAACTCAATGCACCCGGCATTGCATTCATTGCTACAGAAAGAAAACCAACAATTCGAAAATTACAAGACCAGGCCCATTCCAAAGATACGTGAACAGGGACTACAAAATAACCATAAATATGGTGCCATCCTTTACTTCTTCCTTCCAAAACTGGCCGTCGAAAGTCTCTCCTTGGATCCTCTTCCATGTGCCTCCCTCTTCCACTTCCTTCATTCTATCTTTCACCATTCAGTTCTACTAGACATCCCAAAAAATCAGGACATCATCTCGTTTCGCCCCCGTGCAAATCACGTCGAAATATAATAAATTTGTAGACCGTCATACCAAAACGCACCCTGCAAGAACACAAAAAACAACGGTGCTCCAGTCCCATGACACGCTGCAAAGCATCAACTGTCGAATTCTTCGAAAAAAAAAAATAGATCACTGAGAAAACTGAAAAAGAGCACTCTGGCGGGAAATTCAAAAAAGAAGAAATCAAACAACACACCATTGGACAACTACCCTTCCCTTCATTGCCATAAATACAACATCACGACCATCACCTCTCCCTAAACCCAACACCCTGTACCTCCAACAACAACAACAACAAAAAAACAAAGCATTTATAAACTTTTTTCCTAATCAAGGCTACACATTCAAAACACAAAAATCACGAAACTCAAACATGACTTACAAAAATTTGTGATTCCACGTATTTTTCACCTAATACTAAATTGAAGAAACATTATCAGAGAACAATCAATTTTGTATTGTTCGGGAGTACCAAACTTACCGTTTTATCATCATTGCACGTAAAGCTAGTTCGAACATTCCTTGTCCATTATCCAATAATTTATTTACACTCGATTTACACAAATTTATTGTTAAGTAATTTTCCACAATTGATAATTTAGCCACGGACATCGTCGGCTTCACACACACCTAATTTTAACTACTACCACTTTACGTGAAAACTACACAGCTCAAGTCACTTGCTTTGCACGGTAAAATATGTTTACTAAATTGCAAACCATTATCAGAGGACTAAAATAAAAGTTATTTTCGTTATCTTCCGACTTCTTGTGACAACGACTATATTATATCCTATACCAGTTGGACACCACAGCATTATGTGATATGAATATAGACGATACAACGTATACTCACCCGCTTTTATCTTTAATTTTTTCGGGGCCCGATCCAAAATTTGTTCAATACCATTGCATATTTTGGCTGACATCTTTATGTTTAAAATGTATTTTCTTAGCGGCGGGATATTTTCTATAAATTTGTCGTACTTCCGCCGTAGGTACTCATCGCACAAATATCAACATGGAAAAATCCTTGATTCTCCAAAGCACCGTACACGAGATAAACGATGCAGAATCACTCACTCAGCCATCCACAATTCACTAACCACATCAAATTTAATTTTAATTCCAAATTCACAGTAAATTAATTATTTTTTTTAAATATTAAATTCTTAAGGAAAAAAAATTCAATCGTTTGACTCGAAAGTCATGGCCAACCAGATCATTCGGACAAGCAATATTCAAAAATTCGATTAAGTCTAAAGAACTACAGAAATTCATTTTAAAATGTGATGAAATTAAAACTTTCAGTTAGCCGGGATCATAACACATTCTGATAAGAATTCTTAAAAAAATCGATTAAGTCTACAGATAGAGCTACAGATTTTTTTAATAAAGTTTGACTTAATAAAATTTTTCAGTTTTTCACTCTCTCTTATGGACGGACTTACTCGTAACAAATATCAGACCCTGATTTCTGGATAGTGGATACCATAGATCATAAAACTGTCGGTAAATCAATCATCAAATATTTGATTGAGACTAAGGATGTACAGAATTTGTTTAGAAAATTTGGCCTACAATTTGGCCTTGACTAGTTAAGACGGACCCCTCATCAAAACACATCCAGACAAGCAATCTTAAAATATTCTATCGGACTTAAAGACCTACAGAATTTAAAAAAAAAATGGCAATCTTAAAAAAATTTTCAACAAATTAAATTTTTTCGATTTTTCACTGTATAGAACGGTGAACTTTGTAACCAATATGAGACCTTGATTTCTGGATAGCTGGGAGGTAGATCATAACACATTCGGACAGACAATATTCAAAAATTCTATCAAGTCAATAGAACTACATAAGTTCTTTTAAAATTTGACTAAATCAAAATTTTCAGTTTTATCACTGTATCCTTTTAACCAATATAAGATCTAGATTTCTGGAAAGCCGAGATCATAGCACATCCCGATAAGCGTTCTTACAAAATTTCATTATGAGTCTAAAGAGCTAAAGATTTTTTTTTAGAAAATTTGGTCAAATGAAATTGTTCTGTTTTTTCACTGTATGGAATGAACTCCCTTTCATGTAACTAACATGAGACCTTGATTTGTGGATATCAAAGATTATAGCACATCCAGACAAGTAACTTAAATGACTCGATGAAATCGAAAGAGCTACATAATTTTATATTAAAATGTGACCGAAAGAAATTTTCAGTTTATCACTCTATCTTATAGTGATGGACCCACACGTAACCAATATGAAACCCTAATTTCTGGATAGCATCGGTCATAAGATCTAGATCTATAACTCTGTCAATTAGCCAATCTTTAAATATTCGATCGAGACTAATGAGCTACGGAATTTGTTTAAAACATATAACATGTCTTCAGTATTTTCACTGTATCGTAAGGACAGACTCCTTGTAACCATTCTGAAACCTTGATTGTTGGATACCAGGGATTGTTGGATACCAGGGATGGAGTCTAAAGAACTACAGAATCTTACTTGTCCGAATGAGTTATGCCAGCTACTCAGGAATCTTGATCTAATATTAGTTACAAAACGGTTCGTCCATATAAGTACGATATTGTGAAAAAAACTGAAAAATTTGATTTCGCCAAATATTTTTTGAAAATTCTATAACTCTTTAGACTCTTTCGATTTTTTTTAAGTTTTGTTGCCCAGATATGTTATAATTACAACTCCAGCTATTCAAAAGTTTCCATCTCATATTGGTTACAGCCGCTCCCTGTAACCAATATAAGACCAGAGGGTTACAATAGATGATCGCCTTCTTCAGCGTCCCCAATTTTGAAGCTTTCCTCCTTTTTCCTCTTTACGACAGATCGTGCTGTCAGCTGCTCAACCACCCATTGGCAAATGACTGAAGCATTTGCTAACCGAAAGGTACTGATCTTGTTGGTACAGGTTAAAATGTGTAGGTATACGTTATCAAATTTTATTGTCTAAGGTGGATTTGATTGGCGCCACACAATAAAGAAGTACCAATGACTTCACAATAATATTGACGACACTATTAGTAAATATTAATAAAATGCAAGTACCTACATGTGACACTTCAATTTGAATAAATTGTGATATAAGTATACCATAAAGCTGCATGTAAAACCAGACTACAAAATTGAATGAAAATTAAAGAAATGCACATCTTTTAGAACAAAATTCTCTTTTCCCTACTGATCGTGCTACTCTGGAGATATTTAACTTATTGGTATATATCAACTCCAGCGTCCACCCATTCTCATTTGGTACATTGTTAATCTGATTCAGGTTACAACTAAGCATTGAATCAATAAACAAAAACTAATCAGATGTTCAATTGAACGGTATGCAACAGATGACCTCATCAAATTTTCATTCAATATATGGTACATTGAAATCGCCAAGTACAACAACAACAACATCTAACCATTCTGCAGCGTTGAAAATCTCCCCAATTGCAATTGATGGGTAATACCTACAAGGCTTTTAATGAAGCTTTTAGCTGTCGATGGAATCTTTCGACCACTCATCGTACGAAGTGTAGTAGTCTGTATTTTATGAAAACCAAGTAGTTTTGTAAGTTCTTGAAAAACCTTAAAATAAAATTGGGTTTCCTTGATTCTTTCTGATATTACAATTGGTTATTGAACCTACCGGACGGAAACTTGACACAACCTATCCAGAGAATGTGTGGCTCGTGACATTTTACTTTTGGCACACTATCAACATCGATTGCCAGAGACATTTAGAGGTAATAATTTACCTTACAGTTTGCACACATGGGTGAGCAAAATTTTTAATGTTACCACAACTATCTGACGTTATCATTACTTCTATTATAGCTCTTTAAAGGTTTCCTGCAGTACCACAACTCCAATTGGTTTTCCATTTCCATATCAAATCCATTTAATTGGATGGAAGGTTCCTCTCCTGGCAGTGATAATGTGTCAGAAAGTGTTTTATTACAAGATAAACACCTTACAGCTATATTTTAAACGCTTTCGTGAAAAATACCGATGAGGTTTCCAACGGCCTTCATTCGTTTCAGTTCAAGTACTATACCTACCCATCCTTCGAATACCTTAACATATTTTGATACTTTAATATTTAGACCGCAATCGGAAATCTTTCGAAAATGCATACATATAAATATTCTTCGTTTATCAACATATGCGAAGGCGAAATCCCACCAATTAGTTGCTTGATCCGCATAAAACATTGGAATGTTTGAGAAGCATTTCGTAAACTTTAGGGCATCAAATCAAGCTCATTTTCATTGTGCGTTTGGCTGAATTTAGCCGAAGAGATACACGATAAAGCTAGATAACTCAATACGCACGAGTGTTATGCGAAAAGTTTTGATAATAGTCCGAAATCTGCCGTGATGGTTCCTATAGGTAACTACTCTACCACCCTACTCATCTAAAAAAAAAAACAACCGGTGACCTTCCTTTTCAATTATGCACCATTTACCTGTTTATTTAAGAAAAAAATCAAATTTCCTAACCAAAAACGATCTATCACCAAAAAACAACTTTAATTTACATAATTAAAAACTCCGACGAAATACTTAAAATTTTCCAAAAAAATAAATAAAATTAGCAAGTCTTTAGGTATTCGAACGTACATATGTTAATTAAGAATTTTTTTTTCGTATATACAAAACTTTTCTAGGAATTTTGTCTCAATAGAAACAATCATGAATGACGTCTGCAAAAAACAAAAAAAAAATTCTGAAAGATACAGGCAAATAATTTTTAGGATATAGTCTAACAAGGACAAAATGTTAAACAATTAATTTAGGACTAAATTACTGGCAAACAAATTAGTAAAATGTTTCTAATTAAATATTTTTTGGCTCATTTATTTAATGTCAATGAACTAATCTATTGTCGTTTTGTTTAATTTCAGACATACATACAGAAAGCTGTGTTATTGTGTTAACACAATGATGTTTAGCAAACACCATCATATCATCGTTTAAAATTATCATCAAAAAAACGCGCTACGCATCACCAAAAATTGAAATGGAATTATGCATCAATACCATGAAATGCGGAAACTCTATATCCGTATCAATACCAGATCAAACGAAATTAATTTTATCGACATTAAATTTCGAAAAAATATCGACACTCACACCAATATCAACTGTGGTAGCAGCAACAACAGCAACAATATTAAAATTCCATTTCACAAATGTTTACGAGAGCGCGAACATTACGCAACAACCAAATATTTAATTCGTAGAATGCAAATTAAAATCGAACTTAAACAACAACAACACGTTAAACTAAATAATAACAATAATAGTATTAGTAACAGTGATAGTATTAGTAATAATAATAATAATAATAATAATTTTAAAATGTATCGTCCCGCTAGTTCTTCGATACCAATTAATAACAATACTAGTCTGATAGTTGTAACGGCTGCAGCAACGACCACTGCAGTGCCCACACCAAATCCAACGAATTTTGCATCGAAAAATGTTGCGGCTGCTGCGGTTGTAGCTGTGGCCACAAATCAACTGTTGCTTGGTGATAAAAATGATACGGGTGGTCTATTTGATGGGGGCGATATGAATTTAACGTTTACCCCGGCATTTTCACAGGTAAGGACTGACTTATATAATATTTATTTTTCGCACAATTTTATCAGAAGTTGAACCAGAAAATTTTGGTGTGAAAATCTAAATAACGAACTAAATTTTAAACTGTTAGATTACAATACAAACAACTTCTCTTGGTCTGATGACTAAAATGAAACTTTAAAACGCCTTTTTAGTATATACCTATAGTAAAATTATCACGGGTATCAATCACGGGCCAAGGAGTGTCCCACTTTGTTGTTCTGTCAGCCTTCTTTAACTTCAAGGTAAATCTCAAAACTTGTGAGACAAGTAGTTGTTTTCTGAGCATTATCTAACAACTGCTCGACATTACAACTAATTTTCGATAAAACTGTTAATATTTGCAAATTTCCATTTATATTTACTTTTAATTTGGTCATATTCTCAAAATTATAATAATTTTCCAACGAAATAATTTAATTTAAAATTGTCCCAAATCTGGGAAATGTTTAGAAATTATTTAGAAAATCTTTATGAATTATTTTCGGATTTTCCAGAAAATTTTAAAATATGTCAAAAGCTGAAAATTTCTTTTGAAATTATCAATAATAACTGGCAAACTACCCACCTAAATTCGTATTAAAACTTGTAAAATTCAGAATTTCCGTAGCTAAATTTTAAATGTTACGTATTATTGTTTTGTTAATTTCCTGAAATATCTGAAATCCTAAAATTATATCTGTTATTTACGGATATAATTAGTAAATTTCTGACTGAGTGTTAGAAATATTCTATAACACGAAATTTTGAAAGGCATTTCGATTTAGGAAACATTTTGCAACCTTAGCAGCATCTGTGTAACACTTAAAACCTCTTAAATTCCCGTTAAAATAAAATTTTAAATTCTAAATGACAGCGTCAAAATAAAAATTAATTTTAGGAACCTTTCCAAATTTCTCGAAAACATCTTAAATCAAGCTAAATTCTGTAATTTATGGTTTGATGTTTTATTGGGTTGAAAACAAAATTCATCAAAATTTTAATTATTCGTTTAAAATTCTGAAAATTTTAATAACTACGACTGGCTCAACGAGGTACAGTAAAAGAAATATAGCCAATATTTATTCAGAGGAAAAATTCCACATTTTTCAAAAATTTGGGAAATTCTTAAATTATGAAAAATTTCTAATTCTAACTTCTGACGAAATATTTCAAAATTAATGTTTAAGAGATCATTCATCAATTATGGATTTTCCAAAAATCTTAAAATTTACTAAATTCTCAATTTTTCCCTAAACATAAAATTAAATGAAAATTGAAAGTTTTGTTATGCTTTAAATCTTTTGCATCGTAGCTTCCAAAAGAGCAGTTTCAACAGTCTCGCAAAATCTGAATTTTTCAAAGTTTTGCAAATTATTTTCAATTTTTAAATTAAAAATATTGTTTTTTTAATTCCAAATGCATTTCTATTGAGAATATAATTGCAAACAAGTTTAAACTGATTTAGAAAGTTATCTTAAACTTTTGTTAGGACTTTTCTGATTCAGTCTTCGGAAACTAGCGCAAATCTTTGCCAAATTCATTAGAAATTTCTTAAATAAAATTTAGTTTTTTATTTAAATAAGATAAAATTCGGAAATGTTAAATCTTAAACATAACAATAGGAAATTCGCAGAAATTGACACATTTATTTAGAAATTTAAGAATTGGATTTTGAAAATAACTGTTCAATCAGAAATGATTTCCGTAGTTTTGTTAATATATTGCAAATCAACTTTCAAGGTAGGAAAAACTATGATAATAACTCTAAAATTCTAACAACAGCTAATCATAACATCAAATTTTGAGGAAATTAGATTTTTCTGTTAAAATTTTTAAGAATTAAATTTCAAGAAATTCTGCTTTTGAAATTGAAAATTTTTCAAATTGTAAAAGTAAATTTTGAAAATTATTCCTGTGGAAATGTTAATCATGTTAAGTTAGCTCTCTGCCTTATCTGTTGTAATATTGATTTCATGAAATTTATGATGTAACTAGCGAATGTGCCAAATTATTATAATTATTAACAAAAGAAGATACAGATCGATGTAAGATTCTATGATTTACTTCAAAAACCTTGCTAAATTTAACCAATGATACTAAATCTTCGCTAAAAATTTTACTTCCGAAATATTCCGATTTTGGAAACTTTTATGGTGCAATTTGTTCATCGGTGGATTTTTTTTCGAATTCATTGAAGGACAGCTCCCTGAAATAAAACGGTAATTTTTGATGCTCGATTAATTTTTAACTAAATCCTCAAAAATTTTTGATGTTTCGTAAACACTGAAAATTTGTTAAATTTATATTCGAAAAATTCAAAATTTAGAAAATAAAACTGCCTTTGCAAATATTCACGAATTATTCTCGAATACATGTTGTTGAAATAACGTTTTAGTAAATTTTAGTTTAGCAAAATAGAAAATGTTGAAAATTAAAATTAAATTTTTCGGATTTTAAGCCCTATTAAGAATTTTAAACCTGCTTATTGTCTATTGCAGCCTTAAAATTGGGGATTTTTTTGAGAAAATAAAAACCTCCAGTTTCTGCCAATTTCTAAAAATTTCTATAGAGATTTCACCCAATGGCTATACGAAATTTATCAGAATTTTGGGAATTTATTTTCTTAAAGTAAAAATTTGTTGAAATATCGGAATAAATCAAAGCTTCTTTTAAGAAATACATATATCCACTTACATTTATTGATTTTAAGTAATAGGTACCTAAAATTTTTGTCTTATTTGACACTCGCTAAATTCCTACCAGTAACACAAATTATTTCTTTTTGACAATTTGAAAAAAATAAGATCAAATTTCCACTTAATCAAATAAAAAATTCTATATTTCGATTGAATGATCAATAAGAGAGTTTTTAATCCACTATTGAATTTCCGGAGTTTCGGAAAATTAGTGTCCTATGCAGAGAAATTGACTTATTTGCATTACGCAGTAACTGATGTTTTTGAGTATACAAAACGTATGAATGGCCAAATTTGAAAATGGATACTTATAAGAGCTTAATTAGAAATTTTCAATTTTCTTCTTGAAAGGTATCAATTTAGCACGGAAAGTTCAGATTATTTATAAATTAAATTTGCAGATTTGGAGAGGAATTGAAACCTAACGCAATTTCAGATTTTATAAGGATTAAAATTCGGACAACAACAATAAAATTTGTAAAATGCTAATATGCGCATGATACGAAGGGTGGTTCGTTAAAAATTTGATGTTCCTAATTTAACAGTTTACCGTTTGTTTCCTAAATGACAAGATTTGGTTAAGTTTAAAAATTATTGCAAACATTTTCAAATTCCAATTCCGAAGAAATAGTTTAAAATTGTTAATGTGCTCAAATGAGTTTTTGTTGGATTACTCAAAAATTGTACCGCCGAATTGTGGAATTTTCTGTAAGAATCAAGTTTATACTAATTTACAAATGTTTTAAATTTGAGAATTCCTCTAAATTTTCGATTTAATTTTATTAGGACATTTTAAAAATGATAAAATCAGAAGAAAATATTAGGTTAACGGCTAGAAAGGATGAACATTTATTGTATTGATAAAAAATTCTTTTTTGGAATTTGGCGTAAGGAATTTAGTTTAAAGAATTTTGGAAGATGAATTACGCCGAAGAGCCAAACTATCTTTCAAATAATAACAAATGCAGATTTGAAAGGCTTATTCTTTGTTAGGCTCCGGGAATTCTAGCCAAAAACATTTCAGTCAAAAAATTTCCCATGCAAATATTATGACTAAAACTTCTTTTAAAAAAAACTTTAGTTCAAAAAAAAGATATTTCGATCAAAAAACAGATAGACTGAAATGTCCTTTGTATTTTTGGACTGAACAACCTTCTTGAAAGGTATTTTAGTCATAAATTTATAGACTGGAATACCTTTCGTTTGTTTTTTTTTTTTTTTTTTAATGAAATGCCTTCGTGGACCTATACGTTGGCTCCGGGACCCCTGTCAAAGCAGTTTAGTCAAAAACAGAAAGGAATTTCAGTCAAAAATTAAAAGGCAACTCAGTCAAAATAGTTTTAGACTGAAATGCCTTTTCAGCAGGAAGTTCAATCAAAAAACAAAAAGGCATTCAAGTAAAAACATTTTTTACTGGAATTTCTTTTGGTTTTGTGACTGATCGTTCGATGTTGAGAGGTCGAATGTCGGAAGGCCGAATGTCGAAAGGCCGAACGTCGAAAGACCAAATGGGTCGGAAGGCCGATTGCCGAAAGGCCGAATGTCGAAAGGCCGAATGGGTCGAAAAGCCGAATGTCGGTAGGCCGAATAGGTCAAAAGGCCGAACGTCGAAAGGTCGGATGTCAAAAGACCGAATGTCGAAAGGCTGAATTTTCATGAAAGATTCCTTCACTTAATTGATTGAAATGAATATTTAAATCATTTAATTTATTTCTTAATTTAAAATAATTTAAATAAATTGATAATACGTGCTAATAAATTCTGTGCATGTCGCATGTTCAATATGTTATAAATTCAAGTCAAATCTGTAGACTTTTCTCTGTATAAATAAATAAATAAATTAATGTGATCAAATTTTGTCGAAAAAACAAATTTATTTATTCTTATTTTTTTATTATAATTAATTAATGGGGTCACTACATTTGCCTGGAAAACAAAATCCAGAAATTTTAAAATCTAGAATAGTTGAAAAGAAAAAATCCAGAAAAAAAAATCCGAAAAAAATCTAGAAATTACCGGAAAAGCAATCCAGAAAAAAATCCATCAAACATAGTTTGTTTAACCACTTAACGCACAATATTTTTATCGTTTTGGGGTAAAAAAAAACAATTTTATTTTTGCAGAAAATGATAATTTATGTTATTTTTAATTAGTTTATTTAAAAATTTTTTTTTTAAAATTATGATACAAAAACATGGCAAAACACAGAGTCCAACGTTGTAGTCACTGCACCAATACCTCATTTCTTTTCTAATCTTCTTTCCATTGAGGAGAGAATAGAATAAGGAAAATCGAGTATAATCGAAAACAAATGTAAGGTTTTGTCTCTATTTTGCTTATTTTCAGTTTTTTTTTACTTTTCCGTTTTGTTTTCATTTCGTTTGCTGTTTGTTTGTTCGTGTGTTTGCTGATAGTAATTAAACTAAAATAAACAAACTAAATGAAAAAATACCGTAACGGTATTTTTTCATTTAGTTTGTCGGAAATTATTTATGACTTATTACAATACAAAAATGTATTCAATTTCTGAAAACCGTTAAATGGTCACATCGACACGGACTCCCATCGACACGGATCATTACGCTATCGAACCATCCTCCCCCATAGGCGTGTGGCGTAGTTTATAAGAACTGAAATATTTAAATTAACAGAATATTTTATGCCCGTGACGTATACGGAGCTACACAATTTTGATAGTAAATGCCGCCCGTGTATGTCACGGAGCTTTGCGTTAAGTGGTTAAAATAAACGAAAAAATATCAATTTTATTGCCATTTTTAGGGGATCGGGGTATTTGCTTGCAAGACAAAATTTTGTTTTGCCGTTCAATCTTGTATTTTGAATTCTTTCCGTATAAAATTTTTAACGTATAAATTGTTTTCTGAAATAATTATTTGTATTATTTTATACTGAAATAATCAATATTTAGTGAAATGTTTTTTTTAGGATTGATATGAAATATTGCAATTACGAAATCTTGCTTAATAAAATAGTGCAATAATTTTTCTTTTTAGTAGGTGTCATTAATAGATTCTATATAATCCGCTTCTAAGTGCCGCACGCAGTGCGACATGTTTGCTGCCCCTACGTCCCCCGAAGTTCAAATCTAAAGCCCCCGGGGGGCTAAGCGGCGGGGAGCGCAGTGACCTCCCGCGTGCCCGTGAGAGTTACTGCAGCCGTTAGCCTCTACAATTCGAAGTTAAATTATAGTCGATGTCATTTTATTTTAATGTAAAATTCAAATTTAATAGGCATTTTATAAATTTTAATTATAATTTGGTCCGCACTTTGATAATTATGTTTCTAGATTTTAGTATTCTGGATTTTTGTTTTTCTGAGTTTTTTGTTTCTGGATATTTATTCGGGATTTTCAGTTTCTGTATTTTTTTTTTTAGATAAGGTAGCCAACCCTTAATTAATTTTTAATTATATGACAAAAAAAACATCAAAGGATTTTAATATTTAAGGTGATTTACTATTAAACATTTTTATATACAAAGTTTGATAAAAATATAAATTTTGAAAATTTTCATTCATAAAAAGATGAAATATTAAAATCAATTTAAATTTAAATTACAAAGAACCTTTCAATATTCAGCCTTTCGACACAATTGACCTTTTGACATTCGGCCTTTCGACCTATTCGGCATTTCGGCATTCGGCCTTTCGATGCATTCGGCCTTTCGACATTCGGCCTTTCGATACATTCGGATTTTCAACCCTATTTCGACTAATTTAACTTAGAATTGTAGAGGCTAACGGCTTCGGAAACTCTCCGGGGCACGTTTAAAAAAAAAGTTAAATATTAATAAAATATAAAAAAAAAATTACAAAATAGATTTTTATAAAAAATTAGTTGTTAATTATATTTTAATTTATACGCGAAATAATTTTTAATAACTAAACTCTCAGGGGACGATGTCGCACTGCGTGTCACACGTAGGAGTGGATTATATAGAATTTATTAATGACACCTACTAAAAAGAAAAAATAATTGCATTATTTCGTTAGGCAAGATTTTGTGATTGCAAATAAATACGTGGAATTGACCATGGATCCACGATCAATTGTATCCATATGCTCAATTGTCCATACGATCAATTGTATCCACGATTAATTGTATCCACGATTAATTGTTCATACGACTAATTGTATCAATTGTTTCCACGGTCAATTGTGTCTACGATCAACTGTTCACTTTTAATTGTAACACGATCAATTGTTTACGATGCGACTAATAAAATAAACCAAACAAAAGGTATTCCAGTCCAAAAATATGTGACTAAAACAACTTTCAAGAAGGTTGTTCAGTCCAAATGCACAAAGGGCATTTCAGTCAATCTATTTTCTGACCGAAATACCTTTTTTTCGATTGAAATTCCTTTATAAAAGAAATTTTAGACATAATGGGCTAGATACTCGATACTCTAGCAATTCGCAACTCTGCAAATATGGCGGATTTGCTAATCGAAAATTTTCTTGCGTAAACTACAGTAAGTCCTCGACTTACGCGAATTCGACTTACGTGATTCGTACAGTCCTCGACTTACGCGAATTTGACTTACGTGAATTCCTACTTACGTGATTTAAAAAAAATGAGTTTTGAGGTTTGTTCGACTTACGCGATTTTTCGACTTACGCGAAAATCTTCGGAACGAATTAATCATGTAAGTCGAGGACTTACTGTACTCGATTATTTTAGCAAAGTAAAATATGTTTTTGTATTCAGCACAAACGCTAAAGTGCGTTAAAGTATCCCATTTTCTGAAATTCAGAAACAAATTGGATTGCTAAATTATTTTCTAGCAAATTCGCAAAAAATAACTGCTTATCTGCTTATATGAGTATCGAGTATCTAGCCCAATATTTGTCTGTGAGTTGCCTTTTAATTTTTTACTGAAATGTTTTTGACTGAAATTCTCAGAGCCTCTTTGTTACACAGAATATAGTCACTATATCTAAGTTCATCTCTGAGATTTATGTTATTTGACTTAGAGCAGAGGGCCCACCTCAAACCATTTTCACTGCTACTTGGGCTCAACAGCTTTTTAGAGAATGAGAAACACAGGGTTTAGAAGCTTAATTATCCCCATAACATAGAATGTAATCACTACACGGAAAAAACACTTTAATAAAGGTTGTGACATTTTATGTATATTAACTCTCATTTACATGAGAAAATTTGCCCCCGTGCCAATTTATGAGAACCTTTCATATATATGTAGCACAATAAAGGTTTTTATTAAATTAATTGTAATTATTATCATTTATATTTCGAAGGTTCCTATTTTTCTATGAATAGTTGCAAAGCTGAACAATGAATTTCCAAATTATTATAAGAAACTGTATACAACTTTGTTTAACAAATATTATTATTTCATTAAGAAAATTGATCATATATGATCAGAAAGATTCTTATTCTAATTACAAAGGATATCACATTTGTATCAAACCGTATCATTGCTTTATAATAAATTTTCTTATGAACCATAACAATATATTATGTAGCTTTTATAGAAGCTTTTCTTATTTAAATAATAAAATGTATAATATGCATATTAAACAATGCTATTGTGGTGTGGAACGACTCTTGTTATTGCTCTTAAATAAAACTTTTTATTTATTAATTTTTAATTATTGAACTTCATTTATTAATTTAGTGTATTTGAAATTTGATTAAACTTAGAAACAATTACATATTATTCTAAAATGCTCTAAAATTTGTAAAGTTGTATAACGTACATAAGGTTGATGACATGCTGCTGAATCCTTGGTCCAACGAAGCGCCGGTACTTCAATAATTCGTCTGAAAGTAAAATTGGGAAATTGAAATCTATATAATAACATGATTTAGAAATAAATTCACATAATAAAATAAATACCTACAATTTTCAAACCAATATACTCCAAATTCATGTTTCGATCCAGCCTTTGGTTTATAGATATTTAATCTATAACAGGGAGAAAAAAAAATTAAATTCGTAAAAATGTACAGCACACCACAAACTCAAACACCAAATAAATAATCAAAATGTAACCCACCACAAAAAACACATAACCTCAAAAGAAAAAACTTACCAATTCAATTTTCCAAACAGCTAGATGAACACCGATTACTTCTAAAACTTATTTTAAAATTTAAAACACTTTCCTAAAATATTAACTAAAAAATCACTTGTTAAATGCACACAAACAATGTTCGAGAACGATTTATATTAACATAAAATATAAGCCGTGTTATGTCGAATTTGATAAAACAAAGAATTAAGATTGTATGCATTTCTGATTGACAATGTTTACCATATATTTTTTAACCAGCCACATTAAGAATAATAAGACATGGCCAATATTGATAGAAGCAATGCCGATATTGAGCCGAACAAGTTTTTTTGTTTTTTTAACGATATTCGTAAAAATTGTTATATCACAGCAGGGCCATATATTAACGGGCCTGATTGTACAAAAATCGAAGCTTTCGATATGGGTACTCATTTGTCTATTTTATATGGCAAATGCATATTTTGAGTGATAAAATCATGATATAAAATATGAGTAATTTTAATGTTTGTTGAATTTAAAAAATTACTTGTATTTTAAACCATTTGTCATTTTAATTTCGAAGAATGAATCAACCTCGAAATTAAAAAAATAATTAAATAAAAATAGTCCCTTTATCATATTTTATAGAAAAAGTTTCATTTTAATTGTGCTGCCAGATGCATAAATGTACAAAAAAAAAATTAAAACAGCAATCGCTGGAAAAAATGCTGAATATTCCTCAGCAATAATGAAATGTCAAATTTTTGTTTTGGTTTTTTATTGTGTTTAGATTTTTAAATTAATTTTTTTTTATATCGAATACTCGTATCCACGTATTGCTCGTATGTACACAATTAAATTTAAAGAAAACACAAACTTTATTGGAAATAATATGTACATTAATATTTTATTGTACAATATAAAAGAAAAATTAATTTAAAAATCTAAACACAACAAAAAACCAAAACAAAAATTTGACATTTTGACATTTCATTATTGCTGAGGAATATTCAGCATTTTTTCCAGCGATTGCTGTTTTAATTTTTTTTTTGTACATTTATGCATCTGGCAGCACAATTAAAATGAAACTTTTTCTATAAAATATGATAAAGGGACTATTTTTATTTAATTATTTTTTTAATTTCGAGGTTGATTCATTCTTCGAAATTAAAATGACAAATGGTTTAAAATACAAGTAATTTTTTAAATTCAACAAACATTAAAATTACTCATATTTTATATCATGATTTTATCACTCAAAATATGCATTTGCCATATAAAATAGACAAATGAGTACCCATATCGAAAGCTCATTGAATATTTTTTCGTGTACAATCAGGCCTGTATATATAAGGCCTTGATCACAGAAGAACTTATCAGTTTCTGTATTATAAATCTTATCATGTATTGTTTATAAACGGTCACAACAATTTATTATAATTTAGTAAGTATGCTTAAGAAACGATACTAAACCGGATCGGATAAAAATATAAAATTATATGATAATTTCTCTAAAGCTTTAATAGATCGGTTAATTTTAAAATGATAAACCATCTTTTATTCAGGAGACTTATTATTAAATTGCATATGCCATAAAAATAATAAACATTGCTATACATTTTATTATTGGGTGTCATATAAAATATATTGTCTGTAATAATTTAGAAATGGGTCTTTTAGTTTTTATGAGGAATTGCTAAATTTTCTTTGTGATGTACATGATATTGAATCATACGTACTTTTTTTTCCGTGTATAAGCGCCCATTTCTGGAATTTGTATTTTTGACTTACTGCCGTAAAATTGGCAGCATTATAATCTACTGTCATTCTGGTAGTAAGGGAGTAATTTATTCCATTTAGCGTCCGTTTCCCTTCCTTGTGACTTACGCATTCCATGGAATTCTCATCACCGTAAAATGGCGAGCGCTTTCAAAGAGCGTCTTAGCAGTAATTAGGGTGGTTAGTAATCATGCAACCCGTGACAATTTGTAAGGCTAAAAAATCATCTGATCAAGATAAAAGGTGAATTTCGTCAGGTTTTATGCTCGGTATCACAAGGGGCCACTGCTGGCCTAAGTGTGCGATAGCAGCCACTCTAACCTAACCTAACCTATGCTCGGCATATAACGGTCAGTATTAACCACTTCGCTCTCACCTAATGTTGTTGTTGACTTCTTGGGTTGAGAACATTTTTTCTACCGCAGAAATACATTCGACATGTGCAAATAACCTTCGACGTGTGTCAAGCAAAAACCAATTTTTATTCTCATAAGAATTTACCTTAGAAATCTGAGTTAAACTAAATTTGTCTTTTATAACAAATCCTTATGTTCAATTTTAAAAGATTTTTAGGGGGTAATTTCGGTTAATCACAATAAGCCGTGTTTTTCTAAACCACCTCAAAATCTGTAAAATTCTTGTGAATTTGGTGGAAACTTCTCTTTTTTTTTATATTAAAGAAATTCGTAAAATTTTTACTTTACCTTCCTCATTCTGTTCATTTTTATTCTTTTTTTAGAACCTCAAGCCACTTGTTTATTTCATTTGAAGATGGAATTTCCAAAGTCGAAATGTTTTATAATTGTAAATTTGGCTGAATTAATATAAATATAAAGTCCAATTATTTACATTCCAGTGCGAGGCAAATTTTTCTTCCGGTATTTTACAAAATTTTTTAGTTATGATCAGTTTTGACAGAAACTGCATAAGGGAAATATTAAAAATATCAGAATTGTTAGAATTTAGACAAACTGTGAAACTTTCCTCCTAATTCCATTATTTGTATTCGAATGCAACAAATTCTTTCAAATTTTAACTCTAAAACTGAAAACAATGCTATTACAAATTTTCCAACAATGCCTGTAAAAATTCTCTAAAAATTAAATAATCGCAAAAATAGCATAACCTATATGTTTGTAATCAACTATTAGAATTTCAACAAATTTAAAACCATTACTTGACAATAGTGTGGTCCTGTATCATTAGCAAACTGAATCATAAAAATATAAACTTGTTGAAATTACTAGAGTTTGTTCAATAGTTTCTTGATTATATAATATTCTGAAATTTTAAATCCTAATTTTTTTAAATTATTTTAATTTTATGTTAATTTAAATAGAAATTCAGGGAAATTAGAACCTCCGCTATAGGAATTTCTCAATAACAGAAAATATTGTAAAACACAACATTGTAGTAGCCAGACGACGTTCATTCCAGATGGAACAGTTGGCAGTTTTCTTTTGGCAAATTTTAAATGTATTACTTTGAAAAATTCAGATTATTTAGAAATTAAATTTCTTATTTGATTATTTTTTATTTGGTTAGTTAATATTAACAGTTTCTCTTTAGGTTCTAGCGTATAGAAATTATTGTAGATTAAAAATTAGATAAATTTTAGTATATTCGAGATTAGCTGTGTGTAGCATCAGTTTTAAATGTCGGAATACCCTATTTTAATCATAAATTGTTAAATTTTGAAATTAAATATATTACACGTGGCTTTAATTTCAAAATTTGTGCACAATGACAAATATTGGCCATCTCTAAAGTTGAGAAAATTGGAATTCAATTCAGGAATTCAAAATTTAAAATTATTTGATATCAAAAGTTTCAAGTTTCCCCGCAAAATTTAGTCAAACTAAAAATTTTCAATTTGACAAAATTCAATTTTTCAAGTTTAGCATAAATTCTACATTTCTAAATCCGTAAATGTGTTAAAATTCTGGAAATTACATAGTTAGAAAAATCTCATATAGATATACTCATATATTTTAGCGTAAAGTTAACAGAGAAGCATAGAGAAGATTAAAGATTAATTCATCAAAATTTGATTTGCAAAATTTATATTTTGAAAATTAGTAAATATTTTAAAAAATTTTGAAAAATTAAGAAATTTTCATCATAGTAAAATAGACATTTTCAGTTATAAATATTCGAATTGTGATCTCTATACTTGATTTGCGTGCGGCATTCAAGCAAAATATTCTAAAATCATATACGAAAATGTTACAAGTTTACAACATTCTGTTTTAGGGCTAACGGTACAAATTTTTAAAAGTTTAGACCGTGTTTGTATATCAAGAATTTATGAAAGTATATTGTTAAAATTTGCACACAGAAAAATTTCGACTGATTCCGAAAATCTAATTTTAAAATTTTACAAATATGATGGTTTGCTGAAAGTATCAGGGTTTAAGTTTAGAATAATAAAAAAATCCGAATTCAAAATCCGAATTCCAAAATTTTTAAATGAAAAGTTCTATAATTTCTACCGACATTTTCAGATCACTAAAATTTATGACAGTAATCTAGAACAATAAAATATAATATGTGTTACCAGTGGTTCCCAACCACCGGTCCGCGAAAAAATTACAACGGTCGGTAAAACTTTTTCCTAATACTTTAGTGGAATACCAAGCAAATAAAATGACATGTGAAGCAGAATTACAGCTCATTGAACTCAGTTTAGATTTAATTTTAAAATCGTTATTCGCAAAAATGAGGTTAGCTCAATTTTTGATACAGATAAAAGTAGTATTATTCCAAAAGGCTGCAAAATCAATATTCCATTTGCAACGACGTATTTATGTGAATCGGCATTTTCTCCTATGTTATATTTTTTGGTATGTAACTATGTATTGTACATATGGAATTGAAATAAAAAAGTATGAAATATTACATAAA
Source organism: Tipula helvola (assembly GCA_963556165.1). Classification (NCBI taxonomy): domain Eukaryota; kingdom Metazoa; phylum Arthropoda; class Insecta; order Diptera; family Tipulidae; genus Tipula; species Tipula helvola. Next base: position 325,915,062 of record OY744481.1, on the reverse strand, counting down.
CGTGAAATTCGCCGGTCCGCGGTCATGTTTGGGTTAGGAACTACTGTGTTAGACCGAATTATTAGAAAAACAGAATGCTTCCAAATCAGAAACTTTCCGTTAATTCCACCAACAAAATTTTCTATCGCATTGGTAAGGGTTTGAATTTTAATTTGAAGAAAGATTGACAAGTTTTAATTGTCATTTATTGTTCCTAATAAGCTATGCAGTAAGTTTTGCTATATAACCCTATATAATCTTTAACAAAAGGTATAATACAAATTAACCATTTGCATGGGAAAACGTTGTTCCATCTTATCTTGAGAAATATCGGAAGTCCGATGAATCCAGAAAATATTTCAAATTGGAATAAAATCAGCCCCTGGAGTGTTATATCGAGAGATGGTTTGTAACTGTGTGATTTGTCAATAGCTATCGCTGGAAAAACTCATTAGAACTGTTATATAAAACCAACCTCTAGAGTGTTATGTCTGGAGATGAATTGCATTGATGCGATTTGTCAATAGCTGTCGCTGGAACAAAATTCGATTCCAGTTTCCAGTAGGAAAATTAAAAAAAAAATCGGTTTTCCGATGCATTGAGGTAATTTGTCAATAGCTTTTGCTGGGAAAAATTCAGTTCAAGTTTCAGTGGAAAATCAGGGAAAATTTGATCATCCAAAAATCATTAGGAACTTTGTACAAAATGAGGGCTCTGGGATTGATGTGATCTGTCACTAACTACCGCCCGACAAATGTTCAGTTCAAGTTTACCGTGGGAAATCAGGGAAAATAAATTTTCCAAAAATAATTAGAAACTTTGTTTAAAATCAGCTTCTAGAGTATTATTGAGGCTGATTTTAAGAATTTTCCAAGGTAAAGTAGATGGAGTTTTTACCAAGAATGTCTATTAATAAAAGCCTTCAATAGTAGCCACGCTTCTGATATCTTTTGGCTGAAACCGACTATATTTTTTATTTTCGACTACTTTATCGACATTTAACGAATTTTTCCAGATTTCACACGGGAAACTTGAACTAAATTTTTTCCAGCGATAGCATCTGACAAATCACATCAATGCGATTCATCTCCAAACACAAAGTTCCTACGGGAAAGTGGAACGAGGTGCTACTAAATACGCGGCTTGCATTGTAACTTTCGGCTGATCACTATCGGTTGATAACGATATTTTTTTTCTGTTAATCACAATCTGCATTACCGATGCCCTACTCTCAGTTGGAAATATTTTACATTATCGACTTTTTACATTCGGTTGGAAACTTGGCTAAATTTTAAAAGTTTATCAACAATAAATTCGGGCAAATTCCAAATGCCAAGAAAACAGGATGTCCATAAATTACTTACCAAAAACAGATTGGCCTCAACTTAAACGACATTCTGCTTTAACCGTGACACACAGATATCAAACAATCATTATTATTATTTCCCACAGACGCAATTAAATTCAATTTTCCATCAAAAAAATAAAACTCTTCCGAAGGTGCCATTTTGTTTTTATCTAGATTTTTTTCTTTGCACGCTAACAATAATAACCCGCTTTAATAATATTTTATTCTCGTTAAGATTTGTTTTAATTTTTTTTTTGTTTTTGTTTTTCAAGGTTCTACTATCACCAACCTCATCAACCGCAACAAGTAGCAATTCATCAAGTGGTGATGGAAATTCGGGTATTGGTACAACAACAAGTGAAACCGAACCATTGAATTCATTTTATTTTTATCAGGTAAGTTTTATGTGCAATTTATGCGGATGATAAATTTTCATAATTTTTTCAGTTTCACTTTGTGTTGAGAGTAAAATGGCAAAGTGAAAATGATACTTTCCTTAACATGTACATACATACATATTACATATTATGTATATTTGCAAGGTGACAACGTTGTCGTTTTGGGTTAAACATTTTTTTGTTCTTCTCAAAATTAAATTGTTTGTAATGTTTTGTTGTGTATGGATATGGGGATGGAATATGAATGGAAATTTGTATAAGAAAAAAATGTTATGAAATTCTTGTAAGAATAGTGTTTTGTGTTGAATTTCTTAAGCAAAGAAAAGTTTTCTATTCGTCTAACTATGGAAATTTTTTGTAAGCTTTTGTTAGATTCTTGGATCTATTGTACGAACTATAACTTAATATAATTGTACTCTTATTATGTTTGTATGTATGTACGTATTGTGTCCATAGAAAACTTATCACAAGATTTTAACGTGCTTCAGTCTGAAAACTGTATCGTAGTGAGAATATTATAAAATGTTAATTGTATTTATAGAAAGCGTTGTTCAAGGTTTGCTATTGTTATTGTATTTCATTCTCATCAGCCCTCTTTAGTTATAAAAATATCACAAGGCCGAAAGGGTTAATATAAAATAATCTCAAACTAATACGAGTTTTAAATTATTAAACCCATATCCACTCTATTCATATAAACAAATTTCCCATGATAGCCGACGCTTTCTTGCGTTGTATAGTGCATTAATTTATAAATTCAAAAAGACGAGTCATTAAGATGAAGATCTCTAGAATTACGAAAAATAAAAAAACATTTAAGATTTTTTTTTTTTTTCAATTTATTAATTTATTTTTTATTGCTTATTTCTTTAGCTATATGAATTTATTTTGGTGTGATGATTTATTGCTGTGGCGGTATCATTTCGCATAATATTCCGCGTTCGTGTTGCAAAAAAAAAAGTAATAAAAATGTATTTTTTTAATTAAAATATCTTATGAATTTGATTTATATGAGACTTTATATCGATTTGATGTCTTATTAGCTAGCTTGAATATTTATCGACGCACTTTATTATAAAGGCGAAGATATATTGACAGATGAGTGTGGGATGATGAATTAGCACAAACAAAAAATTCATGACCAGCCCTAACAAAATGTTTGTATTACAACATACTTGTATAGTTGTTGGTCTTGGTTATATATGATTATCAATTTCGACTTTTGTCGTCGTCCTCGTCATAATTTTTTTTTTGTTTGTTAAACCTTTGTTGTTTGTGTCAACATCTTTATATATTCCCAGTTGTGTTCATCTTGTATACGATTTTCCAGAAAATATTTATTGCTATCAATTTATCAGACATCATGTTTATCGTTTTATCGTTGCTTGTCTTCAATTTTTTTTTTTGTGCTTATTATCTACCATATACATACAGTATGATTATGCTGTGTTCTTTAAATTTTCTAACATCGTTGGTTTTTTTTTCGTAAACAAATCGATTATATTAAGTTGAAAATTGTCTGTTTGTGTGCATATTCGATTATCGTTTTTGTGGTTTATGTGGTAAATCGACGTTATTATGTGTTTAGCAAAATGAAGCAAAACGATATACAAAATTGAATCGTTTAAATTTATAATATTTACTTGTTAGATTTACTGCATCTGTATATCAATATTGAATTTGAATTCAATCAATTTCTGATTTGATTTGATTTATATAGATTTACAACATAATAATATACCAAATTTTGTGAGTACATGCTTCTTACAAAAAGTTCAGCTGGCCTTGGATTAGAATGCCTGGAAGTAAAAACTTGATTTGAAACGATTGTAGTGAATAATTTTATTATTCACAGTAGTTAATTTAACTGCCAGATATTAACAGTTGAAAGGAACGGTAACGACAAACCCATATATTCCAGTATCGTTTCTACTTGTTTGTCCTGTGTTTTACTGGAATTCATTAGTTTCACACTTGCTGATTAACATTTTGTTGAGTTCGACCAAAATCCGTTCGAGTTAATTGTTGTTTACGGTTGCACTTTGAGTTTCCTTACTATTAATCCGGACTTTACTGTTGTTTCATATTATGTTGAGACTTTTTTAAAACTTTAAAAGAAATGCATGAGTTATGGTTTGATGGTACCAATTTTAATTGTCAAATGAGGAATGATTCTTATAAATATATTATAAATGTATTCGACTCTGTCGGAACATATTTATATATGTCCGAGCCGCTGTTGCTTGAGGCTGCCATATTAGCTACTTTATATTGTTGTCAAAATAATAGGCTTTGCAGCCTTTTTTAATACTAAGTTTATAGGGCTTCCGGCTCAGTTTGAATTAGCATACATTTTTCAGCATTATATTCTTTACTAATACAACCAAATGCTGCCCTCATAAACTTGGTAATTTTTTAGAAAGAAATATAAAAACCGACAATATTCTTTGGTATCCAAAATTGTTTTCATATTCCATCGCCTTTTTACTTTCTTATTTATTAAAAGATCGCCATAACGTTAACAATTGATAAGAAAACAAAATTATGATTTGTTTTTTTTTTTTGTTTTTCTGTCACTTTCATAAACCACCACCCCACCACAATAAAAATTATTTTCTATAATTTGGCTGACTGGGTGCTTTTTTCATACTATATTTTAAAAAGCGGCATTAAATTAAATAATTTACGACGAAATTATCAATCGAATTTTCCAATTATGATTTGATTTTAAATTGAATTTAATTGTATCGTTAAAAATTGTTATAGCAATAATTTGTGTATAATAAGTGTATAAATATTTATGGTAATTTAATTGGTTTAGTGGTGACGTATATACACACGATTCACATATAGTTTTGTTGTTACGAGTATAGTACCATTAAACAAGCTTTTAAATCGTTTTCAACTTTAACATTTTTCGTTTAACCCCATTAAGTTTTTTTCCAAGCGCATAAAAATAATAACAATAATCATAATTTTTCTTTGTATAACTTTTCAACTTCTCATTTTCAATTAAAAATTATTTTAAAACTCATTTTCCAATATTTTCTTCTTGTGTATACACATACTACAGTAAGCAGTTTTCTTATCAATTTTGTCTTTATATGCAAACATTTTTATTGGGAAAGACAAGACGATGGAGCAAAAAAAAAGCAAAAATTAATGTTGAGATGAAGAAAACTATATTTTATTTGAATAATTAAATTTTTTTTTGTATTATTAATGAATGGGTTGTCAATGAGATAGAGTACTATGGGTTTGGGTGCCAAGCAACTGTGAAAGTATTTATATTCACGTTTGAATCTTGGCAGGTAAAACTCAATTAACTGATGACATATTGCCTTCTGAATTGCCACACTGTATTAATTATTACGGGCATCATTTGGCCGGGGGTGAAAAATCTTAGTTATTGCCTGAAAAATGTGGAATGGAATATTGAATTTGTTTTTGAGTTTTAGAATAAAGAAATTTTTGGTTTAATTTTTTTTTTTGTAAACATTTCTGTTTCGTATTTGAAAATGTCTAGTATTCAAAATTTTCATTTAAAAAGTTATTTAATAAATCTCAGTTTGGATTTCAAAAACATTTAGTATGCTAATAACTTTAGTGTCAGCTCTAGCACTCGAATATTTTTTTTAATTTAAAGAGCAATTTTGTACTTGTCGGTTACTCTTCGAATTGTCTGCGGATTTTTTTTTTTTGTAAAAGACTTGCTATAACTTATAAAACTATCTGGCTTAAATTCTCAACTAAAATATTTTGATAAAAATAAATTAAAACGAGTTATTACAAAAATATCAGGTTTAGTTATTTTCCTTCATAAAAATTTCGAACTTGTTTAATAAAAAATCTCGTAATTGTTTAATTCTAGAACAGTCTAAATCACACCTAAATCGTTTTAAAAAATTAAACATTGACAATTTAAATTTCTAATTAAAGTTTAATTTATTGTTAAAATACTAAATTCGCAATGTTCTTAAATTCTAAAGTGTGTCTACTTTTGTACCGTAAAGTGGCAAATTAAAAAAAAAATTTAAGAAATTATAATTTTTTGCCTTGTACGCGTCAAGTCATATTACACATTGAAATAATATATAAATCTTAAAATTTTGAAAAAAAAATTAGAGTTATTTCAGTGCATACCAAAAATTTCTTAATTTGAGAATATGAATTCTTAAATTAAGAATAAAAATATTCAAATAGATAATAATATTCTCAATTTGAGAAAATAAATTCTCAGTGAATGTTAATTCGATTTAAACCAATTAAAATTTCCCACATCTCTAAAATTAAACCGGTTTTAATTTTCACAAGTTAAATATTCTGAAAAATTTCAAAATTTTATGTTTTAAAAAAAAAAATTTCTCCTACACACACATAAACGTGTGTACGAAGAACTAGTGGATTTTTTGAAATAATTTATTTATGCGTTTTCTTTTATACTTCACACCGAAGACACCTTTTGGTCACGGTTTTAGGGCTTTTGTTAAGCTTTGGAGTCCACCTGTCAAAATAATTCTAAAATATTTGAGCAATCGAATTATTTGGTATTAAGCTAAAGTTTAACGTATTGTAGAGCCAATTTTTTCGTGTAAACATTTGGGAGATTATTCTTACGCTCTACAGAGTCTCTACAATAATATCAAAGTGATTTAAAAAAATTGTCTTTAGAGCAAAGAAATTCGATTTTTTATTGTTGTCAATGCTGAATGTTGTGTTTATTATTGAATTACTGGCTGCAAATACAGAGCTTTTTAAATAAATTTTTATATTTGATTTTAAATTAATAAAAAATAAAAATATATTCAGCCAAACTTTCGATGCAATATTTCGAGCGATCGACGAAAAATAAAAGGCTTCAGAATGGATGACCGAGTTCACCATGTCAAACTGCATTCATTAAAATACCATTGAATGACAAGATATGAATAGATCTGTTAAACGATAAAATCATATTGTTTCGTTCAAAAGAAGTAGATTCAACATTTTAACTAGATAGCTTTCATATACGGGTGGTAGGTACAATTTTTAACCTGCTTAAGTACCTACATATATACTCTACCGGAAACCTTGGGAAAATTATTGGTTCACATGTCACTCAGATTAACATTTTTCATTGAAATTTTAAACCAAAATTTAATTTGACCAAATTTTAAAGAAACATAAAAATTTAGAAATTTCAAATTTGTCTAAATTTGAAATGAATAAAATTAAGCCTTGCGTAAGTCTATACAAAAATTTCCTCTAACACATTGATCACAAAGAAATATTTCAGTATATAGTTGATATTTCGTGTAAACACGTTTCGTACAGTTTTGCTAAATTTTGGTACAGCTCTATTGGTTTTTCTCTACTCGTTACATTTGCTGTATTTCCATGAGAAAAATTGAATTCGAATTATTTCTGAATTATTTTTTCTCATGGAAACATGTCACGAATTATTTTTTCAAATTGAAATAAAACAACAAGTAGAAAGAACAATTTGGCATCTGGTGTCAGGTGGTATAACTAAAATTAGGAATGAATTAAATAATTCAAACTTTTGGTTTGAATTATTTAATTCAAGTCGCGAGCACTTGTTGTTGTAAAATTCTCATTGAAATACGACTAATGAGGCTTTAGAAACTTACAATTGTTTTCCTTTTTGTTTCTGTGCCTTCATGAAATTTCAAAGCCTTCATAGAAACGTGAAATAAAAAAAAAACAAAGTAAATGCTTTTACTTGAATTTTTAAGATTTTTATTTGATAACTAATAAATAACTTTAAGTACAATATTTAGTTTTTTGATAAGATGATATTTTAGGTAATGCTGTAAGGCACATAAGTAAAAAATTCGATTTAATTAGTCTATTTTAAAAAAATGTAAGTAAAAGCATAGGTAATACCAAGGTTTTAAGATAAATTACTAAATATTTAAGTATATCAGTTTTTGTTAAGTCACCTGTAATAGGTTTTGACAGGTCTGACTTTTTGCCGCTTCTTTAAAAAATAAATGTTTTCAGATTTATATACGTGCAGGAATTCTAATTTTGTAGGAAGCTTTCGAATCCGACGTATTCTAATCTCTTTTGCCGGTACACATTGAGCACGAGCGATGAGAACGATTTTTTCTTTTTCAGCAAATTTTTTCAGCAAATTGTTACAATAGTGAAAAGCGTTTATTTTTAATTAACGATAGCTAAGATACCATGCATTAACTAAAAATACAATTTAAAATTTTAACAGTTTTAATACCAAATTTCAGTTTATCGGTGATAATTTCTAATTTAAGACGATAAATTGAAATTTTGTATTAAAAGTGTTAATATTTAACTTTTTATTTTTAGTAGCACGATATTTTAGCTATCGTTCATTCAAGCATAGTATACATATTTTAAAAATTTTCTTAGTCAACAGCGCATAATGATAGTATGTATTGTTATTATTATGCGTATTAACGAGTAATCGTAAACTTTCAGAGCATTACCTTCATCAATAATACTTTTACTACCGACAAACAATTTTGAGCAACATAATTTTTACAATATTATTTCGTTTATCTATATTTTATAACCTCCTAAACAACACCAATTATGTTTAATTGAATAGTTATAATAAAATGTAAAAACCACCTGGCTACAATGTATTTTTAGATTTTAATGAATTTTGTGAAATGATTAATGACAGTTTTGAAATTCGCCCGAAATGAAAATTAAGCACTAGTTCCTGAATCACAGTTCAGAAGTTTCCGAGAATATCACAATCGCAAATAATAAATTTTGGGATGCAATTAAAATTATGAAATTCTCTATAAAGCCACAGAGAATAAACGAATTTGTTTCTGCTTTACAAGCGCTCAAACCAGTTTTACAACTTTTGATTTGTTTATAGTTGTCTAGATAAAATATACAAAAACTACATCAGTAACAAATAATTACGAAATTTTTTTCATTAAAAAATATTCGCGCGTTGGTTTTTTTTATTTTTCACCGTTATTATCATTTTCGCAAATAGTTTTTCTTCTCAAATAAACATATCGACAATATATTTAAAAAAAAAAACGTTTTTATAGATTAAGTATAAAGAAAAAGTTTGCAAAACTGATTACGAAGGATGCTAAATATAATAAATTAAAGAAGTGATTGGTCTGTTATTCCATATACGGCGGTATACAACAATCGGGATCGATCAATCCTATCAAACAATCAACTGATTAGGAAAATTTTAAATCATAAAAATCTGTCGTATAGTATTGGGGAAATACTTAGGTAAAGATTTTTATAAATAGACCACTATCTACATGCACACGCATTGTTGATTGAATTTTAATTTATTTATCAGATAGTACGCTCCAGATAAAAAAAAAAAAATAAACAATTAAAAAACTTTTTTAGTTTAGATTTTCCTGCTATTTGAACACCGTACAATACCTGAATTGGAAATTTGTATTCAATATTTATGGTACATACACAATGTATGTAATACATTATGTATATATACGAAACCGAAAATGGTTTTCCCTTGACTCATTTTAATGGCGTAATTTTAAATCTGTCAATCAATCAATCACACAATGAATATGTCACACAATTTTTTTCTACAGTTTGCAATTTTTTTTTTATTTTTTCTGTATACCAAACCACAAAACACTTACCGCGCTTATCGGTCAAACTTTATTATTATTATTATGTGTATAGCTGTGTGTATTGTTTGTATGTTCGTAGAAATAGTGTAATTGCAGTATAGTTTGCGAATGTTTTTAAATTTTTTTACAAATTAGCAATAAAATATTTTCTATCCTTCGCAAGTATGTAGTCAATTATTACAAAAATAATTCACCAATGGAACACTAAATCGATAGCCCAAGGAGTAGGAGAATAGTGGCCATTAAAAAGTTACTCTAAAATGTTACTTTTATATTTGACATTTTCACAAATTTGTTAATAAATTTAGAGCAAAATCAGAAAAGCCAGAAGAGATCCTTGAGATTATTCAGGCAAGTAATCCAAATCTTCCAACGAAAGATTGGAAGATTGTCAAACAGGAGGAGGCTAAAGGGGGCTTCAGAATGGCAATCATGCTGCTCAATAAGGAGTCCCTTACTCCCCTGGCAGAGACAAAGGGGGTGATCAGCTTCGGTTTCGGGTCGATCACTCTCAACGTTTTTAAAAAAGATGAGGTAGGCATGCGCTCGGAGGACGGGCCGGAGGTGGACGTCGGACGGACCCAGCGGCAGACAGTCGAGCAAGCGCATGGGGTTATAACAGACGATGACGTGGAGCTGCTATTGGAGAGAGGCGGCCTTCTCTCGCTTGGATCCGATGGGGACACCCTGTCGGAATCTGAACGAAGAGAGGCTGGGGACTCTCAAGGCAGCGAAGCATCAATTATGGGGGGTGACACGGCGGATACTAGCGGCCCCCCGGAGGAAGGTAGCATTAGCCTGAAACAGGGAATGCATGAAGAGGTAAGTGAGATAATGCATGGTGATTAATATTGTGCAGATTAATCTTCACCATACGAAGGCTGCTTCGGCGGCTCTCGTTCTCAGACTGACTAGATCAGGAGAGGAGCTAGTGTTAATCCAGGAACCTTGGATTAACAAAAACAGGATCTGTGGCCTTAAGGTGAAAGGGTATACAACTTTGTACTCAAGTAACTCTGAGAAGATAAGATCTTGCATTTTAGTGAAAAATACTTTAAAAATTTTTCTACTTTCTCAATACAGTAGTGGTGACGTTACTGCGATCAGTATGGAGGTTGGCAGAGACAAGTTTTGGCTGGTCTCTGCGTATATGGATCGGGAGAAGGAGATCCCGCCGGATAACCTGGGGGACCTGATCCGAGAAGCAAGGAAAAATAGGATTGGTGTGATACTCGGATGTGATGCAAACGCGCATCACACAATTTGGGGGAGCACTGATATTAATGAGAGGGGTGAGTTATTTTTCGATTACTTATTAAATACTAACCTTTCAGTCTGCAATGTTGGGCAGGAACCGACATTTATCATTAGCAATCGGCAGGAGGTTCTAGATGTGACCCTCGCCTCGGATACTATTTTTCAGTTGATTAGGGGATGGAGAGTGGCGAAGGAGCACTCATTCTCTGATCATCAATATATAACTTATAACCTTAACATTCACCCTGTTACCCAGAAGCCTTTCTGGAATCCTAGAAGGACAAACTGGGAGAAATATGGGGAGGTGTTGGAGGAACTATTGCCGGAGGTCCCCGGACCTCCGGAGACAGTGGAAGAATTGAATTGCATTGTGGATGTTGTCACAAGAGCATGCAATCTTTCCTTTAATGCTTCTTGCCCCCTGATAAAGCCAAGGGGCAGGCAGAAACCGGCATGGTGGTCCATGGAGTTGGAGACCTTTCGGAAGGCGTGTAGGACAGCCTTTAATAAGGCAAAGAGCACGAGGCATGTACGGGACTGGGACTCCTATAAGGAGGACCTAAGAAAGTACAAAAAAGAATTGAGGAAGGCACAGAGGGGATCTTGGAGACTCTTTTGTGGTAGAATGGAAGAAGTCTCTGAGACTTCCCGCCTTAGGAAGATTCTATCTACTAACCCAACTAGTCCTAGTTACTTAATTAGACCAGACGGGTCATGGACAGCTTCAAGTGCGGAATCGTTGGAGCTTCTCATCGATACCCACTTTCCGGGAAGCTTTGATGACTCGATGGAGCCTGGAGCTCATCGAGGAACACCTCCAATAGATATGGAGGGCATATTGGATAGAGAGCGGATCAGGTGGGCGCTGCAGGGTTTTAAGCCTTATAAGTCGGCGGGCCCGGATCGGATTATACCAGCAGAGATCCAAAAGAACTCTGCGGCCATCCTCCCCTGGCTAGAGGTTATCTTCAGGGGATGTCTGAAACTAGTCTATATTCCTAGGAATTGGACAGAGGTCAAAGTAGTCTTTATCCCGAAATCGGGAAAGAGCTCACATGCTCATCCAAAGGACCTGAGGCCTATAACTCTATCATCCTTTCTGCTGAAAACCCTGGAAAGGTTGATAGATGTATTTATTCGATCAAGAATTGAACCCAGGAATTGGGCAATGTCGCAGCATGCGTACTGTAAGGGAAAGTCGGTGGACACAGCTCTGCACGATCTAGTACGCACAATTGAGAAATCAATTTACTTGCAAGAGTTTTGCATGGTAGCATTTCTCGATATTGAGGGTGCTTTTAATAATGTAAAAACGGAGGCGATCATGGAAGGATTGTCTTTTTTGAAAGTGGACTGCTCTATAAGTAGGTTAATAAATCAGATGCTGGTAAGCAGGACTATTACCTCGGAGCTGGGAGAGTCCAAGATTAGAAGACGGGTGGTTAGAGGAACCCCACAAGGAGGTGTAATGTCCCCCATTCTCTGGAGTGCAGTGATTAATGGATTGCTGCTGGAACTAGAGAGAGAGGGGATAGGGGTTGTAGCATATGCTGATGATGTAGCGATAGCTGTCTCAGGCAAATATCTAGATACGATTAGGGATGTTATGCAGAATGCACTCCTGATCGTTACGAAATGGGCCAGCAAGTGTGGATTGGGGATTAACCCGTCCAAAACAGAGCTGGTACTATTTACTAGGAAATATAAAATTCCGGTGGTTAGCCCTCCTATCATAAACGGCAGCGGACTAGTTTTTGCTGACCGAGCGAGATTTCTGGGCATAATCTTTGATAGTAAGCTCAGCTGGAAGCCTAACACTTTGGAAAGAGTGAATAAGGCTATTGTAGCCTTATACTCGTGTAGAAACGCTATAGGTAGGAGATGGGGCTTGAAACCGGAGCTGGTATACTGGCTCTATACCGCCGTGGTAAGACCTGTGCTAATGTACGGGGTGGGCGTTTGGTGGCCAGCTCTAGATAAGGTAACTTATAGAGGTATGATGGAGAAGGTGCAAAGAATGGCCTGTATGCTTATAAGCGGGGCGCTTAGGACAACACCTACACGCGCTTTAGAGGTTATGTTCCACCTTATTCCAATCGACCTTTATGGTAAACAGATGGCAGCCAACGTGGCTACGAGGCTCTTGGCTGTCTCTCAATGGAAGTGTCTTCAGGTGGGACACTCGACGATAGGTAGATTCGCTGGCGAAGAACTGGCGAATCTGGATTATATCACACCAACGTTGTGCTTCGATAAGGGTTTCCGTACCATCTTTCCCTCAAGGGAATCCTGGAGAAACGGATCAATCTTGGAAAACGAGGCAGTGCAATTTTTCACGGACGGCTCGAGGCTAGACGATCAGGTAGGAGCCGGAGTCTTCTGTGATAAACTTAATGTTAATATTTCTGTTCGTCTCCCTGACTACTGCAGCGTGTACCAGGCTGAAGTGGTGGCGATCGGGCAAGTCATGACATGGTTGAAGCATAATGTGGTATCCGGGAGGGATATCGCAATTTATGTGGACAGTCAGGCAGCGATCAAGTCACTTGGGGCAGTTTGTCTGAAGTCGCGGGTGGCGCTGGATTGCCGATCATCTCTTAACGAGATGAGCGAGTATTTCAGCATCCAGATAATCTGGGTCCCGGGTCACTCGGACGTCACGGGGAACTGCAGGGCGGACGAACTAGCTAGGTACGGTACGACTCTCCAGATGCAGCCGGAAATGGTAGGTCTGGGGAGGCCTATGGCAGTGCTAAAATGGGCGCTCAGTAAAAGGGCAATCGCCTTGACAAATGAGAGGTGGATCAACACTCTCACGTGCAGGGTAGCAAAGCAAGTTTGGCCAAAACTGGACTTGCGGCGCTCCAAGGTACTAATATCCCTGGGAAGACAAGAAATAGGATTGGTCGTAGGGATAATGACAGGTCACTGCCTTTTTGGGGAGCATGCGAGAAGGCTGGGGATACAGACGAATGACTTTTGTAGAAGTTGCATGGACGAAGAGGAGGAGGAGACTTTGGAACACTTCCTATGCTCATGTCCGGCGCTATCATACAGAAGGCATAAGTATTTGGGTGTGTACGGTATGGACAGCCTTTCGGAACTCGCGGACTGTGGAGTGCGAGATTTATTACGCTATATAAATAGCTCTGGTTGGTTTCAACGGGAGTAATGGGGAGATGGGATCCTGTGGTATCACAACGGGCCATTGCTGGCCTAAGTGTGCGATAGCAGCCACTTCAACCTAACCTAACCTAACCTAGAGCAAAATAAATAAAAAAAAAAACAATTTTAATTGTGCATGCATACGAGAATATTAGTTTAAGAGAGGAAATGATGTTATTTGTTTTTCTTTGACCAAATCATTGTTTTAGCAATATTTAGAGCATAGAATCTCTCTTTTGTGATTGTGATTTTGGTTTAATATTCCATAGACCTTTTCCCTTACTTGTCGAAAAAGTTGAGGTTATGCTAGTCAAAATATTGGTAGGCCAGTGTGACATTACATTTTTGTAATTGATTTTCCATTAAGCTATAAAAAATGATTAATAAAAATAAAATAACTTGAAGTTGATTGTAAATAAGATTTAATTAAGTTTATAATTGTAATTTTGCTTGGTAAAACTAATAAAATGGTTCTTAAATGCTGTGTAATCAATTGCTATACAAGAGTGGACAGAGATACAGGAATACAATTTTTCCGATTTCTATCCATTCCGAAAATCCGTTTAAGATATTTAAAACTTTCTGAAGAACGGCAAAGAGAGTAGTTGAAGGCAATCAATAGAAAAGATTTAAAAACTTCAGCACTGACGTACGCTACGGTGTGTTCTAAGCATTTCCACTCTGGACGTAGTGCTAATAATAAAGATGTTTTAAAGCCCGATTGGATTCCGCCACTTAAATTGGGCTATGAAACAACTGGAACTCGAACAACATCCATTTCAAGATATGACAGATCGATTCGAAGCGCACAAATGACGGAGCTTCTACCAAATTCAACCATTTCTGAACCAGAACATGAGATTTTAGAAAACGTAAACAGGCGCCTTCCGAATATGTTTCAAAAAATATCGTGTCAAAGTATTCCGTTGTGTGAGGACAAATATGTAATGTCAAACTGAATGTAAATTTCATACTGCTAAATATTTATGAAACATAACATTGTTAATGATTAGTTTTCAGAATTTTATTTCGAGTGTGTTTTGGAAGACCACTTACAAAGTTGGGAACAAAACATCAATTTGCTATCCAAACAAATAAAAAAATTAAAGGGAAAGGATATAATGACCACCAACTACTTATCACTTATTACTTATCAACTTATTATAATATTTGATAATTTTCTGTTGCACCAAATTGAAATTTGATAAGTATTTTATTGAGTTATAATAAGTGATAAGCACTCACTTACAAAATTAAGTTGCACCAATTCGCGAAATGATAAATGATAAGTAATATTTGGACAAGTGATAAGTTTAAGGTTTTTGATAAGTTTTTCGTAGTTCTGTTGCACCAAAAGTTTTAACTTATCAATAATCGAATACTTTAATGATAATTATTCAAAATATCCATAAGAAAAATTTCACTAATTGATAAGAGCTACAAATTGTAGTGGCATGACGGAGGTCTGTTAAAAACGTTTTTTTCCACTGGTATATGACCAATTAGGAAGGAACTTGGCCATTTCTTATCCGATTTTGATGAATTTGAGCATGTACGATGGAAAAGGGATTCTAAGATGATTTTTGGGTGAAGTTCTGGAATGTGGCCAATTGGGAAGGAACTTGGCCATTTCTTATCCGATTTTGATGAAATTAAGCATGTACAATGAAAATGGGATTCTAAGATGATTTTTAGGTGAAGTTCTGGAATATGGTCATGTAGGATGGCACTTGGCTATTTATCAACCGATTACGATGAAACTCAACAGGTACAATGAAAATGGGATTCTAAAATTATTTTTAGATGAAGTTCGGGAATATGGCCAAGTAGGACGGAACTTAGTTATTTCTCAACCGATTAGGATGAAATTCAACAGGCACAGTGAAAATGGGATTCTAAAATGATTTTTAGATGAAGTTCTGGAATATGCTCAAGTTCCGTCATAATTGGCCATATTCCGGATCTAAAAATCATTTAAGAATCGCGTGCATGCTCAATTTCATTAAAATCGAATAAAAATGACCAAGTTCCTTCCTAATTGGCCACATTTCAGAACTTGATCCAAAAATCAATTAAGAATCCCATTTCCATCGCACATGCTTAATTTCATCAAAATCGGATAAGAAATGAGCAAGTTCCTTCCTAATTGGCCATTGAACGAAAGATTAAAAAAGTTGTTGAATGCTTAGTCATTTAAACCAATGGACACCAAAAGGAGCTTAAAAACTCTAAATATTAGTACAACCAGGTTTTGGCGAAGCCTGATCATTTCCTTTCATATAACGATTGTGAACATTTTCCTAAAACTCCGAGATATTCCTAAAAAACAACAACAACGACTAAAAATTTCATAGTATTAGTAAAACTGCGAACTAACGAATAAATTCCAAACTACGCAATAAGAAATCATAAATTTTTTTTTATTCTTTGCAATTTGTAAGCTGAAGTAAAATTATAAGTGGAAAATATAATACAAGAGAATTATCGTATATCGAGTTTCCCGGAATTATCCTGGAGTTCTTGAGCACCGGCCATTCTAAGGGTAACTTATTTTGAGTAGATCATGATCTACTCTAACAGAAAATAAATCAATTTTAAAAAATTCTGTGGTCCCAGGCACTTAGGATTGGCGATTTTTGAATATTCTATAGAGAATTATCGTATATCGAGTTTCCCGGAATTATCCTGGAGTTCTTAAGCACCGGCAATTCTAAGGGAAACTTATTTTGAGTAGGTCATGATCTGCTCTAACAGAAAATAAATCAGTTTTAAAAAATTCTGTGGTCCCAGGCACTTAGGATTGACGATTTTTGAATATTCTATAGAGAATTATCGTATATCGAGTTTCCCGGAATTATCCTGGAGTTCTTAAGCACCGGCCATTCTAATGGAAATTTATTTTGAGTAGGTCATGATCTACTCTAACAGAAAGTAAATCAATTTAAAAAAATACTGTGGTCCCAGGCACTTAGGACTGATGATTTTTGAATATTCTATAGAGAATTATCGTATATCGAGTTTCCCGGAATATTCCTGGAGTTCCTAAGCACCGGCCATTCTAAGGGAAACATATTTTAAGTAGGTCACGATCTACTCTAGTAGAAAATAAATCAATTTTAAAAAATTCTGTGGTCCCAGGCACTTAGTATTGACGATTTTTGAATATTCTATAGAGAATTATCGTATATCGAGTTTCCCGGAATATTCCTGGAGTTTCTAAGCACCGGCCATTCTAAGGGAAATTTATTTTGAGTAGGTCATGATCTACTCTAACAGAAAGTAAATCAATTTTAAAAAATACTGTGGTCCCAGGCACTTAGGATTGACGATTTTTGAATATTCTATAGAGAATTATCGTATATCGAGTTTCCCGGAATTATCCTGGAGTTCTTAAGCACCGGCCATTCTAAGGGAAACATATTTTAAGTAGGTCACGATCTACTCTAGTAGAAAATAAATCAATTTTAAAAAATTCTGTGGTCCCAGGCATTTAGGATTGACGATTTTTGAATATTCTATAGAGAATTATCGTATATCGAGTTTCCCGGAATTTTCCTGGAGTTCTTAAGCACCGACCATTCTAAGGGAAACTTATTTTGAGTAGGTAATGATCTACTCTAACAGAAAATAAATCAGTTTTAAAAAATTCTGTGGTCCCAGGCACTTAGGATTGACGATTTTTGAATATTGTATAGAGAATTATCGTATATCGAGTTTCCCGGAATTTTGTGAGCTCCAGGTGTTTAGGAGCTCCAGGAAAATTCCGGGAAATTCGATATACGATAATTCTCTATAGAATATTTAAAAATCGTCAGTCCTAAGTGCCTGGGACCACAGATTTTTTTAAAATTCATTTATTTTCTGTTAGAACAGATCATGACCAACTCAAAATAAGTTTCCCTTAGAATGGCCGGTGTTTAGGAGCTCCAGGAAAATTTCGGGAAATTCGATATACGATAATTCTCTATAGAATATTTAAAAATCGTCAATCCTAAGTGCCAGGGACCACAGTTTTTTTAAAATTAGAATGGCCGGTGCTTAAGAACTCCAGGATAATTCCGGGAAACTTGATATACGATAATTCTCTATAGAATATTTAAAAATCGTCAATCCTAAGTGCCTGGGACCACAGAATTTTTAAAAATTATATTTTCTGTTACAGTTATTGAGACAAAAATAACAGTTTGAGTCATTTACAAGCTTTCGTTCCGTGAGCATCACTTTTAAGAGATGAGTGTCGATAGCAACATTTACGTCGTTACCTTCCATTCTGTTTTCAAATGAATAAAAAATGCTGCTCAAGCTATGGAATTGATTAATTCGAATTTTAAGTGAACATTCTGTGAGTGATTCAACAGTAAAAAAGTGGTTAGCAAGATTTCGTGGCGGAAATTTTAGTCTTGCGGACGATCCACGTCCAGGTGCAGTAAAACAAACTCCAAACAACCAAATTTCTATCGCGAGGGCATCCATCAACTACCCAATAGATGTCAAAGTATCAGAGATAGCAATGGTGAATATTTCGATAATTAACCTTTGTGTATAACAAGTATATTTTCTAATAAAGTTGAATTTGACCAAAAAAAGCCAAGTTTCTACTTGAACACCTAATATAACGTATTAATGTTTTATAAGTAATATTTTTTTACAGCAAGAAACGTAATAAACGAATAAAAAAATTAAATTTTTGTTTAATATGAATTTTATGTATTATTTACACTAACACTTTCATATTTATCTAGGAATAGGAAATACTTCACATATCTCCATACACGCGTGAAGTTTTTCCTAAAAAAAATCCTAAAATATTTGTTTTGTCTTTTAGGAAAAACTTCCCGTGTATTTCATATACTCGTCGTGTCATGATATATTCTCAGTTGCATGCTCAATTGAAATTGCTTTTTTTCTCCGATTAAAGAGCGAATAAAGGTTTTTGCTAATGGTAGTGTGATGCAAGAATATAAAACGAAAAAAAATTGATGGTGAAATCAAACGGGCCGTCAATGCGCCTGGATCAGGGTAATATGGTTCGCTAGGTTTTAGTTAAAACAGTATTGGAGTAGTTTGAAATGGGACGGTGTGACAATAGTCACCTTAAAATTTAGTAGGAAAAATCTAATTAGGATCACTTGATTTGTGTGGTTCAATGATGAAAAGAATCCAATACAAAACAATTTTCCCTTGTTCCTGGTCTTCGCTTTATTTTTGTTTGTTTTTGTTCTGAGTTTTTTTGTACCTACAAGAATTTTCTAAAGCGAGCTATATTTTCTGACAAAACAATTTCGGTAGCTTTCGAAAATTACAAGTCGGTTGTAATAATGTCATTTCTCGCTGGCCTCGGGCAGGTTTAATAAAAGTTACACTCATGGATACATTTTCACATTTGCAATTCTTCCAAACCATTTAAAGGTTTCTTCATTGCTATTAATATGCCATCATCCAAATAGCAAATATGCATGAGAAAGGCAAACCTTTTGAAGAAGTTTTCGAAAAAAATCAACGCATGATTTTTCGACCCAACTAATGAACGACCGCCTGCGAGTGAGGGCGAACTTTTTTAGAAGAAATCCTGTAGCCTTTGAATTTAATTTGTAACACATTGTGGTGAATTTTGAGTAAATGGAAATAAATTATGTTTCTAATTTTAAAGAGATTGGTTGTCAATAAAGCCTAAAGTTCTTTTTTTCACCTGGCAACTAATATGTAATCCACATTTAATATATTGATTTAGTAACTTAATATACAAATGTTAAACCATATTTGTGTTTATCACACATTTTCATAATAACAACAAAAATACATTCTTTTCAAAAGAATTTTTTTTGTTTTGCGCGGACAATCCAAATTACAAAAACGTAGTAACATATGATTTTTAATACCTGCCACATTTAAAATATGTTTTATGCAACAACAAAAATATCGCAAATTAAAAAACAGATAACGGTAAACAAAAAGATTGTAAAAATTAAATAAAACAGAACACAACCACGTTTCTGTTTTTTAATTCGCGCAACAATATGTGAAGCTTGATTGCAGCAGGAAGTTTGTCATTCTGATGTAATAAACTTATTTTGAAATACAAGACGGCGGAAGAAAAATTGTATTTATATTAGGCACGGGCGGAATGGAGCAACAATAAAAAATTATCGTCGTAAATAATTATTTTTGTAATAAAATGTTATATCAAAAAAAAAAAAATCGCCAAAAGCATATTGACCCAAAAAACTGATTTTATTTTAATGACTGATTTAATTAATCGGCTGTGAATTACACCACAATAACAAGACAATTTTTGATTATTACAAAAAAAATGAATCTGAAGATGAAGGAACTTATACCAATTTTTAATTATGCTGAGATAATCAGAAATTGCTAAGGACCTTCAAGATGTTACTTCTTTACCTTTTATTACCAATGGGCAAACACCTTCATTTATCCTGTTTTAACAAAATTGAACCTTCCGTTAGGCGCGAGGTTGAGACCAATTTAAAAAGAACCAACTTGAGGATAGAACCACAACCTCTATGTCATACTCCTAATTTTTAGAAAGCTTTTTTTAGTGGTATAACTTTCACTGTTTCATAGGTAAGGTACCAATAGTAAAAAATAAAAATACTGCTAGTTACCATCCAGTTGTTGAATGAAAAAATCTCGAATGTTATAAAACTTGTACATATATACATACAATACTGACTAGCTATATTAGCAAAGCAACCTTGATTATACAAGCCATAATCTAAAAAACGAAGCTTTTTTAAGGAAATTAGAAACGACGAAAAAATCAAAATTTCCATAGTAAAACACATAAAACATATGGGAAATCACTTTTTTTCTTAAGACAAATTTATCAATGAAAACGTTACAAATTCTTAATTATGATTTCTGAAATATTTTCATAAATGTTTGAATTGCAACATATTATATAAATGTCGTTTAAGTAAATCGTTTTCATTTTCTTGTAATAATTGATTTATTTAAACCAAAATATAAAGAAAAGCTCATAACAACAGCATTCTGGTCAAATAAAAAAGAAAAGATTACTACAAATTGTGTGCATTAAGTCAATCAATATACATTACATAGATGGCAGTGATGGCAGTACAAATTTTTTAAAAAACGTACCAAAAATTGCCACCTGAGGAAATTTTAAGTTCAAAAATTGTAGGAAAAGCAAAACAAATTCTCAAAATATTAAGAACGTGTGATAATTTTGTGATTAAACCTTTTAAGGTCTTGGAATTTTTTTTAAGGTCTGGAAAAATATTTTTCTAGTCTAAATCAGGAATTTTGGTTTATACGGAAAAACTTTCAATTTTTGGTTTTGTTTTTGATTTATTTATAAAAGAAAAATTGTTTTGGAAAAAATTTTTAAAAACGTTTTTGTAAATGGACTCGAGAGTGAGGCCGAAAGCTCAAGTTAATTTAAAAAATAAATAAAAACAGTATAGAGCCCTAAACCGTTAAACAATTTTAAGAATATGAATATAATTGCAGAAACAAAAGTATAATGAGTATATTATAATCTAGTCGTGGAGAAAAAATCAATAGCAAGACGGTTGGAGTAATGAAATATTTTGACAAGTATTTATACTTTATAAACCATTGCCATTTTTCTATCCAATATTTAACGATCCATCCATACACAAAACTTATCGCGAGTATTATTAAAATTAGCCAGAGTGTATTCGATTGGTTCAGGGGTGTTTATTGAGTATTTTTTTAACGTTTTCAATCGGAATCATTTTATTTATTACGTCATAAAGCATTATCCGATTGATACATTAGAAAGGAAAATTTATATGTGGCAGATATACATAAATCATTTTTTGAGGTTCAAATTTTTAATTTTTTTTTTTTCGTTACAACTTTGCTTTTCTGGTTTACTTATTTTTTATTTGCGGACATCTAGAATCAATCAACTTGCTGAACACAGTTTTAAAAGTATGTCACAATATTTAAGGAAAGCTGAATAAATTCTATATTTTTTGAAATGTTACTTATCTATTTGTATGCTTAAATACCTACAAAAGCCATGAATATCGTAAGGGGACATTGTTACAAGTCATGAAGCAAATCATCATAAAGTTACACAAAAAATAACTTTGAACCATTTTTGAATAATATCAGAAAATCTCGAAAAATCTGGAAAATTCGCAGTAATATCTCGACGAATCATGGAAGATATCTCCAATTTTAAATAATGTGTAACAAGAAAAATCTCGAATAACCTTTTACAACAACCTTGAATAATCTCGATACGCTCTCCAATGCTCAAATTCGTAATATCCGAATGAGTTCAAAATTATTTCGAGGATTTTGCAAAATCTCTCTCTATGTCCATCACTGTTTGTAACTAAACCTAAGCAAATCTAGAGTAGCTCGAGGAATACAAGAACAAAGAATAATCCCATTTTACTCATACAAACTAAGAATGTCACAATAATGTTAAAATTCAAAAAATCATTAAGAGCCTTGAGTGGGTACTCTAAAAATATCATGTAGGATCGCAAAACCTCGAATACGCTCGATAATATTGAATAACTGTAATTTTGAATAAATACCTTACAAACCAAGCAACTAACTTAAGGCTACTTAATTTCGGAAATCTAGATAAATTCAAATTTCGAGAATCTCACCTCAGCAATATCATGTAACTCAGCACCCATGCACTAATAATTCAACTCAAATATAAATCGAATAGTATTGGAAATCTCGAATAATATCGAAAATCTATAAAATTTCTAGTCTATCTATCACAAAACGATCGGTATATCAAACAAATTTCGAATAAACTTAAAAAATCTCAAAAATTCTCAGAAAGTATCTAAAATTCGGTAGCATCGCGCAACTTTCAAATACAATTACAAAGGATAATCTTAAAAAAACTAGTTTCTCGATGAAAAAATAACTGGGAAAAGTCGATTAGTTTCTAAAATATTGCATAATGTTGATAATTTCAAGTGACTCAGTCAAGTGAAACCCAAATATTCAAAAATCTTAAGTCCAAACTAAACTCGAATATAATATCGAAAATCTTAAATAATGGGGCAGATACTCGATACTCAAGCAAGCAGATAAGCAGTATTTTTTTACGAATTTGCTAGAAATGTTATACACGATAATTTAGCAACCCAATTTGTTTCTGAATTTCAGAAAATGGGATACTTTAACGCACTTTAACGTTTGTGCTGAATACAAAAATATATTTTTTCGTGTACTTAATGGCAAACAGTGTCTTTTATTGGCTGAAAACAGTGAAGAAAACAGATACTTTTCTCCTTAGCAACATATTTCTTCACTATAAACACTTTTCTTCATGGAAACGGCTTTTTTCCAAATGATTTTTGAATTTTTGACTTGTTTTTTTTATTTTTACCTGACTTGTCATCAAATACACGAGAAAATAGCATGTTCTACACGTAAGAAAAACGGTTTTCCATGCTCAATTGCTCAACAATTACACTCGCTGGAAAACAATCACTTTTCTTTACTTGTAGAACAATCTACTATTACTTTGCTAAAATAATCGAGTAGTTTACGCAAGGAAATTTTCGATTAGCAAATCCGCCATATTTACAGAGTTGCGAATTTCCAATATCTGTTACAAAACAACAACGCCAAATATTTCTCCAATAAGCTTCAAACCTCGAAAAATCCCATAAAATATCTCGAACATTTCGAAGTACCACCTGTAATTTGACGAACTCAACGTCTAAAATTGAATAATCACTAGTAGTCCAGTAAATGAAGGGTGAAAAAGAGGCCAACCTGTCAATAACACCCTACGACTTTCATACGTCCAGTATTAAGAGATAATTACACATCATTTACAATAAGCCAAATTCTACAGGGAAAAATTTCCCGGGCGCGCCTGAAAATGGCCCCCCAAGACCGGGCAAATGTGTTTTCTGCCAATATCTCCTAAAATATGACATTTAGAGATTTTTTGTTCAGACAAAAGATGAAGATTTCATTCTCTACAAAAATGGTCCTTATCATTTTTTTCGCAACATTAATATTTTTTGCAAAAAACAGGGTTGAAAAATTCACAATTTTGAGCTTGACAACAAATACAAGTTTTTTACAAAATTTGAGGTGGGAAGTGTTGGAAATACACTGACCTTAATGTTTTTACCGGTGGAAATCAATTGTAGATGGCGCCACCACATTTCCCCCACTTGCAAAATCCTCGCGACCATAAATGAGAAACGCCGTTAACCATGTATTTTTCAAGAGTTTTTATGCTTATGGACCGTTTTTTCTTCCCAGAGATGAGTGTTTAGGCTTTGTGTATTAGGAAAACAGAGCATAAGATTAATAACATCGGGATGGACTTCACAAATTGGCCCGAAACTATCGAAAATCAGTTGTTCCCACGTGGCAGCGCGAGTCCACGAGATCTTTCCTAAGGAAATATAGGAAGTTTTAACAGTTACTTACATTTCGTCGTAATGCTCATCGTTGATTTATTGCAAATTTTTCGCAACAATCAATATTGGGGTTTCGGAATAAAGAGTTATATATTTTTTTTCAATTTCCTTTATTATAAAAAGTAGGCTACACGAATTAAAAAAGGCTGAATTAAAAAAGGTGTTCATTAATGAAATAAAAAAGGCGAATTTTGTATGAAAAAGGAATACCATTTTTATTTCAGAAAAAAATGAATTAAAAAAGGTAACAGGTGTTCATACAAATTCATACAAAATCACCATTTTTAATTCAACCTTTTTTAATTCCGCCTTTTTTAATTCGTGTAGCCTAAAAAGTATACTAAGATTGTGACATAAGACAGTGAATCACCAGACCCCTTCTAGATCATCAACATTGTCCTCATCAAGTTCTCCCTGTGGGTCTATTTCTCCCTCTATTTCTCCTGGTTCTATAGTTTCGTCTACTTCCACCACTTCGGGTAATATTACATCTTGGCTATCTTTATAATTCGAACACTGGCGGGATTCACACGAACCACAAACAAATGAGCATGGTATCCCTGCTTTCTTGCATGAACATGTTCCCTTAAATTCTTTCTTACATTGACAAAATATCATCTTTAAGAGTTCCGGAGGCGCCGGGTCATTAGTGGTCTGTACCGGCATATCCGTATAGCATTTTTTTGGACGTTCCGGCAGCATAACAAATACTCATAATTTCTTCTAACTCACTGCCGGCCATAATGAACTCAATGCTGCCGAGATACGAGAGGAGCAAATGAAATCCACTGAGTCTGGTAATAATCCTGGAAATGGGATCACCATCAGCCGATCATTTAACAATTTGAGTTGCTTTCTGGTAGAGGGGCTGGTCGAACGTCACGAAGCAGGTATGAAGACCCAACTCTTTGGATCTTTCTGCTGCATATGTCAGGGCGGTGAAAATTGTGTCGTCTTTACTTGGCTCGTTGTCAACAAACGGGAAGCATATAACTTTACTTCGTTCATACTGAATATTTTGTGTGAGTTTTCCCATGAGCCCGTTCCACCCTGGAGTCTTCCAGACGTTAGCTCTACCGTACATCCATAAAAAATCCGCATTATCGATATTGGCAATACTAAAATCCGGGATATCAAGGGCTGCGGCGATTATATTTTTATACCCACTCTCATTGGCAGGACCATAAGTTCTCACGCTTATTTTGTGATCATCAATGGCTGTCTTACTGATTTTCCCAATCTCGCATAATATGGGCTACTTGGCCTCGTAACAATCTACGGGCGTTACAGCTAGAATTCGCAATTGTCAAAAATGAATTGAGCAAAGGAACGTTTCTTGATTTTCGGCTCCGGAGCGTACATAGTTTGATACTTCATCACCTCCGAATACGATACGCAAATCCCCAATTGAAAAAGTATATCGATAAGGTTTCGGGAACCAAATTTTCGGAAAAGCATTACACCCAAACCCAGCTGCAAATGCGACAAAAAAAACCGGGGTCGAGCTGTCACCATTATTGCATGGCTGATGGTCGTACATTTTCGTTTTGTGGAAGCGATATCTTTGTTTTTATCGGTCAAAATAATCTTATTAATCAAATATTGTAATTTATCCGGGATACTATCATCCACTTCGGCCAGGAGGCAGTCACTTGGAGGATACACGGCCCTATTACGTGGAAATGACAGCATGTGTCGCCGAATAATTGCTGCCGCTTGGTTGAGAATTCTCGTCTCTTCATCATCGTTATTCATTCCACATCTCTGCCATTCTTGCCTCATAACTTCATATTCTTTATCCTTGAAGTAAATGATTGACCCACTGCCTGGCTCAGAACAAAAACCTATCTGGTTCTCGAATTCTTCTTCCAAGCGTTTAACCAGGGTTGAACGATGAATAGTAGGATCACCTGGGAAGGAAATAATTGTGGCTATTAGATACAATACATCTGATCAGCAGCTCCAAACTGATCACAGCACAATATACACAAACACTTGGAACTGACAAAATAAACTTAGAACACACAACAATCCGTCAATATGTTCCAGATAGGAACCGTATATTCTGAGAAATCTGAATGTTGTTTAAAGTTTTAGTGGCCCTGAAAAGGGCAAACCCTCACCTGCAATCTTCATTAAATCTGTTAAACTGTATAGCATTTCGTGGGTTTCTTTAATATAATTTATAACTCTCTCCATTTGGACCAGAATACGTTCATCCTTGGGACGCACAGGTCCTGAATGGACGGCTGGAGGCGCAAAAACTTGAGTTGACACTTTTTGTGATATCTTGCTTCGGCGGAGACAAGATTAATTGTTGAAATCCGATCCAATAAAGTTTTGCAGCTTTCATCATGGATTGCAGCTTTGATTTTTTCCGTAACTCGCATCTGGAATTCCGATTTTCTAATGACTACAATAAGGAGTTCCCGCGAGACTTAATTTTTCTGATGTGTTCTACGGAAGCTGGCAAAGCACAAAAAACACAATTGGCCTTGAAATCAAAGGAAGTCTGGCGAGCATTTTTCCTCTTAGGGCTGTTCAAATGGTCAAATCTTCCCGTTTTTCTCGGAAACGGTCAATTTTTCGAAAAAAATGATAAGGACCATTTTTGTAGAGAATGAAATGATCTTCATCTTTTGTCTGAACAAAAAATCTCTAAATGTCATATTTTAGGCGATATTGGCGGAAAACACATATTCCCGGTCTTGGGGGGGGGGGGGGGGGGGGGGACATTTAGAGGCCCGCCCGGGTAATCTTTTCCTGTAGAATTTGGCTTATTTTAAATGATGTGTAATTATCTCTTATTACTGGCTGTATGAAAGTGGTAGGGAATTATTGACAGGTTGGCCCCTTCATTTACTGGACTATAGTTATACAACAAGAGGTTCGAAAATAATCGAATATACAGTTGATAGGACGAGATGTGTTGCTTAGGAAACACAACGACACCACAGGTGGAGTTGTGTTTCTTAGGTAACACATCGAGTCCGCAACTGTATATTCAGATGATTTTCGAAGCTCGAGTTGTATATGTTAAGACTATACAACGAATCAACCATGTCAAATATCAAAAGTATTAATTGTTTGTTTATATTCATGGATGATATGATTTATTTGTTTGCGGCCGAAACACCACTAGTTGTGTTTCGCGAAACACAACTTAGCAACGCAAATAACCGATATTATACAGCGTAACTAAGGAAAATTCAACTATCTGATTGGTCTATTTTCCAATGAGTTGTATAGTCTCAGTAAATACCTTTATTAAGACAATTCCAATGTATGTATAAAATTAAACTTTACTTAAATCTAAAACATTAAACTACATCCCGTGATCCCGTTTTTGTCTCAAAAGCGTGACCGGGAAATCCCGGGATTTCCTCATTTAATTTTTTTTTCTTTTATAACTCTATAATGGCATAGGAATAATATATTAAAATAAAACCTTGATTTTTGAGACTATTTGGGGATTGGCCTTTCTCTTATTTCCGATTGTCCTTAGATCCGAATGTTTAAAATCTGAATGTCTGGTATAGAAGTTTATCTATCAATAGCATTTTCAAGTCAAATGTATTCCAACTAGGAAGGATCTATTTCTTAACTGAAGGGATTTAGACGAAGTTTTGAAAATATAGCTACCGAGGAATGAATCTGGTTATTTATTGGAAATTTGATTTATACGGTGGAAATGGGATTCAAAAATAAGTTTTGAATGAAGTTCTTGAATAAGGCCAATTACGAAATAGGAAGGAAGTAAGGAACACGGTTGGTTCTTTACCGATTTCATGTCGTATTTATCGAGTTTCATCACAATCGGTTTATACACAGAAAAATCAAATGATTTGTAACAAGCTTAATTTGTTCTATTTGAATCAAATGCGTCCTTGACGTTGTATTCTTGATTTAATATTTTTTGTTTTAACACTAACCTTAGAACCTATAATCTTGTTTTAGTATTAATTTATTTTAGGCCTAAACCTTCAATGTATGAACTGACAATATATAGCTGCCCGAGAGAAACTCTAAATTATTCAAATTCAACACTTTATGCTCTGTTACAGGCACTTTGCGTTTATAACCAACCAGCGTTTCTTTATTATGAAACTGTTCTTGGTTGTTACAAAATGCCGTTGATTTGATCTCATATCATTTAAGTAGAAACAAAAAAAAAAGTCAGCGAATTATTTTCAGATACTTAATACAAACAACATAGTTTTATTCAAATTTATTTTTATTTCATATTAAAATCAAATATAAAGTTTCAAATTTGCAATGTTTTCAAGCTTTCCTTTCTTGAAGAAATCATGAATCACGATGATTTGTGAAGTTTTGATACTTTAATTATCATCCGAAGATTGGTTCTTGCACGTTTTAATTTAGCTAATTAATGCACTGATTAGCTCTTGTGTTGATTGAATAATTTCTATTGCAGAAGATCATACTCCACAATTGTATACAATTTTGAAACAAACCTTAGTTATAATTTTTCCACGATTGCCTTCAAATATGGTTAAGCTCCTTTTGATACGACGTCTGGATGTTCTGTCGAATGATATACCTAAATATTTAGTATGTTAAAGACTAATTAAATTTATGCAGTAAAATGTTCACCTTAGTTTTAATGTTAAACATTTTTAAACTCTCACTCATTTCTCTATACATACATTTATTAATTGACGATTTAATTTTAATTCGAAAACTTCTGATAACTTTCGCTTTGATTGAGAGTTTCTTCCTAATTTTTCTAAATATCATTTTAGAATCCCAATTCCATCGTACAACCGGATTTCATCATAATCGATTAATAAACAGCCAAATTCCTTCCTATAACTGACCTTATTCCAGAGCTTCTGGTAGTTCCTTCTAATTGGTCTGAATTTGGCTTCAAAATGCTATATATAGATAAATTTCTGAACGAAATATTCAAATTTTCCACATTCGGATATAAGGGACAGTCGGAAAAATAGGCCGATCCCTAATTAGGATTTTAATCCGAGGATTCCTTTAGTATATTAATTCTGTGCAGTTACTGGATTACACAATGTAAAATAAATAAATAAAAAACTGGGAAATCTCGGGATTTCCCGGTCATACTTTAGAGACCGGAATCCTGGGAAACCGAAAATTAATTATGTAAGTATTATGTTTTATTGAAAACACAGTTATGTTAATTGCTATCATAATTGCATTCTCTCACAATTGCCACTTGTGAATCGCGAGTCTCGAGATTCCTAACTCGAGATTTTCAATCAACATCCAAAGGTTAATTTGGAATGGAAAAGATTTTTTCACAAAATTTATTAAAATGGGTAAGGTAGTAATTCAGCTGGTCCGAGGTTTACGCAACATAAAAAAATCGATAATCAGGCGAAATACGGAAAAAATTGACTGCATTTTTATGCGACCGACAGTCTGCCTACAAGCAGAAATACATTTGCTGATTAACTATACTTATAGTTCATTCTAGTTGTCGATTTTAATTTATCGACGATTGTTTATTATATTAGTTAAAAATAAACAAATTAACGTTTGCAATTATTGCATCCCATTTTTAATCCGCTGGAATGCACTGTTTTGGCTCCAATCCTTGCTGGAGTCGAAACTTGACGGAAACCATATTTCGGTTAATGTTGGGACGATTAATCAAGTTTAGATTAATCGGTTGACTTAATCCGGTTTTGATTTCTCTACCATTAATTTTATCAACAGCTACGAGTCAAGGTTTAAGCAAGCATTTGCATATTTTTAAATAAATTGTGTTAGGGTCAAACATTTGGTTATTTTGAAGAAAATGTAGAATTTGTTTTTCATAGTACTTTGAGGCTTGACAATTTAACTCAGCAGCCGCCACTGTTATGTTATATAAGTATATATGTATTTCAACAGCGACAATTATAATAGAATTGAATCATAAAGCAATAGTGGTGAAACACATCTAATATAATATAGATTAAAATATCATTGTCAATCACCTCACTAAACAACAACAATATGCTATAACTAAATTAACAACTATTAAACAATTAACAAACCAAATCATTCCCAAGCCATTAATCACAAAACATATAGCGAGACTAAACGAGACAATCAAATAATTGTTTACGATCTGATGGCTTCGTTAAATTGAAATATGTCTTTCTATATCGGTGTGTTCTCATCTTATATGGTTATGTTAGATCATGTACACTTATACTCAAACACATATGCTTTATGTGGGAATAAAAATCAAGATAAAACACACGATATTAATCATCTCGTATATACATAACGAGCATAACGTATATAATAAACGACGTTATGATCACGTTTTTATTTATTATAATTATTATGATCGTTAAGATGATCATCGTGATCATCATCATCATCGTCGCATCTTTATTATATACCTTATAATTATATGTGTTTCATAAATAACAAATCATAATAATAATAATAATAATGAAAAACATGTTTTAACAACAATAAATAATAATGATAATGAAAATGATGATCGATCGAGTGTTGATATTTTTAGTTTAGTGATCATCGCATCATAAATTTTTCCACGTGCGATCGTCATTAAATTTCTTGTTCATTTCTTAATTGTGTTTAGATTTTTATTTTTATTTTTATAATTTAATCATTACAATTATGCTAATCATAATATTAATATGTAAACGTGATCATAATGGCGTACAAAATTATTGATTGGGAGTTAATTGATTTTGTATCTATTATGTTTCTTACTTAGCATAATACATTGTATCGATGGTTGTGATGAGTTTCGTGATACATTTTATTGAATTTTTGTCTGCCGTGTACAGTCTGTTCATTTTGTATACCAAAATGTCTTAAAGTGTTAACCGAGACAATCAATATACTGATATAAAATACTCGAACTTAATTATTTTTTTATTGGATGCAATTTTGGTATTTTCATTTTACCGAAGATGCAAGAGTAGAATAACGAGAGATAAAATTAATTAATTGATTTATTACTGTTTTATAATAAAGATTTTATAAAACTTCTTTTTGTTTTTAAATAAAGTAATAATATTGAATTTATTGGACTTTAATTAAATTTTTCATGAAAAAACAGAAAAACTGATTAGAATTTTATATTTAAGGAGGTGCTCAAACCATATTTGGATACACGTATATTATATGGTATCGAATTTGATGTGAGTGTGTTTACGTTGAATGAATATCCCACAAGGCTTCCAATAAAACGATTAATTATTGATTTTTCGAGGATAAAATTGAAAACGTTTTTTGTGGTATAGGTACATGTTACCAAACGCAAGAAAATGGTGAGAAATGTTACACAAAACCATAAAACAATATTTTTTTTAATAATTTCCATGCATTTATCACTTTAATCGATCATCCACCACCTTTAAACCCTAAATTATGTTTGTTGTATGATACTACATAGTCTGAGATACTTGGTTGAGAATAGAAAAGTTCAATAAAATATTTAGTAATTTATCGAAAAAAGGTTCATTGATTTAAGTATATTTCTCCTACCTCTAATTCGCTTATTTTTCTATTAATGGCCTTAATCTACCGAAGTGTGTGCAGCAGAGAAGTTTAAGAAAGTGTAGAGTACATTTTCGATTATCTCCTTTTCCAGGTTGCAGAATCATCAATGATCTATTGAAGACCACCCCTTCACTGCTAAATGGTCATTAAAAATAGTTCTGTTAAGTACTAAATAAGGTATTTGTGCATCTTGAATGCCTCTTTCAGATGTGGAGGACTCCCAGAGTGTATTTGCTTGCGTTTTCGTTCGAAGTTCCTACCGCTATTATTTAGAGATTATTGTGGTAAGCTGAGGAAGGCTCAAGACTGGGAAATCACAAAGTGTAATTTTAAAGATTAGATTACAATAGCGGCACCATGCGCCGATTTAGAATTAGCAACTGATTAAATAAATCTCTTGGTTCTCATGTACTTCCTTTTAGGACATTGAATCACATATAACTCGACGGCTAGAGTCTTTGCTTATGGAAGACTGTCACTCGATTAACCGCGCACAAGATGATTTTCGGGTATATCTTGATCGTGAAGTTCATTCGACAGTCCATTGTTTTTTTAATCAAATGTGATAGCTGGGTATGATACTATATCCTTTATGCCTCTCGAGCTGCTCTTTTAACGAGGGCTCCAAAATTTTTGTGAGCAGCGCTGCGGCAGATTAGCCTTTGAATTTTGTTTAGTATTGAGCAAGCAGCGGTTTGCTTTGTTTTTGTCGACCTTACAATGGCCGCATAATCATTGGTGTTATAAGGAGACAAAACCAGAAATGGTTGAAAAACCCCATATATTTTATTGAGTGATCGCATAGTTTAAATTAAATTCATCATCGATTAAATTAAATTTTTTTTTTTTTTTTTGATAAAACCAATGTAATAGGTACTATTTCTTATTATTCTTTATTCCTTAACTATAATTTTATAGGGGCAACCCTTCTTCTCGAACATAATAACCTTGCACTCCACTGTTTGTTAATACACGCTCGTTCTTAAACAGTAACATCATACGCTTTATTCGATGCATCAACAAGGACATGAATTTGAATTTTCTAATCACTGCATGTAGGTACCTAACCATCGTGGAATTTTCACTTCATTATTCAATCTTAATTCATGATAAAAAACCTTTCCCTTCTTGGTTGGTTCATCCCAATTACTGCCCAGGTGCCATAATCCTTGAATAAACTTTGCTCTCATCGTAACTGGGGATCGCCTTTGTGGGTGAAATATTATCGCCGCCCTACTAGTAATAAAATGTTTATTGACAGCATCAAATTGACTAAAATCACGAAAGTCAAAATACCGACGGTACAAAATCCCGAGGGTTTGACAAAATCGTGAGAGTACAAAATCCCGAAAATACAAAATCCGTAGGGTACAAAATCCCGAAAGTCTATGAAAATTCCAAAATCTTATTGTTGCCACAATTGGTGCACTTTCCCCTTGATTTAAAGGGAAACGGAGTATCCTGCATTTAAAAGTTCCGCCCAAAAAACCCCGCTTTTTAAAATTCCATTTTTCATAATACATGCTTTTCAAAATCCCGGTTCTGCAAAAATAAAAATCCCAGTTTCCAGAAAATCCCGGTTTTGATTTTTATTTTACGGGTTGGCTACCGAAAAAAAAAAATCCAGAAGCATAATTATCAAAGTTACTCGTAAACTTAATTTTTATAAAATGTCTATCAAATATGAGTTTTTCCGAAATTCTTGATATTTATGAAAATGGAAATTGCTTCGTCTTATATCGTTTCTACTGATAGTTCTACCAGAAATGCTCCAAGTGACGAGAAAAGTCTAAAAATGCCTGTAAAATTGAATTTTTTCATTTCTTTTGAACGAAATATTTTTTCTGGATTGCGTTTTCGGTAATTTCTAGATTTTTTTTTTGATTTTGTTTTTCTGAATTTTTACTTTACAACTATTCTGGACTTTAAAATTTCTGGATTTTTTTCCAGGTAAATGAAGAGGATACCATCATATTCCCGATCGGAAAAATCCCAAAAAAATACCAAAAAATACAAAGTAAACTGCCCCATCGAAAAGGAAGACCCTAATAAATTTTTGTTAACTAAAATATGAAAACAAAAGGAATCTGCATAATTTCATGTCATCCTTGCGCGGAAAGGACCAATGCTAAGCGGCTTTGAGAGTTTTTTATTTTAGTATGTGAAATATAAACGTAAATATTTTTACAAATGTTAATATTTTTGAAATTTTTCTGACGTTTTCCTGTCATCCTTGCGCAAAGGGTTCAATGCTAAGTGCCTTTGGGAAGTTCTCTATTTTTGTAAGTGAATTATTATTAAAAAATACAAATTTTTCAAAAAGGTTCAATCCTCGATCCTCCAAGGTATAAAACGAATTAAAATAATATTTCAAAAATTTGTTATTTTTAAAAAAACTTGGTTTTTGGGATTATTTTATTTTGGATAACGATACCAACCCCAAATGAAGTGATCCCTTCATCGTTGGTATCGTTATCCAAAATAAAAAAAATCCCATAAAAAACAGAAAATCTCCAAAAGTCAAGTTTTTTAAATATAAGAAGTTATTGAAATATTATTTGAATTAGTTTTATACCTTAGAGGATGGGTGCTGCCGCCCCAAACTCCTGATTTGATTATTTTTTGTAATTCTAACATTCATCATAAAATTATATATACATATATACATTATACATATACAAATAACATTCATAATAAAACACAAAAAAAGCAAATTTTATGATTTGTAATTTTTTTCATTTTTCCCTCCAGTAATTTTGCAAAATAATAGTAGATTGTTCTACAAGTAAAGAAAAGTGATAGTTTTCCAGCGAGTGTAATTGTTTAATTCACGAGAGAGCGCTAGTGAGCGAGTGGATTAACAATTTTACGAGCCTGGAAAACCACTTTTCTTACGTGTCGGACATGCTATTTTTCGTGTATTTGACGACAAACCAGGTAAAAATAAAAAAGATAGATCCAGTTTGGATCAAAGTATGTATGCATAGCGTGTACATAACAATCGCAGTAAGCAAATAAATAAAAGTCAAAAATCCACATGTTATGAATGCCATTATTGCTATTATATTTTGTCTATAAAAATCCGAAAGAATCTTATTGGTTTTAATATACTGACAAACTTCGACTTCTATTATTTATGTGGGCACACATAGAAATATGTTTTTTCCTTGAGTTTTTGATTTATTGAATATAATTCGCTAAGTCAGTACGTTCTTGCCTCATACTTAATGTATGAAGAGAGAATTGTATTTTGTAGTTTTGTCGTAGCTGCTAGAGTATAATACAATACAGGTTACTTAACATAAGGAACAACCGAAGAAATACCGTAGTAATGCGATACATCGATTTTGCTTGAAGAAAGAGATTTTTAAACTTGAATATGGAACTTTAGCGGATTCATTTCCGACCTAAGTCGATGTCCTGTATGGTTTCTTGCTGTGGTGACTGATAGCAGACATACCACCTGAACGGTAAAAAATGTTTGGTGGCTGATTGTAGATATTTGACCGCAAAGGGTTAAATATGTAAACAAAACATTCACCATGATTAAAGCAAACAATATCCACCTTATAAAGGCCTATCACGAAATCGTAGTCAGAAGTTTACTGATATGTAGAAGAAAATTTTCAGATATCGATTTCGTTAAACGAATGGCGAGAACAAAAAATATTTATATGGAACAAAAATCTGAAGTAAAACCAGTGCTTTATTGCACCAACCTGTTATCACTTTTCACATATCAATTTATTTGTGTTTTTAAAGCATTAGTGATAACTGTTGTTCAATAACTGAGCTAGAGCAAGTAATCTCAGCAGAAAGCAAATGGAATATGTTCGTTGAAGCTTCAAAGATGCAATTTTGTATTTCACTGACGACTTATTAACTTCTCAGGCAGCGTTTTATCCTCCTAACATTAAAACCACAAAATTTAGGAATTTCGAACTTGCTTCACGAAGCTTCAGAAGCTTTAGTAATTCTCAAATTTCTTCTAAATATGAACTTTTCCAATTTGGGGAGTCTTACAATAAAATTTTCAGAATACATAAAGCAAACTTGTAATTTTACCATGCATAAATTTCATTATTTCTATAAATTTAAATTTTCGTTAAATTCCTTAATTTTTTGAACTTAAAAAATTTAAATTTTTATAAACTAACAAGAGTTATTTTTGCCATACCAGCTTATGAATCCAATCTTATATCCTAAGATTAAGAAGGTTGTTATTTACCTCCTTATCTATTTTAGCTGATAATCATAAAATTATTTTGAAATGTTTCTCAGACCCATAATGTTTAGCGTGGTTTAATGGCTTCCTGCAATCTGTTGCAATTCCGTAACGACTGTTTATTATTGTAGGCGATCATGTTTTACTCAAGCGACAATATTCTGTAAATTTTATTTGATTCTCTCTCCAAACAGGGCGCTTGCGACCTGGATGCCTTTTTTATCTTTTTAGGGCAATGATATTTACAAAAACAGCTGGTTTAGACCAAAAAAAAATTGATAACTCTTGGTCTATCAGAATTTTATAAAGGAAATAATAGTATGGCTACATCCAAAATTTTAAAATTCAGGAGATTTACTGAAAACTAAACATACTATAAACTAAATTCCTAAAATTTTACATCAAATTTTAAAAATTAGGCAGGATCGGTGAATCTACAATACCTAAATTAAATTTCCCTAAATTAAAAATAATTATTCACCTGAATCTTTTGGCAGTTTTCATTATTTCAACGATCCGCAGAATTTGGACGACTTGGCAAATATTTCAAGTACTAATCGTTTTTTAATTGAAGTTTTCAGTACTACCAACAAGCTAATTAAAAATATTTTGTACCAAATAAGTTTTTGAATTCAAAACGCTATCGATAATACTAAATTCGAAATAGTTGCCTTTCAGAGGATATCGATTCACCAAAGTGGAATCTTCCCACCTGTATTATGATTACTCGTGATGCATCAACCACTCGCCAGGTTGAAAAATTCTCATTTATCGAACAGTACATGTACTGCTGACCAGGATAAAATGTAGCTAAACTCAAATAATCGACTGCATGTAATAAATTATTAAAGAATACACACACTTAAAAAATTGATCGAAAATACAATACTACTTCTATTGTATATAAGTCCAACGTTATTTGCATTAAATTTTAATACAAGAATATTAGTAAATTTTTTCAACGCAAGTAGTATTAAAAATTATAAAGTTTTGTTGTATTACATTTTAATACATTAAACTTTAAATATTTTTAATTCAAGCTCGACTAAAATTTCTAATATTTTCTTCTATTGACATTCAATAGTGGTAACATTTAATTAGTACAATGGATGAAATCATTACATTTAAATGGATCATCTATTCAACATAATATAACACAATTAACATTAAAATTTTATTGGAGCATACATTTAAATTTAATTCAGAATGTATTAGACTTCCGTTTTTCTTTTTTTAATTAGCTACATAATTTCAATTATAAAAGAGAATGTATATGTTCTTTTGGAGTAAGTGGTTGTTTAAAACCATTCACAATGAAATTTAAATATTCAGATATTAGTTGTTGTAGTTTACAAATTTCGGATTCATAAATTTTGTGTGATAGCATTACCGACAAAATTTGAAGTAAATTACTTAAACACTGCCAATATGAATCGTGTTCGCTTATATAAAACTGTCCAAATATAAATGGGAAATATTTTATCAAACATAAAATTTGAGAAGCGTTTTGACCGCAATTACTTTTTTCTAAATTTATATTTGAAGGTTTATTTCTGTTTTCACGAAATCCAAAATTAAATGCAGCGATTGTATCATTGATTTTATCAATATTTTTAAAAACTTTTTCTTGCAGAAAAAATTTAAATATGTACTTTAAAAACCGTGAAATAAACCCTTCCAACCCATCGTGCATAAAATCTACACTTTTGTTTTTAATTGTATTGAAAAACTTCAGATTGTTTAAAATAGGATACTTTTGAATACCTTTAGTATCAATCAGATTAATTTTTTCAGCTGCGGTGAGTAATTTTTTAATACTTCATAACAATTTTCTCTTCGTATAGAATCAACATTTTCCTCAGTCCGTGTTTTCGTTTCATTATTTGGTAAGTCACAAAAACGACAGAAATATCTGGCGGAAAAAGATTTTGTGAAACCCAGCATATCATTAGCCGCTAAGTTATCATGTGACAATTTTGCTATTGTTCCTTGTAAAAGTCCTATGGTAGCAACTTGTATACCTTCTTCAAGGTGTTTTATATCGTTAATAACTGGCTCTAATATCGAATTTATATTGAAATCACCATGCAAATCATTAACATAAAATAATGCTACAAGAAATATATTTTCTAGGTGGGATTTTAAAAAACTAGGAACGTTTGCGAAGCTAAAGTAAATTGCGCCAATTTTATGTATCACTGTTTTGCTGCCAAGAACTTTTACAATTTCAAAGTCATCATAGTATAGCTGAATTAAAATTAAATTTTTGTTACCCATAATTGGTTTTATTGACTGAAATAGAGTTCCACAGCAAAAATAATCATACATTTCAGAATTGCAAATATGCGATTCATTAAATGTCTTAAAAAGTTTTACAAAATTTAAATTTTTGAAAACAGACTGAATTGTTGAAGTGATTGGGATAAATTGAAAACAGTTTTGAACTAATTTTCTTTTGTAAGAGTTGTGTTTCTTTATGAATCGTAATTCCCATCTAGTTCCAATTGGGATTTCTAGAGGTTGAACAAAATGATCATTCTCTGATAATCTTTTATTTCGCAAATATTTAGAACAATATGAATTAAAAGTATTTGTTATACTATTTTCAATTTGCTTAAAAATTAATTCGCAGTTGTTTTGCGTTGATATGGGCTCGAATGCCTGACTGACACATATTGACAATTCTTTAGATTCAGACAAGATCATAGTTATAACATCTTCTGGTAAGCCAATGGCATTCAACTTGTTTGAAAAATGTTTTATTTGATTTTCTAACTTTTGTAAATTATAAGTTGTTTGGAATTCATTTGAAATGCTACTCGTATTTTGCTCATCAAAAGTAACACGATTCTCAGGAATATTTGAATTTATTGAATGTACTAACACAGGTGACTTTTGTAGGTGATTTTGACCCTCTAAATGTTTCTTAGCATGTCTTCGTAAACCGGATAAAGTATTAAATCAGGATTTACAATCAACGTCTGCCACACATTTAAGTTTAATTTCGGAGTTGTCTTTTATATGCTTGATTAATTTTAGATGATTGAAAACATCATTCATTTTTCCGAAGTTTTTATTGCATAAGAAACAAAAGAACAGCATTTTTAAAATGCAAATAGTTATGCAAAAGAAAAAAAGTAACAATTTAACTGGATAAAATTAAGAGTTCATCTGTTGTCTAATAAACTTATTTGAGTAATTTTTTCATAAAAAATTTTTTTTAAGAAAAAGTTTAAATTATAAAAATCTTATCTACTATAAATATAGACAATGTCTAATTAAATAAAATAATAATTTAAAAGTAATATAAAATGATACAATATTTCGTTATCACAACAAATTCACATTTCAGTTCTTATCTTAAAATTAATAATGTTTATAAGAATTATATAAGTAATAATAGAAATTAAAGAAAATATGTCCAAAAACTATAAAAAAACAGTAACATCGTTATCTGATCACAATTCGTTAAATGATCACAATTATTTAGTCTTAAGAATAATAATTATAAAAATGTTTACTTACTAAAAATTAATAGTAAACTACTGTTAAATAGTAAAGTACTGTTAAAATAACAAAAAATTAATTTAACTTGATAGTTTATGGTCAAACTTACTGATTATTTCTTGAACTCTATTGGATAATTTGGTTTTCATTTCAATTTTATATATATATGATGTTATAAAGTCCCAAAAATTTTTTAAACTTGCAGGAAAATGTTGGTTGAAAACATAATAGCTTTTGAAAAAGCAGTCCAAAACTTTGGGAAAATTGTAATCACTGGGTGCAGCAAAGATTTCCTGTTCGATACAAATATAAAAACTGGATATTGCCGTTTTATTAGCTCCAGTAGCGATTATGTATGGATGCTGTGAATTGTTTTCAATTAGCTCCTCGGTTGTTGAATTAAGCTGCAGGGAATAGTAAACAAAAAATTATTAGAGAGTTTATTAATTTTTTTATAAATCATTATTTGCATAAATATTTTCAACTAAGTAAATACACTGCGCCAATTAAAAAACGGAACAGAAATTTTCTTTGAAAAAATACCCAGATTTGAACGCTTGTATCTTGGTGAAATAACACATTTGAAAAAAAAAATTTTGTTTCTAGTTGAAGGAAATTTTGTTTTCTTTTCGATACTGGAAACCGTTTTATTTTATTTTGTTTTTTTATGACTTTTTTAAGTAAAACAAAAGGTGTCTAAAAAAAAAAAAAATTTGCTGCTGTTTGAAACTGTAAACGAACTTGCTCGATATTCCATTCAAAATTCCAAATCAGCCATTTTATAGAGAATTTAGAAACCTTGCAAAATGGTACTAGGAAAATTTCTGTGCGACCACTCCTTGTCGATTTATTTCTCTTTTAGAGAAAACGTATCAAAAAGCGAAGAAGTAAATTTTTTTATCTTGTAAACTTAGCACTCTGCGATAAAATGTTAAGTCACTTTAACACTAAAACTTTAACACACTAAAACTTCAATAACTCGACAAGGAGTCGCACAGAAATTTTCCTAGTATCATTTTGCAAGGTTTCTAAATTCTCTATAAAATGGCCGATTTGAAATTTTGAATGGAATATCAAGAAAGTTCGTTTACAGTTTCAAACAGCAGCAAAATTTTTTTTTTTTAGGCACCTTTTGTTTTACTTAAAAAAGTCATAAAAAAACAAAATAAAATAAAACGGTTTCCAGTATCGAAAAGAAAACAAAATTTCCTTCAACTAGAAACAAAATTTTTTTTTTCGAATGTGTTATTTCACCAAGATACAAGCGTTCAAATCTGGGTATTTTTTCGAAGAAAATTTCTGTTCCGTTTTTTAATTGGCGCAGTGTATTTACCTTTCTAAAAACTATTAATTTGTTAAGCGACTCGATGTACCGGTCCCTGGAAATTTTAGATGACGATTTTCCCGAAGCAGTTTGTGGAAGCAATTTAATGAGCAGAAAAATTAATTTAATACCAGGAAACCACTCTAAAGGACAATCAAAAAAGTGAAAATTAGTAACAAGTTGTAGTTTATCATAAAACCAAATGTGTTTGTTACTCGTATTACCTGAAATAAGAATCGATTCTTCTAAATTTTGATTTGAACAATTATTAAAAATGTTTTCAATATTTGCTGAAATAGTATCCCAGTTTTGTAGCAATCTCTCTGAATTATTCGGAAAGCGAAGATTGAAATCATAGAGTATCTGCAAATGATTAAATTAAAACATAATAATATTTAAAAGATTGTTGACATGTAATTGGTACTAACCAATTCAGGTTTCAAAAAAAAGAATGGAAATTGCTTAGAAATCTGATTAATTTCGTTTTGTTCGAAAGCTGCAATTCTATGATAGCATCTAGAGTTTCTTTCAATTTTCGTTTAATTAATTCAAATTGGGTGTCCACATTACAATTTTTTAAAATTAAAATGCCTTCATCATCGTTAAAATTTGCAGTCACCTTAACATTCTCAGAGTCACTGGTAAATGTATGTTCCTTACTTTTCCTTTTTCGTACATTGTCGGTCATTCTAGCTTTATTACGAACGTTGTAAAGTCTCGTGGCAATAAACCCTGAATTGGTTATACTATTAAACAGTAATTCCTAATATAAAAATTATTAAAACATTTTTCAAACAATATCACAACTAAAAAAATAATATGTAGGTACTAACAGTTCCATTTGTTGAACTTTTTAATTGTGGAAAAAGTTTAATAAGCGCTTAGGCCAAAGCGAGCTTGTGATAGTTTTCAGGATACCAACCATATTTTTTAACAATAAAATTAACTGCCTCCCGTATTATTGCCCTTCTTTCTACATCCTTAATTGGTAGTAATTCCTCGTTAGTCGTGTATATTTTTTTTAATACAAAATTATTTTCGCTCTTCATTATGAACGTTTTTAGATCCTGTCAATACAACATTATGGTAACTTAAAATAGTGTAAATTAAATT
This sequence comes from Tipula helvola, assembly GCA_963556165.1. NCBI lineage: Eukaryota > Metazoa > Arthropoda > Insecta > Diptera > Tipulidae > Tipula > Tipula helvola. The sequence continues at coordinate 325,873,167 of OY744481.1, read as the reverse complement.
ATTGACCAAAAATTACCTCACAACTAATATACATTTCTAATCCTATTCGGGCGTTCTGTCTTGCTACTGAACATGTTTCTAAAACTGTAACTATAAAGTTATTGAAACTATTAAAATTATAAAATCATTTTGTGTACCATTCCGTTGTTGAGATGCCGTAGTAGCTTCCTTTAATAATACAATATTCAAGTAAAATTTTGGATGTGTATAATTTTGTTTAATAATTTCCAAAAACATATCTTCCGGAATAACAGTTCCCTCGGAATCCTCAAAATGAGATATGTCATAAGCAGAAATATCCAAATCAATTGCAGCTAAAATAATTATATTGGATATTAACTTAAGTCTCTTATTTAACTAAACTCTGGCTAATATAATCATAAACGGTCGTTAAAAATTCTCAAATTGGGTCTTAGAGCAATTTGTATTATTTAAATAGTCTTAACGTTAATCGGTGATCAGATTGTACAAATTTGCAATTATGAATGAACGAATGTGCACTTATAGTCTTTCATAATCATAAATTTTTGGTTCGGTATGCACATGGTAAACAACTATCTTCAATATCACTGACCGTCGATAATAGTTTACCTAATGCTCAAATAACGCCTTTTAACTATGTAATATACTAGTATTTATTTTTAATAGATATTCTACTAAACCATACTTAACCAATCAAACCACCAGAAACCTACCATATGTCAACATTCCAGTGTTTTAATTGGCCGATGTGTTTAATAGAATTAGTATTACAAATTAATACTTGTAATATTACATAGAAAAAAAAATCTAACCATCAAAATCAAATATGTATACCTACCAGAAATTAAGAAATCCTTATATTCAAATTCCATGCCACTATGTTTGACCACTTTTATAAATTTTATTTCACTTTTTTCACCACGTTTTATTTTAATATAAACATATCGTCGTCTCAGGACTAGATTACGCTAACCACCAAATTACAATTTTTCGGGTTTTGATGGTTTCTGGGGTTCTAAACCATCCTCTTTCGTCTGCGCGTATTTACGTTTTAATCAGGCTACCCATTCCTGAGGGAACTGGTTTTGTTTTTTCCGCTATCCACCATGCCGTAATGACCTCGCAAACTTTAATTTTGATTTTTCTCATAATAGTGATTTTGTCGCTTAGCGTACTCTAGTCCTGAGACGACGATATTCTAATTTGTTTAATTCGTCCATTTTTGTCACACAGATTAACTGTTTAAATTAAATTGTTAATATTATTATAAAATATATAATATTATATATTTTATTATAATTTGAAATAATTTTAATATGATATTTATTATTTAGTAGAATAATTACAAATATTTGATATTATATCTGTATTTCATAATTAATTCACACTAAGCTTAAAATACCCATGTAATATGTATTAATTGCCATGTACAACAAAAACTTAAATCAAATAAGTTGATTTTCAAGCAAAAGAGGAATATTGCAAAGCTCGAGTTTAATATAGAACTGATTGATCAAACAATCTACATTTAGGATTTTATTGGTGATTGCTAAGAAAAACAAAAAACGTTGGTGAAACTCCTTGACGAAAAGAAAATTGCCTCCTAGGCCACGAGAAAAATCGAAGATCAAAGTTGCTTTTTCTATGCTTTATTGAATCCTTACTTGATAAAGTAGCAACATCACGGTTACCTATATGAATTCAAATCCATAGTATGGAATCAGAGCGGACTACAATTGAGTCACACATATATAATCGATATTGATCGAGGTTTCGTTTTGGAAGACATTAATATAGCTAACAGACTGACGAAGAATATTATTACGTTTGAAACCAGTACATGCGGCAGAATCAGAAGCTTTTATTAATTGTGTCGTAAACGCCGATGGTTTTGATGTTAATTTTTCAGTAAATGGATATATTGTTGTTGTTTTTCCTTATATTTCTTCTTTAGAATTTGTATAAATTTTGCACTTTTTTGATTTAATGTTGTGTTTTTGATAACTAAATTGGCCTACCTGTTTGAGCAATGTAAAAATTGTATTCTTCTATGCTAGTGTATAAAAAATGTCACAAGAAAAAGTGAACTAGCAAAAACATGTTCAACCAAACCATTAAATTTTAAAAATTTCGATTGGTACCGTTAATATTAAATCAGTAAATTTGTGATTTACTTTAGACTCGCTAGTAAAAGTATTCTAGCGCCAAATTCAGGTTAGACCAAAAATTAAGTGATTTTGTGAATGTTAAAAGCTAGAAAAACACAACATTCTCTTATTGATTTTTAACTGCCAACAAATATATACGTACATATGTTCAAAGACAAATATTTTCAAAGAACTCCACAAATATATCAAAAACTTTCAGCGAAAGAGATAAAAACTCATTCACACATCCCAAGAAAACATTTTGAAGTTGAATGAAATGGTATAACACTACTCCATTTCGTTTATAGTATATATTGTTTTTGTAGCTTAAGCACAAAAAAATAGTTTAAAGTATTTTTTTTTCTACATACATATAAGTTTTCGTTCAGTCTTTTATTAGTTAACAATAAAAAAAATTATTTACACATACAATGCATTCATTGTGCTTGAATTTTATGATGTGTGAAGGATAAAAAAAAAAAAACGTTGAAAGCACAAAAAAAAATTATCCATCCTTGATACATAAATTCCTTGAAGACCAACAACAACAATATAATATATTGTAAGAGTAACATAAAATCAGTATACTGATAAAAATGTCATTATCTTCAATTTTCTTATTTCCCTCAAACATCGCATCGCAAACACAAACCCCTCCAAAATTCGGGGTAAACAAAAAAAATCGGTTCCACCAATAATATTTGCAATGCAATAGAAAGTTTGTTTTTTTATGTGGTGCTAAATAACCAAATAATTTTTTGGTTTTGGTTCGGAACACACAAACCCACAAATCCACATCATAAAATCTTAAAACAAAAAAAAAAAAGTTTTCTTGTTGCATATGCAAAAATTTGTAATACTTTAATAGCTTAACACCCCACATTTATATAGCACACAGTAAGTACGTGCAGAATATGCAAATCGATTTTCAATATACTCTTACGTATAGTAAAATATACCTGGAGTGGGTGGGGATGACATAAAAATAATTTAAACAAACAACAAATTACAACTTTTACTATTTTACAAATGTGGAAACTAAATAAAAAAAAATATTTTTCCGTTCCATTTTCGTCTCCAAACTTTTAGATTCTTCATAGTATCTATTATATCAAAACTGTCAATATGTAGTCGAAAGTCACATAACATTGATGATTACATAGAAAACGATTATTTTTGATTTTCTCAATTCGATTTTTCGTTTTTTCTTTAATAATTTCTAATCAGATATCCTGAAAGGACATTGAACTAATTTTTGCGTTGATTTCTATTGTAGCTTGTATGTATGTGTATGTATGTTACACAGTTTATGACGAAAATTATCAGAGAAATCGAATTAAACGAGCTTTTTTTACGATTTTGTTGGTTCCGCTAGAGAATGGTTGTTTAGTAACATTATTGGATTGTCGGCGGTGGTGTGTGTTTTGACAAGGACATTTTTTGGTGACCGAAACAGGAAAAGCAAATGTTTTAGTATGCTGATTGGTTTATTGAATTTATTGATATTGATTTTCAAAAAAGAACAGTGATCGACAACCTTTTACAGAATTGTAGTTGTAATGAGCTGTGGGTAAATTCCATTGGGAACGTATATCATTAAGGACGACAAAGCTAATGGGCATAATTAAGGTTTATAAAGGAAATAAATTGTTCAAATTTTTTTTTTGTTTAATCGATGTATTTTGTCATGTAGTAGATTAAGAATTCGATGAGTCCTGTTATAGATTCATCGACTGTTATATACGATTCATCTATTTTTCTTAAACTAGGCTATTGACTTGATGCCTATCTGAATATCTATATTTATAGGTGGCGGGCAGTTTCTATTGTTAGTTATAGAGAACCAACCCACATGAGATATTTTGTGTTATTTGACTTGTCTTAAATTAAGAAATTTCTCCTTCTCAACTAATCAATTATTACAGCGGGTACCGCCGATTTTCTCTCAATTAGTTGTTCTAAAGAAATCTCGCTGGCTTGATATTAGTAGATGTTGTGGTTAGTTATGTTATACTTACTGGATTTGTTGATGTTGTGGATATGTTGTGGATAATCTGCTGTCAAATTCTCGAACAATGATAAGATTTTATTATTTTTTATTAAATTACTTTTATTTATGGTTTTAAGTTTACTTCTGGTACAGTTTACTTTCTTTCTTAATTATTAATAAATTTGGAATATTGAATATAGAATTAAGAATGAGTTTGTTGAATTATAAATTACGAATGACTTATTTTTAGTTACAATTTTTGTTCTTATATACTAAAATATTGTGTGTTTTCCAACAACAACACATATACAAATATAATTGCTGATTTTCAATATTGCTCAAACTACTCAGATTTAAATCATCTTATAAATTTACATTAAATTTATAACATCTTGGTGTTTTCTTTCTGGAACATCTGGATTACTTCTTCTGTCCGATTGGGTGCATTCTCGTTGTCTCTTTTAATAGTGGATGATTACACGTTAAACGACTGGTCTCCATTTGATGAATTTCCAAACATGCATACATATATCGACTTCTCATTGATGTTTGCAATTAAGTGATTGTGATGGCATCTATATTTTAGCGGGATACCGGGACAAACAATGAATGGCTCTATTTGTCTAATTGTATTAACATTTATTGACTTATGATAATACAATAGATATCGTCAGGCTTCATATTTCGGGTTTAATTGTTGTTGTATTTACGGCTCAGCTATTTTTGTGTGCAGCATATGCCGGAGTTCACGTGTTGTCGTACATGTCTTAATCATGATGATGTTTCGTTTAATGGTGGTATACCGTTGTAAAATGACTTCCAATGTACTTCAATGTTTGAGATAAATTTGTGGTGCATCTTTGTAAAGTTGGATGTTAGTATGTTAAAAGAAACTTTGTAAATTTGATTTTAAACCTTTCCATTTATTATGTTGGACTACTTCCTTCTTCCTTGGTCTTCTTTTTTCTACCATTGAGATTAACTACCTTACATAATTTTTCTTTAATGAAAGATTCTAATTTCTTTTTTTTTTTATCTAACCTTAACCTAGGCTAACACATGTTTGTGTAAAATAAATATTGTTGTGAAAGCATTAAAATAATATAAATGAAATTCTGTTTTGTAATACGATACTTTGCAATGGAATTTATATATGAAGAATTTTTTTTTTTTTTAAACTTGACCTTGTTTTACTTTATTTCATATGAGTTTTACATTTTTTCTTTTTGATATTAAAATATGAATTTTATGTGTATGGGTTTTTGTTTTTATTTTATTTATTTTTTTTTTTTTTATATAGGAAAATTTTGGTTTGTTTTTGAATATTTTTTTTTTTTTAGATAATTTTGCTTATAATAAATATGATTTCGTTATAATTTATTTTATTTTAAATATAATCTTGTTTCAGTTTGATTTACAGAATTTTTTAGATACTTTTTTTTATATTAAGACTAATTTTACTTTTTTTTTTTTTTTTTTTTTTTTTTTAAATTGAATTTAGATTATAGATATTTTTAATCATTTTTTTTTATATATTTATTTAAATTTTATGATTTAATGTCTGGGTTTTGATGTTAGTTAAAATGTTGCTTCATCTTATAGCCAATTTTGAACTTGTTTCCTCATGTTTGTTAATTTATAAGACATGAGGGAAAAAATGTTTTATTTTACTTCTGTCTTTTCTTGTAATTGATATTTAACTTATATTTACTACCCTTTCATCTGATACTTCTTTTCTACTTGCTTTGCTTATAATTTCACTTGGAGTTCTAAGTATTGCTTCAGTGGGGATTTCGTGTTTACTTTCTACCTTTGACAAATTTCTACGTCTACACATCCAAAACAATAACACAACTAGTACTATTCCTAAAGTAATTCCTCCTATCGAAGAAATGTCAACAATAATGTTCTGTTGTTGATTGTCAAACTGGGGTAGGATTGGGATAAGATTATTATTATTATTTAATTCTTCTTCAAACGGTTATTGTGCACATTCTTGTCTTTTCCTTTTATGGAAATCAGTGTGTTGGTTTGAGATAATGGTCTTACTACCGTATAAGGACCTATAGGATGCGCGCTTATGATATTCGCTGTACAGCGGCACCTAATTATTTAATCGATTCACTGAATGATACTCCGTATGTACGGAATGAAACACGACACGATATTTTAATTCACAATTAAAAGTTAATTTATTATTTAATTATTTAAATTTCTAGACACTAGTTATAATTTCAATTTTATTATTCTTATTATTAATTACACTTTAGAAACTTATGAATATGATTTATCATCACGTTAAATTTAAATAAGTTAATTATGAAAAGGACGCACAACAATGGCGGTCTCAAAAATGTTTTTTTATTTACCCAGCAAACGTGTCTTAAGTAACACATGCAAGACAAACTCAAGACATGTTATGGTAACAAACCCAAGTCAGTCGAAAGACAACTCCATGTATTTGGGACGAAGAGTCTTCAAAGACATGTCTTGTGGTCGTTATTGGTAACATGTCTGGTGGTCGTTATTGGTAACATGTCTAGTGGTTGTTATTGGTAACATGTCTGGTGGTCGTTATTGGTAACATGTCTTGAGTTTGTCTTCCATATGTTACCTAATACCGTAGACAGACACAGAGTTAATCGCGATTTTCAGTTGTTATTTTTGTCAAAAATCGTGTTGTGGAACTAAATAATCCGGTTTAGGTGAAAATCGTGTAATGACAGTTGACTTTCATTACACAATCTTCACAAAAAACTGGATTATTTCGTTTTCACAACGCGATTTTTGACAATCGGGATAAACGAAAATCGCGAATAATTTTGTGCCTGTCTACCGTGTAAGATACATTTCCTGGTTTGTTAACACTTTTTGTTTTATTTTAATCACAAATAAATATTGTAATGAATTTAAAATATTTAAAGAAAAATATTTTTTATATTTAAATTCAATAATATTTATAGGGTATAAACCACAAAAAAAATTGAACACATCACCATCTGCACAAAAATAATAATAAAAACTATAAAAAATGGCGAAGTATAATGCTTTTTGTGCATTGGTGTCGATAACGAAGCGGTTTTTGAAGACATTTTCAAGACAACCAAAAGACATGTTACCATTCCTTCTATTTCCCATCGATAGGAGCGCTTTAAATTACATTACGTTTGTGTCTCTAGTAACATACTGAAGACAACCGCAAGACATGTTGCCTAAGAAATTTGTCTCTTTTTAACCAGTGTAATTTCATATTATTTTCTCTATCCCAGACAAGCACAAGACTTGTTACCAAAGACAACAAATTTGCTGGGTAATGAAAAATTGACACAGCGCGTGTGTGTCTCAAGAAACAGAAAACGTAATTGACGACTGGTATGGTGTGCTCTGGCGGACGATATTGAACTAAGTAAACCATGTAAACAAAAATGTGTATATGAAGTTATATGGAAATAGAGTCTATTTCATTTTAATTTTTATTTATTAAAATTGTCATGATTGGAAAATGTAATGAATCCATTATGTTGTTTAACATGTGATTTTTATATATTTGATTAATTTGGAACAGTTTTATCATTAAAAATGCCAGAAAACTGTACAGAAAATTGCAGAAAATTAATGTTAATTTCACTATAAATATATGTTTGAATCACTAAATATTTTTGAAATTATATTATACCACATTTACCACGTTTTGAATGATAAATACATGGTTAAATTCAATATTTTTAAAATATTTATGTTTTTAGTAACATTAGATTAGTATGAAATTTCTCCAATTTTCAAGAATAAATTTCTGTTATTTAAAATGATAAAACTATCCAAATTAATCAAATATATAAAAATCACACGTTAAACAACATAATATATTCATTAGATTTTCCAATCATGGCAATTTTAATAAATAAAAATTAAAATGAAATAGACTCTATTTCCATATAACTTCATATAGGACATTTTTGTTTACATGGTTTACTTAGTTCAATATCGTCCGCTTAATGCGCTTTTTCAACTTTACCAGTCGTCAATTGTAATGAAGCGAAAATGGATAAAACTAAACAGTCGAAAAAATATGAAATATTTTGTTTTCTCTTTTTGGGTTGTTTTTGACGTACATAAATTTAACCTATAGTAGATTATACGATTTAATTTGCTCGCTGGTAATTTTTGCAGGTGCGTGCATGCACAATGTTGAGCTGAGTTTATATGTTATTTTATGTTTGGATGTAACTGGCTAATTGTGGTGGCGAGTGAATGTTTGAATGTGAATGAATGTATTTATGTTTGCATGAATGAATTAGTGAGTGAGCCGCAACAGACCTAACCAGATTGGATCTTGCTTTGTTTTTTTCATTTCATTACGAAGCCATACTAGGTCTCCATTATTGACTTGAAAGGTTGACGTACTTCTGTCATAACTTTCTTTGGCTTTCTTCTTTTTCTTAAGGATATTCATACGAGCTATGTGATGAGCTAGTCGCAAGCGGGCTTTAAGTTCACTGACATAGTCATCATAATTGTAAACAGGTTGTGGTTCTTTCTTAACCGCTGTTGGAACTAGGGCTGGACGACCAAATAGTAATTCATAAGGCGTGAAATTCGTGGAGCAATGGGGTGTCGTGTTGTACACGAACATTGCATAATGAACCATTTCATCCCAATTACTGTGATCAATATTTGCGAAACTGCGGAGGTATTCCTTAAGCGTGCTATGTGATCTTTCAAGAGCTCCGTTTGTTTGTGGGTGAAAGCTTGTAGTGGGTAAATGCTTAATTCTGAGAAGTTTACAGATATTTTCAAACAGGTTACTCATAAAATTTGATCCCATATCAGTTAGGATCTTTTCAGGTGCTCCTAATTTAGTTATGTATTGTTCGCATAAAGCTTTAGCTACCGTAGATGCCCTTACGTCAGGAAGAGGTATAGCGCCAGAAAATTTAGTCAAGTCATCCTGAAACGTCAGAATGTACTTGTTCTGTGCTTCTGTGGTCGGCAAAGGACCGACAATGTCCAGTGCCACACGTTGGAAAGGATATTCTGAAGTATTTGTTAAAACTAGAGGTACTTTCGTCCTCTTGCTGGCTTTATTCTGCTTGCACTTTTTGCATTTCTTGACGTAATTTTTTTATATCACGCAGCATGTGCGGCCAGTAGTATTCCATACGAATCCTTTTGTATGTTCTGTATACCCCTGCGTGACCACCCAATGGTAAATCATGCTTTTCATGTAATATTTGAGCTTTAATATTTGGATTTGTGACGTTTTGAACATTATTTTGTTTCAAGCTATTATTTTCAATGTTTAGATCATTTGAAACTATTTGAGGTTCTTCGACTTTGTCATTTGAAGGGTTAACTTCTTGAGATGATGCCAGATGCTTTTCTTGTGGCCTTGTGATAACTCGGACTTCTTCTTGGCGTATTCTACTAAGTATATCTGCTCCCGTGTTGGCTTTACCAGAGACATGAACTACACTGTAGTCATATTCTGCGAGTTGCAAACGCCACTTCAGAATTCTTTTCGAAACATTTTTAAGATCACCTATCAAGGGTTTATGATCTGTTTTGATTATAAATTTTCGTCCGAACAAGTAAGGTCTGAATATCTCGACTGCCCATTTCGTTGCGAGCATTTCTTTTTCTATCGTCGAGTAATTCCTTTCTGCTACCTTGAGTGAACGACTGGCGTAGGCGATTGGCAAATCGTTTCCATCATGGTTTTGGCTAAGAATGGCACCTTACTCCATAGTCACTTGCATCAGTCGTTAATATGAATATGCGGTCGAAATCAGGATATTGGAGAATCGGAGAAGAAGTGATTTTACTTTTAAGATAATCGAACGCGGTTTGACTTTTCTCAGTCCATTCAAATTTTGTTTTCTTCTTAGTTAGCTGGTGCAGAGGCTCTGCAATAGTTGAAAAAGCTGGAACAAACTTTCTATAAAACTGGCAAGACCTAAGAAACTTTTGGTCTCACGCATGTTTCGTGGGATCGGAAAATTCACAATAGCTTCAACTGTCTTCGGACTAGGCTTGATGCCTTGAGGCGTAATGATATGCCCTAGATATTGAATTTCTTTACTCAAAAATTGACATTTTTCTGTCTGGATTTTTAAATTGCTCCTCTCTTATGGTCCCTCAAATTTCTTCCATAGACAATTACATCATCTAGGTACACGAAACACACTATTGATCATCCTCTGGAATGTGCTCTGCGAATTTTTCATTCCGAAAGGCATCCTGAGGAACTCAAAGTGACCGAAATCCGTGCTAAATGCTGTTTTGTGCCTATCACGGGGATCTATCTCTATTTGATGGTACCCGCTGGCCATGTCTATAAAGTGGAGAAATATTGTGAGTGACCCAGTTGGTCGAAAATTTCATTAATCAACGGGAGAGGAAACGAATCTCCTATCGTGGCTTCATTAACTCTTCGAAAGTCAACGACCACTCTCCATTTTACCATCCTCACGTTTACCATCCTTGTCTAGTTTCTTTGGTACCACCAGTAAAGGACTGTTAAACGGACTAGTGCTATGAGTTATGATTCTATCCTCGAGCATCTTTTGTACTTGAGTATAAATTTCCTTTTTGAGTGCTTGTGGAACGCGATACTGCCTAGTGTTAATTGGTGGTGTATCATTGTGATGATTAACTTGGTGCATAACACCGGGTACACTTGAAAGTTTGTCACCTTCAATGTAGAAGATATCTGAATACTCTCTAATCAATTCCAGAAGTGAGGTCGACTCTTCAATATTCAGATCTTTATCCAGGTGCGTAACAACTTGTTTAATGACTAAATCATCTCTGCTCTCGTAGTGCTGTTCACTTACGGTTTCGTAATCATGTTCTAACGGCATGATGTCATACTGATTCAGATCAGTGAGTTTAGGAACAAAGCCTTCAATAATTACTCATTAGGATTAGTATTGACAATGCTGATCTATGCCTTCAGCATGTTGGGTTGGATTAAGCAGTTACCGACAAACACACCTTGCATTATTTCTTCTGAATTACATAAGTATGGGTTATTCGTAGGAGTTTTGATTTGTACAATTACTTCTTCCCGTGGAGGGAGGCGTATGCTTGTTGGGCTGTTAAGAAACTTGATTCTGTTCCCTAAAATTTTTAATTCTGAAGAACTATACAGAATATCTACTTTATTTTCATTGAGGAAATCTCTTCCGAGAATTCCATCCTGATCAATTGGAAAATCATCTTCCACTACTTGAAACTTTGTGATATTTACTTGCGTAAATATACATCCAAGAGTGGTGGTAGGCGTAGCTCCTTTGCTGATTCCTTTTAGTAAGGCTTTACCACTTTGATCTATCGTTCGAATGTTTTGGATCATTTTCTGTTTGATTAATGATACTGAGGCACCAGAATCTATTAAAAGGATAGATTCGTGCGTAAACTTGTGCTTTGATACCAAGTTGATCTGATGTGTATTCACAACTTCAGGAGGCTTATGAACTTGAGCAATAGAAGTGAATGACTCCATTGGTGGCCAAACTTCACAAGACTTGCCTACACTTGTTGGAATATTTCTTGCCTCATGAGTGAGTTTTCGTATTGGAGTGGATTGTTCTGATGTAACCCTAACCTGGCTATTTGATTTCATGTTTAAATAATCTTTCGAGACTGTGCTCAATGGCTCGATTATCTTGCTACCCACAATGACATTTGGTAATACAAAACTATTGTTTGGTATCAAATTCGGGAAGGAATTTATGGGTGAGATGGAGTTTGACTTACTTATTCTAATATCTGAGACGGTACTGAGAGGATTTGTTTTTTAATATCTGGGGAGGTTCCCAGTGGATTAATTTTTTTTATATCTGGGAGGTTTCCAGTGGATTAATTTTATTATCTGGGGAGGTTCGCAGTGGATTAATTTCTTTTATGTCTGGGGAAGTTCCCAGTGGATTTATTTTTTGAATGTCTGGGGAGGTTCCCAGCGGATTTATTTTGCGATTATCTGAGGCGGAACTCAGTTGTGATTCGTAATTTATTGGTATTCGTTGTGTATTCATTTCCGTATTTTTCAATTGTTGCATGGATTCTACTTGGTAGACATTAGTCGTGTGACTCGTCTGAACTACAGCTGATGTGACTGCTGTTGGACGAGACCATCGTCGTTTCCCTGCTGTTGGCAAATAATGTTGTTGGTTATAACATCGTCCCCTATGTAGTTAACTATTAATTTTTCAACATTTCTGCCTAGCTGGTCTACTTCATGATTTGCTCTTGATTGTGTTCGTGACGGAAAACTTCCTTGTCTACAGGGGAAGCCTCCAGGCGGATGGTTACCCCCTGGATTGTGATATTCAATTGCAGAAGTAACACGCTGAGGTGGATAGTTGGGTTGGTTAACTCTCTGTTGGTAGTTGTAATTTGGTCGACAATTTTGTTGTCTGGACCCATAATTCTGTCTGTAGTCATTTGACTGTGTTCCCACCGGTATCGGCCTTTGTTGAAAGTAAAATTCCTCACGCCTAGCATCACCTGCTTTCTTTGCCCTGCATTCTTCCAAGAAATGCCCTCGCTTCTTACAATATCTGCAGAAACTCGAGGATAGGTGCTGAGCTGGCTGCTTTTGGTTGGAAGTATTTATTCGACAATTTTTAGCTACGTGGCCTACCTTTTCATACAATTGGCAAACCTCTAATGAACGTTGGGTTGCTTGTTTATGACTGGGGCTATTCTTCTGGCAGTTTTTAGCGACGTGTCCTGTTTTTTCGCACAGTTGACACCCTGTTTCTCCATATTGTTGTTCTGTTTTATGGTTTTGTTTGTATCCCAACTGAATTTCCAGTAATACTTATTTAATTATTAAATGTTACAGATTTGAGTGGCCAATTTATAATTTAGTAGTTATCATACTAGCTTTCACCATAAAAATAAAACTGCATAGATACTTCAGTATTTACCAACCATAAATAATAAATAAATATTGATATTTATGTTCGAGTTTTATTCAATCGAAACAATTTTAGAAAAATGTTATATTAAGTAAAATCAAATGTCTATATTCGGTATAATTCGTTTGCGTCGAAATTGTTAATATTTTGTTATTGCTATTTCAATAATACTAAATTTGCCAGCAATTTTTTGTTTTAAATGATGTGAGCTGTGCGCTTTATTATAAACGGTAGAGTTACTCTTATTTAAGTACCTTATAGAGCGTAAGTACGTTATAAAAGCGATAAAAACTAAACTTATTGAGCAAAAATGTAGCTGTACGAGCGCTGAATAAGCTTCATAAAAGTTCTAGGGGCGCTTCTAAAGCAAAAATTGGAGCTTACGGCTCTATAAAACAGCTCTAAAGGCGCTATTAAAGCATAGCTGAGCAAAATTGTTACTTGGGAAGAATAAAAACAAAATAATAAATTATAAATAGCCAACAGTGAAATAAAATCTTTATATTAATTATTAAAAGTGCAATAAACATAAGTGACTATTTTCATTTAATGTTAGTGGTAGAAGCTATAATACACCACATTTTTGGTGACCTTAGACAGAAAAACGCGGTGAAAATAATTATCATTGCCATTAAAATGTTTAGAGTCTAACATAAAAAACCTGGTACGAAATATTCGTGCCAGGTAGCTTGTATGTATTTACTAGCTATACTCATAATACATTGTTATTATATTCAACGGTTGAAAAAAATCCCGACAAAAAATATTTCGGGGTGGTACAAAATCTGCCAGCTCGAGTCAATCATTAAACGATTTCATCGAAAGCATAACAAAAAAGTTACTGATAAGACACGCCATATTTCAAGACGTAACTTTCGGTCACCTGTCAATAATAGATTAAACAGATCACCATCGGTTTGCGAAAGAACGCTAATAAGTGCAAACCAAACAGTTTATTCGAAGATAAACTTAACCCAACTCAATCAGAAAACGATTAAGGCCTGCAATTGCTCCCTTAAGTACCACAACAAATCATAATTACCTTAAATAACGCCGCCTTTTTGTGTATTGCTTAAATTAGAAAGCTTCTTTTCTTTAAGACACAGGCACAAATATCTCGATAATTTCACATTCAATTTTCGATCGTCAACCAAAGAGCTGCAAATGATTCTATACTATTTATACCTACGGTTAAAAACTACTTACCCTAGATATAGGCTTAAAACGAAGTTACTCTCGTATATTTGTCATCGCCGCACTAAGTAGAGCAATCATTGGCGCAGACTATTTACATAAATATGATATACTTACTAGTAGATCTCCAAAATAGAGATCAGTTCTCGATCAATCCTAAAACTAAAACAGCTAATGGTATGGTAGAATTCGGAACTGATATTCCTACACCAAACTCACTCAAGAACCAAGTTATGGGGCCAGATACTCGATACCATTATTTGGTTTGCTAAATTATCGTGTATAACATTTCTAGCAAATTCGCAAAAAATAACTGCTTATCTGCTTATCTGAGTATCGAGTATCTAGCCCATTATCTGCCTCTGAAACACTCAATTTTGCATACTATCATTACTTCTGGCCAATTTTCATTTTTTATACTTCGTAGACTTCATTTTTATATACATAAAAAATGCAAAAATGGAATTCGATTAATAATGGTTATGTTGGATAACATTTCTGGCCATCGTATGAAATAATCGACCATTGTGAAAATATAAATTTTTTCATTTGAAGCAGGTAAAGGACTCGTGATACCTATGTGAGTATGTATGATCAAAGCTACCTGTTGGCAAGTCGGAAGTACCTCTTGGCAATTTTGTAAAACGCGTATGACCAGCTTGACTGTGACTTATTACACCAAATCAATATTTTAGGTCTGAAAGAAGGATTAGATACAATTTAAATTTTGAAATTCTACACATATTCACAAAATTAGTAGGCATCCCTATTTATTCGCATTTTTCACCAACATTGACGATTTATTTATTTATTTTTTTTTTTTGAAATAACGACAACCTTAAGATTTTGTTGGTCCGCCTTGATTTTTGCTTACTTTTACAATTCATCTAAATTAATCTTCCGCAAGCCGCTTAGAGATCGATGGACCTAAAACTTCCCATTCAGATTGGCAATCGATGTACATATATTTTTTTGTGCTGATCTTCCTCCTCTCAGAGATCCCATAAATATTCAGTTGGGGCTAAGTCGGCGCTTTGTGTTGTGCTATGCCAACAACGATCTTTTTAGATACAGTGAGATTGATTCTACCACTTTTAGTCTAGGAATGGATAAACAACGAAAGACAACTAGTAGAGAAAATCGGTCGTATGAACCTATTAAAAACAGGCAAAAATTACCATCACCATTAGCTGATTATATACATAAGTAGCAGATTTCAAGTACCAAAAATCCTATCAAAATTCTAAAACTGCGGAATTCGAAGGAGTCTCGGGGCATTAAGCTCGAAAAATATGAGAACCCATAAGCCAGCGAATAATGAATTTGAATGTTAGTGCCGTAACTGCCTTCCTATATTATTTTTAATTATGTTAATCCATCATATGGTTCACAATCTATTGTAAATGAGGTCATGCTTAAAACCGATTGTGTTTGCATATTGTGGTTTGTTAATACAAAATTTTTGAACATATGTTATGTACAATAAATGAATAAATTTATGCGGAAACAATTGGTCAAGGGCCTGAAGAGTTTGGCTTAACGAGCCGAAAACCTAAAAATTGACTTAACTGGACAAAAAAGTACTAACATTGAACTATTTTGGTATTGAGTAGGTTCTTTGGTAGGACAAAAGTAATATTGAAGTCAGTTCTAAATACGCTGAGAAACTATAAAAATCACATTAGATATTTGAAAATTCACATAATACGTCATAAAAAACAACCATACCTTTATTTGGATAATTCTAACCAATTTGCTTAGTTTTTCGGGACATCTGGGACTAAATACGCGTATCTCGATGCACTGGTGAATTGCATAATTCAAAATGCCGAACTACTAACGTCAAGCATGGCGGCAGCAGCATCGTGATTTGGGGGTGGTGTGTGTCGTCAGTAGGAACCGAAATTCCTTTCATATGATCTGCTCAAGCAAGGTCAGTCACGTACACCACCATATTGGAGCAGACATTGGAGACCAACCTACAACACCTTTTGGACTGTTCGAGTTTACCCACTTGCCTTATGGATTAAGAAGTGCAGCCAAACTTTCCAAAGGTTTATTTTTGTGTAGCCACTATCAAACAGAACACATGCAACATTTAAGACTCCTATTTCAAAGATTTGCTAATTTCGGGCTAAATATTAAATTGCCCAAGTGTGTATTCGGAACCTCTCAAATATGTAGATTTCTTAAATCACAATATTACAAAAGACGGTATTAATCCTTTGGACTATAAAATGAAGGCAATAAAACAATTTGCCCAACCTATTAGCATGAAGCAGATTCAACGGTTTATTTGCATGATCAATTTCTATAACCGCTTCATTCCGAAAATGGCTGAAATTGTTGCTCCGATCCTCAAACACAGTGCCTTACTAGTAGCTCTATCAAAGGAGCGTAAAGAGAAACGAAAATTTAGAAATACTTTTTGTTGGCCGCCTGAATGTCAAACCGATTTTGAACGTGCCAAAGAGGCTCTTGCTTAAGAAATTCTATTATGATTCCATGATTATACAGGAAAATACGTAATTTTAATCGGAGAAGATCTTTAGCATTTTTCTCTCGCAACCCACCGAAATAAAGTATTCTGCATTCGATAGAATGCCACTCGCCAACTATTTGGCAGTTGGTCATTTCCGATACTTTATCGAAGATCGCTCTTTTACTGTTTTCTCTGATCATAAACCACTTACGACCGCATTTGCTTTCACAACTGAACTCAGAGATCTACAAGACAAGCCAACCACTTGAACTACATTTCTCTATTCAGGTACGATATCCGCCACGTAACAGAAAAACAATAAATTTTATTTTTATTTTTCAATTGATTTTACTTTACCGAAACTATTCTCGGTTAATTCGTGCTGTGTGACAAGTGCCGTTACTTTGCCGGTAGATTACTAGCTAACGCCAGCATAATAATAATTGTTTAATAGACGGCTCTAATCTCTGATCCAACATGATCTGCTTTTCCAGAGCATATAAAATGATTTTCGATTCCTATTGACGACTCACCTCCCAAATCTCGATACTGCTGCTGCCGTGGTTTACAGTAATAGTATGTCCCGAAAAACTGAGTAAATTGGTTAGAATTATCCAAATAAAGGTAAGGTTGATTTTCTGTGGCTTTTTGTGTGAGCTATCTGTGTCTTTTTATAATTTCTCAGCATATTTAGAACTGACCCGGTATTACTTTTGTCCGACCAAAGAACTTGACTCCATCCCAAAATAGTTCAATGTTGGTACTTTATTTCCCAGTTAAGTCAATTTTTCGCGTTGGGCTCAGCTAATAACGAATCTTTTCCTGGTTTCCGGCTTTCTAGGCCAAACTCTTCAGGCCCTCGGTCAACTGTTTTCGCATAAATTGGTACTTGAAATCTGCTACTTATATAATTAGCTAGTGGTGATGGTAATTTGTTCCTATGTTTTTAATAGCTGTCCGTTCAAACAGCCGATCTTATCTAGTCTTTCGTTTTCTATTCCTTCCTAGTCTAGAAGTGGTAGAATGAATATCACTGTATCTAAAAGGATTGTTGTTTGCATATCACGAAAAATACGCGATTATTTAATTTGGTTTGAAATCTTCGCTGAGAAAAATAAAATAAGCGTGCTGGAATGGCCTATCCAGAGGCCCGACTTAGCACCAATTGAATATTTATTGGTTCTTGTGAAGAGGAAGATCAGTACAAGAAAATATACATCGATTGCCAATCTGAAGAAAGTGGTACTAGAACAATGGTTAGCGACTTGTGGAAGATTTAATAAGATGAATTGGACAAGTAAGCAAAAGGCCAATAAAATCTTAAGGTTGTTAGTTATACCGCCAATAAATATGAATATTAAATAAAAATTCGTCAATATTGGTGAAAAATGCGAAAAAGCCTATCAATTGTGAATGTGTGTAGAATTTCAAAATAGATCAAATCTTTCTTCCCGGATCTAAAACGTTAATTTGGTGTGATACATCACAGTCAAGCGTACAATATTTGAAAGTTTCAATTTAACATGTAAAAGATCACCACTTTAAAGTAGTTTGACTAAAAATAAATGGAGAATAGACTCAATGCGGTGAAACACTAAGCCATTTAACACCAATTTCAATGATGTTCCCATAATGTGACTTTACAGGACGTATATTCTCTATATGAGGATTTCTTAATATACTTGGTAATTTATAAAAAACAGGGTTGAGTTCTATCGACAAATTGAAGAAAATTATCATAGAAAACAGTTGGTGGAAGTGCTAGGAAAACCTCAT
The DNA here is from genome assembly GCA_963556165.1 of Tipula helvola. Taxonomy (NCBI): domain Eukaryota; kingdom Metazoa; phylum Arthropoda; class Insecta; order Diptera; family Tipulidae; genus Tipula; species Tipula helvola. Next base: position 325,854,672 of record OY744481.1, on the reverse strand, counting down.
TTACACTCTATGCGTCCGATATAGTTACAATATGGGAACTTCTGAGATTGTTGCTATTTGGCATCGCTTCACCACATCGATTCTGTTCTATAAAGATTTTTGGGCAAACTACGTTAAAGTTACCCTTTTTTACATCTTAAATTGAAACTATCAAATATCTCTAAACATTTCCTCATTTTCTGGCATTCATTTTATACGAAAATGTAACGGCAATTCCAATAACTCGTTTTGATTTGCCAATTTTTGGTGTAAATGCCATTTTTATTTTAATTACATTGATAAGTTAAGGTACACTGTAGGTAGGAGATCATTCTTCCTACCTAACTGTTTCAGGGCGAAGTATTCTTTGATTGCTTTAATTCTTACTAGGTGGAAAATGAATAAATAACATCTGTTAGAGTATGTCTTTTGGTTCAATTTCTCCTTTATTCAACAAAGGGTAAAACTTTTTCTCCTTTTTCGCTAGAGCACTATGTAGAATGAAGTCGTTTGACCAGCTCCGATCTCCGATCAAACATATCCCCGTTCATTTCTTTTCCTCAAGCCCTGTCATTTCTCTTGTATTCTTGTTGTTATTATTTCGCTTTCAGAAGTAGTTCTTAATTCATCTTTGCCTATTAGTCTTATTGTTTTTGAAGTTATGTTCTTATTTGGTTGGGAGATAATTTAATATTATAGCTCTAAGTTTTGCCTTCGGTAGCATTCACTCGGTGTCACTTATCACAATTGTATATCCAGAGAAAAGGATAGAGAGTTGATATTTAATAAAACCAATTGAGTTCGCAATAGATAGTGCAATGTTGAATAAGTGAAAAGAGTAAATGATTGTTCTTTGGGAAATAAGTATATAAAGTCACTTCTTACCTTTTGCGTAACATCCTGTTCCAGATGAACATATAGTTTCCATTAACAACAGAAATAAAATTGAGTGTTCGTAACGGTTTTCGAACATTTCTAGTTTATTACCGCCCATTCCTACATTCTACTTCTGATTTCACTTCACAGGTCATCTTGACCATTTCCAGAATGTTGGTCACATATACAATTTGTAGATGTTTTTTTTTTCGCTCGTGCGACATCCAATAGAGGGATTTGGCCACTTCATGGTGAAGTTTCGTAATCATTTTTTCAACGGATAATGAGTGATTAATTCATTGATCCTTACATTAACCAGCCGTGATTTTTCCATCATTTTATTTATTTTTTTTTATTTATTTACAATATAAATTTTCCGACACTTTATTTTGAGCATAAGCTCATTCACAATAAAGTGGCAATGTTTAAGAAATAAGTAAGGGTCCACAAAGCAATATATTTTCAGCATATAAAGAAAGATCGCAAGTATATTGGTCCAATTGTTCCACTGGTAGTACGACCTTCCTTGTAATGGTGACAAAATCATTTTTGGATGTTTCTGAAAATCCGTCGTGGAACTTTCTGCAATCTGCATCAACAGTCTCGCAGGTTAGGCATTTCAGAATAGTTAGCGAAATTTTTAAGCGATTTCGATATATAGCAGGAAAAACGAATTAATTAATTTTGAAGAAAAATATAAAAAAACGTCTGTCTGACTCAAAAGTCAAAGCCAATGTCAAAGGTTTGTCCATTGTATACAATTCAAATTGAGTGGATGGGCGTACTTTCTTACTGATGATGGCTTCTTGCAACACAGTTTTACGGAAAGTTTTATAAAATATTTTCGTGTTTAGTAAACTAGTAGTTCTACATTATGATTGGCTAATTTGCAATCTCGAGCTTTTCTGTTTCCCGATTTTTTTTTTTGTAACTTTATGTCATCTTAAAGGGTTCTACTTGCTACTAATTTAATTAGCGTAGAAAATGCCTAATACCAAATAATGGTTGTATTGCCTCATTTCCACCACAAAAAACTATATGTATATATTTTCAACTAATTGCCATGATGCTCTTAAAAGTCCAATGCAAAATGGACTTACAAAGATATCATAAAATAATGATGATCTTAGCTTCATATTCCAACAATATAAATAATATTACTTCACTAAAACAAGAGCAAAAAATAAGTTCAGCATCTGACTGCATAAATTGCTGTCATAATATTTTAGAACAACACGTCACAGCTAAAACCGACGTTGACAACGATGTACATCACTAAACGAAACAATGTACATACAGGAAAATTGAAAAATATTTTCATTTAAAATATTTTTCTTTTTTTGTACGCTGCATATTTCGAATTGCATTTCCTCTCGCCGCGAGGCATGCATTCCAAACAATGAAAAACTGTTAAGGAAAAAATTCGTAAAAACATATTTTTGCACACCGCGCACAGAAAGATGAAAAATTATCATTTTCGCAACTCTCGACTCCAATTTGTAAATTTTTTTTTCTATTTTCTTTATTTAATGTTACCTTTGACTTTATCCAAGTGTATAGACGACACCACATACACAGATATCGCATACATACACAGAATTTGTTAAGTTGTATATATTCTGATTTATGATGATAAAAATGAGACAATCGAAAGAAAATACCCAAAGATAAATTGGATAATTTTGTCGTATTGTGTTTTGTGACTCGATATGATGTATCAAGTGATACACACATAAAGAGTACAAGAAAAACGAGCAAAACAAAAAAAAAACGGAAAATTTTCCAACAGTTTATTGTTTTATTGCCGGAAAACTTTAAACAATAACAAGAGAGCACAGAACTTATTGTTGTTTTTGTTTGTGCTCTTCTTGTTATCATTTATTAGTTTATTGTTTTGGATTTAAGAAATGCTTTATGAAGCGCACATACACAGATATTTGTTGTTGTTTTTCAGGATTTTCCAGATGAACAAAGAAAAGGTTATTGGAAAAGTTATTTATTACAAAAAAAGAAACGATTAGAAAGTGTTTTGTTTTGGGGCTAAAAACGCAACAGTTTTAAAACCACGGGCTAACATTTTTTTTTAATTAAATTCCGACTGTATATAAATGAGCAAACGGGGGTGGAAGGGTGGAACCTCTCATTTTATTTTTGCCCTAAATTACAGATGAATGAATTTAATTGGCGATTTATGATGACCTGTAGACGTAATCGCACAAACTGAATAATTATTAAATCAATCGATTTTATATTTTGAAATGAATTAAACTGTGTTTGACGAGGGTGCCAATATATTCCAAATATTTTTTTTAATTCACTAAACTAAAGTAGTACACAAATCGGGATTTTTAATTTTTTGTTAGAGAGTGAGTTGGGCTGCATCCTGGGTTTGTCACATGAAGTGAAGGTTTAAATCTTTGATAAACGCCTCTAGTGTAGTAAATGTTCGGTTCAATGTTCAGGTGTTCGGTGATTTTCGTGATTGAGCATTTTGAAAATCTGGAAGACCATTATCCTCTGATAAAGAAAAAAGAAGCTGTAAAGAATAATGACTGTTATGCACTTCCAAACAGAAAAATTAAGGGTGGAAGACGGCAAACTAACTATTTTGCGACACATGTTCTCGAAAACCAGAGCTTCATAGTGGAGACGGGTTTGAAAGATGCCACGCGATGAAGAACTATAAAACATAATTTTTACATAAAAATTTAAAAATAAATTTAATAAAATCAATTCCAACCAACATGATACCTATGTATAAACTTACGACCGCAAAGGGTTAATAAAAAAAGAAAATTATTAAAAAGTTGCTTACACAGGATTAGCTCTGTACGAATGTGACGAGGAAACAAAAAATTGTAAGATAATTTGGTTGTATTAGTACAATTCGCTAATACAACCTGCACAGTACATTCTGTAAATAGAATGAATATTGTGGTGTAAGCAGTCCAGTCGCCGCGGCCTGATGAGAAGATTGTTTTTTTTTATTAAATAATAAGCTCATCAGTTCGAAACTGCATTGAATTCTCTACAATTTTCGGATATTAACTTCAAATAAATTTAAAAAAATGAAGCAAAGGGTTATATCGATTATTATTTAAAAATTTGTAAAATTTAATCTTATTCATGTAAGAAAATCGCTATCTCAAAATTTTCTTCTATTGGCAATCTTCTATAAAAGATGACATATCGCTAATCATTTAAATTTAGCTATGCTTGGTAAATTTTTATCACAACTGGTTCAACTTAGTCAGAAAACTTTTTACTGAAACAGGTGCAACTATCTTTTACCCAAGGGTTCAGTAATATTATGTCGTGTAGAATTGATTTACCAAAGCAAATATTGGTGCTTCTTTAGAGTAAACGTTTCACGCTTTATTGACCGTGGAAGCCTTGAGGATAAACCTTAAAATAGAATACTAAAAACGACACTACGCATTAATCTAGCATAGATCACCAGTTTAAAAATAAACATATACGCAGCAGGGCATCCATGAAATCGTATTCTTTTTTTTGTCGAATTAGAAGCGCTTCAAAAATTAAGGGAACTGTAAGAATTACCAGAATGGTCCTTTTTCAGCTTCCATTCTGCCGAAGAGAGAATTTGTGAATCAAGTTGTAAAAATTTATCAGCATCTGCAAAAATTAGCTGCCTAATCACGCCAGTCTGCTATAAGGAATATACATACAAGGAATCAGATATAATGTTCTAGATGATCGATCGTTTAGGTTTAGAAGTATTTGGTTCGATAATAGTTGAGGATTACATTTTGTTGCCATTTATTTTTTAATTAATATTTTTTCGAAAACGTAATTTATTATGCTTACGAAAGCTTCAATATTATCAAACAAAAATTAGTGAAATCCAAGCAGAAACTCAGCACTCTGATTGACAATTTTCTATTTTTGATAATGATTATCTTAGCAAATAGTAGTATTTAAGTTTGACGAATTCCAATTCGTCGCTGCGTGGATTGTTCATCACATTCATTAAAGTTCCAACTTTACACATTAGAAGGCTCTAAACATATCTAATCTACAGGATTACAGTAATATTTGAGAGGATCGTTATTTTAGCTCTACAAATGTATCGTTGAAATATTTATTTCTAAACATTTTGGATATTGACTAATTTTTCTTCGCCATTTCCGAGGAACTTTGTTATCAGTTTAGATATCTCCTATATGTAGTTAGCCAAAATTCAGTTTTTTAATGTTGGTTTTTCAGTTTAAACCTTAGATAAACTTTTGTCAATCGATTTGTGATTAACACCACATGTTTAACAGTCCAAGGCTCGTTGCTATTGTGTTTTCCAGGCTTATATGTCATTCATAGACTAAAAGCTGAAATTCATGAAATTTTTCTGAAAAATTAACATTGAAAATCGTCTAAGTTTTAAAGTGTAGGTAATTTGCTTAACATTGTAAGAGTTAGCATTTTAGATTAAAAAAAACAAAAACACAAACTTTAACCTATTTCCACCCTAAAAATTTGTGAAACCTCAGTACTATGTTAATTAATAAACGGCAACATAATGCTCCATTAGTTAATTTATACTGTGTGCCGTATAGTTACATAAAATATATATAACATAAGAGTACTGTGTTTTTTCCAGACAATAAAATTACACAGATTATTTAACAAGGAAAATACATCGTTACATTAAATGAAAACTATGTCTGTATATTTATAAATGATAAGATACCTACCAACCATATAATGAAAACATAAAAATTATTTAGTAATAAAATGAATATTCAATTTGGAACTATTTTTGTATGTACATAATAAACATATTTCTATGCGGCATATGGTGCGGGATAATAACAACCTAAATTCTAAAATTTGTATGCTGTAACATACTTGACACTTAATATTCCGTATATAAGTTTATCATTTTTGTATTCTTCATGTTTAGTACTTTATACCTAGATAAATTCCCCATATCGTATATACTTCAGTGTTTCGTAATCTATAAAATCTTCAAATTTTAAAATTTTTATAATTTATTACGGCCTCTTGTATGGAAATATGTATGATGGATTAGTAATAAATACTCGTACAAATGTATTATGATTTATTATCTTTCCGCGACACAAAGTTTATGAAACACTGCATGCTGTAATATAATTTTTGCGACTTTCCTTTAAACATTTTTATTTCAATTCAAGTCGAATAAGAAAAGACGAAAAGTTGTAATTTTATTCGCAACATGTTATTTATGATGAATCGAAATATATAAAAATAAATAAGAAAAGCTCGTTTTAAAATTTTCTACTAAGTTTGTTGTATGTATGTATGTAAGATGTTTATAATAGAAAAATTAGAATTAGATTTTTCGTCTGGATCGATTTTTTATGTTGTGCTTTATTGAAATTTTGCATGGCAAATTGACATATTCGAAAATATTAATAAAATGATGTAGACGGTGTTGAGTTAGAGAGGTTAGTTTTACTTTTAGTATTTATGACTATTGCAAATATAGTGTTTTATACATTATACAAGTAGTAACAGTTGATTCAAATTTGGAAAAATCTTAATATCTAGCTATAATCAAGACACGACTAAGTAGTTATTATTATTCTAAGAGTATTCTAAGCTATGAGCTATTTCTTTACGCTAGTGAACATCTTGTCCAACGTTTTATTTGAAAGTTGAAAGTTTGTGAAAAGTTCGTTTTCTTCCCTTAGAATGGTATCGACAACTTTGCCGGTCCCCTTCCACAAATTTTGAAAGTTGCGTTAAAGTATGGGCAGTTCAAAGTTACGTATACCAAATTCGATGTCAACTTTCAGTTCAACCATTAGAACCTCAACTTTCCCAATTTCAAATGAATCCACAAAATACACATTTAATTCTGTTTTATAGTATAAAGCATCATCACCCCCTCACCCCCCCCCCCCACCCCCCCCCCCCCACCCCCACCCCCTCTATAGCTTGCCTATCATAACCGAGCCTTGACCGAACTAAGGAGGGAGGCCATTATTTGCAGTCATATTTCTGGATGATACATAATCTTTCCCGGGCACTAAACGATTGTTAAGATGAAGCATACATTTTAAAAAAGCCTATGTCTAGAGTTGAAACTCCCGCATTTTTTTAACCATGTTTGATAATAAACGATTTAACTGAGATCCCTTTTGGCCAACAACTATTTTATATAAATCAGCATCCTCGTCCAGTTTAAAATAAAAATATGTCACACAAATCATACACTGAATTGAAATTTGCGACATTCTCAGGACTGGTTCAGAAATTCAGTAATTAGTGGATGCTCGACCGCTATTCAAAATACCAACCCGAGGACGCATACAATGCACGGGAGCATTCAAATTAAATCTGGCAAGCAAACTAGTAACCTCTATTCGAGAATTCAATACATCGCTAAACGAAAATCACAGCCGCTATGTCCCGTCGATGATATAATATTTGTAAACCTAATAAAGCACAGCGATTGCGATACGGTAGAAGGACGTATTCATTGATCCATTCGCATGATAAATTTTGAAGTACATACATGGATCACGAACTGCTTCTGAACGCTTTCTATTCTGGCAAAATGGCACTGATAAAATGGTGACCAAATCTGAGAGGCATTGTGAAAATAATGCTGAATTATTGATGAGCGTTTTCAAAAAAATGACAGCATCTTACATTTGCTTACATTCAATATCATTAATTTGTTCCCAATTGACCACTTACAAAATCTATTTAAGTCACTCTGCAATATCTTACTGTCTCACTAGCAATAGGTGCAAAGATTTTCGTTTTGTTTGGAAACAAGGGACAATGAACGAACTCAAAACGTTGGAAGGATGAAATCCATGTTGCGCATGTGAAATTAAAGTTTTTAAATGGAAGATCAGATTTTTTTTCACCATGGCTTCAAAAAGCTGTGGTATGGCGGATTAGATAGCGATCCCACGGTAATTTATAATCTTATACTCGATTTGAAAATCGGCCGAATGAAAGAAATCTTCCTAGGAACAGGAAAAAATCCAGTTTGTAATGTTTCGTTAAAGATGAAGGTAGAAAAGCACCTAAAAGCGTATCTTACAATTTTTAGAAGGCTGGCGGGAATCCCATCAGGAGGAACATACCCTCGCAAATGTCTTCCATTGTAAAATTAATCTGGTTAAATTCCGTTTTATTTTGACAGTTTCGGAACTTAGCACAGGATGACTGGAACCGTTCGTAAGCCGATTCAAAAAAGTTCGCAAATAGATTGCAAATATCCGATGACTGACTGGCAAAATAACTCTGAAGAGTCATTCGTGAATGAAATCCTATACAACCTCTTTTACTATTCTTAAAATTTCAAAAGTTTTCAGATCGTAGTCAATTCCCTTTTAGTCTATGAATTTTTCTACACCAGTCGCAAGTCGCTCGTTAAGTAAAAATACCATGTTATTTAAACTAGCCACCCAGTTGTACTTTTCGTGAGCAATCGAGAAATTTTGTTTGAGATGGCGCGTTAAAAACATGAAACAGAAGTATAAAGTAAAAAAAACTAAACCTTCGGCTTTTTAAATTTGTTTTTGATAGAAGTAAATTACAACGTTGGCGTTATTTTCGTTATTTTTTTACGAAATTTAGTATAAAGTGATACTCACGGTGAGCTATTAGTGAGCATCACCGAGATTGATCAATGATCGCTGTTGGAGCGCTCTGTCGTACAACAGGGCAAATGACCCAAAAAATTCCAACCCGAGTTCGTACGAGAAATTCATTTAGGCGCAATGTAGTCGGCATGCCTGAAATCAAAATTAAAATTTATCTTGGTGACACAATTTTATATTTTATATTTTATATTTTATATTTTATATTTTATATTTTATATTTTATATTTTATATTTTATATTTTATATTTTATATTTTATATTTTATATTTTATATTTTATATTTTATATTTTATATTTTATATTTTATATTTTATATTTTATATTTTATATTTTATATTTTATATTTTATATTTTATATTTTATATTTTATATTTTATATTTTATATTTTATATTTTATATTTTATATTTTATATTTTATATTTTATATTTTATATTTTATATTTCATATTTTATATTTTATATTTTATATTTTATATTTTATATTTTATATTTTATATTTTATATTTTATATTTTATATTTTATATTTTATATTTTATATTTTATATTTTATATTTTATATTTTATATTTTATATTTTATATTTTATATTTTATATTTTATATTTTATATTTTATATTTTATATTTTATATTTTATATTTTATATTTTATATTTTATATTTTATATTTTATATTTTATATTTTATATTTTATATTTTATATTTTATATTTTATATTTTATATTTTATATTTTATATTTTATATTTTATATTTTATATTTTATATTTTATATTTTATATTTTATATTTTATATTTTATATTTTATATTTTATTATATATTATATATTATATATTATATATTATATATTATATATTATATATTATATATTATATATTATATATTATATATTATATATTATATATTATATATTATATATTATATATTATATATTATATATTATATATTATATATTATATATTATATATTATATATTATATATTATATATTATATATTATATATTATATATTATATATTATATATTATATATTATATATTATATATTATATATTATATATTATATATTATATATTATATATTATATATTATATATTATATATTATATATTATATATTATATATTTTATATTTTATATTTTATATTTTATATTTTATATTTTATATTTTATATTTTATATTTTATATTTTATATTTTATATTTTATATTTTATATTTAATATTTAATATTTTATATTTTATATTTTATATTTTATATTTTATATTTTATATTTTATATTTTATATTTTATATTTTATATTTTATATTTTATTATATATTTTATTATATATTTTATTATATATTTTATATTTTATATTTTATATATTATATTTTATATATTATATATTATATTTTATATATTATATATTATATTTTATATTTTATATTTTATATTTTATATTTTATATTTTATATTTTATATTTTATATTTTATATTTTATATTTTATATTTTATATTTTATATTTTATATTTTATATTTTTATTTTATATTTTATATTTTATATTTTATATTTTATATTTTATATTTTATATTTTATATTTTATATTTTATATTTTATATTTTATATTTTATATTTTATATTTTATATTTTATATTTTATATTTTATATTTTATATTTTATATTTTATATTTTATATTTTATATTTTATATTTTATATTTTATATTTTATATTTTATATTTTATATTTTATATTTTATATTTTATATTTTATATTTTATATTTTATATTTTATATTTTATATTTTATATTTTATATTTTATATTTTATATTTTATATTTTATATTTTATATTTTATATTTTATATTTTATATTTTATATTTTATATTTTATATTTTATATTTTATATTTTATATTTTATATTTTATATTTTATATTTTATATTTTATATTTTATATTTTATATTTTATATTTTATATTTTATATTTCATATTTTATATTTTATATTTTATATTTTATATTTTATATTTTATATTTTATATTTTATATTTTATATTTTATATTTTATATTTTATATTTTATATTTTATATTTTATATTTTATATTTTATATTTTATATTTTATATTTTATATTTTATATTTTATATTTTATATTTTATATTTTATATTTTATATTTTATATTTTATATTTTATATTTTATATTTTATATTTTATATTTTATATTTTATATTTTATATTTTATATTTTATATTTTATATTTTATATTTTATATTTTATATTTTATATTTTATATTTTATATTTTATATTTTATATTTTATATTTTATATTTTATATTTTATATTTTATATTTTATATTTTATATTTTATATTTTATATTTTATATTTTATATTTTATATTTTATATTTTATATTTTATATTTTATATTTTATATTTTATATTTTATATTTTATATTTTATATTTTATATTTTATATTTTATATTTTATATTTTATATTTTATATTTTATATTTTATATTTTATATTTTATATTTTATATTTTATATTTTATATTTTATATTTTATATTTTATATTTTATATTTTATATTTTATATTTTATATTTTATATTTTATATTTTATATTTTATATTTTATATTTTATATTTAATATTTAATATTTTATATTTAATATTTAATATTTAATATTTTATATTTTATATTTTATATTTTATATTTTATATTTTATATTTTACATTTTACATTTTACATTTTACATTTTACATTTTACATTTTACATTTTACATTTTACATTTTACATTTTACATTTTACATTTTACATTTTACATTTTACATTTTACATTTTACATTTTACATTTTACATTTTACATTTTACATTTTACATTTTACATTTTACATTTTACATTTTACATTTTACATTTTACATTTTACATTTTACATTTTACATTTTACATTTTACATTTTACATTTTACATTTTACATTTTACATTTTACATTTTACATTTTACATTTTACATTTTACATTTTACATTTTACATTTTACATTTTACATTTTACATTTTACATTTTACATTTTACATTTACATTTTACATTTTACATTTTACATTTTACATTTTACATTTTACATTTTACATTTTACATTTTACATTTTACATTTTACATTTTACATTTTACATTTTACATTTTACATTTTACATTTTACATTTTACATTTTACATTTTACATTTTACATTTTACATTTTACATTTTACATTTTACATTTTACATTTTACATTTTACATTTTACATTTTACATTTTACATTTTACATTTTACATTTTACATTTTACATTTTACATTTTACATTTTACATTTTACATTTTACATTTTACATTTTACATTTTACATTTTACATTTTACATTTTACATTTTACATTTTACATTTTACATTTTACATTTTACATTTTACATTTTACATTTTACATTTTACATTTTACATTTATATTTAAATATTAGTATAAATTAATAATAACACATGAGATTTAAAATAAAACAATTCATATTTCAAATGTATCAGTGGATTTTCGTTAAGCGGAGGTTTGGTATTGTTTTGATTGTAGCCAATTTTTTTTTAGACATTTTGAACAGTATACTTTTTTAAGCGATTACTCGCTACAACCGTGTATAGTTGCCTCCGACAAGAAATAATGGGAATATGTTAACTAAAATTTTTATGTTTTGCGGTGATTTAAAAATAATTTTTGTCGATAAATACATTAAAGGCTAAATGGTTAAATGTTTTGTTTTAAAATGGCATTATTCGAAGAAACGTGCTTGAGTATTATGGTAAAACTCGCAACATTATTTCAACATAGTGCTTCTTTGACGAAGGCACAAACAAATTGATTTAAGACTGAAATGGAATCCATCAATTGAATAATCAGATATATCAAACAATGCTCATACAATAAATACAATAAATTCATTTAGAATTAATCAGTGCAAATCCAGATTCCAGACGTAGCAAGGTCACTTCTTGATTGTAATAAGTATTAAAATAAAATTACAAAATCACCAACAAAATGGGAAAATATTAATTTCCTTATATACTAAAATTAATTATCTCGAAAGAAGTTAACATCTTAATTCTGTTCATCCTTTTTATTTTCTTGTTATCCTGATAAAATTATCTCTACTTTGTGTTTGTTTAGTGTTATTACAACTACTACTACTGTTACTACCAATATTAGTAATATACTACGTACATACGTACTACTGTGTATATTTTATAAAACAGTATGAGGTTCAAATCTTCTTTAGCTTCTAAGCATTTTTGCTAATAACGTTTCCATCCAATTTATCTTTTGTTTTTGTTTAATTGTTTGAGGGAAGCTTTAAACTTTGGGTCATGAACTTTTATTTTTTATTTTTTTGTTGTTTGGTGTAATTTAGAAATATTTTTCATTCTATTATTTCATTTTTTTTTTGTCGCCTCTTTAACTTTTTTACTTACTGTGTGACTGTGTGTACTGTGTATGTGATTTTCATTTTCATGATTAGAAAATAAAGGTTGTCGTAAAAATAATTATTTTTAATATTTTCCATGATTTTTCTGCTGTTTTGGGCTTTTTGATTACTGTGCTTTCAAAATTAAAAGTTTTTTTTTTTGTTTTTTTTTTGTTTGTTAACAACTTTTGTTTTTCACGATTTGTCGTCGGATTTCCATTTTTGGTAAATTATATTTTAGAACAATTTGCCAAGTAATTAAAATGAGATAAATGAACTTTTAAATTAAGATTGTAAATTTTATTATTATTTTGTGAAATTGTAAGTTTTCATAATTTTATTATGTATTTCAGATACTAATGATTTCTAATTTATTTATCGTTTCAGGTAAATTTGAAAACATCTTGAGTCTATATAGTAAGTACGTAATTTTTAATTAATTTGAAGCCAAACTTAATTTCATCTTTTATTAACCTCAATTACAACACAAAAAACCATTTAATGCAGATTTAGCGCAAATATATTGGAATAAACATAAATTCCTTATAAATGTTAACTCCAAATCGGCTTATCGGTAATATCCAATCAAATACTTTGCGATACAATATACTGTATACAAACTTATCTCGACTCAATTGTTTCGTATTATGGCATTTAACCATATGTGCCGCATATACGCAGATAAGAAATTCAATTTGTTGTTCATACTCTTAAATAATCACGTTTATCATCGATATTTTATCTTTTATATCGCACAGTAAACCACATAACTAACTTTTTATTTGTAAATGTATGTACATAAAGGAGTTAACGTGCGCTCACCCAAGACGGAGTTAAATCATTAAAATTTTAAAATGTTGTTGCATTTTAATTGAAAGATCAGTTATCATGATTTTATGCGATCACTTAACTCTTGCGATCGTTTTTTCTTTTCTTTTTTTTGTCTGCATATATAGAAAACTAAAAATGAATACAAATTAGTTGATTTTACCATCTTTGTCATCGCATCTTTCGTATTCCTTTGTAAATAGTGGATGTGAGATATCAAAACAAATGAGATAAAACAGAATGAATATGCGAAGTAATAAATTTGACCGTATATGTATATATCCTAAAGGTGGATAAATTGGAAAATCAGTGACACCCACGACGTTGGTCTACTTTTTACGAATAAGAAAAAAAAACTTAATCTTGAGGCGACAAATACCGGAAACTAACATACATATATCGTAAAAAAAATAAACTTTACGAGAAGCTATAAAAAAACTGATAGTAAAAAGATGTATGATTGTAAAGAAATCATTGAAATATCCTTCAGAAATTTACTGTTTTATGCAACGATGTTTTATAAGTATGTGTGTTTCATACCCGGTGAACTTATGAGATTTTTTTTCCTCCGGAATTTTATTTCTTCAATCGATTTTGATTGGTTATACTCTTAGGATTGGTTGAACGATGCTAAATAAATTGAAAAAGGATATAGTGTGTCCAGAAATTGAACACAAACAGTGACTCTTGGTTTTCTTTGTTAACGATATGCTAATTTTGCTGTTACTATATACAAAGTAGAGTGTATAAAGGGAACGGTCCCACATTAAATCTATTTTTTAAACACATAAATCAAAAACTAAAACTAATTTCCTGTTGTTTTATTTTTATTTTTTATATTTTTACGCAAACGGGATTTCTATCCATCCATATCCTCCGGGAATTAGTAAAATAAATAAATATTCAGGCCAAATTTACATATGTCAATAAAAACTATGTGTTGTGCGTTAAGAAATTACTACAAAATCGATTTCGCATATCCGTAGCAAACCAAACAATTTTTGATAAAAATTTAGTTATATGATGTTGGTGTTTGTGTACTTCGTACATATTTATATATAACGCAGCATTTTATTTATTTTGGCTTATCGAATTAAATTGTACACGACAATATAGACATATAAAATTCATGCTATCGACTAACTATTATTCTATCTTTGGTCGGTTGAATTTAAATTGATCAATAGTGGCAGCAAGAGTAGAGTTGACTTAATTTTAGGTTTTAACCAAATTTGGATGAATAAATTATTTATTGCAAAATACAAATTTATATTTAACGGGGTGACGATATTTTTGTCGAATTTCATGTTATCGAAATTTATTGTAGCATTTTTGACTTGGTAAGAAGTTAATATAATAATGGAAACGAAAATTTAATTTAGAAATATACTTCGATCGAAAGTCATTTCACCGAATGCCATTTTCGCACTTAAAAAAATCGGAAAGATTCCATAACTGGTTCTGTTTCCTGATATTGTTCTAGTGGTTCGAAATCATGTTATTTTAGACAAAACCACCCAGATGGTGGCATTTGCCCATGTTATGTGACTGTAACGTGCTAACCTTAAAAACAGTAAGAAGAAATCAGTTGTGTTGACCTTAGATTAACATCTCCGGCTTAGGAGGCCGGTTCAATTTTTTTTTAGCCAAGCAAGTTCCTCATAGAGGCCTAACTATTTTTAGTAAAAAGGTTGATCATTTCCGCGATATAAGGTTAATATTTGATCAGGGTCCTGCTATTCTGGCAGAACTACCTCTGTTGGCAAGTGCTATGCTATTTTGTTGATTTCTTCTAGTAACTGTGGCGGTGTTAGAATGACACAGTACTAGCTACCTTTTTGTGAGAGTATCCAGAACCATTTCAACTAATTTTTGTTGAATCTCTTTAAAGTTCAACATTGACATCAAGGCCTGAATTGCTGTATTCGTAAATCTGTTGATGTCGTTAAGATCGTTCAGAGTCCGGGCTGATGGGAAAAGCTAGTCAGGTTATACGGAAGCTTAGTTGCTGAAGTTTCTAAATAAATGCTACACATTGTTAGTAAACTCAATTTAAACAAGGGCATTAGTTTGATGCTGGTTGGAGGAGCCGGAGTGGGCCAGGGTTGGAGGAGCCGGAGAAGGAGCTAATCAGTAGCCGGAGCTGGAACTAGAGTCGGATCCAAGCAGCTGGAGCCGAAGCCGGAGCCAAAGGCGAAGCCAGCTTACCTATATCGATCTTTTTGTTCCAAGTTTCATGATTTTATTGTTGGCATTTTTGAACAAAAATTTAATTTTGCTTTAAAAAAGCAATGTTTTACACGATTTCCGGCGTATCAAAAATGCCCAGCATCATGGCTCCTAGCTCCGGATCCAGCTCAGTCTTCCCAGCACTGGCCTGGCGCTTGCGTATATTTGTCTACTGTGGGTTCCCTTCTTTGTTCTCTCTCCGAGATGCCGCGACTATCTTTAACTGTCACCACTCTAGTTAGCCTATCTATACCGGGATGTACCATAATTCGACAATTCGCCCAAATGGTCACTCAGTAGGAGGCAGAGAGATAACAAATGTTTAATCCAAACAATGTCATTTAGTTTGTCTTCTAGTTGTTTGCAATTCCATTTTACCCGCTGTTGATGGCTATCAACGCTCACCTAAGGTTACATTTGTATGCCAAAAAAATGGTTCTGGAATAAACCACCTATTTAGAAATGACCTGGTGTTAGTGCTACTTCATACGTGTCTCCCGATATAGTTACCTGCCTCAGTTTGGGTAATTACTGTCGAAAGTTCTTAGTATGTCAGTGTGCTTTCCCCGATTGTTCGCTTTTCGTGGTGCTTCTTTGATTTGACTGCTGTCTCCCATATAGCCCTCCGAAATATGGTGCTGATTGTGGTATAAAATAACATTCCGTGCCATTCTTATCAAACATTTTTTGCAGATCTGGGGTGGTTTGTTTGAAACTCCCACGCTTTACTTTGCCGAGTATTGATCGAGCTCCATGAAAATTCGTACCATTATTAGAATAAATATGTTGGCATATACCTCCATGAAATGTTCCTTTAGGCTTAGCTATTAGGGTTATTAATAAAAATTGGAATAGAATAGCCACTCATACAGATATTCCCCGAGAAATGTTTATAAATGCAATTAGATTTTGTTGTCAAGAATGTGCGTTTATTGGTTATAATAATTTTCTTATAAAACAGATATTTGGACTCCAAATGGGTTCTCCCTTAGCTCCGATACTCTCTGACATAGTGTTAGAGGAATTATTTGATTGTACTATTCCAAAATTTCCATCTCCACCTATCTTTCTTAAGAAGTATGTGGATGATGTCATTTGTTACATTAAAAAAGAACATCTTAATGATATTCATTTACTAATCAACAGTTTCAATCATAATATCCAGTTCACTGTGGAAGTTGAGGAAAATTATTCCATAAATTTTTTAGATTTGACTATAATGAAATATGAAAATAGATTTATCACTAATTGGTATTCCAAACCGATGGCGTCGAATAGGATCCTTAATTTCCATTCACAACATCCAAAACAAATGATAATGAACATGGCTAAAGCATTTGTAAAACGAGTGTTTGATAGTAGTCACAAAACGTTTCTTAATAGTAACATCGTGCGTATTTCAAATATTCTTTCATTAAATAGTTTTCCAAAACATATCATTAACGGTTTCATCAAGAAATATAATGAAAATCATAATATGATGGGTCAAGTTTTAGCTAACAACATTAATACAACAGCACCACTTAATAAGGTCTATTCCAGTTTTTACCACATACCAGGTACTTCTGAACACATCATTAAACATCTCAACAGTGACAGTAATCAATTACGAATAGCATACAAACCAGCTCAAACATTGAAAAGAGTAATGTTCACTAAAACAAAACAGAAGATTAATATATCGCAGAGAAGTGGTATAGTATATAAAATTAATTGTAACAATTGTGATAAATGCTACATTGGTCAAACAGCAAAAAAATTGGAAGACAGAATAAAAAGACATAAATATGATTATAAAAATAGATATACATTGGACTCAAAAACTGCGGCTGTCACACATACCATTAATTCAGGTCACACGTTCAATTTTGAGAAAGCTATTATATTACAATCGGAACCAGTTAAATTTAAACGTGAGTTAAAAGAATCTAGTAATATATTCTTACATAAAGAAACAGCAGTTAATAAAAAAACGGATCTAAACAATTTAAATTTCAGTTATCATAACAGTCTTGCAATATTTTCCAATACATCTAGATTATCGCCTTTAAAAAACAGACAACATTTTGATGAATAAAAATAACAACCAGAATTAACTAATAGAAATATAGTATACATTTAGGAAGTTAGGCAGTAAACGTACTCATAATAGAATATGGACTCACACATTATTTATGTTAATAATTTATCAATTACACCCCTACTTTAACACTGAAAGAAAAAGCTTTCTTGTTATATAGTCATCTCATCATTTTTCATTAATTTTTGTTATTGATTTTTAATTATTTTTATTTCTCCAATATACCGATCTTGTTGCACAAGATAATTGATTTTTTAAACATAGTTATGGTGGACTGATTTTTTGTTTATTTTTGGTAAAATTAAAAATTAAAAATAAATAATCATAAATTTATAACAAGTCTAACATAACGTAAATGGTAATTATATTTTTTTAAATCCGTGTAATTCTCTAAGCTCTCAAATTGAGATAAGTGTGGTTTTTTCCTATTTCTTTCTTTTTAGTGTTCAATTGATTAATGGATGTTCCCACCATGGACGTTCTGCCATGTTCATAATTTTGATGCCATAATGGACTAAAAATAATTAGTTACAATAGTTTTTTTTAAAGTTTTTTGAAGTTTTGTTAAAGTTTTCTAATAACCGATAGTAATTTTATTTTTTAATATGTTTCTGAAGATGGCCCGGAGAGGGGCCGAAATATAAATAAATACACATAAAAGTGAAAGGAGTATTTTGTTTAGATCCAAATATCGGGCAAACAATTTTTTGCTAAATGAAAATAAAAAGTGGATCGTATGCTATATGTTTTTAAATAATATAATATACCTCTGTGCGCAATAAATCTTCTATATGCTGCTACAAAGACTATTGCAATCAAATCGTTCATAATCTCGAGACGAACGGCTTTAGTGAAAAACATACAAAGACGGATATGCATCACTTGTAGGACTTCGTGCCGATTCCTTATGAAAATCTGATTTGAATAGGCCCCGCAAAGTCTACACCCATATGTGTAAATAGACGCAACGATAGTACTCGCTGTAATTTGGTGGTGGACTTGAAGCGATGATATGTTTTACATTTGTTTATTTCTCTCCGAATTCTACTTCTGCCTTTTATGATTCAGTACCTTCTTCTAAAAATAATAAATTTAGCTGTCTGCCCCCATACGTACGTAGATGTGCATCAGCTATCAGTAGCTTGGTTTGGCGGTGATATAAGGTGCTGTATACGATGCGACCTCCTACACGCAGATGGAGACTACTCGCTGTCGGTGCGGCATTGTGCGTTAAATTGCCGTCGCGGTTGTAAATTTGTATTATTGCAGCTACTTTCCAGTACACTTTCATTATAAAATCCGCTGATATTCCTGATCTTCTTCATGAACCTTAATTTGACGAAATATTTTTTCTAAATTTGCTGTGTAGACGTACTTATGTTTTCGCCAACATAAAAGTATGTTCAGTAAGTCCTACTGGCCAGTAGGACCATTCAGTTTCACTTCATATAATGATGTCTCTGTGGATGTTTTTGCCGACGCATCAAAGACAACTCTGAGTTTTGCCGTTGAATCTTTGTCCTTCAAGATAGCTTGTTGAGGAAAATATAGTAGTGCTGATTATCTCCATCTATGCCTTTAGTTTTCTTCATACGTATTATGTCCTAAAGCCTCATACTCGTCCATAAATTGTTGGTATGGCAGGGTCAACTCAGGGTTCTTAGCCAAACGTTTTTCAACTTGGAGTAATAGAACGATGCGGTTGTTTTTCTTAATTGACCGAGTGGTTTGGAACCAAATAAGTCGATATTAAATGGAATTCTTACTTTATTATTTCCATCGGTCGGGCGTTTATTAGTTTCGTTGTAAATTTCTCTAGTTCCCAAAACTTTTAACTGATTGTCAATCTCATTGGTGGTTATAACCATAGTCTAATACATTTCCATATTAATACTAGCAGATGTATTTCCAGTAAGAATAATTTTTTAACGTTTGAATTTATTTAGGAGTTTTAAATACTGTGTGTTTCAGATATTCGAAAGAGGTGTTTTGTATTGTCCTTAACCCGCTAGCAGATTCGACCACCAAGCTGCGTAAATCTAACAATACACTTACGTGGATGCTGGGTAATAATCGCTTGTCATCGTATCTGATGATAAGAGTGATCCATGCAGTAATATAGTTCTCTTCCGATAGTGTGAGATAATTGATTGGTTTTTTTGCTTGTCCTCCACCAAGGAAAGGCGATAATACATCTTATCTTCGTTAGACAAGCTCTAAATAGGCTATAAAAACTTGTCGATTGCTTAAAAGTTCTGTAGAATAAGGGAATTTCAATGGTTATATGTTGGCATTTTTCGTGACACCGCCTTAACAAAATCCGCTGAACTGTTTTTTGAACTTCTTCTGAATCTCAATGACGCACCACTCGTATGCTGTTTGGACTTCATCAAACAAGTTGTTTTTAAATTCCACTTCAGCTGCGACCCTAAAGACGTAAGGTAATTTAAGTTTTTTGGTTGATAGCCATTCGCCTAAAAATGCTCTATTGGATCCAAGCGCCGCATTTCATCTGTGCTTGTTTGGAGTATTAGGCCAATGGTGAATCCAGCTAAAATAGCGCTTTTTTGTACCATCGGAATTTTGGTGTGCATTATGTAGTCGTTTATTAGCAGGTTTTTTATTAATTAAAATTAATAAAACTGCAAATTACTTTTTATTATCTACCATCACCGAATTTAAGGCATTTTCAACAAAAGACATTCTAAAACTAGAATTTCTTCAAAAAATGGCACGGTTGTTCAAATTCATCTTGAATTGTTTTAAAAACAATCAATAAATTAAATTTTTGACAACTTTGACAAATGCCCAATGGGTCCACGTTCTTGTAGCATACCGATTAGTAAACACAAAATGTAAGCAGACCTGAAAGCAGCCAATAGTTATCAAACCAAATAAAATTATTGCGGATCCCCTAAATAAATAAAATAGACTTGCACTTGGCTAAGCTTTCCGAAAATATGAGCAAGACTTTGTGAACTCTGCGTTCAGATGTATAGTAAAGTTCATATACGTAGCTATTGGATTAAGTTGGCCATATTGACTAGGCATAATGCCTAGGAATAAAAAAAAATTAGCAAAATAATCAAAAAATAGTTAACTTTTAAATTCGTGACATGTAGCAGGATTCAACCGGTTTGAGTTTCTGATAAAATTTATCAAATATAATATTGATGAAAGCGTGCATATTTTGTGTACATTTTCTTCAATAAACAAAATTGAAACGAAATATTAGGTGGATAATGATAAAATAATTAATAAAACAAAAACAATATTTTTGCCAAATTTCGTGTGGATTTTGTGTAGATCACGTCAGAAATCGGATTTTAGAATTTTTTTATATATATTTCGCACCTCTGTGATTATGGAATTGTATGCCTGCAATTAGAAAATTTCTACTTAGCTTACTTCAGGAAACAGGATGCGAGTTCTCACGTGATTATCACACCAGAAATTCCATATAGGTATGTACAATGTACCCATAGGTAATAAAATGTATTTTTCGGTTTTAATGATTGTGCATTACAGAACTGCCCTTAAAAATAACTTAAATTGGTCAGAATCGGCCATAGAACCTCCACAATTTATCAAAATCGCGGTTTTTCGAAGAGGTCGTATGGGCGATTTACAGGAAGCCCATTGAAATCCCCAATTATAAAATAGTGGTTGCTTAATTTCGCCTGTATGCTACTTAAATCTAATCTCAAATGAACAAGTCTGTCCAATATAAAATTTTTCGCAATTTTTGCACGTTAATTTGTATACACCGCATTCTTGAGGTTTATCCGCATTCGTGGTGGTTTTTAGCAAATTTTGTGTTTTGTTGGAGGTTTTGAACGCAGCCGCGTACCTATATTGATGTAATATCTTTTTATTGATATTGGCTGTTGTTGTACTATATTATTATACAACACTAATAAATTTTCTGTTTATGTGATCATCATTGCCTAAAGTTGACAAGTTATGTAGTCGCATTTTGGTTATCATGAAATCCAGACGGTAAATTTTGGCGAATTTATTAAAAAAAATTCATATAATTGTATACTGCTTAATTCGTCGTGATTGTCAGATTCAAACATGGAGATATTATTTAGACGATAAAGCAAATGATGATATGCTACTATTTTTTATTGATAAGGATACTGTGAAGATATACGAATTGTGTGATCTGTTTGGGTTGGTTTTCGATATAATATGCTATGTGTTTGTGGTCGAAATTTTTTATAGTTAAATCCAGAAAATTAAATGTGTTGTTTGATTCTATTTCGACTGTGAATTTTATTTTAGCGTGTATGCCATTAATATATTGGTGCAGCTGGTTTAATTGTCTGACAGTGCCTTTAAATAACAATAAAATATCGTCTACATATCTCTGTCAATATATAATGTTGGTGAAAAGTCTGTTTTTTATGCTCACTCATATTTAGGGGATCCAATTTTTTAGCCAAAAAGTAATTCCGGAATTTTAGAATTTGAATGTTCTCGATTCCAGAATTCCGGAATTGATTTTTTTAAAGTAATCTCTGATTAACCCTTACTCTGTGCATTGGGGTTAAATTGACCCCAATCGATTTTAAAATTAAAAAAATGCGTTTCTCAACTCATTCTCAGCCTCAACTAATATTTTATGCACGCAATACAATGAAAAGAGGGCCCAAATTACTTGTAAATTTGGTAATATGGTAGTTTTATTTACTTTCCCCCTGAGATACATATATGAAGATATCCGTGCGATTACATTGACCCGTATACACAGGCAAGGTGATAGTAAGCTATACACAGAGTGAGGATTAAAAATCATAATTTTACAAAAAATTAAATTTTTTTTTATTTCGTTTAAAATATTCGATATTTTATAATTAATGCTCTTGTACGAATTAAAAAAATGTTTAGAATTTATAAAATTTTTAGAATTTGTGGTAATTAAATAAATCCTTTAAATTTAAAAATTCTTTAAACTCTATAAATTAAATTTAATCAATCCCATAAATTCAGTAAATTTTACAAATTTTATAAAGTTTAAAAATCCAATAAATTTTCTGAATTCTATAAATTCGGTAAATTTGATAAACCCAATAAATTCTATAAATTTTTAAATTATATGAATTTTATAAATTCTATCAATTATATAAATTCTTCAAATCGTATAAATTTTATAAATTCTATAAATTGAATAATTTCTATAAATTTTGTAAATTTAATAAAGTCCTCTAAACTTATAAAAGTTCTATAAATTCTATAAATAAAGTTTAATACTTTTAACAGTAAGTGCTTTAAATTCTACAAATCTCACAAATTTTTTTAAATCCAATAAATTCTATAAATTTTATAAATTCTCTAAATTCTAATAAGTCTATAAATATTATAAATTCTAATATTTTTATAAGCTCTACAAATTTTATGAATTTTATAAATTCCATCAATTCCATAAATTATATAAACTCCACAAATTCTATAAATTTTAAAAATTCTTTAAATTTAATAAATTCTATGGGTTCTATAAATGGTTTTAAGTCTTTCAGTTCTATAAATGTACAAGGCCAAATATCACTTATTCTAAAAATTCCATAATTTTTATAAATTTTATAAATCTCACAAATTTTTTTAAATCCAATAAATTTTATAAATTCTACTAAGTCTATAAATATTATAAATTCTAATAGTTTTATAAGCTCTACAAATTTTATGAATTTTATAAATTCCATCAATTCTATAAATTATCTAAACTCCACAAATTCTATAAATTTTATAAATTCTATGGGTTCTATAAATGGTTTTAAGTCTTTGAGTTCTATAAATGCTACAAGGCCAAATTTTACTTATTCTAAAAATTCCATAAGTTTTATAAATTTTATAAATCTCACAAATTTTTTTAAATCCAATAAATTCTATAAATTTTATAAATTCTCTAAATTCTACTAAATCGAGAAATGTTATAAATTCTAATATTTTTATAAGCTCTACAAATTTTATAAATTTTATAAATTCTATCAATTCTATAAATTATATAAACTCCACAAATTCTATAAATTTTATAAATTCTATGGGCTCTATAAATTGTTTTAAGTCTTTCAGTTCCATAAATGCTGCAAGGCCAAATTTTACTTATTTTAAAAAATTCCATAATTTCTATAAATTTTAAAAATTCTTTGAATGCTGCAAATTATATAAATTCAAAAATTTCGATAAATCCTATGAACATTAATAATTCTATAAATTCAATAATTTATATAAATTTAATAAATTCTACGAATAATTCTATAAATTGTCTGGATAAAGTTTTGAAATATGTACAGTAAGTTCTTTTAATTCTGCAAATCTCATAAATTTTTTACTTCTTAAAAATTCTGTAAATGCGATAAATTCTATAAATTTTATGAGTTCCTCAAAGATTGCAATTATATAAATTTTAATATGTTTATAAAACCTGTAATTCTATAAATTCTATAAGTCCTCTAAATAGTGCTTTAAATTCTACAAGTCTCACAAATTCTTTCAAGTTCAATTAATTCTATAAATTTTATAAATTCTCTAAATTCTACCAAGTCTATAAATATTATAAATTCTAATAATTTTATAAATTCCATCAATTCTATAAATTATATACCTAATCTCCTGAAATTCTCTAAATTTTATAAATCCTATAAATTGTATTGATTCATTGGGTTTTATAAATTGTTCAAGTCTGTCAGTTCTATAAATTCTACAAACTCAAATTTGACTTATTTTAAAAATTCATTAATAGCTATAAATTCGATAAATTCTACAAATTTTGCTAATTCTAAAAATTCTTTAATTTTTATAAATTTTGCAAATTCAACAAATTCTTTGAATTTTATGAATCGAATAAATTCTATAAATTGTATAAATTTTATTATTTGTATAAATTCTATAAAGCTTAACAATTCTGTAGGTTAGGTTATTTGGGTTGGAACAGAATATTTCCCCTTTACCCTTACCGGAACCATTTAGTAGCTATTTAGGTTGCGTAGAAGATCGCGCAGTTTACCGTCTAGCACCATTACAAGTGATGCTTTCAATCCAACCTTTCCAGTTTATGGGCTCTCATAGGACTTGCTCTTTCCGGCTGCAGCAGGTAAAAATTCAGCAAGTTTATAAAATAATTATTATAAACGTTAATAAGTTTTATGAATTCGATAAATCTTACAAATTCAAAAAAAATTTTAATTTCTTTAAATTTTGTAGATTCTATAAGTTCAATAAATTGTTTTAACCGACAGAGTTTTATAAGTTCTGCTAACATAAATTATTTTTATATTTTTTTGTATTCTAAAATTATCTAATTTTTATAAATACTAAATTCTTTTAATTCTGAAGATTTTATATAATCGAAGAATTCTATAAATTTCATTCTTCAAATTCTTTGAAGTAAAAAGTAATTTTTTGGCTCTGTAAATTCCACAATTTTACTCAAAATTTATTTTGCTACTCGCTCCGTAGAAAATGAATGTTGGAAAAAAAATCTGCAACATTTTAAAATAAAAATTTAATTGCTTCTGCGATTTAGTAAAATGTTACTTTGTATGTTGCTTTCAGTAAATAGTTGCGTTATTATCTTAATTGCTTCAGCTATTGGAATATTGGAGTGCATATTAGTTACATCGAATGACGCCAGTTTTACGCCATTCGGGGTTTGTATGGATTGTATTTTGTCTATTAGCTCAATATTGTTGATGGCGGAATAAATTTTTGGAAATTTTATATGTGTGTGCTTGATGTTTAACTAATTTAAAAGATGGTGAAGTAAGGAAATTTATTAAAGGCTCATAATGTGTGTCCTGTTTATACATTTTTGGTAGTGCGGTTATTACAGGTGCTGTGGTTTTAATCATCGAATTGCAATATATTTGATGTTTGTTCCGGATGTTCGTCGATCTTTTAATAGCAGCTTTGATTACCTTAAGATATTTGTTTGTGGGGTCATTGCGCAATTTGTGGGTGTTATTGTTTTCTATATGTAATCTTTTATTTTAGAGGTATACTCAGAAATGTACATTATCACAACGGTACTACTTTTAACAGCCTTAACTACTAATGCGTTGTTTTCATTTAGCTTTACTTTAATGTTACACAGGACTTTCGAATTCGACATGGACTGATTTGACGGTCTTGCTGGTATATTTCGTTGTTTTTTGATTTCATTAATAATGAGTGTTTGGATTTCGTCTCGATGGTCTTTGTCCATTCTGAGAATCGCGTTCTCTATTTCAACATAATGCTTAATTTCCTCCATCGTTTTTACCTAATGTCTTATACTTTAATCCCAATTTGAGAAAATTCATCTCGCAAATATTAAACTCAATATCCGTTAGGTTGTTTAATCGTTTGTAGAACTTTTAATACTAGCCAACATTCATATTTCAGAGCATATTACACTTTATCCAGAATCGGCCGTAGAATTTCCATAATTTATTAAAATCTCAATTTTTCAAAGATGGGCGATTTCTAGAAATCCCACCTTTCACTAAAGTGCTAAATAAAACAAGTTCTAGTTAATATACTGACCAAGATTCACGTTTGTGCATATTTCTGTTAAGCCAAAATCGGCCATCGGCCATCGGACCTCCGCAGTTTATTAAAATCGCGGATTTTCCAAGAGGTATATAGACGATTTCCAGAAATCCCACCTTTTATTAAATCTAAATGTAGTTAAAATAATGGCCAAGATTTATGTTCACCCAAATAAATTCTTCGAGAAACTGCAATTTTGATAAATTGTGAGGTTCATGGCCGATTTTACCTAAAGAGTAATATGCACAAACATGAATATTAGCCAGTGTTAATATACTGGATTAGTTTGTGGATATCACGTTTTAGTTAAAGGTGGGATTTCTGGAAATCGCTCATATTATTTTTTCGAATAACACGATTTTGATAAATTGTGGAGGTTCTAAGGCCGATTCTGCCAAATTTAAACTATTTTATGGTCAGTTTAGTAATGCACAATGTTGCACAATCATCATAAACCGAAAAATATATTTTATTACGTAATCGAAGTATGTGGGATTTCTGGTGTGATATATTATATAGAAGGTGCCAAGTATATATAGAAAACTTGAGTTTTTTGAAGACAGAATTTTTTTTTTTTATTATAAAAATTATAAAAATATACAAGAGTGGAACTTCGCAAACATTTTTGCCTCGAATATTTGAGCCGTTCAACAAATTGACTTAAGTGGTTAATATTAATCCAAGTTTTAATGCATGTAGTAATTTTATGTTTCAAACTTCATTCAGATTCCACTTTGTAAAATTAATAAAACTCCGGTTAAAATTCCTACATAGTTCAAAATTGTTGTTAACCTTTTCCAACCTAATTATTTCACATAATTAATGAAAATAATTTCACTTAAAGGAAAACTTTGAATGAAACTTTGTTTCAGTTGTATTTCAGATTTGACTCGTGTTTATTTATGTAACTTGTTCAAACAATTTAAAATTTTAGTCCCGTAGGAGTGTAAATAAATCGGTACTAATGAGAAATGTAAACTTGGTACACACTTTTAATAGTGATGTACATTTACAATAAAATCCCTTTTTTTGTCGAAAAGGTCTCATAAATTATATATTAAATTTAAATCAACAAGTATGTAGTCCGTTTAATTTTACTAGAATCTCGACCACTCTCGCATTACTAAGTCCAGCAATCTAATAAACCTACATACGTATATATAAATCGTTTTCCCGATAGACTAACACAAAAACGATATCCTTTCATTTTTTTTTTTATTTTTTTGCTAAACGAATTTCGTATAAATAAAATCCTAAATTCCTCGAAAACAAAAAATAAATATTTATTGTCAATTTAACCTTTATTTCAGGCAGATTTCTCTGAATTCGTAATCCCTTCTACTCGTATATACTTACATATATACAATCGAAATTCGTCTAAAAACAAAATCCTCGTATATATGGATTTCGATTTTCACCCTTTTCTACCTCAAACACTCATCCTCTTGTACATTTCTATACTATTAATTACTCAAAAATAGTTTTAAGCGATTTGTAATGATACAAAAAATATAAAGTTCACAACCTTGTTTAGCAAGCGTAATAAACAATAAAAGAAGAGATTAATGACATGTTAGCAAGCTTAGAGATGGAGAAGGGTAAAAAATTGCCAATTTACCAAAGCACGGTGCAAAGAAATGTCCTGAACTTTTTTTTTGTCATCAAATATTCGACTCAAGTGTTATACAAAAATGAAAACAAATAATAAATTTTCAGTTTCGTTTTTTTTTTTAAAGAATCATAATTGAATTTAATTAGAAAAATTAATTACAAAATAAAAATGAATTTATTTTAGTCTTGAGACTTGTTACCCTCTGGTGTAAATCACTGGTGATGTCAATAAACCTAAAGGTTAGTGATTTATGCATTTAGAATTATTACTGTGGGTTGGAAAATTATTAGCGAGGCGTCGAATCTTGTTGCAGCCATAAAAAAGTGGGAATTTCAACATATAAATTTTATCTTTGTTCTAATTAGTACATGTACTAAAAGTAGAAATAGATTATTTATCTAATTGTAAATTAATTGTATCTTCAGAAAAGGGGTATTTTCAGTTTTTCTATGGTCGTGCTCTTTTAGTCCAACAAAAGACGGAATTGGCAACCCTAGAAGAAAATTTTGAATTTAAGTATTGTTTCTTGTTATTGGTTCTACATTTCTTGCATTTTGCATTTTATTTTAGCTTGGCTAGAAATAGCTCTCAGGGGGTTATAAACTTCGTATATATAAACTTCTTTTCGTATATATCTCAATTTATTTAACGCCCTGAGAGACATTTCTAGACCAGCTAATCGTGTCTAATTTAGGTACTAAGACTGAATTCGAAACCTATGAAAAATATGTTTAGTACATTTTAGACATTTCTTTGGAAAATATTCCCCTAAATTTAAATAATTGTTTGCCGTATTTCCCCGCTTCGCGTGTGTTATTTTGTATTATTTACAGAAATCGTTTACTTCGTATAGTGTAGCATAAGCTACAGAATAGAAGGGTCATCTACGTTATGCTTACTCTCATTGGCAAGAACGACATTAAAATATACGGCCGAAGTATTTTTTGAAATATTAAGCTAAGAAAACTATGTCAATAATTCAATGAAAAAATATTACAACTTCCGAAAATCTAGAAGATAAGTAACTTAGGACAGACGTGTTGCGTCTGTTATGTAAGTTCGCATAACATTAAATATTAAAAAATGTCTTAGACTGGTCCAAAGATCGTACCCAAGTGGACATATATTGAGTTTAATATTCGGAATCAACCTGTGTGTCCAACGCCCTTTCACCGTATTATCCCAACGTTCCTGCCAACTTTGCACGGATTTGGCTCTCTCTGTCCTTTGGATAGCCTGACCAACTGCATAGCTATGTTTCTTAGCCTAAAATATTCTCTTCGCCTCGTCCGCCATAATTAGAAATTATCAATTTTATGCGAACTTACATATAGGAGGCAACATCTGTCCTAAGTCACCTATCTTCTAGATTTTGGCAAGTTGTAATATTTTTTAGAAAGAAGGGTCACCCACTACCCTTAAAAATATATGTCTACTTGGGTACGATCTTTGGGCCAGAATGAGAAATTTTTAAATTTCCAACTTTATGCGAACATGCATAGAGCGACGCATCACGTCTGTCCTAATTCAGTTATCTGCTAGATTTTTGAAAGAAGTAATATTTTTTAGGTAGAGGAGGTCGCCCACTACTAATAAAAATAAATTTCCACTTGCGTACGATCTTTGGACCAGAATTAGAATTTTTTAATATCCAATTTTATGCGAACTTACATATAGAGACGCAACGCGTCTATCCTAAGTCATCTATCTTCTATATTTTGGCAAGTTATAATATTTTCTAGAAAGAAGGGATGACCCACTACCCTTAAAGATATATGCCAACATGGGTACGTTCTTTGGGCCAGACTGAGAAATTTTTTAATATTTAATTTTATGCGAACTTACTTATAGAGACGCAACACGTCTGTCCTAAGTCGCGTATTTTCTATATTTTGGCAAGTTGTAATATTTTTTAGAAAGAGGGAATCACCCACTACCCTTAAAAATATATGTTCACTTGGGTACGATCTTTGGACCAGACTGAGAAATTTTTAAATTTCCAACTTTATACGAGACGCATCTCGTCTGTCCTAAGTCGCTTAACTTCTAGATTTTTCAAAGATGTAACGCTTTTTAGGTAGAGGAGGTCGCATAAAAATATATGTCCACTTGTGTACGATCTTTGGGCAAAATTGAGAAATTTGTTAATATCCAACTTAATTCAAACTTACTTATAATAACGAATCACGTTTTTCCTAAGTCAGTTCTTCTAGATTTTTGAATGTTTTTATTATTTTTAAATTGGGGAGATTGCTCTCCATCCGTAGTGAAGTCTGTGTCATGTTTTTTGGATAGAGGGGACCTCCTACTGTGTGTAAAATATGTGCACTTAGTTACCATCTTGTGGGCTCAATCTGTAATTTGTATATATCAAATTTCGAATTAACTTTGATTTTGCTAAATTTTTTCTTTAGACATTTTAAATTAATACTTAAGTTTATTTAGTTGCTTTTTTGCAAATTCAAATTACATAGTTAAAAAATTTGTTTACCTAATAATTCTTAATAACGAGAGAATTATTATTCTCACTAAAACATTCACAAGAAAATCATTTTTGAGGACAAATGTTTAATTTTAGGCCAAACTTATACCGATGAAAGTAAAACAATAAAAAATATTTGATGTTTCCTTTTGCATCTATTAGCCAGCGATAACAACCCTCCAAACCACAATTTATGTCCATAAAGCCATTTTTACTTCTAGAGAATTGATACGCCAATTGAAGTAAATGTGCAGACACTCAAATTATTTACTGTACTGAAATATTTACCCTTGTGATTGTGAGATAAGAAATATAGAAATCGGGGAAATGTATCATACAATTTATTACACAATTCGGACAACATAATAAATAATTGTGAATGAAGGGGAATATTTTTCAAATAAGTCCGAAATTTGTACTAAGAAAAAACTATCACAGGTTCGGACACGGTCCTAAAAGATATCAAGTCGATAGATAGACTAGAAAATGAAAAATTTTCAATTTCAATTCAAAGGAATGATAAAAACATAAAAATGATTGGATTTACCTTTAGTCAACAATTTTAATATTAAATCTCAATTTTCCAGAATTTCCAATTTTTTCATGTTTTTTTTTTTTTTGCTATTACATGTAAGAAAAAAGTTTCCTACGGCTGATGAAATGTAAATTGGTTCCATTTCAAAATATGAATTAAAGGAGTTTTCAAATTCTGATTTTAATTACGAAATTTTGAATGCGTAATTTTATAAAATTTTGGATTTTTCTAATACTAGTACAAAGACTAAAAATATTTAAATGATTTTAGAACTGAAATATTTTGGTAGTTCTAAAATTCTTATTAAATAATTAACGACTTGGAAATTTACTTACAAGGAGGACCCGAAGTGTACCTCGTCACTTATTTTGAAGTTTTGCAATGTTAATGAGCACAAAAATATATACGTTTTTTTTGGTGCTTACTCGGGGTAAAAAGTACCCCGAAAATACTTGTTTCATTTATAAAAATGGGTTTAGGGAGTTGAACATTGAAGGTAGTTTTTAGCCTTTATATTGCCGAGTTAGCACTAAATAAAAAAAAATACGTGACTCATATTTTTTTGGGTTCTTTAACATTGCAAAACTTCAAAACAATCGATGAGGTATACCTCGGATACCTATCTTGTTAGTGATAGCGAAGATCCTACTTTATAGTTGTTAAAAATAAAAATTAAATCGGTTGAAAAAATATTTACTGAATTTGAAACCATTACTAATAATGTAGTGAATATAGCTTGACCGAAGATAACGGGGTACCTTCCTTGTTATTAATTTGTAAATTCAAAAAATTAACTGATGTCCAAATATACATTTTTTAAATTTGCTACATTAACTGCTGACACACAATTGAATTCGTAACTACAGTTTCAAATTAACTATAGTTTCACCTTAATGTGTCATGACTGATCATGATTTCAACTACGAAATATATTATGTTGTGTCACTTTTAATTCATTTGGGTAACTAAGGTTTCGAAACTTTGGCTTCGAAATCAATTGTATGTCAATAGTATTTAAAACCTTCAAAATTACTAAGTGCATATAAGAATTTAGGCATAAAGTATTTAAAAATTGAAAATCCAAGCTTGATTATTTCAAATTTTTATTTTTTCGAAATATGTTTTTGGGTTTGCAAAATTTGAACCTATATCCAATTTCTCGATTTAAGCCACCCATAGAGGTATTTGGCGTCCTACGCGTCAAAAATAAATGGAGGAAATTCAAGAAATATTTAAACCATTTGAAAATGTTTTGTTAAATCGAAAATAAATTTTATCGATATTTCGGAAGAAAAATTTCGGTTAGTAAAAAATTCTAAAATTGAAAATTTATTTTATTTTTGTTTTGAATATTTTGTAATTTTGGAAATTTGAAAACATTGAAACGAAGTTTGTCACTGATTTGAACAAGTTCGAACATTTATAAAAAAATTAAATTTAATGGTTCGAAATTTTTAAATTTGATTTCTTTATAAATTCCATAGATTTGATTAGAAACCTGAGAATTTCAGATTTCAAAATAAACCAACTAAAAATTTAAAAAAATGGTTTAATTCGAAAATCTAAAACGCGTATCAAAGTCTATTTGGAGTTAAAAATTTTTTATTTCAAAATGTATGATTTGCAAATTTTTGTATATAGCTTTTAAGCTACAAAATTTAAAAATTCAATATCTGAATAGCAA
Organism: Tipula helvola; assembly: GCA_963556165.1. Classification (NCBI taxonomy): domain Eukaryota; kingdom Metazoa; phylum Arthropoda; class Insecta; order Diptera; family Tipulidae; genus Tipula; species Tipula helvola. The sequence continues at coordinate 325,821,757 of OY744481.1, read as the reverse complement.
TTTGTGATTAATTAATTTGAAATCCGTTTTAGTTCAACATGGTTTAGTTTGAAAATGAATTTAAGAATTTTATTGAGAAATCATCAACATTTGGATTAACAAATTTAGATTCGTGGATTTATGTTCTCCATTTTTAAATTAAAAATTTAAGTTTAGAAAATATGTATATGTAATTGTGTTGCTTTCCAATTTGGACCTTCAGAGTTCGGAAACGTAAAGAATTTCGATTGGTCCAAATGAAGCTATTTATAGAGGAATAGACCAGTCAGGGATATAAAATTCAGTTGTGATCAAATGATTAGAACCACTTTGAATACTGATAACAAACATTTTAAACGCGTGGTCACAAATATTACGTGTTTTAAAATAAATTATTTAAATAATTTAAAAAAAAATACTATTTCTAGCAGAGCTAGCTCAAAATATCGAAAAGATGAATTGCTATACCTTTCTTTCATTTGGAGTTTTGAAATAACTAGGCTAGAGGGTATTATAAATTTAAAAAAAATATAATTAATTTAGTTCAAATTAGTTCATGTTAAATTTAGCACTTATAATATTTAGTATAGCAGTAAAAGTATATTTAAAGTATCCATAATAAATTGGTTGCATAAAAAAAAATTGAACTGGTGTACTAAATATTTTTACTGGTGCCAACTTTCTACAAAGCGGTTCTAATAAATTGATCACCGACTGTATAAAGTAATGTAGCTTCCCGGGCTCGTGTTGTACACATTTTCAAAATCTGTATGATTACTGAAACCGATAAATCTAATTATAGCCTAATAAGTCCTAAAGTTCTAGGCAAGTTAGGATACGACAGGAAGTCGAAGCAAAATAAATCAGAAATAATTGCAAACCTAAGGCATTCGTATTAAGCTTCAGTGGCTGTAACTTGTAGAGTAATTATCTGGGGAACTAGTTAAGATTCTATGGTATAAAAGATTCAAAATTGCAAAAAAATATTTTTTTTTAGTTTTCACTTTTATCTAACATTTATGTATAATCTATTAAACCTCTGAACATGAACGATCTTTCAGTTTGCCCCATGTATAAAGTTGGATAATCTAAACAACTAATTTAAAGTAAGAATATGAATTAGCAATATTTAGCATTGAATAAATGCCGGCCAATCATTCATTATTAAAATTATTTTAAGCTTGGTGTGAAAATTTGGTATCCAAAGCCAGTTGCTAATAATTTAATTGGTACGGTTCCAATTTCAATCATACTATACTCGAATCAGGACAAAACAAATTAAAACTTTCATTGATCTGTTGTAAATATATTCAATTATCCAAGCCTCGCTTGGCACACAAACAATATTCCGTTTGACTCAATTAATTTTAATTTTCGAATATTTTCCGTGCATATACAAATAATACAGAGAGAGCCGTTTACAGAATAAAGTTCACAATAATAAACTTAAAAATAATTTTCCTGACAAAAGTTTTATTTATCCCAACAAAAAGAAAAAAAAAAACTTTTAAAAGCTCCCAACAATAAAAGGCAAACTTACATATACAAAAAAAAAATCTATATTTTAATTTAATTGAATTAAATTGTCGTATCGTTAGTTTATGTAGATATATTAAGTTCTGCTAACTAATACTACTACTAACCACTACTCCTGGTCTTGCTATGTGAATAGCAACTATGTTTACGAGTTTGGGAAAATGTTTTTGGTTTTGTAATAAAACCGATTTTTTTTTTTTATTGTACATTTTACTGACGATTAATTATGTTTTATGATTATTTTATGTTTTTTCAATGGCTATGAGTTGTGATTGTCGTGGCACAGACAGACGTTATCGTACTTTTAAAAATACCAAGAAAAAAAAATGTTTTTCTAAAAAGTTGATTAATTAAGGCACTAGTAGTATAATTTATAGTAAAAGTTTATTGTTGAGTGGGTTTTTGCTTATCTTGTGTCTATTTTGGACTACATTGTGTGTTTGTACGAGTTGTCTGCGTTTAAATTTACTAGTTGAGTAAAAAATATTTTGTTCCATTACGTGATTTGTGTTGAACTTACATATAAATATTTGGTTTGTTGTTTCGTATTCAAAGGTGTCAGACACAGATTTTTATATTATCAACAATTTATGTAAACATTTATTGTACTTTGTTTAGTCGATATACGTAGACAATTCTGCCGTCTACAAGTTTCGTAAGGACTGTGATGTTTTTTTTTGGAAATTCGAATTTATAAAGATATTTAAACATAAGTTGAATGAATCGAGTTGAGTCCTAATCTATGGCGAGGGATATTGAATAGACATTCAACATTTTTGCTCGCCAATTATCAATAATCTGAGAATAGTCGCTCGATAGTATAAATTCGGGGATGTTAATTATAAAGAGGTTAGCAAACGGATAAGAATGCATAGAAAGCCTGTGTTCTAGAAGTTAATGTTTGTCAACGTATTTTGGTACATTAATATGATGGTTTAGTCAAAACCGTCAGAACTATGCTGATTTGCACATTAGGATTTCTCAAACGGGACCCGGATATGACTGGTAAATCCCGAGTTTTTCCGGTTTTCGATTTTTTTAGTTTATGTAATTTTGGCTCAAAACCACTTCGGGATATTTAAGGATTCTCAAACGGAATTCTGGATCCCCTTCCCGGTATCAAAAGTGTGACTTGTAATTCCCGGCATTTCCTGGTTTTAGGTTTATTTATTTTATATTCTGTAACTCAAAGAGAGCAGATTAGAACACAGAATATAAAACATAAAGGTTTAAAAGACTAATTGGGAATTGGCCAGAAACTTACCCATACAAAGAATTTTCAAGCCAAATTTAGGTCAATTGTAATCTAGATTGATATTTAGAAAAAGTTTTCGAATATCACCAATTTGAAATAAACTCGGTTATTTCTAAAGCGATTGTGATAAAATTCGATAGATACGACATGAAATCGTTAATGAAACATCTAAGTTCCTTGATATAATTAGACTTATTCCAGAACTTCCTTTCTAATTTGCCATTTTCCAGAAGCTCACCTAAAACTCATTTTAGGATTTCATTTTAATCGTACATGCTGAATTTCATCATAATCGGTAAAGAAATAACCAAGTTCCATCCTAATCGGCCTGAATTTGACCTGAGAATTCTATATATGAATGAATAAATTTCTGTATGATATATTTAAACTTTTTACATTCGGATCTATGAGAAAATCGGAAATAATAAGAGACAGGACAATCCTCAATTAGTCTCTTAAACCGAATTTTTACTGTAATATATTACTCCTGTGCCGTTATAGAGTTAAAATCGAAAAAAATCGAAAACCGAATTAATTCGAGAAATCCCGGAATTGCCCAGCCACACTTTTGGAAAAAAAATGGTATACCGGGTCCTGCTTTGAGAAATCCCACTGCACACTCCTGTTCTTTTATGATTGCTAGCTGACAACTAATGTGGTAGTCTGTTTGGAGCCAAGACAAATAATCCGTAGACCAAATTTTCCATAAATATTGATACAATCGATGAGTGTGCTGATAATAATTCAGGTATCGAATAGTGACGGACATTCTAAGTCGCTTCCATATACGACCCGAATCAAGTTAGAGGTGATGTCCCTAATGGCCATGTTTAAATGGCAAGAATACAATAAATATTCCAACAACATTGCGAGAATTTGTTGATTCGAAATATACCGTTCGTACTGAATTTCGTCATATGTTGCTTGTTGTTTTCGACTTCCCAACACTATTTGAGTGTATTGTCCATAATGCTTTAATTTTTGATAATTCCCGTCAGCCTAGACAATTGAATATGGGCCGACGAAGGCCGGTTATCGATATGGATCATACGGGGTCAATCCTTGAGTGTAAAACGAATTAGACGTTGTTACCGACTATTCCTTTGACTAAAACCGAATCTGGTTTTCGTTGCTACCCGATGCGATTTGTTGCACTTTCCGGGAGGAAGTTACTCTTTGAGCCAAAATCCAATAGGTCTCGTACATATAAATGGAACACTCTTGGGAAAAAGTCCTTCTTGACTTCCTTGATCCACATAATTCGGTGTGGTTTTTCTGCTTATTTGCCTCATAATTCGAAATTATCGACATTATTCAAATTTTCTAGTTAACTAAACTTGTTCGAACTTTTCAAAACCATTCGAGGTTTTTGAGAATATCGAGATTGGCATTGAGTTACGTGGCATTGATTTTTGAAATTATTCGATCAAGGTTAACTTGTGAATATTTCACAGTTTTGGTAAGAAAATTTACGACATTTGAATTTGCATTATGTTACAGATTGTCAAAAATTATCGAATTTCAAATTTTTCATATTATTCGAGGATTCTTGAGGCTTCTTAATGTTGTTCGAGACAGGTCAACCCAAAGTAGTAAATAAGCTTGCTGAAATGAGATTTTCTGGACAAAACCAATCCCATTATTTTTAAAAGGCTCAGCCATAACTACTGTTTGGCTCTCAAATACTGGTTGAGATTAATCGGTTAAGCGCGGGTCGTATTTTTAAAATATTTGCCAATTAATCGTTTAATAAAAAGATTAGTTAATTCGTTAGCACAGTGGCTATTAGTCTTGTTTAGTTATCTTTTGCTGTACATATTTTTGTGAATACTCCGTTTATAGTCATAAAGGAGCTCACTGATTCACAAGCCAAAAGAAGATCTCGAAGTTTAGAACTGGCAAAAGTTCTATTGATCGTGTAAACTATCTGTATTCTCGATATCGGATCTAAAGTGATTGTGTACTGTAGACTGAATTTTGTAATGCTGTGTGTATAAATTATCGTTATCAAACCAACTCCATTTAGCTTCAGATCCTGTTTGCATTTAACAGTGCACCAAAGTGAGCCTATTGAACACTTTTGTCGGGTTGGTCCCGAAGTTGAAAATCTCGGTTTTTTCCCACAAATGATAACATTTCTGACACTGAACGGATCAGATGGGATACATTTTGTCAGACTGTTGATTATGCCTAAAAACGAAATTGGGTATTAAGAAATTTTACTGGTGACCCCAAGTGTCAATAATGTTGACCAGAGAACATACAAGAAAAAGCGAACAACAAAAATCGCACAACATGAAAACGCACAAGAAAAAATATTTCGTACCGTCAATTTAATAAAATACCAACTGGTAATATTATAATTTGTTTTTAATTAAGAAACACTTGTTTCTGGTAGAGAATATTCTTTTCACAAAATATCAGTCCTCTAGCCAAACAATTGGAAAATTATGGCAAAAACAAACTTACTACTTCATACTTTACAAACTTGGTTCATCTAAAGCACAGGTGCAAAATAAATTGACATATCCTAGCTTATCGAAACAGTAAAACTTAAAATGAGCTCTGGTCTAGACCTAGATGTCGACTCAAATGACGATAAAAGATTACATTACAATATATGGAATCGGGTTTGGTCATTAGACGACATTACTCTTCAAAGGGAATTATAGTTTGCAAAATGAAGTATTCTGGAAAATGGAGTTTTAATTTTAAAGTTAAAATAAAAATATCCGTTTTTCAGGGTAAATTAGAATGTATCTATATAAATCTCCATTTATCAGAATATTATAAAATTAAATAAATCATCGTTTTCCAGAATTTTTGGGCTAGCATTCTAATTTTAAAATATTCTGGAAAAGGGTGATTTTCATTATAATTTTAAAATGTAATCCCCATTTTCCATAATTTAAAATTAGAATGAAAATATCCATTTTTCAGAATATTTTAAAATTAGATTAGAAACCTCCATTTTCGAGAATATTTAAAACAAATTTTACTTTTCCAGAATTTTTGAATTTCCATTCTAATTTTATAGTTTTCTGGAAAATGGTGATTTCCATTATTAAAATACATATATTGGAAAATAAAGATTTAATTTTAAAATTAAAATGGTTATCTTCATTTCCGAGAATATTTCAAAATTTGAATGGAAATATCCAATTTCCAGAATTTTTAAAAATTAGAATGGAAATAGAAATTCTGGAAAAGGAAGATTTAGTTTGAAAATATTCTGGAGATTGGAGATTTCTATTCTAATTTATTATTCTGGGAAATGGAGATTTAATTTTAAAATTACATAAAATGCATGAATTATATTAAACCTTCCTCTTTCAGAATTTTTGGATTTCCCTTATAACTTTCAAATAATCTGAGAAATAGATATTTCCATCCTAATTTTAAAATTAAATCTCCATTTTGAAGAATATTTTAAATTTTTTTTTTCTGGTTTACTGGAAAAAGAAGAATTATTTTTTTCTGGAAAATAGAGACTTCTATTCAATTTTTTTGGAAAATGGCGTTTAATTTTAAAATTAGAATGTAAATCTTCATCTTCCAGAATATTTTAAAATTAAATCTTCCTTTTCCAGAATTTCTGGACTTTCCTTTTGATTTTAACATATTCTGGAAAAGGGTGATTTCCATTTTGAATTTTAAAATTAAATTCCTATTTTCCAGAATAATTTAAAGTTAATACATTTTATTTTATTTATTTATTTATTTAATTAATTTATTTATTTTATTAATTTATTTTGTTTATTTATTAAATTTATTTATTTTGGTTTTAATTTAATTTATTTATTTTCTTTATTTAATTTTATTTATATTTTATTTATTTTTTTATTAATTTTATTTTTATTTATTTTTAATTTATTTATTTTTATTTTATTTTATTTTTATTTATCTTATTTTAGTTTTATTTATTTTATTATATTTATTTTTATTTCATTTTTATTTATATTTTATTTATTTTCATTTTATTTTTATTTATTATATATTATTTTATTTTAATTTATGTTATTTCATTTATTTTAATTTTTATTTTATTTAATTTTTATTTATTTTATTTTATTTATATTTTTTTTTATTTTAATTTATTTTTTGTTTATTTTATTTATTATATTTTTATTTATTTTTTATTTTGACTTATTATATTTTTTATTATATTTAAATTTTATTTGTAATTTCATATTATATTTTATTTTATTTTTATTTTTATTTATTAATTTTTTATCTATTTATATTTTTATTTTGATTCATTTTTTTTAATTTTTGTATAATTTTTTTTTTAATTTTTATATATTTTATTTTATTTTTTGTCATATATCATTTTTATTTATTTAATTTTTATTTGTAACTATTATATTTTATTTTTATTTATTTATTTTTACTTTTATTTATTTTATTTTATTTTATTTTTTTTTAATTATTAATTTTTATTTATTTTATTTTGTTTTATTTTATTTTATTTATTTATTTTATTTATATTTAATTTTATTTATATATAATTTATTTTATTTATTTATTTTGTTTATTAATTTAATTTACTTATTTTATTATATTTTATATATATTTGATTTATTTTAATATTTATTTTATTTTAATTAATTTAATTTATATTAATTTAAATCTTTATTTATCTTATTTTATTTATATTTTTTTTTTTAATTTTTTTTTTTTTTATTTATTTGTATTTAAATATAATTATCCATTTTCTAGAATATTCTAAAATAAGATTGGAAATCTTTAATCTCCAGAATATTTTAAAACTAAATCTTACTTTTCCAAAATTTCTGGATTTCCATTCGTATTTTAAAATTTTGAGGAAAATAGAGATTTCCATTCTAATTTCAAAATATTCTCGAAAATGGAGATCTAATTTTAAAATACTCTGAAAAATAAAGATTTAATTTCATAATTAGAATGGCAACCTTCAATGTCAAGAATATTTTAAAATACATCTTTTTTCCATGTTCCTAAATTTTTTTAACGACTTATTAGAGTTTGTTGTCTTTTAGTATATTGTTTTATAATTGCAAAAATATTTCGCAACTCCCCCCCACTTGTTTACAGGGAGTTACAGCAATAGAATGGAAATCTAGAAATTCTGGGGGAAAAAAATTTAATGCTGGAAATCTTCATGTTCCAGAATGTTTTAAAAGGCAAATGGAATTCCATAAATTCTAGAACAGGACGATTAAGTTTTTAAATATTCTGGAAAATGAATATCCATTAAGTATCCAATTTCCAGAATATTATAAAATTAAATCTCCCTTTTCCAGAATTTCATAATTTTCATTTTCATTTTAAAATATTCTGGAAAATGGTGATTTCCATTCTAATTTTAAAATTTTCTTAAATCGTACAAACGAATTAAAACAATTTTGTATATATTTGTTATTATTATTAATTTATGGTTATCCAAAAATAATTCAAATACGAATTCAAATATTTGAATGTGGGTTTTTTTTGTCTGCATTTTTCTGTGTGAGATATTTTCGGTGTACACAAATTCAATTTGCGCTTTTTTGATTGAATCGTCACTAATATGTAATTAGATTACATAGTTTGTAATAAATAAAGCTACCCCTGATTCAATTCTAAAACGGTTTCGTTCAATGTAATTTCCTAATGAGTTTTTTCCAATTTTTCAGATTTTTGAAAAGGATTAGCAGATTGACATTAAATTGCCACTGAAGCAGTTACAATACAAGGCTACGCAGTTTGTTTTTCTTTAACCCTTTACATAGTTTATTTCGGAATTTTACTTTGTGGCAAACCACTAGAGGAGTAGAGGAAGAGTTGCGGAGAAAATTTTCGAAGTTTGCAAAAATTTGGAAACTTTTTTCATTTTGTTACCTATTTACACCACCATATACCTTTGGTTAGTTTTAATTCTAATCGATCATTTTACAAAGCCCTTAAACAACACGAATTTAGTATGCAGACTTAAAAGAACCGAGTAATAAAAGAAATTTGTTAACGGTTTTTCCGAAGTAAATGTATTTGAAATCCTCTAGTTTGGTTTAATGATAAATTTGATGAAATTTTAATAGCGGAGAAATTTTGGCTATATCTCATTTAAATATATTTGATGTGTTTTTAAAGCCGTGCGATATAATATTGGCCAGGTTTTATTGAACTTTGAATTTTGCAAACAACACAACGCTGCATTTGCTCGTAAACGTGTTAAACTCGCAATTGTTTCTTTAGTAGCGGGATTTTGGTGTTTGTCTAGTTAATATTAATGTCGGAAGTTCCTTATAACATATTTATGACCCCTGGGTTTTCCCCTTGTTATTTTAACGTCGAAAAATAATTGTTCTGGCGAAATATTCCAATATTCTCATGTAAAATTAGAACACCATTTATATAAATTAAAATCAAATCCCGCTATGAGGACGATCAGGCACGATTATATTAAAGTACGGCCTAACTGATTTGTCGACTTAAAGCGGTCATTGAATTCTTTTTATTTCAATCTGCGATTGCGCCAACGGATGAATTTCCGAATATATATAATATATAACCGAATATTCCCATTTATTTTATTTTGTTATGATATACACCATGGCGTTTGCGAGGATTATTTAACTGAGAATCAATCGAAACGATTCGACATAGTAATCACATTTTCACAGAAACTTGTTGATGTACACAAATCGATAAAGAACCACAAAATATCGATGTTTGTTAAATTTAATTTCCAAACATTAAATATGTAGTACTTGTGGTGTATATAATATGCATCTAATTCAATTTGGCAAACAACTTTTAAAATAAAAAAGTTTGATGAACATTTTCAAATTAAAATATTGTACAAAAGTTAAACAAAAAGTTTTTAAATATACAATACAGTGTTGAGAGCTATACATGTTATACCACAGATTATACACAAACCTCAAATTTTTGGGTAATTCACTTCTATTATGCACAGTACAAAAAATTCTTGTTTATATTGTGTTTGTTGTGAAACAAGTTGTATAGAATAGATTACATGTTGGCTGGTTTCCGCATCCCACCATTTTAATAGAATGTAGCGATTCTGCGAATTGAAAGGAAAAAAAAAAATCTGGTTTCTACGGATAATGATGTATTTCCGATAATAATTTGCAAAGCTTTATTCGATGAAACCGTCCATCCGAGAATTCCGGAATGTTTAATAAACGAGTAGAACAATGAAACACGAAGAATATAATGACAAAATTATTCATGCGAATTCAATTTGATGTTCATGACGACAATCTTGGATGATGATTATGATGATGAAATCAGCTTATTCCATTTGTTTGCAATATTACCTACATTTCGATTTACAATCAAAAAATAGATTTTTATCATAATGAAATAGATGTCTTTGTAGCGCGTGTATGTAATAACTTGTAGGTGAAACAATTTCCTGAATATTTTTTATCAAAAACTGGTATAAGTTACCGATTTCTTTTCCTGTAGTTTTTAATTCTCAAAAGACGATAACAGTTTGGCTTATTTTGCCACTTTTATACTGATACGTTTGGTTGAGTAGGCGTGGCATCCACCCCCAGGGTAAACGCACACATCGGCACTATATAAGTTTTGTTCCTTGACCCATTCCCTACTTACTGTCCAAATTTCACGTTAATCGGTTTTGCCCGTAAGAATTCTGAGCGAAAAACAGTCAAACACTGGACTTACATTAGTTGAGCTTTAAATCCGAAACCATATTAAAGAGAGACTATAATTATTTAGATCTGTCTACCCGCAGGTGTATTCACCCTAACTAAGTATGTACATACATAAGTAAATAATTTCCTAAATATTTTTCCATAAAATTTCGGATAACAGGTTTTATCTGTAAAAGGTGGAAAATTGACTATTTTTTTATATTGTTATTGTATAGGTATACCATAAAAAGGTAAAATTGAGAGAATTTTGCTAAACTAAACATCTTGTTCGTACCTACTTAAAAAAAAAACACATTACGAGTATAATAGTAAAGCCAAACTCCCTAATAGTTATAGGTGCTATAAGAGATATAAAAAAAACGATCAATTTTTAATGATAATGATTAGGCGTCGAGCGTCGTTATCATTTTTCACAATAAAACTAGAAATCTTATGATTTATCTTATAAAATATCTACAGGTTTTCTCTATAACTATAAAAACCGTTCAAAAGATTATTCATATTTTTCCAAATCACACATACTCACATTGTAAATAATTTATGGGCACCGGTACAAACGTGGAAAATGTATAAGAAAAAGGCAAACAAGATTAAGAGATTGCGATAGGGATGGTGAAATAGATTTAAATGGAAGGAAAATTGATTTTAACTGGTAGATAAAAGGATGCCGTCTTTATTTAATATTTCTTATCGTTTGCAAGAATCATAGATGGTGATTGTATTTTAAGATGTATTAATACAATATAATAAAAAAGAGATTTGAATTATGATTAGGGATCACATATTTTATGAAATGTAAGGCGGTCGGTTGGTTCTATAGATTTGTGATTTATTTTGTATAATTTAGAATTGTAAACTCAAAGACAATAAATTTAATATTTTTTAAATTGTTTTAGAAGAAAAACTTGAAACATTTTAAAATTCAGAAGGCATCCCATTTTTTACACATGTTCCAAAGCAGCAGTGTTTTATTCATATCTGATAGGAATGGTTAACAATTTAAATTTTACGGCTTTAACACATTTGTGGAACTTACATTATTCATTTCAGGGGCAAAGTTTTTAAGGATGGCAAATTTCTGGATATGGCAGTAAAGGACATTTAAGTTTTTGTTTAAATATATATTTTTTGCATCGAAACAAACATGTAAACAAAAGCAACCAACACGAATAAAACTGGCAACTAGACAGGAATTAGCTACCCTCATCAAGAGGTGAGAGTAGTTAAGCTATGAGTGCCCGAGCGCAAAATATCGTGAATTTTCATATGGAGGCCTAAATTTGCTTTTTTTTTGGCATCTTTTCATATAAACGTCAACACGAGAGAGAGAGAGAGAGAGAGAGAGAGAGAGAGAGAGAGAGAGAGAGAGAGAGAGAGAGAGAGAGAGAGAGAGAGAGACAGAGAGAGAGACAGAGAGAGAGAGAGAGAAATATATTAAATTCAAAAAATTAAAGTTAAAAAGTTAACGTTAAAATGATTCAATTATAAAGTTAAAAAGTTAAAGTTATAAAGTTTAAGTTAGAAAGTTAAGTTAAAAATTAAATTTCAAAATATGTACATATATTAAAAATTTGAAGTTAAAACCTAAAAGTTAAAAAGTTAAAGTTAAAGTTTAAGATTTGAAAAGTTAAAGTTAAAGTTTAAAAGTTAAAGTTAAAAACTTAGAATTAAAAGGTTAAAGTTAAAATACTTATGCCCGATTTCACAAAAAAATAACCAATCGCTAGTTAAATAATATTTCCTCCCTTTCTTCTTTTATGAAATTGCATTTTGTTTCACAATAAAAATTCATTGCAAGTTGATTATATCTTTTTTTTACATATAAATATTTAGCCTCCAGCTAATTATTTAGCTGGACGAAATTGGGGAGCTAAATATTTAGCTCTCTGGTTAAAATTTTCATGTACAAACGTAAAAAAAAAATTAGCATGCGTTGAATTTGTATAAGGAAATAAATCGCAATTTCATAAAAGAAGAAAGAGATGAAATATTATTTAACTGGAGATTGCCTGATTTTTTGTGAAACCGGGCATTAAAGTTAAAATGTTTGAAATTTAACTTGAAATTTTAAAGTTAAAGTTAAACAATTAAAAAAATTAAAAAATTAAAATTAAAAAGTTAAAGTTAAAAAAGTTAAGTTAAAATGTTATGGCTAAAAAGTTTGTTAAAAAGTTAAAGTGACAAAAAAGTTAAAGTTATAAAGTTAAATTTGAAAAGTTAAAGTTGAAAAGTTAAAGTTAAAAGAGTTAAAGTTTACGTTTAAAAGTTAAAGTTAAAAATTTAAAGTAAGTTAGAAGTTTAAGATTTAAAAAAATTAAAAGTTAAAGTTAAACAAAAAAAAAATTTTAAAAAGTTTAAATTAAAAAGCTAAAAAGTTAAGTTAAAAAGTTAAGGTTCAAAAATTTATTAAAAAGTTAAAGTTAAAAAAGTTGAAGTTATAAAGTTAAAGTTGAAAAGTTAAAGTTGAAAAGATAAAGTTGAAAAGTTAAAGTTAAATCGTGGGGCAAAAAAAAATCGCGGGATCCGCGGGCGAAGCGAAATGGGCAAGCCGCGTTTTTTTTGCACGACGCCTGCGATTTAACTTTAACTTTTCAACTATAACTTTTCAATTTTATCTTGTCAACTTTAACTTTTCAACTTTAACTTTATAACTTTCACTTTTCAACAAACTTTCTAACGTTAACTTTTTAACTTAACTTTTTTAACTTTTTAATTAACGTTATAATTTTTTTTTTTAACTTAAAGTTTAATTTTTAAACTTTTTAAATCTTAAACTTCTAACTTTAACTTTTTAAACTTTAACTTTTAAACTCTTACTTTAACTTTTTAACTTTAAATCTTCAACTTTAACTTTTCAACTTTAACTTTATAACTTTAACTTTTTCTCCCTTAACTTTTTAACAAACCTTTTAACTATAACTTTTTAACCTACTATAACTTTTTTAACTTCAACTTAATTTTAACTTTTTTAAATTTTCTTAATTTTTCAACTTAATCTTGAAATTTTAAACTTTTTAAATTTTAAACTTTTCAACTTTAACTTTTTTTTTAATTTTAACTTTAACTTTTAAACTCTAACTTTAACTTTTTAATTTCTAAATCTTAAACTTTAACTTTAACTTTTTTAACTTTAACTTTTTAACTGTAACCTTTCAACTTTAACTTTATAACTTTAACTTTTTTGAACTTTAACTATTTAACCTTCACTTTTGAACTTAACTTTTTAACTTTTTAATTTTAAATTTTTTAATTTTTTTAACTTTAACTATTAAACTTTAACTTTCTCTTTTTAACTTTAACTTTTAAACTTGAAATTTTTTTACTTTAACTTTTCAACTTTAACTTTTTAACTTAATTTTTTTAAATTTAATTTTTTAGTTTTAATTTTTTAAATTTTTTTAACTTTAACTTTTAAACTTTTTAAATTTAAAACTTTTTAACTTTATTTTTGAACATTAACTTTTAAACTCTAACTTTTTTCAACTTTTACGTTTTAACTTCAAATTTTTAACATATTTTGAAATTTAATTTTTAACTTTTCTCTCTCTCTCTCTCTCTCTCTCTCTCTCTCTCTCTCTCTCTCTCTCTCCCTCTCTCTCTCCCTCTCTCTCTCTCTCTCTCTCTCTCTCTCTCTCTCTCTCTCTCTCTCTCTCTCATGGTTGACGTTTATATGAAAATAGGCCAAAAATAGCAAATTTAGGCCTCCATATGAAAATTCACGATATTTTGCGCTCGGGCGCTCATAGCTTAACTACTGGTGAGATATCGCAATTCCACGCAGATTTTTGTATCCAAAACATTTTTGAAGATTTTTTTAAAGAAAAACGTGAAACTAATGCCAACGATAATCTTGTGACCTGAAGGTTATATCAAACATGTTTGCGGAATTTTTTCAATCATTTTATAAGCCGGAAGACATTGATAAGTATGAAAATCCAAACAATGGTGAAAATAACGCAACCACACTAACACCAAGGATTGAAACCGAGGATATTCATCGAGTTCTAGAAGTATTCGCAGATGGATGTGGTCCTGATTGCATTTCACCGTCATTAGTGAAAGATTTCACATCGTTGGCAATTCCTCTGTATCTTCTATTTAATCAATCATTAAAACTAGCAGTATTTCCAAAGAAATGGAATGCCAATTTTCGAAACTGGAGCAATCAATGATGTTTCTTGCTACAGAGAGATTAAATCAATATATTCAATACCTAAAATATTTGAACTGGTAATTTGCAACTCATTCAAATCTTTGGTTTCTCGATTCATCTCAGTGTCAGCATGGTTTTATACCGAAAAGAACAACATCAACAAATCTTATTGAATTTACCTTTTACAAAAAGTATTCGAGATTAAAGACCTAGGGGTTTTCGGTGAAAATATGTGCTTTACTAAGCACTGTGCGCAATGCGTAGCTATAGCTAATTCCACGCTTGGTTTTATTAAGCGTTGGACGAAAAAAATTTATGACCTCGAGACAATTAAGGTCCTGTATTATGCCTGTTCTGCCTTTATGTAGTAAAATTCAAAATTCTTAAAGTTGATAGTAGTTACAAGACTTCTTAGTGATATCTAAGTAAATCTGAGTATGCCATATTATTCCTTCCTTTTAGTGTAATGTTTAGGCCAAGAATCATTTCAAAGATATTCTTAAAAGGTGAGATATCGAATTTTCACTCATTTCTTTTCTTCGTATTTTGACTTTCTTGAAATTTAATAACGTATAAGCAACAAACAATTTTTTGAATAGCTAATTTAATACGCAAGAAACCTAATTTCATTTTTTTATTTAAGTACAAAGTAACAATGTTTTGTGCATCATTTTATTGATCTGCTAGAAATATTGTTTACCGGTAGATTTTTACTAAAGATTCCATTCCCGTTCACAAAAGAAAGGCGTCATATTAAAAATACAAACGTGTTAAACAATAAATAATTCAACGTCAAGTTGCGACTTGAATTCTAGTTAAATATTTTAAATGGAATCTTTATATAAAATGCACTAAATAAAAACAAAATATGAATCCAAAGTGTATAATGTCATAAATACCTAAGTTTTCTCATCCATTTCGAAACAAAATATAGCTTTCTATTATTATTATTAAGGAGTCGTATCTAACGAGACAAAAGGATAAGTAAATTGTAGATTTTAGTTTTTATTCATATAGGATTGAATTGTACAAAAAAAAATAAAGGTTTAGCTACGATTTTTATTTTATTTTAAACGCAATTTAGTTTTTAGTTTTTTTTTTGTATACATATTGCTAACCAACTAGTATAGTAAATTATAGGAGCTTTTTATGCTGTGTGTTTTTTTTTTGCTATCGAAATTTTTTAAGGAATATGAAACTGATTCTTATTTATGTGTTCGTTTATTTGAACCGTTGCTATTGTTGTTGGTGTTGTAACTTAAAATAAAATGACTTTTATTTTATGTAATAACATGGTCTCTAAGATGTGAGTCTAGACAATATCGAAAACAAAAAAAAAATAATAATTTAAATACAATTTTTATTTAAATGAAATGAAATCATTTTACGTACGCTCTTATACACCATTATGTGGAGGAGAATTATTGTAACAGTTCATGTAGGTTATGGATTGGTTTAGGAGGTAGGTGAAAATCTATATATTCAAATTAAATTGGTTGCGACGAAATTTATTGCCTAATGCTGTGCTAATCGCGGGTATTACATTATCACATTTATATAATTATACAGGGTGAGGAAAAAGTATGGAAACCCCTAAAAATCTCGCGGAGTTCAGTCCAATAAAAATGAGCAAGGTTTACTCTTAGGTAATTTTCAACAAGGAATTTAATGGTGAGCTTGGTTGTGACCTTGACCTTCATTTTAAAGGTCATTTGGAGGTCAAAGTAATTTTTTAAAATTAGAACCCCTATTTTGGATGACAGAATCGATAATAGCGATCAATTTTACGTCCGAGTATGTATTTTCCATGACCTCCCAAGGTCATCTCAAGGAATTTACATTGCGACTTGAAAGTATGGAAACCCATAGAAATCTCGCGGAGTATGTCAAAAAAAAAATCGAGCAAGGTTTATTCTTAAGTAATTTTCAACAAGGAATTTAATGGTGAGCTTGGTTGTGACCTTGACCGTCATTTTCAAGGTCATTTTGAGGTCAAAGTAATTTTTTTATAGGAAAATCACAGTTTTTAACAACGGATTCGAAAAGAGCGATCAATTGTACGTTATAATCTGTATTTTCCATGATCTCCCAAAGTCACCTGAGGAAATATATTTTAATTCTAAAGCTTATGATTCGCAATGAAAATTAAAAAAAAAAATAAAAATTTTAAAAATGAATACATTTTTTTAATTTTTATTTTTTTTAATGTTCGTAGCAAATCATAAGCATTATATTCCTTCAGGTGACTTTGGGAGGTCATTGAAAATACATATTCGGACGTACAATTGTTCGCTCTTTTCGAATCCGATGTCAAACATAGGAGTTTCCCTATAAAAAATGACCTTGACCTCAATATGACCTTGAAGGTGACGGTCAAGGTCACAACCAAGCTCACCATTAAATTCCTTGTTGAAAATTACCTAAAAATAAACCTTCCGCGATTTTTTTTTTGGCATACTCCGCGAGATTTCTAGGGGTTTCCATACTTTCACCTCGCAATGTAAATTCCTTCAGATGACCTTGGGAGGTCATGGAAAATACATACTCGGACGTAAAATTGATCGCTCTTTTCGATTCTGTCATCAAAAATAAGGGTTCTAATTTAAAAAAATTTGACTCTTCGTCGCAGCAACACTCGAACATTTCCATCCTGATCGAGTTTGCATTCAACAACTCGTCCCAGAGGCCATTTTAATGGCGGTAATGAATCTTCCTTAACCAGCACCAAACTGCCGACAGTAATATTACAATGCCTGACCAACCATTTAGTGCGTAGTTGTGTAGCTAAACACCCATGCACGAATTGTCGCCAAAACTGTTGCACCATCCAGCTAATTCTCTGGTATATTTTAATCATATTGATGTTCTCGGCCAAGGGTAACTCGGGTAAAGTCGAAGAAGGACCTACTTGCAAGAAATGGCCGGAGTCAATGGTTCGAGGTCGTTTGGATCCGCCGAGAGTGGGGTGATGGGACGAGGATTTTTAATGGCTGCTACCTGCCTTATTGCTGTATGGAGCTCGTCCACTGTTACTTCTTTGCATCCAATGATATTTTTTATAAGTCGTTTGGCAATCTTGATGGATGCCACCCCTACCTTGCATCGAATGTGATGACGTACTGCAATAGGTCCAGAAAAATCAACACCGCTGACTTGAAATGGTCGAATGTTTTTGTAATCCAGTCGGGATTGCGGTAAATTGCCCATAATCGGTGATAAAAACTTTGGGTTCATCCGTAAACACCTTATGCACTGTCGAATGTTGCTGCGAGTTTGGGTTAGTCCGTTGATTATCCAGCACCTTGCCCTAATCGCCGTAAGAACAATGTGTGGTCCGCCGTGAAATGTCCTAAAATAATAATCATAGCGAATTAAAAATTTTGTAAATTCATGATCTTTGGGAATGAGGATTTGGTGTTTGGAATTGTATGGAATGTTGGCCTTCTTTAAACGCCCACAAACTCTTATGATTCCAAACTCATCCAAAAACTGGGCCAACGATTTTTAACGACTGCTGTTCGATACCGCGTGGTTTTCTTTCAGAAGGTTATACTTTTCAGTAAAAGAAGACTGTTGAGTATTTCGAATAAACTGAGTTCCGCATGTTTCTTTTTTTTTTTTTTTAAATTTATTTATTTTCAAAAAAAAAAGAAATTACAACTTTTTTACATAGGAAAACATTACAAAATTCATAGTTGTTATCTCTTCATCTCTGCATTCTCTTCATCTTCGATCATTGGAGGCACTACTCGCGAGTATAGGTTCACATCTTTTTCCCTTAGCATTTTCTTTCGCCTTCTTTATCGACGACGGGTATCTGGAATCGGATTACATAAGCAAATTATCGACGGACTCCTCTAAAATTCAACCGATAGTGCATACTGCTTGCAATATTATCCCTCGATAATTCGAAGAAAGGGCGAATTTCCTAACGCGTTTCCCAGCGACATCATCGGTTAATGACGGTGGCGAAAAGACTGATGACCAAGCTGATTCACATTTTAGAAACGTTGGGCCTCTAAACCAAAACTTTGAGTCGAAAATTTTATCAGGCATCATACCTCAACTGACCAAATCGGCAGGATTCAAAGTCCCTGGAATATATCTCCATTCGCCCAATTGTGTGTCTTGCTGAATCTTAGTTACGCGATATGCAACAAAAATGTTCCAGTTGTGAGGCTCTGCACTGATCCAACACAGCGTGATTAAAGAATCAGTCCAATAAAAGTAATCTTTTACATTTAATTGGACAAAATCATCTCGCTTGAGACGAGTGACTAGATCTGTCATTAATTTAGCTGCTAAAAGTTCGAATCGGGCAATACTGACCGTTTTCGTTGGGGCCACCCATGATTTCGCGCAAACCAAATGGCAGGAAGCTGAACCGTCAATATGAAGGCATGGTAAATAAACACAAGCGCCGTGTGCCTTTTCACTGGCGCCTGAAAAAGAATGAATTTCAATAAATTTATAATCGGAAACTATCCCATTTTGTGGCCAACTCCTTATCTAGTGGCTTTTCCTAGTCTTTTTTAACCTCCAAAGTTCTTGGTAAAATATTTTGGTCAAAGTGATAAACGGATACACGAGACCCAAAGGGTCGAAAAGCCATCTCTGATAAAACGACTCTCTTGATAATAGATACCGTTGATTCTACCGACTGGTACGTGTAGCGAAAAACGTCTTGCTCAAGCTGCCAAATGAATCCCAAAGTCTTGATAACGTCTTGGTCGTCGATTTTCAAATATTTCTCGCGATATTGTGGCTCAATTAGCGACAATATTGTGTCGCTGTTAAAACAAAATTTGCTAACTGTGAAGTCACCTCTCTTCAGAATGGCGATTGACTCATTTATGATTTGACTCAGCTCAGAGACTGTACCCGAGCACCGATGGGAAATTCTTCTTGTTCATCATCTGCTAGACGGTGTAAGGTTTTAATTGTAAGGAAAGAGCTGGCTGCCGTTCCATAAGTCACTGGCACAGTCATAAGATCCTGTTCGGATACTCGAGACGAACTTGGTGGTACATTTTTTGAATATCAGCCGTTAAAACGTACCGATAAAGCCTGAACCGCAACAAAATGATAAATAAGTCATCCTGAATTTTTGGTCCCGAGTGCAAAATATCGTTGAGCGGCACACCAGTTGAGGCCTTGCATGGCCCATCAAAAACCATACGCGACTTTCTACTGGAGCTGGACATTTTATCACGCAATGGTGTGTTAAAAAACAATGCGGAACCGTCGAATCAAAATCTCGAACAGTTTCTAAGTGTCTCAATTGCCCATACTCATTGATGCAATCTGTATACAGCTCCTTCATCTCAGGCTGTTTATACAGCCTCTTCTCCAAATTATAAAAACGTTTCATGGCAATTCCCATTGATTCACCCAAAACAGATGCATCCTTTAAAAATGGTAACCGAACGACGTATGATCCGTTTACATTGCGACGAGTGAGGAGTGCGTAATGGCCTTCACACTCTTGATCTCTAAAGCTCATGCTTACCTCAGCGACACGTAGAGTATCGACCTTCCAGAAACGCTGAACAATCTCGTTCAATGATGACTCTGACGAGTTATTTGTAAATGGCGTATGATCACGAAATAGTCATGTTGAATTGCGATTGATTTTTGTACTCATGGAACTACCCACCAATAATCCAGCCAAGGCTAGTCTCCTGTAGTACTGGTACATTTTCACCGAGCTTAATTTGTCCGGGAAGAATAAGATGCTAAAAGAGCCCAGCTTCGATCAACATATTAATTTTTTTAAGGCCTGGAAAATTATGGATCAGCCAGTTGCAAATTAATTGGAATCACCAAGTCCGTTGTTGAAATTGGAATTGCGGGATGTGTATCGGAGATTTTCTGAACAACAGCTGCACAAATTTCTAAACGTTTTAAATTGTCAAGGTGAGACAATATCGTAATAAAACATGTTGCTTTTGATTTTGTTGAAGGAGCACCATTTCCTCCAATATTCATGTTGTTCTTTTGTTTGCGAATATTCAAAGTTTGAACAAACCGCTCCGTCACAAAAGTAGCTGTTGCTCCGCTATCTAAAATGACTCGACATGGAACAAGCAGTCCATTCAAATCTAAAACATTGACTATCGCTGTAGCCAAAACAGCTGGCTCATTGGGGTGAAGTGCACCATAATGTGATCGAAGTGCACCATAATGTGAAGTTTTTTGTTACATTTACCGCACTTCTTTGCCTTGCAAAACAGTGCGGAATGTTTTACCTCCAGCACAATACGCAGATATGCAGGCTTTAATCTCTTGGTATCGTTCCAGTGAAGAGAACTCAATGAACTTTGGATATTTCGCTAGCATATGATCACATGCCAAACATTTGGCGCAGGAGGACGAATTGAAAGTTGCCACCACAGCATGAGCTTTAACTTGGTTGTAGAGGATTCCGAGCTGTGGTTGATTTTGACTTACTGGATTGCTGTTTATTGTATTCAGTTTTTCCAATGTCATAGAACGCTTTTCGAGGAAAGAATGAAACTCGTCCCACATCGGGATCTCCCTAGTTGTCGTTGTTTGCATTTGGATGATGTCGTTTTTATGCGACTGAAGAATGAGTGACATATTCTCATATCGTGTTGTAATTGATTTCCATAAGCTGCCTTAAAATTGGCTTGCGTTGATTCCATTTTCGAAAGGGTACGCTTAGCGGAACCAGATAAACAAGATCGTAAAATTCGGAATCTGTCAACATCCGTTAACTCTGTGTTAAATTATTTTTAAAATCGAGCCAATCACTATATGCGCCCGAGTATCTTGGTCGTTCCAATTTTGGTAGCCTTACGACTTTTGTGGCCATCAGTAGTGATTGATTTTGTAAGGTAGTTTCCAAGACCTCTTTGAGTTTCGATTTTTCAAGTTTTCGTCAGTTAAAGCCATTATATCGGCCTGGACATCAATATATTTGGATTCAAAATCGTTAAATCCTCAAAATCCTCTTCATCCTCAGACTCGATATGATCCAATATTTGGTTGTCAACGTCGACAAATCGTTTGTAGTACGACTCCAACTGCTCGATCTAAACCTTAAGCTTAACCGTACTTAATTAACTTGCCTCCATGCGCAGTTACACAATTTTCCAAGTTTTTAACCGGTCGTATTTGCTTAAACGCTTCCGTTCCGCGGCTCTCTGCTTTTTATTTTTTTCCTTGTCGGCCATTGTTTCAATTGAGCATCAAAAAACACAAGAAATTTGAATTAGCAACAAAATATTAAAATAATAATAGCACCGTTTGTACAGCAAAAAATATATTTACCGCTTAGCCACACTAGTTGGCAATCAATTTCCCCGTTGAATACTAACTCCAATGTCCAAGGTCACTGGTACAATGTGCTCCAGTTAAACAACATAAAATTTCGATAACAATAACAGCTCGAACAAAATTATTTCGTTGCCGCTACGTATAAAACTCGTATCGCAGGATTTTTATTTGATTAAACAAACGTGATTTACGAAATTAGAATACACCATAAGCAAAATTATTGGGAGTATAATTCTTACCAGCAAAACACTGGGGCCCGTCTCACTCTCGCAATATGTGAATACACCGATCGAATTTGAATCCACACAATAGTTTTCAAGCAACAACAACACTTATATCAATTATATATGCCCATTAAATATTTTGCATCACATGAATAATTATGCGAATGATGGTAAAATGGATCACAACGAAATTGGTTGTATACACTGTACTGTTATCAACGCGCCCGCACAATTTATCTTTTTTGTCTCAACGCACGATCGAAAAAATTAAACTTGATAAATCCACACGGTTAAACAATTTTAGTATAAAAACGACCCTCTGCTACCAATGTTTTTATTCACGTAAAAACTTAAAACCGCCGAAAAGATTTATCATAAATTAAAAGGCGCTTGTATTTAGGTTAGGTTAGGTTGAAGTGGCTGCTATCGCACACTTAGGCCAGCAATGGCCCGTTGTGATACCACAGGATCCCATCTCCCCATTACTCCCGTTGAAACCAACCAGAGCTATTTATATAGCGTAATAAATCTCGCACTCCACAGTCCGCGAGTTCCGAAAGGCTGTCCATACCGTACACACCCAAATACTTATGCCTTCTGTATGATAGCGCCGGACATGAGCATAGGAAGTGTTCCAAAGTCTCCTCCTCCTCTTCGTCCATGCAACTTCTACAAAAGTCATTCGTCTGTATCCCCAGCCTTCTCGCATGCTCCCCAAAAAGGCAGTGACCTGTCATTATCCCTACGACCCATCCTATTTCTTATCTTCCCAGGGATATTAGTTCCTTGGAGCGCCGCAAGTCCAGTTTTGGCCAAACCTGCTTTGCTACCCTGCACGTGAGAGTGTTGATCCACCTCTCATTTGTCAAGGCGATTGCCTTTTTATTGAACGCCCATTTTAGCATTGCCATAGGCCTCCCCAGACCTACCATTTCCAGCTGCATCTGGAGAGTCGTACCGTACCTAGCTAGTTCGTCCGCCCTGCAGTTCCCCGTGACGTCCGAGTGACCCGGGACCCAGATTATCTGAATGCTGAAATACTCGCTCATCTCGTTAAGAGATGATCGGCAATCCAGCGCCACCCGCGACTTCAGACAAACTGCCTCAAGTGACTTGATCGCTGCCTGACTGTCCACATAAATTGCGATATCCCTCCCGGATACCACATTATGCTTCAACCATGTCATGACTTCCCCGATCGCCACCACTTCAGCCTGGTACACGCTGCAGTAGTCAGGGAGACGAACAGAAATATTAACATTAAGTTTATCACAGAAGACTCCGGCTCCTACCTTATCGTCTAGCCTCGAGCCGTACCGTGAAAAATTGCATTGCCTCGTTTTCCAAAATTGATCCGTTTCTCCAGGATTCCCTTGAGGGAAAGATGGTACGGAAGCCCTTATCGAAGCACAAAGTTGGTGTAATATAATCCAGATTCGCCAGTTCTTCGCCAGCGAATCTACCTATCGTCGAGTGTCCCACCTGAAGACACTTCCACTGAGAGATAGCCAAGAGTCTCGTAGCCACGTTGGCTGCCATCTGTTTACCATAATGGTCGATTGGAATAAGGTGGAACATAACATCTAAAGCGCGTGTAGGTGTTGTCCTAAGCCCCGCTTATAAGCATACAGGCCGTTCTTTGTACCTTCTCCATCATACCTCTATATGTTACCTTATCTAGAGCTGCCCACCAAATGCCCACCCCGTACATTAGCACAGGTCTTACCACGGCGGTATAGAGCCAGTATACCAGCTCCGGTTTCAATCCCCATCTCTTACCTATAGCGTTCCTACACGAGTATAAGGCTACAATAGCCTTATTCACCCTTTCCAAAGTGTTAGGCTTCCAGCTGAGCTTACTATCAAAGATTATGCCCAGAAATCTCGCTCGGTCAGCAAAAACTAGTCCGCTGCCGTTTATGATAGGAGGGCTAACCACCGGAATTTTATATTTCCTAGTAAATAGTACCAGCTCTGTTTTGGAAGGGTTAATCCCCAATCCACACTTGCTGGCCCATTTCGTAACAATCAGGAGTGCATTCTGCATAACATCCCTAATCGTATCTAGATATTTGCCTGAGACAGCTATCGCTACATCATCAGCATATGCTACAACCCCTATCCCCTCTCTCTCTAGTTCCAGCAGCAATCCATTAATCACTGCACTCCAGAGAATGGGGGACATTACACCTCCTTGTGGGGTTCCTCTAACCACCCGTCTTCTAATCTTGGACTCTCCCAGCTCCGAGGTAATAGTCCTGCTTACCAGCATCTGATTTATTAACCTACTTATAGAGCAGTCCACCTTCAAAAAAGACAATCCTTCCATGATCGCCTCCGTTTTTACATTATTAAAAGCACCCTCAATATCGAGAAATGCTACCATGCAAAACTCTTGCAAGTAAATTTATTTCTCAATTGTGCGTACTAGATCGTGCAGAGCTGTGTCCACCGACTTTCCCTTACAGTACGCATGCTGCGACATTGCCCAATTCCTGGGTTCAATTCTTGATCGAATAAAAACATCTATCAACCTTTCCAGGGTTTTCAGCAGAAAGGATGATAGAGTTATAGGCCTCAAGTCCTTTGGACGAGCATGTGAGCTCTTTCCCGATTTCGGAATAAAGACTACTTTGACCTCTGTCCAATTCCTAGGAATATAGACTAGTTTCAAACATCCCCTGAAGATAACCTCTAGCCAGGGGATGATGGCTGCCGAGTTCTTTTGAATCTCTGCTGGTATAATCCGATCCGGGCCCGCCGACTTATAAGGCTTAAAACCCTGCAGCGCCCACCTGATCCGCTCTCTATCCAATATGCCCTCCATATCTATTGGAGGTGTTCCTCGATGAGCTCCAGGCTCCATCGAGTCATCAAAGCTTCCCGGAAAGTGGGTATCGATGAGAAGCTCCAACGATTCCGCACTTGAAGCTGTCCATGACCCGTCTGGTCTAATTAAGTAACTAGGACTAGTTGGGTTAGTAGATAGAATCTTCCTAAGGCGGGAAGTCTCAGAGACTTCTTCCATTCTACCACAAAAGAGTCTCCAAGATCCCCTCTGTGCCTTCCTCAATTCTTTTTTGTACTTTCTTAGGTCCTCCTTATAGGAGTCCCAGTCCCGTATATCTCGTGCTCTTTGCCTTATTAAAGGCTGTCCTACACGCCTTCCGAAAGGTCTCCAACTCCATGGACCACCATGCCGGTTTCTGCCTGCCCCTTGGCTTTATCAGGGGCAAGAAGCATTAAAGGAAAGATTGCATGCTCTTGTGACAACATCCACAATGCAATTCAATTCTTCCACTGTCTCCGGAGGTCCGGGGACCTCCGGCAATAGTTCCTCCAACACCTCCCCATATTTCTCCCAGTTTGTCCTTCTAGGATTCCTGAACGGCTTCTGGGTACCCGGGTGAATGTTAAGGTTATAAGTTATATATTGATGATCAGAGAATGAGTGCTCCTTCGCCACTCTCCATCCACTAATCAACTGAAAAATAGTATCCGAGGCGAGGGTCACATCTAGAACCTCCTGCCGATTGCTAATGATAAATGTCGGTTCCTGCCCAACATTGCAGACTGAAAGGTTAGTATTTAATAAGTAATCAAAAAATAACTCACCCCTCTCATTAATATCAGTGCTCCCCCAAATTGTGTGATGCGCGTTTGCATCACATCCGAGTATCACACCAATCCTATTTTTCCTTGCTTCTCGGATCAGGTCCCCCAGGTTATCCGGCGGGATCTCCTTCTCCCGATCCATATACGCAGAGACCAGCCAAAACTTGTCTCTGCCAACCTCCATACTGATCGCAGTAACGTCACCACTACTGTATTGAGAAAGTAGAAAATTTTTTAAAGTATTTTTCACTAAAATGCAAGATCTTATCTTCTCAGAGTTACTTGAGTACAAAGTTGTATACCCTTTCACCTTAAGGCCACAGATCCTGTTTTTGTTAATCCAAGGTTCCTGGATTAACACTAGCTCCTCTCCTGATCTAGTCAGTCTGAGAACGAGAGCCGCCGAAGCAGCCTTCGTATGGTGAAGATTAATCTGCACAATATTAATCACCATGTATTAACTCACTTACCTCTTCATGCATTCCCTGTTTCAGGCTAATGCTACCTTCCTCCGGGGGGCCGCTAGTATCCGCCGTGTCACCCCCCATAATTAATGCTTCGCTGCCTTGAGAATCCCCAGCCTCTCTTCGTTCAGATTGTATTTAAAACCGACTGTATTTAAAATTCGACCGATATGAGACAAGATAAAATCACGACTAGAACAAAAATTATTTAAAGTATAAATTAAATGCGATATTAATAACGGTACTGGAAAACGAGTACGAAATTGTATACAGGGTGGAACTATATTTGCCTATACCGGGAAAAACAGTCATATATGTATATCCAAGGTGATGTATATGCCTGCATAAAAACCCGACAGCTCTTTTCAACTTCATAATTATAATAAAAATTAAATAAAGAGACGTAACCCAATTTTCAACAACCCACTAATGACATTGGATTTGTGACATTTCAGTTCAAATTTATTTCAAAATAGTACATTCATTTCACTTTCGATGACGATATTTGTATTCCAATCTTCCAGTTTTTGTTACGAAATAAATTTATTTTTATCGGCGGAAATAAATTCATTTGGAAAATAAATTAATTTCGCCGATATAAACTTGAATTCATTCCACGCCAATTTAGTTGTTTTCAATATGAATTAAATCTACGACATAAAAGTTTTAAACATGCATTAGATGTTTGCAGATTTAAGTCATATTGAAAATGACCGAAGTGAAGTTCTTAACAAATAACAAAAAATGTAGCAGTGTGAGTAAAATAAACAGTATGCATTTAGGCGATTTTTGAATAGTCGAACTAACGATGGAAGTGATTACATTTTTTCAACAAAAATTAAAAGTCCCAAAGTCAAATGATTTTTCTCGAATGTCCATAGTATGCACTTGATGAAAATATTATGAAATGGCCGGACCCTGGGGTCGGCCATATAATTAACAAGTAATTTTTACATCAAATGTTGTACGATTTTCCGCCGACGAAATTTGTTCAACAAAAAATCAGAAGTCCCAAAGTCAAATGATTTTTCTCGAATGTCCGTAGTATGCACTTGATGAAAAAATTATGAAATGGCCGAACCCTGGGGTCGGCCATATAAATAACAAGCAATTTTTGCATCAAATGTTGTACGATTTTCCGCCGACGAATCAAAAGTCCCAAAGTCAAATGATTTTTATCGAATATCCATAGTATGCACTTGATGAAAAAATTATGAAATGGCCGGACCCTGGGGTCGGCCATATAAATAACAAGTAATTTTTGCATCAAATGTTGTACGATTTTCCGCCGACGAAATTTGTTCAACAAAAAATCAGAAGTCCCAAAGTCAAATGATTTTTCTCGAATGTCCGTAGTATGCACTTGATGAAAAAATTATGAAATGGCCGAACCCTGGGGTCGGCCATATAAATAACAAGCAATTTTTGCATCAAATGTTGTACGATTTTCCGCCGACGAAATTTGTTCAACAAAAAATCAAAAGTCCCAAAGTCAAATGGTTTTTCTCGAATGTCCAAAGTATTCACATGATGAAAAAATTTTGAAATGGCCGGACCCTGGGGTCGGCCATATAAATAACAAGCAATTTTTGCATCAATTGTTGTACGATTTTCTGCCGACGAAATTTGTTGAACCACTAATTTTTGTTTAATGTCCATATTTCGCGTTAAATTCTATAGTTTATTATGTTACCCGTGCGTTGAATGATAATGAAGAATAAAAATTTTAAATTGTTAAAATTGTCACTCTTGATGTGCAACATACCTACAAACTTTACTGCTGTCGTAAGGAATAAGTAATAAATGCCAAAAGTCAAAAATACGTTAGGGGCATATTTTTATTCTATCGATACAAATGCCTATTTTTCTGTTTTTTTGTTAACCCATAGCGGCCATACTTTGCTCCCATAACATAGCGGCCACTTCTTCTTCTTCTTCCGCTGGCGCTACATCCCATGAAGGGATTTGGCCGCCTCAACGATGCTCCTCCAAATAATTCGATCCTCCACAAGAGAATGGATGGATGGACGACGTTGAAAGGGACCTATACACACTCGGTCACCGTGTCTGGCGTTCTCTGGTGTTCTCGGGTAGGTGGTCTCCCACGAGGTCCTACTTTCGTTGGTGTTGGTCCTTTTATGGAACCGAGAATTATTTTGCGCGATATTTGAGGAGACTTGACAATTTTTATATTGGTGTAAAATGCTCGGTAGCCTGCTGCGATCCTCGATGGAATGCCCACAGAAACGGAGTTATGCTCAGTGATCAGTGATCCTAGGTATTTGAACTCATTCACCTTTTCATATTGAGTTTCTCCTGAAATGAAGTCCCCACGAGTCTGCCTTCTCGCGGTCACCATGTATTTGGAATTCGCTTCATTGATCTAAAGGCCTATTTGTTGGGCTGTTAATTTCAATGGGAGGACTTCCTTTTGGAGACATGATGTTGTGACCCAGAATGCAAATAACGTCATCGTATGCTGCAGCGTATATAGCGGCCACACTTAAGTGATTTTTCACCCCAGTCAAAAAAATCTGTCTAAAAAGACAAATTTAAATTATTGAGACTCCAAAAAATTCATGGACATTCTGAAACTTTTGATTTTTGTTGAACAAATTTCGCCGCCGGAAAATCGTACAACATTTGATGCAAAAATTGCTTGTTATTTATATGGCCGACCCCAGGGTCCGGCCATTTCATAATTTTTTCATCAAGTGCATACTAAGGACAGTCGAGGAAAATCTTATTTGGTTTCTTTTTTGAACAAAAATCGTCACTTAAAGTTATTGTGTATTGGTTTTTTATCCACATTAAGGCGTATAATTTATATTACCACTACATTTAAATACGTATACGTATACGATAAATTTGTTTTTTTTTGTTTGTTAAGTTTTTCACATGCATTGAAAATGAATTAATTTCACCATACCAAATTGTTTACCAAAAATTGATGTGTTTTAGAGAATAAATAGGAATTGATATGTTACATAGAATTAACCAATTTTTCATATTTGGTACATCGCTTTAAAGTTAGGATAAACACAAACAACAAATAGTAGCAGACGAACTTCTATCGCTTTGGGTCATACATAGTTCAGCAATTACAACAGAAAATTATAAGTAACTAAACTGACTGCGCCATACAATATTATTCAAGGTTGAATTTTAGAACTTACTTTAATACGTTCAAATTTAATTCAAATTTTATTAATGTATTATATAAAAAGTTCCACTCAGCAGGATCGTTAAAAGCAACTAAAACACAAAGTGAATTTAATCTCCTTCAAGGCTTACTCTATATATTAACAGTATGGTTCCAACCCAGATTGTGAATTTTATATGTGAGAGGAAATATTTTTAATTTGTATATACATAATTTGTTCTAACCTCATCGATAATAATTAAAATTTCTCATTTTCTTTGTAAACGAATTTACAGTTTTAAGATATGCCAATTTAATAAAAGTAAAAATGTGGGGGATACATTCCAAAAAATATTTACATAGACATACATATTTCAATTATTAAATTATATTAACAAAGTGAAATATTGTATTCCTCCTGTTGACATCTTGTGCTCATTTTGAACAAAAATTGTTATTAAAAATGAAAAATAATTTTTCCTTTTATATTGTCATCATGCTCTCGAATGTACGACACAAGTACCATGTAACACAATACAAATAAGTTAGCAGTAAAATCAAATATTTTTATAATAAAAGACGAATATGAGGAAAATCAATATTTTTTCGAAAATATTATTATTTATTATGAAAATTCATTTGGATGGAAAATTAAATATCAAAGTAATTATTTTTAATGGATTTGTGATTGTTAAAAAAAAAAAAAAATTGGTTTGTGTCAAGAAGATGGAGGCCTAGCTACTCGTTTATATACTACACAGTGCAGATGACATATTTCCTGAAACTCGGGGATAAGACATGACTTAATAATTAACTGCGTGCGTCTTACAAGCACAAAACCACAAGTGTGAAATGGGATTAATTGATATTTCGAGTTGTATAAGTAATTAATTGGGCGTTCCCGCATATATTTTATGTAGCGAAAGTCTTGCTGATATCAATTTTATTGCATTTTAATGTAATCTTTATATATTCAAATAAGAAAAAGAAATAAAATGCCTTCGAGGCAATTTTTGATTTTCAATCCATTTCGTATACATATATAATTTTCATGTTTATTTTAAATGAAATTAAATCGGTTCAACATGTACATATAGAATTAAAAATTCCTGTCAGTTAAATATATTTTGCGTTATAACTGCTCACTCCAACTCCACACAGAATATTTTTCTTGATAACCAAACGGCAAACAGATTTTTTTCTTTTTTGTAATTCCCTCCAACTAAATTGCTGTTGTTGACTTCGGTTTTTTATGGTGTATAGTGAGAATCTCAGACACATCATGAATTTTATTTTATTTTTCTACTCTGTGCTATGTTTTGGACATATTTGTTCTACAGCGAAGAACATAAGAAAATATTTTAATTTTATTAACATTTGGAAAATATTGAAAAATTAAATTTAAATCTGATTGTGGAAGAAAATATTTAGTTTATTTATTTTTTGTTGAATTTTGTGGTTTAAGATGTAATCATTGAATTGCATAAATTGGAATGGAGCTATCGGGCGTTGGTGGCAATATGAAAAAAAAATAAATAAATCCCAAAGAACAAGAGTCTCAAAAAATGACATTTTTTAACTGTAACAAATTTTTGAAACTATTTTAATTCGTTTTATGTCTTAGAGGATGGGACTGTCGTCCCCAAATCCCCACTTATACGATTTTTTGAAATTCTAACATTCATAGAACTGCGAATATTTTTCAAAACATTTTGTTTTGTAATAATTATTCAAATATTGAAATAAAGTACTCCTCATTTCTAGTAAGAAATTATGTAGCAGCCTTTCTTTTTCGTATTACCCTTTTTGAGATTTTTTTGTCAATAAGCCCAGTTCCCGAAACTATCTTTATAAGTGCCATGTGAGTATTTACGATAATTTTTCAAAGTAACTCTTTATTACACAAATTTTTGTTTGCCATTTTATCGATGTGAAGAGAAGGCAAAGTATACAATAGGCTGAGATCGCATTAGACAATCGTAATGAAAAAAGAAAATAGAGTACAATTTTATTCTTGTTACAAGAAACAAAACAGTGTCGAAAACGAATCGAAAGTGTTGGTACAATATGTCACTCCAGATTGTCTAAAAAGGAGTGTTATACCATAATATGTAATAACTAACAAAGTGCGCCTTAAGTATTACCTGTAATATTTAAGCAGTTAAAGCTCATTTCAACATTACTAGGTGGGCTCAGACTGGTTTCAATTTACTTTCCAGATGTCATCGCACCTATCTCTAAACAAAAGTTCTTTAAAATAAAAGGTTCAATTGAGATTGCCAAAATTCGAAAGTCGCACACAGTGGGCCAAGTCCGGTGAATACGGTGGCTGAGGCATGATTACGGTGTTGTTTTTGGGCAAAAAATTACGAACAAACTTTGCTGACACACCTTTCATGCCCAAAACATCCGAAAAATTGATGGTATGAGCCAACCGATATGTCGACAACCTCAGCAACTTCTCTAATAGCGATTCGACGATTCTCTATAACAATTTTCTTCACTGCTTCAATGTTTTCATCGGTTGTTGATGTGCTTGGGCGTCCAGGGCGGGCATCGTCATTAACATCTTATCGGTCTCCTGCGAAAATACTTATAAGCATTTTTTTTTTGTTCAAAGTAGATTCGCCAAATGCCACAGTCAACATTTTAAGTGCGTTGGAGCACTTAATTTTATTTTTCACACAAAATTTAATACAACAGATTCTTTGATCCATT
The DNA here is from genome assembly GCA_963556165.1 of Tipula helvola. Lineage (NCBI taxonomy): Eukaryota > Metazoa > Arthropoda > Insecta > Diptera > Tipulidae > Tipula > Tipula helvola. The sequence goes on along the minus strand of OY744481.1, from coordinate 325,789,708 downwards.
TTTTCGATAGCAAAAAAACCGCACACCAAAACACGTCTAACCTTTATATCTGGCAAAACACAAACTAAAAATGCAAAATGGCTGATAATATCAACATATGTTGGGACACATGTGAACCAACATAACCAAAATAAAATTCCAAAATCGAATGTACGTAGCCCGCGAAATTTGAAAAGTCATCTTTTTTTAACAAACCACGTATGAAAATAGAAGTTTACTGTCTTGAGAATAGCATTGGGTGCCATTGAAAGAAATCGTTTAACGCAAGTAAGTTAAGTAGTTGCGATACGTTTCTGCGTCATGCCATTTTTCTTAATAATTCTTTTTATTTTTTTGTTATGAGGATTGATAAAAAAAAAATCGAAACTATTTACTTCGGTCTAAAAAGATCAAAGTATTGAATTCCTATCAAAAATGGCGAAAAATTTGGTTGATCCAAAAGTACTTTGCTGGACATTTTGAAAGTCCATGAGTCTCAAAAATCAAAAAAAAAAAATGTCCATCGGTCTGTCTGGATGTCTGGATGTCTGTACCCATGGTATCTCGAGAACGGCTTCTTCGAATCACCTTTCCATCGCAAATCTTGAATTTCACCATAATCGATTAAGGAATAGCCTTGACCAATTTGAACCAAACTTTACACAAATATTGTTTTTGGAGGTTGCGCTGAAGACTGATTTAACAGATTCATTTTGGGATTGATTTGAGAGTAGTTAATTTTGAAGACCGGAGTTCTGGATTGAGGTTTCAACCCTTTATTTATATTAATTTTGTAAATTTAAAATCTACATAAATATTGAGATTAAGGGGAATTAATTACACCAATTAATTACACCAACCGCAAAATTTCCTTTAGTAGGAAATTCAAGAATACATAGATTACAATTTCAATTTGGAGTATCCGTTTAAAAAAAAAAATTACACAGCCCCGCAACTCTGTAGCTACCTGGTTACAAGGAATGCTAGAAATTTCTAAGTAGGGTAAAGTGGGGTAGTTTCGTCATCGGGGCACTTTCGTCAAGCTATGTTTAGCTACCTTCACAGCGTTTAAAAAATCTGAAAAAATTACTGAATCACGCCATTATTATTTCAAATGTTTCTCTGTACTTTGACAGTCATCATTAAAAACGCAACTAGAATACACCTATAATCGTGTTTTTCACCAGTATTGGTAATATTTGGTATGTATAACGTAAGAATTTTTATTAAGCATTTTTTTAGTTTTGTTGAGTGTTTCATTGAATATAGCTAGATAAATTAATTATCTTTAAAGTGTTAGTGTGTGAATTAATCAATAAAAAATAATTAATTAAATTTCTTTATTTAATATTTTTTTTGCTACTTGGGGCACATTCGCCAAGTTGTTACGGGGCAGTTTCGTCTTTGCCAAATGCCCTTAATACTGTCGACCGTGCCACATTTATAAAATAAACGTGGGTAAAATAACCGAAGTGGAAGCTAATAACTCCTACATCGAAAGCTTCTTGCGCAGAAATGCAACAAGTCAACTATTTGTTGAACCAAGCAAAGAAGACATTTCATTAATTTATAGAAATTATGCTTATATGAAGCTACCAACACCAGAGCATCCTCCTATACGTTTAAGTTTAAATTTAATATTTTATTGAATAAATATGTTTTTATTTTATTTATTTAAAAAAACTATTTTATTTATAATGTGTATTACTAATGATTCTACTAAAATAGTTACGTAGACGAAAGTGCCCCTTCATTTGGCGAAAGTACCCCGGGACGGGGCACTTTCATCTTTCTATGGAGTTCCAGCAGAAATTAAAAAAAAATGTTTTGTAATAATAAGGAAAGATCCTTACATTCACAATTGATTCAGAAAATATGGAAGTATCTATTACCGTTAACTGATTTAAAAAAATAACAATAGTAATTTTTATACCGAGATTTTACTAAAAAGTGGCGAATCTGCCCCACTTTACCCTAAATCTGACTAGAAATGCGATATCTTACCTCTTGAGGGTTGCTTTGAAATGACTCTTGGCCTATACGTTATATTTAAAAGCAAGCAATAATCAGGATTACTTAGAAATCTGTAGGAATTCTTCTAACTGGCCAAAAGTGACCACTACACTTTATTTGAATGAAATAAAAGTGTAGGAGGGTTGCAAAAGAGTTGCGTTAAAATTACTCGTCACAAACGTGATGGTAATGATAATTAACTATCGTGCATGAGGTTTGTGATGAAATTTCGTCTCATCTCCGACCAGCAGTATGGCTTTCGTAAGACCGATAGCGAAAGAATTTTCTTGCATTTAGCACGATCTCATAAATTTTTAAATAATATGGACATGTAACTTAATTTTTATAGACTTTAATTTTAACTAAAAGATTTAATCGGGAATTGTTTCTGGTAGGATTTATAATACTCATCTTGGTTTTTGTACGTTCAACGGTTCCAATTTACACAACTGATTCAATAAAGATGTGCTTGACTTAACTATGTATATCCAACAGTCTGATCCGAGAACTAATAAAAATGTGAAGCGTTTGTTAGACCTAAGTTAGATATAACTCACTTTGGCGCTGGTGTATCAAACTGCCAATTTGGTTGTATTGTGTGATCGGTTTTACAGTGATCTGAAATGTTAGTCTTACTTTTTGACTCTTGCCTTTTTTTACTATTACACAGTCCGTTTCACCAATGAAATTTGGGAGATGTATGTCTGTTCTATAGATATATTACATGGTACGAGCAAAATATTGGAATTTTATTTTAAAAGTATTAAAACTACGTCAAGTTATCCGAAAATTTAATAAAATCCTACTCGTTCGTCAAGCTCTGTCTTCGATTTTAATTGAACTAGATGGTTATTAATTTTAATAATTTTGTAGGTAAATAGTGCCTTCAGCCCCTCAAATTGCACCTTAGTGGTAACAAGCCACATTAGTGGCATGAATAATAATTGAATAAAGAGTTTAACTCAGAGTTAAACCAAAAGCCAGTCATAATCTGATTCACAAGTCTAAAAATTTTGTGAATGCCGTTATTGTTAATATATTTCGTCTATTAACACATTTTTTTCGGTGAACGAGTAAACTCGTCAGACCTTTTTTTATAGTAAAACGCGGGAGACGAGTTTAATCGTTCTGTTGCGCGAAGTAAGGCGCAGGAAACTTGTAAACAAGGGGATCTAACCGGGTGGGGGGTCGTGCGTTATGTATTGTTGACGGTACCCGATCTATCTACCTGCCGATACATTGAGTTTGAGATGGAACAAAAAATATTAATGGTAAAAATAATAATAATTTTGGCGTGAAAATTTAAAAAAACACCCGCGCTACGCCGCGATTTGGCGAGAAAATGCCCGACTACATAGTGGTAAAAGCCGAAAGAATCTTGTTGATTTTAATACACAGACAAACATCTCTTTCTATTATTTGTGGGGGTTAAAATACACAGAAATAAGGGGTTTCCTTGAGTTTTTTTTATTAAGTGCATATAATTCGCTAGACCAGTACGTTCTTGCCTCATAATTAATGTATGAAGTGAGAATTTTTTTTGATTGGTTGATTGATGGTCGGTCGCTAGTATCTTTATAGTTTAGTCGTAGCTACCTGAGGAGTAGATCGAACTTTTGTCACATAGAAACTATCACGTATAGAGAACTCAAGGAAGGTTCTCATTTTTCGTTCAGGGTCGAATATCAATACACTTTATATGACTCTTGGGTTAAAGTATGGGAAGACACAGACAAAGTTCTCTTTCTAAATAAATTCCTGAATTTTTAATTCAAATATTTCTAAAACCCTTAATATTTTAAAGTATCACAGTTGTAAAATCTAAAATGTTTAATATTAAACTCTAGGGCGTATTTCCTGAATTCCTTAATAATAATATTATTTCTATATGTTACACAAATTCAACATTTAACATTTTCTAAATTCAATCTTAAATGACCAAATTTATAAATTTAAGCAATCTTAATACCAAAATTGGATAATCCTAAATTTTTAAATAACTGCTTTTATTTTAAAATTTTAGATTAATTAAAATTAAGTAATTTCTAATTTCTAAGATAAATTGTCTAAATGCCTAAAATTCTAATTAACCAAATTTCAGGATTAAATTTTACAAAATTCCTGATTTTTAATTCTTCAATTTAGTAATTATATATTATTGTTAAATTTCTTATTATCTAAATTCCTAGTTACTTATTCACAGGCTCATTTCTAAACTGCAATAGAGAATTCGAAATTTTCCAAATTTATTATTTTTTCCCCCAAAATTTAAATTCCGTAACTCCTAAATCAAAAACTCCTAAATCAATTTTTACAACACTTACAAATTGTTAATTTTCTAAATTATTTAATTTTACCTAATTTCCAGATATAAATATTTAAGATTGTTCAATTTGCTTTTTATTGTAAACCTCCAAAAATTAAGAGACCTGAGGTGGTCAAGCCAGACGAAGAATTTGTTTCGTCGTTCAAATTTTTTTTAAACGTGTTACATGTGGCAGTGGGAGTCAAAAGAGAATTTTACCTCTAGCCCAGTGGTTAATGTCCGGCAAGAATCTAAAAACAACTCCCGTGTATTTTATTCTTCAATAGAATCCCGCGGCAGAATTTTGCATAACAGAGAATCCGCACCATTGTGCCTCGACAAAGAATTTTGTACACGTTTTAACAATTTTTTTTCCTTCTGGGTTATCTTATGGTGTTCTTTGTAAAAACTTTCTTGAACAATAATTTGTAATTTTTTTTTTTTTTTTTTTTCGCTGGCGCTACATCCCATAGAGGGATTTGGCCGCTTCATTTGAAGTTTCGTAATCATTTTTTTTAACGGATAATGAGTGATTAATTCATTGATCCAACATTAACCAGCCGTGATTTTTTCATCACCCGCCGGGAATCGAACCCGGGACCTCCGGGGCTTAAAGCAAGCATGCTAACAACTATGCCACCAGGGCGGCAATTTGTAATTGTTTCGTTGAAAATCAATCAACCATTATCCAATTCTGTTAGATTTTTTTTACCATATACATAATTTAATTTATGTATAAGGTATAACCCTTTCCACTAATTTGTTTACAGTTGTTTGATATAATATTTTCATAAATATACTAGAATCCCACAACTTTTAGAAAGTATTTTCGTAGAATTTGAAATAAATTCAGATTTGTTAACAAAATTTTCATAATTATTAAAGATAAATTGATCGCCGAGGTTCATTCGAGTATTCTAGGAATATTATTAGCATATGCCTAGACAAAATTCCTTTTATTAAGAAACGATATGAAATATCTTGCAACTAATTCCGCCCTAAATCTAATTTTCTTGTTTTCATAAACTCTTCATGTTCTTCCAAAAATCGAAAATCAAATAAAAAATAAAAATTAAAATCGTTCGACAATATTTTTTCACATATTTGTATAGTTATTGTACATATCAAAAGATAACATAAAATGGGTTGGAAAAAATTAAAAATAAAAAAAAATTTACGAAAACAACCCAAAAATATAAGAAAAATAGAAAATATTCTTATCATATTCATTGTGTTTCCAAACCCATATTCTAAGCATAACACATAAAAGTTTAATTTAATCGGCCCTTTTCAGATTTCAAATAATGTAAACTAGAGAATTTTCTTGTTATTTTATTCTAAAGAAAGTTGTTTTTGACTGAGGCCTAAATTCCAACCAACCCCTTAACAACACTTGTTCTAACCACTTATATTTAGGAACAATAATAGTCATAATCATAAAAACATAAATTTTAATAATGAATCTCATTTATGTACTTGGCTTGCATTGTTATACACAATATTTTACGAGAGTTTCTTATCTTGTATACATAAAAAACGACCTTGAAAAAAAAAATGTTTAAAGAGGGAATATCCAAGCACTTGAAAATTATTTTACAAATTTTATTAAGAAAATGTAATTTTCATTAAATAAAATATTGGTCGTATTGTTTATTGGGATAATAAAGGATATTCTTAAAAATTTAATAAAAAGGGATTTTATCGTCTTTCCATGATTTTGCTTATAAGCCTACCTGTAAAAAGATAAAAAAATTTAATGGTTCATTGCATTTTGGTAAATAAGGATCTTTTCGTTCTTTATACACTTTTAGGTGACTATGGTGTTTATTTTCTAGAAACAAAATAAAAGGTCAGTGACTCATTTTACATAAGTAGAAAAAAAGTTATGATGAATTTAAAACCAATGTGCCAGATGTAATCGGGCAACCAACCGAAATTTATTTGCTGTTTCGAGGAATCAAGAATATTATTACTTTTCCACTCGATTACTTAGTCTCAAAAATACGAAAATCTCAGAATTGTCAAAAATTGCACGAATTACATAATATCTCGAAAATTTGGAATATTTTAGAAAACCTCGAATAATATCGATGGTCTCGAATATTCCCAAAAAAAAACTCCTATAATACGGAAAATTTCAAAAATTCTAGGATAACCTTAAATAATCCCGCACGGTGATCTCGAACAATCTAGAAAATTACGCATAGTCTATGCGTATACCAGTAAAGTTTAAAATCCTGAATAAGTAAAATATTGGTGAATAATTTCAAAAATCTTAAATGACCTTGAACAATTTGAATATCGAAAAATCCCGCAAAAGCTCCATAAATATGGAAGACTATAAAATCTCAAATAATCTCGATTAAATTAGGAAAGTCCAATAATTGATTTTTGACTCGTTGTACGATCAGCCGAATTGATGGCCAGGGAACTTTGACATGCGTTTCATTAATCGAGTTAGCATTAAATGCTTTCCATCATCTTGAGGGAATTTTACCAATCATAAAATATTCACAGTCGCTTCAAAAAAGCTTTAGCCTGATTCTGAATATTTTACCTTCGTTACTACAATGTTAGTCATAATCATTGTCGTCCGTACGGCAAACCGTTAAGCAGGCTCTCTGTAAATTGTTGATATAAATTATTGTCTATATACATTTTAACAGATATTTCCAAAAGTCTGGCTTAAAACACCTGTTTATCGGTTTAATTCCCGTAAGGTGTACGCTTCATTTCACGGTTGGAATTTTTCCAGCAGTAGGAAGATGATATCTTTGGCTTATGCTGAGCCAAACAGTTTAGAATGTTTAACATTCCAAACCACCCAGCAACTCCTGTTAATAGTTTGCATAGATAATTTCGATTGATAATTTCGTTGCATTTTATCAATTGTAAATATTGCTTCACCACGCTCTGCTTGAGCATTGCGGAAATTAAAACGGAAAAAAACTATTATCAGACAGTACCATCGATGAACATTTAAAATGTGAAAGCATGGGGTATTGTGTGTGTCACCACATTGCATGAATAATAAACCAATGTTAGAAAGGTTATTCATCCAAAAATTTAGCCTACAAAGCACACAGGAATAAAAACCGTTAAAAAATCGCGAACTACACAAAAACACGGAACTAGATTTAATCGAGCTAACAAAAACAAAAAATATTTCAAATCATATTCAGTTAATAAATCTAGCACCACTTTCAGACACGTGTCTTTCGACACTTCAGAGAACTCAACATCGAAAATTGATCGCTGAATGATTTTCTGACGAACAAACAAAAAGTAAGATGAAGAACATACTCATTATTTACTGTGACTCTTTCGTGTCATTAATAAACCAAACTTAAAGAAAGTAGAACGTCTCAGGTTCGCTTTTTGGTAAGGGTTAGCTCCCAGGAAATTAGCTCATCTTCTTCTACAAATAATCCAAAATTCAGAAGCGGGGAGTCCCAAAAAGGAAGTCAGCAAGCCTATATGGCAAAGTCTACTTCTCAACTTAAATTCTTAACGTTGCATTATATGATGTTGCTTGATGCTGCATTGTATGAAAATACTTGCTTCGTATTTTTCGGTACTACGGCTTGTTGAATTGAAAGCTAAATCTCAAACTCATTCTCACACAGATTCGGTCACAAGATAAGAAATGTTATCAGTAAGTTTCTTTTCGAGTTCGAAATATTTAACATTTTCCAAGGTTTTTGGTTAGGTTAGGTTAGGTTTGGGTGGCGGTCCACCAGGACCAGGCATAGACACAAAAAGGTCCGTAGCCATACCACAAATTAAAAATTTTTCCTCCAACTCATTGAAACCACTTTGAGCTTGCTATGAAGCGCTGGATACTCCTGACGTCCTTCTCGCTGAGCTCCGCCAGGTCGTTGAAAAGGTGTGCCCCTAGAAAATTCAGTCTGTTTCGTGCCAGACGAGGACAGGTGCAAAGAAGATGAAGTACTGTCTCTTCCTCCTCTTCGTCTTCGCAACTACGACAGTAGTCATGTGAGAAGAAACCAAGTCTACTTGCATGTCTGCCTATGAGACAGTGCCCCGTAATCACTCCAACAACCACACTGATCTGACTCCGCTGAAGTGAGATCAGCTGTTTGGATCTCGCCAAGTTCAACTTTGGCCAGATTTGCCGAGTTATTACGCATGAGGTACTATTTGACCATCTGTCATTCGTCAACTTACTGGCTTCCTCCTGAAGCAGCAGTTTACATACCGCAAGAGGAATTTCAATATCCTTTTTGCTGTTTGAAATGTGGTCCGTTGTACCACGTCGAGCCAGTTCATCGGCTTTCATGTTCCCCGTACTAACGAAATGTCCTGGCACCCATATGATATGGATGTTGAACTGATCTGTCATCTCGTTAAGAGATGAGAGACAGCTCTGGACTACTTTCGACGTGAGAAGGTGTGATTGAAGCGCTTTAATGGCTGCCTGACTGTCCGTATATATGCGAATATCACTAGTCGATATTACATTATACCTCAACCAGTCCGCGACTTCCTTTATCGCAGTTACCTCAGCTTGAAAAATGCTGCAGTAGTCAGGGAGACGAAAGGAGAGGTTTAACATGAGTTCCTCGCAGAACACCCCAGCCCCTACTCCTCTATCCCGTTTTGAACCATCAGTGAAGAAGTTCAAAACTCCTGGTTCCAAAACTGTATCCATCATCCAGTCCTCTCTAGATGGTATAATAGTCCGGAACTTTCTATCAAAAGATAGTGACGGGACAGTATAGTCGGTGGTCTTGGGAAGCCCTTTGTTACAAAGTATAGATGAGTGCCCTGTGTTATTGCAGGTCCACATTAAGGTGGATTTCAGTCGTATGGCAGTGCTAGCTGCCCACTGTTTTCCCATGATATCTAGAGGAGTTAGAAATAGCAGAGTCTCCAGTGCCTGAGTGGATGTGCTCCTCATTGCACCACTGATCCACAGAGAGATTGTTCTCTGAACTTTTGTCAACAACTTTAGGTTGACAGTTTTGTCCAGAGCAGGCCACCAAACTGTTACCCCATACAGAAGAATGGGTCTAACTACTGCTGTGTATAGCCAAAGGACCATGTGGGGATCCAGCCCCCAACCTTTCCCAATTGCATTTTTGCAGGAGTATAGCGCTACCGTAGCTTTCTTTACCCTTTCCGTAATATTCGGTTTCCAGTTTAATTTACTGTCTAAGACGAGACCCAAGAACTTTGCTTCACCTGTAAAAGCCAAGTTGAAACCATTTAAAGTAGGAGGATCGACATGAGGAATTTTATATTTCCTAGAGAAGAGAACCAATTCGGTTTTCTGTGGGTTCACATTTAGCCCACAACCATTGGTCCATAGTGAAAGAATGCCCAGAGCATTTTGAATAAGCTCGCTAAGTGTCCCGGGATATTTTCCCCGAACGCCAATAGCGACATCATCCGCATAGGCAACCACCTTGAAGCCAGTATCCTCCAGCCTCAGCAATAGATCATTTATGACCAAGTTCCAGAGAAGGGGGGACAGTACGCCACCCTGCGGCGTGCCTCTGCTTGCAAATCTTCTGGCGGAGGATTTCCCCAGACTGGCATTTATGATTCTGCCTCTTAGCATCTGATCTATCCAGTCCTTAAGAGAATCTTCCACTCCTAGATTCGAAAGTGCCCGAGTTATAGCCCCTGTTAGCACGTTGTTAAAGGCTCCCTCAATGTCCAAAAAGGTTACCATCGCGTAGTCTCCATATTCGAAAGATTTTTCAATAAAATATGTGAGAGAATGAAGAGCAGTTTCTACAGATCTCCCCTTGCAATAAGCATGTTGAGATTTGGACAGCTTTTCCGGCATAATCGTGCCTCTAATATGAGCTTCTATTTGTCTTTCCAGTATTTTGAAAAGGAAAGAAGACAAGCTGATCGGTCTAAGGTCTTTGGGACTGCAATGTGAGCGTTTTCCCGCCTTAGGTATGAAGACAACCTTCACTTCCGTCCATTTACTGGGAATGTGACATAGTTCTAGGCTGCCTCTAAAAGTTACCTCTAACCAGGGAATGGTTAGATCCGTAGTTTTTTGTATATCCGCAGGGATAATACCATCAGGTCCTGGCGACTTGTATGGTTTAAAACTGCTTATCGCCCACAGAATCTTTCTTCTGCTAATAATTTGGCCTGCGAGGCTACTAGCCCTTTTACCTTCTGATATAGTAGGTGCAGATTCGGAACAACCAGGGAAGTGAGTTTCCAATAGTAGTTCCAGCGATTCCATACTATTTGTGGTCCATGCTCCATCCGGCCTTTGAAGGAAGCTTGGGATGGAAGGGTTAGTAGATAGTACCTTGCGAAGCCTAGACATCTCTGATGTCTCCTGAATTTTACCACAGTATAGTCTCCAAGATCTGTTCTTTGCGCTTCTTAGCTGATATTTGTAAATTTTGAGGACTTCCTTATAGGAGTCCCAGTCTACAGCGGCTTTTGTTTTCCTTGCTGTTTTGAAGAGTCTCTTGCACCGTTGACGTATTTGTTGAATCTCCTTTGACCACCAAGGTGGCCGAGATTTGCCCCTAGGCCTACTAAGAGGACAAGAGCCTAGTACCGCTTCATTAAAAGCGCTGGACAGTTCGTCCACTAAGCCATCGAGTTCTACCGTAGTTTTTGGAGGTTCAGGCACCTGCACTGGTAGTGAATTTCCCAGAATAGTTCTGAAAATATCCCAGTCGGTTTTCCTCCTGTTCCTGTAGAGAGGGCTGTTCGGAAAGACCAAGCTCATTTCAAATTGAAGATAACAGTGATCAGAAAAACAGTGGTCTTCCGACACTTTCCAATTTAATAGACTAGTCGTCAAGAAGTTTGAGACGAGTGTAATATCCAATACCTCCTGTCTATTTCTAGTTATAAAAGTCGGCTTATTGCCTATGTTACATATATGAAGGTTAGTACTTAGAATGTAATCAAGGAGTAACTCACCTCGTTCATTTGTGTCCGTACTTCCCCAGATTGTGTGATGAGAATTTACATCACTCCCCAGGATGACTCCAACCTTGCGCTTCTGAGCCTCCAAAATTGCCTCACCCAGAATGACTGGTGGAATGTTCACTGCATCATAGGCTAGGTAGGCTGATATTAGCCAGAGGCTTCGTTTATTGACCTCAATGCTGACCGCTGCCACATCTTCATTGCTGAAATTCGATAGCAGAAAACAATTTATATTATTTTTAACGAGAATGCACGACTGAACCCTACCTTCTTGTTCCGTGTGCATTAATCTATAACAGGGTGTCTTGAGTCCAAGTACCCGGTCACCAGCAACCCAAGGTTCTTGGATCAAGACAATATCCGTCCCTTCCTTTCCAATTTTTAAAAGTAGAGCAGCTGATGCTGCCTTTGAGTGGTGTAGGTTAATCTGCAAGAACGTCACCATTCTTAGACTTCCTTCCGTACCAATGTATCATCAGAGTCCTCCCCTGATGATGTGAAGTCCTCTGAGATTCTTCTTAATGACTCCAAGGACATTGTCAACTCCGTATCTGTAGAGATGGTTTCCACCAGGCTGTTCCCCTCTTGGAGGAGCCCAGATGAGCTTCCTGCAGCTTCTTCAGATTCCGGAGCATCCGGCTTGTCCGCATCCTTCTTGTAGATTTTGAGTGTGACTGCACTGAAACCATAGCTTACCATACCATTTGTTTTTTCCAGCGCAGTCAGTGACTCTCTGTTTAGAATTATGACGGCCGACCTGTAGTCGGCCCGTGGCTCCTCGAGCTTAGCAACTTTCCAGTTGTGCGTTGGCAAATCTGGGTTGCCAACCTGCAACAACTGGAGTATCACCTTTGGATCGCTAGGCTCCGAAGGAATCCACACCCTGGCTCTTGGCCTACAGGGGATTTCTTCTCTAGCTTTAACAGCAAGGCTGGCTCCGGGCCATACCTCGCCTAGTCTTTCCACTGCCTTCTTGTAGAGCAGAAGAGATCTCTGATCCACACATGCAGTCAGTTTCACCTGGTTCCTGTGCCAACCCGCATCCCGACAAGTCGGAGCAGGTCCTGGGTTTTCTGCAAGGATATCCAGGTAAATGGTGGTTAAGGCCCTTTCCACCTTTCTCCAATTGGCGGGCGTGATACTGCCATCCTCCTGGGACTGGTCAACAACTGCCACTACCAGCTGATCCTTGAGTACCTCGTTAAAAGGCCTCATTTCGGTAGCATGGAGCTTAGTTCGTTTTGCGATCTTAGGACTTTCCTCCTGAGATCTGTTCCTTTTAATCTTTAAGCCAGCTGAAGGACCTTCCGACATCTGTTCGGTGACTTTTTTCGCCCACACAAGCGTAGCTTTGTGTTTCTCCGACCTGTCTTCTGGAGGGATCTTATTTATCTTCTCCAGTGCCCTCCACGCCTTTCTCCTAGTATTATATGTTGGTTTTGAGGAACCAGCTTCATTGGTGCTTTGGTTCCGAATTATACTTCTTTGCTCAGGCCTGGTGACCCGAGTGGAGGGACCAGCCTTATCTAAGCTTTTGTCCCGTTGTTTATTGGCAGGTTTAGAGATAGGCCTAAAGACCCGAGTCTCCTTCTCTACCTCTTCCGGTTTTGTAAGAGAACCGGACTCTTTTGTTTGTTTTGTTTTTTGGTCTCCCATATTTGGTCCCACGAGTAGCGGAGAAAAGAGTGTCCATCTGTGCAGAGATCCGCAATACACAGATAAGGCTACTTAATCCGGAGGGCGCCAGGTATCCGGATCCACCGTTTGCGACTGAGCTAGTTTTTAAACTGGGCCCTCAGCCTGGCCGGTTATCGGCACGGTACGAATAACACCTTAACCCAGCCCAGTGATTTGTTTAAGGTTTACTCCTTTAGCGCCGTGTTTTGGCCTAGAAGCCGAAAAAGCAATCTAGTTACCAGCAGCCACCACGAGGAGGTAACACGAGCACTTGCGGAAAACTGCTAGTTACGGAGCCTATCGGCTTGCATCCCCCTAGCAACTTCCCGCCTGGCCGCCTTAGGTTTTTGGTTGCCGACATCTATTCCCTATAAGAGCAAAAAGTGATGTTATTGACTGAGCACGTTTTTTGATATTATTGTTAACGGCGTTTTATGGTGTTTCCTTTCATTCAAACTTAACCTGTTCAGGAAAATATGAAGCTCGAATATGAAACTTTCATATATAGGGAGCATAAAAATAAATTTTCTGTTATCTGCTAATTTGTGGTACATTGGTTGTGTTATCTGCTAATTTGTGGTACATATTTTCAAAAAATATAATAATTTATGTTTCAGAATTCTTGAAAAATTTTAGCAATGTTGAAATTATGTTATATTGAATCTGAAATTTGAAAGAATATTGAATTTTAAAAATCAGAATTTGATGTATTAATTCTATAATTTACGTTTTTGATATTTTAAAACTGCATAACTCCGAAGAAAGTGGTACTGTTCGTTTAGCTCATAGTTGGAAAAACTTTGAAGCTGTATCATAGAAGAATTACTTCTATGGCTGTATGTGAAAATGTTGCGACGGACCTATGCACGTCGATTCGACATCGGTTAAAGCAATTTGGTTTCTCGTAGGGCACAATAAAGCAATTTTAATAAAGAATTTGCATTTGCAGGCTTATAAAGTTCAGATAACGCAAGAATTAAAACCATTCCGACCATTTGTTAAATGGATGCTGTAACAAGAGGATGCTTTTTGAAAAAAAATTTCTTTAAAGACAAATCTCATTTTCACTTTATGATGTTGTTAATTAAAAGAGTTACAGTTTGGTGCGGAATTCATAACAACATTATACTATAGTTAATGGGCAATGGTATCGAAACATGTTAAGGCGAAGTTTTTAACGGGAAATGGTTGATATGCTTAGAGCACTTCAAACAACCGCTTTGTTTAACTTCACATTGCCTGAACGCGTACTTTAAAATACGGAGACATAACCTGACCACTGCGATCGTATGATTTACCGCCTACACACTTCTTTCTTAGACGTTCTTTCAAAAGCAAAGAGTATACCAATAAGCCGCCAACAATCATTCCAGACCTAATGGCAGATATAATTCGAGCGATTACGACCACCGAACATTGGTCAAAAATTGGTCACACTCTCAAAAAAAAAAAAATGTTTCCGAACTGTGTTGATTAAAAGACTTTTGTTACTGTTGAGTACGAATTGAGTAAAGATTTCGGTTTGGATTAATTTTAGGTTGAGTTGAAGGATTAGTAGGAAGATAGATTCATTTAAACATAGATTGAATTGATTTGAGTTGCGTCGGGATTGAGTTTGGTGTTGAGTAGAGGAAGAATGAGATTAGATTCGAACTAAAGTAGTGTTGAGGTTGATTGGGAGTTTGAGTTGAGGGTTGGGTTGGATTAGGGTTAATTTGGTGATTTCTTTGAAGATTGAGTAAATGATTAAGAGATTCCGATAGTGATAAACTTAGAGGTTACATTGAGTTGACTGGAGGTGGGTTGATCTTGTATGTACGTAATTTTCTGTACCGAAGTTCTCATCACCTCTTCAGTTCTTCATCTTGCCATTTTATATAACAATGTTTTTGAGCTATTGTTGATTAACTTTCAACGAATGAGAGCTTTTTTTTGTAATGCTCTTCTATAAGATGACAGCAAATTAGATGGAACCGCGATGGAATTAGAGATTAGATCAAACTTTCGAATTTAGCCAACTACAATGGAACTTTGCTATTCCTTAACCAATTATGATGCAATTCGACATGTCCTATGGAAATGGAATTCTAAAATGATTTTTAGATAAAGCTTTTGGAATATGGCCAACTAGGATGGAACATGGCTATTCCTTAAACGATTTTAGTGAAATTTAACATGTGCGATGGAAATGGATTCTAGTTCTACCATAATCGGCCATATTCCAAAACTTTATCCAAAATTTTTTTTTAAAGTCCCATTTCCATTGGTCATGTCGGATTGCATCACAGACGGTTACGGAATAGCTAAGTTCCATAATAATTGGCGATATCCCAGAACATCCGTTTTCAAAGCACATGCTAAATTTCTTCGTAATTAGTCAAGGAATAGCCAAGTTCCATCTTAATTTATTTCAAGAAAAATCATTTCAGGATCTGTTTTCCAAGACGGATGTCAAATTGCATACCTAATGTAAGAAATTGGTAAGAATGTATGTGTACTGATTAGGGCATCCAATTTCTTTCAAAATATGAATATGTACTGATATTTCGGCATTACATGACGACAAAACCGGGATACCGGTATTAATACCTGTATTTTTGACGTTCGTTTATTGCAACATTAAGCTTTTCTCGCAGTCTTAACGATAATGATGGCCCTTCGCACGTGGGGCTTCACTGTCAACACCACTTTCTGATGTTGAGTTTGTAGCTCCATCTGGAGCTGGGATTGAACAAAATCGCTGTATAAAATGGACAGTTATATTAACTACATATTTCGTTTTTAGTTAGTCGATTAAAGTTGATATCCGAGCCAAACTTGTTTTGGGCTTGCTTTCCTTTGTGCAAATATTGCAAAAGTCAAAATAAGTTTGTACACTTTTCTATGATCCTCTGGACCACAGAGGATTTCATTCGGTCAATTAATGATCCTTCTCCCAAATTTTGAAGCCTGAATGTCCTGGTTGCTTCAGCTGACAAAAGTGTGGCAGCCCTCCGAAACAACGTTTCTACTGCTAGTTTGACTGGTACAATAACGTTGATTCTATACTCTCGAACTCCGTTTCGATAAAGCTGATCGTTGATTTGACATCCGCTCTAGCATAAAAATTAAGCTGTTCCATCTTGTTTTTGTATCTAAGCTTACAGATAACTCTCCCGAATTCAGTTTTAACGTAAGCTTGTAAACTATCATTTTTGGTCGGTGATCGTCGCAACAACTTTACAATCTTCCTAATTTTCCTGAGCTATGAAAAATGGTCAGTCAGCCCAAATCTGCTTCGTTAAATTCAAATGCAAATTCATCATCACGCAGTCTTCTTCAGATTCAGAAAAAATGTCATCAACTAGTATAGTTGTTGTATACAAAATGTCGACAACAGCCAACTGGATCGCATGCGCCAAACAAAGTTGCTGTTCGATGGCAATTAAACGGCCGACGTTCTTCATAACAGAAACCCATCGGTAGTAATGCAAATTAAGTCACGATCAAATTTCAAATTGTGCTCATTCAGTTTTCTTTCAATAAGTTTGATATACGCTTCTGCTGGAAGAGATTTATGAATGCGATCTAAACACAAATTCCAAAATCTGATTCGGGAATGGACATTCAAAAAACGAATATTCTTTATGGACGACTACTCGTAAAATGTAAGGCTGAATCGGATTCCGTTTAGTTGAAGGTCTGTCAGTTTTTTCACTATTGTTTGTCGAACTTTTGTTGCGAATTTCATAACCATTTGACGAATGGTTTCGACTGAACTTCGAAACCCCTTGGAACAAGCGATTTTCTTAGCTCAATTGAGGTCTCAAGGTATCGTCGTCTTTCTTAAAATGGCTAGATATTTTTGTTTTTGTTTTAGGAATAGGCAATTGTGTTTGTGAAGTTTGTGAAGTGTCGGCAGTACTTGCTGCAGAAGTCGGAGTTGTGATTGTTTCAATTAAGTTTCGCTTCAATATATTTATATTGTGAAATGTCCTTAAATGGGTTTGTAATAAACCACTAGTAGATGCTCCAGCTGATTTAATTTCTCTGCTACACGTTTTACATTTGGAGACCGCTCGACTCTTCTCGCGTAAAAAATAATGCCAAACTGGGCTCTTGTCGAGAATTCGATTTCAACAATATCAAATTGTTTTTTATTATCAGACATGGCTGTCTAACGATGACGTTTGAAAGTTCACAATTGCTTGGAAGTTGGCAAAACATTGATGGATGCGTTTGATAGTACAAACGTACAGCACAAATTCACAAGCACCAAAGCTCAACTTACAATTAAAAAAAAATAGCTCATTAACCACCCTAAAACACTCAATTTTTAAATTTAATCCAGATTTTCGTTACAGGAAACACTAAAAACACGAAAAAATGTCGGTATATAAATACGTATGTATGAATATTGGGCGAATAATCAGTAAACATTTAAATACCGAAATACCGGTAATGATCGCTCAATATCGGTACTGAAAAATGGTCCCGTATTCCGGTATTTCGGTTTCCGATATACCGATATTGGATGCCCTAGTACTGATATTTCCAATGAGTAAAACAAAAAAATTAAAATCTACGACATGAATTTTAGAGCCTTCAATGGTTTACAGGGTGTTGTTTGGCAAGTACTCAAGCTGTATTCTTAGCTCCATTTCTTCCCGTGAATACTATTTTGTTTCTGAAGCAATAGTCATTCTGAGTAGTATACAACTTCTTCTGTGTTTTTATTGTGGCGATCATTGGGGCGTGATACTAGCTCCATTCGATTGTAGGGAATAGACAAATTCTTAATACTTACATCTTTATTTATCCCCTTTTGTATATCGTTCGAAAGTTTTGTGGGTTTATTATGACGGATTTAGGTGGTATGTTCTTCACTTGACCATAGACAGCTGGAAGTCGTACTAAAGTGTGCTTCAATACCTGCTTTAAAGTTCGCTGATGAATATATTAATATTATTTCATGTTTAATTCAGATAGTAAATCTGCGCTTAATTCGCTGAAGAACCCTTGGCTGGTAAAAACTGTTACATTTTAAAACTTATTCGTGAACCTGGGCCGCTCTCTTATTCTTTATCAATGGTAGAAAAATATTTTGTTTTCTGTAAGAACTTAATTATTATTAAGAATTTTGATAAATTGTGAATATTGAAGTTATATACAAATATGGTTTTGATAATTAGAAATATATTTTAGAGCGTATTTATATAGTTAACGAGAGTCTCAGGGTACACTAGTATACGCGGATAAAATTAAATTAAATTAAGTTTCAACAATATGTTGTATGTTTAAATAAAAAATAATAATTCGTTTAAATTATAATTAAAATTCTTATTTTAAGACGTCTATTATACGTCTTTTCTGATATCTGAAACTGATATTCTGACATATGCAGTGGCAACAATATTTTGCAATTAAAATTCTTTCTCCAAAATGCAATTTATTTTTGTATAACAACTTATTTTAATTTATGCATGCATTACAAAATATATAAAACAACATCATCGACATCGTGGTTGTAGTTGAAGATGTAGATATATGTATATACACATATTGTTCCATGATATCAGTATAAAAGAGAGACACAGAAGTAAAATTCGATGACAATGATTATGATGTGATTACTGTGTGTATATATAATAGAGTCATCACATCATCATCCAGCTATTGTTATTGTAACATTTTACTTCGCTTATTATTAGAATTCAAAAGATAATTGTATGGTTTTGTGTATCAATTGATGACTAAAAAGCAAATCAAGACTCATACATATAAAAAATATCAACTTTAAGATTTTTTTATAATACGTAAGATTGTCGCTTAAACTTTATATACATTTTGGCAATTACCCTCAATTTTAAATGTCTTATACGTTATATATGTATATAAACAAAATTATGTGCCTTGCACGAAGCGAACCTAAAATTTGTTAAGCTGCAAATTGCAATAAAAATACATAAAAAAAATGTTTTCTGTTATTGTCAGTAACATTATGCTTCTCATGTTGCCTATACTATATACCAAAACGATAAAAATTATTTTTATTACCCCAACGCTAAATTTTTTCATTTTTTTATTGATTTATTGGCCCCAAAATACAAAGTATGCGTTGTTTCATCAGTGGTTTTACATATAATTTTCTAATAAAACGATTTTTGAATATTTGATTACAATTAGACAATCAAAAAACCATCATCATTGTCTTATAGCCACTGCACGATTTGTGGAGTTATTTTACAACTGTATAATCAACAAATTGGCTGATAAGTATTCGTAGAACATGATGTTTGGGCGGTTAAATTACTTTCTAATTATTGCTTGTACTATTTTCAATATTTAACCAATCGTTTTGCAATAAATCATTGGCAATAATAGAAATAATAATAAATTAATAACAATAGTAATTGAAATAGAAACGTTAAAAATGGAAATTCTGTTTATAAATTAACCAATTTAATTTGATAGTATAGCAAACATATTAAATTTTATAGTATGCCCTGGCGACCATTCAATGCAATTTGACCTCTTAAATTCTTAATTATTATTAAATTTATTACAGTTGAATAAATTTTTTTAATTAAAAAAATGTTGATCACATATTGAAAAACAGAATATTTCAGCGGGAGTTTCATTGCACAAACCTTTACTAAACACGTAATCAAGCAACTTATAATTAAGTTACAAAAATTACTCGTAAAGCCTTAATTAAAATATTTACTTTTTAATAACTTTGAAGTACGTCAATTTTTGAAACGGTTAACTCCCCGATATGGAAGACAAAATTACTTAATTAAATCAAAAACAAGATAGAGTTAGTTTGCTGTTGTATAGCTGAGCTTTCTGTAATTGATCGTTATTTTGTCACCTTTGTTTATTAAATTTTCTATAAATAATTATTTCTAATAAATTATTATCTCATCAATAAAACAACGAAGAACTTACTTTATTTAATTCACACTTAATGATATAAAATTACAATTTCTTATTTATTTATAAATATAATTTTGTAACACGAAATTAATTTTCCACATTTGGAAAATTCAACTTGTCTTGGCTGCTATAATACCAAAACAAAAATATTGTGAAGTGTATCTCTATCTATATATGAGCATTCAATTGGCAAATATGGATGCTGGTAATTTGTTGAGCAACTCGTTTTTGTGTGTATTACATTTTTTTAGATGGTACAACTGTTTAGGAATTTCAGATAACAGATTATATCTGCAGATGTCAAAATATGTTTGTAACATCGCTTTCATGTGAATAAAATGTGTAAACATATATTTTACGCGGTCTATAGTTTGATTGACTTGCGAGGTGTAAAATACACAATATTTTATGTGTGCGACTGCGGTTTTATTTTTTTGTAAATCCTTTTATGTATTTACTGGTAGAACTAGTCCCCATATAACATGGTTCAATCTACTAAAGACACTAGGTGATTTATATTGGAACATAATCATATATAGTTTTAATAATCTAAAAAACCTTATGTTTTCAAATCTAGAATATTATGAAACCCATTTAACTCAACATTAAACTTTCTAAAAACCTCGAATAACTATTATGAGCTTTGAAATATTTAAAAAATGTCGAAGTATCAAAGTAACGTAGCAAGTTTAATATGGGAGCACTCTAATTTACTATACCTAGTTATACTAAAAACTAAATTTTATGAAAATCGGTCATATAATACAGTACTATTGGTAAAATGACGTCAATTTATAAGATCGAAGTAATGTGTCGACACATATTGCAAACGTATGGCGAATAAACCATCATTTTCAAGTTGAAATAATTGAACCGGTCACGGTGTGTGAAGTGTACAACATATAGCCATGGATATAATGGAGCGAAAGTACTATAATCTTCCGCAACCACGATCTCAATTTTTGGAAAATTGAAAAAGCGGGGAAAGGCGTAACAGGAAAATCGTTAGCCAATACATGAGCGAGCTCTATACTCTCGAAGAGTGTGATTAAATCATATTTAGTGTCAATAAGACATCGCTGCTTGCTATACTTCACCCTTAAACTATCCAACAGAGGTTTTTGAATCAAATAACTTCAAAAGTTTGTGTTGCCTATTGGCCGCTTTAATAGTTGAGTAATGAAACTGATTTAATTTTTTTAAGAATTTATATTTTCGATATTTATTCTAATAGACACAAACAACTTTTTTTAATCGTTTAACTGTACAAATCGTAAGTTTCCCTTCGAAATTTACTCAAACGATATTTTTCTTCCTTTTGGCAAGACTTTGGAGCCATCCTGTGCGCTCGAACAAATTCTCATAAGTATGTACTTAAAAATTACAATCGAGCACAGTTCTCAATTTAGTTATTTCCAGCGTATTTTTCCTTTTTTCTTCTCTGTTTTCAATTCGGCTATTAAAATACAACTGTTTTGTAACTCGTTTCCAGCCTGTTTTCATGTCTTTGTACTTCCAAATTGTTTCAGACATTTTATATAATTCTACTTTCCCGCATTCCTAGCTAGTTGTGTACAACTTTCAGCTTTGGGCTCTAAACAATCATGTTCAGTAGCAGAATCATAAACTCTTCCTCTGTAGAATGTCAAATGTTTCAGATGTATTGTAGAACAGCTTCTTTTGAATTCAATGGAATATATTTTAATCTTGCTATGATCTCCCGTGATATAACAGAAGCAAATGAATATTAATTAAACGTTATTATTCTATGAAATTTAGAAAAGTAACAACACCAGTTTCCGGCTGATAACCATATAATTAAGATGTTACATGTATGTACATATTTCAAAATTGCACAGATTTCAAAATTGATTTGAATGTACGACCAAGCCTAAGCAAACCTCCCGGATGCCACCGGGCCCTTCGTTCACCCTTTATACATGACAAAACCGAAGTAAAGAAAAGGTATGTTAGTAACAAAGAATCCACACGGTTCTAGACACCTAAGCAGTTGATAGTTAGTAAATATGTTAGTACATAGTATGTTTCAATTATTTAGCACAAGACAACACAATTTCAAGTTCATTTACTGCTTAAGTTCCTGGAAAGCTGTTTCAGGTTCTTCAAAAATTTCCTAAATTTAAAATTTGTGTTAGATGATAGATCTGATCTATAGCTATTAACTCTAGAAATTACCTCCAAAATCAAAATTAAAATAAATATTTGTTTATGGCTATTCTGCTTAAAATCCCACTGCGAAATAATTTCAGTTTGATCTGGAACTCTTTAAATAATAATAATAATAACTAAATTAAATAAAATAGTTTGAGTATCCATATTAGTATATACTTATTAGTACCATATATGACAAACAATTAGCACAAATATATGATTTGGTTAATAAACTTTATTTTAATTTTAAACGCACAATCTGCCAAACAAAATTCCCGCTAAAAGAAGATATATAAATTTAAATTCGGGATCATTTTGGTTTAGAAATCTGAAATTTTATTAACCTTGCCCCAACCAACAATGTTATGAACAAACTATGTATGTATTTGAAACCAAAAACTCTTCAACTTGGGCGATTAAAAAAATAAATTTTAAGTCTAAAATTTCAAACCGCAAACTCCAAATTTCCAATTCTAAATTCCAAATTTCAAATTCCAAATTCCAAATTAAAAATTTCATCAAATTCCAAAATTTTTTATTCCAAATTTCAAACTCTAATTTCCAAATTTCAAACTTCAAAATTCTAAATTCCAAATTTCAAACTTCAAATCCAAATTTCAAATTTCAATTTTCAAATTCCAAATTTCAAATCCCAAATTCCAAAATCCAAAATTTTTTATTCAAAATTTGAATTCTTAATTCCAAATTTGAAACTTCAAATTCGAAATTTCAAATTCCAAAATTAAATTCCAAATTAAAAATTTCAAATCTTAAATCTTAAATTTCAAATTTTAAATTTCAAATTCCAAATTCTAAATTTTAATTTTAAATTTCAAATTCAAAATTCAAAATCCCAAGCTAAATATTTCAAATTGTAAATGTTTAATTTCAAATTCAAAATCTCAAATTCGAAAATCCAAAATCACAAATTTCATTTTCAAATTTTAAATTACAAATTTTAAATTTCAAATTCCAAATTCAAAATTTCAAATTCCAAATCCCAAACTACGAATTTCAAATTTCAAATCCCAAATTCTAAGTTTCAAATTTCAAATTCCAAATTTCAAATCACAAATTCCAAATTTGAAATTTCAAATTTTAAATTTCAAATTTCAAATTCCAAATTCCAAATTCTAAATTCCAAATCCCAAATCCCAAATTCTAAAATCCAAAATTTTATATTCGAAATTTCAAATTTTAAATAATAAATTTTAAATTTCAAATTTCAGATTCCAAACTTCAAATTTTAAATTCCAAATTTCAAACTGAAATAAAAAAAAAGAATATCTAAATTTCAGATTCTAAATTTTAAATTTCAAATCTCAAATTCTAAATTCCAAATTTCAATTTTCAAACTTCAAATTCCAAATTTCAAATTCCAAATTGCAAATACCAAATTCTAAAATCCAAAATTTCATATTCCAAATTTCAAATTTTAAATTAAAAATTTTAAATTTCAAATTTCAATTCCAACTTCAAAACTACAAATTGTAAATTTTAAATTCCAAATTTCAAACTGAAATAAAAAAAAAGAATATCTAAATTTCAGATTCTAAATTTTAGATTTCAACTCTCAAATTCTAATTTCCAAATTTTAAATTCTAAATTTTAAATTTCAAATCTCAAATTATAATTTCCAAATTTCAATTTACAAATTTCAAATTCCAAATTCCACATCCCAAATTCTAAAATCCAAAATTTCATATTCCAAATTTCAAATTTTAAATTTCCAAATTCCAAATTCCAAACTTCAATTCTAAATTTTAAATTCCAAATTTCAAACTTAAATCAACAATAAAAAAAAAAATCCAAATTACAAATTCTAAATTTTAAATTTCAAATCTTGAATTTTAATCTCCAAATTTCAACTTTCAAATTTCAAATTTCAAATTCCAAATTCCAAATCCCAATTTTCAAATTTCAAATTTTAAATTTTAAATCCCATATTCTAAAATCCAAAATTTCATATTCCAAATTTCAAATTTTAAATTATAAATTATAAATTTTAAATTTCAAATTCCAAATTCCTAATCTCAAATTCTAATTTCCAAATTTCAATTTTCAAATTTCAAATTTCAAATTCCAAATATCAAATCCCAAATTCCAAATTTCAAATTTTAAATTTAAATTCCAAATCCCAAATTCTAAAATCCAAAATTTCATATTCCAAATTTCAAATTTTAAATTATAAATTTTAAATTCCAAATTTCAAACTTAAATCAAAAAAATCCAAATTTCAAATTTTAAATTTTAAATTTCAAATCTGAAATTCTTATTTCCAATTATTTCCAAATTCCAATTTTAAAATTCCAAATCCCAAATCCCAAATTCTAAAATCCAAAATTTTATATTCGAAATTTCAAATTTTAAATAATAAATTTTAAATTTCAAATTTCAAATTCCAAATTCCAAACTTCAAATTTTAAATTCCAAATTTCAAACTGAAATAAAAAAAAAGAACATCTAAATTTCTGATTCTAAACTCCAACATTCTAAATTCCAAATTTCAATTTTCAAACTTCAAATTCCAAATTTAAAATTTCAAATTTCAAATTCCAAATTCCAAATTCCAAATACCAAATTCTAAAATCCAAAATTTCATATTCCAAATTTCAAATTTTAAATTAAAAATTTTAAATTTCAAATTTCAAATTCCAACTTCAAAACTACAAATTGTAAATTTTAAATTCCAAATTTCAAACTTAAATCAAAAAAAAAAAAATCCAAATTTCAAATTTTAAATTTTAAATTTCAAATTTCAAATTCCAAATTCCAAATCCCAAATTCTAAAATCCAAAATTTCATATTCCAAATTTCAAATGTCAAATTCCAAACTTCAAATTTTAAATTCCAAGTTTCAAACTTAAATAAAAAAAAAATAAAACAAAATCCAAATTTTAAATTATAAATTTTAGATTTCAAATCTCAAATTCTAATTTCCAAATTTCAATTTTCAAATTCCAAATTCCACATCCCAAATTCTAATATCCAAAATTTCATAATCCAAATTTCAAATTTTCAATTTCCAAATTCCAAATTCCAAACTTTAATTCTAAATTTTAAATTCCAAATTTCAAACTTAAATAAAAAAAACAAATAAAAAAAAATAAAAATTTCAAATTATAAATTTTAAATTTTAAATTTCAAATTTCAAATTTCAAATTCTAATTTCCCAATTTCAAATTCTAAATTTTAAATTTCAAATCTCAAATTATAATTTCCAAATTTCAAATTCCAAATTCCAAATCCCAAATTCTCAAATCCAAAATTTCATATTCCAAATTTCAAATTTTAAATTCTAAATTTTAATTTCCAAATTTCAAACTTAAATCAAAAAAAAAAAAAAAAATCCAAATTTCAAATTCTAAATTTTAAATTTCAAATCTCAAATTCTAATTTCCAAATATCAATTTTCAAATTTCAAACTCCAAATTCCAAATCCCAAATTCCATATTCCAAATTTCAATTAAATTATAAATTTTAAATTTCAAATCTCAAATTCTAATTTCCAAATTTCAATTTTCAAATTTCAAATTACAAATTTCAAATTTCAAATTCCAAATTCCAAATTCCAAATCCCAAATTTCAAATTCCATATTCCCAACTTCATATTTCAAACTTCAAACTCCAAGTTTCAAATTTCAACCTTCAAATTTTATATTCTGTCAACGCATTTCATTCGAATTTTTTTCCCAAGGAATTAGTGACTTTCCCAAATATAAATGCAGCGCTTGCTGACTGGCGGCTAAAATATTTCATATGTAGTTTTATATGGTCAAAATGTGTCTTGAATGTTTCATTAAATTATTAATTTCGACTAAATTAATTTTAAAATTTGTTATTTATTATTAATCACAACATACTCATCTTTATTAATCATAAAAAAAAAGTAGGGGGACATCCACTAGTTTAGACAAGAAACTTGTATTTGTAAACATGATTTTACTTGTTTTTGCATGTAAAAAAAAAAAAAAAGTGGTCAGCGCTGCCCAAGCGGGGGGACAAATGAACTAAAATCGATATTAGGCAAATGGCTAATTCGACATAAATCTAAGTTCGATAGTTTAATTATCATACAAACACTATTAACATTAAAACTAATAATTCACATTGTAGGCTATTCCATGTAGAAATTCCAATTCTTGGGAATTGTCGTAATTGTTTAAAACTACTTCCAATAGGTTGCCGTTGTCTAGGTTCAGTTTTTTCCTCTTTCGGCGGGGCTCTCCTTGTAAGATTAGTTCCATCTCTTATTCGACGTGCTGTTGTTTTTTATGAAAATATTTAATGGCTATGAATAAACCGGCACCAAACCAATTAATACATATTTCAGATAAGAAAAAGTAATAAAACAGCGCAATATTTGTATATTGATGACCAAAAAATATTTCTTGACATTATAAAAAATATTTTTTTGAAACAAAATATAATAAACTGGCAACATTTATAATTTTTTTGAACTATTTTTTTGGTACGTGTTGTGTTGTCTGTTGCTCACAACTACTTGATTATTGAACTCTGCCTATGTATGACATCTTTATGGTATACTGTCTTCCACAATTAATAACGCCTAGATATTTTAAACTATCATAATATTATGATTATTGGGCGTTTTGTTCAACTAGCAGTTATATTTGTTAAAAATTTCTAAAGTTCACATGGAATTGACCAATTTTTTTACAAATACCCACCGAATGATATTTTGGAAGCATTGGAGAATTTTCTTTTTTTTCTCTTTAAAAAAATAAAATCGATACCTGAATTGCAAATTGATTATTGACATATAATTATCTGCAAAATGTATGTGATTCAATTTGTTCACGACTTCTCTTTATACCCTTAGCAACACCACTTTCATACCGAGCGTTGCTGAATAATCGTTCAAAAATTAGCATTTTTTTGATAAGAACTCAATGCTCCACTCTCTACTCTCTATATTTTGAACCAAAAAATAATCCAAGCTTTAAATTTTCAACGTTAAGTGTAAAAAGCTAGGACTTTTTCCTGAATACGACACGACTTCGAATGTATTAAATTTGTATTTGATTTAAATCAGAAACGAGCATCATCATCCTGTTTACTTTTGGTTCTATCTATTTCCCTTTGTTAAGGAAATACACACTTGCTTATAAGAACACAATTTAACAACTGGAGTAAAAGCATTTACTTATTTTTATTCACTCTATACTAAAATTAGATGTCTACAAGAAATTTTCTTTGCAATATGTATATTGAATAAATTTATGGTAAACTGCCTTACTTTTAAATTTGAAAATTTCAACTACGACGACTAGGCGTTTTATTTGAATAGGCGATTTACACGAATTGTTTTAGAAATGTTTAATTATTTACGGAGGAAGGCTGTAGTTGGTGTATTTCGGTATCTTACTCCCACAATAATTTAGTTCATCCCCGGTGTTCGTTCTTGTGCATTATTTAGTCGCTGGCGATAATCGTTTTCTCCCTTATTTATGAAATTTCGCCTGCTTTTTCAGTTATTACCGGAATAGTTCAATTTTCAAAAATGCGATAAGCTATAAATAATTACATTTTAATTTCTATAAAAACTTATACAACACGATTTAGTATCTCATTTCCATCAAACAAACCAAATTTCATCAAAATCGGTTAAAGTTGGTTCCATACCATTTGGTCATAAATTGAGAGAAAATCTTTTGTCTATATTTTAGATTTTTTTACTGTCGGTTTTTTAATTGTCGGTACTTTGTCCATGTTGGAAGAAAATACAAAAATTAAAGAAAATATCTTTATTTCTCAACATAGTCTTCTTTTAGCTCGACGCACTTATCCCAGCGATTTTTAATAGCTTCGATATCTTATAGTGCAAGCCGCCGAGCTCCTCAAAATAGCCATCAACCGTAGACTCCATCTCTTCATTGTTGGCAAATCATTTAACACCAACCAATGTTTTTCGATGCAAACCCATCTCGCGCACAGCTTTCTCGGGTCCAAATTTTCAGTCATTATGTGACAGTTTTTTAAATCTCTATCAGGTTTACTAACTCGATCACTTTCAGTCGACGGTCATCCAATACCATTTTGTGGATTTTCTTTCTCGTTTAAATCTTGCCACCCTACTATACTGTAAAACGAAAGATCATGTAGGTAGTAATTTGTAATAATAATTAGGTATTACAAGCTCTTTGGTAGCACGTACATAAATTTACCATAATCGCAAACAGATTTTTAGAAAATACCGAGTATTCTCTTTAAATATTCAGTAGAATAAAAAAATTATTTAAAATCTAAATAAAGTTACATAAATTAATTTTTATTTAGTTTGAAAAACAAAACAAAAAATCAAAATTAATTCTTCACACTTCGAAAATGCCACACACAAAGCCGTAATCCCCGACATCACAGAAAAAAAAAACAATTCGCGCTTATTATATAAATAAATAATATTCATTAAAAATTAATTTACTTAACTTTAACAATTTATTTTTTTCTTTTGTGTATTGTTTTGACTGGCAGCCGATTAAGTATGTATCGTACATGTATGTAAAGTGGTGTACACCGATAAATTTAGTTCTTATGTCTAACATAAATCAAATGTAAAAAAAAATGAGTTGGCTGACTCAATTTCTCAAGTAAGATAATTTTTCAACATTTAATTCATCTCTGATGTGATGATGCGATTTGGAACTATTTCAAATATAACAACAATATTTTGTATTGTTCATATTGTGTGATGATTTATACACATCATCGTATCAATCATAAAAACATACGTATATTATGTTTAAACATTCATTTTTATGTACATACTGTTTACAGACAGCACTCGATTTCCGCGGTTTTTAGTGCGTAGTTAAAATATTGCGGGTGTGTTTCGATTTATAAAGATTGCGCAATTTTGTATCGAATTCAGCATTTTGGTGCGTTCTTTTATCTAAATTATTTGAAATTTTGAAATAACAAAATTGTAACATTTTCAAAAATTCTAAATTGCTCATTGTAGGTGATGTCCGAACTTCTTAGACCAGAATGTCAAATTATATAATGAAACGGAAGTAGTTACTATAAAATAATTTTTCAAAACTTAAGAAATTGATAAATTCCAATAATTTGTGTTACCCGTGAAATAAATTTTTGAGATATTTCAAAATTTTGAGTTGTAAATAAAAGTCTGAGGTCCTCAAGGTATAATCGAATAAATCAAATTTGATAATTTTATAGGAACGATAGAAAAATTTGAATACTGAAAAATAATTGTTGACCATGCCAACTTCAGTGGATTATTCAGAAATAATTAACAGTATCAGAATAAATAATTATTTAATTTTGTTGCAAAATGTTTGAATTAAGAAATGGAATATACATGATGTTCAACGTTAAAGTTATAAATGATTTAAATTGAAAATCCAAATGAAATTAGAAACAATTAGAATTTGTTGCCGCCCCGGTGGCACAGTTGTTAGCATGCTTGCTTTAAGCTCCGGAGGTCCCGGGTTCGATTCACGACGGGTGATGAAAAAATCACGGCTGGTTAATGTAGGATCAATGAATTAATCACTCATTATCTGTTGAAAAAAAAAATGATTACGAAACTTCATCTCGAAGCGGCCAAATTCCTCTATGGGATGTAGCGCCAGCGGAAAAAAAGAATTACATAATATATCAAATTCTGATAAGATCTTTCGAATTCCGAAAAAAACATGTCGAATTTTGACGGAATATGTCCAATACGGTAAAAGTTAAAATATCGACGTGACATATAAAATTTAACTTGTGATATCGAATTCTAAAAGCAAAAATTGGAATCCTGATATAACCTATCGAATTCTGAGATAACATATGGAATTTTAAGATGATTTACGGAATTCTGAAGGCTTTATCAAATTGTGACAACCTTTCAAATTCTGGAATGACATATCGAATTCTGTCATCATTTATCTAATTTTGACATGATACCTTTAGACAAGCACAAAATTGATCACGATTTTCATTTAACCCGATTGTCAAAAATCGCGTTCTGAAAACGAAATAATCCTGTTTTTGTGAAAATTGTGTAATGCCAGACAGGGAAAAATTATTTAATAATCTAGAATTCGCGATTATTTATTTGGTGTTTGCCTACGGTATAAGATCTACAATTCTGACATTAGAAATTCATATTCTGATATGTCATATCGAATTTTAACGTAATATGTAGAAGTCTAACACCAAAAATTTAAATTCTGATGTCAGACATATCGAATTTAGACAGCATTAACTCTAATTTTCACAGGACAAATCGAATTCTGGCTTGCTATATCGAATTCTGTAATAATATACATAAATATGAATTCTGACATGATATGAAGAACTATGTATACTACATCAGAACAATACATATCGAATTCTGATATGATTTACTAAGTTTTGGCATGATATATCGAACTCTGACATCATAAATTCAAATCCTGACTTGACATATTGAACTATGAAACGATTGACACATTTAATACATAAACTCCGACAACAAAAATGTAAATTCTGACATGATGTAATAAATTCTGACATGAAGTAACGAGTGGTACAATTTATCGGATTCTGGCATAATATCTCGAATATGTGACATGTCGATTTATGGCATGATATATTGAATTCTGGCATAGTATTTAGAATTCTGACATCATAAATATAGATTCTGATATTGCATATCTAATTCTGACATAAAGTATAGAATTCTTCATGATAACTCGAATTCTGGCATAAGAAAAAAATCAAATTCTGATATAAGATATCGAATTTTGACATCAAAGATTTTACTTTTGATAAGACACATCGAATTCGGTTTTACGGTTCAAAATATACTTAAGTTTTTATCTTTTCTATTTGAAAACAATTAGCATTACTGTCGGCAATAGAGCAGCTCAAGGTACAGATATGTGATAATGATTATTCGATCGAATAATAAATTTTAAAGAGCAAGTTTTAGATGCTGCATTTTTCACATTTAAATTTGATCTAAAATTTAAGCACCTTTTAAAAAATGATTTGTTATATCAGTAATAAAAAAGAAAATTATTTTGCGTATCTTCGGTATGTCATGGCTCTATTTTGATATCGTGAAAAGTCTTCACTTTTAATTTGTTTGAAGATTTGTCGAAAAGGTCGCTGGATCAAACAGATAGGGTACTGCATTATGATATTTATAAAAATGAATTTTAAATGTAGAAAACTAAAAACTATCTGTAATATTTAAATTTATACTTTAATAAAGTTAAAATTATAAATTTTTATTAACTTTGTACAATATCTTAAAATTTAGTTATTTATTTATTTTTATTTGTTATTTTTAAAATGTAAATTTGTTTACATATAATTTACATTTTAATGTAATTTACGTAGATTTTTACATTTTTTATTTGTAAAATGTAGAAAATGGTTTTTTACACGAATATGCCCAACTGTGAAGACCTCCTAGTCCTATGTATACCATATGGTATTTGATAAGGGCACTTCTTAAACCCATTGTATTATTTTGCTACTTTTGGCCCATTTTTGAAACCATGTTTAAATCATCAATGTTTGGATCACTAGAGACCAGTTTTAAGATTGAATCCTTGATATTTTCAATCGTTTCCTCTGCTTCTACATTAAAAATTACAATTCATGGGGATGTATTTTTCAACATTGAAAACTTCTGATGCTCTTCTGACTTCATTACTATTAGCAAAGTCAGGATCGCCGTCTATACTATTGGTTTCACAGTGACAATAAAGGAAGGCCGCCACTCAGTGTTAGTAAACCTAATCTCACCGTTTTTTAAGGCTCCACAATTTGTTTTCTCTCCGATAGGTGACCTTTCAAGCCGACTTCCTTTATACACATCGTTTGGCCGATGGCTTTAACGGGTGTTAGGCAATACCCTAAATTCCATAATTTTTAATGCTTGGTTGGGCAGGTTAAGCGCAATACGTATGTTCCTCTAAAAACAAATTTTGTTCAACTTCCAAAAAGTTTTTAAAATTTCTAAAATCTCTAGTATTTTAACTATTTTATCTGCTAATGTGTGATGTTTTCAGAAAATTTGCCAAATGCCTGTTTAAAGATGCGGCATGCTGAGCCAAAACTAATAACATTCAGTAATTAATTCGCACAGTTAATTACATGTTTATTTATTGAAAGAGTTCTAAAACATCAAATATTTTGTTTAATTTAAATCTGCGCTTTGAAAAAAAAAACTCAATCAAATAAAAATTATTTATTTTTAAATAGCTGTCGGTATTCGTTGGGAAGGGTTCAAATCGTTTTTGTGCAAATCATAATTTGTGTTTAATTAATTTTGAATTGAATTCGGGTTTTGCTGTTAATTAAATTGACAAATAAAATTCCTTATAAGATTGAGTTAATTCACTCTTTTCTATATGTCTGTGGTCTAGACTCTAGACTAAATTGAGAATTTATTGAACAGTAGGCGTTTTACAGTACATAACTCTCATAATTTGGCTTTATATCAAATTCCTACATCTAAATCATTCATAAAACGAGATTCATACGTAATTTGCCGCACTATGCGCTGTATACAATTTTCATTTAACTCATCATCAACAAAAATTAATTAAGAAAAAAAAACAACAACTTGTCTTTTATATTTTCTTAATTAAAATTAGATTGAATTGGCAAATACGAATACAAAAAAAAAAAAAATCAAAACTAAATTTATTTTAAACTAACCACGAATCCGTTTCCGGAACACAAAATGTTTTACTACCATCACTCGTATATTATATACACATTCGGCCGCCTTATGCGTTAATTAAAATGTCTAATTTAATTATTGTGCGGACGATGTTTTTTTTTTCTTTATTCGCAATTTTTCCGCAACGTTTAAATCAATTTAACAAAAATTTATTTATGTTCGCTTAATAAAATTTAATTTTAATTCATTTGGACATTTTAATTTAGAAAATCATTTTTCTTCTCCTCCGTATCTACAATGTTTATATAAAGAACTCGTGGATGAATGGATGCGCGAATAATAATTACTGAATGAATGAAAATTTAAGCGGTTGAGAAGATGTGTGAGACGGAAATGGTATTGTATACGAGCGCAGAAACTTAGAAATGCATACAACAAAACACCCACTTTACATTTCAATAATTTTGTTTTATTAAAGTTTAAATGTTAACATGGCAAGAATAGGAAAATTATGCTTTGATTGTTTGAAAAAATCAAAAACAAAAAGAACAATTTTCTTTGAATTGTTCACCTCCATACAAAGAAGCACACCAATCCAAACAAAAAAGGTAAATTTATTCTGCTTTCTAGGAAACCAATTTCTACTCTCGGATGAGGGGGCATGTGACAAAGAAGAATTTAATTGAAGTTAGAAAAAATAAAATCAACAAGTCGCTCAGAATATTATAATTGCACTGCGATTCATTTTATTCATGTGTATATGAGTTTTGTGCAACATATAGTTTGGGGGATTTTTTTGCAACAAACTATTACAATTTGCGGGTGGAACTTCTTTACCCTACTAATATTCAGGTAATTTAATATTTGATTAAGAATTCGAGGGAAGTAATTAATTAGTTAATCGAAGGATGCATGGCTCATTTACCTGCTCTTCAATAAATTAGATGAGGAGTCGAAGCAACTGTGGAAGCGACAGACCGTTGAACATGAATTTTTCCTTGCAAAATTTTTATGACTTCCTAGCGCATCGTTCTGAAGAACTTGAAGGAATGAAGTCAAGTTGTAAGGTATCTAAACCAAATACAAGTGTAAAGGGATTTCATTTTAAATCATAATTTAGTTGTCCAGTCTGCCAGTCAAATACCCACCATTTGTAAGAGTGCTCAAGATTTAAATCTATGGATATCATAGCCAGACGAGATCTAATCAAGCTTGAAGCTTGCTGTTACACATATCGATTCACCATTTGGTCAACCTTCATCTGAACAATCTGTGAAGAATGTACATCTCGTTGGAAACCTCAAACCAGAATCAGGATCAACCAATCAATCACAACCATCTATATCAAAGAATTTATTACGGGAAGACAACCAGAGCATAAGTTCCAGTATACGAGTTTCATAAAGCAGGCTTTACCTTATTAACAACGGCACTAATAAAAATCAAGGATATTACGGGTGAATGGCAATTGTGTTGTGCGTCACGTGATTCTGGGTCACAAGCGTCATTTACAAGTGAAAATTTAATTTAACGTCTGCAACTTCCTCGAACAATTGCTCCCATCACCATTTCTGAACTAGACAAAACTAAAGCGGGTACCTCTAGGGGCAAAGCTCAATTTTCGATATCATCTCAATTGGACCAAACCACTATTAATTTAGAATGTCTAATCATACCGTTATTGACATCATACCAACCAGTAACAGTCATTGATAAACATCTTTGAAATCATGTAAAAAATGTACCGTTAGCTGATCCCAATTTTTGGTCAACCAAATCAAATCGACCTTTCTGATAGGTAATGATCAATTTTTTAATATATTAAAGTCAGGGAAAATTACTGGAGACAAGCGAGGGCTGGTGGCACAAAAGACAATTTTTGGTTTGGACTGTTGCCAGTCAATTTACCAAAACTGAGCAAATACCTACAGCTGCAATTGGTTTACAAGGCGAGATAAATATTGACATGACATTAAAAAAATTTTGGGAAATAGAGGACATCACATCACCAAATCAACAAGCAAGGTTCATAGAGGAAGAATAATTGTATGAGGATAATTTTTTAAAGCACACAAGTCGTTCTGATGATTCATAGTAAGACTTCATTTCAAGAAACAACAAAAAAATCTAAGCAACACGCTCAATGGAACCATTAGAAGACTGCAAGCTATTGAAAGAAGACTCGTTCGAGATCCAGAATTTAAGCAAGCTTATCATTTATTTATTATTTATGAAAGAATACACTTAGTTTAGTTTATTGGTGTGATATGTTTTAGAAGAGCAGTTCCTTTCTTTTCACCAGAGAGTTGTGACCGCTGAATTATAATCATAAAATAAATAAAAACCTTTTCAACAAAATTTCCAAAATACAATACAATATTGATAAATATGTGTATTACTGAGTTTTGAAATCGTTTTATTATCAATCATACAGTCCACGATGCTAGAATTTGTATCAACCATACAGTTCACGACATTTTTTTTACCGCCGACGTTGAACTATTTGGTTCAATATACTGGTAAAAGTACGAGTTTTGTTATTGGTCGCTTGAACATACCGTATTGTGTTCGAATGGTAACAACTCGTACAACTCCATCTTTGCCTTCCATGATTCGCCCAAGTGGCCAACTTGCTGATGCTACATTGTCATCTCGGATTATTACGATGTTATTGATCGTCAGATGTTTGTGTTTATGCTGCCATTTAGAAGTTTGTAGTGTTACCAAGTACTCGCCGGATGTGGTACTTCGTTGTTTTAATGGCTGACTTTGGGAGCCGCCAAAACTGGGTGCGGATGATGGACTAAAGTGCCATTTTGTGTCAACATCTAATAAAACATTTGAAATTGAATTATTGTGTGTTTTTGATTTAATTAACTTTTGGATTTGAGCAAATGTATTGGAAGCACCGATAAAATTTGTACCATTATCGCTGAAAATGTCAATGCATACACCTCTTCGGAACATAAAGCGTTTAAGCGCGGCAATAAATGCTTCAGTGCTTCAGGCCTTACTACTTAGACATACGATACGAAGATTGCGATATACCCTTTATGTGGTGCGTTTCTTCTTCCGATCATAGAGTCAACCAAATGGGGCTGTCATAATCAACTCCTGTTTAAAAAAAGGTGTATTTAAAATTGCCACGATCTAGTGAAAGATCACCCATAGTTGGTTGGTCTTGGCTGCTTGGTGTCTCGAGCAAGACACGCATTTTCGAATACGTTGGTGGACGTCGTTTTTACAATTTATGATCCAGTATTTCTGCCTAATTGTTGATATCAATAATGGCAGGAGAGCATGCCGGTATTTTTTGTGTGTCTCATCTATTATGAGTTGAGTAATAATGCAATCGCGTGCGAATATTTGCGTGTCGAATTCGACTTCCAACTCTCAATATTCCATCAATGTTAAAAAATGGATTTAGAGAAACTATCTTGCTTGAATTTGGTAGTGGTTTCTTGCCAGTTAAAAATTTTATTTCAACAGCGAATGATTCACGTTGTACCCAATTAATGATAAAATTTGACGCGGTTTTTAAGTCAGTGGGCGATAAAAGCTTCATGATTCTTGCACATTCTGATATTATTGACGAATTGTAACAGACGGGCGACGATTCGAATTAATTTTGAAAACTGAGAAAATCTATTAGAAAGGTCCACAAAAAAGTCGGTTCTCATAAGTTCAATGTATTTATTTACGTTAGTTCTTTTCTTTTCGTGATTATCAGGAGTATATTGTATAGCTTTTCTTGATCTGGCCAATTTTCTTCACATTGAACATGCCAAGGAGGTCTTTTGCACCAAAGTTCAAAATCAGCTAAAGCAGAAGGCAGTATGGCGCGACTGGCGCAATCAGCCGGATTTTCCTTTGTTGGTACGTGTCGCCAGTTTGATCTCGTTGTGGTTTGTAAAATTTCAGCTGCACGTTTTGCTACAAATGTCTTCCAAGAACGAGGATGGGATGAAAGCCACCATAATACGTTGGCGGAGTCGGCCCACAAATATATATCAGCCCTTGGACATTGGAGTGATTATACAACGGTCGTCAGTAAAATTGAAAGAAGAAGAGTGCACACAGTTCTATGCGTGGTACTGATACGGATTTGACGGGTGCCACTAGGGACCCATTTTCACTTCTACACCTAGTGTAGATAACTGCTGAATATGCTGTTTCCGAGGCATAGGAAAGCGTGTTTGATCCGGACATTAAATCGTCGACATATAAATCTTCCCGAATAACTTTTGAGGCTGCAGCAAGTTCCGTAGGTTAATAGTCCGTAATGTTGTATAGGGGACGATGGATCTTCGCACCAGCAAATTCATTGGTAATCAGTATCTTATTGGTTGATACAGATTTGGCGATACATCTTCTCTATTTCCGCGGCGAATACATGCAAATGCTTCATATTGGATTGTTTCTGGGATTTACAGTAATTATATATCCCCCGCTAGGTGTCTTTTCTAAATATACATTTATAACTAAAAATTGGGTGTACCAACTATGTTCGTATTTTCAAATCCTATTATTCCATCATCTTTGCCTTATTATTATATTCGAAGCCATGGTGGAAATTTCTCATTGGTTTAAATAAACTTAGAAAATATATTTATGGTCAATTAAGCCGAATGCGAATGAATCACGAGATCAGAAATTATCTCGATAAAGTCGACATCATCGGATTCATAAAGTCGTTAAGGCTAAGATGGCTTGGGCACGTACCTCGTTCCCAAAATCGGACCACTAAATCGGCCTTGGAGTCGGCACCAACGAAAGTAGTTCTCTTGCAGCGGATCGAATTATTTGAAGAAGTGTCGTTGAGGCGGCCAAATCCTTTCTTGGGATGTAGCGCCAGCGGAAGAAGAAAAAGTTAAGCCGCGATTAATTTAAATTTAATTGGTAAATACCATAAAGTTTTCATTTTGGATTAGAACTATGGTAAATATTTTCGTTATATATTACGAAAGATAGATGGAAGCACTTACATATAATTATTTTTGGGATTATCTGAAGGTTGTTAAGCATCTGGCAAGCTCAAATAAGGTAATACTTGTTTGGTTACCAGGTCATGCTGGAATTGTGGAAAACGAGTCAGCTGACAGCCTCGCCCGCAAAGGTTCTGCTTCTCCATTTATTGTCTCTTCTGCGGCGTCCCCAAGGGACACCTTCAGGCAGCGGTAAAACGTTAGGAGGATGTGCAAAAGTCATTTTACTGGCGCCGAATTGAAGATTTGCGACAGGCGAAGGAATTTATTTCACCTTCGTCAGTCAGGCTCAAGGAGTGTCTTGTATTTAGGAAACCTGAGTTGAGGCTGCTTACTGGCTTCCTCATAGGTCACATCCCCTTAAGATATCACTTTAAGAAAATGGGCCTAAGTACGACAGATGGATGCCGCTTCTGCGACCTGGAAGCAAAATCAACGGAACATGTTCTGTGTCATTACCCAGCCATTTTTCGCTAAAAACTGCAACATCTAGTAGAAAGAATAATGAGCCCAAATAGTATATGCATCATATATCGACCGGCAGTATTATCATTATTATTATTTTTTAATTTTTTTTTATTATTTATTTAATTTTCATTTAAATATTTTTACAAGCTTACATAACTATAAAATTTACAATAAAATAAAATAAAACAATAGATGCCTTGATGACAAAATATACATATCCATCTACATATAATCAAATACCAATCAGTTATCTAACAGAAATACATAAATAATGTTGCAAATACAGTTAAATTAAATCGTAGCTCTTAAGAACAACCGTATAACAAAACAAATCAAATGATGACGCAAAATAAATGAGACACGTCTTGTGTTTCAAATAGCCAATTTTTAACATACGGCAAGAATTGCTTAGAACAAATGTGGCGTCTAATGTGTTCTGGTAGCGCATTAAAAAACATCGGAGCGGTAACAACAATGTAGCGGCGGATGTGCTCATTACTAAATCTGGGAATACTATAAAGAAGACGATGATTAGCGCGAATGTTATATCGAGCATCACTTCTTATTACATGCTGACCGCTACGCTTAAAAAATACTCGTAAAACCTTATAAATATACAAATGCCTTAACGGTAGAATATTGGTTGCCTTGAATAAAGGCCAAGATGATTCCAATCTATTTCTCCTCAATATTGTGCGCAAAATCATTTTTTGCTGAACGTACAATGGTTTGGACGTAGTTGGATAACACCCACCCCAGCAAGACAAACCATATTCCAATTTGGCCATAACCAAAGCATGATACGTAATTTTCAACACCGAAACCGGACATAAATTACGGAGGAGGTAAAAAATACGTGAGGCAGATGCCATGTAACATTTTAACTTGGACACATGCGTTTTCCAACTAAGGTTAGTGTCCAAATGTATGCCAAGATACTTAAAAGAGCTGACTAGCTCAATGTTCAAACAATCCATATGACAACTAACAGAAGTACATTTCGAAGCACTATGATATGTTAATAGGGAAGCAGTGACAACGGCTGAAATGCCAGAAATTTTAAACCACATAAACTTAGTTTTTTCACTTAGTAACAGGAAATGCTTATCAAACCATTTATGTAAGACCTCCAGATCAGAATTAGCCAAAGAAATAACGTCGTTGGCAGATTCCGCAGAATAAGCTAGAGCTAAATCATCAGTATATCCAGTACTGTGACCATTTAAATTAAGTTTAAAAATAGAATTCGTATAAATTAGAAACAGTAGAGGACCAAGCACTGATCCTTGTGGCACCCCCACGTTCACGGCCCTAGGATCACTAAAAGTAGCATTAACCCTAACCCTCACAGTTCTATCATCTAGGTAAGAAGCAAACCACCTGTTAGAGACACCTCTAAACCCAACATCAAACAGAATAGATAATAAAAGTTCATAATCCACCAAATCAAATGCCTTAGAAGCATCAATAAACAACACAGCACAGATCTTACTGTTGTTTAGCCCGTTATGAATAAAATCTAAGAAGTCCAACATAGCTGATTCAGTACTCATACCTTTGCGAAACCCGTGCTGATGAGCGCTTAGTGTTTGACACTGATCAAGGAAAATAGTTACTCTGTTTTAACAGCTTTCTCCAGAACTTTGTGAATGGCTGGCTGTAGTGCAATGGGTCTATAGTTACCCATAATACAATGGTCACCACTTTTGAAAACAGGAAGAACAGTAGCGTACTCAGTAGCCTCACAGGCAGTACTCCCTGCTCAAAAGAAAGATTAAAAACATGAGCAAGAATAGGGCTGATAATTCTAGAACTGGCTTTCAAAACGTTATTGCTAATACCTTCACTATCGAACGACTCTTTCGGCTCCAACGAACCAATAATATCTAAAATTTCACCAGGTTAAAATCTTATCAGGTTCAATAAGAGCCTAAATATTAACTGGACGGCACATTGAGGAGGGTCCAAGCACAAAAGATGTTTTAGGTTGCAGTGTTAGGTGGCTTGAGCACCCACATGGGCCTACAGTAATAATAATAAGAATAATAATAGTATCTAAAAGCGTTCAAAGTGGATGAACTTGAGAAATTAATGGGCATAATTTTTTTTTTTTTTTTTTTAAATGCTGCCAATGGCTTTATTCTTGAAACTTTCGACATAAGAAACTAACAAGAAGTAATCAAATCTTAAGCTAAAATTATTACATATATTAAGTATTAACCAATATTAATACTTATTGTTAGTGCTCACAGTTTAATTAATTTAGATTATATATACATACATAAGTATGTATAACATCAACATTTAATAAATGTACAGGTTCACAGGTTCATCAGGATCTGTTCTTTTCAGTCGCCTAAATCGTGGCTGTTTTAATATATCCCTGGCCAATTCGTTGGGATGCGCTTCTAGTTTTGAATAATATTTAGAACTGAATTCTTTAATTGTTTCTTTAATGGTTTTAATCCCAAGGTCGTCATGTATATTGCTATTTCGAATGTACCACGGAGCATTAGTAATACTTCGAAGTATTCTCGCTTGAGTTCGTTACAGGAGCTCTCTGTTTGAAGCGCTGGTGGACCTCCATAACTGAATACCATAATTCCATATGGGTTTGATTATCGCTTTGTACAGTAAAACCATAGACATTCATACTAGATTTCTCATTTCATAGTAACTAAAGGAAAAAAACAAAAACTTCTGATAATTCCAATGTATCGTTGTGTTGTGTATTTTATAAGGCAATGATTTTAGAATGCGTTGCAAATATAATACGTATATGCAATACACCGATAATATTTGAATGGAAAATTTTTGTTTTTATTTTCTGTTTTTAGTCAAATAAGAGATCTATTATGATTGTCTATGGTAAAACTTTATTGGCTAATGACAACTGAGATTTCCTTCCCATCAGCCAATACATTTTGGAAAATGTAATTTTGATTTGGCATAAAGTAACAGAAAATTCTAAAATACCCAACAATTGAATCCCCATTTTATCCAAAATTTTTTTTTAAATTATACAGTTTTTTATAATAATTAATCGTAAAAGTTTGTTACCCCACTTGGTTGGTATCGTTTCGCGTTTACAGAATTCATTTCTAGGAGCCAGCGTCGAGTCAGAAAAAAATCGCAGCACGGTGCCTTTTTTAGTGCTACAAGTATTCAAACATAGATGGTGTTGCGAAATGTGAACGAAGAGTAACCCTGGGAAAGGACCGTTTTGAAAAATAGAAAAACAAAACGGGGACCAAAATGAGAGTTTAGGAGAATGGCGGTTCGCATTTAGTTTCTGAGTGCGTGTGTTTTTGGTTTCCCAGTTCGGTTATTAATCAGTACCAGTATTCTCTTGTGTACCTTTATTGGTACTTCGTGTTAAACTTTCAGTGCTGAAATAATAGAAGTGACCTTGTTAAATTTAGCCGAAAATAAAAAGTCGATAATGCAGATTACGTTATTAACATTCCAGCTG
Source organism: Tipula helvola (assembly GCA_963556165.1). NCBI lineage: Eukaryota > Metazoa > Arthropoda > Insecta > Diptera > Tipulidae > Tipula > Tipula helvola. The sequence continues at coordinate 325,748,129 of OY744481.1, read as the reverse complement.
AAAATAAAAAAAAATTCTGGTTATCAACCGAAAGTAAATAGGATACATGAATTGCAATATGAACTTTTGTAAATATTATTACGTGGAAAACTTTGGTCATCATGGAAAATATCGGAAAATCAGAAGAATCCACAAAATTGGAATAAAATCATCCCCTAGCCTAGAGTGTATATCTAAATATGAATTGTTTTTAGATGATTTGTCAATAGCTATCACTGGAGAATATCAATTCAAGTTTCCCCGTGGAAAATTTGGAAAAATTCGATTATCCAAATATCATTAGGAAATTTGTTTAGAATCAGCCTTTAGAGTGTTATGTCTAGAGATGGATTTCATTGATGTGACTTAGAAATAGCTATCTCAGGAAGAACATTCAGTTCAAGTTTTCCGTGGAAAATCTGGGTCTAGAGGTTGATTTTATACATTCATTTTTTACTTTCGGCTGAAAATTTAATTTAATTTTCCGAGATTTTCCACGGGAAACTTGAACTGATTTTTTTGTACTGTCACGTCAATGCCATCCCTCATCAGAAAAAATACTCACGAGGCTGATTTTATACAAATTTTCTAATAATATTTGGCAAATGGAATTTTCCGAGATTTTCAGCGGTAAACTTGTTCTGAATTTTTTTCCTGTGATAGCTATTGACAAATCAAATCAATGCAATCAATTTCCAGACATAACACTCTAGAAGCTGATTATATGGAAATTTTCTAATGATTTTTGGATAATCGAATTTTTCCAGATATCCCACGGGAAACTTGGCTTAAATTTATTTCCTGTGATAGCAGTACGTTCTGGCTTGATACTTAATGTATTAAACGAGAAATGTATTTTTGTAGTTTGGTCGTCGCTACCTAATGTATAGACCTTACTTTTCAGTACGAAACCGAACTACCGAACATAATGAACTCAAGGAGGGTTCACATTTTTTGTATAGTCGATACATTGATATCACTCTGGGGTAAAGTAAAGGGAGGTAATGATGATGATTTTACTTTTTCACCAGTAGATATATTATGAGTGATTGTATTTTTTCCAATTTTCTAAATCGAAAATACTGTGAATGTCATTACTATTAATATATTGTCTATAATAAAGCCGAAAAAATTAATTATTCTAATTTTTAAAAATAACAAAATTATTTTTAAATTTCAAAATTTCCTAATTTAAATTGGTTAAGTTTCCCTAAATTTTCAAATATTTAAATTCCTTATACTCAGTTCAATACTGATTCTAAATTTAATTTACTCAGTCGAATGTTGATTTTTCGTGAAACTGCAGAACGAAAATCGAAATCGAATGTTAATTTTTCGTTCAATACACCATTCGAATATTTTGTTCACGTGATTTATGGAAAGTGCCTGCTAATAATGTTACGGTGATACCTATGATAGAATAGTATATATATTCACCCAATTAATCACTAATCGAAGGTAGTACGTAAATCGAGGGCTGTATGTAACTATGTACATCTAAAAATAAAATTTTTGTATGCCTTAATTTACATAAATAAAATATTTTTGTAACTAATGTATATTTATTTGGATTAGAGATACACACATAATATTATGTAAATGAAATAGTTTTGATTTGATTTTCAATCTGATCGTGGTGCTAGTATATTATGATTTAGTATCCCTTCATTGTATACTATCTCTAAAATACTATTCAAAAAAATATAAAACACCGGAGGCCACAGTTGATTATGTTTTTTTTTCTATTCAACAATCAACAACATAATTTGAATACTAATGCTCACATACGCACGTTATCAAATTCCCTCGGAATATATACATACAAACAAGCTGGCTTATAAAATCAAAAACACGAAATAGAAAATTTGTTTATGTTCAAAATATAATTAAATTTGATAATTGCAAATAATTTTGTTATAATAAAGTTAATTAAAAACTGTTGTACATACATAAAATACATAATAAACAAAAACAATATTTATTACAAAAATACAAACATAATTAAATGATTCGCTTCGTATATTGTGCTGATGCTCCCTTGATATACTTGTTACAACTTACAACAGCCACAATATGCTGTTTATACACGACTATGTTTTTGCTTTATGTGAATTTAAGTTGGTTAAAATTACATCACATAATTATTATGTGGGTGTGTAACAATTATGTTTCAAGAAATATGTACAGGAATTTGAAACCCCGAAAAGTTATTACTTAATTTGTAACATGTTTTTATATTATGTAGCTATTCAGGACAAATGGAATTTTTTTATTATATCAAATTCAATTAAAATAAGCCGATCAGTAGTACCCCTTTAGTAAATACTCTAAACAACAAATGTGTTAGTTTGTTTTGAAATTTCTTTAGAAGTAACTTGTGATCTGTTCAATAATAAAATGAAAAATCGATCTGTTCAATGGAAATTGAGCAGTTATTGAATTTAATTAAACAAAATATTAACGTAAAGCTATTTGTTAAGAGATGTCACTAAGATCATTAAATATAATTTGAGTAGTATATCGTATTAATTTAGATGGTTTCATAGGCAACATCGTTGATTGAATATATTAAGATAATACCACCGCGAATTTTGCCGCTACGATCGAGTAACGTCTCCACTGTCGCTTATAAATAGAGACAAAATTGTTTGAAACTATTTTAGCTCTTCTAGCAGTTTAGAAACTGCAAAATAGTTTTTTCCTTATAATACTTGTATTAAAATTGGTGTAAATGGGTGTATCTTTCGGTTTCCGTTATTTTTTCGTGTGTGTTTTGTTTGCTTTCGTTCCACAATTTAATGAGGGAGTGCGCAATATCGATTTTAGTTCATTTGTCCCCTCGCTTGAGCAGCGTTTTTTTTTTTACATGCAAAAACAAGTAAAATCATGTTTACAAATACAAGTTTCTTGTCTAAATTAGTGGATGTGCCCCTACTTTTTTTTTATGATTAACAAAGATGAGTATGTTGCGATTAATAATAAATATCAAATTAATTTAGTCGAAATTAATAATTTAATGAAACATTTAAGACACATTTTGATCATACAAAACTACATACGAAATATTTTAGCCGCCAGTCAGCAAGCGTTGCAATTATATTTGGGAAAGTCACTAATTATATTGGAAAATGTTACTCACGTTTGATTAAAAAACAACTGAATACAATAAAAAGGAGGCTACTGAAAACGAACAAAAACAACACATCAAGTGATACAATTGTTTTTACTTTTCGTTTGCTTTAAACATCTTGAAGCATTGGTTTATACATTTTACTTAGGATATCGATATTAGTGAAATATTATACAACAGACTATTGTAAATTGAGCTTCAACGTGTTAATATTTTATTTTTTAATTTTTTTCAAACCTCAAGGAAAAATATCTGTACTAAAAAGCAGAAATCGCTTATCTGCATTTTAGTAATTTTGAGAAAATGAAGGATTGACGATTGTAAATGTAGAGATAGCACTACCTGTCGGAATAAAATAAAACTGGAGCGACCATAAAAAACTAGCATCAGCGCTCGCAGAACGACTAAAATATGGTATAGCGGAAAATTTTTAAAGTGAAGCGGCTATAATTATGTTGTCTAAAACCACGGCTCCAATCGTCAATAAAGTTTTAAAATCATATGGGAATACATACTTTTTACACTTTCTGCCGTAGGCACTTGGCGAAACACACTTAATACACACATTTTTAAAAAAAATTTAAAAACACTTGTTAAATATTTCGCAAAATTACAAAACGTTTAAAAAATCACTCGATCGATTTCGGCTTATTAGGCCATCATCAGGAGTATCTACTAAACTGTAAAAATAAAAATGTAGTTATATATATAGTTGGAAAAAGCAAAAAGTGAAACCAAAATATACAAATAAAAAAATGTGGGAGTGGTAAACAATAAAATTGGTAACAGCAATAAACATTAAAAATTAAAAGGGGGTGAGTTAACCACAGATATATGATTATTGATTAGTCAACGGACGAATAACAAAATTCCAGATGTTGATTTTTTTTTTTCGTTCTTTATTTTATTATAACCCGACGTATTAGTAATTTTATGGTATGGAACGAGTATGTGAATAAAACAATGCGGGGTCGGTAATTGGTGAGAAACGGATTTCCCTCTGTTCGTTGAGGATATTTTGGTTAAGAAATATAGCTTTTCGGATTTCGTAAGATTCTAAGTTGTCTAAACGTCTGCTTTTTGGTTGTACATGTAATATTTCTAAATTGTTTAAACTGGATGTGTGATTTTCTAACGTTAAATGATTATAAAGGGATAATTCATGGCTACCAGATAAATGTTCTTTAACTCTAACTTCAAAATTGCGCCCAGTCTGTCCGATATAAGAGGAACTACAATCATTGCAATTGATCTTATAAACGCCAGATTTGGAAAGGCGATCAATTCTTGGTTTGTTGTTAAAAATAATTTTCTTAATTGTATTATTGTTATAAAAAGCAAAGCTAATATCTGTATATTGTGTCACGATGTTACTAATCCGTTCACTAGTTTTTCCTATATACTCTAAGCGGCGCCAATTTTTCGGCATTGGTCTATCAGGTGGATAAATGTTAGCTAAAGCTTTATGTTTCAGTTTGCTGTTTAATAGCTTTAATATAGTCTTAGCTGCATAACCGTTATTCGCTGCTATTTCTAAAATTATATTAAGCTCTTTGTTATAATTGGATATGGTCAAAGAATGAGTGGATCTATCTAAGAATGAGTGGAAAGCTGACATTTTAATATTATGGGGATGGTTTGACGAGTTAGGTATAATGGCGTCTGTATACGTGGGTTTTCTATAAATTTTGAACTCTAATGAAAAATTAATTCTGGTTATTGTTATATCTAGAAAGTTAATAGATTTGTTTTCTTCTTTTTCTACCGTAAAATTAATCCAGTTTAAACAATTTAGAAATATTACATGTACAACCAAAAAGCAGACGTTTAGACAACTTAGAATCTTACGAAATCCGAAAAGCTATATTTCTTAACCAAAATATCCTCAACGAACAGATTGAAATCCGTTTCTCACCAATTACCGACCCCGCATTGTTTTATTCACATACTCACTCCATACCATAAAATTACTAATTCGTCGGGTTATAATAAAATAAAGAAGGGGGAAAAAAAAAAATCAACATCTGGAATTTTGTTATTCGACCGTTGACTAATCAATAATCATATACCTGTGTTTAACTCACCCTCTTTTAATTTTTAATTTTTAATGTTTATTGCTGTCACCAATTTTATTGTTTACCACTCCCACATTTTTTTATTTGTATATTTTAGTTTCACTTTTTGCTTTTTCCAACTATATATATAACTACATTTTTATTTTTACAGTTTAGTAGATACTCCTGATGATGGCCTAATAAGCCGAAATCGATCGAGTGATTTTTTAAACGTTTTGTAATTTTGCGAAATATTTAACAAGTGTTTTTAAAAAAATTTTAAAAATGTGTGTATATGGGAATACATTGAGATTATTATATGTATTGCCTCATAACTTTTTAATTTTTTAAGCGATTTTCACCAAAATTTGATACAATCTAAATAGTGAGCCAATTTAATTAATTACTTAGGCGAGTTTTGCTTTTAAGTACAGATATATTTTTCTTTATTGCTTATGAAAGAAAGAGTAAAACATTTGATTTTTTTATAAAGCATTATTTTTTTTGGTTTAGTGTTAGTATAATAGTAAAAACTAAACAAACCAAAAATTGGTTTTATTCCTTTCTAGCTGCATTGTTTTATTGAAACCTGGCTTTGTTCTTCTTAAAGCCTCAATTACATTGTGAAACAAAGTTTGTTGGTCAAAATAACTTGAGATAAAAATATAAAATCGGTGGTTGCGTGAACGAGATGCCAACGGTGTCAGTCAAAATTTTACTTACAAAAAAGGTTTGTCTGGGTTAGTGGACTGATATCAAAATTTAAAAAAAAGTTCAAATCAAGAACATTTTATGACAGTCCAACTAATCCAAGCACATAAATATTGTGTACCGATGAAAAATATTTCTCGCACTCGCACACATTATTAGTTTTAACAGTATGGCACTTTTATGGGAAAGATTTTTTTAATTTTGTACTTTAGGACAGAAAATATTCGAAAAAAATTAATTCTGATATGAGTAATAATAATAATTAATTTTTTAGATTATTTTGAAACGTGAAAATAATCGAATTAACACTAATACCAAATTTTGTTTAATAATTTTTGGTTATGTTTCTGTTTGCTGTCAAAATGTGTCAATCATATTTTGCTATAAAAAAACAATAACAAAATACTTCGTCTTTGTCACTATGAGGGATTATTTTTTTGTTTTTTTCCAACTTCAAGTCAATTTCAATTTTTCACAATGGAATTGAGGCGTAAACCAAAACCAATATTGATTTGCTCTTCGTTGGCCATGTGAAAGATGAAACAAACAATTTAAGTTTTTGTTGTATTCCGCAGTGATACTATCTATAATATATTCAATCAACGGCAAAACAAAATTGTAAGCATACAGAGTTTTAAAACTGGATTGAGAATGAATTTTAAAATATAGATAAGCGAGCCAATGAAGTACAGAAATAAATTATCAGTTGTTAAGATAGAGTTTGTTTCTCTTTATTTTGGAAAGCTACATTCTGTAACACTAAGTTTGATAAAGCGAATAATTACCAACGTATAATTTGTGTACCAGTTGATTAGGAGTATCTTATATCAAAAGGAACAGTTCCCATTCACGTTCACAGAGAATTCCTTTATCCATTTACAGTCTCGTTGAAAGTAGGGACAGCAAACCTCATACTTGTGATGCGTGATGAACGGAGTGCGAATATTTCCCGTATAATACTATAATTACGCTCCATCTCACTTATTTAAGAACACCTTTTTTTTGTTTTTTAGATATCCGATTACTCTTCAATTCTTTAGTTAGTTAGCTACCTGAAAAATAGTAAAACTTGGGCAATCCAAAACGACAACAACCCAAAACAGAGGTGCGATTCCTATATATTTATGCGCGTGTACTTCTTTTACAGTGTATTTAACAAAAATAAAGTTGTTCAAATAAAATAAGCCTCTACTAACTTCTAACTTTCATTTTCAGTTATCTTGCTACAATAAACTATTTTAAAATTCTCTACAAATCAAAGAACTCAGTAGTCAGTACCATATTGATATGAGCCTTAGGGCTTAGGCGTATTTTTGCTCTTGCAAACCAATTGTGAAAATAAACAAATCGACGAATTTCGCTTGGACCAAGGTTGTTGTTCTCTATTATACCAAATAGATGAATCTCAGAGATTGGCTCATATAGTGACTATATATAGGTTGTAAAGGTTGTTGCGGAATTGAAATCACTCAGTGCCATTTTTATATGAACCGTATAATCACTATAACAATCCAATTTTTGAGATTCGTGCTATTTGGTATTATAAAGAACCACACCGAAGTGAAGTTCTTAGCAAATAGAAAAAAATATAATAGTGTAAGTAGAATAAATAGTATACATTTAGGCGATTTTTGTATAGTCGAACAAACGATGGAAGCGACTAAACTTGTTCAACAAAAATCAAAAGTCCTAAAATCAAATGATTTTTCTAAAATGTCCGTATAGTATGCGCTTGATGAAAAAATTATGAAATGGCCGAACTCTGGGGCCAGCTATATAAATAACACGCACGACCCCAGTGTCTGGCCATTTAATAAGTGTTACATCACGTGCATACTACGGATCTTCGAGAAAATTATTTGACTTTATGACTTCTGATGTTTGTTGAACAAATTTCGTCGGCGGAAAATCGTACAACATTTGATTGCTCGTTATTAATATGGCCGACCCCAGGGTCCGGTTCTTCGACCAACGACGGTAGACAAAGTGGAGCGTATGTAATGAGAGTATTTCATGCAAACGGCTTCCGAAGATCAATTTGCCTTGGTGGACTAGAGATAGGTTAGGTTTGTGTGGCGGTCCACTAGGACCAGGCATATACACAAAAAGGTTGGTAGCCGTAAAAGACTAGAGATAGAACCACCCAAAAAATATATAAAACCAAAGTCGACCCAGAAATAAAAGTAAAGAAGAAGCACACAGAAATGATTCAGACGGCAGCAAACAGCGTAGTCTGAAGGCGTATATAAATTTTCGGAAATGTTGACTCGTGTGGTTTCCTATACAAACTCAGTTTAGGGAAGCTTAAAACTTTTGAGGTACTTGGTAAGAGACACCAAGTAATACTTACTTAACGCCCTGCTACCTGATGGTATTGAGATAAACGATACAATTGTGCAAAGGGCTAGCTCTTGCAGAAAGAGTTTACTGCACCAATAACATACATATCCCCTATACATCCGATACAAGGTTATGGGATTCTATACGTTCAACAAACATTTATTTGTATGTTGTTAGTTGGGATGCGGATTAGAAACGGCTGGATGGAACGCATTTTATCTGACATCAGGGCAATGGGGTCCGCTCGAAACGCGATATTTCAAAACTCGATATGGTACAAAACGCGATATGGTACAAAACGTAGTACAAAACAGAAGTTGAAGTTAGAATAAGTTGCTATTGCATACGAGCAAATTCGAAGTAATATCTTTTTGTCGATCACGCTTATCTAGCATAATGTCCCCTTATTTTTTAATGGATGCACAAATTAGCAGAGTTTCTGATATTCGTGATCTTGGCATTAGTTTTTCGTGCAACCGTAGATTTAATAAGCATATGGACTACATTTTAAGCAGAGGGTATTCTTCATTGGTTTCATTAGGCGTAATGGGATGGAATTTTGTGGTCCTCTAACACTGTAATCTCTCTATGTTACTTATGTCAGGTTCATACTGAAATATGCCTCAGAAACAACTTTTTATTTATGCGTTAAATCGTAAACCCTGCCTAGATCATCTCGCGTTAATAAATTTACAAACTTTTAAAAGCACACACAGTATTACATCTCCCATGTTTGCTCGAGATGTTTTGAGCTATAAAATAGATTGCCCTGAGCTGCTTTAGAAGTTTTGTATTAATGCGCCTCAGCAAACCTTAAGATATCGCCCAGGTTTATTACGTATTCCGTTCTGGGCTAACAATTTTAATTATTCTGCATCACTCATAAATGTTTTTAATGTGTTTAATAATAATTATGACTCTTTTGATTTCAACATGTCAAGGTGTTTGTTTAGGAACGGATGAGGCCAACATAATTTTAATACTGTATTTTTTACATAATTGATAAATAAATAAGTACTCCGTTCTGCTGGGTAGCTGAAATGCTAGTGCTGGTTTTCATTCGTCGAAGAAGTTAAAAAGCGCCACGTTGTATCGGGAAAATTAAAATCACTGACAATCATAAGATGATCATTACTGCACATCAAAGGCATCACAGTTGATTCGGTAAAACCGATAATTGTGGTATAGTAATCTGCGCTAAAACTGTGGAGAACATTAACTCCCATGAGAACTGAACCGCATTTAAGATTGGTGTTTAAGTTGAATTTATCATTTCTATTGACAATAAACTATATCGTCAGATAAAAAAAAAATCCTCCTGAACCATTCTTTGTGTGAAGCAGGTCTCCCATATAATTAAAACCTCATAATTGTTGTTCAGATCATAAGTTAGTTTTAATAAATAAAATGTTTCATTTCCAATATAGAAAGCTGAACAGTCCGAACAATTCAATTTAATAGCCAAAGTTTCGAAATATTTTTTTGAATATCTATTTAAAAGTTTCTATTTCAAATAATCACAAATTTCAAATAAGCAGCAGCAGTACAAATAAAATTTTCAACTTAACATGTTCAATATAATCACAATTTGGGCAATTTTAAATACTAACTGGGTGAAATCATGAAAACGGAAGGAGAACCGTTCAAATTGCCCAGTAAAGGGGGCGAATACGAAATAAAGAAGCTAGTAAACTACTATCCTTCATGATCTCAAAGCTCGCTGGATCAGTTTATTGACCAGCAATTATCTTTCTATGAAGGCGTTTACCTATTTAAGAGCTGCACATGATATTGGATACTCTTAATATTGTTTGTGTTAAAATTAAAATCTCCTCAAACAAACAAATAATTGAATTTCCTATATTGATAATTTATGGAGTGGTTCTTTGATACAAATTAGTGAAATTTTAAACTGAGCCATTAATTTATGAAACCGTAAATGTGTTTGTTTCACAGATTATATGCTAGTTCTTTATTGGCTATCTGATGTTCTACCAAACTTTTTCTGGGGTACCTGTGGACATAACGAAAAATTTTGTTTAACAAATTGAGCAAATTAAATGCAAAGTTGAGTGTTTTATTTGCTAAAAAATTATTTTTAGTATGAATAATATAAATTTACAATCAAAGGAACTCACTTAAAAAAGCGCTTAATCAAAAATCACGCAAACGATTTTATTTAAATTATGATCGTAACCAAAGATTACGATTTTCGAATTAATTTTAATAGTTTGATTGTAAATTTCCAAACGTTGGAATTTGAACCACAAATATCAATGATTAGAGTTGGTCTTTAAAATTAACTCACATTTTTCAATTAAGGAAAGTTGAGTAGAATCTGCTTATATTCTATTATTCAATATTTTTATTTTTGAGTGTAATTTGTATTAGTTTGAGTGAAATTGAAAAGAAATCGAATTTTTAAGATAATCTTAAAGTTGATTATGCTAATTAAATTTCATATGTGAAATATAAGTATTTCATGGAAATTAAAGTATTTTTGTTATTGAGTGGAAATACTTAATCATTCAAACTGGAATTGAAATTAAAATTATATGTTATGGTCTAACAATTATGTGAAATTTTACAAATTTGTTGATACATAATCTAGTCAATAGCTTGTTCCATTTGTATTATATGGTGCGAATTAAATTTCTAATCCTTTGGTGCAAATGAGTGAAATTTTGGAAAGTCTGAAAGTGGTGATGTTATGGAAATTTGGTGTTAATAGTGAATGTTTTTAATTTTCACAAAAGAAATTGGATATGATTAGAAATTTAAATCAATAAGGAATCTAAATTCTAACTCTAGTCTTTTTAACTTATGTACTTTATCAGGTTTTAAATTTTGTAATTCAATTACTTCTACATAATTCCTCAAAAAATTTGCAGTCAAAAAAATCCTCCTCACCACAATTCTTTGCCTCTTCCGAATCGATTTTTATCGTTCACCATTTACAAGCAACAAAACATAGTACATAGTTGAATATTGATTTTTGTTGATTGCACGCGACCTAAAATATAATCGTTGCTGATTTATCGACAACAACAATAATAACCACCAACAATTACAAGAAAATAGATTTCTTGTTTTTTTTTTTTATTGAACTGAAAACAAGAAATCAACAATCATACCATGCAGAGTTTTGACCCCCTATTTCTATGTACGTCCATTAAACTTGGTCCATTTATTTATTTTCTCCTGATAAAAACTAAGAATACATCAGACTGTATACACATTGTTAATGGTTTTTACAAATATTTGTTCAATATTGGTTTTATTTGTTGTATACTTACACTTGAAAGATTGGGGCATCGTATAAATAAATGCGAGTCATCCAACCATAAATTAATAAAACGCATTTTGCAAATTTTCCTTCCATATAGTATCCCCCTTCCCTTCCTCCACCCAAAAAAAAAAAAAAACTGTGATTTCCTGTTATTCTAGTTTCTCGTAATTCCCGCGTATAATCAAAACGGGAAATTCATTTATTTTCTCGACTGTGAAGAAAAAAAACAAATGAAAATATTTTATTACATATCGTTCCTTAATTTTCCAATAAATAAAATTAAATTGGAAGCACAGCAAAATAAGAAATTTGAAAGATTTATCCCTGCTACATTTATTGTACAATATCGTTATCTACTTAAGCTGGGTTGGTACAGTAATATGCTGTAAGTAAGAGGACTGGTAACGTGAATTTAAAATTTGGGATTTTCTTCGATTTAATATTGTTTACGTTACTTGATTTATTTACAATGGTACACGCGCTATAAATTGCTCACTCAAATTGTTGAATACATTTTCCGAATTATTTTCTTATGGTTTTTTATTTTTTGTTGTCATTTCAGACGGAACAATTAATCGTTTTATGGATATTATTCACTGTGATCGTGTTGGGAAATTCAGCCGTACTGATAACACTATTTTTAAATAAAAATCGTAAATCGAGGATGAATTTTTTTATAAAACAATTAGCAATTGCAGGTAAGAAAATTACGTTTTGTTTTTAACAGTTTTTATGACCATTTAATACACCGCTTTCTAGAAAACTAAAATTTTCGCTTTTTCTCCGTCATTATTATCCCGATGTGTGGGGTTTGGAACAGTCTATGGGATATCTGCCTTAGCGTATTAAGACGAAGGAAAAAATATCATATTCTGGTGGGATGAGAAATTGATTAAATTGAAGAGAACAACATGAAAGAAGCAGGCAGTTACCTATTTCAAAATATTAATCATACTCACTTACATACAGTATTGTATTATCCAACTAACATTGTGCCTTAACTTAATCCTTTTGATGATTCTCTAGCCGAAGAGTACTTCCAGTTTTAGCAAAACTATAGTGAATAAGCCCTATTAAAGTAAGTTTTGGGCAGTGCTCAATACGGCTACTTACATTTAGAAAAAAAATGAAACCGGCATAAATTCAACCGCCCATGAAACAATTGAGCTCCCCGCCACAACACTGGCTAAATAATAATATTCCAATAATTCTTCTCAAATTTTACAACCTGTCATGGTGTTGCAACCTGTCATGATATATGTTTCTTGATAAATCGGAAACTTTGTCTCTACAATCAGTATTAGACAGTGTTCTCTAAAGAAGTAGAGTTAAACATTTCTATATTTTTGAGCGTCTATGTAATAAATCGATTTTATCGAAGCGATTTCGCTTAAAGCCATCAAGTATTTTGGATCGCTACTAGCTAATTGATGATGCACATTAGGGGAAGGAATGGTAAAAATTGCACCAAGCCGTTCAATTTTGGAAAAAGCTGCATTGAAATATGCACCTCTTATGGAAAGGTTATATTTCTACCTTACAGCTATGACATATGTAAGGTGGCCAAAGAACTGACAATAAAGCTTATTGTTACTTACCAACCTAACTAATTTAGTCAGAATTTGTTTTTAAGATATTATCCAGCTCCTCATCAGTATCTGCCTCAGTCAATTGTATCTTCTGTCGTTTAGTTTCTTCATTATGTCAATTCGTATTCGCAGAAGCACCTAAAGATTTTTGTATTTCATTTCCTTAATTTTTGGGCATTCTAAATTAATTCTAACTTCTGGAAGTAGCGTGATTTGTGTTCTATACCGCGGACCTTTGAGCCGTAATTGCGAAAATGCCAAGACAATAATTGTACTAGTTTTATAAAAAACCCTGAATAGATTTTTAAAATAGTGTTTTAGTGTATCCGAGTAGTATAATTCCAGAGTAAGTTTCCTGCTGGTCTAACAACTGCTTCCTAATATTCAGGAATAAAAATCAGTTCGTTCCTGTTTTTGGCATTCTCTATCAGTCCAAAATTTTTATTACATTCAGCATTGTTGCTGAATGCCGTAATATGGTAATATGAGCCAGCAGTGTTTTTATGAATTTTAAGAGACAGGATGCTTGGATTCCCTTATGGGTTTAACCTTCCTTGCAGAACAAAATTCGGTGTACAAATTTTAAAGTTTCTTTAAGTTTAGCTTTGTGTTTAAACATTTTTGTTCACTTGCTTGTGAATAAGATTAATGACTATAGTGTGAAAAACCACGAATCTGTTGTTTAATTAAGGTCACTAAGGATCTGTTTTATTTCCTTTTTTCCATTTTTTTGAGAAATGTCGATATTAGAATTTTGCTTTTTTATGACAACATTCTGAAGCCTCTTTGATGAATCAGCAAGAGTTTTTCTAAAAATTGTTTTTCAAACTCGATGGTTGTCGAATGTGTGTTCCACACTAAAGAAACGTTCCACACTGAAGAAATGTTTACGAAACTCTAAATTAAGTTTGGGGACATACCCAATATAAATTTAAATGAAGATCATAAACCGAATAATTGACAAAATTGTTCCAGCTGATGATTTACACTGAGCAAAACAAAAAACGCAACAGTCAATTTTTTCGAAAAATGCTCTATTTTAAAACGCTTGTATCTCTATTGATGAAATGTCGGTTTACAATTTTTTTTTTTTGCTATTAAAATGAAGGAAATTTAGTTTACTTTCCGATGCTGGAGTCCGTTTTTTATTATTTGTGTTTTTTATGACTTTTTTGAAATTTTTTTAACGATAAAAAAACCCAAGCTTTAAGACTATCAACGAAATTTCCTGATGTTTCATTCACGAATCCAAATAAGCCATTTTATAAAGAATTTGGAAACCTTGAGAATTAGACTAATGAAATTGATGTACAACACGTACAGAGGCTGTAAGAGAGTTTTACAAGTACCGCCCCAACATGCTAAACCATACAAGAGGATAGTATAACTAGGGCAAAGTAAACCAATTTCAGTAGATATCGGATTTTCCATTTAAACCCATAACCAAACTTTCAGTGTCGAAACATTCAGTAAAAACAACGTTTTATCATGATGACATACCGTACACGAACGAACAACGTTTACAAATAATTAAAATTTACTACAAAAATGTCGAGTCGGTGACTGCAACTTCAAAAGCGTTAATTCCAATTTTTGGTCGTAATTATCGTTCCAGTAGACTTCATAATCTAGTGAAAAATTTTAGTCTAAATATTCGCTGTCGGATTGCTCAGACCACTTTGGCGAATTTTGCAAAAGGATCTTGGCTTGCACCCTTACAAGATAAAGTTAACACGAGAACTAAAGCCACTCGATCATATGGAGCGACGTACGTTCTCGGATTAGGCTCTGGAAATATAAAAAAGAAGATTACCAATTTCATCGCAAAATCATCTTCAGTGATGAAGCGCATTTTTGGCTAAATCGCTTCGTCAACAAACAGAATATGCGTTATTGGTCAGGTAAAATCCCTCATGTGCTTCAAAAAACACCACTTCATCCACAAAAAATAACTGTATGGTGTAGTTTTCATGCTGGTGGTGGTCATTGGACGTTTTTTTTCGTTGATGAAAATGACCGTCACGTTACAGTTAATGGAAATCGCTACAGAGAAATGTTGCAACGTTATTTCTTTGGTCAATTGCATGAGCTAGACATTAGTGATATGTGGTTTCAACAAGACGGTGCGACATGCCACACAGCGGGTCTGACAATCGACTTATTGACATCTAAATTCGACGAACGTGTTATATCCAGAAATGATCCTGTCGATTGGCCGCCTAGATCGTGTGATTTAACATCTCTAGAATTTTTTTATGGGGCTACGTTAAATCATTGTTCTATGCCAACAAGCCGGCGTCGTTAGAGAAGCTCAGAGCCAATATTAGCGGCCGTTTCCGTCAAACGTTCCCGTGGTGGACATATGAACGATGTCGAATTCCATACATAATTGTTTTGATTGTACTTTGTGCCAATAATAAAATTTTCGAGATATCTCAAATGGATTCCGTTTTATTTTAAAAAAAAGTTGTCAAGTCCTTATTGGAAAACCCTTTAGTTTTACTCAACCGATAATGCCATCAAAATGTTCGGAATAATCATTGTATCCGTAAACGTCTCCTTTTAATCTTTCACTTTAATATAAGCCAAAACTGGCCCTTAGAACTTTTGCTAATTGGTAAAGAAATGTGTGCAAACATTTGAAGTAAATCATTTATACATCCGTGGGACACATTATGTTTATTTGCCGATTCTCGAATTTTATAAAATGATTCCTCACTTTCAAGACTAGATTTTACGTACATCGATAAATTTTTTAAATGCTCATTATTTTTGTAAAGCGCCGATTACAAGTTCTCGATTGGTGTTCTGCCGGTGAGATTTTAACTTAAAAGTGTTAAACGTTTTCTAATCCGTGGTTATTTATTAACTTGAAATTTAAAAATTCACCAATTAGTTGACAATAGCCGCATTTCTTGACGCATTAGCGATCCAGATCAGATCAAAGTTTACATTGAAAACAACAACAAAAATTTAATTTTTGTTGTTGTTTTCAATGTAAACTTTGATCTGATCCGGATCACTAATGTGTCAAGAAATGCGGCTAATGAATGAAAAATCAAAATTATTGTTGCTTTACGTTAAGACAATAACGTTACATTCAAACTTGCAAGTTTTATAGGTTCAAGAATTGTATGTAAATCGGTTTAAATTGAACTGAAAAATTGAAACCTGAAAAACTAAACCGGCGTGTTACATAGGTTTGTAGCGGCCCACTCATACGTGCTCCGCCACAATGTATCACTTACATACATTGGCGTCTGAGTTCACCCAACCACCAATGAAACGTCTTACGCCTCTCAACCCCGAGTAACCACGTGTCACAAAAAAGCGACAAAAATTTCACATAAAATGGTGATTGGTGGAAAAAAATGTGACAAAAAATTGTCACAATATGGATGAAAAATGGTTGATGAGGTTAACGCCGATTGTCACGCGTAAACGAACATTTTTTAAATCAAATTTGTCGGTTTTTGGTGGAATATTTTTGAAATATTTGTTGAAAATTTAGTCACAAATTCGACAGTTTTTTTATGGTAATAAAGTCAAATATTTCTCGATATTTTCTGAATAATTGGTGGTTTAACTGTGGAACTAATTATGAACTATTTGTTGAAATTATAACCACAAATTCGATAGTTTTTTTATAATATCACTTAATTATCAACAAATTTGTGGATATTTGTTGGTTTATTGATTCAATTATGCGTAAGAAAATTTTTTATAACCCTACTTAAATAATTTTGTAAAAAATACTCCATTGTATGGTTTATTTGATATTTTTATTATTATTTATTTTAAAAAAAATATCTACCTAAAATGTAGAAATATCAAAATCCCCCACTACTTTAACCCGAGCCGAGAGTTAATACAAAATGTCTCGACTCTAAAAACTGAAAATTTTCCTTGAGTTTTCTATGTGGTAGTTTGGTTTCGTGCAGAGAAACTCGCACAAACAAAAAGTTCGGTCTACTCATCAGGTACTCAACTACTCAGGTAGCTACGACCAAACACAAACTACAAAATTAAAATTCCAATTTCATACATTAAGTATGAGGCAAGAACGTAGTGACTTAGCGAATTACATATAAATTCACCAAATCAAAAATGATCAAAATCTTTTTTTTTTTTTTTGGTTGGAAAAATCAACATACATTTTGTCACAAAATACCCGCATAAATATGACCCAAATTGTCAACTTTTTTTTGTGACAAAAAGGAACTTACATTTTGTGACAAATTGGTCTAAAATTTTATGATCACCATTTTTGGTTACTCGGGACGTTACCATTACCATTTGGGAACGAACGCATACAATCACCAAACTACAGTCTCTTCCATATGAAGAGAGAACACAAAATAAAATTATTATTTAATTATATTTCTAATCAGTCTGCTCTCGATCGTCAATGCGGCAACATGCCGCCCATCTCACCCGGTGCTATAAAAACACATAAATTGGTGGTGAAAAATAAATTTAATTGTTTGTAATTTTGTTAACATAATGTTAACTAAATAAATTATAAAATTCATTAACAGTTATTTTTAAATTAAACTAAAATAAAGCGTGCAAAAGTTTTATTATTTTGTGTACGCCAAAGGTTATTTGACAACCAAGATTGTGAATTGTATTTATATACTTGGGTTAATTTTAATGATGAAAATAATAAACTTACTATGCTTTTCTGCCCATTAAGGAGGTTTTGCTAAGGGTTAAAAAGCTTTGGGTGCAATTTTTTAAAGCTTATAGTGAATATTTTGCAATCATCTTCATATTTTTTGTCAATTTCTCACAAAAATCTTAGGAATTTAATACCACATTTTGCGACTTCATTTACGACTTTTATTCAACTGACAATCTTCATTCTAGTCTTCCTGGAATTATCATACTGAGGCCGGATATTCGATTCTTTTTTCAAAAAATCTTTCGAAATCTTGAACCCGTTAAAAAATCTCCGGTGCTTGGTGTAACAAAATCTGCTAGTTGTTTCGTAATGAATTTATCCACATCAGTAATTTTTAACTCGACGGGCTTACCAGGATCGACGTACAGATTCTTAATCAATATAAGCTGCAGCGCCTTTCTCTTTTTTCTACACCTGAAACGTTTTCGTCGAAAAATAGCACAAATACGATTGCATATTTTATTTAGTACAATTATCGCGTATTTGGCGCTTAAATCACGTACGTTATTCTTTTCCGATGCTGTTCACTTCCTTGTATATTGAGCATGTCTTTTTTGCCAATTTTTACAAAAAATCTTCCAACTCTCCCATCACATCATTTAATTGGGTTTCAACTTTGCTGTCATCTATGCTTCCTTTGAACTTATTCAATAAATTCCAAGAATCCTTGAATCTCATAAATAATGAAACATTTACTCCAGAAATACTACCCATTTTTTACGGTGGTAAAAAACTAAAAACACCCAAAATGGGGGTTTTAGTTTTTGCATATGAAAGTGCAAATTCTGTTTTGCAAAATATTATTTAATATTTTTTAATAAATTTATTTGATACGTTAGATGTTGTTTTCAGATTGAAGTGACAAATAGTTCTGATTTTTAATTATAAATTTTGATTTTATATAATACAAAGAGGGAATGGGAAATGACAAAAAATGCTTTGGATGTTCTAATTTCGAATTTTATTTTGCGAGTTTGGCCGTTAATATATTTTTGAATTTCATTGAATCTTTCTAATATTTTTATATTGATCGGTACTTGAAAGTTATATTGGCCTTTTAATACTTCTTGATTAGTATACAATTTGTCAATTGCTTTTCCAACTTCCATACAATCGTCGTGATCCATATGTTATCAGTAATTGATTTGATTACTGTTCCTAGTCCGTTAATGTGTCCTCGTTTTTGTCTGTATTTTGGCTTTAATGTGATCTAAATTTCTTGTCAGTTCGTTATATTTCGATGAAAGTACTTCCATTCGTATTTCATATAATGCTTTTAGAGAAGAGCTATTTGAAATTAGTTTATTAATTGATTCGATATTATTGGATAAGATTTTAATGTTACGATCGTAGTTATCTAATACTATGATATGTAGAAGTCTAACATCTTTCAATTATTCCTGCTTCTGAAATTTATTCTTCTTCTAAGTTAGTTATTTATATCGTCTGCGTCATGGATTTCTGGATAAACTTGAAATAATAGGTTGTTAATTTATTACTGAAATTTTGTTATTTTTTTTTAATTTTATGTTTCGTAAATTTTGCTGGTAATTTGTTTCGTCTATTGTCTGCTTCATAATTATGCTGTGTCATTTTCTTTAAATTCCTATTGAATTTTCTTTAGTTTTTTGATTTCGTAAATGTATTAGGTCAGTCAATTTTTTGTATTTTAATATATAATCTTGTAAATATTCTTGTTCAGCATTAATGTTAGTTTCCGAGGGCAATGAGTTTGATTCATTATAATGTCTTGTCAGTAATTCGAAAAGGATCATTTTTGTCGTTGAATGAATGGTATTGTTATAAGTTAATATAGCTTCATTCATTGCTTCTTGTACTAATTTGATTTTGGCTTTTGAATATATCACTCTAAGAAGAGTGAAAACGCTCAACTGGAAAATTTCAATTTAATGATTTTGCTAATGTAATAAACATTTCAATTTTATATAATTTTAAAAAGTTTTTGATTAAAATTGCGGTAAATTCGGTTCCATTATCTGTTATAATTTTCTGTGGAATTCCGTGATGGCAAAAATAATGTTTCATTTGATTAATTAAATCTAAACTATTTCTTGAAGTTATCAAATATGCACAAATTTTGAAAATGTATATTATCTTTATTTACTGAATAAATGTCTATGTGTAATATTTGCAATGGTTTTGTCGGAGTTTTAAATACTTGTTTGAGGCTATTAATGCGTTCTTGTAGACTTGTGCTAAAGATGATGATGTCATCCATATAACAAAGGCAGGTTTTCCCTTGAAATTCTTTTACCCCGTTATCCATCACTCTTTGAAAGGTAGATGGTACACTTTTTATACCAAAAGGCATCCTCACATATTCATATTGACCATATAGTCAACAGTAAATGCTGTTTCCGGAATGCCCTTGTGCTCTACTTTAATTTGATGAAATCATGATGCAAAGTCAAGAGTTGTGAAATACATACACTTGCCGAGTTTGTTGAGAATTTCTGCGTAATGTTTAGCAATGGGTATCTATCATCGGTAGTGTTATCTGTGATTTTACTTCCTCTTTATTAATTTCCGGGTAGCGATAACGTTTCATTATCGATTTCTATTTTATGTTTCACCTGGTTGGTTAAAGTTAATTGTTGGTTTTCCTGTTGAAAGAGATATACATACATTGCACAATTTTAGGATTTCCTTTTTTTCTTCAATGTTGAGATGGGATGTTCTAATTAGATTAGAAAAGGAATTTTCATTATTTTCTTCTGAATAAACGGGATGATTTAGATTAGATTCGGCTATTAAAGGCTGTTCAATTACAAATTCTTTCGATTTATTAGAGAAGTTAATTAATTCTATAGGTGATAATCCATTATATGCATTATAAATTCCTTCGGCAATAACTATAGACCTTCCTGAATATTGATAGGTTTAATATATATTTCGCCGTTTCCTATATTTACTGGAATATTAAATATTTGTTTGTTTCTGGGTTCTATTGAAAATACTTGAGTAGAAATGTTGGAGAAATTTGAAAGAATAGACACATTAGGCATTTCCAGACATGAGTTTTGGAAATTAGTTTTTCCTTTGAATTTTTGAAGTGTTTCTAATCCTACTAACCTTAATTGGTGGGATAATTTTAATACATTTAGGATGTATGTATGTGTAAAGGATTGATCAAATTTTTATTTGCTCCGGTGTCGATAAGAAATTTTAATATATTTGTAAGACTAAATTTGATAAATATTTTTTTTATTTTTTTTTATTTAATTTATTTTATTATGTCTGAGACTGCGCTCATCTAGCAATTTTTCTTTCAAATACAAATTTTTATATATTGGGTGTATGAATTATTTTCAGACTTTTTTTATTCATGTTTATAAAAATATAACGATACAGTATATTTTATCCAATATATTCGCCATCGTTAGCTATGACTTCCTGCCATCTCCTGGGAAGATTGTGGATTCCTCGTTTGAAGAAGCCTTCAACTTTCCCAGCTATCCAGCCATCGATCCAATTTCGCACTTCTCCGGCGTTTCGGAAGCGTACGTCAGCCAGGCCTACTTGCATTGATCGAAACAAATGATAGTCGGAAGGTGCAAGGTCTGGAGAATACACAGGTTGTTCAAGCCGATCCCAACCGAGTTGCTCTACCTTGTTTTGAGCGGTTTTTGCACGATGTGGTCTGGCCGTGTTTCGTCTAATGCACGTGCCAAATTGTCCAGTTGGCGTCGGTAGCGATCACCTGTAACCGTTTCATTTGGATTTAACAGCTCATAATACACCACACCTTTCTGGTCCCACCAAAAACTCAGCATAACCTTATCGCAATGAATATCTCGTTTTGGCTGCGATGGGCCTGCTTGGCCTGGATCGACGTAAGCTGCTTTACGTTTGGGGTTGTAGTAATAGACCCATTTTTAATCGCCAGTAACAATTCGATGCAAAAAACTATGTTTTTTGTTCTCAGCAAGATTTTTTTTGCATGCTTCAATTCGTGCTCTCAATTAATTTTCGGACACATGAGAAGTGGTTGATCGGTCAATGTTTAACTGCATTGCAAGTTGTTTTTGCGTTTGACATGCATTTTCATTCAATAATGTTTGTAATTCCGGATCTTCAAACTTTTTTGGCTGATCTGGCCGTTCTTTGTCTGTCAAGTCAAAATCACCACTTTGGAATCGATGAAACCAATCGAAACAGCTTGCTCTCGATGGAGCTTGATTAGCATAAGTATCAGAAAGCAATCGGTGAGCTTCAGCGGCAGTTTTCTTGGAATCAAAAAAGAAAAGAAGAACCCCTCGAAAAAACAACTTATCACGATCCATTTTAAATCGATTACAAAAAAATGACGTAATATGAAAAATAACACTTTCTGCTCTGAATTAGATTGACAATTGTGACAGCTACAAAATGCAATTGGAATTGCTTGTCAAACTATACGCAATCTCACGTAGCGATATTTAAATGTCGAGTCTAAGAATTAATTCACACACCTAATATCTAGTAAAATTCACGTTTGTTGGGGTGTAACCCACTGGTTAGTCCCATAATTAATTAAACCTATTTACTAATTTTAGTTTGGTAAGTTCATTAGGTCAAGTGGCCTCGTTCTTTGGAGTCTTCTTTCAACGACAGGATTATCTATCATAAGGCGAATATAGGGGTTTCCATGTTCCTGGAGCCTTATTTCGTGTTTTGCGGCATGCATTTTTATTTCCTCTTTGATGTATTCCATCCGTAGATTCCTGTGAAAGTCTTCATTTCTTGCGTACCACGGAGCATCGACGATGCTACGAAGAACCTTGTTTTGAAACGTCTGTATAATTTTGGCGTTTGTTTGCTTGGTACATCCCCAGAGTTGTATACCGTAGGTCCATATCGGCTTCAAAATTTGTCGATATAGCCGCAGCTTATTGTGAATTGTAAGCTCAGAGCCTCTACCTATGAGCCAATACATTTTTCTGGACTTTATGTTAAGTTCTTCTTTTTTCTTTTGACATGCTCTCTCCATTTGAGCTTGGCATCGAGGGTCATGCCAAGGTATTTAGCTGTATTTGTATATGGCACAAGTCGCGAGTTAATTTCTATAGGTAGGTGGTAAGCCTTTTGATAAATAAAGTTAATATGCGTGAATTTTGTCTCATTAAGTTTAATTCGCCAACGCTTTGTCCAGTTACAAACCACATTGGTCATCCTCTGGAGTTTGCTCGTTGCATCAGCGACATTATTTCCAACTGCCATAATTGCTGTGTCATCTGCAAAGGTGGCTATGGTTGCTTCATGTGTGTGTATGTCCCTTTTATAGTAAATACAGGCTTGGTCCTAAGACACTCATCTGCGGGACACCGGCAGAGATTTTCTTTAGCTCAGAGTATTCATTCTCATATTTCACTCGAAAGTATCTATTGGATAAATAAGATCTTAGTATGGCATAAAATTGCATTCCAGACCACTGTGCCAGACTTTATCGAATGCTTTCGCGACGTCCATACTTTTTTACGTTCTAACGTTCTTTCAATTATGTTGGTGATTCTATGGACCTGTTCAATTGTAGAATGCTTTTCTCTGAATCCAAATTGATGTGGAGGAATTAGTTGTCGGTCCTCAATTATTGGTTTAAGTCTCTTTAGTAATAATTTTTCAAAGAGTTTTGACATAATTGGCAGCCGAGAAATTGGCCTGTATGATTTTTTATCGTTAGGTTGTTTATCAGGTTTTGGTATCATGGTTACTTCTGCTACTTTCCATTAATGCGGAACATATTTTAACCGAAAGGTCGCATTGATTATGTGTAGTAGCTTACGAAATCCTTTGTCTGGTAGAGCTTTGATAATTTGGCAAGTAATCAATTGCTACCCTGGGGATTTTTAACATTCATGTTACTTTTCACTTTCTCTTTTAATTCTTTGAGAGTTACTGGGCGTATTTCAAACTCATCCAGCTTGTGAATAGATATTATATTTTCATTGGCAGTTTGTCTTGGTAGTGGTTGGAAGGTTTCCTGGAGATACTCCGCAAATAGATCAGCCTTCTCTTTGTGACCTCTTGCCCAGGTCATCCATCATCCTTCTTAAGTGGAGGCACTTGCATTTTGGGTCTTTTGAGTCCCTTCGTCGCCTTCCACAGTGAGTAATCAGAATTTTTTTCATCAGTTAGGCTAACTAGATATCTGTTGATTAATTCATTTTTAACTTCTTTAAGAAGGGATTTGAGACTGTTACATAAATTGTTAAGAATTGTTTTGTTCTCCGGTGTTCGATTAATTTGCCAGGCTTTACGAGCTCGTCATTTTTCTCTTACCAACTCTCTAACTTCCATTGGGTTGGATATGTTAAGCGTCTTCTTATTTTGCAAAATGGGAGTGCTTGCCAATGCAGCATAGTGAATTGTTTCATTGAGTTGTTCCAATTCGTCGTCCAACTGTCGAGAATTTCTTATCGGTACCTGGAGATTGATATTGTCCTCCATTATTTCACGAAAGAGATCCCAGTTTGTTTTTGAATTTGTTAATCTGGGTGCACTTTCCTTTTGAATTACAGTTTCACTGACTATCATGATAACCGGTGAGTGATCCGATACTAGAGAATTGCTGTTTTCAATGTGAATATAGTTCTGAGATATAACTCTTGCTACATAAAAGTCGATTAGGTCCGATATCTTAGCTTCGTCACTGGGCCAGTATGTTGGGGAACCACCAGAGTAAAATTCACATTTTGATGTCTGCCCTGCTTGAAACAATTCTTTACCCTTTGACATCGTAAGTGCAGATCCCCAATAGGTGTTTTTCGCATTAAAGTCTCCTCCAATAATAAAATCACGTCCTAGCGATTTAAATATTTTAATGTAGTCCTCCCTTTTCAAGTTATGCCGGGAAGGAGAAGTATATTGCGGAGACAGTAAGCTGTCTGTGTTTAATGTGAATCCTAACAGAGGTAACTTGCATTGTTTCTTCTTTGATTTCTGTTTCTACATGATGTTTTATATTTTCTTTTATTAGCAATGCTGAACCACCTCTTGCTCTTTCCGCTGGATGAATGGAATGATATAAGTTATAACCCCGGATTTTAACAAACGAAGATTTAACAAAATGGCTTTCGGATATTAGAAAAATGTCGATTTTTTCTGTATTTAAAAATATTTCTATTTCTGGAATATGTTGCATAAGTCCATTCGCATTTTAGATTGCTATTCTGAAAGTTGTGTTCTTACTTAACAGTTTTTATCGGATTGCATTGTGGGAGTTGCATTTTCTTCAGTTGATCAAATATCATGTTGTTCAGGTTACTTTGGTCATCTAGCCTCTTTGTAATAGCTTCGATGCTGTTCATAATGTTTTCCATAATTCGATTATTTTCAGAGCCCATATATTTGGTTGAACCCGAGCCTTTCACTACCTGAGCAAATGTTCTTCTTTGCCCTGCGTTACTTGGTTGTGGATTTTGATCCATCTGATTTGATGGTTGAATCCTTCGAATTTCATGATTTTGCGATTGATTTCGTGATTTATCTCTTAATTTTTGTATAGGTGTTTAGCAACCTCACAGCCCCGATAATTGGCCGGATGTTGGCCTTTACAATTTATACACTTAGCTGCCACATCTCTCCCTATTGTACATGCCTGGGTAAAATGTTTACCTGAGCATTTTACACATCTCGGATCCAGGCTGCAATATTTTTGGGTGTGATTAAATCCCTGACATTTCTTGCATTGGGTTATGCGTGTAGTGGTTCTCCTCATTGGTTCAATTTTTACCTTCATGTGAAGAATTGCTTTTATCCATAAATATTTTGAACATTCTCTGTGTTATCAAATACTAGCATAAAAAGAGGGAGTCCCCTTTTATTGAAAGTTTGGTTTCCTTCTTGGTTTTCTATTCTCTCATTTTTAATCATATTCACTGCATCTAGTATTTGAAGGCCTTTATTTTTTAAGTCTTCCATTATTTCTGCGCTTGAGCAAGTGTGATGCAAACCTTTTGCCATAACTTTTATCGGTCGCGCCTGTTTGTCCTCATAGGTAAGCCACTGTTACTTTTCAGCATTCAGCTTCATAGATAATGTTCTATAGGTTTCTGAGTCCAGAGTATTAATTTTCCAAACGTCATTGTTTAGCGCTGTTACCTTATACTCTTTGTCAGTAACCGATTTCATCAGTGACTGAATTTGTGGGTAACTGGTTACGCTCACAATATTTATTGGTGGGGGTGGTTTTTCTTTCGGTTGCACCAGTTTTGGTGCAATGTCTTCTTTTGGTTGATTTACCTCGGGCTGGACAACTTCCGGTTCGGTACTTGTAGTTCCACTAACATTTAGTTGTTCAACCTCAGGTGACGATTCACCTTTTCTTTGCTTACCCTTCCTGGACTGTTTTTTCTTCTTTAGGATCCAGTCCGTCTCTCTTTGTAATTCTTCCTCGTCAGTGAAATAATTAGTTTTCACTGGTTCAATACTCTCTAATTCGCTATATCCTTTTTCTTTAGCATCCCGATTCATTTTTAGAAGTTTATTTTCTCGCTTTAGATACTCGATTTCTTCGCTTAGCTTGGTAAATGATTGCTCCATCTTCTGTAGCCCCCCTAAGACGTCCATATATTCCTTTTCTAGGTCAACAGTTCTTTCACTGCATCCTGCTGCTCGCAGTGTAAAATTTCCGCTGGTATCACATCTATCATGCAGTATTTGGCCCTCCTCAAAATCCGTAGGGCCAGCCTTCGAAGAGGATGTATTGTCCAGTCGGCTGACTGGAGTACCACTTGGGGTAATAAATTTCTCTGACTTGTGCATTGCATAGAGTCTTATAGGTGATCGTGGCATTATCGAACTTCTTTCAAATGTATTTTCAGATTATATCACCTCTTAAGTATTGCGGTCATAGGATATCGAAGACTGGGAGCCCGCTTGCTCACCTCTCAAAGTCGCCGGCACTGGTTATCCGATTCGCTGCGCCGTAAGGTTTTCCCGATTAGAGTCAAATTTTGATAATTTGTTTTTTTAGTATATTGTATGTTTTGTTCTTTTAGGCAATATTGGAATGCCTCTTGTATGATAACGGGCTGGATAGCTCGTACCATGGAGCCTAAAGGTTCTCTCAAACCTGTAAGAAATTTAGATAGACACATTTTTTGATATATATCTTTCTTTGCTCTAATGATTATATTGTTAGTTTCATTTAATTTTAAGTGATTTATTATTGTGCTTTGTATGTCTATGATTTTTGAAAAATACATCGTTGCCTTGACTGATATTATGCAAATCTCTTATTAAATTTAGTTCATTACGTTTATCAGCGTAATGTATCGTAAGGTTACCTCGAATGGATTCCCATTCGAATGATGTACCATACATATGCAGTACCTCGTTGGCTTCTCCAATAATTTTGCTTCTTATAGCACGTAGAAGTATTTTTGAATATGGTTCCCCATCTACTTCGTTACACATGCCTAATATCTCCTGAATATTTTCGAATATTCCGAATATCATTCAAATAAGTTTATACAAGTATGAAGTAAGTAACAGCCAAGTATACGTAATGAGGTTTGAAAATTTAAATGGTTTAAGAGGAAGCCAAATAAATTGAGAGAACTCAAGCGTGTGCTTGAATTATTTG
Organism: Tipula helvola; assembly: GCA_963556165.1. NCBI lineage: Eukaryota > Metazoa > Arthropoda > Insecta > Diptera > Tipulidae > Tipula > Tipula helvola. The sequence continues at coordinate 325,720,767 of OY744481.1, read as the reverse complement.
TTATTGTGGCTTTCTGTTATGTAAATCCTTTGATTGTTGTTTTGTTAGAGTTATTCGTTGACCGTTACGATCAGGAATGAGAATATTTCCCCCACATTTCTAGTTTAACTAAACATAACAAAATTGTGGTTTATGGGACGAATAATTTTATAAACAGCCGCATAGTATTCAATCTGACATTGCATTGAAATATTGTTTGATCATTCTTCGAAAATGAAAAACAAAAAAAAAACAAAAAAAAATTGTTTTACAAAGAAAACAAGTCGTGCTTAATTACCTTTCAAGTATGGTCTACCAATTTTGTTGAGTATTATTATGATTCAGTCAACAATTGTACAAACAAAAACACACTCAAAATTTATTTTGATTGAAATAAACTTTTTAAAAGGAAATCATTCGACGAAAAACTTAATCCATTAGGATAAAAATAATCCTATAAAAACAAATCCAAAATCTTTCAATATAGCTAATCACTCTCAAATGGCAGTCCAATTAAGAAATTCCTGGTAAAATATTTTATTCGATATCAGAATTAGTCTAATTGATATACAATCTGTACAGATTTAGAATGTATAAGTAGCAACGTCTTACATAATAAGAATTTAATACTGTAGACGAGTCTCTGCCGAATGGTATAACTGATAACCTGTCGCACAAAATATAAAACTGGATATAGCAATTTCTATATTTTTGATCAAAAACATAAATTTTGGTATTAATATCTCGTATATTTTTGAGGAATGGACTGATTGAGTTTTCTTAGAAAATCGAATCAATTGCGTCGTATAAATTCAATTATTTATGTGTGATGGACGATGAAACCAAATCAAATTAGACCAACATAAATTGAAGCATTAAATCTCTCATACTCGTATAATGTAAATTTGATTAGATGAAAAATTCGTTTTTCTGTTTGTCGTTGTTTCTTTTTCGGCCAATAACATTTTATTTGACGACACAGAGTACAGTAATTACCGAATTTTCAATTTATTGTTGTACAGTTATATTGAAAAATTAGATTTTCACATATCAATTTAATGAAAATGAAGCAGACCAAGAATGATGTCACCCGTAAAGTACCTAGGCCTGCAGTGATTTAATAGACTAAATAAAACTTCGATTTAATTCCTAAAAATTTTTTGGAGCAAATCAAATTTTGATTTCATTTTTTATGGCATTTTATAATTTATATAGCTTTCTCGGTTTACACTGTGCTCTCTATACGTATATGACTCAACAGCATAAGTACTAAATAAAATTATAAAAATAGGATCACAATAAAAATTCAACGAGTGATTGAAATTTAAAACGCGGTTTTATGGGATTTTTTAACAGTGAAAAAAACTCATAAACAATAAATATAGGGAAAAACAAATTTATTTCCACACAATTTAATTGTTTGCCCCAAATTATAAATAAGCAGAAAATATAACATTACATTGGGTTCATCGAGCTTACTTCCGGCGTTTAAATTTTGTATACATCATTAAGTTAAACGAATTTATCGTTTTACTTGTTTAAAATAAAAATCAAAAGTTTTTAATCATTGCTAAAATGCCGCAAGGTACCTTCTGATTCTACGAACATTACAAGTGGAAGATGTACTAATTTCATGAATCGGGACGAAATTCTGATGCCAATGGACGACTTAAAAAAAAATCTAAAATTAAATATGAAGTAGTAAAATCATTTATAAACTAGTTTACAACTAAAAATTGGCTTTTAGAAATCGAAATCGTGCACAGCCATGAATTTCATATTAAATTAGGCAATCGGATCCAAAAAATCCGTTCTTTAAATATCTTTGCTATGAAACTACCGTTTGTTGCAATGCTAATTTAGCTGTGGTATATTTGGTGGTTTGGTATCTATTGGAGGGGGGGGGGACAATTTGAGTAGATTAATCTAGCCAGCTCCGTAACCTTGCAGTAGGGCATCACGTGAGCTGTTCTGGATCTGGTCACAATTCGCAAGTGTACGTACTGCCTCCTCGTAATAACCACTGGTTAAACTAAACTACGGCGCTAAAGGAGAAATCCTTGACAAAAAAGTGGAACAGCATATTCCGATGATGAATGGCTGATAGGTTAATCAGTCCAAAGTATGCGGAATTTGGATACCAGGCACCCTCCAGTTTTATTTAGCCTTCCTATAGTAAAGCTGGGTAACATTCAGGCGACTTTTCATTCTCAGCAACTCGTAAAAGTAAAACCAAAATGGTAGACGGTGCAGGGATAGGAATATACGGGAGTGGAACTCCCCTCTTGAACTCCTTGTGTTCCAATGCTACCTTCTTACTAGCAGAAGTGAATGCTATAGTAAACATCTAAGAGGGAGACCAATGAGCCCAAATAGTAATTATTGCGTAACGTCCGGCTGTATTATCTGGTTCATTAAGAGCCTGAACATTGACTGGACGGATAATGAACGCCCACATAACCCTTCAACAATAATAATAATAATAATGGCTGTGGTATAAACGCAGCAATTGAACGAAATATGATACTACGGCATATTTCAGTATGGCATATGGTTAGGGCATCCAATTTCGGAATACCGGCCCATATTTTAGTTTCGATTATTCCGGAATTGAGAACTTTAATACCTTTAATTAATAATTTAAGTAGTTTCAAGAACATAACTTTATGTAATTAACTATAGTATTTCTTGCCCGAGAAAACAGTGAAACATCTCTAAAGTGACCACTCTAGAGTCGTAGAAATTTTGGTCTCCTTATGGAGGTGGTTAGTTTCAGGAATAAAGCAGTTGAAAATTAAAAGCCTTACCTGACGGAAAAATTTTCGTCAATGTAACAAATGTTATAGATAATATTCCATGGACTGACAAAAGTGGTCAATTTAGAGAGCTGTTCAAAATTGGTTACTTTTGAAAGTTATAAGCTGTATTTTTCTTTTGCGTTCCCTAAAAATGCATTTTATCCATCCCTAAAATACACCTGTCAAATAACTGTTGTATTGTTTCTTAGTTTTCAAAACCGTCAAAAGGTACTTTGTACGTAATAACTATATGCAGCGCCGAATATAGCCCGCGAAAGAACAATGTATTTAATGAGAAAGGTCTTCATTCCAAATTCAGAAAGCTTCTTGTCGTTACAATTCTGTATAAATTTGATGAGAGCAATTCCAGCTCCGACGGTGATGATTTATCTGAACAATTCTATAATTTTGGACCTTGGTCCAGAGTGATGATTCTTCTGATTGAGTGGTGTAACTATAAATTTCGGGCCTCACCGCAAAATTTTTCTTGGGCCCCTAAATTTGTACCTACGACTCTATGAGTAATAAATTTTTAGTTAAAAACTTATTTTTTTCCTATTGTCCAGCCTCGCTTTAAATAAAAGGGTCTGATTTCGAGAGTACGAGACAGCACGCGTGATTCAGTACAATGGCCTCAAACAAAACGATTTTTTTTGCAATACTCAATGCTATGACGATTTCCAAATATATCGATAAAGCATCACAAATTTTGAGTATAATTTGAAAAATATCAAGAATTTCGAAATAATTTCAAAAATGTCGAATTTTCAAAGTACAGTAGTTTTCACCTATAACGATCTCCAAGGGACCGATCAAATTTCGTCGTTATGTCCCTAACGTCGTTATATCCATAGTCGTTATAAATGAAATCTACTGTAGTAGTATAGTCTTTCAAAGTTCTCAAATATCGAATTATCCGAAAGTATCTTAAACCAATGGAAATCCTGTACTCGCTAAATACCGCAATGTAAAATGTAAATAACCTGGACATTCTTGAATAATTTCGAATAACATAGGAAATTGGAGAAATTCGAAATCTCGAAAAATCAACTAAATATCATGATTTAGATTTATATGTGTAATTCTGCAGGTTCCCCCAACTCAAAGCTAAGCGCAGAACATTGCCATAAAAAATTCGAATAAATTTAAAAATCTTTAAAAATCTCGACCATCTTAGAAATGTCAAAAAACTTAAGAAATCTAGAATAAACAGCGGAACATCTCGATTACTCCAGAAAAATTCAGATAATCTCTTATGTACTTATATCATCTCGATTGATCTCGAACATTTTTAATAATACCGAAAAATCTACATATTAATGAATAATTTCGGAAAGCCTGTATAAATCTAGAAAACCCACGAAAATTTCGGAAAATTCCGAAAATTCGAATTATTTGTGAAGTTTACTAATTCTATTAAGCAAAATGCTACACTAAGCAAGCTATAAGGCTAAATCAACAAAACGATATGCAATAATAATGGAACCCTCTAGGAACTGTAACAGTGACATTCAATCTTTTGCAAATCAAAATCAACCTTTTCTAATCAAAACTTGATTCGAAAAAAAACCCAGCAAACACTAAAATTGTTGATGTCAAAGGCTTTGATTGCAAAGGAGTTTAAAATTTTCTTCTAAATCTAAATATCTATCAGAACCTCAAGCCAATTTTATTTCTATGGAGTCAGATTACGTGTAATTACTCTGACATCCACATTCAGCGACCAATAAGAAATTGTTGGGCCCTCTCTTAAGAAAATATTTACTAACAACTGGAACGATTTTTCTTGCACTAAAAACTAGACCACTTTTAAAAAAAAAATTCTTAGAAATGTATCGTTTTGAAAATTTGAAAGGGTGATCTACTTTAAGCTTAATCTAAGCTACCGTCTGTCTGATCTAGAATTTGATCTAATATTCGAAGCCTGATAACTCTCGTGGGCCTGGACTTTAATTTTGGAACGATTGACGTGCCCTCCAAAATTTACCATCAATCAGCATCGGACATGAAAGAGCGTATTTAACAGCAGCAAATTTTTAATTTTGCCACTAAAACTGTAGTCTGTCTAAATAACACAACCGTACGTTAGGTTTAATGAAAAAAAGCATAAAACAGGAAAAATTTGATTTTTCAATTATTAATCAATAATGAAATAAAAAAATTGGTTCTTTCTTGTAAAATTTTGATTTTTAATTTGTAATCAAAGATTATTTAATCAAAAATTAGTTCCGGAATTGATTCCGGAATTCCGGAATCGATATCATTGAAATTCGAAAATTCCGGAATCACATTTTTGCCATAAATTGGATGCCCTATATAGTATACTACGGCAAAAGGTACATAAAAACAAAATTATTTCCCGGGAAAATAAATTTACTTATCCAGAAAAAAAATTTCCTGAAAAAAATTAATTTTCTTAACCGCCATTTTTTTATTGTTTCCCCAATTTTTTTTTAATGTTTTCTTGAAATAAACCGTAGTGTGTGTGCCCTATGTCGTAGTGGAGGAACTATAAATGCCTTTTTGAAATATACAGTACTGAAGCATGCTGTAGTGTACCCAGAGGCAACTGGCCCATGAGGGCATTGCATGCCCAAAAATTAAAAAGCAAATCAAAAATGGTTTTTGTTTATTTCCCCATCAACTCTTGATCTAACCGTATCCAATCGGCAGTCAGTGTCATTGTTCTCATATCTTTTTCTTTACCTAATTTCGAGGAGGGAGAAAAAATAATGTGAATTGGGCATGCAAGGGATAAAATTATATGAGAGGAAGTTGTTTTAGGAATATTTAGAGTACTACGGAAGCTCTGTTACTAATTCATTAGGTAACATGAAATAACCATACAACAGAATCATTTAACAAATTTATGCATTAATAATTTGTTTTTTTAATATTACGCATTTCCAAGTCATGAATATAACGCATGCGACGTCGGCTCCGACAACGGTCCACCATCTTCGCCAACACCACAATCCAGTCTTGAGTTCACCCTTCCACCAATGGAAAAAATCGATGCTCATTAGACAACCGAAATGTTACATGCTCAACCAATGGTATCCAGGGAAACTAACAATAACGTACTGAAGCAAATGCTTAGAAGACAGGACTTGAAAATGCGAGAATTGTACAGAGAAATTGACAATGCAAAGGAAATTCGTATAGATCAGTGATTGCAAATACATGGCACGCGTGCCAAATTTGGCAAAATCCATGATACGGTATTGCAAGACCGCAGGGTGAAAGTGAGCGAGATAGCTGAGATAGTAGGCATCTAAGATGAACGTGTGCGCAATATATTACACGAACATTTGAATATGAAAACGCTATCCGCGCGTTGTGTGCCGCATTTGCTTACAATCGACCAAAAACCCACACCGCCAAAATCCATGAATTACGCTTCGAATTGCTTCCACATCTGCCATATTCTTCAGACTTAGCTCCCTGCGACTATTTCCTGTTTCCGAACTTGAACAAATGGCTCGGCGGAAAGAGATTCGGCTGTAATGATGCAATAAACGCCTATTTAAGGGTTGGAGAAATCGTATTATTCGGAAAGGATCGGAAAATTAGAAAAACGTTGAACTTAGTGTATCGAGCTAAAAGGCGACTACGTTGAAAAATAAATTTTTTTTTGCCGAAAATATTATTCCTTGTTTCATTTTTACCAGACTTCTCACTCCGCCCTCGTATTTTATCAATTTTCATAAAGGAATTTGGTGTTACGTTTACGAAACATCAGCGAAGAATTTTGCTCATACAATTTTTCGTAAACGTTACGTTTAGTTGTAGCAAAAACGAAACATTTATGTTGTTTCTATCTATTTTTGTACTACATATATTTTATTTAAGTTTGAGAATTTATTAAGCTGTATGCAAAATCCCAATCCTGGCGTATCATGACATTTGTAGCTATATTGGATGCTTAGTTTATTGTTGGCTCTCGAAAAGGTTCTCTGCACTTTGACGGAGGCTGAGGCATCATAACGGTGTCATTTTTGGCCAAAAATTTACGAACAAACAGAAATGTGGAACTTCTAGGTAGTAGTCCTTATTGTTACTGCCTGGTAGGAAGAACTCTTGCTATACTATGCTATTGAAATCGAAGCTCACTGTTGAGCAGAATCATCATATTCTTTTGAGCATGACGAGCGTTTTTCGGTCTTGCCTCTTCAGGAAACTTCTACTAGGACCATTAAGCCTTAGTTTCGACGTCACATTCATACACTCCTGTTTGGTCACCAGTTAAGACCCGTTGGAGCAGTTCTGGATCGCCGTTCACTTCATCCAGCGACTCTGAGCAATGTCTATTTGGTACTGGTTTTGGTCGAAATTCAACAATATCGAAGCCAATTATGACCGCACACGTTTCATACCCAAAACATTCGAAAATCGGTTATTAGCAGTGTTTAAATTCAAACTTCGTTCTTTTCTTTACTCTCTTGTTGCGAAAGGAGAGAACAAATATTTTGTTTTGTTTCTTTCCTCTGGAACGAAATCCAACAAAATAAAAATCTCTCCTCTCTTATCCTTTGTGTTTTATATGAGGAGAGATATTTTACGTTTTTCGATTTCGTTCCCGGGGAAAGAAACAAACAAAAATATTTTTTTGTTTCTTTTCACAAAGAGAGAAAAAAAAGATAAAAGAAGGGAACGAAAAAATTGAATTTAAACGCTGGTTATTAGTGCGCTGGGGCGTTCAACGCGCTCGTTATCTTCAATGTTTTTAAGGCTGTCTTTGAAACGTTTTCCACTTGTAAATGTTTGTTTTATTCATAGAAGCCAAAACATTCAACATTACCCTAAGTACACTTCATTCAGATTCTTTATTCCATTTTTTCTACAAGTAACAAATCGCCAAGCACACCAATCCACATATAACTTATCGATCGCTAAAAATTTCGCGTGTTTTGATCAAATATTCAAATCTCTAGCAAGAACCTCTTGCTAAACCATCGCAAATTTTACGAATTTAGCAATACTTTATTCATAATCTTAAATAGCTTTGGTACTGGGTTTATTTCGTACAATAAATTAAGAAGCACGTTATGCGTTTGGATTAGTTATTATATGGAACCGATAGAAAGTTGTCACTCGGGTAATCAGGGAGTCTATTTTTGAATTTGATTCAAACGTATTCGATTCTTCGAAATATAAGAATCGCACTTGATTTAAATAAGAAATGAATTCACAAATAGCCCCTCAGATCAAAAATGGCTTAACCTGAAAATTTTTGAAAAAAAGAACATTTCGACTTAAGAACCCAAGACAGTTTTTAAGTCACGAAATTTGTTGTGAAAAAAAAATTCTTTATAAAATTGGTTTGGTGTTGACGTCCATCCACTGGTTAAAAAACAGATTTGTAGTGAAATTTCTTCTACGCACGTTTCAAAACCCACCACCTCGATTCATCATTTTAGTACGCCGCAACTAATTAATTTATCATCAAATATATTGGTTAAGTCAGATACCAAATTTCAACGGAATTGGTGCATAATCGCAGAAGTTCCGTTCGGAGCAGGGACGGAGTTTCTTAAATAAATCATGGCCAGAATTCAACAAATATTCTAGGACACTGCTAATTATATTTTGGCACATAAATTTAAACCTAAGTATTTAAATTTAAATCAAAGAAAAAAAAATAGATTTGCCAAAAAGAATTTTGTTTTTTAACTACATAACCAATCCAGGCCTTTTTTACAGTTCCAGCATCAAATGGAACACGTATGTTTGTTAATAGAGGTTTGTAAAATTTCATTTCTATGTTATAAAGTCGATTCAGTTAGTAGTTCCTAATATAAAATTGAATTATTCAAACTCTGAAGATTTCCTTGGATCATATCATTTGGAGTCGGATTTTTTAAATAAAATAAAAACCAAATTCAAGAAATATTGCGGAACACTACTACTGATATTATGGTTAGTACCATTATTCAAAAAATTGCTTCACCAATTTTTTTTTACATGAACAACCTATCCTTACTATGACTCTAGCTCAAAATGAAACTAAACACACTTTTGTGGATAGATTTTAATAAAATTTACTTCTGAGATTTGAAATGTAAAGTCGATTTTTTAAGTAGTTCCTAATAGAAAATACATGAATTCTGGCTCTGAAGAATTACTCCGGCCATATTACCTGGGGTCGGATTTCTTTTTAAATCATGGTTGAAATTCAAGAAATATTGCGGAACACTTCCAATGATATCAAATTAAAAATTTTATTCGCCAATTTTTTTTTTACATACTGAGCCAATTCAAACTTTCTCTTCAGTCTCCAGAATTAAATGGAACTAGCATATTTGTTAACGGATTTTAGTGAAATTTTATGTCTGAAATATGTTGTAGATATTGTAAATAGTTCCTAATATAAAACCTATTATTTTGTGGCCTGAAGAATTTGTTTGACCTTAAGATTAACTAATGGTATTATAGTCGATACCATAAATGAAATACTAGATTTGCCAATTTTTCAATAGGTTAACAGAAAGGTTAATTCACGCGAAGAGATTTAGAACTGGAAGTTCGTATAAAGACCTAAAATTCAGAATCGTTAAACTTTATCTACTGCAACCTACTTAATCATTTATTTTACAATACCAATTATTGTATAAAAGAATTTAGCGCGCCAGCTGACAATAGCTGAACTAATAGATCTTCCTCCGACAAATCGTTGTGAGTTTCCATTTTTACAAATGAATATTTTAAAAATATGTAAGTAGGAACCGAACGGCCAAAGAGAATTGTCTGGGGTTTAGATATTGAACCCGGCTCCGAGATAATAACATTTATCTTAAGTTATTCGCCTTCGTCCTATAAAAATTTGCGTTGAAAAACAAAAATAAAAATCTGGCGTATTATGGCTCGATTCTGATTGATCTTTAATGTTATACACACAAAAAAAAAATATTTTACCTAATTAGTTTGGCACGCAAAAAATCAGTTGTTTTAAGAAATAATTTTATTGGCACGCCAATAACCATAATTTGCAAACACTGGTATAATCAACAAGGGAAACAAGCAATGCAACTCTCTCTAATATATGAAACGCGCAATGGAACAGATCATTGACAAACACGAAGAAATATGACCAAGACGAGTTAGAATATTTTACAAAGGAGTATTACGAAACTTTAAGAAGAGAGTATAGATAGGAATAAGGATGACAACTGTGATAGAAGAGAATACAACAAAGAGTGACACGGAGATGGAAATAAAATTAAATGGGGTAGCTTCGCAGAAGTATTTAACAAGCTGATACATCAAAATCAGCAGCTATCCAATACCCGGCAAAATCAATTATTTGAAAACTCATTTAACTGGAACAGCGATTAAGCTAATTTGTCATCTAGAATCAACGGCAGATAAATATGCAAAAGCCTGGAGTATATTAAACAACCAATACAACAACAAGAGGCTGCTCATCTCACCTTACCTAAACACATTGCTGAACCAACCAACCATTGCAACTGAGTCGGCATCTGCAATTAGAAATATGCATGATACGACCACCGAGTGCCTACAAAAGTTTAAATGGAATTTAATAAATTATAACGAAGAAAAAAAAGTTCCACTTAAAAACCCATGTGAATTTCTTTTTGAACAAAGATTTAAGACTTTAGAAACATCGTACAGTAACAGGAGTTATACGCAACCACCTAAAGCTCAACCAGTGAAACAAAAATTCGCCATAACAACGGCACAAAGCATTTGCGTCTATTGTCAAAAAAATCATTTAATAGAAAATTGTGAAAGATTCAGAAAGCTGTCATCGTCCGACAGAAGTCAGATCATATTACTACATAATTTATGTAGAAGGTTCAATAAGTTGGACAAGAGCGCGAATTTACTAATGATAAAGACAAATGTGAGCAGCACTTTCAAAATACGTGCGAGAGGCAAGAATATGGAACGTACCAAGTTGCATTACCATTCAAAGAAGACAATTTCTATTTAGGCGAATCAAAGAGGAGAGTCGCAGTACGACTAATTCAGGTGGAAAAAAAGCTAAAAAAAAATCCGGATAAATGAATATGCCGGTTTCATTGAAAAATACATCATGTTAGGTCATATGGAAGTTATAAACCATCAGGATGATTTGGACAAAGGTTATTTTTTGCCACACCATGCAGTGATGAAACAAGACAACCAAGTTAAGGGATGGTTTTGGCGCTTCTGAAAAAACTTCAAATGAGGTCTTACTCAACGATATAATTAGTATACTGGTCCAACACTACAACAGGAGCTATTAGAATCTCTACTGAAGATGTTTAGACGCATATCAATTAATGCTATGGAGAGACCAACAAGGCATACGTACGGATCAGCAGCAGCTACATATTTGGCCACTAGAGCCCTTCATCAGTTAGCACAATATATGACGGTGAACAATACCCAGAAGCAAAAAAACGCGCTCACTGAAGATTTTTATGTTGATGACGTATTATGAGGTGCAAACACGATAGAAAAAGCAGTATTAATGCAACAACAATTAACAAGACTATTAAAGCAAGGCGGTTTTAACCTAAGAAAATGGAGTAGCAACAACTAAGAAATACTCAGAACCATACAAAAAGAAAATATGGACGTATGCAGCCACAAGAAAGAAATTGGCGAAACAATTAAAACCTTAGGTATTATTTGAAATCCAATAGAGGACATATTCCAATTTAAAATCAAACTATTGAATACTCCTACCTGTTACCAAAAGGAGAGTGTTATCCGAAACATCCAAATTGTTTGATCCAATGGGATGGCTAGCCCTCTTTGTCGTAAAAATCGATCACCATACAACAACTATGGACATATGTTTAGACTGGGATGCACAATTACCTAATGCAATCGAAACAAAATGGATTTCATATGTCAACCAGTTACAGTTACTAGAAGAAATTAAGCAACGATGGATCAAGCATGACAAAGTTGAGCAGCACAGTTTCTGGAGAGTCAAATAAGTTTAAAACGTTTCTTGCGAACAGGATCGTCGAAATTCAATCTACATTATCTCCACTAGAATGGAATTATACAAAATCAGAGGATAACCCGGCAAATTGCGGTTCAAGGAGCCTAAATGCTTCTCTTTTTCCACCAATTGTGGTGGAGTGGCCCAACCTGGCTTAAGCATCCACTGATTGAACAAGCCATATAAGAGAAGATCGAGATACGCGTACTAATTGCCACGGTCAAGGAAGAAAATGGTACATTAGGTGCTATAGAGCGCTGTTCATCACTCACTGAAACAGTAAGGTTATCGCTTATGTCCTTAGATTTGCAAGAATAACAATCAAATCTTTACCGAGATACCTAACAACTAAGGAACTTCATGATGCCAAATGTTAGCATTTAAAATAAGGAAGAACCAACTAGAACCTCAAACTGAATCATAACATCAGTATTGTCAAAGTTGCAAAATCTATGAAGGTTACCTAGTACCCTTCATAGTACGTCGATGGTTTTGCTCGGACCTTTATAGTGACTGCGGTTTCAATTTCATAGGAGCTTCAAAACTAATATGGAACGAACTCACGCCAGTAAAACAACTATCAGGAAAATGGTAAGAAGAGTTTGCAAAAGAGGTTACACAATGGCATTATAGTATACCACCAAGAGCACGCATATGAGCAGACTTTGGGAATCAGCTGTTAAATCCATCAAACACCATTTGCCTGGAATAATTGGACAACAACATTCAACATTTGAAGAAATGACGACGGTAGTTTGCCAAATAGAAGCATGCCTGAATTCACGACCAGTTTTTCCCGTGACATCAGATCCTAATGGTATGATACACAACAGCACTAACAACAGCGAACATGAATATAACACGGTTCACTAACCACCCTATCATTTATTTTGATAAAAATAGTCAAAGGAATCTTATTAATGGTGAATGGAGGATTATATCCTACTATAATCTCACATCCTATTGGGCAGAGATAGACCACCGTTTGTGTTTTTGCGTGCAATACATCCACGTAACCCAGACTCATTGAAGCGCCGTCTATCTGACATATTTTTTTCAATTTGGGACAATACAATTTACTTTATTTTCCTGACCATCATAGAAGGATCGCCGTTACTTTTAATGCATATGATACGATCTTCCCTTCCTGTTGCTTCTCGAGGTTGTACACTTCTGGGTCTTGTTTTCACAATTTGCAGGATCGTTGTAGGCTTAATGACATTATAAATGACCGTTTTTGAACAACAGAACTAGACTACAATCGTTCACATTGATGCGTTTTCTCTGCAGTATTTCTGCACGATCAGCTTCCAATCACTTACTCTTAAATTTAACGTTTTAAACTTTTTTATTGCACTGATTTTAACTTTTTGGCACTAGAACAAATAATCCTTAAATCTTCATCGTTCGGCACATTATACATCAAGGAAAAGCAAAAAACAGGTCAACCCAAACCAAAGAGTAATAATACCAAGAGTATGGCGAAGCTATAAATTGTAATCCCATTCCAAATAATGCAAACCATTACGAATGATATTTTGATTAATACCATTAATCAAACAAATGTTTCACCAATTATATTTTTACATAAACAACCAAACTTGCCTGGACTAACTAGGTTTCTAGCTACAAATTCAATCATTTTCCCCGATTCTGCCAACCGATCATTGCTTTCAGTACTGAGCCCTTGTCGCCAAAGGCAATTTTAAATTTGCCTGCGATGGAAGTCTGGGATGACTTCAAGGCGGTAAAAATAAAAAGCGATTGTTAATTTTCATCAAAGTTAATTTTCATCATTGTTCAAGCTCAAGGCGTTTCAATCAAAGAATTGTATCATATTTCATCAAAAACTTTATTTCCGCCAAGCAGAACATTTTCCTCAATTTTAATTTAATTTGAAAATAAATTATTCATATTTTCCACCCGAGAGATACTTTTCAATTTATCAAAAACAAGTTTCTGTTTTTTTACTGCATACATGCATGTCGTTGCTGCTTTCCAACAAAACAATCAAAAATAGTTTTTTGTTTAGTTTTCCTTATTTTCTTATCTACATTTTCTATGTATAGTGGTCCATATAACAATGACGTCTTATTGTCTCGATATGCATATATCCTCTCGACTATCTTGTACTATTTTTTTGTTCCAAATATTTGAAGAGTGTACAACTGCAATAACAACTCAAAAACAAATATGTATCTAATAACTAAAACCAACAACAAATTTTTTTTTTTTTTTACAGATTTGTGTGTTGGACTACTAAATGTGCTGACCGATATAATATGGCGTATTACGGTATCGTGGCGTGCCGGAAATTTTGCTTGTAAATTAATTCGTTTCCTACAAGCGAGTGTGACATACGCTTCAACATATGTACTGGTGGCTTTGAGTATAGATCGGTACGATGCCATAACACATCCGATGAATTTTTCTGGATCATGTACGTATGGACTAGTTTTAGATACTTTGTGTGAACATCAAACGATTTAATTAAATTAAAAATAATTTTGTGTTATATACTTCACGATGACACAAAATATACATAGAACGTAACGATACTAATGAAAAATTATGAAAAATACAAAAAGGTTTTCATGTTTTCTGGAAAATAGAAAAAATAAAACTTTTCACCATAATAAAATTGGGTTTAATTGACCAAAATATGTTCGCTTTTTTGTTATTTAAATTCTTTAAATTTAATTTTAAATGAAAAAAAATCTTTTTTTTTTTTAATTCTTTAGGGAAACGTGCAAGAAGACTGGTAGCAGCGGCTTGGGTGCTAAGCGCTATATTTTCAACGCCTATGCTATTTTTATATGAAGAAACGTTAATTGAAGGTACATATATTGATGCAAGATATTCACGTAACTAACTTGTTTTTTTTTTGTATATGTGTTTCAGATCAGACCCAATGTTGGATTGAATTGGGAGAACCATGGCGATGGCAGATTTATATGTCACTTGTTTCGACCGTTTTGTTTGTTGTGCCCGCCATAATAATATCAGCATGCTATGCAATTATTGTGCGAACGATATGGGCAAAGGGTGCTATATATTTGGGACCACCAGGTGAGATAAAGATATATATAGATATAGTTTTTATGTGGGATTTTAGCACCGCACGTAATTGGGATTTATTTGGATTTTTATTTATGCTTTGTCCAATCCGTAAATAGAAATTTATTATTTTAGATGGAGGAGTTGAATCGTTTATTGTGTGGGTATTGTATACGTAAAAGAAAATCGAAGATTTATGCCCAAACTCTTATACCTAATAGAACAGAAATAGTTTTACACATTTTGAAGAGTTCTATTGGTGGTAAATAAGTCGATTCAAAAACTAAGGGAAAATAAGAAAGATAATGGCTCTAGCAAAATACTTGCTTTGTGTTACAGTAGGTACATATTTAGAAATTATGATGTTGCGGAAAGAAGTCAATCCGGTAGTCTAGGAACAAGTTAACCGTTTGTCGTTTCTGGGATTTGCAGGGGTTCTAGGGTTTCTTCCTTCCTTCATTCTTTCATCACCTATATTTATCAAGATATTTCAGTGCAAAACGGAATTATAATACCATTCGAGGGAGATTAACAAGAAAATCCTTCTCTTGAACGAGAAAAGAAAATTGCATAATTCTGCCACAAGATTTTGTAAGCCGTAGGCGTCAGCCGAAGTATTGCCTCTGGGCAGAAATTATAATTTTATTTCTCTACAACTCTAGCCGTCGAGTTAAAGATAATAAGTTAATGATAAGCAAAGTTACAATAATTAATTCAATGTTTGGCTAATACTGTTGAAAGACAAGGCCGTTTTTATGCTGCAATTCACAAATCTCGTTACTCTTATCTGGTTGTGGATCAAAACCGACGAAACCAGGTTGTCCACACGAAAAGAATTTGAACTGAATTCGCTGACTTTCGTCGAACCGACACATTTTTCTAAAAGCTCTGAGATGAATTTTACACATTCGTTTATTCTGACTTTCAACTCGATATAAGTAGATTTTAGATTTTCATTCGAATGATTTGTGGAAGAATATTGAAAGTATGTTACTGTTTCGAACAAATGATTCAAAAGTGAAAACCGTTGAAGCTACTTCAAGTTTTATTAAACTTCCTGACATTGAAGTTGTCATTGAATATGATGTTGTTATCCGTATTAACCTGATAATAACAGCCTATCATTGATTCCGTTTTGCTTAGATGGTGTTTTAACGGCTCTCTGCAATACATGGTCATTGACAGAAGTAAGATCAGCTGTTTGGACCTCGCCAAGTCCAACTTTGACCAGACCTGCCGAGTCAGCTCATAGGCTTTTATATTGTACTATTGAAATGCCCCCGCATCTATGTAATATGGATGATGAAATGATCTTTCATCTCGTTAAGAGATGAGAGGCAGTTCTGGACTACTTTCGACGTCAGGAGGTATGGTTGAAGTGCTTTAATGATAGCCTGCCTGTCCGTATATATGCGAATATTACAAGCCGATATTACATTATACCTCAACCGGTCTACGACTTCCTTTATGGTAGTTACTCCCGCTTGAAAAATGCTTAAGTAGTTGAGGAGATAGAAGGAGAGGTTTAACAGAAATTTCTCGCAGAACACCCCAGCCCCAATTTTCGGAAATTTAGTCCGGAACTTTGTGTTAAAAGATAGTGACGGGACGGTGTAGTTGGTGGGCTTGGTAATTCGTTTATTGTACAATATAGGTGAGTACTCTTTATTGTTATAGGTCCACATTAAGGTGGATTTCAGTCGCGTGGCAGTACAACCGTTATCCAAGCATGTCTAGAGGAGTCACAAATACCAGAGTCTCCACTGCCTGAGTAGATGTGCTATTCAGTGCACCACTCATCCACAGCGAGATTGTTCTTCAAACTTTCGTCAATAGCTTTTGGGTTGACAGGTTTGTCCAAAGCAGGGCACCAAATTTTTACCCCATACAAAAGAGCGGGTCCGACTACCGCGATATAAAGCCAATGTACGACGCAGGGCTCCAGCCTCATTCTTTCCCAATGCAATGTAGCTTTTTTACTCCTTCAAAAATATTTGGTTTCCAGTTAAATTTACTATCCAACACGAGACCCAGAAGCTTCTCTTCATCTATAAAAATCAAGCTGAACCCATTTAAAGTGGGGTGATCGATATGAGAAAGGTTAGATTTCCTAGAGAAGAGAACCAATTCAGTTTTAGGTGGGTTCACATTCAACCCACCACCATTGGCACATAATGAAAGAATGCTCAGGGCATTTTGCATAGTCTCACTAGGGGTACCGAAATATGTAACCACCTTTAAGTCACTATCCTCCAGTTTTAGCAAAAGCTCATTTATGACCAAGTTCCAAAGTAGGGGGGCTTTACGCCACCCTGCGGGGTACCTATGCTTGCAAATCTGCTGGCGGAAGATTCCCCCAAACCGCATTTATAATTCTGCCTCTTAGCATTTGATATTTACAGTCCTTGAGTGATTTATCCACTCCCAGATTCGAAAGTGCCCCAGTTATAGCCCCTGGGAGCAGGTTGGTAAAGACCCCCTCAATATCCAGAAAGGTTACCATTGCGAAGTTTCTATACTCGAAAGATTGCTCAATAAAATATATATGAGAATGAAGAGCAGTCTCTACAGATCTCCTCTTGCAATAAGCATGTTGAGATTTAGACAGTTTTTCCGACACCATTGCGCTGATATGTGCTTTTATTTGTCTTTCCAGTGTTTTAAAGCCCACAGGATATCTCTTCTGCTGATAATTTGGCCTACGAGGCTACTTGCTGTATTATCTACTAATGTAGTAGGTACAAATTCGGAACAACCAGGACAATGAGTCTCCAGCAGAAGTTCCAACGATTCCGCACTATTAGTCGTCCATATCCCATCTGGCCATTGAAGATAACTTGGGATGGAAGGGACAGTGGATAGTACTTTTTGTAGCCTAGGCATCTCCGAAGACTTCTGAATTTTGCCATAGCCATAGTATAGTTTTCAAGATCTGTTTTGGCACTTCTTAATTGATATTTGTAAATTTTGAACACTTCTTTATAAGAGTCGCAGTCTACAGCGGCTCTTGTTTTCCTTGCTATTTTAAAGAGTATTTTGCATCTT
This sequence comes from Tipula helvola, assembly GCA_963556165.1. Taxonomy (NCBI): domain Eukaryota; kingdom Metazoa; phylum Arthropoda; class Insecta; order Diptera; family Tipulidae; genus Tipula; species Tipula helvola. The sequence goes on along the minus strand of OY744481.1, from coordinate 325,702,926 downwards.
TGAGGTGTTTGGTGAATCTCCTTGAACCACCAGGATGGCCGAAATTTACCCCTAGGCCTAGACCTGTTAAGGGGACTAGAGCCCAGTATCGCTTCATTAAATGCGCTGGACAGCTCGTCCACCAAGCCATTGGGCTCTTGAGTAGTGTTTGGAGATTTTGGAACTGGAACTAGTAGTGAAGTGCCCAGAATAGTTCTAAAGGTATCCCAGTCGGTTTCCCTCCCTCGTAGATTGGACTTTTTGGAAAAGTCAAGTCCATTTCGAACTGAAGTAAACAATGATCAGGAAAGGAGTGGTCTTCCGACACTTTCCAATTTAATAGCCTAATCTTCAAAAAATTTGAGACAAGTGTAATATGTAATACCTCCTGTCTATTTTAGTTATAGAAGTCGGCTTATTGCCTAAGGTTAGTAAAGGCATCATACTGGTAGCAAGGAGCTTCGTTCTCTTACAACCTTAGGACTTTCCTCCTGAGATCTTATTCTTTTTAGCTGTGGGCCAGCTGAAGGGCCTTCCGATTTTTGTTCGGTGCCTTTATTTGCCCATGCACATACGTGGCTTTGTCCTTCTACGTCCACTCTTCCGGCGAGATTTTAGTTATTTTATCTAAGGCCATCCAGGCCTTTCTCATAGTGTTGTAGGTCGGTCTTGAGGAACGAGCTTCCTTCGTACTTTAGTTTCGCTTTGTTAAATCAGGTTTGTTGACCTGAGTGAATGGACCAACCTCACTTGAGCTTATGCCCGCGACTTGGTTGTAGACGTAGAGGCAGGCCTACAGTCCCTAGTCTCCTTGTGTTCGTTTCATGAATTTGTTACAGAGCTGGACTTTCTTTTTTGTTGTTGTTTATTTAAATGATATATTATGTCCCACGAGTAGCGAATAGAAAAAGGTATCCGTCTGTGCAGAGATCCGCAGTACACAGATAAGGCTACTTAATCCGAAGAGCACCAGGTATCCGGATCAACTTAGCGACTGGGCTAGTTTTTAAACTCTGCCCCAGTCTGGTGGATTATTGGCACGGTACGAGTAACACCTTAACCCAGCCCAGCAATTGGTTTAAAATTGACTCCTTTAGCGCCATGTTTTATCCTAGCGACCAATAAATCAGCAATATAGGTACCAGCGGTCACCACGTAGAAAGTAACACGAGCACTTGTAGAAGCTGCAAGTTACAACAAGAGCTTAAGCTGACAACAAGTACCAACGACAATGGCTCCTTTCGAGCAAAATACGGCAACACATCTACATACATTGGATCCTTTTTGGCAAGTGATGATGGCCAACCGTTTTGAATATACCCACGCCAAGACTTTTGCTACGTTCAGTCGCATTTTGGATCATTTTTGATGTGCGTGGCAAAGCGTTTATATCATTTCAAAATCTTCCTCGATGATTTCCTCAAATGTGGTACAAGAGATGATGTATTCTTTGTCAGGTTTCGGATGTGATGCGATTATCCTTATGTTACTCATGCTGATGCATCAGAACTTTGAACTTCTTAAGCCAACATTACAACATTATATGTAGTGTTCATTTTGCTTCTCTTCTTTTACTTCCGCTTCATTTATTTTCTTGACTTCATCTTCCCTTTCAGTTGTTTTCCGAGCTCTTTCTTTTCTGGGTCTGATTTTGAAATCCCCAGTATGATTCTAGGTTTAAATTTATTGTGGTTTTTACAAATTAAAAACACAAAATATTTCATACATTAGGCTTTCACGCTTGGGAAGTAAATCTTCTAGACCTTTTTAATTTTCTATGCGCCAACTCGAAACTATTGAAACTACTCGAACGTCACGTTGCAATGTCTATTGTAATAATTGTATAGAGTACACAGCTCTTCTTCCCCGTTTCTTTGAGGATGCTCATTTCCAAAATAAGGAATTTCTCAATTAATCAATGGATGGTTTGTTTATTGCAAATCTACTAAATTTTCATTTCATATCAAGTTTAGATGGAATGTAGTGCTGGAAAGAAATATTTCTGAAAATTATTAAATCCGCATATCAATAGTACGCAACTCTCTTGACTAAGTAGTTTTGACTAGTCTCTTGACTATTCTTCTGAATCGTCAAATCGCATTATTGACATCCTTTGATTTTGTTTTGTAATGGTGAGAAAAGGAAAAACACTGCATTCACTGATTAACTGACCATAATTTTCATTTGCTTTTTCATTGAATTTCCAGTTATCAGTAAAAGGAATGAATTCCTGGACTTTCCCATACCAAGTTTAAAATGATCAAATTCGATGTTATTTCCTTTATTAGTATTGAAATTAAAAATCTTTATTGAGTCTAAGAGACTCATTGCATGCTTTTATGTTTGTTGTTTTAAAATAGTCCGATTGGGCCTATATTCGGTACAACTATCTGCGAGACCCAACCCATGCTGATAAGAGTTAAAATAATTATTGTTTAAATAAAGTATCTAGTATTGTAGTGTGTCCTGGATAGCGGCTTCTGACTTAAATTAACACACAAGCAAAAAACACGATTTGTTTTATCAACTAAAACAAATTAGACACTGGTCTACTCTATCAGTAACGAACGTATCAAGGCAGATTAAGGTTAATCGGTTAATTTAATCTTTTCGATTAAGTAATCCGGTATTAACCGAATTGTCCGATATTAACCGAAAAAATCACGGGGTTAGGATTCGCAAGCAAAAATTTAACCTACTACACTTCAGTTACAGGTAGGTACAGTACAAGTTGTATTTTATTATAATCAATTCAAATTTCAATTTCACCTGCTAGGGTTACCTCTGCTTTTCGATTATGCTTCTCTCATATTTCAAGTTTTAGTGTTGCAATAGCGAAGAAACACGAATAAACGTAGTACGAGAACTCAAAATGTGTTATATACCACTTTTTGTCGCAAATTAATAAAAAAAATCTCGAAATTCGAATTCAAATTCTCAAAACTGTGACCTTTATATATAAATCGGTGAATGAAGATTTATTTAAGTTCAAATTGCTAAAAATATATGAAATTATCAAATTATGAAATTTATAAAAAATGCGTAATTTTAAATTTGAATTCCTTTCATTAATAATTCTTTCAGATTTCAAGACGATCTCATCTAGATATCTGGACTTGAATAGGGTTGCTTGGTGTCCGAAATATTCGAAATTGTCAACATTTTTTCAAGATTCTGACTTTCCGATTGGGTATATGTCTTACTCTTTTGTCAAAATAACTCTTCGCAAATATTTCTTTGGCAAAGGCGTATGAGTGGCAAATACACTTTTAACAAATTATTATCCGGCAAAATATTCTTTAGCAAAAGCCAAGAATGTCAAATATATGTTTGACAAATTTATTTTTGGCAAAATATTCTTCGCAGGAATTATGACGCATTTTGATTGCGCTATCAAAATACCTCATAATTCCTGAAAAATAATTTGCAAAAAAGTAATTGCTCTAAAATTTAAACGAAAATCTAAATTCTGGAAAATAAAGATTTAACCTTCTTTTTCCAAGTTACAGGCTAATTTTTCATATTCAAAAATTTCATCTAAAAATCATTTAGCTATCCCATTTTCACATTTAGCAATTTCATTTCCAAAATGTATGATAACCCCGAAAGAAATCGCCAAGTTATTGGCTAATCCACCATATTCCAAAAATGTATTCAAAAATCATTTAACAGTTCCATTTCCACAATACCTGTCAAATTCAACCACAATCGGTTAAGAAATAGTCAAGATACAGGTTAGTTATCCATATTCAAAAAATGTGCTTTTTTGATTAAATGTACATTTGCCATTCAATTAGTTTTGTCATATGATATTTGCCAAAGGTATTTTGATGAAATATAACTTTGTCAAATGTCGTTTGCCATTTAAACGGCTCCCTTCCCGATTATACTCGAAATTTGCTAGACATACTCGTAGATTTACATAGCGTTATGTAGCTGTATGGCATTAAGATTCCTAGTGATTTCTTTGTTTTTCAGGATTATTCTATGATTTTATCCGAGTTTTCCCGAATAAATATCGAGATTGTTCAAAAGTTGTGTTTCTCGATATTCAGACAGTATTACATACATTTATAGGATGTTAAGTTACATAGGTGACATTTTTTCAGGATATTTTAGATTTTCCAATATCAACGAAATAATTTTGAATTAATCCATATTGCGAATTCGAACAATATTTGGGTGTTTCGTTTCTAGATTATTCAATATTTTCAAGATTATTGTTACTCTCGTGATGTTACAGGTTACTCAAAATTGTTAAAGATGTTTCTGGATTCTTCGAGAGTTTTCTAATTTACAAGATTTATAATATTCAAAGTGGGTGGAAGTTACTTGATAGTTTATTAGTGTTGACTTGTTGATATACTGCTATAATTTCAGTTGCATCATAATCTGTAGCAAGATCATAGCAGACTAATCATGATTTTTGTAGGTACTGTGTGTTATGTACACACGCAAAAAGGTCCCGCCTCGTCTCGCATTATTTCCCCTGGCTAATAATGTCTTAATCAACTATTGTGATGTATCTTCAAAACATTTTGCTAATTTCGAATTTATTTAGCTTTCTTTAAACACTGTGACAGACTTTTAAAACTATGCTTATCGGGTATCAAGTAGCAAATTCCAGTATTAAAAAATAACCAATTTCTAAATAAAGTTTTGTTGAAACATTTTAAAACAAATAGTTTTTGAACTCTAATAGCTTGCTCAGACTGCGGTTTAATAAATCCGATTTAGTGAATTTTTTGAGTTTAGTCGCAGTATCTCAACCCCAATTTTAGCTAATCGCTTTGTTTTGCATAGAGTACTTGAACTTTAGTTTAGCTAAATCGGATTTATTAAACCGCAGTCTGTCTAGGGTATTAGTCTCACAAAAGAGAGCTTGTAACAAAAAAACCGCAAATACCGCTACTGCAAGATTTTTGATCGAAGAGGCACAAACAACGACATTTCCTCATATCGTCGCTCAAAATAAAGTCCTTCCCAACAAGTGTGGCACACATTTTATTTAAACAAATGAATCCAAATTTAACTTTAGAAACTTGCGCCCCTCCAAAATATTAATGATTTGTAGATGTAATACTCTTATTTGGAGGCGATGATTTATGCTATATTCCCAATTGCATGTCCGATTGAAATTATTTTTTTTGTTTCTATTTATTCGTGATTTCCAACAAAGTAGCAGCTATCTATTGAAAACAATATGAACAAAATTTAGCCATAGAACAAGGGGGATCAGAACTGTCAAACAGTTGAATTTGACAATACTGTCCTGAGTTTAAGTTTTTACGTTGGGTAGTGTGATATTTGAAATTTTTTTTTTTTTTTTTTTTTAAATGCTGCCAATGGCTTTATTCTTGAATCTTTCTACATAAGAAACTAACAAGAAGTAATCAAATCTTAAGCTAAAATTATTACATATTTTAAGTCTTAACCAATGTTAATACTTATTGTTGGTGCTCACAATTTAATTAATTTAATAAATTTACAGGTTTACAGGTTCATCAGTCCGAGTGGATCTGTTCTTTTCAGTCGCCTAAATCGTGGCTGTTTTAATATATCCCTGGCCAATTCGTTGGGATGCGCTTCTAGTTTTGAATAATATTTAGAACTGAATTCTTTAATTGTTTCTTTAATGGTTTTAATCCCAAGGTCATCATGTATATTACTATTTCGAATGTACCACGGAGCATTAGTAATACTTCGAAGTATTTTCGCTTGAGTTCGTTGCAGGAGCTCTCTGTTTGAAGCGCTGGTGGATCCCCATAACTGAATACCATATGTCCATATGGGTTTGATAATCGCTTTGTACAGTAAAACTTTATTGGCTAATGACAACTGAGATTTCCTTCCCATTAGCCAATACATTTTGGCAAATGTCAGTTTTATTTGGTTGCGCTTAGTTTCAATATGGGTTTTCCACGTTAACCTTCTATCCAGGTGCAAACCTAAGTATTTGACCTTCGTTTGTTGAGGAATATTTGTATTGTTTAATTTCACTGGTGGGCAGGTGCGTTTGTTCAGCGTGAATGTAATGTGAGTTGATTTGTTTTCGTTCACTTTTATTCGCCACGTCTTTAGCCAGTCCGCGATTTTGTTTAAATGATTCTGCAGCTCCTTTGAGGCAATTTCGGGATTATTGTGTGACACCAGGATGGCCGTATCATCGGCAAATGTTGATATTGTTACTTTGTTGGTTACAGGTAAATCGGCTGTGTACAACAAGTATAATATTGGCCCTAGAACGCTGCCTTGCGGGACACCTGCATTAATATCATTTAAGCAAGTAGTTGCGCTATTTTGTTTGACAATGTATTGCCTTTGAATAAGGTAGTTTCCCAAAATTGAGTGAAATTTCTTCGGAAGAAGCTCTTTAATTTTGTATATTAGCCCATCGTGCCATACTTTATCAAATGCTTGTGCTATATCCAAGAAAGCAGCAGAACAATATTTCTTTTCCTCGAAGGTGATTTTGATTGCGTTTACAATTCTGTGAATTTGCTCTGTGGTACCATGTTGGTTTCGGAATCCAAATTGATGGTCTGGTATAACGCGCCGTTCTTCCAATATTGGTTTCAATTTTGTTAGTAACATTTTTTCAAATAGCTTTGATATTGTGGGCAGCATGCTTATTGGACGATATGATGAGATCTGCGTTTCATTTTTTCCAGGCTTATGTATCATTGTGATCAAAGATATTTTCCATTTTTGAGGAATATAACTGGTTCGCATGATCGCGTTGAATATGAATGTTATTAGTTTTATGCATTTGTCTGGCAATTCCCTTATCATTTTTCCAGTAATGAGATCATGTCCTGGTGCCTTTTTCGGGCTTATGCAATTTTTAATTGTATTCTTAACTTTCTTCCAATTATACTTTATAGGTTTGTAGGATAAACCACCATCCATTTGCTGGGGTAGCACGAAATTATTATCTTCTTCGTGTGGTGTGAATACTGTTGTTAGATGATCAGCAAAAGCATTGGCTTTTTCTTCATCACTTCTCGCCCAATTTCCAGTTGGTAGTCTAATCGGTGGATTCGAATTTGTTGGCCTTTTTAAATGTTTTGTTGCCTTCCACAAAGAGTAATCTGTCCTCTCGGTTGCCGAGAGATCACTTAAATAGTTCTGGACGCTCTGGTTTTCTTCTTCCCGCAAAGCAAATCTTAAGGCCTTGATAGCTCGATTTAATTTCCATTTCAATAACGGTGATTTTGTTTGCTGCCATAGCCGGCGAATTTTCCGTTTTTCCTGGATTAGTTCCTGTATATTATGAGACAGTTTATTAACTTTTTCAGAACTACTTATGACAGGTGTAGCCCTTTCAGCTGATATTTGAAATTAAAACGAAAAATTTAAGTGGTCCCAAATGTTGGTGGTTACTATAGGATGTGACACTTAAAGAAAGAGATGAACATAATAAATTATGGTGGAAGAATAACACAAGTTGGAATTAAACAAACATATTTGGCGTTTTTATTTTGTATTAAAACTGAAAGCCTCTGATCCTGTGTATCAAGAGCACAAATTGGTAATTTGTCAGTATCCTTTCAAGCACGATAAAATACTTTACACATGTTAACACAGTTTACTTTTTCTATGTAACGTAATAAACTTATCATAAAGGCTTTTTTTGGCGCAATGTAAGAAAACAGAGGTATTTTGCAATGGAAACAGAGAAAACCTACATTTGATGCATTTTGTTGGAAAAGAACATTTTGGCTCGGAACACGAAAGCGTTCTTAGGGCCAAGAATTTTTCAACTATTTTGCGGAGCCCGGAAACGAAACCTTGCCTAGAGTCTGGAGGTTTCTTAATCCGCCACGGTGTCCAAGAGTACTAGTCAAAAACATTTCAGTCAAAAAACAAAAGGCATTTCAGTCATAAAATTTCCCATACAAATATTATGACTAAACCTCATTTTAAAAAGGAATTTCAGTCCAAAAAAAGGTGTTTCGGTCAGAAAACAGTTTGACTGAAATACCCTTTGTGTTTTTGGACTGAACGACCTTCTGGAAAAATATTTTAGTCACAAATTGTTGGACTGGAATACCTTTTGTTTGGTTGGTTTTTTTGACTGAAATGCCTTCATAGACCTATATGTTGGCTTCGGCGCCCCAGTCAACAGCATTTCAGTCAAAAACGGAAAGGAGTTTCAGTCAAAAATTAAAAGGCAATTCAGTCAAAATAGTTTAAGACATTTGTACCTTTTCAGAAGAAAGTTCAATCAAAAAACAAAAAGGCATTCAAGTCAAACCATTTTTTACTGGAATTACTTTTGGTTTTGTGACTGATCGTTCGATGTTGAAAGGCCGAATGTCGGTAGGCCGAATATCGAAAGGCCGAGCGCCGAATGGGTCGGAAGGCCGAAGGGCCGAATGTCAAATGGCCGAATGTGTAGAAAGGCTGAATGTCGAAAGGCCGAATTTTCATGAAATTTTCCTTCACTTAATTGATTGAAATGAATATTTAAAACCATTGAATTTATTTATTAATGTACAATAATTTAAATAAATTGAAAATACGTGCTAATAAATCCTGTGCATGTAGCATATATGGTGATCAAATTTTGTTGAGAAAACAAATTTATTTCTGTTTTTTTTTATTATATTTAAAAAATTAATTAATGGGATCACTACATTTGCCTGGAAAAAAATCCAGAAATTGTAAAATCCAGAATTGTTGAAAAGAAAAAATCCAGAGAAAAAAATTCCGAAAAAATCTAGAAATTACCGGAAAAGCAATCCAGAAAAAATATTTTAAAATAATTAATGAAAAAAATCAATTTTATTGGCATTTTGAGGGGATCGGGGTCTGCAAGACAAAATCTTCTTTTGCCGTTCAATCTTGTATTTTGAATTCTTACCGTATAAAATTCGTACCGTATAAATTGTTTTCCGAAATAATTATTTTGATTATTTTATAGTGAAATAACGAATATTTAGTGAAATGGTTTTTCTGGGGTCGATATAAAATATTGCATTTTAAAATCTTGCAATTACAAAATCTTGCATAACAAAATAGTGCAATTATTTTTCTTTTAGTAGGTGTCATTAATAGATTTTATATAATTCGCTCCTAAGTACGGCATGCAGTGCGACATGTTTGCTGATCACGGATCCTACGTCCCTCGAAGTTCAAATCTAGAGCCCCTCGGTGGGCTAAGCCGGGGGAGCGCAGCGACCTCCCACGTGCCCGTGAGAGGTACCAAAGCCGTTAGCATCTACAATTTAAAGTCAAATTAGTCGATGTCATTTTATTTTAAAGTAAAATCTATAAAAGATTAATAAAAACATTTTTATGTATTTTGAAAACAAAATTTTGAGATACAAGATTTTCTCCAAACAGATTTTTGGTGGCAAGATTTTGTAAAACAAGATTTTGGAGAAAATATTTCAGAAACAGTCTTTTGTAAACATTCTTTTGAAAAACAGTGATACGTGACCAACCCCTTTTTTAGGCTATCAGTAGATGCGATATTAGCGATATGATTACTTTGATCTGTGCCTGAAAGATTGACGAAGCTATTTCTATTATCATAAATATTAAGAACTTTGCAGAAAAATCAAATTTGATAGACATTTTATAAATGTTAATTATATTTTGGTTTGCACTTTGATAATTATGTTTCTGGATTTTAGTATTTTGGATTTTTGTTTTTCTGAGTTTTTTGTTTCTGGATTTTTTTTTCTAGATAAGGTAGCCAACCCTTAATTAATTTTTAATTATATGACAAAAAGAAACGTAACTAAGATGAAATATTAAAATCAATTTCGATACAAACAACCTTTCAACATTCGGCCTTTCGACATATGCGGCCTTTCGAAATTCGGCCTATCGACATTCGGCCTTTCGACACATTCGGCCTTTCGACATTCGGCCTTTTGACACATTCAGCTATCGACACATTCCGCCTTTCGACATTCGGCCTTTCTACATTTGGCCTTTCGACCCTATTCCGACTAGGTAATTTAATTTAGAATTGCAGAGGCTAACGGCTTCGGTAACTCCCACGGGCACGCGGGAGGTCGCTGCGCTCCCCCCGCTTAGCCCTCCGAGGGGCTTTAGATTTGAACTTCGGGGCGCGTAGGAGCGGATTATATAGAATCTATTAATGACACCTACTAAAAGAAAAATTATTGCACTATTTTGTTATGCAAGATTTTGTAATTGCAAATAAATATGTGGAATTGACTATAAGATCAATTGTCCATACGTTCAATTGTATCCACGGTCAATTGTTCATACGATCAATTATGTTTACTTGATGCGACTATAAAATAAACCAACCGTATTTCAGTACAAAAATTTATGATTAAAACACCTTTCAAGAAGGTTGTTCAGTTCAAATGCACAAATGGCATTTCAGTTAAACTTTTTTCTGACCGAAATACCTTTTCTTCAGACTGAAATCCCTTTTTAAAAGGAGTTTTAGTCATAATATTTGTATGGGAAATTTTATGACTGACTCCATTCATTTTTTGACTGAATTGTTTTTGACTATATTCCCCAAGAACAATTTTGTCTGGAATTCCTTTTTAATTATTTGACTGAATTACCTTTTCAAAAGGTATTTCAGTCACAAATGCAAAAGGAATTTCAGTCAAAAAAGTTTTCCGTTCTAGACTGAAATGCTTTTGACTGGAGCGCCGGAGCCAACATATATGTCTACGAAGGCATTTCAGTCAAAAAAACTATCCAAACAAAAGGTATTCCAATCCAAAAATTTGTCACTAAAATTCTTTTCAAGAAGGTCGTTCAATCCAAAAACACAAATAGCATTTCAGTCAAACTGTTTTCTGACCGAAATACCTTTTTTTCAGACTGAAGTTCTTTTTTAAAAAGAGTTTTAGTCATAATATTTGTATAGACAATTTTATGACTGAAATGCCTTTCGTTTTTTGACTGAATGGTTTTTGACTGAATTTCCGAAGAACAATTTTGCCTGGAATTCCTTTTTAATTTTTTCACTGAACTGCCTTCTCAAAAGGTATTTCAGTCACAAATGCAAAAGGAATTCTAGTCACAATAGTTTTGACTGGAATGCCTTTTTAGTTTTTTGATTGAATTTCCTTCTGAAAAGGCATTTCAGTCTAAAACTATTTTGACTGAGTTGCCTTTTAATTTTCGACTGAAACTCCTTTCAGGGGGGCTATTTGTGAATTCGATTCGAACGTGTTCGACTCTTCGAAATATAAGATTCGTATTTGATTTAAATAAGAAACGAATGAATCTGATTCAATTCAAATAAGAATCCAATAATTCGTAGACTCGAACACGTTCGAATCGAATTCACAAATATCCCCCTTGTTTTTGACTGAAATGTTTTTGACTGGAATTCCCGGAGCCATTTTTTTGGAGTTATCATAGATCACTTAGTACTAAGTCTGACTATCCTAGATCAATGTTTCTATAATCTAGAACATCGAATAGCCAAACAGAGATTTGCAAGCTTTTTGCTTATCATTTCAGTTTAGTATATGTACCGGTTGCTAATGTTTCTGCCACTTATTCATTTTGTAATGGGGTACGTAACATGTCTACAATTTCTGAAGTTCAGGTTTGGACCATATTGAATACATTGGACATTAATAAAGGTGCGGGCCCTGGCCAATTGCCTAATTTGTTTTTAAAAAAACTCAAAGATGTTCTTGTGGTCCCGATCACGTTTTTGTTCAATTTGTCGATTAATATGTCTTGATTTCCTTCTAAATGGAACGAATCATTTTCGCCAATGCAGCATGGTTTTTTTTTCAAGGCGTTCAACCTTAACTAATTTAGCTAAATTTTTTGATGTTACTGCTAGCACTTTGGACAGATATGGGCAACTCGACTGCATTTATACCGATTTTTCCAAAGCTTTTGTCAAAGTTTCGCACGGTATTTTGCTATGCAAACTTGAATTATATAACATTCCTCCGATTTTGTTTAAATGGTTTTGTTCGTACCTGACAAATAGAACTCAATTTGTAAAATTTAATGGCATATTATCAAATGGTATTGAACCAACCTCTGGCGTTTTGGCGTCTATTGGAAGGGGCTCCGTAACTTTCCAGTAGGCGCAAGTGTACGTACTGTCTCCTCGTGGCAACCACCGGTAACTGTAACCATTAGGCTGAAAACCTTAACAAAAAATCCCTAATCTAAGGTGGAACAGCATATGCCGATGGATGAATGGCTGATAGGTTAATCAGTCTATATATGCGGACTCTGGATACCAGGCACCCTCCAGTTTTATTTAGCCTTCCTGTAGTAAACCTGGGTGACCTACAGGCGACTTTTTTATTCCCAGCAACTCGCAAGAGTCAAATCAAAACGGTAGACGAGGCACGGGAAGGAATACAATGGAGTGGGTCTGCCCTCTCAAAGTTCTTGAGTCCCAATGCTACCGCTTTTCTAGCAGAAGTAAATGTTATTACATCTAGGAGGGAGAGCAATGAGCCCAGATAGTATATATCACGTACCGTTAGGCAGTATTATCAGGTTCGTTAAGAGCCTGAATATTGACTAGATGGATAATTAAATAGGGTTTATGCACAAAAGATCTTTTAGGTCGCAGTGCGGGGTGGCTTGAGCCCCCACATGGCCCTCAAGTAATAATAATAATACACCTCTGGAGTTCCTCAGGAATTGAATGCGTTCAAAGGGAATTCACAAAGTTTATTTGTTTTAAGTTTATCCCCTCCACTTATATATGTGAGACGTAGACAAAAGTTCAGTCTGATCTCATTGGAATATAGAAGAACGTGGATGAATACTTTCTTTTAAAAATAGTCAACAATTTTTATGTCCCGGCTTACCGCACACGACATCAGAAGTTGTTCTAGCCATCGGCTTTCAATACAAATCTTGGTGGATCATCATGTATTAACAGGCTTGTATCTAATCATGGAATTTACTTTAACGATTTGAATCTATTCAATATGTCACTATCGGATTTCTAAACAAGGTGTTACGCTGCACTGTGCAGCAGTACCAATATCGAATTATTGTAAGGCATCTTCAGACCTAAGTCTTACTTTAATATTTTTAAATTTGCTTAACTTTAATTTGTTGTTTCTTTTTTTGTTATTATTGTTATTATTATTATTTTCTTTCTTTTTTTCTTTTTCTTTTATTGGAAATAAGAATACAATTTTGTTTAGGTTAGTAGTATTAGTGGGGCAGCATGTAATTTGGTTTTTACCTGTTTGCTGCCCAATAGATAAAATAAACTAAAATAAATAATTGAGGATCGAGTAGTTATTATAATAGTGGTGGAGAGAGCTCGAAGAAAATCTGAGGGGAGCAACTGTTATTGCATCAACTGAACCAAAGTTACCTTGAATTTGTTTTAGGTGTTGATACCTGCATCTTCTCAGTGGCATTTTGATTCAGCCTCGCTGTCCTTTTGGATGAATAAAGGGTACAAGTTTGAAACCTGGTAACACATATCTTCTCAAAAAGAAAAAAAAAATTAAAGCCAGAATCTGGTACGTGCCCCTTTTCTTATAAAATCTTTGGACATTACGAAAAAATGTACAGTTTTACGTGCCAAACTGCTCATTTCGATTTATTTATACATCCGCAGGATGTACATAATCATTTATAAATAAATAATATTTAAGGTCATCATTGCAGGCAACAGATGACGCATAGACACACACACTCACACGCAAATCAAACTGACATCTTAGCCAAAACCTGGAAAATTGAAATTTTCTTCAATATTTCATTTCCAAAAACTCTTCGCATACATAAGTAGCTAGTGGTTGGTGTGACCACAATTTACATTGAAAATACAAAACCGGAATTTTATTTTTCTCAGCGAATTTATGTGATCGGAATAAAATAACCTAACCAGAAACCACCCACATTTTTAGTAGTTTATTTTCCATCCATCTAAAAGTATCTATATCTATGTATCTATCTACTCGCTTCTAAAAACACATAACCGGAGATAAGACAAATTTCTTATTTAGTTAAGACAAACGATATATCTACGAATCGATTTGTCTTCATTCCAGCAGAGTCCACACCACACCAAATTATATCTTTATTACCACACAAACATAAACAGAGCACAGCATGCGAATATATGGAATACTATGTGTGTGGTATATGCATCACATTATTAATAGTTGTCTGTCCGCGTGTGTATGTGAAACATGGGCTGTTTGCTTGCTGGAATTGATATTCAAATAAAAACTCAATTAACATAATTTGTGCGGTTTAATAAGATTTATTTGGACGAAATTTTTTATTTGTTATTCTTCTTCTTGAATTTGCACATCCTATACAAAGGGTGATGAACTTTTAACGTGGCCTCATTGAATCACAAAAAATTTTTTAATAGCGACCCAATATTTAGGTCAAATGGTGCTAAATAATCTCTCTGCTTTGCTAATCTTTGTATGCAATCCATAACGGTTTGGCTTACGGTTCGGCTGGCTGATTTTCGGCAAGCGCACGATTTTCTCCTAAACAAATAATCTATTTCATCAGGCAAATCTTGCGGTCGTTGGCCACAATATGTACATCGGAATTGATTTTCTAAATCTATTGAATTGATTTTCATTGTTAACAAACAATTTTTTTGGAATTTATTGGTATAACAGCAAATTTTGACACGAGTCACTCTATGCACTCACAGATTGCTTTAAAATGATTGTATTCGATTTCATTTTTTTTTAGAAGTCTACCTAGATTCAGTTTTACTTGTTCAATACAATTTGAATTATTTCTTTTCCGCAGAACATCGTTCACGTGGTGTATGCAACACAACCGGAAATGGATATGCATCGGGTGTGATCGATCGAGATCGGCGGGCAAGTTCACGAGGGATTATACCACGGGCAAAAGTGAAAACTGTTAAAATGACAATAGTCATTGTTATAGTATTTGTGCTGTGTTGGTCACCATATATTGTGTTCGATTTACTGCAGGTATTCCAACAAATTCCAAAAACCCAAACTAATCTAGCAATTGCGACAATGATTCAAAGTTTGGCACCGCTCAATTCCGCCGCCAATCCACTAATATATTGTTTGTTTTCGACGCAGGTGTGTCGAGCGCTTAAGTGAGTATGACAATTTTTGATTCTTGTGTGCCTCGCCTCTATAAACTGTTGACATATTATGTTTTATTGACGCAGACGAATACCACCATTCCGCTGGTTCATCACACTATGGTGTTGCTATGGTTGCGATAAATCAGGACATGACCATCGGTCCAGTCAAACAACAATCCGATGCAATGCAAACGGACAACGAATGAATAACAGTAATGATTCGATGCGAACGTTAACCACATCGTTGACGGTGTCACGGCGATCGGCAACCACATATATGCGGCCAGCTCGTGTTGTTATTGTCGAGCGGCCGAAAACCATTTTAGCTATGTCAGAAGTATAAAACAATTTTTTATTATACATTTAGATTTTATATATTTATATATAAATGTATTATATTAATATTTAAATAATAACAAAATAAATAATTAATTATAAATAGAGATTAAATTAAATTATTAAATGTTTGTATATTTAATTTTAAGTTACAATACAAATTATTTATGTCGAGCAACAGAACAACACAAAAATAAATAAATTTAATTAATAAATGATGATATTGTTTGGTTTTATTTATTTTGGCAACACCGCAATTTTTGTTCGGAATATATTCGGGAAAGAAACGAAACTAACCAATGCGAAGCATCATACCTCAGGTAAGGGAATTGGAATTTGGAAATTAATTTTAATTCAATTTTTTTGTGTTTTCAAATATGCTGCTCGTTTTTTAGAAAATTATGGCAACGCTGTACAGCACAATGGAAAAATTTTATGGACAAAGTTATCCATCAAATTTCAAGGAACAACAAAGCAAAAGAGCATTTAACATTTTAACGCGAGCTGTATTGTACTGGGATTCCTCTCGAGGTCGAACTGGACTAGCCTACATTGCGAAATGAAGAAATGGTGGTTGAACAGTAACTAAAGTGCGGGCCAGTTTTTGTGTGTGGAAATAATAGAAATACCTACATAGGTAACTACAATTTGGCAGAGTAGTTAAGGGTTCCGAATCGAAGATTTGTGACGCTCTCATACTTACCTTATTGTTTCTTAGCAAACACGCACCTTTTTAATACAAACAAAACAAATTTATTGTTCAACTAAAATATGGCAATTAACTCTAATCATCTGGCTCCACATTGTCGACCACATCTTTCTTCTCGAAATTATGTGTAATTTCAATTTTTTCCTTTTTTCCTTCTTTAGGTTGAAACCATCGCCGAATTAACGGTGACAGTAAATTCGGATCAAGTTCATCACGATTTTGACGACCGACTACAATAATCACCAAGTGGCTTACGATTAAGGCGAGCAAAAATCCCAGTGCTGTACTGTACATATACGATAAATGATAGATTGATTTGGAGGCCCTAGACAAGTTCGGAATCGGTGTCGATAATAACGTTGAATTATCAAAATCGTACGTGCATCCAATAGTCGTAAATGGCTTGGTTGGCTGGACAATTTCTCCAGCCACCTGAAGTGCTTGTGTTTTAACTGCCAAAAACCCGGATATAAATAGTGAACTGATTCCACCGATCAGTGCCGATTTATTGTTAATCCAAGGCATGGTAAGCCCCATGACAAAAACTCCAAATAATGGGCCATTAGTTACACCGCCAAGGCTGTACGTAAGTTGTAGAACCGCACCCATCTTTTCCACGATGAATACTAGAATAACACATAAAATTCCCACAACAATGACGACACCTCGCATAACGTAGTACGTCTGTTTCCCGGTTAATGGTGTTTTAATGTTTGGTTTAACAAAATCTTCGAGTACGACAGCCGACAAACTATTGAGTCCAGTCGATAAAGAGCTGAGCGCCGCACTAAATAATCCTGAAACAAATAGACCAGATAGTCCAGGTATGGTGCGAAATACATCCATTATATAGAGAGGAACCAACTGATCTTTAGCTTTTGCCAGCTTAGTGGACAGCGGGTCACAATCATAGTAAGTCGCAAAAATTAACAGCCCATTATAACAGCACGCGTAAATCATAATTGCAGCACCGACAATAAAGATCCAAAGTGCTTTTCTTGCTTCCCGAATATCTGGAAGTGATAAATACCGTTGAACAATAGCTTGGTTGACACCATTTCCTGCCGTCCAAAAAATTGCGCTACCAAACGCCACCGAGTAAAATGAATGCCGCACTGTCGGATCTAAATCAAATGGTGGGAATTCGATACGTCCACTATTATAATTTCGCTCAAAAACCGTAGTAAAACCACCGACATCTGAAGTACCTTTAAAAATAATCACAGCAACAGTGCCATACATAATAAGAAGTTGAATTACATCGGTCCAAACAACAGCCTTGATTCCACCTAATCCTGTATAGAAAATACAAATTATACATATCACTGGCGTTGTTACATGAATTCCGATTCCAGTGACCTGATTAAAGGCCAAAGCTGGTAAATAAATTACAACCGGCAACCATGAAAATTGGCTGGTCATAAATAAAATCGATCCCAATAATCGTACACGACGATCAAATCGTGCCTCTAAATATTCATACAACGATGTGAGTTTCATATCGACGAAAACGGGTACAAAAAAGAAATGTACCAGGATGCCGCATAAAAGTATTCCAGGTAGAATTGCCATGAATCCGGTACCAAATAAGTATGTTTCAGTTGATACACCCATTAGGGTTACACCAGAAATCCATGAGGCAATTATTGACATTGATACAGGGAATGTACTCATTTTGCGTCCACCCACTAAAAAATCGAGTTCAACTGAACTCGCTTGATGCCGTTTTGAATTGTTTTGTTGTTTACTATGCTGGATGCCGAAGTACACCCCAATTATCGAGCATATACTTAGCATGGTGATGAAAACGATATAGTCGATGAAACTAAATCGGCCAATCATAGAGTTTAACATTTGATCGATTTCATTTTGATGTGCTGGTGTTGATGTTGTTTCGGCTTCCATTTTGGTTTGATTTTGACTCTATTTAGAACCGGTTCAATTAGTAAAGTTGAGAAATGCTGAAAAAATTGGAAAATAGTCGATTAGACAATTTATAGAGGTTTTCTGCAAAAGTTGGTTTTAGAATTCTCCTGGTTACAATCGATGCAGTTTTCAAAAAAATTGTCAAAAATAATTAAAACAGGTCAAAGAAGAAGTTGACTTGGGTCAACGATTCAACCACTCCGCTGCAAACTGTAATCTGGATAACGCCCTTTAAATTTAAAGAGTGGAACCATTTGAACGAGCCGAACACTACAACATTCTAGCACCTGATTGACATAATATTGGGTGCAGACTATTACACTCAGATCATGAAGCCACAGTACATAAAAGGAAATAGAAACGAACCAGCAGCGCAGCTCACAGAATTTGGATCGGTCATCTTAGAAAGAATATCAACACCCAGCAAGACGACAGAGATAAAATATAACTCGCACGTCTCATCAACTGAGATAGATGAACAACTAAAAAAAAATCCGGATTAGAAGAATTGCATCCCCCACTCATTCTCACAAGACCAGAGATTGAGTGTGAGGAATTTTTTCATAAAACGCACAGGCGGCTGAAATAAGAAGAAACACTAGAAGCCTAGTTGCAGCTCATACAACTGGTGAAAGCAGGGGGTTTTAATTGAAGAAAATGGGCAAGTAACAATATAAAATTGACAACTGCAAACGCTCGTGAGGATGGACTGTGCTCCATTAAAATCAATGATACAATAAAGACGCTCGGAATTAATTGGAACCCCGTTTTAGATACCTTTGAGTTTAAGATTTCATCGTCCGAAAATATGCGAGAGCCGACAAAAAGGAGTATATTGGCCTAAGTTGCCAAACTATTCAAAGCAAAGTTGTTAATCCAGAACCTATGGATTGCTGATGTTGAATGGGATGAAACACTAAGTGTTGAACTCAGCGATATATCAGAGAAGTCATTTGCAGTTGTATACTACGAAACAATAAACTCCTAAGACACACCAGTAGGGTATCTAATAGCAGCAAAAATCAAATTCGTTTATATAAAAAACTGAATATCATTGAAAAAGTTAGAATTATGTGGTGCCGAGCTAAATCCAAAATTTTGTGAGAAATCGAATAGCTGAAATTCAGTCACTTATGCAACCGTGGCATTATGTAAAATCCAGTTGCAATGACAATTGCGAAACAATCAACTTTGGTGGAAAGGAGCAAGTTAGTTGAAAAACCCGAATTACCCTCTAACGCTTGAACCATCTTAAAAAGAAGCGATAATGAGGAACTAAACACACATTGCATGTTGTACGCACAACAATCCCTCACCTCAATTCACCTCAAGATGAGGAACGCCTCTAAACATATACAGTGACAACGGTACCAATTTTGTTTGAGCTCGGAACGCGCTAAGTAAAGAGTTGCAGCTGGCTATACAGCAAGCAAACAACAATGCAGCACAGGAAACTGCTAACAAAGGAACAATCTGGCATTTCATCTCTCCCGGTAGTCCCCACTTCGGGGGCATTTGGGGATCGTAAAATCAACGAAAAATCACTTAAAAAGAGTTATCGGTGAAGCAACACTAATTTATAAAGAACTCAGTACGGTGCTAACACAAATTGATGCGTGCTTTAACTTTAGACCTATTCTTTCATTGTCAGGCGCTTTGGATGATTTTGTTCCTTTAACGCCTGGGCATTTCTTAATCGGGAGACCACTGATTTCACCTCCTGAGTCAAGGATTTTGGCAAATATGGTCTAAGTAATATTTAACCAGTCTACAACAAAGATCCAAATGGACACTGCCGAGAGCAAATTACGAGTTTGGTCAGGTAGCTCTATTCAAGGATGAACAACTTCCACCAACAAAATGGGCAATGGGAAGGATAACAGATTTGAAGAGTCAAACGTTAATCATATAGACGCGACTGTAAACATTTTTAAGAATAGACAGGAAGATATGAACAAGCATTGGCTGGAATTCAAGACGCAGTTAGAGGAGGCTCTGGAGAACAACAATGAAAAAGACAACTTTCTAGCCCTATCAATACATACTATGTTGCGGATGATCGCATTCAAAGAAATCCAAGACATACTGATAGAAGCAGTATTGGATAACCACAATCGAGTCATTACCACAAGGCTCTTGATGACCCAGCAACTCAAAGAAGAAATAGATTTAATGACCAGAAATCAACCAAATAAGCTTATGCTGCCAAATATCGAAGATATTACCAAATATATACGCCCATACCGCTGCCTACTTCCAACATTCAATCTGTATTCATACGGCCATAAGTGGGGCTTCTTGTGACAGATTTGCATAGGCATACATATTCCTCGATGACAAATTCGGAATGGCAAAACTGTATCAGCATCAACGACTTTAGCATATGTCAATTAACTCAGGCTATGCATCAAAATCAAGAAGATGGTGTTTTATCCGAACTGCTCCTGTTACGGCAAAAAAGAGTGAGTAGCTAATGCAAAAGGAAGAAAGGTAGTCGAATGGAAGTTGTCTAATATGCCCGCCACATGGATTCAATTAAAGGGTCACCTATGGTTTTATTCAGTAGCAACCGAACGTATTATCAGTATCGTTTTTAACAAGAGCTATTTTCTATAAAAATATCCAACAGCGGTTAAAGGGTCTGCTGTAACTTGAAGGGAAGAACCGTAAGCATACCAGCGAAGCAAACGTATTACCACAAAGTGTACTCCTCAATATTACCAACATTTAATCTCTCAATATAGATATCAAATCAGTCACACCATTACTCGTATCACTTTCAAGACCTATTAAAAATTCAATGAATCGAAGAACTGCAGCAAACCATAAAGGAAGCATCGATCAATACGGGAGAAACCTTAACTTACCACCATACGTGCACCACTATGCACTAACAAAGAAGGATTGATGCAACCAAAGATAAAACAGCTACAATCACTCCTCTACAGGAGCTGGTATATTATAAGGTGCAATAATTTCACAGCAGGACCGGGGAGTTAATCTCTACATAAGTTAATGCACGAGCCCATATTTTATTTTATTGATGACATGATGACCTTAGATATTTAAGTATTTTATATTAATTTAATTATGCTGACTAGTTAACTGACAGTTAACTATCAAATTTATGATTTGGCTAAACTAAAGCTACGGTCAAACACTTTGTAAAATCAAGGTTGCTTTGACATAACAGGTTCCAATTTGGCTTCTACGACTAAATCAAGTTAGCCGATCGTTCACTTTATGCCCATGGCAAATACCATACTGCCAATGTAGTGTAAGTTTTTTGTTTGATTTTTATTTTACTTGCGGGATTCGATACGGCGCGGCGGTGCCATCTTACGAAACTATAGTAACTACTGCAAGTTTGAGCTGATATATGAACCAAAACTGAAACTTTTGGAACTTAATTAGGTCTTTACTGAGTATATATTTTATTCCGTAAAATTATACTTGAAAGACAAAGAAAAGTATCTACAATGAGCTTATTCTGTTAACACCAAATCAAATAACAAATACGTTATGCATATTTTGTGTGTTTATTGTAATTGTTGTTGTATGTGTGACTTTGCAAGGAATAAATCATAAAAGAATTATTTTTACGTAAATTTGTAGCTAGGAATATTTTTTCAGGAAAACATTTTTTTAGGCGAGTGGATGATTTTTAAATTTTGAAAATTTTTTATTTTCTATTTGGAATTTGTTTTTTTGTAAAACTGTATTTGGAAAAACTGCTGATTTTTTTTAAAACAAATGCACAAAACAAACGTTTTATTACACGGAAAAAAATAAACTGGTCCTCAGCTAAGAAAACGGACTTTTAATTCAAGAAAATGTACTTTTTCTTGATTTAAGAGCAAATTTTCTTATTTCTATCGAGTTTTTCTTCATGTAAGAATTGTGTTTCTTGAAATGAAGAAAAAATCGATAGAAATAAGAAAATTAGCTTTTAAATCAAGAAAAAGTACATTTTCTTGAATTAAAAGTCCGTTTTCTTAGCTGAGGACCAGTTTATTTTTTCCGTGTATTATATGTGATTTGTTTAATGCATTTTGGGTGATAGATAAAGTTTGCTTAAATTGATTACATCCAGTTTTTTGTGTGTAATTATTTTGTCAATAGAATTCTCACTACAACGGACATCGGCGGGACCAAAAAGTTGTCCGTTATAGTGAGGTGTTTTGTAAAACTGTATTTGGTGAAACTGCTGATTTTTTTTTTAACAAATACACATGTGAATAAGCTAATATAATTATGTATATAAATATATATGATAAATTTTGGTTTATTTAATTTTAATTAAATGTTTTTTCTAAAATCTTAAGATTAACAAAATCAATAAAAAAACGATAATGTACCTACCATTATTTTCATCAAAATTGGTATAGAAATAGCCAAATTTCATTCTGAGTGGTTGAATATTCAGAATTTCATTTGAATATCATTTCAAAATCCCATTTTCATCACGTATGTTGAATTGCAGAAATAGACAAATCCCCTACTAATTGGACTTACTACAGAACTTTGTCTTTCAAATGGTAAGTTCTATAATAAGGCCAATTGATAGTAATAAGGCCAAGTGCTGGAAACGGAATTCGATAATGATTTACTGCAATTCAATCTATAACTTCGATTTTCTCTATGTAACCTTTCATGCTATCTAAAAATATTTTCGAAATACCATTAAATCTTTTAATGAATTTTTAAGAGCAGCTGGTGCGAATGGAATTTTCTCAGTTTCAAATTTATTTGAATGTATGTATACAGTTACATGTGGCGTAACATCCTCTCATTTTTGCAAAACTTTTGGTTCCACATTGTTAAGTGTAAGTTTCGGACACATTTTTTCACTCATTTTTTTTCGTAGTTTTTCCATCTAAGTCGTACAATTTTCTTATTATTTCAAATTTGACTTGTCCCTTGGTTAACTTAATATTATTTTCAGGTAATATATTCCTTACGGTTTTAATAAAGTTTGGCGTATAATAAAAACTTATATGTTCACGCCGCGCCGTTATGAACAAAATATGGATTTTCGGCGGTTAAACCGTACCTTCTAAATAACCGACGATTGTTAGATCCTTGGTCACAAACAAACGCTCTGATCGATATAATACGATCATAGAATTCATCGAAAATTCGCCAAATAAAACTAAGAAACAAACCACTTTTAATACCAGAATTGGTTAAGATCTGTGCTATAATAGGATTCCATGAAGATAAGAGTACTCGTCCTCCACTTTGTGTGAACGAGTACTTCCATCGGTACAAATGCTATCAATTTCATCGGATTGGATATTATATTCTAATGCCGGTTTATTGTAAATTTCATCAAAGACTAAATAAACACATTCTTTTTGAAAAACGTCATTTACTCCTTTCAATTATAATTTAATGTTATTGAAGCTTTGGCAGTGAATTCCAATTATTGATTGAACTCCTTGAGCGCAAACAAAAAACTAAGTCTCTCAAATAAGTATAATAATTGATTTGTTGCGAAAATCCATGGAATAAAATACTTTTGTTGTTTGGTTTGGGTTTTGGGGCACATGAATATTCGGAATCATTTGGCAACTGCTGGTTTGTTGTATCGAGCATTTAATTTTATTAAAGTACGTTTTAACATTAGCACTTACTGAGAGAGTTTTTGTACAAGGCAGTAAGTCTGCCATTAAAACATTATCATTAGGCGATGTCATATATATCGATGACAAACTTGATGTAAGTTTATAGCCCAAATGAAGCGTTGGTTTTGCATTTGAAGTTAATCTTTTATTTAATAAGCCAAAAGTCTGCCGTGCAAAGTGTTAAAATATTTTATAACACTAATTATTTGAATATAAGCAATAGCCAATACAAGCAGCTAAATTTTTTTAAGTAATACTGGGAACTGTATTTGATGAAACCGTAAAATCAAATATTGAGTCAAATAGTGACCGAAATCGCGCACTGTGAATCCTATTTCGTATTAAATTAGGAGGATAGCAAATCTTAAAATTCTCATGAACAATTTAAATTTAAAGTTTATTAAAATAAGTGTTTATTCAGTGACTACATAGTTATATTATATATAAAGTGAAACATGAACAAAAAATAAAAATATAAATTAATTCATAACAATGTACTATCTTCTGATGAATTTGATATTGTCGCAAAGTAAAGCGTTTTGTAAAAAAAATTGTTAATAGTGATAGCTTACTATCTCTCGAACTATAGAGTTCATTATATGACGCTAAAGTTACCGTCAAACGTCTACGGTATATTAACGCACACTTAAAATCAGGATCTAGGTAAATAGCTTCTTGACCAAGTTGATTGCCAAGTCTCAAAAATTCTGCTAATGCTTTGCTACTAAATTTTTTTTCTTGAACAATTTCGTAATCTTCATTCCTGTCATTTTCATCATTAATATTACCAATTAATGATTTTTCATCAATAAGTAAATAAGTCAACATGTCTTCAACAGAGAACTTCTGCAATATCTTCTGATGCTATATACCATCAAATCGTTCCCCACCAATCGTTTTCTCAATTTCCACCAGTGCTGGCATATCGACAACAGCTTCTCTGATACAGCACTCTGGCCATATTTTTTTCCAAACAGCATTCATTGTTGAGTTCTCTACCTCATCCCACGCAAATTTAATATTTTTTACAGCATCTAAGATGTTGTATTGTTGCCAATATTCACGAATTGAAAGGCTGTCTGGTACATCAGTAGCTTCAATCAGTTTCAAAAAAGTTCTTCTAAGATAATAAAGTTGGTCCTTGTGTTGATTTAACGAGGTTGTATTCGAAGGAAGAAATATTACCTTAACATTTGGATGCAAATCAGCCAAATACGCTGGATGACTTGGTGCGTTATCAAGAATGAGCAAAATCGACTTGGGTGACTTGGTGCATTAACATTGGAATGGATGACGTGGTGCGTTATCAAGAATGAGCAAAATGTTTAATTTTTGCAGTAAGTCTCAGCTTCTACGCAAAATCATTTTAAAAACCAGTCTTCGAAAATCTTACCTGTCATCCAAGCTTTCTTGTTCGATTTCCAATGAACTGGCAGGAAACCTTTTGAAATTCATTTAAAAGCTCGAGGCTTCTCAGATTTATAAGGCAAAATTATGAGGCTTTGTTCTTATAATCACCAGCGGCATTTCCACACAGCACGAGTGATAATCTATCTTTTGCAACCTTAAACTCCAGAGTAGATTTCTCTTCTTTGGATATAAACGTTCTGCTTGGCATCCTTTTCCAAAATAGGCCAATCTCAAAGTACAGAGGTTGTTTGCAAACTATGGAGTGCTGGGCGATGATACGAGAAGTGCGATATGAAGCGCAGGGTCTCGGCGGTGATGTGCCTGACGAATGTGTGATCCAGACAAGTGCATCCCAAAATCGTCGAGGCTAGTGGTGCAGTCTAGATCGAAGGTGTCCATGATGAAGCGCATGAATTCGGCTTTAGCGATGACATAGATGTTGAAATCGCCGCAGAGCGCAAGAGGTATATCGGAGTCCAGACTGTTATATGGCGGTACGTACTGGCTCAGGGAGAATGCCTCATCTGCTCCTATCAGATGAGGCATTCTCCCTTTACCATGCTCTCTCGTATTCTAAATCGTCACTTTGTAGATCTAAATTTTAATTAGAATTTATGGGAAAATTAATTATTTTAATTTACAATAAATTATCTACCACAGATTCTACGCACAAATTGACACCAGAATTGCTCCGATCAGATGAGGGGTTCTCTCGCTACAGTGCTCTCAAGCATTGTAAATCGCTGTTTTGTACGTTGTAATTTTAATTAAAATTCATGTGGGGATTAATTAATTTAATTTAAAATAAATTAACCATCATTGGTTTTTTACGCAAAAATTGACACCATCTGATCTCCGATCGGCTGTGCCATTCTCTCGCTACACTGGTTGAAGCATTTAAATCGGTCGAAATCAGAGCTTCGTGACACGGGTTCCTTTGCCGCCTGATGACGGCATTGCCATAATATTATGCGTGAGGCATAAAGCCGAAGGACCCATCTAAGCAATCATAACTTTAAATTTAAGGTAATGCTTATAGTTGATGAGTAATTGCTTACGACCAAGATCGAAATTTCGGGTCAGTTTTCTGATCATGCGGTGTAAAGCGTTATCACGTAAAAATATATTCCAGAACTTCGTTTAAAAATCATTTGAAAATTTCATCAAAATCAGATAATAAATGGCCAAGTTTCTTCCTAATTGGCCCTATCCCAGAATTTTGTCTACAAACGGTTTTAGAATCCCATTTCAATTGGAAATGCTGAATTTCATCAAAATCGGATAAGAAATTGAAGCCCAATAAAATTTTTATAAAAAAAATCACAAATCCTCAGTTCAAGGGACACCTCACTATAACGGACAACTTTTTGGTCACGCCGATGTCCGTTGTAGTGAGAATTCTATTGACAAAATAATTGCACACAAAAAACTGGATGTAATCAATTTAAGCAAACTTTATCTATCACCCAAAATGCATTAAACAAATCACATATAATACACCGAAAAAAATAAACTGGTCCTCAGCTAAGAAAACGGACTTTTAATTCAAGAAAATGTACTTTTTCTTGATTTAAAAGCTAATTTTCTTATTTCTTTCGATTTTTTCTTCAATTCAAGAAACACAATTCTTACATGAAGAAAAACTCGATAGAAATAAGAAAATTTGCTCTTAAATCAAGAAAAAGTACATTTTCTTGAATTAAAAGTCCGTTTTCTTAGCTGAGGACCAGTTTATTTTTTTCCGTGTAATAAAACGTTTAATAACTTGATTAGCTTATTCACATGTGCATTTGTTTAAAAAAGTCAGCAGTTTTTCCAAATACAGTT